>CM057456.1:11964062-13174375 GCA_016271365.2 Neoceratodus forsteri
AAGGGCGCAACAGATATCTGCGCTACAAGCTGAACTCGTAAGCCTGGAAATGCGCTTTAAGTTATCCACTGCTAATCCACTTAACTCTCCTCTTTTGGCTGACATCATCGGCCTAAAATACAAAATTAATGTATTGTTAAACAGAAAGGTGGAGTGGCAATTAACTCGAACCAAACATTGCTCCTGGGAGGGAGGGGACAAGGGGGGAGGCTCCTAACCTATTATCTCCAAAAGCAGCAGGCGTCCTCTAGGATCCTCGCTTTAAAGACCAAGCAGGGAAGACAGCGACTACACCAAAGCTATTAATGAAACCATGTACCAATTTTATCAAGAACTTTATCAGTCCCAAATCACCTTGCCTGACACTGAGTTAACCTGGCGCCTGCAAGAGTTTTGCCAGGGATCCCACCTTCTTTTGCTCTCTGACAAACAAGCCCATGCATTGGATGCCCCAATTACCCAAGATGAACTTCGTCTGGCCTCATCTCACATGGCTAAAGGGAAGGACCCGGGCCCGGGTGGGATGTCCATTGAGCTATATCAACTGTTGCAGAGTGAGATCACTACCCCCCTTTTAAGTGCTCTTCAGGAAGCCCAGAAGGACACTTTACTCCCCCCTACTATGCGGGAGGCTCTTATCACGTTAATCCCCAAAAAGCATCGGATGGCTTACTTTGTTAAAACTACAGGCCCATATCACTCCTTCCAGTAGATAGCAAGTTACTGGCCAAAGTATCGGCAGCCAGATTGTCCCACTTCTGTCAAAACTGATTCATCCTCACAGACGGAGTTTTAGTGGGGAAATCCAGTGCAGATAACCCGCGCCTTATTCTTAACCTTAAATGGTTGGTACTACAGTCCGATACTCCCATGGCTGCCTTGGCGATTGACTTCACTAAGGCATTCAACTCTCTGGAGTGGGCATACCTCCATTAGGTTCTTAGATTGTATGCTTTTGGACTTCACTTTTGCTCTTGGGTATCTACTCTGTACAATCTACCCATGGCCAGAATCCTTACTAATAAGGACATCTCCCCCCTTCACCCTGTACAGAGGTACCAGGCAGGGCTGTCCCATCTCCCCTCTACTCTTCCTGGTGGCCCTTGACCCACTGATAAGGAAGCTTACCGATACCCCGAATATCACTGGTATCACAGTAGGTGGTTTTTCATATCTAGTCAATGCCTATGCAGATGATATGTTGCTTATGCTTTCTCATCCGAAAGCCTCTGTACCCTTGGTTCTGTCCATCCTGCAAGAGTTCGCTTCTCTTTCAGGACTCTGGCTAAACCAAAAGAAAACCACACTTTCCCCATTAAATAAGAAATGCAGTAGACATTGTCTGCTTGGCACGGATATCACTTGGGCCCCACAAGGCTTCCCCTATCTGGGTATTACTATTACATCAGCCTGGAAATATTTAGAATCAGTTAATTTTCCCCCTTCCTGACATCGTTAACGGCCGAGATACAACGATGGAGGAAATTACACCTCACCTTGAAAGGGAAACTTGAAGCTATTTGAATGTCTATTCTTTCCAGGGTTTCCTACTTGCTTTCAAACCTGTCTATTCCCTTCACCCAGAAGCCATTTCAGGCCTTAGATAGGCTGGTGGCACTGTTCCACTGGGAGGACAAGGCCCCTAGATGGGGACGTGCGAAGATGCGTGCCCACTGGACCAAGGGGGGTTTGAACCTCTCCTGGTTCATGGGGTATCAGTTTGCCTTTCAGATGGCCCAGGCCATGGCCTGGTTTGCCCCTCGCTCTTCTCCCCCCCCGTGGATTCAGTTAGAAACTGCCCTGTCGCCCAGGGTTCCTCTTTTTTCTCTCCTGTCCAGCAGGCAATCCCTGGGGCAACATCTGACACCCCTTATGAAAGCCAAGGTTCTGAAAGCGGACTACCCCCCTCCTCTTCACTACACCCTGATCTGGAATAACCCCCTTATCATGGTGGATCATAAGCTGATCCTTTGGAAACTCTGGGCCTCTAAGCACATCAGTACAGTTGCAGATCTCCTTCTTCCAAACACGTACGTACTGATGTCCTTTGAACAGCTCAGGGACACATACGACCTGCCATCCCAAGATTTTTGGAAATTTCTCTAATTAAGGAGTGCCCTAACTCCCTTCTCAAGTCTGCCTTATCCCAGTCCAAATGGAACTGCCTAGATAATCTTCACCAACCCAAAGGTGGCAGGGGCCTTGTAGGTACCCTGTATGGAACATAGAGACACCCAGCCAGATACCTCCCTATCCAGCAAAACGGCATGGAACTGAGACCTTCCACACCCTACATCTCCTCAGCAGTGGTCAGAATGTCTCAGGGCAGCCCATACAGCTTATGAAGACTCCAAGAGCCAGTTACTTCAACTTAAGATTTTACTTAGATGGCATAGGACCCCTGCAATCCTTTTTAGCCGTCAGCTCATCTTGCAGAGTAAATGTTGGAGATGTCAATCTTCTCCGACCCACTTGTTTCATATCCTCTGGCCTTGCCCAACAATACATACTTTCTGGATGCAAGTCCTAAAGGACTGCTCCACCATAGTAGGCACACAAATCTCCCTGTTACTGGGGGATGCCTCCCCACTGACGGTACTCTCCTATTATAGCAAAGCGTGGGTACTGGTTGCAGTTATGGAGGCAAAAAGAGCTCTCCTGTTGAAATGAAGGAACCCCTCACCTCCTAAA
Source organism: Neoceratodus forsteri (assembly GCA_016271365.2). NCBI lineage: Eukaryota > Metazoa > Chordata > Ceratodontiformes > Ceratodontidae > Neoceratodus > Neoceratodus forsteri. The sequence continues at coordinate 11,966,754 of CM057456.1, forward strand.
ATTTCACACTGGTTGGCGGCTATAACTAGACTGACCATCTTTGAGAGACTCACGGCAGTAGCTAAGGGTAAACTGGCTGGTTACCATCTTAAATGGGATGCATATTTGCACTCTCATATCTGCATGGTTGTGCCACCCCATTGCAAAATCCCCTGTTGGCTAAATATGGGTTGTGATAATAGATGGGTCCCCTCTCCAAAGGTAGTTCATGCTCTTGTTTCCCACCTGTGATCTGTGTTTTCTGATTATCTCCTACCTCTCTTGTTACTTCCTGGACATCTCTTGACCTGATTACTATTTCATTGGCCAACTCCACCTATAAAAGGTTTGTCTGGCCCACTTTAACTAGCTGTTCTTTACTTATAACCCTAAATGTGCGTCTGTGGCTGCTTACAGTATGATGTAGACAGATAATGTAAGGTATAGACGGTTTGGAATTCATCATGCAGTTTTAGATGTGTTAAGATAAGTTGTTTCTTTCTCAAGTTAGGTATATTGACAAATGATGTATAGTCTGGCAGATGGTATGCGTTTGACTGAAACTGGAACTGTTAATGTTGATATAGATAGCACTGTAAGGTGTATCCTATCAATGTTGTGCAAAACTTGGAAAATCAATACAATTTTACATGATAAAAACTTAAACATCATGGCTGAGACCAGATTTCTGTCTGAATTTAATGTACCATTTTTCCTGCAACATTTCTGGACATTTACTGCCTGTGCTGCACTCATAGAAACAAGATGCAGCCTAAAACCAATTGTAAACAGTGGCCAAAACAGCATTTTAATTTCTGGTTGCTAGTGGGGCACCATAAAACATCAGGACTCACAGCAGATTTCAGTCTCAATTTGATGTAACATTTTTCCTGTAACATTTCTGCACTTGTAGGCCCTGTTTTGTACCAGCAGCAATGAGTTTCAGGCAGAAATATTTGGCAAACGGGCCCTAAAACAGCTATTTAATGTCTGGGTGGAGGTGGGGGGGGCACCATAAAACATCATGGCTAAAACCAGATTTCTGTCTGAATTAAATGTAGCATTTTTAGGAAACATTTCAGGACATGTACTGCCTGAGCTGTACTCACAGAAACAAGATATGGCCTAAAAACAATTGTAAACAGTGGACCAAAGACCATCACTTAGTCCGGGTGGGGGTTTGTGCACCATAAAACATCATGGCTGAGACCAGATTTCTGTCTGAATTTAATGTACATTTTTTGGGAAACATTTCTCAACATATACTGCCTGTTCTGTACTCGCAGAAACAAGATGTGGCCTAAAAACAATTGTAAACAGTGGCCAAAACAGCAGTTTAATGTCTGCGTGCTGCAGGGGCACCATAAAACCTCTAGGCTGAGACCAGATTTCTGTCTGACTTTAATGTAACATTTTTTGGGAAGCATTTCATTACCTGAGGGCCCTGTTTTACATGAGCAGAGCCAAGATTCACTCTCACATAGCTTTGGAAAATATGTTTGTTCACAGTAAAGTTCAAATACTTGACATTTGTGAATAGGATAGAAGGAGAAAACATATAAAGAAAAATGGAGTAAGATAAAAGAAGACAGGTGCACAATTTATGGGCATGGTACTACAACAGGGGGATGGGACGGAGAGGCAGGAACTGTGGACATACATGGTCAGGAGGACAAAGCTATTCATATATGAGAGGGGATGGGAAAGGGAGGGAGCATAAACAACTGGAAAAGATAAAATAAACAAGAAGATATAGATCAGAAGACAAAGAGGACAGAAACATTTTTTTTTTAATTTTTAATTTTTTTTTGTTTTTTCCTTTTTAAGGGAGGGGGTGCAGAAGAAGAAGAAGAGTGACACTAACAAAGAAAGGAGAAGAAAAAGAAAACAACACTGGTCCACCACAACCACAGGCCATTCACTGACCACTGCCACCTGTGCCACCACCACCACGAAGCTCCACCAGGAGGTCTAAGACCTTCTTCTGGTCCTCCATTGTTTTTTGGAGGTCTCCCCTGACCTCCTGGTGGAGCTGGTCAATGTCCTGATGGACACTTTTAACCTCAGTGTGAACAGCCTCCAGGTCTGCACTGGTGACCACTGCCTGACTTGGGGGGCTGCAGGATGCTCAGGTTGGGTCTGCCACTGTGCATCACTGCTGGAGGTGGGGGATGCTGTTTCTGTCTCCTCCAGCTCTGGGTGCTTCCTGCTGCTAGACTTCCTCTTGGTATGGTGCCCCCTAGACTGGCATCTCTGAGCTTCAGTGCTGCCTCCTGCTACTGTCTCTCACTGTTTGGAGAGCCACTCTACAGCATGGTGGTGCTGCAGGTGACTCCTTTGACCAGTGGGACTCTGGTTTCCCCTTTTTCACATTTCTACCACAAAGGCTGCAGACAGCCACACTTATATCATCTGCCTTTGTGGTACAAAATGCCCAGACTGATGGTCTTTGGTTGGGGGGGCATGCCAGTTGATATCCCAGGGGGTCCTCTCCCTCTATATCATCATCCTGCCTGTGCTGGGGGAAGGCAGGAGCCACATGCTCCTCCAAGGGGGGGCAATGGGCTCCAAGTCTGAGTGCTGCTGCTGGGTGGCTGTGGCAGGGTCCACATCCTGCTGCTGGGAGGGGGAAGCTGCTCCTGATTACAGTGCAGTGGACCGGGGGTGGGGGGAACCCTGCTGGTTCGAGGCCAATGACCAGCACCTGCTGCTGCTGGGGGCAGAAACTGGGGCCAACTGCTCCTGCTGATGGGGGGCTCACTTATAAATACATGCCTGTTAAGGTGAACTCATCTTCCTCATCTTCCACTCTGTCCAGCTCTAGAGTCAGACCCACTCCCTTCCATCATTATTTTTTTATAAAAAAAAGTTTTATTAAGAAACTACTAAAGAAAAACTGAAAAAGGAGGAGAACACACACACACACACACACACACACACACACACACACACACTCACAGACACTCACACACACTAAGAGAGAAAAACAGAACACAAGAGAAAGATAAATTTTTGTTATATAAAGAAAAAAGGGATGAACAGAAGTTCAGCACACACACACACACACACACACACACACACAACAAACTCTCAGTCTCACTCACAATTTACAAAATTAGATTTTTAGTCTACGTCTCTCTCTCTCTCTCTCTTACAGTCTGTGCTACTCTCTCTAGCCTACAAACTGCAGAAAAAGGATGTAGATTCAGTGGCTTCCTGTCTAAGTACAGGCACACATGCATCCTGCAGTCTGCTTCAGACAGCAAATCATGTGACAAGTCATTCTTCCTAATTTCACCTCAGTTAAACGCTAAGGCAAAATGTACCAGTGGAAGCAAAATTTACAGGCAAAATTTCGCCTCACTATACAAGCGAAATTTCATCTCACCATACAGGCGAAATTTCTACCCAAGGTCGTAATTTCACAAAATGTTCCATGAGGTGAAATTGGTGATTTTGCCAGAGTTTCACTGGCAAAATTAAATTTTGTTGCATCTCTATTAGGAAGGGACTGAATGAGGCCATGAACACATGTACCAAGTCTCAGAGTAAGCAGTCAGAGGTCAAAAAATCCTAACTGGTTCAGCAAGGAAGTGTAGGGGAAGGTAAGGGAAAAAAGACTGGCCTTCATTAAGTTCAAAAAATCTCTGTGTGAGGAGGACAGGGAGGTGTTCACAAAGGCATCTAGGGAGGTGAGCAGGGCAGTCAGGGTGGCCAAGGCAGCAAAGGAGCTGAAATTGGCTCAGGGATCAGAGAGAAAAAGGATTCCTTAAATACATAAGGAGAAGAGGAGTTGTAGGGATGACACCATTAGAATCAAAGGAGGGGATGGGCAGAAAAGGGTAAGACCAGGCAGAGGCACTTAACTAGTACTTCTGCTCATTCACGAAAGAAAGGGATGGTCCGATAATAAAATGGAAGAGGGCAAGGCTGGGGGGCAGAGATAACAGATAAGGTCATCAAGAGGATAGAGTTCTGAAGGGTCTTAAAGCCTTGCAGGTGGACAAGGCACCAGGACCAGACGGTGTACACCCAATGGTCCTGAAGGAACTTGCAGAGGTGTTGGAAGGCCTTCTGATAGACCTTTGCAACACCTCCTTGGAGACAGGGAATGTATCCAGAGATTGGAGAATGGCTCATGTGGTACCCCTCCACAAAGTGGACCCAAGGACAAACCAGGCAATCATACTGGTGAGCTTGACTTCTATATCGGGGAAGTTGATGGAGACCATTCTGAAGGAGAGGTTGATAACCTTTCTCAGTAGTAATGGTCTACAGGATGAGAAACAGCATGAGTTTATCTCTGGAAGATAATGCCAAACTAACCTAATCGACTTCTTCAACTGGGTCACTAGGGTGGTTGACGAAGGCCACTCTGTGGATGTCCTGTATCTGGACTTCAGTAAGGCTTTCACCTCAGTGCCACATGGGAGGTTACTGAGCAAGCTGAGGGACATGGGGCTGGGTGAGAAGCTGGTGAGGTGGGTTGAGAGCTGGCTGCAGGGCAGACAACAGAGGGTAATTGTAAGGGGGAGAGATCCAAGCCAAGGCCAGTAACTAGTGGGGTACCACAGGGTTCAGTGCTGGGCCCTGTTTTGTTCAATGTCTTCATTGGAGATATTGCAGAGGGGGTCAAGAGTAAGATCAGTCTGTTTACCAATGACACTAAGATTTGTGCAAAAGTGGACAGTGAGGAAGGAAGGCAGGAAATCAGGGAGGATCTAACTAAACTTGAACACTTGTCTAAGGAGTGGTAGTTGGGGATTAATGCTAGATCATGGACCTCGGGCCAGAAATCCCAGGACCAGCTACTGTCTGGAGGGGTGTAGGTAGCAGCTTCAGAGGAGGAAGGACCTGGGGCTAATAGTCACAAGGAACATGAAGGTATCAGCACAGTGTAGGAGGGTGGCAGCAAGGGCAAATTGCATGCTGGGGTGCATTGCCAGAGGTTACCTCTAGAAAGGAGAGGTCATCCTGCCCTTGTATAGATCACTGGTGAGGCGCACTTGGAATACTGTGTACAGTACTGGTGCCCATACCTCAAGAAGGGTATTAAATTACTTGAGGGTGCAGTGTGGGCTACAAAAATGATCAAGGGATTAGGAAGTTGCCTTATGAGGAAAGATTTAGGGGAGCTCAACATGTACTCACTAGGAGAGAAGGGCAAGGGGGGACATGATAGAGACCTTTAAGTACTTGAAAGGCATAACAAAAGTCAGAGAGGGAGGATTTTTCCGCTTAAAGGGGGGTAGGGTCACTAGGGGGCACAGTCTGAAGTCGGAAGGAGGAAGGTTCAGGAGGGAAATAAGGAGACACTACTTCACAGAGAGAGTGGTGGCGAGATGGAACACACTGCTGGAGGAGTTAATCGAACTGAGGACAGTGGATAGCTTTAAGCAGGGTTGGGATAGAGTAAGGGACAGGGTTAGTACAGACAAGAATGCAATGAGGGAAATGACCAGGAGAGGGGATGGAGGGACAGGATTTTGTGGGGGTGAGGGCAGCTGCAGTGATATTAAACTGAGAGCTGCACAATCTGTGAACTTTATAGAACCTGTGAGCCTTTTCTGCCAGCAATTTTGTATGTTAGATTATGATGGTTAATTCTGGGTGACTTCAAGGTCTGGATTGATGATGAACTCTTGCACTTTGGACATGATTTCCTCCAGGTGATGGAATCCCTGAACCTTGCACAAGTATTTACTTCTGTGACCCACCAACATGATCATGCCTTGGACTTGATATTTTTCCTGGAACTCAAGGTAGAGGGTCTCAAGATTGATCCAGTCAGTTGGTCGAATAATTGCACAATTAAGTTCTCCTTTGTGCCCCCCCTTGTAGTCCACCCCCAGTAGAGATTATCTGGTACCTCTGTTTGAGATGGCTTCGACCAGAAGGACTTCAGGTGGTAGTAGGCATTTCAGCTATGATAGTGGTGTGTGGAAAGGGGTTGGAGGAAGCAGTGGTGGCCTTTAAAAGGGCTATCACAAGGGACTTCAATCAGGTTGTTTATATCTATGTACGCCCCCTTGTCTCATGCCATGGCTCACCATGGTATGATGGTGAGCTAAGGGAGGTGAAGGCAAGGGGATGGAGGATGGGGCATTGTTGGAGAAAATCCAAAGTTGAGGAGGACAGTCTGACTTTGATGATTTACTACATTAAAAACCAAAGGGCAATCACCCAGAAGGATTGCTGCTGGGGGGAATCAACCAGCTCAACTCTTTCAGATGGTAGATAGGCTACTTCATCCAACCTGTCTGGAGCCCAGGAAAGTTTTCACCCACAAAATGAAAGGAGTTTGCACAATTTTTCATGGAAGGGTATGCTCTATTCAAGTTGGGATGCTTCCAAGTGGACTGTGGCAACCCAACAGGGTTGAGCCGGCATTCCACAATGGTGTTCAGCTGTCATGGGAAGAGTTTAGACCAGTGATGATGGAAGAGGTCAGTGGGGTGGTTTGGAGATGTGACCAACATGTTTGTGAACTGGACTCCAGGTCTGATGTGATTATTGATGAGTTGTGTTGGACAACTGGGCAGAGTGTCGCAGGGACTGCCCAGTATTCCTTGATGGAGTGGCTCTTTCTGGCTGCATTGAAAAATACATTGGTGAGGCCTCTCCTGAAAAAGTCATCCTTGGACAAGAATTACCAACTGGTCTATAACCTGCCCTTTTTAGGAAAGGTTATTGAGAATGTGGTTGTATCACAGCGTGAGGCACACCTCATAACCTTAGACATTTATGAGCTTCTCCAGTCAGGATTCAGTGCCAAGCATAGCACTGAGACCAGACTGGTTTGGGTGCATAATGACCTCCTCAGGGTGAGAGATAGAGGTGGATGGACAATTCTCATTCTCCATGATAACTCCTCAGCTTTTGACAGTGTAGACCATTGTCTGTTGTTGAACCAGCTGAGGGAATATCTGGTTCTCACTGATTAAGTCATCTGCAGGTTTTAGTCCTACCCTGAAGGACAAGATGCAGAGAGCTATGCTTGAAATTCTCTTCACATGCAGTGTCACAGCCTTTGTGTTTTATAGGGCTTGTTCCTCTCGCATATGTTGCTTGCAATGTATATGCTGCTCTGGGTGGAATCAATAGATGGTATGGGCTGGGATTTCAGTTATGCAGATGACACCCAGCTGTACCTGTCTTTTGCACCATGGACACTGGGTGCAGTCGACATGCTTAATAAATGCTTGGTTGAGATCCAGAACTGCATGTCGTCAAGCTGGTTAAGGCTCAACCCCAACAAGACATTGGTATTGGTGATTGAACTGGGTCATAGGAGGAGAGTGGCAGCCACCTGAACTGACAAATGGCTTTCACTCAGCATCTAGGTTTAGGGTGAGAAATTTAGAGGTAATCCTGGATGAAGGGCTGATAATTAAGGCTCAGATGTTGGCAGTCATCCAGAGTGGCCTTACCATCTGTGGAACACCAGAAAGGTGATTTGTTATCCCCTCAAGACCAACAACACTGAAACATGCTATTTGTGATGTCCCAGTTGACTACTGTAACACTCTATTACTTATTCCTTGGAATCAATGAAAGTACACAGCAGCACCTGCAGCTGATGTAGAACACAACTGCTAGGTTGCTGACCAGGCATTCAGGTTGAGTCATGTCTCCCGCACTGCATGTAAAGCACTGGCTGCTGGTAAAGTAGTATATATCATTTAAGGCTGGTGTTCTCACTTTTAAGGTCCTACAGGGTTGGTCCTGCCTATCTGTTAGATCTCCTGCATCCTTGTGTGCCCTCATGCTCCCTTCGCTCCACTGAGGTGGGCCCTTTAGCTATACTAAGGGCCAAGCTAAAACCTTGGGTGACTGGGCCTTTGAGGTGGTTGGCCCAGTCTTATGGAACTCCCTCCAGAGGACTCTTATAGAAGCCTTTAAGTAAGTTCTGAAATTTTTGTTTCAGCAAGCCTTTGGGGATTGATTTAGCTCCCATTAGTTGTCGTTCCTGCTGAGTTTTACGGGTCATGCTTTTTTAAACTGCTTAATGTACGAGTTATTTATTTATTTATGTATGTATGTATGTATTCATTCATTCATTCATTCATTGACCGGGTTGGTGCACTGATCCAAGGACTGTTTTCAGTCATGACCTGGATCAAAGAGATGGCACAAGAATAAAGCAATACAATACATTTGGAAAAAATACATCAAAGTCAATATAATACGAAAGGTAAACAGAAAATAATGGAGAAATTATACAGGTGCATGTAAAATAAGTTCAGCTGAAAACTTCCTATTTTGGCAGAGACTTAGAAATGCATAGACAGGGAAAGGCTGTATTTCAAGTCACCCAAGGGAGGAAGAGCAGGTATGAATTATTTTATTTAAATTTATATTGTTACTATTTTTGTACTGTTCTGTAAGGCACCCTGGGCCTCTAGGAATGGGTGTCTATATAAATAAAATCTACTACTACTAGACAAACTGAATAGACCTCCAGGGCTAAATATTCAAAATATTTCCAGTTTGATAGCTTCTGTAAAATTTACAAACTATGGCCTTCATAATCAGAAGGTCTGAGCTGAGCGCAACTTATTTGTGCCGGCACAAATGGCTAATTGCACTAGAATGCAAAATTCATAGAAGCATAGAATGTATTGGCAGAAAAGGACCAGTAGGCCCATCTTGTCTGCCCTATTTTCCCTGCAATTTCTACACCCTGGACACTATTCAGTCACAGTTATCCACCCTCATCCCTTTCCTCTACTTATTATGCCCATGTGCCTATCCCACACATGCTTGAAGCTCCCCACTATTCTCGCCCCCACCACCTCTACTGGCAGGTGGTTCCAGGCATCCACCACCCTTTCTGTGATTAAATATTTCCCCACATCCCTCTTAAACTGCCCCCCAAGCTTCCTAGAATAGCCCCATGTTCTGATGGTCCTCTTCTGAAAGAGACACCCCTCCTGCACTTTGTTCACCCAGGTAAGGTATTTATACTATCAGTTTCAATCATGACATAGAAACATAGAAACATAGAATTTGATGGCAGATAAGGGCTGCTTGGCCCACCTAGTCTGCCCATTTCCCTACCTAACAGATAAGCTGCAGATCCTAGTTAACCCAACAGCCTATTTCCTCCTATCCCCCACTAGAATTGCCTTATGTCTGTCCCATGCATTCTTGAATTCCCCCACTGTTTTTGACTCTATGACCTCCTCAGGAAGGCTGTTCCATGCATCTACAACCCTCTCTGTGAAGAAATACTTCCTCACATTACCTCAGACCCGTCCCCCCTCTTTCTTCAAATTGTGCCCCCTTGTTCTTGCACATCTCTTTTTTTGAAAGATGCTACCCTCTTGTTGATTCCCTTGAGGTTTCTATCATGTCCCCCCTCTCACTCCTTTCCTCAAGGCTATACATCTTAAGCTCCTTGAGTCTTTCTTCATATGTCTTCTGGTGCAGACCCTGAACCATTTTGGTTGCCCTCCCCCTGGACAGCCTCCACTCTGTCTATGTCTTTGCGGAGATGGGGTCTCCAGAACTGTACACAGTACTCCATATGTGGTCTTACCAACTGTCTGTAAAGAGGGCCAACAACTTCCTGTTTTCTACTGGTGATGCCTCTCCCTATGCTTCCCAGTATCCCCCCAGTCCTTCTTACTGCCTTCTCACATTGCTGGCCCACCTTTAGGTCATCTGAAATGACTACCCCCAGGTCCTTTTCCATTTCTGTTGTTGTCAGTATCTCACCCCCCATTGTGTACTCTTGTGCTGGGTTTTTGTTTCCCAGGTGCATTACTTTGCACTTCTTTGCATTGAATATAAGCTGCCATACATTTGACCATTTCTCCAACCTTGCCAAGTCCCTTTTCATCCTTTCCACCCCACCTTGCGTATCAACCGTGTTGCAGATCTTTGTGTCATCTGCAAAGAGACATACCTTCCCCTCCAGTCCCTCCGCAATGTCACTTATAAAGACATTAAAAAGGACAGGTCCACCTTTCTTAACTGTGGACTCCATTTACTATTACCCGCTGTGTTCTGTTGTCCAGCCAGTGTTTTTCCCAGGCTACCACCCTGGAACCCACTCCCAGGCTGGCTAATTTGTTTATTAATCTTTTGTGCGGGACTGTGTCAAATGCCTTGCTGAAGTCTAGGTAGGCCATGTCCACAGCCCCTCCTTGGTCTACTACTTTGGTCACCCAGTCAAAGAAATCAATTAGATTTGTTTGTGACATGACCTTCCTGCTGTGAATCCATGCTGCCTTGAGTCCTGTGCCCCACTGGCCTCTAGGTACTCAACAATTCTTTCCTTCAAAAGTGATTCCATCATTTTCCCTACCACTGAGGTCAAACTGACAGTTCGGTATTTTCCTGCCTCTGTCTTGCACCCACTTTTGTTAGGGGAATCACATCCACCCTTCTCCAGTCCTCAGGTACCACACCATACTCTCATGATTTATTAAAAAGGGTAGTCAGTGGTGTTATTAGTTCTTCCCTTAGTTCTTTTAGAATTCTATGATGAATCCCATCTGGCCCCATTGCTTTATCCACCTTCAGTTTTAAGAGTTCTTTCAGAACCCTTTCTTCTGTGAAAGGGCTTGGATCAACCCCCCCTATCCAGAGTGCTTCTATTGACTGGATTAGGTCTCTCACCCTGCTTTTCCATTGTGAATACTGAGCAGAAATATTCATTCAGTATCCCTGCTTTTTCACTGTCGCTCTCTGCCCAAGCACCTTCCTCTTTATTCAGCCTCAGTATCCCTGCCTTTGTCTTTCTTTGCTCCCTAATGTACCTATAAAAGGTTTAATCCCCCTTCTTAACCAAGTTGGCTATCTTTTCCTGTACCTATAAAAGGTTTTATCCCCCTTCTTAAACGAGTTGGCTATCTTTTCTCACTCCTCTCTCTCCTACATGCTGGGGAGTACATGTTGAGCTCCTTCAGCCTCTCCTCATGTGGTTTCTTGTGCAACCACACACCGTGTTGGTAGCCCCCCTCTGGACCACTTCCACACTGTCAATGTCCTTGCAGCAGTGCAGCATCCGGAACTGGATGCAGTACTCCAGTGGGATCCTACTAAAAAGAGCTATACAGTGGCAACACACCTCCTTTCTCCTGCTATAAATCCCTCCTATGCAATCAGCACCTGGCTAGCCTTGCCCTACTACCTTGATGCTCTGCCCTGCTCCCTTAAGATCATCAGATATGATTACTCAAGGTTCTGTCTTGCTTGGTGACTGTAAGTATAGTACCTCCCTCCCATCTTATAGCCCCCCAGGTTTCCCCACTCCAGTTGCCTTACTTTGCACTTTTTTGTATTGCAACTCAGCTGCCACACCCTAGATCATGCCTCTAGTTTCCCCAGATCCCTTTGCATTTTCTTCAACCCCCGTGGATGTCTACCCTGTTGCAGATCTTTGTGTCATATGGAAAGAGACACACCTTCCCATGCAGTTCCTCCACAGTGTCACTTATAAAGACATTGAAGAGGACAGAACCCAGTACTGATCCCTGTATTGCTCCATTGGTCACTGTCCCATCCCCAGAGTGTCTGCTGGTTACCACCACCCTCTGCCTCATATCCTTCAACCAGTTTGATGCCCAGTTTACTACCTTCTCTCCATCCCCCAGGTTGCTAAGTTTCTTAATCAGCCTCTGTGATACAAGTCAAAGGCCTAACTGAAGTTCAGATAGGCCACATCCACTGCCTTTCTGATCTACCTCCCTCATGATCCAGTCAAAGAAATCTATGAGATTTATTTCACATGACCTCCCCACCCTGTGAAGCCATGCTGCCAGTGATTCTGGCAGCCCATTTGTTTCCAGCTACTCCACCAATCTCTCCTTCAGCAGGTGTACCATTAATTTCCCACCACTGATGTGAGACTGACTGGTCTGTAGTTGTTAGCCTCCTCCCAGCTGCTGCTGCTGTTGTGCAGAGAGACACATAAGCTCCCCTCCAGTTCTCTGGAACCACCCGATCTCTAATGAGGTGCTTATTAGTGTTTCCAGAGGGGCAGCTAGCACTGTAATCAGTTCTTTTAGCAACCTTGTGTTAATTCCATCTGATCCCATTGCCTTTTTATCCTTTAGGGTTTCTAATTCCCAGTGACACTTTGTTCTGGAAATGGTCTTGTGTCCACTACTCCTATTTGTGTGTTCCCCATATTCAGTCATTTGTACTGCACCATGCAGTCATGCTAGTGCCTGAGTGCAAGCATAAGGTATTCAGCACAGAAAAAGGGGACAGTGCTGTAAGTATTCCGTGCAGTGTGATAGTCAATGATTTAACACTGTGCAAATGGCATTTAGTGTGCCTTAGCACTGCAGAAATTAAAACCTAGAAAAAGCAGGTCTTAATCTGAGGCAAACCCAGAGGTAGGGTCCAGCACCACAGAACCCAAATGGCATACATTGTGTACCTCATGCAGGCTGTTAGGAGGATGAGGAGCAGGCAAATGCCCTCTTGGGCCCTTACACAGGCCACAGAGACACTGTACTGCAAGCAGATACTACCATTCATGAGTCACATTCAAATTCCTCAGCAACAGACAAATTGTGGGTTGTTGAGCCTCAACAGGCCCATGTTATGGACAGTCACTGCAGCCATACAATGCCTGTAGAGCTCAAGGTGACAGTGGCACTCTGCTTCCTGGCTGATGGAACCTTCCAGATACTGAAGGGTGACACCACCAGTATCACACAGTCTGACACCTATCACATGGTGGGCCAGTTCTTAGATGCCCTGTTGGCCCATGCTGGTGAATTCATCATATTCTCCACCACACCAGCAGAATGAACAGCAATTATGCAGCAGTTCTATTAGGTTGTGCACCTACCATCCATACTAAGTGTCGTTGACTGTACCAATGTTGTCATCCATGCACCCCCAGGGGATGGGAAGAGGCTACATTAATAGAAAGGGCTTCCACTACATCAACTTTTAGGTGGTGTGTGATGCAACAGGATGCATCACCAATGTCCTGGCATGGTACCCCAGCAGTGGCCATGATGCCTTCATCTGGCACAACTCCATTATGTGCCAGAGGATTAAAGGTGGGACTATACCTAGTGGGCACCTTGGTGGTGAGTATACACCCAAGGTCTCCCTATTGCTAACACTGATGTCGCTAAACAATGCCTTTCTCCCACACTGCTGACAGTGCATATCCCCTGCATCCCTAGCTGCTGACACCTGGCCTACAGCCCACACTGTTGCAGAGGACAGGTACAACATAGCACACATTGTTATGTGCAGTGTCATCGAGTGGGTCTTGGCATGCCCAAGATGTTGTTCAGATGCCTTGACCATTCTGATGGTGCCCTACAATACAGCCCTCAGTAGGCCTGTGCCATATTCCTTGCCTGTTGCATACTACATAACATGGCACTCAACCATGGAATATAACTTGCAGCCCCAAAGGAAACACTACAGCAGATGCCAATCCAGTGGACCTGGGGATGCAGGAGCAGATCGATAGGCATGACCTCAGGGTGTTACAAACAAGCCAACCAAAGCTCTTACTGTACACTGCAGTTGTTGAAACGAATTCAGGAGTCAGTTCCATAAGTTCAGCAATACTCCAGTTTAGTTTTAAATTTTAACTCTTTATTAAGTTTGAACAAAAACAACCATATAACAATAAACACAATACAATTATGGATAAAGAAAGTATTAAACATCACAAAATACATACACTTAACACACACCCTTCCCTGAAATTTATATAAAATTAGTATCCTCCCCAAGCCTGTTATACTCTTACTGGGCTGAGAAAAGAAAGAAATATATGTAGAAATAAAGTTAATGAGCCCTGCAGAATCATCTTAAGGAAAGGAAGACACAGCTTATTTTGGCACTAAGGAAATCCCTACCTAATAAGCATAAGGAATTAATCATAGCAATTATAAAAAGTTAAGGTATACTTATACTTAACAGGAGCCAGAGCTATGAACAATTAGCAATAGTTTCTAATAAGTTACCCCATTTGTAGTTAAAACTATCCAGTTTATGTTTCAAACTTGCAATGAGGTGCTCAGCTCTTAAATAAAAGACAATTTCATTCCTCTATTCCAAAATGGATAGAGTTTGATTGTCCTTCCAGTGGTTTGCTATGACTTTGTTTAGCTGTTAATGCAATCATTGATATATAGATTTGTGATCCTGGCACATGACAGGAAAAAGGTCACCAACACACAAATTGATGGGGTAAAATATTTTACTAGACCCAGTTTGTGACCAAATGTACTCCTAAGGGCAGACCAAAAAGGGATGACTAAGAAACAATGGCAGAAGATGTGTAGAAGAGAGCCATTCCTGGAACCACATTTAAAGCAAGCGTTAGTAGATAGAAGACCAAATTTAAATAGTTTTAAAGGAGAATAGTATGCATTATGAAGAATCTTAATTTGAAATAGTTTCAGTCTGTCATTGAAAATATATTTATGCAATTCTCGCCAGATTGAGGTCCAGTCCAGGACAGAGAATACCCAATCCAGTATTAAGAGATATATGGTATTGAATCTGATTTAATGATGAGAATATATTGATATAATTTAGAGATTGAATGAGGTATATCAGAAAATGATAAAATCCCTTCTATCATCAATTTACTGTTCTCCAGCCATGCCTGGGCTCCAAAATGAGAAGAGAGTATTAATTTTAAGATAAAAAGGGTTGCCCAATTAAAAGGGGCAGGCCCCGTTATCCCACGGCCCATGCCAAGAAAGTGGCAAGCTCAGGAGGAGGGGAGAAGAGGCAGAGCTGGAGGCAGGAGTCACAAAGAGGGAGGTCTGAGTGAGGTCACAAAGGGGTGAGGCAAAAGGCAGGGAGCAATGAGGTGGCAACAAGTGGATGGCTAGGGTGAGCCTGGGGAAGGGCCAAAGGGCAGTTAAAAGGGCTTCACAGCAGTGGAAGCTCAAAAACTTGCTTCAAAGTGATTTTCCTTTGGATGCACATCAGTAGAGGCAAGTTATAGAGCCAGTGGGCCTTTGTTTGGATTTTGAGTTAAATAGCAGAATACAAGTAAACATAGTTTAAAAAAAAAGAAGAGGATGTGGAGTAAGAGAGAACGCAGTGAGTAGACAACAGGAACCAAGTGAAGTTAAGGTACTTAATTGATTAAGGAACAGACGGCTGCAGTGTGAGAACTGCAGGGTTGCAACAGAGAATAACAGACAAGCGCTGGGTAAGGTTTGGAATTAAATTGCAAGCACTGGTGAGCTGGGAAAGCACAAGCTCTGAAGAAGAGTGAGGGCAGGCCAAACAGTAACCCATTGCCACATTGATGTATGTTCCCTTCTTGGCTCTGCTACCTTGGGATCGCTCTCGCTCCGCTTAGGGCCCGTGGCCATTTTTGGCTTCCCCCTGTGCATCCTGTTTGCTCCTATCTGCTGTCTAAACAAGCCTCCTTAGGGCGATACAGCAGCGTTGGTTGATCACCCAGCAGTTACCCCCGCACTAATTAGCACGAGAATAGTAACCCAGGACGTTTTTTCAAAAAAAAAATGTGTGTAGCTATAGTTGTACTCACGGTTGGAGGCTGAAATCCAGTGGCTATCACAGGATTCTGGTGTGCTTCTTTAGTAATCGCACCAGGCGATGCTGCCAGGAACTCATTGTTTTCAGCTTGGATGGTGCCATGTGTTGGTCTGAGGCCTGCTATCCCTGGAGGAGCAGCCGCCCTTGTGGAGGCGTGCTGCATAGTGGTGTTTTTGTTTCAATAACGCAGCCCTGCCTACTAGTGTGATTCGGGCATTTCTTGCTGTTTTTTGGGGGGAATACAGGAGTGAATAACAAGGGGAGAAAGGGGAGAATGGAATGAGATGGCGAGACCGACCGGTATGCATTGGCGTGTGACATCCATCACGCACACAGGTCGGACGGATCCCAGCTGAAGGCGAATAGGAAGCAAGGAAAGGAAGCAGCACGATATAATTTATTAAAGTATGGTGGCAATTCGGTTGTTGCAGATTGGATGAGCTGGGCTGGGATTTAAAGGCGATTTTAGAGGAGAAGTCACAACAAGAGCAGGAGCAAAACCTGTGGGATGTATTTGGGCCCAAAAGGGGCAGATTGGGGGTAGAAATGAGCCTGGCTAACAGGACAGCAGATGGGTTTGGATAAATTATGGGATTAATGGAAGAGCCCAGTGCAAGGCGGACCACGCAATATAAGCAAGGGTTAGAGGCCAAGCTTTATATCATCGGCGCTCCCAGGATGCCTCTGGAAGTGAGCAATAGGGCCTAGTGGGCTCTAGCAGGTTACCAAAGAGACAGAGCAGGGGAGAACAAATACAAGGGATGACAGGGAGGGGGAGAAGGAGTTTTGTGAGCATGCACAAGGTCAGAGCAGAGGAGGCTGGGGACAGGAGATTGCACAGGTTAAAGGATGGTAGGTGAAGTGGATGTTTAGAGTGAGCCTTTTATTGGAACCGGGTGTTGAAACCCGCAATGGCCTACAGGTCTACTGGGTGAACCTTAGGGAGGCAATCAGCATCCCGGTCGACCAGGCCCAGCAGGAAACAAGCTTCAGTTTAATGGGTAGCCCTGGATTGAACAAGATTGCCTTTCCCCCATACCAAGGTAACGAGTAATGCAGATGCAAAAAAAAAAAATTCTTTTACAGATGTATATGGCAAATGCTGTTTTGTGTTGACTTATATGTTGTGTCCATTGTAGATACAGAGTGAGGATGGCAACAAAGAAAGCAAAGCCCAGCAAAGAGGAATGCTACAAAGCAGTAATGGACCTGGTGGAGAAGGCGAATCGGTTGTAGGAGGTGCGGAGCCAGAGGGAGGGGAGAAGGGTACAAAGCGGAAGGGAAGATGGGAAGGTAAGGAGATCAACAAGAGGGTGCCAACAAGGAGCAGTGTACCAGAACCCAGGGTAGTAGTTCCGGAACCTGAATCAAGGAACCCTATTTGTACAACTCCGAATAATCCTGTCCCTGAGCCGAGCACGGACCGCATCCCAGACTGCAGGAGGGTACTGGTCCTGATTCCATCTTTGCCACAGGTGGTTCTTCCCAGTGCACCAGGACTACCCATGCCAGGGTCCAGAGCCCCACAGACACCTATAACAGGTAATCAAGGGGTGACTATGGAGAGCAGCATGAAAGAATATATAGAGCAAATGTTGAAAGGCATGGGGGAGAATGGAATAGGACATCTAGAGAAGGCATTAGGAGAGTTGAAAGGGCAGGGAGGACAAGGGAGTAGCTACAGTGGAAACCATGGGATAGAGAAGGGAACTGTGGGTACCTGGGGTGCATCAGCAGACCATGTCCCCACAGCCATAAAGGAGAAGATATGGAAAGGGGAATATATAGATATTTTCACATTAGCAAATGTAGACAGTATGGATAAATACGAAGAAAAGGATAGTTTGAGGAAGAAGGACAAGGCAGCAGTAGTGTTGCTGCTAAAAAGGAAGAGGAGGATAAAACATGGAGGGGAAAACCTGGGATAATTGGTCCGCGAGTTTCACTTGTTTTATAGCCATTGTGATTGAGAAGTGGCCAGAGCTACTACCCCACTTTTAACTTCTCCCTCATAATAAAAAATGGGGTATAAAGGGGACCTAGTTGGCTACGTTATGATGAGAAATTTAGGAAGAGAATGGCTCATTTTGGGGATGTACAGTGGGACATGAGGCAAATAGATTTGTGGTTGGAAATTTATACGGTCCCCTTAGACAAGGAAATGGAAAGGGAGAGATGTGGGGGACGGCAACAAAGGCATGTTGGGGATACAACAGAGCCTCCTGCTCATGGCCGAACTGCCAGTTCTGGCATGTCTGCTCCAAATGCAGAGGGCACCACCCGGCATCCAAGTGTAGATACAGCTGGGATAAAGGGGCGGGCAGCCAGGACAACACATACCAGCCGCCCTTTTGGAACAGCCAGAACTCCTTTTGGGGCAGCAGTGGGGGAAGGGAGAGGGAGCAGAGGGAAGGGAACAGGGAGTAGGGGACAGGCCTATCAACCCCTACACCAGGATGCGTGAAGGGTGGCAAAAAGGGAGTTTCCAGCTGGCTCAGACACCCATAAGAATAGCAGGAATGGACAGGGGGCTGCGGGTTTACCCGGACAAAGAGGCGGCTGAGAAATTGTGGGTGAGTTTTCAATCAGGTTTTAGCTTACAGTTCAAGGGGTGCAGGAAGCAGATAGCAGTAAAGAACCTCAAATCCGGACAAGGGAAGGAGGGAATTTTGACACAAAAAATTCAGAGGGTGGGGATGGTCGAAGGTCCGTTCGCAACCCCCCCCCAACTGCCAAACCTGAGGGTCTCCCGATTGGGACTATTCCCCAAGAAGCAGGAGAGTGAGTACCAGGTAATACATCACCTATCTTACCCCTAAGGGGATTCAGTCAATGATGCTGTTTGGGAGGATGACAGCAGGGTCACCCTATGCCACTCTGGAGGATGCAGTGCAGTTGATTAGATCAAAACAAGAGGCATGGCTGGTGAAAACGGACATAGAGTCAGCTTTCCGCCTACTCCCGGTCAGGCCAGAGGACTGGGACTTATTGGGTTTCTGGGTGAAAGGGATGTATTATTTTGATAAAGCCATGCCTATGGGGTGTTCAATAGTGTGTGCTACATTTGAGATGTTTAGTACCTAGCTGCAATGGGCTTTTCAGACCCATTTTGGTTAACAGACAGTAGTACACTACCTGGATGACTTCCTGTTCATCGGGGAAGGGAGGGTAGAAACCCAGAGCATGCTTAGAGATTTTCAGGTGCTATGCCAGGAGGTGGGGCTCCCATTGGCAGAAGACAAGACCGAGGGACCAAGTCGGACAATAGAGTTCCTGGGGCTTGAGCTGGACATGGCACAGGAGCTGTTCTGGTTGCCTGACCAGAAGGTTAAGAAACTTTGGGAACTGTTGAAGACAGTACAGGGATGCAGGAGGGTGTGGCTGCAGCAGGCACAGTGGCTGCTGGGTCACTTGAACTTTGCATGTCGGGCTATCACACCAGGGTGCATGTTTATGCAGCATCTAGCTTGGGCAACGCGTGGGGCCACACAGCCTCATCACTGGGTAGATCTCAATAAGAGGACCAGAGAAGATATGGCAGCTTGGGAGCATGTTCTACAAGAGTACAATGGGCACTTTCTGGCAGAATGAATGGCTTTACAACACAGACCTACAGCTATATACAGATGCCTCGGGGGTATAGGCATGGGAGGGTACTTCCAGGGGTGATTGTTCGCAGAGCCATGGCCTGAGGTCTGGGCCCAGGAAGGAGTGACAAAAGACATCACCTTTTTGGAACTGTTCCCCATATGGGTGGCCATGATAGTATGGGGAGGGGAGCTCAGGAACAAGGAGTTCACATTCTGGAGTGACAGTAAGACAGTAGTGGAAGTACTGAACAAGAGAGGGATGAAGTCAGAGAGAGTAATGAGAGTACTGGGCAGGATGGTGTGGTTGGGCTTGTACCTGAACATGTCCTTCAAGGCTAAGCACATCAATGGCATTGACAGTGTGATAGCCGATTGCCTCTCCTGATTGCAGATGGACAAATTCAGGACCATTGCACCTGGAGCAGAGGACAAGCAGACCACCGTTCTGCCGCACATATGGGCGAGTGGATTGGGGGAGCTGAGGTATTGTTCCACAACTCCTGGGCCTCCCGGACTCTGAGAGCTTATGAAACCTCTTAGAAGGCATTTCAGAAATTCCGGGAGCAGTACTGTGGACAGGTAAGTGGGCCAGTAGTGGGGGAGCAGGTGGCACAATTTATAGTTTTGGTTTGGAATCAGAACATGGCACATTCAACTATGGGGGTCCATTTGGCAGCAATAGGTCAGATATGTACATTGCAGGGCTAAGAAGACCCTACAGAAAACAACCTGATCCACAGGATGATGCAGGGTTGGATGAGGGGAACAGGGAAGAGACAGGATAGCAGAAAGCCAATATCCAAGGGGCTGATGATAAGGTTGATAAGGGGCTTGCAGCATATCTGCAGTTTCCCAAGGGAAGCGGTATTATTGCAGGCACTGTACGCCATGATGTATAATGGGGCCTTTTGATTGAGCGAGATAGTGGGCCACAGCAGAAGGGCAGGGGGGGTGCGATGGGAGGACATCGAATGGAAGGCTGAGGCCATGACAGTACTATTAAGGCAATCCAAAGCTGATCAGCAAGGGCAAGGGAGGAAGGTTTGTTTGAGGAAACACCCAAACATAGCCATTTGTCTGGTAGCGGTGCTGCACGCGTACATGGCAGATCGCCCAAACCAGGGGAATGGAATGATGTTTATACATGGTGACAGCAGACTAGTTTCAGGGTACCAGGTAGCTACTATACTGAACAAGGTACTCAGATTTGTGGGGGAGCCGGTGGAAGGGTATTCCTCTCACTTGTTCAGGATTGGGGCCACATCAGCGATGGCAGCACAGGGCAGGGGGCCTGAGGAGATCAAAGAAAGGGGAAGATGGGCTTCGGGACGTTATAAAACATATATACATACGGAAGATGCAACAATAATGATGTTTGTTTTCTCTCCCACAGCAGGTACAAGAAGAAGACGGGGGGTAAGGGGGGACGGGGCAGAGATGGGATACTCATTCTTTGTGCGTTGATTATTCAGGTGCGACCAAGAGGCTCAAGGTATGGATCTGTGGACATTCGTTTGTCCATTGGGCAGAGAAGTGGGCGCCAGGAGACAAGGGGGAAAGCAGCTGTATCTGGACATTGACACAATACGACTGGTGTGGAAAGGTCGGTGGGGCATGAAATGGTCACAGCTACTGCCAGAACTCAGGGAAATCAGAAGGGATCATAGGTGGCCGGACCTGATCATAGTGCATCTTGGGGGCAACGACCTGGGAACAAGGTCCTGGCTGGACATTTTTTATCAGATAAAGCATGATGTAAAAATAGTAAAGGAATGGTGGCCAGAGGTTACTTTGGCATGGTCAGACATCAGGGTGTAGGGGGATTAGTCATTCACCATGGGATCCTGGAGTGGGTAGACAAGTATTACAGGGGGGACAGGGTACATTTATCGGGCCTTGGCCTGGCTATGTTCAACACTGAAATTGTGAATGCCATTGAAGCATGGCTAGAGCAGAAATAAGATAGGGCGAGGGGGAAGGGGGGAGAAAGGGGAATTCCACCGTCCATCACAAGCTGGAGATGGACTAATGGAAAAGGAGGAAGGAAGACAAGAAAAAGGGGGGGGGAGAAAATAAAAAAAGGACACAGGTTTGACAAATAAGAGACAGGGGCACAGTGTGTACGCCCATGCCCCACGTTCAGGACATAAGAGGAAGAGGCCAGGCCCCCCCATGATGTACGTCTGGGGGGCAGAAGAGAAGAAGAGATCTTTTAGTAATTATGAGGCCAACAAGATTGTGAAGGAGATAATGTATGCACATAATGTAAATATAATGTATTGTAAATATGATAATAAAGGGACTACACAAGGAAAGATGGAGATGTACCGTTGTGAACGTATTATTGTGAATTATCATAACTATGACAAAACAGTAAAATTATTGCCAAGACTGAGCAACCACACATTATTTTGTCAGTGTATTTATTGGTGGGGTTCTGGGGACAAAGAGGGTTGCCCAATTAAAAGGGGCAGGCCCCGTTGTCCCATGGCCCATGCCAAGAAAGTGGCAAGCTCTGAGAGGAGGGGGAGAAGGGGCAGAGCTGGAGGCAGGAGTCACAAAGAGGGAAGGTCCAAGTGAGATCACAAAGGGGGCGAGGCAAGAGGCAAGGGAGCAATGAGGTGGCAACAAGTGGATGGCTAGGGTGAGCCTGGGGGCAGGGCAAAAGGGGCAGCTAAAAGGGGCTGCACAGCAGTGGAGAGCTCACAAACTTGCTCCAAGTGATTTTCCACCCTCCACCCAGAAGATAGGGCAGATGGGCACTGTGGTAGGTGGAGCACAGTTTAGACAGGGACATGGTGTGTACGCTAATGACCCCGTTTAGGACATAGGAAGAGGCCAGGTCCCCCATGATGTATGTCTGGGGCAGAAGAGAAGAAGAGATCTTTTAGTAATTTACGAGGCCAACAAGATTGTGAAGGAGATATTGTATGTACATAATGTAAATATAATGTATTGTATGAATTATCATAACTATGGCAAAACAGTAAAATTATTGCTAAGACTGAGCAACACACACATTATTTTGTCGGTGTCTTTATTGGCGGGGTTCTGGGGACAAACAGCTTTTGGTAGTAATCCCTGCCCAAACTAATTTTACTTCTTAACTCATTGAAAGACAGTAAACAACCAACTCTTATCAAATCTTTAACCGAGTAAGTTATTAACTGTGTAAACCAGGTACTATCAAGAGTTTTTGTCTTTAAACAAAGGTTACAGTTATAACGTATTGATTGATTAGTGTCTTTTGTAAGGGGTATTTGAAAAAAAGACTACATAGCTGTTTAAAGCATCTAATGGAAAGCCCTATCGTGGAATTTTTAAGATAATTAGGAAGCATTTTTGGCAAGAAAAAGAGAAACACCTTTGGTAAAATATATTTTGAAGTATGTCTCTCTCAATACTAACCCATATTGGGCAGCAGTTGTTTATGTTATTGTTGATAGGAAACCATTTAATTAATTTACATAAATGGCTAACTAAATAATCAAGGAGAAAATTGGGTAATTTGAGTCCTCCAAAATTCTGAGTAAGGGTAAGTTTGTTGCATGCTATTCTAGGGGTTTATTAGACCAGATAAATGTATTAATTATAGAGTGTAGATTTTTAAACCAGGAGGTAGGTAGAAAAAATATTTAAGTTATGTAAGGGATAGTTAAGAGGAGGAAACTATAGCATTTTTGGAGTGTTTCAACTACCTTAAGCTATTTAAGTATTAACAAAGTTTGAAGTTAAAAACTGCTTTGTCTAACTGCTGAATTGCTGTTTCTCCCATCTACCCCCCAACCCCACTCGCCTTTTCCTCTGTATACTAGTGATGCTGCTGGTGCTTAATACCAGCCACTCCCATAGCCATTCTCTCCCTCTCTGGCTTACTTAACACCCTTAATTTCTCACCTTGTTACAGAATTCTTTTGCCTCCTTCCTTAACCTGCCTCCCAAACTCTGAAGCCTTTGTTCTGTTGGTACATATGCTGATTTCTCGCTTCTTCTTTTCACTTCAGGATTCCCTGACGAGGACTCCATCTTCTGCACTAGTGATCTGGTGCTGAGCGCAGCCAGCCACAGGGTGCACCCCAGCCTGCCCTCAAGAGCAAGATTCCAGGTAACAGGAAAGCAGCTCCAGTCCAGCTTGCTTGCCATGAACCCAGTTGGTGGATGTTGCCTGAAATTATAGGCAGATTCAGCACCTGCCTCTCCCTGACTGGCTTCAGCTCCAGGAGATTTGAACTGCTTGTCACAGTCCACTGAAGCTCATCTGTCTGCTGCCCAAATTTTCGCCACCCCTCCCCCACCTCCTGCCTTTATTAAATAGACCCTAGCTCCACCTGTCCCCTCTCTGTTCCCTCCTGCCTCTATTCCATTGGTCCCTTCTATGTTGCAGTCATCCTGACTCTGCCCTTTCTCTTCTATACCTCCCCATCTTTTCAACACTTTCTCTTGCATTCTGGGCTTTGTAAAGCCACACTTGAAATCTCTCTCTAATCATGTCTACCTCCATCAATATGCTGTTTTCTCTTACTATCCTCGCCTCACTACTTCACCTTTCCTACCTGCCTGGAGCCTGCCACCCCTCCCACCCCATCTACCAGCTAGACACCCAATATCACCACCTAGATACCTCACACTGTGAACACCACTCTTCCTCAAGGACATCTGACACCTTTAATTGGCTGCACCGCATCTCCCACAGATACAGGCAATGGTCACTCCTATATACCTCATCACGTATGATGTTGCTCTGGAGCAAGCACCTGCAATGCCAGACCAGTAATAACAAACCGCTAACACGTAATCTCACCTGCAAGAAACTCCATCTGTGCACCCTAAAGATCCTCTTCCTTCTCATTCTGATAGGAGATGTGCACCCTAACCCAGGCCCTTCCACTGCCACCAATGCCGGCTGTACAAAACCTACTGGGGGCCTGACCATCACCACTATTAACATCTGTAGCCTGATCCCTAAGCTTGACGCCATCCAAGTCTTTGTAAACCAGCACAGACCTGATATTCTAGCAATTGTTGAAACATGGCTGTCACCAAAAATCCCAGACTCAGCGATTGCACTGCCAGGATATAATGTCTACAGACTGGACCGCATGTCCAAAAGAGGTGGAGGTTGTGCAATCTACACCAAAGACTATCTCATAGGTTGCCCCATCTGTACTCCTCTCCATGACTCCACTGCTCAGATCTTACCTATTAAGCTACTTTTAGGAGCACACAACAAAACCCTCACAGTAATCACAGTCTGCATCCCTCCAAAGACCAAGGGAAGAGCCTCACAGTTGTTCTGCACTTCATCAAATCCCAACCAGTAGGTGCGGAGACAATTACACTAGGTGATTTCAATAATAATTGGCTCTCATCAGATGCTGCTATATCTTGGGATGCCGTATCATCAGAAAACCTCTCACAAATGGTTCTTCCACCACCAGAAGAACTATAAAACAGGCACTAGTACCTTACTGGACTGGGTCCTTCCAGTCATTCTTCTCATATCGCCAGCACCTCTGTCCTTTCTGACTCACTACAGCACCACTCGCCCATTATATGTGAATGGTCAAATAAATAAGCCCCACCCAAAGTCATCACTAGCAGAGTGCTCCCACGTGGACAGCTAAGACACCTTAAATCCTACCTCAGTCGGTTTGATTGGTCTTCCATTTTCCTCTCAGCAGATGTTAACACAGCTCTTGACCTCTTTATCTCCTCCTTCAATGCAGCCTGTGACACCTATGCCCCACATAAAAAATGAAAAGTCAAAGCACTCTTCAACCCATGGCTAACTGGAGAGCTACTTGCCCAGCTAAAGGCTCGGGACCACCTTTGGGCCCTGCCTAGAGCCTCTGGCACCCAGAATGACATACAGAACTACAAATGTGCCCACAATAACTGCCCTAAATCCATATGGCTACTGAAAAATGTCTACTACAAAGAAGCTCTCTCAAGCTCCTGGGGAAAGGGGTCGGATTTCTGGAAGAATATCAAAAAAGTTACAGGGAAACAAACTAAATCCTCCCCAGCCATGATAAAGGTTGATGAGGCCATCACCCTGGATCCTCTGGTCATTGCAAACACCTTTAATAATGCATTTACTGATCTCAGCAGCATTCTTCCCCAGGATTTGTTCCTTGACACTACCCATGCTATCCCTGATGATCCTCCTACCACTCTCCCACCCTTCCACTTCAAAGAAATTAACCTGCACGATGCCTGACCACACATCACCAAAGCAATTTCAAAGTCAAGATCAAGTGGAGACTCGCTGGATCTAAAACTCCTAACCCTCACTATGGATGAGGTTCTAGTCCCATTAACACACATTCTCAATCTCTCACTTAGCACTGGTCAGTTCCCTGACAAATGGAAGGTGGCTACAGTTACTCTAGTCCACAAAAGTGGGGATAAGACCTGCCATGTGAACTGTCGACCAATTTCGATACTACCACCTCTCTCCAAGGCACTTGAACGCATAATATCCAACCAACTCATGGACTACCTGGACAAACACAGTCTCTTATGCCCACAACAACATGGCTTCAGAAAAGGTTATAGCACCTCTTCTGCATTACTGGAGTTCACTGGAGCACTGCACAGCACATTGGATATGGGTCACTTAACCGAGGCAGTATTTGTAGATCTGACCAAGGCCTTTGACACAGTTCACCATTGTCTGCTGATCCAACAACTCCAGCATTTAGGATTCTCTCCTGACACTGTCTCATGGTTCAACAGCTATCTGCAAAACAGATCTCAATGAGTCAAAATTGCTGGGACACTCTCGGACCTCAGACCAGTCCGATTTAGAATCCCTCAGGGATCCATCCTGGGTCCGTTACTCTTCAGCCTTTTTCTTAACATGCTCCCAAAATCTTGCATTGAACCGATTATCCTCTATGTTGATGATGCTGTTATCTTCTCCTCCCACAAGGACCCTGTGCTCCTGCAGACCAATCTTCAGCAAGGCTTTGCCACAGTGGAAAACTGGTTCATTCATCATAAGCTTGTCCTCAATCATAAAAAAAAAATAAAGTAATGCTCTTTAACAGCTCTCAAAACAGGCATATATCTCACCCCCTAGCTATCTCTACCAGCAATGGCAACACTCTTGAGAAGTGCAGTCGTTCAAATACCTAGGGTTATCCCTGGACTCAAATCTCTCCTATGGGGCACACATAGACAATGTTGCCAAATCAGCAAATATGCACCTAGGCCTACTTTACCGACATAGACAACATCTCACTGCACTGAAGATAGCCATCCAAAAGCTCGGTGGTCTCCCTCATTGATTATGGTCTTATAATCTATGGCTCTGCCTCTGCCACTGCCCTGAGATGAATTTCAACATCACTTAACAAGGCCTGCAGGCTTCTCTCTGGTGCTCATTGTCTGACTCATACATGTGACCTGTATGCCTGATCTGGCTGGCTTCAACTTTCAAATCGCATAAAATACCAAACCTGCAAAGAAAGTAACCATGGGCCTCACTCTGCTGGGAGTCCAAGCACTGCTTAGTTTTAGACTAAAGCC
Organism: Neoceratodus forsteri; assembly: GCA_016271365.2. Taxonomy (NCBI): domain Eukaryota; kingdom Metazoa; phylum Chordata; order Ceratodontiformes; family Ceratodontidae; genus Neoceratodus; species Neoceratodus forsteri. Next base: position 11,993,369 of record CM057456.1, read on the forward strand.
ACGTAACACCAGGGGCTCTGAATACCAGTTTCTTCAGGTTCCCCGCCGTCGCACCTCTCAGGGCCAAAGATCCTTTGCCTTCAGTGCACCTAGCTGGTTAAATGTCCTCAATCCTGACATCTCCTTCATTACCACCCTTGGCTCATTCAAACATAAACTCCACCTCCACCTTGCGAACTCTAGCTCCTGTGAATGCTACCTATAATCTCCTCAGCCCTCTCGGTTTTGTTCCCTCCAACTATCTCCTACCACATCTCCACCCTCTTCTTTTCCTCTATGTTACTTTTTTATTTCTTCTTTCTTTTCACCACTCCTGACTCTCCCCCTTCACCCCCCACCTCTTCTGAGCCCTCAATGATCTTTCCCTTTTTTGTTGACTATTTTCAGCTTGCTCTCAGTTGATGACCATGCCCTTTGGCTGCAATTCCTGCCCTCTCCAACTTCACTCCTCACGTTTATCTTCATCTTCCACCCTCCCTCATACTTATCCCTCTGTTACTCTGTGTTCACATGTATACATTCTACTGATTCTAGCTATTGTATTGATCTACCACTGTAACTTAATATGCCAACCTATTTATTGTTTTGTTCTTATTTCTGTAACTTGTATTGCATTTGTTCTCTGACGCAGAACCTTTGTAAAAGAGCCTGGCTCAAAGGTACTTGTAATCCTAGTTGTAATAAAAGTCTGGCAAAAACATTCATTTTAATTATGCTTATAAGACTCAATAGAGATAAAGGAAGTTTCAACCATCTAGCCAAATCTGCCTTGACATAGTTTAATAAAGCCGAAGCATTAGTTTTAGGTCCCTGAGAGATTTAAAGCTAAGTAGGAGGATCAGATCAGTTTCAGTACAGATATCTTCTTGCTGATTTTACATTGTTTTGAGATTTTACTTGGTAGAAGGTTATTTTTTTTCCTGCTAATTCTAAGGGGCTAGCAGGGTATTGTTTTGGGGCTGTTGGAATTTTGAAACCTATTTTGGTGGCTATAAGTGGGCTCATTTGTTTGATGTTTCACTGTATAGCAGGCTGTGTTTGGGGATGCTTATTTCTTCTGATTTAAAACCTATTTGGTGTGATTTCATTGGGGCTGTTTCTTTGAATTGGAGACCTATATCTTCTAATTTCAAGCCTATTTTCATATGTTGTTGGTGAGGATATTTGAATTGGAGACCCGTTTCTTTGGTAGCAAACCCATTTTTGTGCTTTGAGGAATTGTGATTGCTGTTTGCTGGCATCACTAACTGGTGCTGCATCACTAGCTTGCAGTGCTTGGAGGTGCAGTGAGGGCAGACACAGGGCTGATACACTCTACTGAGAGTCAGGTGTGGGCCCTGAATCCCCCTCCCCACCCTCCCTCCCCAGAGCACAGCTAATTTATAGGGGAACACCTGCCCTGCAATTGGAGGAAGAGGCTTCAGGTGCAGCTCATGTAGTTCTTTCCACTGGGGGTTGTGTTTAAAAGCCAGGAGGGGGGAGCTTAGGGAGTTGCAAACCTCCTCTATAAACCAACACTTAAGGCTAATAAGTCAGGTGGGGAAAAGTTCAGCCACCCAAGCGTTGCAAGTTTAAAAGTCTGTATACTGTATGGGGGGATTTGCCTAGGTATAGGTACTGGTAGCTTGAGAAACTGTAAAGCCACTGAGTTGGTAATTTGGCCTAGATAAGACTGCTGTGATGATGGGGAAGGGACCGCATATCACTAGAGCAGGTATGTTTGGGCGAGTGGTTTGGTGCACAGGGTGTGGTGCGGCCATGATACTGGACTGGGCTTGGAAGTTTGGGGGATGCCCAGTGTGCTACCAGCTGGCACAGCTTAAGAGGAGATAGAGGGGATCCAAAGGCAGCTGAGGTGGGAGAATTGGAAGTTAGGAGGCAAGCGATCACCTACATGGAAGCACTAGGTGCTGCAGCTTCCCAAGCTGGGAGAGAAGTGAAGAGAGGTGCTCACATTAGGACAAGGCTTGTCTGTTTGCAGATGACACCAAGATCTGCAACAGAGTAGATGATCCAGATGGGGTGGGCAGAATGAGAAGAGATCTGGATAAACTAGCAGAATGGTCAGAAGAGTGGCAACTGGGATTTAATGCAAAGAAGTGCAAAATCATGCACATAGGGAAGAGAAACCCTGAAGCCACTTATAGGCTGGGAGGGGAGTTGCTAGCAGTCACAAAGGAAGAAAGAGACTTGGGCATCATCATCACTGATGACCTAAAATCATCCAAGCAGACCTCTAAAGCAGTAGGTAAGGCTAGGGGGGTGTTAGGGTGTATTAGTAGGGGTATCACAAGTCGTAAGAGGGAGGTAATAATCCCTCTGTACAAGACATTGGTTAGGCCCTATCTGGAGTATCATGCAGTATTGGGAGGCCACACCTTCCACAAGGACATTAATCCAAATTGAGGCAGTCCAGAGAAGGCAACCAAAATGGTGCAGGGACTGCATCAGAAGACATATGAGGACAGATTAATGAGCTCAATATGAATGCCCTTGAGCAAAGGCGGAGAGGTGATATGATCGAGACATTTAAACACTTAAGGGCATAAACAAGGTGAAAGAGTCTAACATGTTTAAATATAAGAAAATAGTAGGGACAAGAGGACACAGCATGAGATTAGAGGAGGCTGATTAAGGGGAATGTGAGGAATTTCTTTCACAGAAAGGGTGGTGATGCATGGAATGGCTTACCACAAGAAGTGGTGGCTATGAATACAGTGCAGGGCTTCAAACAGGTCATGGATAGGCATAAGGGAGCAATACAAATGACTATGAATAGATAGGTCATGATAGAGCATGCTGTCAGATGGCATATTTATAAGGTAGAAAAGAAATGGGCAGACTGGATGGCCTTTATGTCCTTATCTGCCGTCAACTTCTATGTTTCTATGTTTCTATGAGAGGAGTGGAAGGGGTACTATGGAGCTCTAGGGACCCTGGCAGATGGGGTGAAAAAGGTGGAAATTTCCATAGCAGCAGGCAAGTGTCGAGGGTGTCCAAAGGAAACTAAGAGAGAGGCAGTAGGAATGGGGGGGTCACTGGGGGATGGGCTAGGGCTCACAAATTGTTTTAACCCTCTATGTTCATTGGTAGAAGAGGGGTGTGTGGGGGAGGAAGAGGAGAAGGAGGATGATGATTCTGCTGCTGGTGAAGCTGGGGCGGGGACAGACAGAACGGATGAAGGGGCAAGTTGCAAAGGTGCAATAAAGGGGGTCCTAGACAGGATGGGGGAAGGGGGTAGGAGGGGAGAAGAAAAAGGAGGATCAAGGGAACAAGGAGGAGGCTGATGGTATGGAACAGGGGAGCACGACAGGCAGGAAGGCACAGGACATAAATGGGATGATAGCGAGCAGAAAGCCAAGTAGGCAGATGGATAGGATGGATGGATTAGTAAAGGAGTGGAAAAGAAATACAGAGAAAGATACTGGGTGGGGGGATAAAGAACGCCAGAACACAGGTAGAGGAGGTGACCAGAGACAATAGTGAAGGGGCTACCTTCAACACCCAGATTGTGTGAGGTACGAGGAGCTGGTTGAGGGAAGAATCCAGAGGAAGGGATGGGGGGGAATGGAAGGAGGGGGAACCCCGAGGGGTGAGCAGGAAGGCAAGGGGGAGGTTAGAGTACTGCTATTGGGGGACTCTATGATCAAAGGCATCCAGTGGGAGGGGCAGGACGAGGGTAAAACCTGTCTGATCAGAACCAAATGCCACCCAGGCCTGACGGTGCACAAGGCCAAGCATGAGTTGTATTCACTGGCAAGGGAATGTGGAGGGACCCCAGACATTCTAGTGCACATGGGGATAAATGACATAAATGGTAATAGTGAACTAGAAATTCAGGCAAGGTTCCGGGAGTTGGCCAGGGTATACCTTTCCATAGGCTGTAAGATCTCCTTTTCAGAAATCCTGCTAGTGCCAAGGGCTAGTGGGGAAAACAAGATGAAAATTAGGGAGATAAATCAGTGGCTATGGGAGTGGTGTGGGGAATTGGGGTATGGCCTGATGGGGGACTGGGGGAAAACATGGAAGTATAAGGGGCTGTACGCTAGGGACAGGCTCCACCTTAATTTGGAGGGGAAGGAAATCCTAAAGCTCAAACTAGCTGGGTTCATCAGCGAAAGGTGGGGTTTAAACTTGTGAAGGGGGCAGGGATCAAAAAAGGGGTAGTGCCAGCAGGTATGATAAATGAGGATCATTGTCTCACCTCTAGGGGCTAGGGAGATATGGAATGGGTAACCAGGTAGGGGTGCAGGAACTGAGAAATGGGAGCTTAAGGGGAGAAAGGAGAGGGAAAAGTGGTGAGAGTTGTCCTGATAAATGCAAGGAACTTAGGAAATAAAATGCCTGAGCTCCAGGTGATGCTAGTTGAGGGAGGTAGATGTGGCAGCAGTCACCTGAGCCACTCAAGGGCATGAGTGGGACCTAAATCTGGAGGGCTACACTATGTTCAGAAAAGATGGAGGGGAGGGAAGGGGTGCTGGTGTAGCACTGTTAGTCAGAAATGTCATGGGTATTGGAGGGGTAGAGGAGGTAGAGGGGAACATGGAGGCTATTTGGGTCACCTTGCTGATGAAGGGGGGTAAGAGAGTAAAGGTCAGAGTGGTATACAGACCATGAGCACTGGCGGAGGTCCTGGAAGAAAGTTTGGTGGCAAATATCGAGGGACACTGTAGACTGGGAAAGGGAAGGGCAGTGGTAATGGGGGGACCTCAACATGCCAGGAACAGACTGGGAGACTATGACATCACCAGTGACCAGAGAGCAGAGGCTGCTGGATGTCTTCCAGGATGCGTTTCTGACACAATAGGTGGGTGAGCCAACTAGGAAGGCCCGGACACTGGATGTGGTGGCAGACAGTGATCAGATTAGGGGCCTAGAGGTGAGGGACCCATTGGCTGGGAGTGATCAGTCCACAGTCTGGTTCTTCCTGAACCTGGGGGGGAGCCGAACAAGGACGGTAGTAACTGACTTTAGGGGGCCAGACTTCAAGGAGATGGGAAGGATCCTTAAAGATCATCTGGACAGGATAAGGCTGGATATGGATGCTGACAGCAGGTGGGGGATCATTAGGAGGGGGAATACAGGAGGTTACCAGATCCTGCTCAAGGGAAAGGCATAAGTTCAGTAAGGCCAGAAAACCCTGCTGGTGGACCCGGGAGGTACAGGAGGTGGTGAGGGAAAAGAAGGTGGCCTATAGGCGCTTCAAGTGCTCAAGGAGTGAAAGGGATCAGGAGAAATATGATCTGACAGCCAAGTGAGTCCCCAGGATGGTGAGAGCTGCTAAGGCAAAAAAAGAGCAGTCCTTGACCAGTGGGATCTGGATGGGGACAAGGGATCTTTTGATACATAGGGGAAAAAGGAAAGTAAGGGGGCAGATCAGCAAGATAAGGATACGGGATGGTTGGGCACAGGAAGCGGGGGAACAGACAGAAGTCCTCAATGAGTACTTTGCCTCAGTTTTTACTGGAGGGGGTGGAGGGGCTATGTCTTGCAAGGGGAGTGGGAGCAAACTGGAGCAAGGGGTAGGACCAGTTGAGACCAGGGGCCCTGATGAGTATAGGGGAAAGGGAGTGGCCACCACAGACAGGTGGGGCTCCAGCAGTGCAGGGTGAAAAGGGGAACATGGACATGGAGGCTGAAATCCCAGTACAGAGGGTAAGGGAAGCCCTCAGGTCCCTTTGGATGGAGAAAGCACCTGGGCCAGATGAGATACATCCCAGGGTGCTGAGGGAACTGGGGGATGTCCTGGCAGTCCCTATAGCGGAGCTTTTTAACATTTCTCTGAGGACTGAGTGGGTGCCCCAGGACTGTAGGGTGGCCCATGTCATGCCGATCTACAAGGGTACAAGAGGGCATCAAAAGAGTAGTTGGGAAATTACAGGCCCGTTAGTCTGACATCGGTAGTTGGCAAGGTGATGGAGGGTGTTGTCAAGGAAAGGCTAGGGGGGTTACTGGAGCAAACTGGGTACTTGGATGATAGGCAGCATAGCTTTGTCATGAGAAGATCATGCCAAACAAATCTTGTTGAGTTCTATGACTGGGAGATGAGGACCCTGGACTAGGGTAGGCCAGTGGACGTCCTCTTTCTGGACTTTAGCAAGGCATTTGATTCAGTACCCCACAGTGGCTTGCTGGCTAAGGTGAAGGAAATGGGGGTAGGGAGACAGTTGTTAAGATGGATAGGAAATTGACTCTCTGAGCGTACTCAGAAGGTGCTGGTTGGAGGATTAGCCTCATCCCCAAGGTGGGTTACTAGTGGGGTTCCCAAGTGGTTGGTGCTGGGGCCACTCCTGTTCGATGCCTATATCTCAGACATCAGGAAGGGGATCAGGAGTGAGATGAGTCTCTTTGCAGATGAATCAAAGCTGGGTGCAGTGGTGGATGGGGAGGAGGGGAGGGTGGCCTTGTAGGAACACCTGGAGGCTCTGGAAAGGTGGTTGGGAAAATGGAAACTAAAATTCAATGCAGGGAAGTGCAAGGTTCTGCACCTGGGAGTCAGAAATCCAGGCCAGGGGTATACCCTGGGAGGACACATGATTCAAGTCATGGAGGGTGAGAGGGACCTGGGGGTAGTGGTAGATGTCAAAATGAACAATCCAAAGACCTGTAGGAGGGCAGCAGCAAGGGCAAATAGGATGCATCGCCAGGGGGATTACCTCCAGAAAGGTGGAAGTGATCCTTCCACTGTACAACTGCTTGGTTAGGCCACACCTCAAGTATTGTGTACAGTTTTAGAGACCACATTTAAAGAGGGACATTGCACTCCTAGAGATGGTCCAAAGGAGGGCAACCAAAATGATCTGGGGCCTGGGGGAGAGGACCTATGAGGAGAGGCTCAAAGAGCTCGACATGTACACCCTAGAGGAGAGGAGAGGAGGGACAGTGGAGACATGATAGAGGTCTTTAAGTACATGAAAGGGATCAATAAAGGAGGCCCAGTCAGGGTGCTCCAAAGGAAGGAGGGTGGGGCAACAAGAAGTCACGGGTGTAAGCTGGAAGGGAGCAGGCTCAGAGGGGAGAGAATGAGATGTTATTTAACTGAAAGGGTGGTAGAGCCATGGAATGCACTGCCCAGGGAGCTGGTAGAGCTGGAGACTGTGGATGGGTTTAAGAAGGGATGGGACAGGTACAGGGGAAGGGTAAATCTGACCGGGCCCAGTACAGGTGGATCATCTGGGACTGGGGACAGTATAACCCAAGGGAGAGGGGAGGACATCAAAATCGGCCCTCAGTGCGGGTGCTGAAAATCAAGCAGACTCAAGAGACCATTAGGTCTATTCTGCTGGCATTTTAGTATGTTAGTATGTTAGTATTTTAAATGGAAATTGGACCATGAGAGACCAAATTTTATTATATTTTTGTTCATAACTGTTTTATTAAGGGGTAAAACTGAAGTCTTGGCTAAGTTGATTTTATAGTTAGAAACCTTGCTAAACAGGTTTATAGTATGTAGAATAGCAGGTATTGACTGTTTGGGGTGGTTCACATGGAGCAAGTTGTCATTGGCAAAAGCTGATAAAGTCAATGTATGTGAATTAACCATGATACCTTTTATTTGCAGATTGTTTTTAAGAAAGAAAAGAAGTGGTTCTAGATAAAAATTAAAAAGTACTGGAGAAAGAGGGCATCCCTGTCTTGTTCCAAAGCATAGCTGAATAGGAGGGGGATAAAATGCCATTAATAAATAACCTCACAGTAGGATAAGAGTACAAAATTCTTAACCAGTCAATAAATTTAGCAGGAAAGCTGAATTTAGATAGAGTTTCAAATAAAAAGGGGATATTAACCCGATCAAAAGCTTTCTCTGTATCTAGGGAGACCAGGACCACAGAAGTCTGGGCATCCCCAGACACAGAGAAAATATGAGACAATTTTCTAAAGTGATCTAATGCAGATCTCCCATGCATAAATCCTACCTGCTCAGGGGAAATTAATATATCCCAAACTGATTTAATTCTATCAGCTAATATTTTTGCTAATAGTTTCATGTCACCGTTAATTAGAGAGAGATGGGTCTATAATTTGTTACCCTATTTTTAGATTTTCCTGGTTTGGGGATCAAAATAATAACTGATTGTAACGGAGAGTGATTGGCTATCTCTTTATTTTAGATATAATTATAACATTCTGAGAGTAATGGGATCAGGTTGTCCTTGAAAACCTTATAACAGTTATGAGAGTGGCCATCAGGCCCAGATGATTTATTTAATTTCAGAGACTCAATAGCTGCTTGAATTTCTTTGTTGGAGATAGGAGAAGCTAAGTTATCTGCAGCTTGGCTTGTTAATTTAATTTTTTTGAACTTGCTTAAGTAACTGTTAAAATCACTTAACAGGCAAAGTTTAGACTTAGGATTATAAACATTATTGAAAAAGGATTCAAATTCAGCCATACAGTAATATATGTGGAGTTAGTTTTAACTTGACCACCATTTTCTGACACAATAGATGTGATGAATCTATTGGATTCTAAATTGTTGAGTCTATTTGCTAGCAGCTTAGATGGTTTATCACTTTGATCCAGATATGATGCTTTAGTTTTCAGGAGTAGATATTCAACCTTCTCTCTTGATAAATTAGCATATTTATCTCTCAGGTTCTGTAAGGTTATTAGTTCGTGTTCATTCAGGTTAGACACACCTTTAGTTTCCCACTGTTATATCACCTGTAAAATCACTTTAAGTTTAGCTTCAGATTGTTTCTTATGTTTGGAAGCCAATCTAATAAAGTGGCCCCTGATAAAGCATTTAATGGAGGCCCAAATGTAGTCTAACTTATCAATAGACCCAGAATTATACATCCAGAAGAGGGTAATTTCCTTTTTAATATAGTCAACTATAAAACAATCTTTTAGCAGTAAATTGTTTATTTTCCATAGACCTATTTCGGGATAGATAGATGTGTCTAGATTTAAAATAAGTTGTATGGGGGAATGATCTGAGACCACCCTTTGAGCAATTGAAGAGGCTAGTACACTAGACATTAATGTGTTACTGATCAAAAAATAATCTAATCTAGAGAAGACTTTATGTGAGGGAATACTCCAGTTTATTGCAGGCAATTATAAAAGATGTAGAGTGAGCAATTGCCACACTAAAACCCCTGCACATTGACCGTAGTCTTCCTTACAGGATCTATTTTACTGTGACACTATCACCCTTTCATATCAGTTTATATGGTTCCCTACTGCCACCTTAAGTTCCTTTATTTTATTACCGTTATCTCTTAATGCAGAAAACAGTGGCTCTGGTGGGATTTGAACAATAATGACAAAAAAAATCAAGAAAATGTATTTTAAAACAATATATACATTCCTATACAAAAAAAATTAAAAAAACCTCTAAATGAAATGTAAAAAACTGTGAATTCAAATTTATCCCACAATGGGGAGGACAGACAGCACTGAGCATTGTATACACATAGCAGAGCACAGAACACAGGTACAGTTTGTGAGTGCTCCAAGGCCTGCTGGTACTACTCTGACTCTTGTGAGAACTTACAGCCTCCTTCACCTACCATGGTTTTTAATAACCCCATAACCAATTCAGTATATATACAGTACACTCCTCTGTGTGACATGAATACTCATAAGTAAAGTGATTTAATTAATTGTATTTACGTATGTATGTATGTATGTAGTTATTTCTAATGTTTTACTAAGAAAGACATACTGACCTGATAACAGCTCATTTCCAGATGCATCCTGGAAGTTAGACCAGATAAACTTAGAAAGAAAAGTCTATTTTGCTGTTTAAAGAAAATTGAATTCAGAAGTCCATGTAGAGCATGACCTGCCTGAGAAAGGACTCTCTAAGTTGAGTTTTAAGGTTAGCTCAGGCTGGCTTAAGTTTATTGTTTTGAAGTTCAGAAACTTTCCACTCAGGCAGACTGAAGTTTATTTCTATCCCTTTTTTTCGAAACCAGAAACCTTTTCTCACGTAGGTCAAGATTTCTTTTGCAAGGATTAGGAACCACATTGTGTTCACTCTGGCAGGTGGAATTCACTCTTGTTTGACTTGCAAGATACTATGCCTCAGAGTACTGTTTTCTTTACATGTGTTCTGTTCCACAGGATGGCAGTGCTATCATGCTGCAGCATGTCTTCTCACCTTGCTGCCATGCTTGGATATGTCACACTTACCTCTTTCCCATGAGAGACTTGGCTACTGTGGTGCCCGTTATCAGGTTATTAAATGTTACGAGACCTTGTGACACTACTATCACAATCTCCTCCGTGATGACTAGTTATAATGCTTGGAAACACTAGACAATAAAGCAATAGGCATGTGATAGCTCTGTCTACTCTTGTCAGTACTTCACTAATGATTCTGACTGACATGACTAGACAAGAAGGTACCTTTCACTGGGCACTACTATGCACGGTGAGGGACTGGACTAATGCACCATGTTTTAATATCTTCAGTTGCAGCCTCTGACATGTCTAGACAACTTGATGACTACAATTTTTACTCATTTGCAGTGCCCAGTACTGGGATAAGAAATGTCTGTCCTAGACTATTCTGCCTAATCAGGAGGTAAGCTTCATGTAAATTTCTTACTGTGTATCCTTGTCTGTGTGTGTTAGGACCATGACTACAACACAATGTAAGAGTTATTGTACCTAATCATGGCAAATACATTGTGTACTCTTTTTGGGCTCCATGCACTGATGTGTGCCAGGTATGTGCAAGAGGCATGTACCTGACATGTGCAACTCTGCACCAACTGATAGGGTTACACTGGCTGACATTCACTATGGCCATCCACCTGTCTGCAGGCCCACCCCCCAGCACACAGCTGAGTGGGGGCAGATTGTGGGACACAGGCAGACATCCAGTTGGATGCCCATCCTGGGTCCCAAAGTGGAACCCCTGCTACGTATAAGCAGGGGATCCTGGGAAGTCACAGGACCTTTTTTGTAAAATACAAGTGAGTGCTTGATTCACTGCCCCCAGTCCTCCCTATCAACCTGGTGGGCTGGGGCAGCAGGATGGAGTGTGTATCCATTCTGTTGCAGCTCTTGGCTGCCTATTTCAGAGGGGCATGTAGCCTTTACACCAGGATCATCTCTGCCATATCTTGTGTGCCCCATTCCCATCAATCTGTGCCTTAGTGAATGGCACAGAGTGCAGGCATTTCCGTGATACTTCCCCTGGACCAGACCATGGTGTGTGGCTGCATGGGCAACTGGGAGAATGAGTACGCAAGGGACTTGTGCACCTGTCATGAATGCTGTCAGAGGTCTACCAGACCCCTGCTGTGTGGGATTCCAACTTACATTTGCCTACGTGCCTGCACATAGGCTACCCACACTTCCATGCATAGGACCCATTAATTGCAACAAATTGTCTTTTCTCTATGATGGGATGGAAGCATCATTACTTTGCTTATCAAAGTTCCTCATTTTTGTTCTATGCTGTACTACAGAAACTGTCAAAAATGCAGTCAGCCAATCTGAGCCTATTAGTTGCCAAACATGGAAAGGATTACTTGCCAGCTAGTTACTGACATGGCAACACTCAGGTGCCATGAGTGGTTCTAGTAGTAACTGTGGCTATGAGCCATTCAGAAGTACAGGCTGTAATACACATTTAGCTGTTAAACAGGCAAACTTCTAAGACAAATGTAATACTAGAGTTATTTATTTAATTAACGATCCTAGCTCTGGAATGTGCTACAGAAATCACTGAAACTGAGGACTCTTGTTAATCTCACTGAGTTTAAGACCTTATACTCAAAATACACTACAGAAGCCTGCAACTGCTTCCAATGATCCTAGCTTACTTACACCCCCCTTCCACATCCTCCCTGCTTTTCCCATCCTCCTTCCTTCTTGTATCGATGCATGACTTATCCCTGAGCCACCTACTTATCTACCACCCTAAATCTCACCCTCCCTCACCCACCTATTCCTTGTATACCCACAGCATCTCATTCTTTCACTCTCAGTATTATCCCAGTTCCAGACCCCCCCCCCCACTGGCTGCCCACTTCTCCTGACACACATGTCTCCCTTATACGCCTGGGTCTTTTAAACTGACTATGTATGTCTCTTCACTTGTAGCATCCACTTCAACTAATATCTTCACTGGACTATAATGCCTTTACCTTACAGGAATACTTAACCATGTATGTTGTTGTAGCTGGTATACATTTTTTGCTGACTTGCTACCCTATTGTTATGTATACCCTTACTGACTGTCTTTTACCTGAACCCAAATGTATTTTTACTTCTCCTGTCTATTGCAGGCCTACCTGTACTGTTGTACTCTTGCATCTACTGTCTATTTGTATATAAATGTGTAACCTCCTGTTACCGGGGTTACTAGAATCCCAGAAAGACCTAGTGGTAGGCAGGGAAGGCAGCTTGTGAAACTCCAGTTAAATGGATTTCACACTGTCTCACTCTGTTCTCAGTCTCAGCTGAGACTGAGGGATGACATAATTTTAGAACTGTTGCAGCTGCATAAGCCACACTGGAATGTTGCAGTTGGAGGTTAGAGTAGAATGTTGGGGAATTTGAAGTAGAGTCTGTAGAGTTCAGTAGAGTGTGGCAATCTGAAAAGAGGTGCTCTGCTGTAAGCAGATCCTCAGGAGCTCTAAGCTCTCTCAAAGAGCTACTTTTGTTGTATAGGTATGTGTGTTCTCACCTGAAGAGGAACACAAGAAGAGCATATTGAAGTGGTGGATACCACTTTCAATGGTTCAGGGCCCCATCCCTGCGGGGATGGGGGGAAGGTATCAGCCTATTTCCAGGGGCAACCCCCTTGGTCCGGCTAGGGAAATGAAGCTGCCTAGTTTAAGTTCATGCTGAGGCACCAGAAGTTCTGGACGAGATTCCTTGAGGAAAAATGCCTGTGGGGCACCTAAAACCGAAGGGTGAGTTCGCTCTGCTAAAGGGCAATGTGTTTTCACCTGCATCAAGATGAAACTAAATGGACTGCTATTGTGGGGTCAGGAAAAGACAGCCAAGTACAGTTTGGAAGATGTGGGGATTGGACTGCTTAACTCTGTGGGGGGTCTAGAGTAATGGACAAAGCCACTTATTAAGTATGTTCAAGTTCAGCACAAATGGGATGTAAAGACAGTAGATTGAATGTGAAATACATTTAAAAAGAATCTACACAGCAAAGTGTTTTAAAGGATGATGTGTTACAGTCCAGAGAAATGGCGGTATGAATTATGGGAGTGAGAGTTGGGAAACCCCATCAGTAGTAACCAAATTCACCTCTACGGTTTGCTCTGGGACACATGTTGCTTTCTCTCAGGTACTTGGCCAGTGCCTGAGAAAAGTACCAGATGTGGGATTGATGAGGAAGATTCCTTATGGAGCAGAAGTGATCATAGGTGGTTTAGGAGCCACCAGTAAATGTTTCCATGCTATATGGAAAGTGTCCAAGTGGCTGGCAAGGGGCTGAGCCAGGAAAACCCAGAGCAGCGTACAAGTTCAGGCTGTGTGCCCAGTGTGTTTTAGAGCCTGAGGGCTAAAGTGATTGAGGATGTGTTCTGGTCTCCATAAATCTGCATTACCAGGAGTGTAGCCCCTTGGGGGTCCATCTATGCTTTGTTTATTCTGTTGGATGTGAATAAAAGCCACATTTTAGAATCCCACTTCTGGTATTGGACATTACAGTTATTGCTTCCTTTGTCCGGAGTTACTTGGGTGCCCCTGTGCAGAGTAGTCAAACCTAGCCAATGTGCCGAGTGACATATTCCTCCCTGAACCCAGCCCACCAGGTAGAGCTGTCAGATAGAAACGGCATACCTGGGTGGGGGTTACAAAAATGGAGGCACCGCTGAGGATTTGGGTTTGGAATTTAGGGAGGAATGTAAGAAAGGTCGCTCAGACAATGGTTAGCGTTTTGGTTATCTGGCAGTGGGTAGCCCAAAAGCTGAGCGTTTGAACTAATGTGCCGCTGTGTGCTGTTATCCATGTGCTGCTATTAAAATGCCAACGTTTACCAAGCAGAAGTAAAGCCTGAGAGTGTATGCCCTTGTTCTGCATCAAATTACAGTGTTTGCCAGCTTTTAAAAGTGTTTGTGACAAAGAAAAGTGTGGAAAACTGTGGGTAGCAAAGGAAATTGTGCCCTAGATGTTGGAAACGCTTTCTGTGTGAACTGAGAGACTTGTTGTGTTAATGGCCATGAAAAATGGTTGAAATGGGCTCCCGCCAAGGAGTTTCAGTTGAAAAAAAAAAGTGTGGTTTTGCAGTTTAAATTTGCCTGCTCGACGATCACCTTGAGGAGAAGAGCACGAGAGGAAAAGAGGCTCATTTGCATGGCGTCGAGTGATTGGTGAGACTGCAATCTGTCCCGCCCCCAAGCCAGCTCTAGAGCAACTGCACAGCATTCAAGAGGGAGAGTGAGTGAAGTGTGCAAACTGGCTTACCAGGAGGAGTGTCACGGTGACTGAAAGCACTGTAAAAAGTTTAAAAACTGACTTTTCTGTTTGAATTCGGGCTCAACCCACATCTCGATTGACCTGACTGTGATTGTGGTGTTCAGATGGACAATCGGCATTACTGCCAACCCGCTTCCTTCCAGAGGCCTCCAAGACTGACTGCAGGCCGTTTTTCCATTGCAGCAAACAACTACTGATAACAGTGAATACCAACAGAAATAATTGCTCAAACTAAGTGATTTTGCCAAAAGCCAGCTGAATCTGTGTGAAGCAGTGTAATCGCTTTGCAAAGAAGGACTGTGTTTTTTACCAGCAAAAACAAGAATTCTAAGCAATCGACTGTAAGCATAATTATATGTTCAGCGTCAGTATAATTTTCAAAGCCATGTGAGAGACTGTGAGTTGTATCAAATATGCAGCAAGAAATACAGGCAATCCTGTGCTATGAAATACTGAGGCTTTAAGGTACTGTAAGCTAGAGCAATGTCTTCAGTGAGTAAAAAGTCAGTGGTAAATCATATAAATGTGCTAGGAAAAAGAACAGTGCAAGTTTGTGCAGTTTGAGCAAAGTTATCAGTAGAGTGTGTAAATCGGGTGTGCAGTGGCTTGACCCAATTACAGAATATTGATGCGTATGACTGCTGCCGCCGCCATTACAGGGTGGGGTAGTAATATAAACACAGCAGCAGAGGAGTCATTTTGAAAGAGAAAGAACGTTTTCAGTGATGTGGGACTTGAAATAACAGTGAGCGTTTGTTTGTTTTTCTCTGCAGTCATGGCTTCAGGACCAGACCGCTACCTGGATCTTGCCTGGGCTGTGATAGCAGTAGAAGTTAACAAGTTAAGGGACGTTGAGAGATGTTACTACAGGGGATGACTGCCTCCTCATGTGGTGATTCCTGGATATCCAGTGCAAGTATGTTTGATGTGCTTAAATGCTGGAAGGGACGTCTTCATGGTACCTCATTGTTCTGGGTGCCTAGAGAAATATGGTTTGTTTAAAGTGCCCAAGATTCATTTGGCTCCCACATGGACAAAAGTTCAAGAATCTGCAGTTGGCAGCACACAGCACCAGACGGAGCCTGTTGGAGAAAGCCCCTCAGAGTGTGGCACAAAGCAAGAGGGTCCAGATTTACAGACAGAACAATGTGCTGATGTTTCAGAGTCTGAGTCGCAGAGAGACATTTCAAGAAGAGCATCAGTAGACCCTGGAGAGAGGGCCTAGCCCAAGTCTCATAGGTGAAGACAAGATGAGGGAGGCCTTTGAATGGGAGGTTTCACCTCCATGCCCAGCTAAGAGTGGATAGTCTCAGGAGTGAGGACGACTGCTCACTCCTGGGCACAGATTCTCAGTGAGGAAGAAGAAGAGGGAACCTATGTGGCCTTCTGAAAAGGAACTGGTACACAGCCTCAAGCTCTTGCCTCAGAGGAATGCATGGAAGAGAATGGTGATGCCACTGCCCTGGCTGTGCAAGAAGAAGCCAGGGATCCATTTTTTGTGTCATTAAGAATGTGTAGCTAGCAGAACCAGGACTGGCCACCCCAAGCCAGGTCAGAGGTCTCAGGTTGACCAAAGCTAGTAAAGAGGAAAGACTGGTTCGTAGGACAGTGAATGAAATCTATGAGATGTCCTTTCCTACTTTTCCTCAGAGAGTCTGGGAGGAGATTGAAAAAAGCAGGAAATCCTGGATTTGGGAAGAAGCAATGAAATATGTGCATCCTGGTGCAAACAAGCATGTCAAGAACAGTACGTTTCAAGAAAAATACAGCCAGTGGAAAAGAGGCAGGACACTGTTTATGGACACTGTTCAAATTGTGGATGGAGAGGACATGAAACCTTTCACAGTGTGAATTATGAGTGCCCAGATGGGGTGATAATTCAGGCGCCTGACCCATTGTGCTATTGGCTTACAATGCAAAGACCTTCCTGCGAATGTGCCCATGTTCACCAAATGGAAAGCAGAGCAGTGGTAACAGTGCTGCCACTCCAGCCGCTGCTGCACTCTATGTTGTTCCGCCAGTCTGGACATCCAGGACCCAGGTGCCCCACATTCATCAGTTCTACAGTTTACTGGCTTTCCAGAATCCATCGACTGGCCACCAGATGACTTCAGATCCAAAGAGGACACCAGCTCAGCTGTATCCTGATTCATCACCTGGGTATCGGATGACTTCAGACCAGCTGTTTTCCTTTGTTCCTGTTCCAAGGTTCTATCTCCAGAGATGACATAATCCCAGCAGTTTCCAGATGTGCCCTCCTGTCGTTTCCAGGAAGATGTCTGCCCAGCTGTATTGGAAGAATGCCAGGGAGAGTTTTCAGCTGAGGACCAGGTGTGGTACCATTTTCATTCTACAAGGGACTGGTAAGTCCAGACTTTCTATTTTATGACATCGCAGTCACACACCCTACGCTAGCAGACTCCAGATGTTTGAACTGTCCTCAAAGACTCTCCCCTTTGGGACTTTGGCCTGCTAGAACTGTGCTTCACTGGGCTCTGGCCCAGGAGAGACTATTTAATGGACTAGCCTTCAGGCACTGTGGTCACTAGATGGGACTTTTAGGGCACTCCATCCCCCAATTATTGTGTATTGCAAATAATGTCATTGTTTTCTACTGTTTTCTAATGTTTATACTGTTTTTTCTACTTTTCTAAAAAAATATTTTTTGGGATTCTCCAGTGTTCAGATGGTAGGGGTTTAGATAGATTGTGTATGCAGATTAGGAGTGTGTGTTGTATTTCTTTTTCTTGCAGGTGTTCCTGAAGAAGACAGAAGAGAAGACAAGAAGAGGAGGAGGGACTCAGCGGAGTTCCTCAGTAGTACTTTAGAGTGTAGTGTTTGAAGTACTGTTTTTGTTGTTGTTATTGTGTGTAACTTTTTTCTTCCACAGGTATGGTTGTGGGGGAGTGTGGGAGTAATGCATAGTGTATGGTATTAGCTCCTAGTGTGTGGTTGCATGGTGTCCAGGGTCGGGGAGGTCCACTTTTTGTTTTGTTTTGGGAAGTTTTAAGTTAGAGGCAGACAGGTTTTCCCTAGAGGGCTAGGGGGATAGACAGGCTGTGGTCATGAATGGCCATAGGGGCCACAGTACTGATCTAATAGGGCTATGCTCTGGACAGTTCTTCCAGAGCCACTGGGTACCCATAGTCAGTGGGTAGAGTAGAGGCTGATGCGTCAGCCAATGGCCTCTGGGCCCATAGTGTTGCCTGCCTGTGCCTAGCACATGGTAGGAGGGGGCCTGATCACCCCTCTCCATAGGTAGCACATAGGGTAGGATGGCATAGGTCGGGTAACTAATGACTGCGGACAGTCATTTTCCTGGCCCAGGGTGAGTGTAACCCCTGTTACCTGGGGTTACTAGAATCTCAGTAAGACCTAGTGGTAGGCAGGGAAGGCAGCCTGAAACTCCAGTTAAATGGATTTCACACTGTCTCACTCTGTTCTCAGTCTCAGCTGAGACTGAGGGATGACATCATTTTAGAACTGTCGCAGCTGCATAAGCTACACTGGAATGTTGCAGTTGGAGGTTAGAGTAGAACACTGGGGAATTTGAAGTAGAGTCTGTAGAGTTCAGTAGAGTGTGGCAGTCTGAAAAGAGGTGCTCTGCTGTAAGCAGGCCCTCAGAGCTCTAAGCTCTCTCAAAGAGCTACTTTTGTTGTATAGGTTTGTGTGTTCTCACCTGAAGAGGAACACAAGAAGAGCATATTGAAGTGGTGGATACCACTTTCAATGAGATTAGGGCCCTATCCCTGCGGGGATGGGGGAAGGTATCAGCCTGTTTCCAGGGCAACCCCTTGGTCCGCTAAGGAAAAGAAGCTGCCTAGTTTAAGTTTGTGCTGAGACACCAGAAGTTCTGGACGAGATTCCTTGAGGAGGAAATGCCTGTGGGGCACCTGCAACTGAAGGGTGAGTTCACTTTGCTAAAAGGGCAATGTGTTTTCACCTGCATCAAGATGAAACTAAAGGGACTGTTACTGTGGGGTCAGGAAAAGACAGCCAAGTACAGTTTGGAAGATGTGGGGATTGGACTGCTTAACTCTGTGGAGGGTCTAGAGTAATGGACAAAGCCACTTATTAAGTATGTTCAAGTTCAGCACAAATGGGATGTAAAGACAGTAGATTGAATGTGGAATACATTTAAAAAGAATCTACACAACAAAGTGTTTCAAAGGATGAGATGTTACAGTCCAGAGAAATGGCTGGATATGAATTATGGGAGCGAGAGTTGGGAGACCCCCATCAGTAGTAACCAAATTCACTTCTACGGATTTGCCCTGGGACACCTGTTGCCTTCTCTCAGGTACTTGGCCAGTGCCTGAGGAAAGTACCCAGACATGGGATTGATGTGGAAGATTCCCTTATGGAGCATAAGTGCTAATAGGTGGTTTAGGGAGCCACCAGTAAATGTTTCCATGCTATATGGAAAGTGTCCAAGTGGCTGGCAAGGAGCTAAGCCAGGAAAACCCAGAGCAGCGTACAAGTTCAGGCTGTGTGCCCAGTGTGTTTCAGAGCCTGACGGCTAAAGTGATTGAGGATGTGTTCTGGTCTTCTTAAATCTGCATTACCAGGAGTGTAGCCCCGTGGGGCTCCATCTATGCTTTGTTTATTCTGTTGGATGTGAATAAAAGCCACACTTTAGAAACCCACTTCTGGTATTGGACACTACAGTTATTGCTTCCTTTGTCCGGAGTTACTTGGGTGCCCCTGTGCAGAGTAGCCAAACCTAGCCAATATGCCGAGTGACATATTCCTCCCCGAACCCAGCCCACCAGGTAGAGTTGTCAGATAGAAACGGCATACCTGGGTGGGGGTTACAAATGCATTGTTACTTGACTTGTGTAATGCAGGTCCACCTTGTAAATGAGCTTGCTCAATGGTGTTCACCTGGATAAATAAAGAATTTGATTGATTGATTGATTTATAGAGGTAGGAAGAAGTAGGCTGCTGGTTAACTAGGATCTGCAGCTTATCCAGTAGGTAGGGAAATGGGCAGACTGGGTGGGCCAAGCGGTCCTTATCTGCCATCAAATTCTATGTTTCTATGTTTCTACATAACATTTTTATTTATTTCCATTTGATGATGAAGGTGGACTGGATCAAAATGTTCCATTTTCAGAAATGCCTTGGGATAAGGGTTACAATACAAGGAAGGCAATACATGTTACAATACACAATACAATACTAAATATAAAAAAATTTAAAATAACATTAAAAGCAAAATAGACAATATTCTTATGTACATAATGTATTTACATCAACTATGCCACCTTACTTCTGGTTGTCAGTTGCAGAAAGTATTTGCCTGCATAATCCATAGCACTGTATCAACCTAAAGTTGAAATCCATTGTTTTCTACACTGGCTGGAAAACAAACAGCACAGAGAAAGAACAACTATGTGGAGGAAGACAACAAGATAGGCACTTAATAACCCACACTGATGGCAATTTAAATCTTACTGGGGCATTTAGAGTACAGTATTTTATTTAAGTGAACTAGTACTATATTTGTCCCTGTGAAATTAATATTTGGGAACCAACAGGAACTCACTTGTGAAAGTGATATTAGAAAATGTATTCCATTCTAGGAACAGGGGAACAATTGCATCTGTGTATAACATTCTCAAAATGGATACAAATCTAACTTTTCTTGGAAATCTAGCTCTCCAGACTACCCCAAAATTTGCTTTTCCTCCACCAAAAGTAATTGTTTCCCCAATAGTGGTGCTCAGTGACAAGTTCTGTCATGTTACAGCATGTCCATCAGTAAGCTCTGTAACTTCAGGTAATAATGATTAAGCCTATTAACCTAACACATTTTTAACACATAATGAGTCCTTGTCATAGAAATAGTTAAGGACACTGTGATAGTATTATCAGGATATAACAGTCATAATGGTACCCTATCAGGATACCGAAGTTGAGGGCCCGACATGTATGGGCCCGGCTTCAGTATCCCGAAATTAGGGATGCCCAACATTTCAGCCTGACAGCAAAATGTCATTTTGCTGGGTGAAATTGTATTTCACCTGGTGAAATGCTAGGTTACGCCTTTGGAACATGGTTCTGCCTGGCATAACCATATGAGGATGGTGGAGTGAGGTGCTGGCCGAGCTGCCCCATGGTGTGGAGCACTAATGCTCCTACAGCTTGGCCAGCAGGCTGTAAGGGATGTGGTTCTGTTCCCACCAAGGGGTACTTTAAAAAAAAAAATGTTTTCACCCCCTCCCCAAGCCTAACAAACAACTCCAAGGTCTGCTCCTCCTCGGAGTTGGTTATTTCAGTTAGGGGTGTGGGGGTGAAGCCCCTCGCATAACGCAAGTCCCCATTGGGATTTTGATATTTGGTCTCCTGACCTCAGCATAGTGTAGGTCAGGAGACTGAATTTCGGGATTACATAGGTAATCTTTATAATAGAACCTATCATTGAGCAGGACTGTAGTTCGATAAGAGATATGGAGGCAGTACCAACCATACTGCATCAAAGAGGTCAGCACTGAAAAGTGTACAATATAAATAAGGGGTCATTTGAGACTTCTCTACAAGAAAACAAACCTCCTTTATTGAGTACACTATGGGCTAGATATTCAGACTGGCGCCACGTAATGACACAAGTGGAGGTGCAGCACAACTGAGGTGTGCCATAGCAAGACAGGGTGATATTCAAAGGAAATGTGCCATGACACATCACCTCTGAATATAGCACAGAATGCACAGGGTGCATCCCCCAGACAGGTAGGACTGGGAATGCTCCAGTGCAACTATAGCTGTGCTGGGTGCATTTCCCAGATATTCAGACCTGGACATGCAAATGGATCCATAATGTATTCAAGCCACAAATGGGGCCATTTGCATATCATTATGGCCCCATTTGCATGAGCTGTACAGGGCAGCACAGCAAAATGCGCCTGGTGCCCTGCACAGCATGTGGTGCGGACAGAGGGGGTCCTGGGGCACCCCCGCTCCACAGCAGCGATTGCCGGTAATAATAAAAAAAATATAATCCCTGGTAGTCTAGTGGTACCCCCCTCCCACCCCATAGTCATGATCGCCAGTAATAATAACTAAATAAATCCCTGGTAGTCTAGTGGCACCCCCCACCTCACCCGTAACCCTGATCATGGGTAAACCCTTCAGAACGTGATCTCTGGTGGTCCAGTGGCACCCCCCCATCCACACACAGGACCCTCGATCACAGCTCCCCATCATCGGGCAGGCAGCTGCAATCCACCTGCATACTACCCGCCACCCGCTGAATGACAGCTTACCAGTATGAGCTATAAGCCCATTGGTCCACATGGTGGGCTTACAGCTCATACTGTAAGCTGTCATTCAGCGGGTGGCTGGGCAGTATGTGGGCAGACTGTAGCTGCCCGCTGATGATGGGGGAGCTGGGTGGGCAGGGGGTCCTGTGTGGTGGGTGGGTGGGGTGCCATTGGACCACCAGGGATTACATTCTGAAGAGTTTACCCATGATCGCAGCTACAGGGTGGGAGGGGGTGCCACTAGACTACCAGGGATTTTATTTATGTATTATTACTGGAGATCTCAGTTATGGGGAGGGGGAGTGCCACTTGACTACTAGGGATGTGATTAAGTATTAAAACCGGTGATTGCAGCCACGGGAGGGAGGGGGGTATCACTAGACCATCAGGGATTATATGGGTGCTTGTGGACGGTGTTCTGGGTGAGCTGTGGCCACCCATGGCTGGTGATTGCTGTGTTTCACCCTGCAATACAGATGCCCACCTGTGGGTAGCCAGAATTGGAGCCTTTTTTCCGGCTCAACTATGTGCTCCCAGTATGTGGCGCATCTAGGGGTTGAGCCAGCAGATGCGCCACACATACTGGACTGAATATCCGGATATGCCGTGACGCATGGGCACACCCCTTCAGTTGCACCACATACATTAACATTGTGTCCCAGTGCATCATGACCTGTGCTGCATAAGTCCCTTTTTGAATATTGCCCGGGGCATTACTGGGTTTTGCTGGCCAACCTCAGTTGCCCCAGGTGCAGCCCATTTGAATATCTGGGCCTAAAAAGCTTGAACAAGCCAGTCTCATCCACACATGTAAAAGTTCGACTAGAAGAGCAGTTTGTGAAAAAGGTTCACTCGATGCTAGTTATCCACAGGGTAATTCCAATGGTGCTACAACTTGTAGTTGTCTGCTCAGTCGAAACACTGAGTATGAAACACCATTAAAAAGCAAGAAAAGCACACACTATGGAAGATAAACCAACTTATGTCACATCAAAACAAATGGTCGACCCACTTCCTGGTAGCGCTTACGTATCAACCTCTCTCCTAGGTCATCATCAGACAATAGCGCCATTAGAATTACCCTGTTGATATCTAGCAGTGAGTGAACCTTTTGCACAAACGGCTCTTCTAGCTGACCTTTTCGCATGTGTGGGTGAGAATGACTTGTCCAGGTTTTTTTGTTGCTTTACTTTTTATGTTGTATTTATAGTGTACTCAATAAAGGAGTTTTGTTTTTCTGGTAGAGAAGTCTCAAATGACCCCTTATTTATATTGTACACTTTTTCAGTGCTGACCACTTTGATGCACTATTGTTGGTACTGCCCATATCTCTTATCGATATACAGCTCAGAGGTAACCGTGCACTCCCTGTTTAGAACTAAAGAGCCCTCCTTCATGAGAAGGGAACATCTCTTTTGCTCAGGACTGTAGTTCCTTGTAATGTTCACTGTGGCTCAGGCTATAGTTATACTGCAGAGTTGGCTATGATGCAACACAGTACCTTGTGACACTGCATGACAAAATGAATTAACTGTCATTGAAATTGCCTTGTTTATTCTTCTGCAGTATGACGTAGTATTGAGTTGCATCCTGGCTGGCTCCATTGTGCATTGATATTTACTTGTACAGTAAATGTTTGTTTATTTTTATTTATTTATTTGTTAATTGGGTAAGAATACTGATCCCAGGAACCATTTTCAGGCATGGCCTGGGCTATGAAGATGGAACATACAGTACAATAACAGAAAAATACATGGGCAGTTGAAACACAGTGTAAGAGAGAAAACAGTACACAGAGTTCAGCAATACCATACTGCACAATTATACCATACACAGGCACAAATTACAGTTATGAAGCATTGTTCATTTCCCTGGCAGTGCACAGGCACTAGTAGACGGTGAGAGGAGGAGGAGGAGCAGAAAAATGTCCCTGAAACAATGGTGGTGACATGACATAAAAGAAGGGCACTTAGATAAATAGAAGCAATATACATTATCTGAGTGACCAGAGTAGCAGCTTCAGTGACCAATCTATCATGTAGGCAGGAATTTAGGTAGAGGAGCTACTTGACCAGTTTGTCATCAACCTTATGTAGCCCACCAAAAATGTTACCTACCTTAATGGGCTCTGCTGGCCTGAGCAGATGCTTACAGACAGCCAGCAATGATCATTTTCTCTCTCAAGTATGTCACATGATAGGCCTAGATCCATTTCTGTGGGTTCATCTTGTATATGCTGTAATGTACTTTAGAATTAAGACACTGTCCCTTTAACAGGCAACTACAAAATAACTGTTATTTCTACAGTATAAAGGCTAGTGTTGACCTGTTATGTCTCAAGATAAGGGAGACAGGTATACAGCCCAGGAAGACATAAAATACCCCACTGTAGCTTTCCATGACAGAGAAAGGTAATGTAGTGACCTAGGGGTCAGAGGCCAAGCCAAATGTATGAACCAGATGTCACTGGGGTTGACATGAAACCTGACATGAAACCACAGTGACACCTGCAGGAAAAGGCAAACTGTTGCACCCTAATATCTGTATTGTCTTGGAACCATTAACCCCACTCCAGAGAAAAAAAAGGTGGGTGTGTCCTAAAATGACCCTCAAGTGTATTTATCAGACACAGATTTGGAATTCAGAGCAGATGAATAGTGTTTGAGTTGGAAGGCAGAATAGCCTGTCCAGCTGGCATATACTTGAAGAACAGAAAGTATATGTGTAGGCCTGGAAAAATCTCTAAAACCAGACCTGAGTGTGTGGAAAATAGTCTTTTCACACACTGAACAGAAAATTCTGATTCATAAGTCTGAATTTTGAAAACCAAGACTTCATCAAGGACAGCACCTGAATTTTTTTAAAAGGGCATTCAGAGGAATTGACTTGGAATACAACCTTGCTACAAGATTGCTGCTTAAGGTCTCATCTCTACAAGGACATTTACAATCTTATCTAAACTCTAACCTCAAAACAAGGTATAGTTTAGAATTTAGAAATGTCTTTTTATTTCCTGGTTCTGATTAGCTGATACCCCTGTTAGGGGACATTAACTTTCCATAGACGACCAGGAAATAAAAAGTAACAGTCCCAAATGCCCCTCACCCATTCAAGAATCCTTGTGCCCACCCTGCTTGCTAATTGGACAAAACCACCTCAAACAATTTTAAATTGCCTCCATTTTCTCTCTCACTTAATAAGAGATCCTGCCCCTACCTCCCGTAATTTCAGTGCCACCTGCCACATGAATCCACACAGCAACTTCTACGGGCTCACTTCTGGCCACATTAAAGATTTACAACAAATAAAAGAAAATACATGTTTAAAATGAAAGTCAAGCCGTCAGTCTGATCGGTTTTACATCACCGTGGTCACCAGTGAGTTATTTAAAACCTCAGTATGTGCCACTCCATAACAGTAAGGAAACAACTGCAAAACAAATGAAAATTACCAAAAAAGGCCTTCTCACTTACTGAACCTGTTTTACATCCTGAATACACCGAGGGCCCTGTGACTGCTTTGCTTTCAGTTTTGCCACCAGATGCCACTCCTACGCTTCCCTGGTCCACAAGTAAGCTGGCCATTCTGCACTGTACTGAATTTCCCAACAGCAAAATGCTTTGTATTGTAAAAAGAAAAAATCTAACAGTAAGGAAACAACTTGGTGTCATCACAATGCAGCCGCCTGCCCGCCCACCCCCTTCCCCTTGTCCTGTCACTGATCCTCTGCCTGCTCTTTACGGACCTTCCATTCCTACTTGATTGCTGCACAATGTGGCAGGCAGCCAGCTGGCACACCGTCCACCATCACACTACTGGCTGATTCAGACTACCCCTACCCCATACACAGAATTACCTCTGTGCAGCAGTGTATTCTTTTCTTCCCCACCTCGTCCTCTTGCTAGCTTCCTCTTCATTCACCTCCACACCAGAAGGAAACTGTCTCCTCAATGCGATCTCACCAAACAGTCACACAGTATCCGATCACATATTCAAACAGTTAAATAAAAAGTCACACAGCCACAACTCCTCTTTTTCTTTGCTGGCACCCTTCCAACATGCAAATGGGAGCTCAGCCGCACCTCACCCACTCCACCTCTCACAGCCTTAGACTGGCAGCTCCTGTCACAAACTGCATACCAGCAGGGCCCCTGTCACAAACTGCACACCAGCAGCCCCTCTCCCCATGGAGTCTCCAATATGACAAAAATCCATACTGGTGGAGGAACTACTTTTTTACAAAACTATTTCATAACTTATTTTAAACTAATTTTTAGCTTCTTTTTTTATTAAACTTTTTTTCTTTACAGTGCCCATTTTCTAAGTGCAATAATACCCTCCAGGGTGGGTGGTATTGTACTATACGACTGGACCTTCCAGGGGCTCTAAGGACCTCCACCTGCAGTGTCAGGCTGCATTACGCCACTGGGCAGTCCGGTATAGCACAATACCGCCCACCATGTTGAGTACTGTTGCTTACACAGTATCTAATGTTTTCTGTAAACCATCCAGTTTTACTTTTGTTATTGTCTGCATTTCAAAGTTCTTCCAAACAGTAGAATTTTTTGTATTGCTTTTATTTTAAGTAAACTTTTATGATTTTCTTATCAACTCTACCTGGGGTCTAGTTGTGTGATTTAACATTTACACAGAAGGGTTTCAAAAAAGACTGTATGCCTAAAAGATAGAATTCACTTGGCTAGCGCATGAAAACTACTTCAGAGCAGATGAATAGTGTTTAAGTTGGAAGGCAGAATAGCCTGTCCAGCTGGCATATACTTGAAGACCAGAAAGTATATGTGTAGGCCTGGAAAAATCTCTAAAACCAGACCTAAGTGTGTGAGAGTGTGTACTTGTCATTACCTAACACTTATTGAAACCCTT
Source organism: Neoceratodus forsteri (assembly GCA_016271365.2). NCBI lineage: Eukaryota > Metazoa > Chordata > Ceratodontiformes > Ceratodontidae > Neoceratodus > Neoceratodus forsteri. Next base: position 12,019,915 of record CM057456.1, read on the forward strand.
CTGTGTAAATGTTAAATCACACAACCACTTTTTTTTTGAAAATATTTTAACAATGTAATTCATTAATGAAACTGTCCAATATTTCTCTGGAAGATTGCAAGACACAGCCAGTGGGCGTGGTGGGGTTCTAATACTGAAAGTGGTGCAGAGTCAAGGGAACTTGAAACTACAGAATCCACCCTCCCACTTAGAAAAGGAAGGTTGGGAAATCTTCTTGAACCCTTATTCCTGCTCATGCGTTCTTAAAAAGGGGGGATCCTCTCTGCAAACAGAAGGTCCTGCCTTGCTGCATGAGGTTTGGGGGCCAAGGGGCTCATGACAGCTCGGGTACACTGAGACATGGAAAAGTGCAATGGGGGACCAGTAGGGCACATCTGGAACATTTGTGCAGGAGTCTTTGCTGGCAATCAAGCTTGATACCTCCATCCTTATGGCCACCACATCACAGTTTAGACCTGCAGTCCCAGCTTAGGACTGGACTGTTGAAGCCAGGATTATATAAGAAGAATACCTTTGGGGCACAGCAGCTCCCAGACTCCATGGAAGGCAGCTGGGTCAGGGACAAAACCTTGGTACTTAAGTGCCATTACTAGAGATCACAAATGCACTACAGTAGCAGTAGGAGTGGGAGAGAGTGGCTCCACTCCAAACTCTGCTTTCTGGCTTCACAATTCTGCAACAGGCAGTATGCATGCAACACCAGATGTCATCCTGGCTCCAGGCAGAAAGCTGTGTCAGAAAATGTAAATGAAACCCCTTTGAGCACAGGAAACAGCAGAAACTACAGATCAGTAGTCGGGCAAATGTAAATTAAATGCTGCTGCTATAACACATCAAAGCCCTTTGACCCCACAGGACCGCTGGGTTACAGGCTCATAGTGTTTTTGCTGTCAGTTTGTACTAATCCTAAGTTCAGACCAAGTCTGAAAAACCTGGCCCAGAAACTCAATGCATGACTTTCCCTGGAATTTCTACTCAAATGGGGCTCAGCCCTGGAACTCATTGAAGGACTTGAAAGACAAACATCTGGGCTGGGGCAACTAAACCACAATCACCACTAGCTATTGAACTTAACTTATTGATATGCAATACAGTGATGTAAGCTGTCAACTGTTCTTTTGGGCACATTAAAACCAGTTGAGGTTGTACTTGTCATCACCTAACATTTATAGTGTTATGTCTAAACATGATGCATGGTGAGTTTTGCCTCAGGGATGCCTGCATTTCAGCCCTGCCTCTGAGGCAACACTTTACCATTGCACTTAATTATGTCTCACAGTTAAGTCCCTTTTCCTATATCTTTATTATTCTTACTCCAAGCTGCCATGAATCTCCATTTTAGTGAAATTCTCCTAGTTGAAAATATAAAAAAGGGTGGTCTTGTCTGGATTCAAACCCATGGTCTCTTGTCTAGCAGGATAAAGACCTTTCCACTGCACCACCAATCTGATACAGCAGTAAAGAACATCTCTTTTAGTGTAGAGGTTAAAGCCCTGCCTAGGAGGCAAACAATATGGTCCTGCTGCTGAGATAGTCTTGCTCTGTGGTAACCTTGAGAGCAAAAAAACATTTATAAGCAAATGAGACTGTTGTTAAGTATGAAGTACTGCATCGATAAAGTTTGAGGAACACCTGTTTATTAATGAATGAAAAACATACATTAAAAATTAATTTAAAAACAATCCACACAATCACATAACAGCATGTAAAATACAAGAAGATGAAAACATGTCTGCCAGGCAATTAATTCCTAAAGGAGTCTAATACAATATACAGAAACTACAGTAATGTCTTTTTTGTTTTGTTTTAGCTAACCAGATATGATAGCAGCACTTAAGGAACATTATTACTTTTATTACAAAGACGTAACCAACTGTGCAAAGAAGTGTTATAATGAATTTATCTGATGATATACCAAGATACTTCTGAACATCAGAAAAAATTGATGTCTTGGTTTTCATACCATTTAGAAAAAGGCATTATGTTTACTGTCCTATACTGAGACCACACTCACATAATAGAGCTCGATCCATGTTTATTTGACATCTTAATTCAGTTTATTTGGATGGAAGCAAGCCCAGTCTTTAAACAGTAAAAACATTACTACAGTGAGGGATCAGGGACTAAGCTTAAATATCATTCAAAATTATGAGCAGTTTTAATTATTGGATGCCATAACACAATTTTGACACTTTAAACTTTTCCATGTTCAGCTGTCTGTCCATTTCCTGCAATTTTTGTAATAATTTCAAAAATTGTATATCAATGACATCATCCTTTTAATAAAGTGAGCAAAGATAGTAAAACCAGAATTCTTAAGAGTCATTAGAACAGTGCTTAACCATTACGATTTAAAAACCTTATTGAAATATAAGCATTTTCTCTCTAGACACAGGAAAGAAAGCTTTGTGTTCTTCAGTAATGTGAGTTTGATCCAATAACCTTCAAGTTTGAGTAATATCAATGTTATTACCCTAGTCTGCCCTAGTTCTGCTCTTACATAGGATGACTAGGTTGAGAATCCATCTCTCGGTAATGATTTGCACAAAAGGGTCTCACAAAAGGAGTAACCCTATATTTCAACTCCACTTACTGAGAAACATTTTCTCTCACCGCCTTTAAGGATGGCCTTACGGAGACTTTTCATATTTATAATTTAACCTTAGCATTACCTGTTTAATATTTGTTGCTCGATTTACAGTCTTTTTCCTATCAGTATTCCACTTCATATTACAAGGCAAATTATGACCCAAATAAATATAACCACTTACTTGTTCTATTAAATTACTACCCATATGCCAGATATGATTTTTGTTTCTTGTTTGATTCAGTCATCAATTCCTTTGCCTTGTAACGCATCCAATTTTGGCTTTTGTGATGAAACCCAATTGGGAAACAGGATAAAAGTATTAATTCATCAGCATAACCCAAGTAGAGCATAAAGTGAGAAATAAATGAAGAATGGAACTGGGGATCACCCATAGACTGTAAAATATTTTTAATAATGATATTACAAAGGGTTGGGCCAGGGTCAGCCCTGCTTCACCCCTTATGAATCTGTAGTATATCAGTGTACTGTCTATCTAAAGTGTATCTAATTTGGTAAACTGTATTATGATGTAAAGCAATTATTGTATCAAAAGCCATCCATCCAGAGATAGTTCTCTAAGATGATCCAATAAGATTTGCCTAGAGAGTGCATCAAAGGCTGCTTTTAAGGCAATGAAAGACATACAGTTTAATCCTTTTAAAAATTACTTTTCTGCCAAGTGACAGCATAAACAGTGATTAGCGACAGAGGATCCATTTGTTTTAATTCAGCCTGTATTCTGAAAACATATTTTTGTTTCTATCCCTATTTTGAGTCTGCGCACTCTTTTTGAAAATATTTTAACAATGTAATTCATTAATGAAACTGTCCAATGTTTCTCTGAAGATTGCAACTTATCTGTTTATGTATAGGTTCAATCATGCTATGTCTTCAACTGAAAGGGATGCATTTATGCAACAAACAGATATTAGAAAAGGAAATTAAATTAAACCAAAACTAGAGAATCACATTTAAACAGTTCTGTTGGTGCTTTGTATGTTTGGGGGCTTTATTAAATTTGAATGAAACTATTGCCTAGTGCACTTCCTCTATTGTTAACAGTTCTGAAATATTTGGAGATTCTGAAGTTTGTTTCCAATCCAGCCTTGGGGACTGGTGCCACTTATGCATTAAAGTCATATAGAAGACTGTTTTAATAATAACAATACAGAGTAATATTTGTAATTTTATTCAAAACAAGGAAATGTGTCTTCGTATTATTTTGTGCTTTACCATGATTAAGCCACCCAGTGACAGCTCTGCTTTACTGGATAGGACAAGATTAAATGAATCTAGTACCAAAGAAGGGCAATGTGGCTGCATTCAAAGTGTAGTCAGTTTTTAGTTCTCATGTAATGCAAGCATTCTGCATTTTTTTCTGATTCCTGCCTGCTTGTGTCTCTTTTCTAAGGGAATTGCACTACATCACACTGCTGTAGAACACATGTGACTATTTTATATCTGTGTTTGAAGACAACCACTTTATTTTGAGCATTTTAAACTAACTTTTATATTTTCTTACTTCACTTTACAAACAAAAACTAGTTGTTATACTTTGTCCTATTTCCAGGAAACAACCCTCAGCTTTAGCAATCATAAGGTATAAAACACCAGTTTCCACATTTTCTTAACTTCCTTTTTTTCTGAAATGAGTATCGCTGTTCCATGCCTTGTTTGGACTGACTGGGTCAAAACATTGGTATTATGCTGCTCTGACACTCAGTGCATTGATACTAATTGTCTGCTACTTAGTGGACTACAGACTAAACACATAAATACACAAAAATGACACAAAGTGCACAGTAGTATTACCATTAGCCATCAGTGCTTTTATTAACATTATACCAAAGTATACAATATGTAAATCTTAGAGTGAATAAAAAAGAGCTTATTTTGGCTTGCCCATTACATAGAAACATAGCATTTACTGGCAGAGAAGGACCACATGGCTCACCTAGTCTGCCCATATAGTATTAGTGCAGGTTCTACTTGCTCTCTAGCCCTTTCACCCCATTCTCTTTCCTAAGATTCTGTTATGTCTATCCCCATGAATTCTTGAACCCCACCACTGTTTTCACCCCACCAACTCTGCTGAAAGACTGTTCCAGGAATCCACCACTCTTTCTGGTGAAGAAGTACTTCCTTACATTTATCCTGAATCTGCCCCCCAGCTTCTTATCATGTCTCCTTGTCTTTCAGCACCTTTTTCTGAAAAATACTTCCTCTTGTACCTTGTTAGTGCAGTGATAGCATTACCACTCATGGTGCTGGTGAGCTGGTTAATAAATTGGCCCAGAGCATTGGACCAGCTGGAGAAGGAGAAGGATTGTGCACCCCAAAGAATGCCCTTCTCTTCTGGGGAGTTGCTAGGCGACCACATGTGATGGTGCAGCCAGGGGGACACAAGTTGATGGGGAGGATGCACACATCCACATGCATGCCATAGCCTCAAGTCAACTATATGCTTGAAGGGATGGGATAAACAAGAAAAATACAAGTCCCAATTGCAGCAGCCTGATTAGTGGAGGCCTATAAGTCTCATACCCACCAACTCAGGCTCCTGACTCCACTGGATAATAGCTCCAGAGGGAGCAAAAAAACACAAGGCCATGAAGGCCCCACAATGTGGGTGAGCAGAGTCATGGCCAAGTAGAATGGGGAAAGGACTTGTGCAAGGAAGTGACTTTCTGTTTATTCACTGATTCATTTCAATTCATGCTGGGTCAGGGGGAAATGTATTGCTTTGTTGACTGTGGGACTGGGAAGAGGCCAGATGCCTAAATAGGGAGACTGAGGGAGCAACCACGGTGAGCAGGACACTGGGGACACATGGCATCACATGCCAATAGGGTGGCTGTAGCCAGGAGTTTAAAAGATGTCATATTTTTAGTCCTTTCCCAGAGCAGAGCGCCACAGAGTGGAACAGGAAGAGGACTTGTCCAGGGAAATGACTTTCCATTTTTTCACTTTTTCATTTGGATTAGTGCTGAATGAGGGGGAAATGTATTGATTTTTTGGCTGTGGGACTGGGAAGAGGGAGGATTCTGAAAGAGGGAGGCTGTGGGAGTGATTGGAGTGAGCCGGGCACTGAGGACAAGTGGGACAGCACAGTCAATAAGGCAGCTGTAGCCAGGCGTTAAAGGCACCATATTTGTAGTCTGTCCCAGAGCAGAGCCACCACCAAGCAGAATGGGAGAGGACTTGTGCAGGAAGTGACTTTCCATTTTTCACTGTTTCATTTGGATTAGTACTTGGTGAGGGGAAATGTATTGATTCAATGGCTGTGGAACTGGCAGGAGGAGGACGCCAAAAGGGAGGCTGAGGGAGGGACTGCAATGCACAGCATGTGCTGGGGACAAGGCAGCACAGCAAATAGGGAAGATGTAGCCAGGACCTTAAAAGGTGCCATATTTGTAGTCCATCCCTCAGAACAGAGCTGCCACCAAGCATAATGGGAGAGGACTTGGACAGGAAAGGGACTTTCCATTTCTTCACTGTTTCATTTGGATTAGCACTGGGTGAGTGAAAAATATATTGATTTGTTGGCCGTGGGACTGGGAGGAGGGAGGACACCAAAAGAGGGAGGCTGAGGGAGGGACTGCAGTGAGCAAGATGCTGGGGACACATGGTGCAGCACAGCCAATAGGGTGGCTGTATCCCAATATATTACCCAGGGGGCAAATTGACACATCATCTGAGAGACCCTGGAATATGAGAGCCATGAAGCAGGAGTGTGGTGTCTGTAACTAAGTGACATCTCGGGACATCCGCAGTGCATAGGGCAACTGAGGTAAATGTGCAACAGGGGGATAGAAGCAGTGTGTGGGACACAATAACTGGGGCATACAAACATGTTATGTACTAACAAGGTAAGGGAATAATACAGCCTAATTGGGGAAAGCCCCGCTGAGTATGATCAGCAACTGTAAGGATGTAGCAAGGAGACCCTCAGTAACCTATATCAGGGAAAGCAACTATACCTTATCTAAGGTCACCTTGTTTGAAATACTAATTGATAAAAAGGGACACAGTTCAGCTGTAGTAGGCTACCTAGGGGAGGATGTGTGGGCTGGAGTTGTTACAGGCAGCAGAACAGATGTGGGGAGGATGCAGGAAGTCAAATTAGTCAGGTCAGCAAGGGCAGGATGCAGTCTTCATGGGATGGTGTGGAGAACAGGAGGCTGCCCAGTGTACAGGAGTCTAGAGAAGATAAGAGAGAGATATGGTGGCTTAGATGGGAGCTGGAAAGAAGGGGACAGAGATGCAGGTAGGAAAGACAGTGGCTGAAAGGGCAGGTATGGGCTACTTTGGGGTATATTGATAGCAGACATAGGACAGATGCTGACAGTATACCACAGAGTCCAGGGATATACCCTTACCAAGAACCTGGTGGAACCAAGGTGGAGGAATAGCAGGTGGTAAGGCACAGGGTCAGGAGAATAAGAAGATCTACACAAAGGGGAAGGGGTGAGTGGAGTGAGGAAATGCAGGAAGTTTCTCAGGTTAAGATGCCTACATCAAACAGCTATGTGGTACTGACTGGTGTAGGGGAATGGGGAAATACTATGGAGGAAGAATCAAGGAAGCAGAAGGATGAAAGCTGGAGTCAAGGGGAGAGAGAGGGGAATAGCTTAGAGAGGCAAAATGGGAATGGAAACAATAGGAGAGTGGAGGAAGAAGTGGAACTTAGAGTTACAGGAGAAACTAGAATAGGTACACCAGTAGCAAACAAGGTTAACCAGGGAGGGAAGGAATCGAAGGGGAGTGGAGAAGCAGGAATATGGAGAAGTACTGTCACAGATAGCAGGGCTTCCAAAAATAGACAGGGAGAGACTGAGGAGGGGGGATAGCTCAATAGAGACAACGGGGAGTCAGGGAAACAGGCCTGTGGGGACAGGTTGATGGTTATTGTTGGGGATTCAATACTAAATGGTATACACCAGTGGAGAAAGGGAGACCCAAGGAATAGTAGGGTGGTAGCTTCTATGCCAGGAATGAAGGTGGTGAGAGCAGGACAACAAATCAAGGAAGTGGTAAGGGAGATGGGAGGAAAGCATAACTTGGTCATCCACCTGGAAACCAATGATCTGGCAGGGGAGGAGGTAGAGGTGGTGCAAAACAGATTCAGGGAGTCATTGAGATCATGCAAGGAATCTCGTGAGCTCAACAGCCTTTCAGAGATAATTCCAGTCCCTAGGACCAGCACAGCCAGAAATGGAGAATATCAGAATTTAATTATTGGCTGGGGAATTGTGTGGGTGGAATGGTGATCACATTGGGGTTTGGGGACACATGTGGTCAGACTAGGGGCTATATTGCTAGGATAGATTGCACCTTAATTGGGAGGATCAAAAATAGTAAAGAGCAAGCAAGGGGAATATATGAGAAATGATGTAGGTTTAAACTGCTGAGGGGGAGGGGACCAGAGAACCCAAACATTTCAAGAAGGGGAGGCTCAGTGACCCCCAAAGGCAGTGGCACCTTACAGGTAGGAGGGGAGGGGGCAACCGAGGAAAGGGAGGAGGAGGAGAGTATGGGGGATGGTCTGACAAAACTAATACACAAAAGAGATAAGGTGGTACAGAGTCAAGATGGAGGGGTGGTGCTGCTTAACATCCACAGTCTCTGCAAATAAAATGGCAGATTTGCAGGCCTTCTTAGTGTAGGGGAAGATAGATGTAGTGGCAGTTAGTGAGGACCTGGGCTACAACACACCATGACTGGGATCACTCAATTCCTGGATACAAACTCTACAGAAGGGACAGAGAGATGCAAGGGGAAGGGGTGGCAGCATACATTGGGGAGGAAATAATATGCATGAGGGAAGAGAATGAACAGGGACTATAGAAACACTATGTCTCCAACTACAGACTAATAGGGAGGAAGATCAGGATGGGAGTGGTCTACAGACCATCTTACCAGGATGAAAAACAGGACAGACAGATATGTGCAAAGATGCTGAAAGCAACAGGAAAAGGGGGGATGGTAGTGGTGGGGGACGGCTGGTAGGAGGTGCAGAAGTTTGCAAGCAGGAGTCTCACTACGTGTTCTCTAAGTTGTGGAGTAGCTCAGAGAAGCAGGGAGCCAACGCCTAAGGTTTTATTTGAAAAGGTATGCTGCTGTTGCCTTTTTGTTTTGATCATTTCCAGGCAAGCTATTTATGTGCTCCTTGCTGGTGCCGTTTTTATCCCTGTGTTCTCTTTGTGTTCCCCTACAGTTGCTGGCCACTGACGGTAGATAGATCCAGTGGTTGAGAGGATCACCATCACCCCTGAGGGGCAGCAACCGAGGTAAGGGAGAGAGAGAAAGATAGAATGAAAGGTGAAAGAAGCCACACTAAGAAGCCGCCTGGGATGGCATGATACCTGAGAGAACCACAACAAAAGAACAAAATCTGGTCAGAGCCGATATGGCTGTGGAGAGCTTTTGGATGCTTTTATCCATTATTTCTAATGAATTTGCACAATGCAGATCTGCTGAAAGACAGTTTCAGTGTGATTTCCTTCTACACATTTTACAATGTGTTTTCCTAGAATATGCCTGCTGATTGCTATATGTTTTGCCTGGACAGTTCACAGAAGACATGGCATCTTATTTTCAGTGGGGTCTGCATCTACGCAATATTATGCTACATTGCATAAATCATAACACACTGAAAACAATATTTTACATCTGGAATAGGATACCCTGAATAAATACATTACAAAAATGGTAAAATCATGACCCCACTGAAAACAAGATATTGCATCAAATCTGGGACATCCTGAGAAAATACAGTGCAAAAATGTGTAAAATGAAGATCACAATGACAATGAGATAACATTTCCCCAATGCTATCCAGGATACAAAATATAGGATAAGAAATATTTAAAGAGCTAATGGAGCCAAAACAGGCAGACAGGAAAATAATACAAATTTTAAGTAGTAGTCGGTTGTAATTTTTTATTTCTGAAGTATTTTTCTTTTTCCTTTTGCTCATCAGAAAGTATTCTATGTAATAATAGTGTGCTGGATGTGTGGAACAGCTCTTAGCCTGGCAACTGACATAGCTTTTTCTACTGCCCCACACTACATCATCAGCATTGTGATCTCACTGACGACATAACTGATGAGAATGACCTGGCAGTTATTCACATGCTGTTCCTAAATAGCAGTGATGTCACAGTCATTGAGGTAACAATGCTGATGATATAGTGTGAGGCAATAGAATAAGATATGTCTGCTGCCAGGCTAAGAGCTGTTCCACACATCATACCTACTAACATCAGGTAAACAATTCTCTAATTAAACAAAGGGAAAAGAAACGGTACCTCAGATATAACAGGTAATGGTTGGTTGCTTTTAAAATCTAATATTAGTTTTAGGCAGTACTGCAGCTCTTTAAAGGAACTTCCCTGTGTTCACTGACATAAAAAAACAGTTCCTTTATTGTTTTATAACATAGTAGACTGCAGTATTTATTTTGAATGTTGTGGCTATGAGGATGGTGTGTGTGTGCGTGTGTGTGTGTGTGTGTGTGTGTGAGTTTGCTATAGCTCAATATATTTTCCCCCCAGAAAGCATAATAAAAAATGCCTGCTGATTGCTATATAATTACTATAGCTCGGATAGTTCACACAAGACCTGGCATATGTCTGAGACAGTGCTTATCAGATAGTGATGTAGGAGGTTAAAAAACAATGTCAATCTTTGTACATTTGTTCCTGGGAAAAGGTGACATTTATGAGGTATGAATCTTTCTTGAAAGACAATACTTGCCCAGCTGAAGCTTGTAGCAAGAACATATTTACAGTCACAGCCAAAGACATGCCCAGATATTTCTTGAAATTTCTGTGATATTTCTAGAGAAATCTCCTGCTTTCTCTATTTATACAGTAGGGGCAGCAGAGAGAAACTCTTTAGAAATCTCGAGAAATATCTGGAAATATCTGGCCATGTCTATGGCTACTACTAATGCTATGTATTTAAATGTGCAAGTTGTTGCATTTCGAAGGGGGCAAGCAAATCTCCAGTTAAACAGGCAACCAATATTTAGCAAGCTGTTTCGGTTTCCTAATGGCCATCTGATAAGCAGCTTTAGTGCTGTCTCCAACATTCTAAACAAAAAGAAGGGAGCATTTTATTTCATTTGGCATAGTGATTTATAGATGTGGAAGGATACATTGAAATGTCCAAAAAAAGTGTTTCATGTTCCTCCCTTTATCCAGCTATAGACAACAAGATGGCTGCAGGCTCCACCCACAGCCATAAAAAAGAAGATTGGACTTGCACCCTATATACCACATTTGAAGTGCAATTTGAGATGCCATAAGACTTCTGAGGTTTTTTCAAAAGCTCATTAGAGCTGTTACTTACACAAAGGGAAGTATTATATGCTGCTGGGCAGGCCGTGCAAATTTGCAAGTTGCCATTGCTATAAGTTGCTCTGGTTATTTCGTCTTTTTTATTTTTTGAGATCTGATAAATTCATTCATAACTATTAACTGCTCAAATGTTTTGCAGAACATCCTGCAAGGCACACTTTGAACTGAATACTGAGAAGTGCTGAGAGCACCAAGTGCTCTAGTGTTTATTTTTTCATTTGGTGTTAAGCAGTCTAACAATCTGGACCTATTAACTTTGTTTTACATTCCCCATATTGCCTGGTATTGTATTAATAATAATAAATAATACATTTTCTTTCACAAAAGCGCCTTTCAGGCCATCAAGACACTTTACAAAAAGATAAAAACAACCATGTTAAAATCAGTAAGCATAATAATTAAAAATAAATGACAGAGGATTCAAATTATTCAGTGCCATTAAAAGCTTGACACCTTAAAAGGTATTGCCTTGTATTTGTCCCATGCCTAGTTTGTATTTGGTTTACAATAGTTCTACAATAATTTTATAAGAGCCCCGCTTGAATCTGTAGGCAAATTACATTTGATTACTTTGTTTTTCCTGCTGCCTCCTTTGTTTAATTATCCTTAGGTTATTTAGCTTATCTAGTTCAGTTTCTTAGTTTTTAAATTAGTCCTAAATTAGTTTTTAAATTATCTCTTGAACATTATACTACTTAATCATCAAATTGTTGAAATCACTCAATTATTTAAACAAGATCAGAGTGAGCACTGAGCGAAACTGATCATTACTCATCATTTACTACATTGTGCACGAGCTATTTAAACAAGATCAGAGTGAGCACTGAGCGAAACTGATCATTACTCATTATTTACTACATTGTGCACTAGTGAGCAAGAGCAATTTAAACAAGATCAGAGTGAGCGTTGAGTGACACTGATCATTCTTATCACACTGTCCATGAGTGAGCATGAGTTAATATGAGAGAGACTGTACTACCTCCTTTTTACATTTGCCCCTTACTCATACACTTAGTCAGTTTGGGTCCTGTTGTTTTATCAAAAGAGGAGAACCCTGCTTTTTTCTTATTTTGTGGCTCCCACTCCTGCTTCACTTTGACTCATTTGACAACTTGCGATCAGCTTGCGGGTCAATTTTCATGGTTTTTGGTCTCAGGCCTTGGCTAGCTTGTGCATATAGCTGAGGCTTGATGCTTGTTTTTCCCCAGTGCTACCTATAGTCAGTTCCCAGTTTTTCCATATGCGCTGCCCGGCGCCACTGATTAATGAAGAAATAGAGCTTGGGCCAGTTTCTTCAAGTGGGAAAAACTTGTTCATTTTTCTTTTTACCATTGGTTTTGTGGCTCAAACTGATTTCAACTGACTCTGCTGTTTGCCCAAATTACCCTTAGGATGGTTCAGATGTAAGTTCCTTACCTTTGAGATTTATATGCATTTAAGCTTGATATCTTCCCTTCTGATTGTGACCTGCTTGATTTTTAGTTATTGCTTCAGCCAAGACTCTATATTACTGCATTGTCACTTTTTTAAATGGTTTTTAACATTCAGCATTTTAGTAAAAGAATTAGTTTATTTTTTTATCTCATTTATTTAGAAACTCTTTAAAAAATTCTAATTGTTAGAATTGATACACAGGTTTGTCCCTAACTGAGAATACCAGCCATTCCCTTTATATTGTAGAAAACTGGAGATAACTCTGCACTCAACCCTGATCATTGCCTCAGTCTGAGATGGTTATCTTTGTGGCTGAACTTTGAAGGGAGTAACCCTGGGCTGGACTCTTTGGTGCTTCGAGCTGGCACGTCCATCAAGCAAGCAAGCATTCTGAGGCTCCTTCTGGCTCCCTACTTTAGTTATTGAGTACACAAGTGACTTTTAGGACTTCATAATTACATCTACAAAGTTCACTTGAGCAGTGCTGGGAAGCTTGCATGTGACTGAAGAGTGGTGGCAACAAGATTGCTTCCTGAGTGGTATTTTTTGCACATCTTCCTATACCCCTTGGATACTGAACTTTTTGGAACAACCTGCTTGACATTTGTTCGCTTTTATCCTTCTGTGATAGACCGGTGCTTATAAACTGTGATTACTTAAATAGTTATACCTGTATTATATATTTTCAGTATCTTTAGCACCAGCACTTTTGCATTTCAGTATTCATAATAGCCATAATATTTACAGTCATTATTTCACATTACTGCTGAATTATGTATACTAGAAGTGGTAGGAAGTCAGCAGTGAGAACAACGGTGAGAAAACTGCTTGACTGATGAAGGAGCAAAGTAAAAAGGATGGTAGTGGTTAAAGAAGTCTGAAAAAAAAAAGGTTCCGTATTTTCACATAAACTTTTGATTACTTCCTCTGCTCCTAACCCTGCTAAACCACCTGTCCAAGCATCTAAACTAATTCTTTATATCCAGGAGGAAGCGTCCATTGATAAAAGAGATGTTTTGCACCCTTTGATTGATGCTTCTTTCTCTGCCACTGCCTCTGAACTAGGAGTGTGCGAAAGTTGCCATTTCTGCCTTAGCGGAACTTTCGTGGAAATATGGCAATTTTCGCTGAAGTTTCGGATCTTCCACCTGTGGCGGATTGGAAAACTTCTGAATGTCTGGGGTGAAATTCCTCCCTGTTTCACCTCTTCCCCAATCCATTACCCCCCTCCCCATGACTAACAGTCCCTTCCACCTGATATTAATGCCATCCTCTCCCTCGTAGCGGGTTCCTTCCCAGTCACTCACCTGCTTGGCGTGGACTTTAGGCTAGCAGTCTGACCACCCACCTATCCATCCACCATGTATTTAAAATAAATATAGTAGTTAGCGATCCTATCCTCGGTCCACTCACCCATGTCCCAACCTAGTAGAGGCTGTTGGCTCAGTAGTTGCACCATAGGCAAGCAGTGGGCTTATAGTGGTTTTTTCTGTGGTGGCCCAGTGGTAGTAAAGTCTCTCTAATCTCTCTCGGGTAATTTAGTGAGTAGTGGCCCTTCTGTACTTCCTCACTTCACCCCAACAGGTAGTAGTGTCTCACCTGATCTCTGACAATCTTAAATGGGGTGGGTCACCAGCACAGCCTCTTCTGTTTTCCATACGGGCAGCCCACTGGAGAAGAAGTCAATGAATGAGAGCTTGCTGTATGTGCATGCGCTTATTCATTGAATTCTCAGTGGGCTGCCGGCCATGGAGGAGAGCGGAGGGCTGTGCCGGTGGCCCACTCCATTTAGTATTGTGGACATCAGGGTGGGACACTACTGCCATTTGGGATGGGGAAGGGTGCGGCAGGGTCACTACTCACTAGACCACCAGGGAATTTGTTGAAAAAAAAATACAGTATTGGAGATGGGTATTCACCTTCGGGGATAGGGAAGGGGGTTTACTACCACTAGACCACCACAGAAAAATTATATTTATTTTTTTCTTATACTGGGAATATGGATTGCAGCGGCTAGGGCTAACTGACCTCTACAATGGGGACACGGGGGAGGCAAGCGATTGGGAGGGGGTAGGGACCGCTAACCACTGGGTTTATTTTTGTAAAATACATGATGGGTGGGTGGTCAGAGGGACCACTAACCATTTTTATTTTATAACACATGTCTGGTGGGTGGGTGATGGGTGATGGGAGGGACTGCTAGCCGTAATGATTTTTTCATTTATTTGGGGCAATTGGGCAATCGGGTTGCTGACTGTGGCACTAATGTAGGGTGCATGGCAGGTGGAATTTCCGTGAAAGTTGGGAAATAGATTTCTGAACATTTGCAGAAGCGAAAGTCAGACTTTCACTTGATTTCCGCCTGTGGAAGATTTTTTTTCGCACACCCCTACTCTTAACACCACCCCCCTGTTTCAGAGCTGGATGTGGCACAAACTGGTAGTGTACAGTGTAAAGAAGGTATGGAGGTGGCCTGGGGAAGTTAATGAGAAATCTAAAGATTGAATCTGGGAGAGGACCCACTAGGTCAAACCAGACTTTTTTATCCCCTAATACAAAGAAAGAAGGTGTGGAGGTGGTTAGCCAAACCAAAATCATTGATTACTTTGTATATGCAAGGAATCAATCCTTTGAGGGAAAGTTCTTACTCTTTTGCAACTTTGGACAATGATGGGTAACAATATCTATTACCAGTTCACCTATAACAAATCTATGAAAACACCTGGAGAGTTTGATCATAGAAATGCTGATATTTCCCTTCACCCCTCAAGATTTAGCTTATTTAGTCCAATGAACACATCTGAGAGCCTAAATAGTACATCTTTGTCTCAGGATGAGTTGGACATATTAGCTGGATCTCCTAATGAGGTCATTGCTAAACTTGACAAGAAAGTTAATAAAATTGAATTGGATCCTGAATTCTTAGCTCAGTGTCCTGATACTATATTGAAATACACTATTAAAGCCTTAGCTCATCCTCTCATGTTCAATATAATTCTTTAGAAGTTTACTCATGAATTAAGCAGTGTATTGAGAACCTAATCTCACTACATGCTGAAATATGTTCTACTTTGGAGCAGAAAGTGGATAATCTGGCTAAGGAACTCCAGTACACTAAAAGTAAAAGATCCAAGAAAAATCTTTCCTTCTCTACTATAATAATACTTATTCTTTACTCCCAGAATGAGGAAAAGGCAAGCTCCTCCAAATACCTACAAAAAAAAATAACTCCAAATCTAGGAGAGAGAGAGCTAGAAAAATTAAGACCGCTGGTAAAGATACTGAATCCAAAACTGACAGAGAATGTTTATATGAAATAGTGAGGAAACCTAAGTAACTGAGTTGGACAATAATGTCCCTAATGAGGTAATATCTGTTGTACGGGTTGGTGAAACCTACAATAGTGGTACAACAAGAAACTTCTAGAATCTTAGAGGAGGTTAAACATTCTACTAATATTCCCCGCTTATTTTATCTCCTCTTCCTTAGAATTAATTAATGAGGAAACCCCTGTAACTGAGTTGGACAATAATGTCCCCAATGAGGTAATACCTGTGGTATGGCTCGTGAAACCTACAATGGTGGTACAACAAGAAACTTCTAGAATCTTAGAGGAGGTTAAACATTCTACTACTATCCCCCTCTTATTTAACTCCTCTTCCTTAGAATTAATTAATGAGGAAACCCCAGAATCTGAGTTGGACAATAATGTCCCCAATGAAGTAATATCTCTGGTACAGCTGGTGAAACCTACAATGGTGGTACAACAAGAAACTTCTAGAATTTTAGAGGAGGTTAAACATTCTACTAATATCTCCATCTTATTTTATCTCCTCTTCCTTAATTAACTGAAATCCCCAAAGTGGCTGATAAGGAGAGGGCACAGCCAAAAAAGGATGATCCCTCTATGTTTCAACTTATTCTACCTAATAAAGAAGTGGCTTTTAAATTAGACAATGTATATACTAAGAATTGTAAAATTACTGAGACATTAATGGATTTGATACTAGGGCCCAGATATTCAGAAATGCGCCAATGGCCAGCGCAAGTCCAACGCAGTGCAAATCTGATGCGTTGTGGTGCAACAGGAGCCATATTCAAAGGTTGTGCTGGCCACACTGTAACATCGCAACCCTGATGAATATGGCACAGTTGTGCCATGGCAGAACCTGAGGTGCACCATGGCACAAACACAGATGCGCCATGGGCTGACGGATAAGCCCCAGGGCAACTGTGGGAGTAGAACAACAGAG
Source organism: Neoceratodus forsteri (assembly GCA_016271365.2). Lineage (NCBI taxonomy): Eukaryota > Metazoa > Chordata > Ceratodontiformes > Ceratodontidae > Neoceratodus > Neoceratodus forsteri. The sequence continues at coordinate 12,036,555 of CM057456.1, forward strand.
CAACACAGGGGGACATGGCACAGAAAGGTGACACAAGGACAGAGCCAGGGAAGCACACTGACAGGTCACAGGAGGCCACCACCAGCTGGGCAAAGCAGGGCACACACGGGCACCCAGACCCCCATGCAAGAACACAACAGTGGCACAGACAGTAGACAATAGGGGGTGCCAATGATGGATAGACGGCCACCAAGGGGGCCCCCCACAGGCTGCAGGCTGTGCCCCCCCTGCACATCCAGACCAAAGAAGGCCAAACCCAGGACCAGGCAGCCAAGCACACCCACCCGCCAGACACATCTGACAGCCACCCCATGGGCAGCCCAAGGCACAGCCACTGACTGAGGGGAGGGACACCACCACAGTGGGACACACCCCAGTACACAGCAGTGATCCACAGAAGCACAACACATGCCCCAGCACATGCACACCACATGGATATATATACTGGAAAGCAACTATTTACAACAGAAGGGGTAGGGAAGGGGAGGAAAGTGAGGGAAGGGGATAGGGAACAGTGACTGTACAGTGGGAAGGGGGACTGGAGGGGGAGGTACAGCTGGGGAAACAAGGAAAATCAGGGCCCGACTAGTGGCGGCCACAGCCTGCCACCCCTTGCATTCGTCACTGCCTCCTGTCCACCAGCAGCAGAAGCCTTCTGACCTGCAGCACCACCACCTCAATGGTTTTTGAGGTAATGAGGATTAATTGGCAGAGTAGCTGGCAGTAGAGAGGCCTCTCCGCGTTGCTGCCAGACACCTAGGACAAAGACAGGACAGGTGATCAGTGCAACATCCCAAAGAACCATGCCCATTCACAGAGCACACTGGGCGGTGGGAACACACAACCCGGAGCCCATACTGCCACCCACAGTGGTGTGGGCCAATGCCTGCCAGCAACATGGCACACCACATCAGTGCCGCAGTGGTGGTCCCCACCGCACAGTGGCCACCTGACCGCGCCATGGCAGTCACATAGCACAGTGCACCGCAGCACCACAGCAACATCAGTGGCAGCCTGGCACACCCACCCCACCAACAGCTGGCACACACGTCCAATGGATGCACCACAGTGGCAGGCACCATGCACAGTGTGACACACACAGCTGCCACGGTACATGGCGCAGGCAGCCATGCCCTCACCCTCTCCCCCCAACCCCCTTTGACGGTGTGAAGGGCAATGTCTGTGCCTACTTGCTCTCTGTGGCCCCACTTCTGCCAGAGCTGCTCCTCCACTGCTACCCTGGGCCGCTGTGGCCTGGCTTCCTGCCAATGCTGCCCTTCTTCTGTCTTCAGGCCCTGGGAATGGAACAGAGACAGATACACATCAGTAATCAACAACAGCAGCTGCCTGTCACCCCCACCCCCTGTGCACAGGGTGAGCCCAGCCCGACACATCCCGCACAGCGGCATCGCAACACAAACGGTGAAGGGTAATGTCACCCCGCAATGTGCACGATGGCAGTACACTATACTGCAGGGCATGCCAGGCAGCCTAGTCAACACCACAGTATAGCACCAGGGCACACATGCATTATGGGCCTACTCACCTGGCTGTGGCACAGCCCCACACCTGATACATGCCTCCAGCCTCCTGAGGGCCTCTCCATGCCAGGTCGCCATAGCAGTGGCGAATATTGCTGTCCTGTCCTGGCCACTCCTGTGTGCTGCTGCAGTGTAGCAGCAGTGGCCTGCCACACAGCCACCTGGGGCTGCTGCAATGGCACCTGGCCAAACAGGAGGGGTGTGTGGGGCTGGATGCAGGTGACAAGGTTGACTAATTCAACCTGCATCCAGTTGGCCACTCATGGTGCTCACTGCTGTGGCATGCTTCAGGTGTGAACCAGTGAGCAAAATGGTGGCTGTAGGTGCAAGTGGCCACAGCATGCCAGATGCATGGCCGAGAGGACATGTGCTGTGTCCGCCCATTGCGCAGTCTCAGAGATGCGTGGCATGGGTGTGGCTAGGTGGGGTCACAGGTGCAGGGCTAACCCAGGGGCAGGGTTCACAGCAAGGGTCATGGGTCAGCTGCTGCAGAGTGCACACATGCACAATATCAGGCCTGGTGCACCATGTGCCATGGCCCCTATCTCGCAGTCGGCACGCAGTGCACAATTGGCAACAGTAAACTGTCCAGTGCGTGCGCATTGCACCGCAACTTGATCTGGAGCAAACTCATTGTGCACGAAGCAAAATCATGATATTCAGCCACCACATGCAAATGAGCTCATCAGCCAATGCGTGGTGCACTGGGGGAATTAGCATGTCATTACCATTGCAGCAAAGCTCATTTGCATGAGATGCACTTTAAAAGTGCCACGGATCAGCACAGACCATGGACCGGTATTGCATCCTTTTGAGGTAAGTTCGCATGCTGCTGGATCACACTGGGCCCAGCCAGCCAGCACAGCAGGGGGAATGGAATAGGGTGCTACTGCCACTGACACACTGTGCTGTCCATGTCCACAGGAAGTGACATGTCAGAACGTGAGGAGGGTGAGGAGCGTGGGCATGCTCGCAAGCGCAGACCCAACTTCACTAAGGCAGAATGAGAGGCCCTGTTTGAGGCTTACATCGACAGGGAGCCACTGTTGAGTGGTGCCACAGGCACACCACAGGCCAGGGCTGGGGCCTGGGAGGAGGTGGCAGCATGTGTGAACCAGCAGGGCAGCCACCAGCAGTCAGGGTAGGAGTGCCACAAGAAGGTGGGCAGGGACAAGAGGCGGATAAAGGAGAAGGTGGTGGCCATCTGTGAGTCCCAGAATGACACTGGAGGGGGGCCTGCAGATATGCCACAGCTCACAGCACAGGAGGAGTTGGTGGCAGCCACCATGTGCCACAGCACTGTGAAGGGTGTCCCTGGAGGAGGATTCCAGATGGGTGGCAGCCCAACACTGCATGGTACGTATGTCAGCCACGCACAGCTGGTGGTAGCACGGAGGTTGAGCACATGAACATGCTGGCGTGCTGCTGCTGGCATGCATGTCCTGTGCATGTGTGAGCAACAACATGCATGCCATGCTGCTAGACATATGCAGTGGCTGTGTGGGGGGGCACATGTGGGCATTGCATCACTTACACACCTGTATTCTCTTTCAGCACCAGCATGCCTGCATGTAGAGGATGGGGGGCCAGCAGCAGCCATGGAAGCAGGACCAGCCCCAGAGGACCAGCCATCCACCTCCATGAGCATCCGGGGGCCTGACAGGCTGCAGAACACCACCACTGTCCAGGCAGATGTCCTGAGCATGGGGGTCGGACGAGGATCTGGATGTGTTCCTGCAGGATGCCAGTCTTGGTGTCCTCTGCATGGAGACACAGATCAAGGTGGAGTCCAACACAGATGATGACATCACCATCATCCTGGACAGCATGGGCGATGTTGTGGGGGAGATGTCCATGCCAGACACCTACAAAGGCAGCACGCCCAGTGACCCGACAGGGGGTACAGCTGCTCGCCGCCAGTGTAGGTGCAGCTGTGTGCACTGCCACAGCTGTGTCTTGTGGTGATGGTGGTGGCCATGCAGGCGCTGGGCAGCATTCAGCCTGGACGGGCAATGGCAGCAGGCTGCAGGTGCCACAGGGCAGCCAGATGCAGGGTCTGCCACTGGGGCGCCCAGCTAGGGACATACCCATGAGAACCCCACTGTGCAGCATCCACCTGAGAGGGTGCTGCGCAGCGTGGCCGGTCACCACAGGAGGGCGGCATCCCGCCCAGGATCCCCCAGGATGCCGAACCGCTGGCTAACACACCCATTTGCTGCTGGCCTCCAAGGAGCAATAGGTGCAGCTTGCCACTGGGGTGTGTGCACTGTGTGCAGAGGTGGGCCAATTGGCTGAGCAGTGTGACTGGGGCATTGCGCAGCTCCTGGCGGGGATGCAGCACATGCAGGAAGCCATGACTGCATCCCTTGCTCACATTACCAATGCGATCATGGATGGCTTTTCAATGCTGGCTGCCACAGGGTGTGGCCAGCCACCACAGACGCCATGCAGTGCACTGTCCACCCCACGATCCCAGTGTCAGGTGACAACCACACTGTCAATACTGGGCTCTGATGTTGGCATCCCAGGCATGCCTGGAGCAGGTCTGTTTTGGTGCCTATGCACCCTGCATGGACCTGGTCATGGTCCAATGATTCAACCCTGGGAGGCTGTTGCAAACACCCCTGTGGCTGATAAGCATCCTGTGGTGATCAGCCCAAGCATGGCTGTCCCTGTGGCTGCATTGGCCATGGTTCTGTGCAGCAACCTTGATGTGTGTGCTGCCCTGATCGCAGTTTGCAGCTGCTGCTCTGTGCACACATGGGTGGCGTGTGTGTGTGCATACCACTGGTGTGGCACCTGTGTGTCATGCCGTACACTGCATGTGTGTGTGTGCTTGCCCAGCCACTGGACCATGTAGTGTGGGCATGATGAGGGCAGTTCAGCATCGGTTCTGCCACATGCCAATGCCTGGGTGTGTGGGTGAGTGTGTGTGTGTGTGTGTGTTGCTTTGTGATGCTGTGTGATGCTGTGTGCAGTTGTGTATGGATGTGTGCCACTGACTCCCCTTCCCCTGCACCATGCCTCTGTGTGTGCATGCCCATTGCCATGCATGCCCTGCATGTGTGCTGTACCTGTGGATGTGGCTCATGAATGGGTTTTGTGCCACCTACCTACGTGCACCATACTGCTCCTGTGCAATGGTGTCATGATGTTGGCATGCCATCTGTTGCAACCAGGGATCCCTACACCCAGGGGGACTGTCCACCACCCTCTGGCCAATTGCTTCAGTTGTTCCCACTATTGTCACCCTCATCAGCCTCGACAGCTATCCCGCGGTCAATGGCCATGTTGTGTAGTATGCAGCAGATCAGGAATAGGCCACAGGCTTTTGAGGCTATACTGTAGGGCACTGCCAGACCTGTCTAGGCAATGAAAACATGCCTTCAGCATGCTGAATACATGCTCAATGATGTTGTGCATGCTGGCGTGCGCCTTGTTGTAGCGCTCTCTCTGCTGGGGTCGATGGCACCTGTAGGGGGTAAGCAGCCAGGACCTCAGTGGATAGGGAGTTGTCTCTATGGATAATGACATGGTTAGCCCTATGCCATCCTTTGATGTGCCCCATGCCTGTTCCTGGTGCCCTCGACCAGCTTGCCCACCCTGCCCTCCCCATCCCATGGCCTGCCCTGCTTGTCACCCCTTCCAATCCCATACTCACCCACTAGGTGGCCTGTGGGGATGTCCCCATGTTCAAACCTGTGGCACAGCACAGAGCTGTGCCAGATGAATGCATCATGTGCACTCCCGGGTGTGTGGCACAGACATTGGTGATGCGCCCCGTGGCATCGCACACCACCTGGCAGTTGATGCTCGGGCTCCCCTTCCTGTTGATGTAGGCCACACCCTCAGGGCCAGGTGTCATGTGGATGCCCACATGGGTGCAGTCAATGGCCCCAAGCATGCCAGGCATATGTGCTACCCTGTGGAAGTCCTGCATGGTTGCTGTATGCTCCGCCTGTGTGCTGGGGAAATGGATGTGTTTTCTGAAGCACATGGCAGCAGAGCGTTGAGGAACTGTGTGAGGAGACGTGATGTAGCCAACTGGGTTACGCCTGTGGTGTCCCCTGTAGGTCTCTGGAAGGTGCCCGTGGTGAGCAGGCACATGACAGCTGTCACTTTGGTCTCCACAGACATTGCATGGCTCCATCTTGTGGGTGCCTGCATCTCCTCACTGCACAGCTTGCAGAGCTGCCTCAGAATGGCTTTATTCAGGAGGTACTGGCCCACAATCTTTGTGTCGGAGTAGTTCTCAAAGGTGGTGTGGGCATGGTATCTGGGTGGAGGGATGTCAGGCTGCAACGGCAGGCGCACCAACACCAGGACACCATTGCACTGGAGCACTATGGGTCACACATCTAGGTGGTACAATACACATGCATGGGCCACACACACAGGTACAGCACACATGCAGGGGCATGCATGGCAATGGGCATGCACACACAGAGGCGTGGTGCAAGGGTAGGGGAGTCAGTGGTACACAAGCACACACAACCACTCACAGCAACACACACATGAACCCATGCATGTGGCATGGATCAGATGCATTGCACCGGTGCAGAGGCGCAACCAGTGCTGAACTGCCCTCATCAAGCCCATACTACATGGTCCAGCAGCCGGGCAAGCATGCACACAGGCAGCGTGTGGCACAACACACAGGCACCACACCAGTGGTATGCACACACACACACACACACCACCCATGCGCGCTCAGGGCAGCAGCTGCAGACTGCGGTCAGGGTGGCACGCACATCAGGGCCGCCGCACAGAACCATGGCCACCGCTGCCATGGGGGTGGCTGCACTGGGGCTGATTGGCAGCCACAGGCTGCTCATCAGCCACAGGGGGTGTTTCCAACAGCCCCCAGGGGTTGAACCGCATGACCATGACCGGGTCCACATGGGGGTGCATAGGCACCCAAACAGGCCAGCTCCAAGCATGCCTGGGATGCCAACATCAGAGCCCAGCACTGAAAGTGTGGGTGTGACCTGATGTCAGGATCGTGGGGTGGACAGTACACTGCTTGGAGTCAGCAGTGCCCGGGCCACATCCTGTCTCAGCCAGCATCGTAAAGTCATCCGTGATTGCATTGGCAATGCAATCCAGAGATGCAGTCATGGCCTCCTGCATGTGCACTGCTTGGCCAACTGGTGCACCTCCATGCGCAGTGCATGCACCCCAGTGGCAAGCAGCACCAGTTGCTCTACGGAGGTGTATCAGCATCCTGGGGAACCCAGGCAGGATGCCGATCCTCCTGTGGTGACCGGCCATGCTGCACACCCCCCTCTCTGGTGGACGCTGCACAGTGGGGTCCTCATGGGGAATGTCCAGTGACTGGCCATGCTGTACTCCCCTCTCTGGTGGACACTGCACAGTGGGGTCCTCATAGGGAATGTCCATAGCTGGTGCCCCGGTGATGGACCCAGTGTCCAGCTGACCTGTGGCACCCACAGCCTGTTGTCATTGCCCATATGGTCACTGAACGCTGCCCAGTGCCTGTGCGGCTGCACCACCACCACCCCCACCACCACAGGGCATAGCCATGGCAGTACATTCAGCCACACCCGCAGTGGCTGCAGGAAGCTGTTCCCCCACTGGCAGGGTGCTGGGTGTGCTGCCTGGGTCGGTGGCTGGCATGGGCATCTCCCCCACAACATCATCCATGCTGTCCAGGATGATGGTGATGTCATCATCGGCATCAGACCCCACCCCAATCTGTGTCTCCATGCAGAGGACACTAAGACTGGCATCCCGCGGAACACATCCAGGGCCTTGTCCGACCCCATGCCCAGGACATCCACCTGGACTGTGGTGGTGTGCTGCAGCCTATCAGGCCCCTGGATGCCCATGCAGGTGGATGGCTGGTCATCCGGGGCTGGTCCTGCTTCCATGACTGATGCCGGCCCCCATCCTCTGCACACAGGCGTGCTGGTGCTGAAAGAGAATACAGATGTGTAAGTGATGCAATGCCCACATGTGCCCCCCTCACTCAGCCACTGCATGTGTCTAGTGGCATGGCATGTGTGTTGTTTTGCACACATGTACAGGACATGCATGCCGGCAGCATGCACACCAGTATACCCATGTACACACCCTCCATGCCACCAGCTGTGTGTGGCTGACATACTTACCATGCCGTGATGGGCTGCCATCCATCTGGAATCCTCCTTCAGGCACACCCTCAACCATGCTGTGGTACATGGTGGCTGCCACCAACTCCTCCTGCGCCATGAGTGGTGGTGCATCAGGAGGCCCCCCTCCAGTGGCCTTCCAGGAGGTATGGATGGCTGCCACCTTTTCCTTTAGGTGCCTCCTGTCTGTGCCCACATTTTTGTGGCACTTCTGCACTGACCGCTGGTGACTGCCATGCTGGTTAACATAGCCTGCCACCTCCTCCCAGGCCCCAGCCCTGGACTGTGGTGTGCCCGTGGCACCACTCAACAGTGGCTCCCTGTAATGTAGACATCAAACAGGTCCTCTGTTTCATCCTTAGTGAAACTGGGCCTGTGGTTGTGAGCAGGCCCATGCTCCTCACGCTCCTCATGCTCCTTACGCTCCTCACCCTCCTCACGTCAAGACAGGTCACCTCCTGTGGACATAGACAGCAGAGTGTGTTAGTGGCAGCATCCCCCTGTAGTGTCCTACCCTGCTGTGCCGTCTGCTCCCAGGGAGCTGCAGCGGCATGCACAACCCACCTCAAAGGATGCAATACCAGTCCATGGCCTGTGCTGTTCTGTGGCACTTATGAAGTGCATCACATGCAAATGAGCTTTGGCACACTGGTAATGACATACTAATTCCTCCAGTCATGCCACACATTGGCTGATGAGCTCATTTGCATGTGCGATCTGAATATCGCAGTTTTGCTCCGTGCACAATGAGTTGCTCCAGAGCAAGTCACAGCGCAATGTGCATGCATGCACAGTGCAGAGGACTGCAGTGCACAAGCTCCAAATGGTATCATGCTGTCACTCGTGCATGGTGTGCTGACTCGCGCCAATGGGGGCCATGGCGCATGGTGCGCCAGGCCTGCTATCATGCATGTGAGCACTGGCAGAAGTGGCTGACCCCTGACCCCTCCTGTGACCTCTGCCCTTGGGTGACCCCCCACCCGCGACCCTGCCTAGCCACGCCCATGCGCACATCTGGGGACTGTGCAATGGGTGGACACAGTGCATGTTCCCTCGGATTGCACATCTGGTGCATGCTATGGCCACACGCGCTTACTGATGCCATTTTGTTCACCGGCTACTACTCGCAGCATGGTTCAGCAAAGGCCACCAAGGGCAGCAAACTGGATGCAAGTGAGGTCGGTGAACCTGGTCACCTGAGTCCAGCCCCATGCACCCAACTCTTTGGCCAGGTGCCCTGCAGCAGCCCAGGGTCACGGTGTGGCATGGCATTGTTGCCACACTGCAGCAGTGGACCAGGGTGGCCAGGACAGGGCAGAATGCCCCACCACTATGGAGACCTGGTGAGGAGGGACCCAGAGCAACTGAGGAGGCTGGAGGCATGAGTCAGGCGTGGGGCTGTGCCACAGTCAGGTGAGTAGGCCCATATTGCATGTGTGCCCTGGTGCTGTACTGTGGTGTTGGCTAGGCTGCCTGGCATGCCCTGCATAGTGGTGCACTGCCATCATGTGCATCGCAGGGTGGCATCACCAGCTGCCACTTGCAGTGCGATGCAGCTGTGTGGGACGTGTTGGGCAGGGGCTCACCCTGTGCACAGGGGTGGGGGTGGTGGGCAGCTGCTGTGGATGTTTACTGATGTGTACCCATCTATGTTCCATTCCCAGGGCCTGAAAATCACAGGAGAGTGGCAGCAGCAGCAGCAGGATGGCAGGCCACAGTAGGCCAGGGTGGTGGTGCAGGAGTGGCTCCAGCACCAGCAGGGCCACAGAGGGCAGGTAGCACTGTCCGATAGTCTTTGCACTGTACATGGGGGTGGAGGGGGCATGGTGTGGGCATGGCTGCCTGTGCCTTGTGTGCCGCAGCAGCTGTGTGCGTTGCACTGTGCATGGTGCCTGTCACTGTGGCACATCCATTGGACATGTGTGCCAGCTGTTGGTGGGGTAGGTGACCAGGCTGCCACTGACATTGCTGTGGTGCTGCCAGTGCACTGTGCCATGTGACTGCCATTGCGTAGTCAGGTGGCCACGGTGCAGTGTAGACCACCGCTGTGCACTGTCATGGTGTGCCGCATTGCTTGCAGGCATTGGCTCACCCCCCTGCGGTTGACCGGTACGGGTTCTCCAGGGGTGTGTGATCCCGCTGCCCACTGTGCACTATGGGTGGGCACAGTTCCTTGGGACATTGCACTGATCACCTGTCCTGTCCCTTGTCATAGGTATCCAGCGAAGGCATAGGATACCCCTTTACTGCTGGCTGCTCTGGCAGCTTATCTTAATTACCTCAACCACCATGGAGGCAGTGCTGCAGGTGCGGAGTTGTTGCTTGCCGACTGAAGGTGGTGAAGATGGCAAGGATGGCAGGGGCGTGGCTTACCGGGTAGTTGGGACCCTGCAGTCCCCTGTTTCCCCAGCTGTACCTCCCTACATTCCTCTTCCCACTGTACAGTCCCTGTTCCTTGTCCCTTTCCTCACTTTCCTACCCCTTTCCCAAACCCTTGTTTTGTACATAGTTCATTTTTTTAATATATCTATCTTTTGACATACCTGCCTGTGTCTGTGTCTGCTTTGCAGGTGGCGGAAGGAGCCATGCTGCAGTGGCCCAGCACCTGTCTGTGTGGTGTGCATGTGTTGGGGTGCGTGTTGTTCTTCTATGGTTCACTGCTGTGTGCTGTGGTGTGTCCCACTGTGGTGGTGTCCCTTCCCTTGGTCGGTGGCTGTGTCTTGAGGTGCCCATGGGGTGGCTGTCAGGAGAGTGTGGTGGGTGTGTGCGTGGTGATGGCACATGGCCATGGTCTTCGGTCGGGTACTGGGCACATACTGTGTTGGAGCCCCTGCTTGGCGATGTGCAACCTGTCCCATGTGGTCTGCCACGCTAAGTGCCTCCTGGTGCGTTCTGTCCCTACTGTGTAGGCCGCCTGTGTGCCTGTGTGGCATGTGTGTGTGCTTGGCTGCATGGTCCTGGGTGTGGCCTGCTCTGGTCTGGGTGTGTAAGGGGAGCATGGACCTGCAGCCTGTGGGGGACCCCCCCTGGGTGGCCCTCCATTGGCCATTGGCACCTCCTGTTGCCTACTATCTGTGCCACTGTTGTGTTCTGGGGTGGGGGGATGGGTGCCTGTGTGTGCCCTGCTGTTCCCAGCTGATAGTGGCCTCCTGTGGCCTGTCACTGTGCTTCCCTGGCTCTGTCTCTCTCTCTCACTTCTCTGTGCCGTGCTCCCCTCTGTTGCTCTGCTGCTCTGCTCCCATGGTTGTGCTGGGGCATCTCTTTCTGCACCATGACGCAACTGTGTTTGCACCACGGTGCTCCTCTGGTTGAGCCATGGTAAAAACACAGTTGCGCCATGGTGCAACTGTGCCACATTCAGCCGTGTTTCACTGGTGCAGTGCAGCCAGCACAACCTCTGAATATGGCTCCTGTGGGGCCACGGCGCAACCGATTTGCGCTGCACCAGACTTGCGCTGGTCTTTGGCGCATTTCTGAATATCTGGGCCATTGATTCATTATTCTATTTTGATCCATCTCTAACTTTAGACTCCCATAAAATCATGCATAACAATATTCATATATTAGCTCATGTGAATGATTTGCTTCTTCTTTCATTATCCATTGCCAGTCTTCACTGGAAATTAAATCAACCTCAAAAAAACTAAAGTTCTAGTGTTTGGATCCCAAAATTTACATCCTTCTTTGCCAAACATTTTCCTGGATGATAAGGTAGTTGAGGTAGTTCTTCCACATACTTATCTTGGTATTAAATTTACTGCTAACTGCCAATGGTCTCTTCACTGGAAAGAACAGATCTCCAAAACCAGATTGGCTGTGAAAGCCTTATTAGGTTTCAACTATAAATATTGAGGACATAGTTATTCCAGCACTAGTTGAAGGTGAAGCCTAGGTTAATCCCATTTTGCTCTATGGGGCTGAAGTTTGGGGTACCAATCCACCTGCTGATATAGAGTTTTCCCTATCCCTCTTCTAAAAATCCCTCCTGCAGATACCCACATCAACCACCAATTCAGTGGTGAGAGCCGAAATAGGTAGGCTTCCCATAGCCGCTATAATAGATAATTGTTTGGCCGCTTACTGGCTTAAAACAATCAATAATCAGTTAAATCCAATTCCAAAGATATGTCTCAAAGAAAAAAATAGCTTGGTCTGTGAATGGCTTCTCATCACCTTGACTAAAAAACCTTAGAGCAGTTCTTTTAAAAGCTTCTTCGATTCACCTATAGGAAGATTCACAGAAGGGGATCACAATATCTCCCCTTTTCAAGGGTATATTGAAACAAAAACTTTTTGTGGATGCCCAGTCCGAACAGATGGCACAAGTTAGGTTACAAAAACAAGCCTTATGATTTGGGCTAAATAAAACTGATTCAACTGTAACACCCTCTTTGGCTACTACTCCTGCCTGGATGGCCACTAGCCAGGTTAAGGGGTCTGGCTTCGCATAGATATGACAAGGGGTTTCTTTCCAAAAGAATAAATAAAATGGTGGTGCCTCCACCCAAAGTACATTTAAATGGGCCTGATTATCAGCAGTACAGCCCCCTGGGATGTCGTACCAACCCACCTCCCAAACAGTTACCCCAGATATGAACTTCCCAAGATTCAAACCTCCCAACATTCAGTTACCACATTTACCTTTTCATCTCATCAATGCACAGGCTCACTAAAGTCAGGTTCTGAATTCCTTTTCTGCTGTAAAACAAAAACTCCAGGGTTTATTTACGGGGAAGGGTTTAGGAGTGGGATAGTGGAATAGAGGTTAAGGCATTTTCAATTTGCATTCCCCAAATCACATTACCCTTATATTCATTCCCATGTTTCAGTCCATGCAGCCATCAGTATTTATCCATCTAGCTATCTGCTGCAAATGCCCAAAACCCAGACCCTTAGGTCCCAGTCCATTTTCCCTTAAGTGCCTCACTGGGTACCCAGATTTAGATGCAGGCCTGAGGTGCAGCTGGTTGCTGGTGTTGGCACACTTACCTGAATTAAACTTTAAATGTTTTACATTTCCCTTGGCTTTTCCTCCAGCACTAGTGTGCTAACATAAGTACAGTCCCCAGGTGAAGGGCAATTCCTGCCATTTGCTCATGGTTCTGCAGAACTCAGTCCTTAGCTGGCATAGTTCACTGAAATCCTCGGGGGGTTGATGGCATCACAGGCAGAACCGGCACAAAACTTAAACAGGAGCACAGAGGCCGCAGCTTGCTTTCTCTTTCTCTTCTTGCTTGTGGATCTTGCAGCTTGTCCCCTTCGGCCCATTACAGACCCTGGTCCAGAGCACTTGCACAAGACCTACCACCACAGGGGACCCAGACCAGGGAGTGGCCCCAAGGCCCGGCTCCCTCAATCAGAGCACCTTAGCACTCGGGTATAAGACCCGTGACCCCATGCAGCAGCAAACCCCACTCAATGGGGGTTAGCAAATTCCCCACCTGGCCCTGGATTCCAGCAGCAACATTCAGCACATTCTCTTCTGCTATTCTCTTCCTCTCTGTCTCTCTCTTTCCTGCTATGGTGTGTAGCCACAGCCATCCTTTTCTCTCTTGCTTGAATTCAGGAGCAGACCACAGGCACTCGGGCCAGAAAGCACCTGTCCATCCTTCTGCTTTCACAGTCTCTCAACTTTAACATGGCCACACTATTTGCTCTGGCTCACACATCATCCTCTGCACACACAGTTCCTTTTCTCACTGTGCAGGTACTGGCAATTTATCTGAATCGAAGAGGTTCACTCTCCCTCTTCTTCTCTCAGCACATTCATATTCCTTATTCCTCATTCTCTGCACTCCATCTTTTCCATAGGTTCAGACGCAACCTTCGTTCTTTTCCCCAGGCTCAGAATGCAACCTTAGTCTTTTCCTCAGGTTTAGACCCAACCTTTTTCCTTTTATTTCAGGCTCAGGATACAGCCTTTCCTGCCCTGCTTCTTTGGCATCAACACTGTGGTGCAACTTCAGAACAATGTATACGATTTACAACCTGCAACTTTCCCTTTTACTTTTCCTAGCTGCTTCTTCTTTTCAACTGCAGCTTTCTCTTTCTCTTCCAGCTGCTTCTTTCCCTTTCCCGATGGGGCAGGACCTCTGCCCTGGAGACAAATTGCTGGCAGTCCCCAGGCAGACCCATCTCTCAGTCCCAATCTCTTTAGGGGCAAGAGCGCTCCTCCAGCAGAAGGAGCTGTCCTTGAACTCTCCACTGAACTGACTCAGTCTGTCACTGTCCCAAACCTTTGGGATCCCTTTCCTCACTCCCCATTGGCTGGAGCCAATGTCCTTAGGCAAAAATGCATATGTATGAATCTGCCTCCATGCCTCATAGGCTGTTCAAAAAGGTGCCTAGATTTTCCTAAGTATTTTCCACCAAGAGTCTGTTCACAAGCCCCAGAATCCTCCTGGCTAGTCCTGGCATGGTGGTTGGCTAGCTGGTGTCATGTGGCTGCAAACATGGTGGCTGGATGCAAACAATATCCACTCAGTTATCAATGTCCCAGGTTTCAAAGTGTTCCTGCAGCCAAACCCTTTACTTTTGATCATTTATATACCCAGCACTTAGTAGCCACCTGTGCCCTGCAAAGTGACTGCATCAATTAACACATTTATAGCCCCTTACAGTTCACTGCTGCCATTGTAACTTGCCCCCAGGCAGCACGTTACATATTCCACTGTAATTTACACATTGCCCCACTTTAAGACTGCAGTCCATGGACACTTTATATTTATTTATACTCCACAGGCTAGCACCCTTCCCTTTTCCTTTGGGCATACCTCTCTTTTATTTATTCACTTTATCTTCTCTCCCTGTCTTAGTGCTACCTTTGTTCCTCCAGTGCTAGGCTCGACTCCCGCTCATCAAAGGATGCCACCTCATTAATATTAATGAGGTGGTTCCTAATTCCTACCGTGATTGGCACTTACAAAAATGGCTAATTTTCTTGCTCATAGTTGCCTCTTCCTCTTGCTCTAGTCTCCAGTCCCTCTCTTGTCTTTCCCTGGGACTGGGACTACTTGAGAGGCACACCAAAACTGGCCAAGAATGGCCACATGAAAATGCACATGTGTGCATGGACGGAGCTCGCTGGCACCGGAGTGCCTTTTAACAGCCGGCGGCTCCACAAACTTGCTCCTCCAGCCCCAATCTTGCCTAAAATCACATGAGGCCAGCAGGAGAGGACCAGGACACGTGGAAAAACCGGGATTCGGGACAAAAAAGATGGGGGTGGAACCAAAACCCTTGTGAAAAAGAGCCTTCTTTTGGGGCTTCCAGGTAAGCCCCCTGACAGGTGAGTTACACAACTCTAGAAGACTATCTGTCCTTACCCATAGACCCAATTACTAGGAAAATTATTACATGTGCTAGGGTAGGAACTCTTGTTTCTAAATACACTGATTTCAATAAACCACCTAGTACTGGACACAGAGGATTTATGTAGGTGTAATAGGGGTTTTCATGAAACCCTGTATCATATTATAATACAATGTCCCCTTTACAATACTGCTGGTGATCAAATTGTAAAGATTTTTCTGATAAAATACACAGATTTGGATTATGACCCTTTGTATGTTCTATTTAATCCCAAAACTAAGGCTGAAGCTTGAATTAATTTCTATATTTCTTGGATTAGTAATCAAGTCCAAAAGGAAGCATTTTCTCTTATTGCAAGTTTAGAGTTTCCTGATGATTGGTACTTACTATCTTTATGTCATTGTGCTTGTGTTTTAACTCTGTATTATGTGTATGCATTGTTGTAATGTCCAACATTTTTATGCTTTGGATGAACAATAAAACTATGATGATGAGGGGGGGGGGACTTTAATCTGCAGGGTGGACTGGTACATACCAGCCATGAAACATAAGAACCATGTTCTGCACCACAAGTCAAGAGATCCTAACTGTGATACAGGGAGGATTCATTACCCATGGTGTTACTGATCCCAGCAGGGAGGGGAGCAATCCTTGACCTAGTCCTCACCATTGGTAAGCATGTGCAGGAAGCAGAGGTCAGAGAACCTCTGGGTGGTAGCGACCACAATACAGTGTGGTTCAGTTTGGACATGGGCAGGGATAACATCCCCAGCAAGACCAAAAGCTGTATTTCAGAAGGGCACATTTTAAGAAGATTGGAGAGGTGCCAAGGGAACTCCTAGTGGGCATTGGAGAGGACATGGGGTGGTCAGACATGATCCAGCATCAGGAGGCAATTCTAGCAGACCATTAGATTGCATAAAGCATAGAGGGAAGAAACTGGGGGCCAGATCACCCATCTGGTTTAACGATGAGGTAGCCAGAGTGGTGAGGGCAAAGAGTGCTGCGTACAGAAGATTCAGGAGAACCTCAAGGGAAGAAGATGAGCAGAAATGTCTGAGAGTGGCTAGAGTGGCAAGAAGAGAGATGCAGCATACTAAGGCACAGAAAGAGCTCCAACTAGCTGAAGGGATAAAGAGGGGGGAGACGGCCTTCTTTTGCTACATAAGCGAAAAGATGGACAAAAAGGACAGAATAGTTAGTCTAAGGGAGGGGGATGCGTGGGTAGACAAAGAAGTAAGCAAAGTGGAAGTATTAAATGAATACTTCTGCTCTGTCTTTACAAGGGAAAAGGATGGGCCAGTGCCACACAGGGGGAGAAGGAGGGAGGGGATGGGTAGGCTGAATTAGTAATAGAGGTAGAAAGAGTGAGGGAAGAGTGGCTGGCTTTGAAGGCAGACAAATCCCTGGAGCCAAACAACATACACCCCAGGGTGCTAAAAGATTAAGCAGTGAAGCTGGTTGGACTGCTGGCTATCCTTTATAATAGATCCCTGGAGTAGGGTGTGGTGCAGTTGGACTGGAGAATGGCACATTTTTTGCCCCTTCACAAAAGAGGACCCAAGGACTACCC
The DNA here is from genome assembly GCA_016271365.2 of Neoceratodus forsteri. Classification (NCBI taxonomy): domain Eukaryota; kingdom Metazoa; phylum Chordata; order Ceratodontiformes; family Ceratodontidae; genus Neoceratodus; species Neoceratodus forsteri. The sequence continues at coordinate 12,053,111 of CM057456.1, forward strand.
TGGGAACTATAGGCTGGTCAGTCTGACCTTAACAGTATGTAAACTTATGGAGGCCATTCTTAAGGAAAGGTTGGTGAGATATATTAAAAAGAATGGTCTACAGCATGAGAGGCAGTATGGGTTCATGGCAGGCAGATCATGTCAAACAAACTTAATCAAATTCTTTGATTGGCTCACAAGGGAGGTGGACAGTGGCCAGGCAGTGAACATCACATACCTGGATTTCAGCAAGGCCTTTGATTCTGTGCCACACAGATGAATGATCAGGAAACTGACAGATTTATGGGTAGGGAGAAAGTGGTAAAGTGGGCAGACAACTGGCTGAGGGGAAAAACCCAGAGAGTAGTGGTGGGAAGAGAGCTATCCAGCACCAAAGAAGTCACAAGTGGAGCCCCGTAGGGATCAATGCAGGAGTCAGTGTTGTTCAATGTCTTCATAAGAAACATTGGAGAAGGTATTAGAGGCAAAATGTTCCTGTTTGTGGATGACACCAAACTCTGTGGGAGGGTGGACACTAAGGAAGGCATACAGGACCTGCAGGAAGACCTCAGTAAACTCGAGAGATGGTCAGAAATCTGGCAACTCGTCTTCAATACCAAAAAGTATAAAGTGATACACATCAGGGCAAAGAATCCTAGGACAGAATATTATTTGGGGGGGGGCGGTCGAGTAGCTGCTTCAGAGGAAGAAAAAGGTCTGGAGATGGTGATTACTGGAGACCTAAAACATACCACACAATGCAAACGGGCAGCAGCTAAAGCTAACAGTATGCTGGGGAGTATAGCTAGGGGATTTAACATAAGAAGGAGCAAGGTACAGGTCACTGGTGAGACCACATTTGGAATATGAGTTGAGGTAATTACATCCATACCTTAAGAAAGACATCAGCATGCTGGAGAGGGTCCAAAGGAGAGCAACCAAGATGATCCGGGGTCAATAGAATAGGTCCTATGAGTAGAGGCTGGGAGCCCTAAGGATGTACTCTATAGAAGAGAAGAGAGAGAGAGAGAGAGGGCGACATGATAGACACCTTCAAATACTTAAGGGGGGATTAACAAAGTGGAAAGAGAAGGTCTCTTTAAAATGAGTGACAACAGAACCAAAAGGGGGCATCGCTTGAAGTTGATGGTAGGAGGTTTACTGTAGGAGGGATGTTAGGAAGCATTTTTTTTACAGAGTGGGTGTTGGCCTCAGGGAATGCACTGCCAGAAGAGGTGGTCTCAGTAAAGATGATGGGGGCCTTTAAGAGGGCCTGGGACAAACACATAGGGAACCCATGGAACACAGGAGGGGTAGAAAGGAAGGTGGGTGTGATGGGGGGGCAAGGTCATTGGTGTAATCTGAGAACCCTGCATCAACTACCAAGCACACACATTAGACCTAGAGGCCTTCATCTGCTGGCTCTTTTCATATGTTCATAAATGGGCAAGCCATTGGGGAGGCTAAGAAGAGGGTTGACCTATGAGAAGAAGGGATGATGAAGCTAGGAAAGGTGACCTAATTGCTTTGCAGATCAGTGAGGAACACAAATAGTAAAAAGAAAATAAAAACTAAATAAAAAATTTTTTTTTAATTAAATCATAAAGCATATTCCCATTTCAGAAGGACTATTCAGTGGCATGGATGCTACAGGCACTGGTGAATAACTGGTAATGTGAACAGGGGATTTTCATTGGCCGTCTCCAGGCATGCTATTTTATTTCAGCTCTTCCAGCAAGGATTCCCAGACTTGCAGACTCTTTTCTCTTCTGTCTATTATGGCAATGGTACCTCTGAGAGCAGTCCATAGTTTTAGTACAGTGCTGTAATAGTCTGTCATTAGTACTCACTCGGTAGGTTAATTTTGCTTCTCAGAGTGAATAATTGCAGTGCTGTAGAATAAATTACCTGTCCAGGATCAGTTCATTATGTGTACAATGTCTGTGGAGTCTCAAGCTGCCTGTCTATCTGTGCACAAATATTCCAACACTCTAATCACATGTAGGGTAAAGACAACACTGAGGAGAAAGATAACAACAGGATGTTATGTTGAGGGTTTACATAACATATAAAGTCCGCATCAACACACGTCTGCGTTTAGTGCATTAAACCAACAGCAAGCCAAATTCCTGCAAAGTTTGCATGAAGTATTCTGTGCAATTGTTTACTTACCTTACCTCAGCACCAATGAAAATGAAGTTTAAAACAACAATCCATGTTACAAAAATCATTTTCTTCATAATTCAACCCTATAGATTCATCTGTGATGTTCTCTGTCATTTATGTTTTATTTCCAAATCCATTTTAAAGATGGTGCAGCATTTCTCATTGTATTTTTTCTTGCAATACTTTTATTTCATAGACTGGAAGAAATTAGTAAACAAATGAAAGGCAGTACCACCAGCTATCATTATAAAGTTGTAGGAAAAAAGTGCAAAGCTGTGGGAGAGCAGAGTGACAAAACACTGTGTCACATGGTTCGGCTGGTTTCACATGTTAGCTCCTCCTCACTTCCTGAGGAAGTCTGCTCTCTGTTCTACTCACCAACAGTTTTGTACAGCAACACTTTCACTAGAGTTTTGCATCAATTATACGGCACAGTCGTGCCTGTACAGTATATTAGGGTTGAGTAAGCACTTTAATGTTAAACCCCAATTTTTGCACCTTAATAACTTTGCCCTTGTTCAACTGATTTACATGGAATTTGGAAAGCACAGCCTTTGTGACGGGATCTCTTGATCCTGAAACATTCTTGTAGATGAGTGCGGTGGTGGCAAAGTGACAGGGGCACCAAAAATGTAAAAATCACCATTTTTGAAAATGTTAAGACTTTTTAGCCACCCGATAACTAAAAAGATATGAGGCTTTGAAATCTGAAACTTTCAGATTTGAGAAAGGTTGATCCAATGTATGTGCTTCTGTTGTTTTTAGGTCCAAATGTTCCATATGTGAGCATGCTCAGTTCAAAACATCTGTGTTCCATGGATAGCTGAATTTTTGCGAAAGCCCAATGTCCTGTTGTCATGTTTCATTATGTGCATCGTATCACATAATGTGATGTGTCATACAGCACAACACCACAGTATATGATATGATACACATAATGGAAAAAGCAATCCTGAGATTTAAGTACCTTTTCCTTAATGACTAGTGGTTCCTCCCCCAACCCAATATGTAATAAAGTTTTCTCTGGTGGCTAGTGGTCCTCCCCTCCCATCACCCCTTATGTCCTGTTATTGTATTTCATTATTTTTGTTGTATCATATGCTGTGGCATTTCATATAGTAGCACACCACAGTATATGATACAACACACACTATTTTAATGTTTTCCCTGGTGTCTAGTGGCCCCCACCATCTAATTGCTGTCCCCATTTCCATTGTATCTAGTGGTCCTCCACCCTGATTGCTGTCCACATTTTATTCCTTTTCTCTGGCGTCTGGCTGCACCCCCACCCTCTGATTGCTGTCCCAGTTTTAGTCCCTTTTCCTGGTGTCTAGTTGCACCCCCACCCTCGGATTGCTGTCACACTTGTTTTCCCATTTCCTGGTGTCTAGTGGCACACCACTCTCTGACTGCTGCCCCATTTTATTTCTCTTTTCCCTGATGTCTAGTGCCCCCACCTCCAATTGCTGCCCCCATTTTATTTCCCTTTTCCTGGTATCTAGTAGCACCCCCCATCTGCCAATTGCTACCCCCATTTTGTTTCTCTTTTCCTGGTATCTAGTGGCACCCCACCCTCTGATTGCTGTACCATTTATTTCTCTTTTCCTGTTGTCTAGTGGCATCCCCCACCCTCTGATTGCTGGCCCTGTTTTATTTCACTTTTCCCTGGTGTCTAGTGGTACCCCCCATCCCCCATTGTTGTCCCAGTTTTTTTCTTTTCATTTCCCTAGTGTCTAGTAGCACCCCCCACCTTCTGATTGCCAGCCTCATTTTTCCTTTTTGTTTACCTGGTGTCTAATGGCATCCCCCACCCTCCACTGTCATATTCATTCCTGTAATGAAGAAAACCATCCTGTGACGTGTTCTTTTGTTGCCTGTAAAAAAGAAAATGGTCCCTTGTCATTGCCGCCATCCCATTCCCCCATCCTGACCCTCCCACTGACCATTCACCACCCCACTCCTCACCCTTTCCCTATACTTACCAGCCTAGGTCAAATGCTATCACCATCTGTGGACTGAGACACATTGGCACTCTTCAATGTCAAACTGTGAACTGAGTAATAAAGGTAAGTGTTTTATAATGTATTTCAATGGTGTTTCTAACTTATGTTCATAACTTGGGCATTTATAGGAATTTTTTTACCAAATTATCAACATGGCCATTTTGGGACCCCACCTCATGAACAGTGTCAGTGTCATTTTGCTAATCAGCCCCAGAAGGTGAATTTGTGAACGCTGCATGAAATCACCTTTCAAGCCCAATTAATGAAATTTCATGGACAGTGTTCATGAGTTGGGGTCCCAAAAAGGTTATGTTTAAAATTAGGTGAAACAATTCCTAAAAGTGCCCAAGTTACAAACATACATTGAAATTTTCTATGCACGTGCATACCTTTGGTAATTTTTAATACTTTGACCCCACATTTTCAGCATAGCCATTTTTTCACACCATCTCATGAACATTACAGCTGCCATGTTGCACATCCTGGTTGAAACATGTTTTTGCACTTGTGGCACAGAATGGCGTTTTGGCAGGAATTTGAACATTTTCGCCTACCAGGATCATGAGGTGGGGTCATAAGAAGACTATGTTGAAAGTTTGGAGTAAAAATATTAAAAACCAAAGAATTTACTAAGTAACATTGTTCACAGGGATGTCTGTTGCACCACTGGTGAACATGCTGCCTTACCATAAGAGTGAGCTGAGTTCAGCTGTGAACTCAGTAAGCCAGTTTAATGGGACAAGGCTGATGGGGAAGATGCTACAACTTGCAACACCAGCCCCAGCCTGGATAAAGATGGAGCAGTGTTTTCACACAAATGTCACACCCTGTGATGGGTCGAGGTCCTCACCCACAAGGTATCGACATGCATGCTGGGGCCTGCTGAACCCATGCACTGGGTTAGGACTGATATAGTATTTCTCTCAACAATTTACCTATCAGAAAAAGAAGGTAAATTCATTGCAAAAAACCTACGTTAATGCAGACATTAGAGTTGTAGAACACAAAGTGCACAAAGAAGGGAAGTGAAAAACATTAGGGATCTGGGTCCCCAGAGTATTGGTGAATCATTGTTGGAGTCTCACTTGGGGCTGTCAACTCTAATGTCCACCCCCTTCCCTGATCAGATGGGCCCTGTGTGAAGAAAACTCTGACAGACTGTGTAGGCCATATTGTATCACTATGAGGCACTAGGTTGGAGCTGTATCTTGTGCTTCAGAAAGGAGGCTACAGGCTGGGGGAGAGGGTTGGCATTGAAAACCCCAATTAAGACCCCACCACTGATTCACCAACCTCCAGAGACCCAAATCCCTAATGTTTTCATTTCCCTTCCTTGTGCACTTGCGTTCTACAACCCAAATGTCTGCATTAACATATTTTTGCAATGAATATATAGTATATGTGAGTAAACTTTTTTAATTAAACTTTTGTAATGCTATCTGGTGGTGCAGACTTTCTTTTGTTTACTGACTCTGTGGCTCTGGTCAGGCACACCTTGCAGTAGAGCTGATACTACTTCTGGTCAGGCACACCTTGCAGTAGAGCTGATACACCTGCAGATAGAAGGAGTTAGCCCCAGTTTCCCATTTGCCTCTAAGGTATCAAAACAGAGTCTGTAGCCTGCTACTCTAGCTCCACCACTAAATTGGTGACATTAATAAAATGGGCATGCCAACACAACTGAAAGTATTGCAGTATACCAGGGGCAGACATATTTGTAAAAGATCCCTGTTAAATATTTTGTTTCTTGTATGTATGTATATATGTATTTTATTTATGCATTAACAGACAGGTGACTAGGAAAGGCATGTGGAGCAAAAGCTAATTTACAGGTGTAACTTGGGGAGGGAGGGGGTTGCAGAGAGGGAACTTAAGAAAAATTCAACAAACAAATAAAATGGCAGAGAAGAATGAATAGGAAAAACAGTGATTCTGTAGAACAGTGAAACTGAAGTACAATAATTATAATAACACATAATTAAAAAGTAAAATAGTACAGCTTATATAAAGGAATTATAATTACATCAAAGAATAAGGTGCAACTACAAAGGTGATTTGTTTGAGGGAAACTATATAGGGCATGGGGTTTTCTCCAAAAGGCAGGGACAAATGGCAGACTTGCTGAAGGGAAATGAAAGACTGGACAGAGACTAGTCCAATAGAATATAAGGGGCAGAAAGCAGTGGCATGAGACAGAAAACAGGATAGCTAATAGTACAAAACTATAAAGGACAGTGGACGGTTAAGTGCAGGAGCAAGAATAAGTAGACAGGTTATGAAGGAAGATATTAAAGAACAGAGAGGAGGGAGAGAAAGGGAAGGAGCAGATAGCAAAAAGAAAGTTGTTCCAGTGGGGAGCAAGGTGGAAGGAGAAGAAGGCAGATTGCCTAGCAATAGGATAGTGAAGGTTATGTACCACCTACAGTAATTAGGAACAGATGCAGCTGCTGGAGCACAGGCACGATGTGCTCTGAAAGATTGACCAGCTTATCAGCTTGGTTGCAACATTCTATACTAGCTGTAGGTAGAGCAATGACTTTCTAGACAGCCCTCAGTCAAGGGTATTAGAGTAATTTAGTCTAAGGTCACAAAGATGTGTTCCTGCATCACAAAGTCCTCTTACAACAGATGGAGCTTAATCTTGGAAATATTCCAGAGATGGAAAAATCCATTATGGAAAATGACTGACACATGGTGTTCAAGTGTCAGCAGAGAGTCCACAATGACTCCTAGATTTTTCATTCTATCTACGCAGACAGTGCTACACCATTTAAGTGAGCTATCCCCATGGTATAAACTCGGACCCTAACCTCAACGGACCTGGTTCTACCAGCAACAACTCTGTTTTGGCAGCATTGAGCCTCAGTCACCTACAGGCCATGCAGTCAACAATTTGTTTTAATATCTCACTCTAGCACAAAGACTGCACCTTGCCTGTCCAGTGTAAAAGTCAGGTACAACTGAGTCATTTGCATAGCAGTGAAAACTCACTCTGTACTGACTGATGACCTTCTCCAGAGGCAACGAAACTTATTTCGGATGAGACATTAAACCGAGGTCCCATCTGCCTGGATTGGTGGTAGTTCTGGTGGATGTTAAAGATCCCATGGCACTTATCGAAAAGAGTAGGGTAATTTCCCCGGTGTCCTGGCCAAATTTCCCTCATTCACTAAAAATACCACCAACAGTTTCATCTGGTTCAAGGTCAGTTGGCATTCATCTGTATCCCCCTCCCCCGGGTCGTGCCTGAAAATAGGCAGGATTTGTCTAGTGCACTTACCCGGTCAACAAAAACTAAATAAATAAAAATAAAAAATAAACATGTACACCACTATGTTCTGCTGGATGGTTTCACTTGAACTATTTCTGGGCTGCCCCAGGTAGTCCTCCACATTCCTCTAAGCACTCCAAAATGTAGCAAGAACTATGCACTAAAAGACTGGCATGCTATGCAGACACAAGCACTGCCTGTACATGAGAAAAAGAAAACAGATCCTACTGCAGTGTCTTCTCCCCACTCTAACGGATGATAATGTGGTCCATAGAATGGCAAGCCAAACAATACTGCATCAGCTATAACTGTCATCAATAAACAAGCAGGCAGGTTTACAATTGATCTGTGCCACACAACACATCACTGTGACTTACTACATATACAATACTGTAAATCACTTGGCATCCTAGCTCTCAAGGATAGAAGAGAGTTGAACCTGGTGATGTCTGTATACAAATGTACAATATAAATGTACTCGGCAAATCCCTCAACTATCTGGGTGGTCTGCTCATCAAAACTATCTCTGTTTACAGGCTTAGGTTACCAAGACAAGGTAAATCTCCCATGTCCCAAAAAAGGAGAATGATATGTGAACAGGCATTTAGCATTGCACCACCAAAAGCTGTAATGCATAGCCAGATTATGTGAAGTGTGTGGGAAGCCTTGCACAATACATGTTGGCTACAGAATGTACTGTATAAGCAATTAGGCAAACCATGAAACTCCTACAAAGCAGAAAAGGTGACACATTGCACATTTCATTATTAGCTGCCACTGATTTGTAAAGTTTTGTGACCTAACCCTACACACCACCACCTCTTGCCGCATTCCAGTTTGTATGGCTGCAAAGCAGAGCTATGCTTACATGTTGCTATTACATAGTAGGGAGCAGGAACTGTGGAAACACATGACCTGATAACTAGACTGTGTTCTTCGACAGTGGAGTTGAAGCACTTTCTATTGATCACAGTGTTGTTCCCCCCTCCTGCCCCCTGCCGGATGCACTATTTTCCTGTACCACACTCACTTCCAGTTCACTTCTGGGTTCGCAGCAAGGTTCCACCCCCACCCTCTGATCACACTCCCAATTATATTAGTAATGTTTCGAAACCAGAAATTACCACACTCCAAGTGATGAATCCACAATCCTTTTCAACCACAAAATTGCAGCCAGACAAAGGTTTTGTTAAAAGCAGGCATGCTGCATTTAATGAAATAAGATGCACAGAATCAAATGGCAATCAGCAGCAGCAAAACAACAGACACAGTTACCTTGGGGTAACTGTGTCTGTATTTGCTGTTTGATATTCTGGTTTCTAGTTGTTGCTGGGATTGCACACCCATACCAGCACAACCTCCATTCCTGGTGCAGTACATTTTGAACTCTAATATTAGTAATGTTTCCCTGGTCTCTAGCGGCACCATCCAACCTCCTATCACTGTCCCTGTATTTCTAAAGTTTCCCTTGTGTCTAGTGGCACCCCACCCTCTGATCACCATCCCCATATTTCTATAATGTTTTCCTGGTGTCTAGTGGCACTCCCCCTCTTATCCCCATCCCCATATTAATTTTAAAATGTGAGCTGTAATAAAGAAAAATGTTCATCACTGTTTTTGTTTGCTCTTTAAACCTATTAAAAGAAAAGGAAGCTTGCTGATCTGACCCCTACCACCCTGGCCTCCCACCCATTAATCTCTATCCCATTATATATGTAATGCTTCCTGGTGTCTAGTGGCCACCCTCTGTTTGACATCCCATATTTATATAATGTTTCCTGAGTCTAATGGCACCCCGTCTGATTGCCATCACTGTATTTGCATAATGTTTCCCTGGTATCTAGTGGCACCCCCCCCAATTGCTGTCCCTGTATTTGTATAATGTTTCCCTGGCATCTAGTGGCAACCTCCACCCTTGGATTGCTGGCTCCATATTTATATAATCCTCCAATCCCCATCCCTGTATTTTTATTGTTTTCCATGTAATATCTAGTGGCATCTCCCACTCTCCAATCCCCATCCACATATTTATGTAATGTTCCCTGGAAGAACTGAGGAGGGAGCAGGGCCATCTGTGCTTACATAGGGTGTGTGACCATGGAGCCTGACATTGGAGTGAGTGGCCCTTAGTAGATTGCAATGGGTAGGACCAGTGAGATGCTGGGGTGCACAGGGACAGTTATCTCCAGCAGGAGGAGGGAGGTAGGTGGTGTTGCCACTATATTGCTTGCTGATGAAATCCTGCCTGGAGTATTATGTCCAGTTCTGGAGGTCACACCTCAGAAAGGACATAGACAGGGTGGAGAAAGTCCAGGGAGGGGAAACAAATATGGTGCAGTGGCTGCATGAGAAACCTTACAAGGACAGACTGAGAGATCGCAACATGAACATCCTGGAAGAGAGAGGAGGGAGAGGGGACATGACAGAAACTAACATGACAGAGACCTACAAGTACCTCACAGAAGTAAACAGGTTGCAGAAGAAGAGTCTCTTTCACATGAGAAAGAGCACCAGGACCAGAGGGCATGCAATGAAGCTGGATTGGGGGGTTAAGGGGGATGCGAGGAAATACTACTGCACTAAAAGACTTGTAGATGCTTGGACAGACTGCCAGTGGAAATCGCTTGAGACAAAAAAAGTAGGGGCTTCAAGCATGCATGAAATATACATGGGAATATTTGTAAATAGGCAAGGAGGAGAGAGGTCCACTAGTGACCAGTTAGGGTCCTGAGACAGACTAGGCAGGGATCATCTGGGCAGACTTGATGGGTCAAGCGGCCCTTTTCTGCTGGCAAATTCTATATTTCTATTCTTTTGCACTGCAGTAGCATATGGTGTCAACTGCATACATATGTAGAGTATACCCTCATTGTTCTTTAGAAGGTTGTTAATAAAATGGAAAACTGCAGAGGGCCAAAGGTTGAGTCTTGAGGAACCAAAAGATTTAAGACAGCAAGATCAGAACTAATGTTTTATAGGGACACTAGCTGAGTTCAGTTACTCAGGTAGTTTTCAAACCACTTGATGGCTGATTGACTGAAGCCTATAGTCTTGAGCATCAGCAAGAGTACTGCATGATCCACCAAGTGAAAAGCCTTGGAGATGTCCACAAATATGGACCCAGTGAAGGGACTACTATGCTTGACTATTTGGAGATTGGTGGTGACTTTGAGCAATGGAGACATGGTGGAATGCTTTCTCGTTAAGCCAGATTGCATGGGAGAAAGCAAATTACGCAGCTTGAGATGCTAAGTCAGCTGTGAGAGAAGGTATATTTCAAGAACCTTGGAGAGGTCTGAATGAACTGAAATGGGTCTGTATTGATTCAGATACTGTTTTGTGGAGGGGCACAACTTTCCAGACAGTAGGTATCTCCCCATAGGTGAGGGAGAAGTTCAACAGCATGGTTACTGGGGTGTAGATATGAAGTGCTGAAAGATGAAAAAGATTCTGGGCAGAAAGTCAGATCCAGAACTTTTATTTGGGCTGAGGATCTTTAGTGCTTTGAGGACCTCATGATAGTGGTTTGTCAAGAATTAAAGTTAGGCAGACTGGGAGAGTCAGGCTCTGAGTTGCTTGTTGAGAGACCAACCATGGATGATACCAATATCTTCTGGAACTTGGTGATGATGCAACAGTTAGAGAAGTGGGCATTAAAGGCATTCTGAATATCTGGAAGAAAGGTGCAAGGTCTACAGAGAGATTCTCAATTTGCTCATTTGCTCTTGAAGATCCATTTCAAATAGATTTTTAGCCCATGACCTGAATTTACTGGAATGATGTTTGATCTCTTCTCAGTTGTTGTGGTAGTAGTCCACTTTTGCTTTTGCTGCTGACAATTTACTTAGATTCTGAAGTTTTAGATAATACTGCCATTAAGGTATCTGGCCTTTCCAAATCTGTCCCAAGCACCATACCTTTGCAAGAACAATTCAATAATCTCCTTAAAGATTCAAAAGTAATGCTGTCCTTTGACCATGAATTTTCGGATGGCACTAGGTCAATACAGTAAAATCAAAAATAGCACCATCAGTGAGCACACCACTAAAACAGCGCTATCCACAACAGCCCCATTCCCAAACCACCACTGAAATAAATAATGCCAATGGTAGCCAATGACCGCTACCATGGCAAAACTACAAAATATACATTTTGTTTTTGTGGGAGGCTCTGCCCCCCACACCCTGATATTCAACTCAGGGTGGGGGAGGTGGAACATGGATATGGGAAGAAACTTGGGGTTGGTCTTTGATTTTTGTGATGAAATCAAAATAAACACTACACATGAGGGAAGACAAGGAACTACTAATCTGGAAGCTGGGAATAGAACCCTGGTGTCCCACTCTGTCCTGCCTGAGTTGCTCATGCCTTAGTCCTCTCCACCACAGGAGCAGCTCAACTGGACACCATACTTTCTGTTCCTTCATTCCATCCTCCCCTACCTTGACAGCTACATGGGTAGCGGTAACTAACATGTGCTATCCTACCCCTGTCACTGTCAAGGTGTACGCAGTTTTTGAAGTGCAGTTTTGCCTGCGCTATTGTGGAAACGCTGTATCGACCAGTTACCTTTTCAGATTACTATTTGTTTGTTGCAGACATTGACAAAATCCCTTGTAAAGAATTTACATGCATGAGGAATAAGGATGATATTGTCTCATCTTATGGCAGATATGTTTACATAGAAGTCTTCCAGTATGAAATATCCTTAAGAAAAAGCTGTGATAATTTTTGGAGGGGTTATTTTGCTACAAATTTTCCAGACACAAAGGTGATAGAATAATCACTTAAGAAGTCTGAAGTGCACCTGCAGTTGATAGTCTGTCAGGGCAGTTAACAAGAATCCATTCTAGAAGGATGTGGTTGTATATCAACACCTTTATCCAGGAACCAAATAATTTCAACCAAAGTGTCAAAGCCTAACTAAATTTAGAGGGGGCCAAATGAAAACTGAACCAAATCTGCCAAAGGCACATTTCTCCCACCCTTAATCCAGTTGAGCCACTGTGGATTTTTTTAACTTTGGTTTATTAAAGATCTTGCTTATTCCACAAAGGACACAACATTCATGCATACAATACCATGCAAGAAGTACAGCCATTAATAACATTCTTATACTGTCATTTATAGTACAGTACATCTCATTCTCTTGGACAATCAATAAGAAATTCTGACAGTTTTATCAGTATTTCATCACAGCAACAATTATCCTTTAACTATTAAACTCACTAACTACAGTAAACAAGACACATATTGACATCAACTTCCACTAGGCAAATTCATAGATCATATTATCAAAGAGTTTTATTTCATTAACATTAAATCTTTATAGCAATAACAAAATTTATTGACTGATCCCCTGAGGAAGCCCTTTAACAGTCGAAGTGCTGGGCTTCTTGCTTTGTCTTTCCATGCTGGAATGAACCTACTGCACACTGCAATTTGGATTCCTGGTCTTTTTCCCATGAGTGCAACTCATTTTCTTTCATGTACTTGCCTGGTTGGCCGCCTGTAATTTGCACTGCCTAACTAGAGTCCTAGAGCGCACATGTTTTTTCTTTCAAAGGTACAAGGTTACCCTGTGGATGTTAACTAAGCCCATCGTGTCAGGAGGAATGTAATGTTTTAAGTGTGTGGAAACTCCCACATAATAGACACTTACGTGAAAATAATGTCCTTGTGGTCCCTAGCAAACAGGGATGGACTGTTTGAGGTTCTGTGAGAAACAATCTAGGAAAAACTGTGTTGTGCTAGAAAAGAAAGTGCTTGCAGATTGTTTGTAATGTACAGTACCAACCTGGGGGACTGCCCTATTCTGTTTTCCATCTGTGTCAGAATAAAGCCACACTATACAATCCCATTTCTAGTAGTGGACATTCCATCTGTGCTTCCCAATATGAAATTGTTTGTGGGCCCTCTCAGATAGGAGACATAACATAGCCCTAGCACCTCTCTCCCAGAACTCAGTGTAAATATAAATGTTAGTTTGCACTCTAAAACCCAACTTCTTAGATGACGAGCCAGGCATTGCCCCAGTGCCAGGGGTGATGCCTATTGTTATGACAACTTGTGGTTTGTTGCCTTGTCTGTGTGTGCAAGTTGAGGGGTCCTAGTTGCACGATGCCACTCTTGGCTGGGGTAAGGGTTGCACACACAAGATTATTCCAGGTTACAGTGTCTTTAGAAAAGACAGTGTGGGTAAGAAAGGTAGCATGTCTTGTATATAACATCTTCTATAAATGCTAAAGAAACAAGCCTCTTTGCCCTGTTCATCTCCCCTTGTGAGTGTTTGTTGTTAAACACCTGCTTGGTAAAACACAGCCACTTCTGGTTGGAGGTGTTTATAACCCTCTCTGTTTAACAACCCTGCTCTTTCTGCTCTCACAAGTTACCTGAGCAAAATGTCTCTAGGTGATTAATGTTAATTTGGGACTTTAACATAAACTGAAGAGTGAGGAAGAAGTGGGCATAACATAGCCTTGTGAAGTGCAGTTAAGCCAAATCATTGAAAGCCACTATACTGAGTAATAAATCCAGAAACTACACCATGCTAGACTGGATTCTAGTTAACAAATCTGAAATGATAAAAACTGCAGGAGTACTTGCAGACTCTCAAAGTGACCACTCCCCAATTGTCTGCATATGGAAAAATAATTCAGTTAAACCCCTTACTCCAAATTAGATGTGTCTTCCTTCCTGGGTAGCTTTGCCACAGATCACTAGCGAGCCATAGAGCAATTCCCAAACGTTGACATTGCCTTTGGCTTTTTCATAAATAGCATCTTAGTGTGGTTAACAAAGATGTCCTCTTGGTACAGAGAAAGGTAAAAGGTATCTTTTCAAAATGGCTTGATAGTGAGCTGCCAGGGTGGTAGTGGTGCCACCTGTGATGCTGACGACACAGGTTTGGGAATTAGCCTTGGTTGTTGGAGGGCTGGCTGAGGGAGGTGGGATGAACATCCCATGAGATGCTCTCCACCTCGGGGATGGTGTTTTTTGAGCTTCCACTGCTTTACCACCTTCTAGGTTACCACTGGGGGTGTTTCATGGGGGCCAACAGGTTTGGGAGGGAGGATGCCTCCACACTCTGACATGAGGAATGCTGCCACATTCCCTTGCATCATGAAGCTTCCTCGGTGTCTCAGGGGTTTGAGAACATAAAAGAAAAACCTCCAGGCTGTGCAGGAGGACATCTGCCCCCTCATCCCAGGTCACACACCTCCAACCAAGGCACTCTCTTTCTGAATCAGTCTGTGTCTCCATTTGGAGGTAGGGCCCCCAGGATGGCCCTTCCCTGGGGACTAAGCCAGGATGCACATTCACACAGCAGGTAAGTCCCAGAGAGATGGGTCATGGGGCTGTGTGGAGGCACAGATTGATGGGGGTCAGCCGGAGGTATAAAGTACAGTAAATAATAAGACACAAAAATGGCTTGAGAGTGATCTCCAAAAATGAGGGACAAAGTCTGGGGCAACTACAAAGCCACTGATCAATTTTCTGATTGGCATAAGTACAACAAGGTCAGGACTGCCTGCAAAACCAATCACAAAATGGCAAAAATAAGGTACAATATATGAAAAGCCTCCAAGAGAGTAATTTATCAGACCCAAAGCATTTTTGGGCAAAGGTAAACTGTCTTCTAAAAGAAGCAGCATAGCCTAGAGGTTAGAACAATGAGCTGTGAAGGAGCTTGGTACATCCAGCAAACCTGGGTCTTATTCTCATAACCTCGACTTGCATACAGTGTGACTCTGAGCAAGTCACTTAACTACTCCAAAGCTCCTGGGTCACCTCTGAAAACAGGCACTTGTGCCTAGTGGATGGATCTTACCCAATTAAAAAAAGAATATCAAAGGTTGGTCTGGTGCTCCCCACATGACACTGTTTGTAATGGACAGCAGTTCTGTGATCCTGCATCCTCAGCTAAGGCTTTCTACAAATTCTAACAGATCTGGAGAAATTAAAGACTTTCTTAAGTAGTGTACTATCAAGCCCCACTGTCCAAGCTTCTCCTTCTGAAAATTCTCCAAATTTCTGCTTTATGTTATTCACTCAAAAAGAGGTACTTGACCAACTGAAACAAATAATGATAGATTGCTAACCTAGCTACAGCAATCTTAAGAGCACGGGGTCAAAATGTCACACAACAAAATGCTGTGCATCTTAATCGCGTTGCGCAATTTCATGATAACTTTTGTTTTGTGGGGGTCTCTCCCCCACACCCCGTTATGGGGGGCTGCACCTCCTGGACCCCCCCAATAAAGATTCTAACTCTGGGGGGTCCAACACAGAGCGCACAGGTCAGGACTCGTCATGTGCGTGCGCTATTGGCGTACAACATTATGACCTGGCCTTGCAATCTTAAAATAAAATTGCTACAACTAGCTGCCCCAATTATTGCCTCTCCTCTCAGAAATCTATACAATAAGTCCCTACTCCAGGGTTGTATCCCATAAAAATTAAATTAAATGTTGCCCTGGTTGTTCCAGTGCACATGGGTGAAGACAATGAACCAGTTGAACTTTATCACCTAATTTCTCTCCTTAGTCCCCTAGCAAAAATTCTAAAGAGACACTGATTTACAAGCAACTCCAAGAATGCTTTGAGTTTCATGCTACCATATCAGATGTTCAGCATGGCTTCAGAAAAAAAAAATCACAGCACAGACACTGCACTGGTATGACTTACCATCGATTTTCTCAGTGCCATGGATGCTGGACTAGTGACCGATGCTACTGTTATTGACCTAATTAAGGTGTTTGATTTAGTGAATCACAGTCTCCTGCTGATTAAGTTACAGCAGCTGGACCTTCCTTGACAAACTCTCCTTCCACTGGTTTAATCACTATTTGACTGTAAACAAATGGTTAAGTGGAGGAGCAGCTTATTCTCGCTAGTAGCCATTGTGGCAAGATAGGCCTATATCATTTATTAATGTTCCTATTGTATATGCTGTAATGTACTTTAGAGTTGAGACACTGTTCCTTTAAAAAGGCCAGGAAGAGACACAAAATTGCCAGAATTTCTGCAAAAGCTACTTTGGGTCTGGTACTTCTCTAGGTATTGGACAGACAGGTTTATGACCTTAAAAGTCATAAAACTCTTAAATAAATCTGGGCATTTAGTTTCCAATAGCAGGGAAGAGGTCAGGGAATGACCTAGGTATCAGGGGCTAAAGCTAAATGCAGAACCAGATGTTGCAGGGTTGGACATGGAACCATAGTGACATCTGCAGGAAAAAGGTAAACTGTTGCATCCCAACTCTCCTATCTAGCTGCTCCCCCCATTTTCCACACTCTGGATGGATCCACCCTGGAATCCTGCACCTCCTTTAGGTACCTGGGCATATGGCTCGATCAACACCTAGACTTCTCTGTCCACATTGACTCATTACAGAAAAAACTACACCCTAAACTAGGCGTACTATACCGCAATAAAGGCAGCCTACCAACCATGGTCAAGAGAGAATTAGTGCACAAAATGATCCTCCCCATATTTGGCTACAGCAATGTGGTCTACAGTGCAGCCCCTCACCCCTGGCCAGCTTGGACCCCTCTTTCATTCTTTCTGTCGGTTCATCCTGGAATGTGCCCCCACCACCCGTCATTGCGATCTATACAGTGCCTTGCCCTCCCTACGCTGGAGTCTCGGCATCAACTACATTGCGCCAATCTCATAGCTAAATACTGGACCAGTTCCCTCCCCCATCTCAGCTCCGTCTTGTCAACTCAACCCCCAGCATACTCCCTCAGAGGCTCAGATTCAAAGCAACTCAAGTCCCTTTCATGCACACATTGAAGGGTAATCGACCTTCAGACACCAGCTGCCCAAACTCTGGAATGACCTAAAGGCAGATATTAGGCTCTCCCCACCCCAAGACTCCTCAAACCACTCCTACATGCCCACTTCTCAGATATATGCAACTGCAACCTACAGCCTAGACCTGCCACCAAGAGGCATCTAAATGGGCCTTAAATTAAATTAAATTAAATAAGCCTAGAATTCCTACTGTATTTACTATACATCTACTGCTCTGCTGTTTCACCCTGAGGTCTAGAGCCTAACTTTGGCACAGCAAATATACTCACGTGGTCCTAGGACTAGACTTTGTATGTCTCAAAAATGGTTAATCCAGTCTGTACCTATTCAGTACCTGTGAAATTCACCCTGTATGTACCCACTCTTAATCCTGTTGTCGAACCACTGTATTGTATTGTATTCTGAACCTGTTGTCGAACCACTGTAATGTATTGTATTTTGAACCTGTTTGGATTCTATGTAACCCCCCCAGGTCTCATCTGGAAATGAGTGGTTCCCGCTCAGTATGCTTATCTGGTAAATCTCTTAAATAAATAAATAAATAACCTCTGTATTGCTAGAAGATACACCCTGTCACAAAGTTGTGGGTGGGACTTAAAATGACCAGACTGTATTTATCAGACATGAATTTTCAACATCAGTGCAGTTTTAGCTAGGAGTCAAGAGACTGAGCACTTGAAGAATCTCAGAGCTAACCAAGCTGGTATATACTTTAAACCAGAAAATATATGTGTTGGCCTGGGAAAATTTCTGAAATCAGACCTGAGTGTGTGGAAATTAGCCTTTTCACATACTGAATGGAAAATTCTGATTATAAGTCATCATTCTGGAAACCAAGACTTTTCACCAGGGAAGCACCTGGAGTCTTTTAATAAGACCTTCAGAGAACTGACTTTGATCACATATGTGTTACAAACTCTGTTGCTTAATGAACTTCCACCTACAGAGAGAAAACTTTCATCTCCACAAGGACATTTAAACTTTCTGGACTCTAACATCAGAATACGGTATAGTTTAGAAAAAGAGTATATAGTGTTTTCTATAAAACATTCAGGGCCAGATATTCAAACTGCGCCCAAACTGTGCACAATAGCAGGACCAAGCACAAGTCAATTGCACACATGTGCAACAGACGCGATATTCAAACATGGAGCAAGTCAAATTGTGCAACCAGCCAACATCTGACTATCACACAACCTGTGCCATAGCGCAACCAGGAAGGGGAAGCTGAGCACATATGATGCGCCATAGTGCAACAAGGCCAGCCCAGCTGAGCAGTCCAGAGGTGCCATAGCGCAAGCAGAGAGCCCCCCAGCAGCAGAACAATGGAACTGCACAACCAGGGAGGTAGGCAGGGCCCACCACCCATGCCACAGATGGGCACAGGAACACACTGCAGAACTAACAATACACCCCCACACCCGAAGCACAGCATCACTGGTGGAGGGATGGAATATCCACCAGCCCATGGGGACAAGCCAACAAAGCACAGCTGGGCCATGGTGCCCCAGCACACCCACTGGCAAGCTGAGACTGCCACACAAAGGGCCAGACAACCCAAGTGTACAACAGCCCCCTGTGCACAGCACACTCTGCACTGAAACCCAAGACACCACCCATGAGCAGTGACTGTGACCGTCACTGCAGGAATCTATACCCCCCGGCACAATGCAACTGTGTGTACCACACAACCATACAAGCCAGACCCACCAGGAGCACCAAGCGGTGTGTGGCAGCACCGCAGCCAGACCAAGCACAAGCCACTACTACCCTGGGACACCCCCACGCACACACACACACAATCCCAGGACAATACCACCCCAGATGCCATGCACACCACTGCAACTGAGCACCCATAGCCAGCTGCAAATCAGAGACCACCACAGTATTCATATCAAAATAGATTTATAAAAGAACATCAACAGGAACACACAACAATAAACTATATACAGATAGATATATACAAGAAGGGGTGAGGAGTGCAGGTACAAGGTAGGGTGGGTAAGGGGCAGGGAGTGAACTGCATGAGGAAGACAGGGTGAGGGAAGGGTAAAGGGGTAGGTGTGGGGCAGCTACTGCCCTCCAGGCTGCACAGCATCAGGCTGCCTCTGGTCCCGTGGCCTCCTCCGTCGTCTCACTCCCCTCTGGTGCATCTCCCGCAGAATGGACAGGGACTCCATAGACACCTCCAGCAGGCAGTGGACAGCCTGCTCAATCCTGTGCAGGACCCGGACACCTAGGGCAAGGGAACAGAATCAATGGCTGTGACTGTCCACAACCCTGAAGCCCACCCAACATGCATGGCATACAGCCAAGTGCCCTGCCTCTGTGATGGACTGCACCCACCCACAGTGACCGTGCACAAGACAAGCTCAACCAGGCAGCAACAGCCATGTGTGCCACTGCACACACACACCACCATGACCAGCACAGCACAACCAAGGCTGTCCAATGACATGGCCATGTGGTGGGAAGTTAGTGCCACAACCATGTGCCCAGTGCATGCATGGACCACCAGCGATGCACTCACAGACATGCAGTGCCACTGGACAGTGCTGACTGTCACACGTCGCGTGCACGGCAGTGTTGTCCATGGATGGTGGCCATGCCCTTCCTCCCCACAGCACGCAATAGCATCCATTATGTAATGACACTCACCCTCATCAAGCCGCTGCTGCTGCTGCTGCTGTGGCCCAACACCACCACCACCTTGGCCAGCCACCTCCACAACGCCTGTCTGAGCCTCATCCTGGGCCTGCCTCTGCTCCTCCACACCTGTGGGAAACAAAAGTTGAGAAACACATCAATGAGATCCCAAAGCAGACAGCCCCCTGCCCCAATGAGTGTGCCTGCCCACACAGCCAGACCCATACATCACACACCTGCAAACACCGTCACAGCAAACCATAGACCAACCCTCCCCCATGCACTGGTCACATTACACAGTGTTACCCATGTGGACAATACAGGTGCATAGACGGCTCACCCTCCTGGCCTAGGCACAGCGCCCCTCCTGGCACGTGACCTGAGGCATGCCAGCAGTGCCCGCCCTCCCTGCGAGAGGGTCACTGTACCGGTGCCTGCACTGCTCCGTGTTCTCTGCCATCCAGTGGCCTGCTCAAGATCGTGGCCACCTGCTGCCACACATGGTGTGCGGGCCATGTTTAGGGTTCCTCCCCAAACAGTGGCCCATGGTGAGGCTCCACCACAGCCACCAGGTTGGCCACCTCCAATGCACTCCACTGTGGAGCTCTCCTGAGTGCCATCCCTGCAGATTTATAGTAGGAATATGGCACTCCACAGCGCAACAACCCCATGTGGAAATGTTCGCATACAACTCCATCAGTCCCTATTGCGGCTGTTACTGAACAGTAGCGATAGAGCTGCAGACATGCCATACATACAGGGCCAAGGGAAAGGTCAGGCACAAGGTCATGGGTCTCTGGCGCAAGGCCACGCACAGCGCCATCGGACGTCTACATGTCCAGCGCGATCAGTCGCCTGCGTGCCATTGCCACAGTGGACTATTGCGCAGTTGTGCCACAGTGCCATGTGGCGACCAGTGCTGTAGCACCACTGGCACAATGGTGGCCGTGTCCTGAATTGCCGATCACGCACAGTACGTCATCAGTGCGGCAGACACCTGCGTAAGCTACCTGGGCATGCGCAGTGTGGTGTACTACGCAGTCACAGAACTGCGCCATTGGCTCAGCTCGCTCAATCATATTGCGCAAAGTGCAACAGCGCGATATTCAGCCATCATATGCAAATCATCTGATCAGCCATTCAATGGCGCAGCGGCATGATTTGCATCTCATTAAAGTTGCTCCACTCCTAATTTGCATGCATTGCGCTATAAATGTGTGACATTGATCTGCAGTGGCCATATTCAGTCACTGCAGGTGATAGGTGAGTTGCATGCTGTGTGATGTTCTGGACTATGGTCTTAGGGTATTGCTGTACACTGCATAGTCACAGCTGTCCACTTTCACCCATACAGACTCTGACATGGCCGAGCCAGGAATGGGTGAGGAGGAGGATGGTAGGCAGAAGGAGGCCCAACTTCACGAAAGCCGAGACAGAGGCACTCTTCGAGGCCTACCTGGAGGAAGAGCCACTACTCAGTGGATGGCAGGGCACCCCTCAGGCCTGTGCTGCTGCATAGGAGGGGGTGGCTTGCACCGTAAACCTGCACGGAAGCCACCAGCGCTCCATGCAGGAATGTAAAAAGAAGATGGGGACCGACAGGAGGAGGGTGAAGGAGAAGGTGGCAGTCCTCAGGGCGGCATGCGCTGCTACAGGAGGGGGCCAGCCGGAGGTGGTGCAGCTGACCCCGGCGGAGGACCATCTTGCTGCATCTATGCAGTGCAGTGCCATCGAGGGTGTTCCGGGAGGTGGCTTCCAGACATGTGGTAGCCCATCACTGCATGGTATGACATGGTCGGGGGGAAGGTGGATCCCATGCACTAACATGTTCTCATGTTCTGTTACAGATCCTGTGTGTCTGCAGGGGACAGTGGTGGAGGGCCCATCCACTGTGGACATCCAGCCAGAGTTGGAGGAGGGTCCATCCACCTCTGCTGGTAGCCAGTGTGCTTTGCACCAGTGTGCCGCCTGGCTGCCATCTCTGATGTCGTGATACAGGTGTGAGGGTGCCCTTCCTGTGTCTCAGCAGTCTGGCATGCAAGCATGCCAGCATGCTGTAGCTGTGGCTGTGGCTGTGGCATGAACCTGCACCATTGATGATGCAATGACCACTATGGGCATTGACACGTGTGTGTCACATAATGGACACACAGCAGGACAGCTCACGCCCATGGACCTGGCTGGTTCCAACGTGTGTGCCAGCACATCAGCACAGTCCCAGGCTGTGCTTGTCAGCACTGGTGGGGCAGCACCGGTGGCTGTACAGGTCACTGGCACTATGCGGACACAGCAGTGGAATGACTGGTCCCTTGGGCCAGCAGGCGGAGGGCAGCAGCAGGAGTCACCCACTGGGTCTGGGGGTACAGGGTTCAGTGGTGGCGTATATACACCACCTGTTGACTTGCCCATACCTGGTCCTGGTGAGCAGCACCCACCCTCAGGGTGTTGATCATCAGGCCCTTCCATACCCTGAGGTACAGGTTGCTGATATGGCAGATGACCCGTTTGATGAGCACACCCACCTGCTGCGGGCATCAGTACAGCAGCAGATGTGGGTTGCAATGTCCGTGGAGGCACTGTGTGTGGCTGTGGAGTGGCACAGCAGGGACAACACGATGATCCTTGCAGAGCTTGTCCAATTGCGGATAGATGTGACCGCAGTCATTGACAGGCAGACTCAGGCATTGGTCGCTGTCGTGGCCGCATTGGAAACACAGTCAGGTGCCCCTGTGCCACGCACACCGCGCAGTACGCTATCCACTCCCCGGTCCCGGCGTCATGCGACACCCAGCCTGTCAACGCCAGGTTCTGCTGTGGGCATCCTGAGCATCCCTGGTGCAGGTATGTTCAGTATTCTGCAGACTCCTGTGCGGACAAGGTCACGCTCGCACAGTGGGACCCCTGGTGGTCCATCAGTTCCACCCCATGTGGCCCATGCTCAGCCTGCCAGTGCTGCTGGGTCTCGGTGGGGCCGCCCACGCATCCGATGTGGCCATGGCACAGTGCCACATGACTGACCTATCTCCCAGCGCAGGCCCTGTCTGGTGCTGCCCTGTGTGCAATGTGTGTCATGGTGGGCAGTGCACCAGTGGGTGCCCTGCCCAACGCGCCGACACACAGACCACCTGCACACCCTCCCGACTGCTGTCCACAGGTGCGTATGCATGATGATGCCTGCATTGCACTGTACACCAAGGTGCAAGGGTGCCCAGCATCTGACACGCATACATGGACAGTACAGGTGGTGGAGGTGGCCTGTGGACGTGTGTGTTTCACATGTCTGTTCCTGCTGTGCTGTGCACCTGCCCCTGTGCACTTTGTGCCTGGTGTGTGTGTGTGTGTGCGTGTGTCTGTCCATGTGGCGTGTGACCGTTCACCCTCCTGGTTGTGTGTTTGTGCTCCTGTACCCTTCCACTCCCCTCGCTGTTATGCACCCCTGGTGTGTTACCCTGTGTGTATGTGGGTTGCACCCTGGACAGTGTTGGTTGCACATGGCCCCATGACTTACCTGTGTTGTGCAAAGTGCTCCTCTGTGATGGTGTCCCGGTGCAGCTGGGCCAGCCAGATCAGTCGGGGGTCACGCAGTCCAAAGGGGGGCTGCTCATCCCCATCATCACCGGCATCACCAGCATCCCCATCGCTGTCCCCCTCCTTGACCTGTACGGCTATCCCACAGTCTTTGGTCATGTTGTGCAGGATACAACAGGCCAGGAATATCCAACAGGCCTTTGAGGGGCTGTACTGCAGGGCACCGCTGGAGATGTCTAGGCATCGAAGCGTGCCTTCAACATTCCAAACACCTGCTCGATGATGTTGCGAGTGGCGGCATGTGCCTCATTGAAGCGTTGCTGCGATGGGGTAGGGGGGCGCCGGTAGGGTGTGAGCAGCCAGGGACGGAGTGGTTATCCACTGTCACCTGTGTGGAGATAGTGGAGGTTAGTGTCATGTTCAGGCCCATATTGCCCCTAGCCCTGTGTGCCACTCCCATGGCACCTGTGCCTTACCCACCCTTGCCCCAACTTGCCAATCCTACATGCATACTCACCCACTAGATGTCCTGTGGGGATGTTCCCACTCTCGAATCGATGGCACAGTGCAGACTGGTACCATATGAATGAATCGTGTGCTCTTCCAGGGTGCGTGGCACAGACATTGATGATGCGCCCACTGGCACCACACACCACCTGGCAGTTGACACTGGAGAACCCCTTCTGATTGTGATATGCGGCCCCATCGGGGTCAGGTGGCGTGCGAATGGCCACATGGGTGCAGTCTATCGCCCCTAGCATGCCAGGCATACATGCTACCCTGTGGAACTCCTGTATGTTTGTTGTACGCTCTGCCGCGGAGCTGGGGAAATGGATGTACTCCGCAGCATGTGGCAGCAGTGCACTGAGGAACTGGGTGAGAATGCATGATGTGGATGACTGTGTTATGCCTGTGGTGTCCCCTGTTGGCCTCTGGAAGGTACCCGTGGCGAGCAAGCACATACAGGCTGTTACCTTTATCTCCACTGACAGGCGCGACTCCATCATGAGGTGCCTGCATCACATCACACTGCACAGCTCACAGAGCCGCTTCAGTATTGCCCTGTTCAGGTGGTACGGACCACAATCTCAATGTCTGAATACAGCTCAAAGCTGATGTGGGCACGGTACTGCCTGTTGGGGGCATACCACCGACGGGCCCTTCCACAGCCACGTCCCCTGCAGCATGCCTTCTCACCCCCTCATTACTGCTTCCATGTGGAAGCTGGCACTCTCCATCTCCCTGGCTTGTGCCCCCGGCTGTTGTTGTTCTGTTCCCCGCTGTCCTGACTGCTACCTTCACTGCACCGGGTACACCTACTGGCCTCTGAACTCTGTGGCTCCACACACCTTCAGCTGCCCCTATTCTGTCCTGACTACACCCTGGCCTGCACTGGTTGCTGCTGTGGCCTGCTCTGTGTGGCTGCCTCATGTGCATTCCCTGTCGGCGTTCTTGCGCTCTTCCTTGAGCCTTTTATTTTGGCTCATTTCCGCCGTAAGCGCAACTTCCGGCTGATCCACTGTTGCGCATTATGCAAGCCTTTGAACATTTCCATAATTTTATGCAGCGGGATGACCCCCTACAGTTGCGCATACCTTCATTTGCATTGCGCTGTTGCTCAGCATGTTTTCAGTGGCGCAACTGCCTCACACTGAATATCACAGAATAGCACATTTTCGGACTTGCGCTGGCTCAAACCTTTTGAATATCCCACCCTCAGTGTTAATTTTGGTATTGTCTGCAGTTCAAAGATCTTCCAAATTGTAGAATTTACTGTGTTGTTTTTATTTAAGTAAACTTTTATGGTTTTCTTAATTCTGCCTGGGGTCTGATAGTGTGATCTAACATTTTAATAGAAGGGTTTTGCAAAGACTGTGTGCCTTGTTAACAAAGATAGTGATCGCTAGGCTATCTTACAAAACTACTGAGGCAAGAGACTGCATGTGGCAGTGGTGGGATTCAAACCGTGAATGTAGTACAGAGTCAAGGGACTCAAAACTACAGTTTCTACCCTCCCAATGGAAAAGGAAGGTTGGTGAATCTTCCTGAACCCTATGACTGCTCACAAGTTCTTTAAAAGAGGTCATCCTGCCAACAGGAGGTCCTACCATGCCCTTGAGGTTGGGCTCATGACAGATTTTGTGTCAGCTACTGGGATGGGTCTTACAAAACCATCACACAGTCAAGGGCAGAATTTGGAAGGGGAAAAATAAATTGGTTTGCAGACAATAAGACCCTGTCCTGTTTGAATTTTTTTTTTATCAGAGTAGTGTTGTATGGAATGATGTCTTCCCAGTACAGTACTATGAATCTGGAACAGCTGAGGAAGATCTGTGGGGAAAAGGGCATTCCTAGTGAAAACAAAAATAAAATCAACTTACAGAGGCCCTTATGGCAGCTGAGATGGAGGAAGCACCTCACTTGGAGCCACAGGTGGTGACTCCAAATGCCCAGAGCCCAGAAGAGAAGGAGCCATCTACAGCTGGAGTTGAGGAGGCTGCAGATGCAGGAGAACCAGCTTGATAATGAGCACATAAGGTTGAGATGCAGCAAAAAAGGGTTAAGATGGAATCAGAGGAACAATAGCTCCAGAGAGAGGTTAAAGAAAGGCAGTGCCAGGCAGAGGTCAAAGAAAGGAAGTGACAGAGAGAGTTTGAACTGAAAAAGCTGACACTCCAACAGACAGCAACCCCAATACCTACCGAGCAGGTAAGTGGTGGGGCTGGGTCTGAATCTCCAGGACTGGAGTACTAGTTAAATTCAAAATTAATGGCTGAGTTTAAAGAGGGAGAGGATATGGAAGCGTTTTTGAATTCATTTGAAAAGGTCTGTATCTAAGCCAATCTGCCCAAAGAGACTGGGAGTTTTCAACTGTCTTACTGCTTACAGGCCAGAGGAGGGAGGCATTGGGGCAGATGGACAATGTTGAAAGTAAAAAAATATGATCTGAACCCTGATGCATACAGAGCAAAGTTCTGGAAACTCCAAAAGGGGTCAGAAATGAGTTTTGAGGAATTAGCCACTAAACAGCATCAATATTTAAAGTGTTGGTGGGAGGAGGTGAAAGCAGATTCTGTTGAAGTTATTGAAGGGGTGCTATTGCTTAAACAGTTTTATTGGATTTGCTCACCTGAACTAAAGCTTTAGCCAGAGGATCAAGATCCAAAGACTGCCAAAGAGGCTGCAGAGCTGGTGGATCGCTATACCCAAAGCAGGGCTGCTCCCAAAGGGAATTCAGGGGTGAAAGGGAAAAGTGGGTATTTTGGACAACCAAAAATCACAGGCCCCTGCCAAAGAGAGAATCCCAAGTGCCCAAAATGCAGTTTGGGGACAAGAAAATGATGAATTCTGGTATTGTAAACAGCCAGGCCATCTTTCTAGGCAGTGTTCTAAGGAAGCCCAAAAGGTAAATGGGCCTGTGCAAACTGAGACAATTGCCCACTGTATCTCTGCACTATCCCTGACAATATGAGGGCACATTCACCCAGTCGGGTGAATGGGAGTACGAACTAGAGGGCTAAGGGATACAGGAGAATCTCTTGCCCTGGTGAAAAGGGTTTGGTGGGGCTGAACAAATAACTGCCAAATCAGTTTGTCTCTGTGAGGGATTACACAGGGAAAGAAAACTTACCATTAGCCAGTGTTACCCTGGATTGGGGAGATGCAGGTGAAGTGGCTGTAGCTGAAAAACTAATTATGGATGTTATTATGGGGAATGATGTTCCACAGGGGGTGGTTTGTGTTGTGACCTGGAGCCAAAAGAAGAGGAGCTCCTGGGATGTTAGGGATCCCATAGAAATTCAGACAGGAGAGGTTGGGTGACAGGCCAGCCAACGTGTGGCTCTTGTAAAAGAGGGTGATAACAGGGGGATGGAACTTTCCCTAGTGGCAGTTAACCCAACTGCTACTGAAGGTTGCTTCGGGGAGGATGACCTATAGTCTGAGGAAGGGGAAGGTTGTGATACTGGAGTCCCCTACTGCCACAGC
This sequence comes from Neoceratodus forsteri, assembly GCA_016271365.2. Lineage (NCBI taxonomy): Eukaryota > Metazoa > Chordata > Ceratodontiformes > Ceratodontidae > Neoceratodus > Neoceratodus forsteri. The sequence continues at coordinate 12,080,510 of CM057456.1, forward strand.
TATGGATTTCAGCCTGGGAATTGATGGGGACATGCTCCATGCTCTGGGTAAGTGGGAAGACTTAGCAGCAGCACAACGGACAGATCCTAGCTCAGAGAAGCTGAGGGTCTGTGCAGAGTCTGCTGGGACACATGGAGGTGATGGAAAGCATAGGGTGTATTGGGACAATGGACTGTTATACACACAGGACATCAGAACAGAGGGAAGGGTGATGGGCAGGTAGCTTGTTTTGCCCCAGGAGTGTCATGTGTTAGTGCCCAAGGTAGAAGAAGAAGAAGAAGAATCAGCATTTATATAGCGCTTTTCATACACAGTATCCCAAAGCGCTTTTTACAAGCAATTCTAGACTGGTAGCGAAGTGACTAAATGTGTGGTGGTGGCCATGATCATGATATTCCCATGTCCAGACATTTGGGCATTGCTCGTACTATGTAGTGCTTAGCACACAATTTCTATAGGCCAAATATTACCAAGCAGGTGAAGGAATATTGCAAATCCTGTCACTGGTGTCAAGGAAAAAGGAAGGCTGGAACCAAAGCCAAGGCTGGCCTGATTCCCTTACCACTTCTGAAGGAGCCATTTCAGAAGGTTGGAATGGATATTGTAGGTCCTTTGAATACCACAAGTTCCTCAGGAAAAGGTATATATTGAAGTAAATCGATTATGCTTGGCGCTACCTAAGCCGTCATGCTGTCATCCATTAAGGCGGGCAAGGTGGCAGACACTTTGTTGAGGATTTTGTCCCATGTTGGGTTTCATGGAGAGTTATCTCTGTTCAAGGGGTAACTTCATGTCAGACCTAATGAAGTGTTTGTGGGAGGTGTGGTGTTGTACTGAGGTACACAATGCCTTATCACCCACAAGCCAATGGTCTCATGCAGAGTTTAATGGGATCCTGAAAGCTGTGCTATGGCATTTGCAGAACAGCATGGGTGAAACTGGGAGAAACACAATTACCTGCTCCACCTGCTGTTTGCCTAGAGGGAAGTGCCACAAGAGTCAACGAGATTTTTACCCCTCAAGCTTTTGTATGGATGCAGGGTGAGGGGGCCCCTAGATTTAATATGAGAGGACTGGGAAGGTAAGCATGCCAGCCAGGGGACTCACATAGTGGAGTATGTGTTAAAATTGAGAGAGAGATGATGAAAGAGCTTATGGATGTGGCCCAGAGCAACCTGGCAGCTGCCCAGCAAAAACAAAATACCTGGTACAATCATGGAGCCTGAGCTTGCTTGTATGGGGTAGGACAGGAGGTGATGGTTCTGATTCCGTTACAAAAGGACAAGCTGTAAGCTGAGAGGGCGGGGCCATACAAGGTAGTCTGGCAGGTAAATGATGTTAATTACATTGTAGAGTTACCTGACCAAAAACACACTCACAGGATGTATCATGTGAACATGATGAAGCCATATTTTAATAGGGATGACATGGTACTTGTGGTTTGCAGTCCTTGGGAGGAGCTAGGTGGGGAACACCCCCTTCTCAACCAGATGTCATCTGTAGAGACCATCACACTGTCACCCCAGTTGACACCTGGAAAGGCCCAAGAATTGAGAACCATTTTGTGAGACTTTACTCCTTTATTTATGGCAAAGCCTGGACAGACACTGCTAGTGGTGCATGATGTAGATACAGGGATCCAAACACCCATATGTAGGACAGCTTACCAGGTGTCAGAGATAGTCCACAAGGACATTATGATGGAGGTGGGGGATGATTCTGGATCTAGGGGTGATCCAGAAATCCCGCAGCCCCTGGGCCTCACCTGTAGTCCTCATACCAAAACCAGATGGGACTACACAGTTCTGCGAAGATTATCATGAGCTTAACGCCATCATGAAATCTGATGCCTACCCAATGCCATGCACAGATGAACTGCTTGACAAAATGGGAGGGGTGACATACTTGACTACATTAGACCTGATGAAGGAGTACTGGCAGGTAGAACTGGCTGACAGGGCTAGGAAAGGTCAGCATTCATACCCCAATTGGCCTGCTCGAGTTCAAGGCCATGCCCTTTGGGATAAAGAATTCCCCTGTTACAGGATATGGAGGACTTTGCAGTCACCTACCTGGACGATATTGCTATCTTTAGCAATAGTTGGGAAAAACACCTGATACACCTGAGGGAAGTGTTTGGCTGAATATAGGCCGCAGGTCTGACTATTAAGGCAGGAAAGTGCCAGGTGGCCATGGCAGATGTAGCTTATTTGGGACATATGGTGGAGCGAGGCCAGCTCCGACCAAACCAAGAAAAAATAGAGGTGATTGCGTCATGGCCCACACCTGAAACCCAGAGACAAGTCAGGAAATTTCTTGGGACAGCAGGGTATTTTAGAAACTTTCTCCCAATTACAGCTCCCTGGCCATGCCTTTATCTGGTTTGCTAGGAGGGTAAAATGGGATGCAGACTGTGACCAGGGTTTAACACAGCTGAAAACCTCACTGTGTAGAGCTGTAGTGCTGGCTAGCCCAGACTACAATAGGTCATTTGTGGTACAGATGGACGCCTCAGATATGGGAATGGGGCAGTCCTCAGCCAAGTATCCAATCAATGGATAGAGCACCCCATTGTATACTTAAATTTTTATATACTTGTTTATTAATTCAAGTTCAACTTACATATACATTTTACCATATGATCATCTCAAATAAGATCAGTTTGATCATGTACAACAATTTCCATCTGAATAAAAGATGAATACATATCAACTAAACTATCCCAGATATACCTGGTTTAGCTGTTCTTAATATATTTAAACAACATTTTAAAAATGCAAATTAAACTTGCTGGGAGAGTGAACAGTTAATTCAACAAATACTGTCATTTAAGTGAAGCATGAATAGTATGTCTAAAGAGGTTAAGGGTAAGAGTACTAAGAGGGAAATCTAAGCGGGAGCAGCTGAGGGATAGGATAAAGAGGAACTATTGCACCTTGTCTTTATACAGTTCCCATCTGTTCCATCTGTTACTGAACTTATCTTTCTGGTGGTTTACAGCAAATGTTATTCTTTCCATGTGTTGGATTTGGGCTATTATTTCCAACCATTCCTGGAGCGTTGGAGGAATCTGCTGGAGCCATTTTTTTTTGTTATGGCTTTTAAAGCTGCCACTGTTAGGATGGCCCATAAGTATTGTACTGCTTTATTATTAATTTCAGCTGGGTACAGACCAAGAACACAGTGCTCCGAGGTTATATCTGATGTTAGATTAAATGATTCAGACAAATGAGTAGTTATCTGTGACCAGTAGCCCTGAATCTTAGGGCATAACTAAAATACATGCACCTGGTCCGCCGAGATGGTTCCACAGTTCCTCCAGCAGGTTCCCTGTGTTTTTATACCAGCTTTACATAATTTCACTGGGTGTGAAAGCACTGAATCCTGATATTCCAGGCATATTCACGCCAGTTTGATGAGGTTGTCTTCCAGACATTCTAAACATATTTATCCATGTCTGAGAGCTCAGCACTATGCCCAGTTCCTCCTCCCATTTTCTATGAACATGCTGCATGTTGTGTGCCTTATCAGCGATAAGGTTCCACCCAAACTGTTTCAAAGACTTGAGGAAAGGGTCTATCATCCTGCCCAGTCAAGGTTTGTCTTATTTTGCAGTTACATAATCCCTTATCTGACAGTAGTAAATGCAGTCTGTTGATGCCCAATTATTTCTAGTTTTGAGAGTTTCAAATGGTACCATATCTGGGCCTCTGAGAACCTGCCAAGCCACACAGAGTCCTCTTCCCATCTGTCTTGTATACCATGCATGGGATGCGGCTGGGCAAAATTCAGAATCATAGCACCACCATCTATACCTCCATATGCTCTTGGCTGTATATCCTTTCCTAGTCCTTGGATCCACCCCATTAGAGTTATCATGAATTGCATAAGTTTGGTATGAGTGTATATCTATTTGTGAAGGGTGGTTAAAAATAACTGCCGATAAGGGTAGCTTAGCTTCGAGGGATGATTCCATTTGCTGCCAGTGGGCCCTATATTGTGGGTGGGACCAAAGCAGAGCCATCTTCATTTGTGCTGCTAACCAGTATTCTTGTAGACTGGGGCATGCCCTCCCGCCTTCCTGTCTAGGTAAAAATAATGTTTTTTAGAGATCATTGGAAAAGTATGTGCCCATAGGAATGACATAAATTTTTTCTGCCAGTCTGCTAAATCTTTCTGGGGTATCGGGCAGGGCACTGCTTGAAATAAATAAAGGAATCTAGGTAGTACATTCATTTTGAGAGTTTGTAGGCGAGAATAAAAAGGGAGAGGTAACAGGGACCATATCCGCAGGTCAGCCCAGATTGTCTTCAACAGGGGTGGGTAATTATCCCTGAAAAGATGTGTGGAGGCCTTACAAAGATGAACTCCTAAGTATTTAATGTTGGAACAATCCCATTTCATTGGGTATCTGAGCTGAAGCTCCAATGGTATCTGTGCATTTAGTACCAAAACTTCTGTCTTAGACCAATTTAGTTTTATCCAGAAAGTCTGGAGAAAGTCTCTATTTGCTGAAAACCTTAGGAAGGGAGCTTTCAGGATTTGTTAAATATAATAAAACATCATCCGCATATAGTGCAATTTTATGGATGGTATTACCCGATAATACACCCTGTATTTCCCCATTCAGTCTTATACTGTGGGCCAAGGGTTCAATATAGAGGTCAAACAGAAGCGGAGACAGGAGGCCACCCTGCCACGTACCCTTAGTCAGCCCAAATGCTTGAGATATGTAGCCATTAGTTCTCACAAATGCTACGGGTTGGTATAAATTCTGGATAATCATGCGGAGGAAGGTTTGGGAAACCAAAGACGCTAGAGAGCCCTGTAAGAATTCCCAGGAGACCTGGTCAAATGCCTTTTCTTCATCCAGACTTATAATATAAGCTGACTGCACTGTTGTTTGTAGGTGTTCAATGATGTTGACTGATCTCTGGACATTATCTAGTATTTGTCGGCCTGGGCCAAAACCAGCCTGGTCTCCCTATATAAGTTCTGGCAGAATATGTTCTACCCTTCTAGCTAGTATACCAGCCATTATCTTATAGTCCATGTTTAAGATGGAAATAGGGTGGTAAGATGGACAATTGGTGTTATCCCTGTCCAGTTTAGGTATTACTGATATGATTGCTTGAGTCCAAGAGGAGCATCTTACCCACTCCATATGCAAATTATTATAAGCTTTGCAGAGCAGAGGGTGACTTCCTCTTTGAATTGTTTAAAAATTTACGGGCAGGCCATCAGTCCCCAGGTACTTGCCAGTTTTAATTCTCTTAATTTCTGCTAGGTTTCTCTTTCTGTAAAGGGCTGACTCAGTGCCTCCCCTAAGCCTGCAATAGACAGGGTAGCTTCAGTGGGTCTAAAAGTCTTTAACTTCCTGCACAGTAGGTGAGAGACCCCACTCTACAATTTTCATAGTACCTTTAAAAGGCCCCTGCTATTTCCTCTGTTTTGTATTGTAGTGTCTGTTTTACAGGATCCTAACCTTAGTTATAGTTGTTCTACTTCTACATTGAAGTAGCCTACTAGTTAGTAATTTAAGGGCTCTAGGTCCTCCTTCATAGAATATCTGTCTTAAGTAGATGAGTCTTTGTTCTACTTGGTAGTCAGATTTTTAAATACTCTGCCTTCAGTTCTGCCAGTTGTTTCCATCTATTCTTATTAACTCTCTGTTGTTGCTGTACCTCTAAAGTGTATTTGCTCCTGTAATTCCTTCCATCTTTGCTCCCTTTGTTTTGTTAAGTTAGATGGAATCTTTATAAACTTCCTTCTAATAGCTTTTATCGTCCCATGAAATCCCAGGAGAGATGTCAGGGTGCTGATTTAATTGGACTGCTTGGTCTATGGTCTGAGCTATAGCATCTTGATTTTCCTCCATTTGCAGGAGTGAAATATTAAGTCTCCAGAATGTGGAACGCTTTGGTGGGCCTATTGCTAATTTTAAATATATCAGGGAATGGTCTGAAAGCAGCCCATTCTTATATCGGCAGACTTGCATATTCCCAAAGATTCTTTAGGGTGAGGAATTAATCTAATCTAGAAAAAGTTTGATGAGGGGTGAAAAGTAAGTATATGTCTGGTTTTGGTATGCAATGAGCACCAGACATCCATCAGACCGAGTTCCTCTAACAGCTTAGCTACTCTGCGGGATTCACCTCCCCTTAGCAGGCTGTGCTGTAGAGACCAATATGGAGTTAAGTTTTAGGTTTAAATCTCCCCATCACTAAATGTCCTTCTGTCCAGGCCATGATCTTAAGAAAAAAGTCTAGCTAAAAAGAGAACTCCATGTCATGTGGGGCATATAAAGAGAACATGGTAATCATACTACCATCAGTGCACCCTTTAATAGCTGCAAATCTACCCTGCTTGTCAACCATAGTATCTTAAGGTTCAAAATGAGTGGACTGGGGGATGAGTATGGCAGTTCCCCTCTGACAACCTTTGCCATATTCAGAAGAGACTGTTTTTTTATATGCAAATTTCAACAGTTTTCCATGTTTAATTTTACTCATGTGAGTTTCCTGAAGTAGAATAAAATCCACCCCTGATTTCTTTGAGATGGACATAGTGCGCGCTCTTTTAATAGGGTGCGCTAGCCCATTTACATTGTAGGCTAATATTAATAAGTCTGACTTAGCCATGATTATATGTTTGTAGGCTATAAGTGACTGGTAGTTCAGTCCCTGTAGTATGCTCATTATTCCTCAAAAAAACCCTCCCTTACATAGTTCAACATGACAGTAAAAATCTCTCCATCAACACACAGATAACAATAAACTAGATCTAATTCTAAAGTCTATAACTTGATGTCAATTTTATACAACATTTGACTCCCAATGTGGAGATCTGTCATAATTCAAGGAGATCTCTATTCATCTGGTGATCCTCCCTGAGACTAGGGTAGAGTACCAGGCATGGGAGATGAAGCAAAAGCTCCTGGCCACTAGACAGTAGCTCTCCCAATGAGCCTTCGATGGCCAAAATCATCTCCTTCAGCTAAAAATCAACAATATTGTGATTCCAGTAACTAGGCTAGGCTGAACAATTCAACCACCTTGTTTATGTAACAAGAATCAGAACATTCACACAGCAGCTCCCTTCAGTAAACCAACTGTTCTCCGAGCTTATGGCACCCCCAGCACTGATCATTGTACTAAAACTTAAACACCAAAAAACCCATGTTTGAACTAATCAACTTACTAAGGCACTGTAATCTAACAAGCTATAGTGCTTTGCTCTGCTTTTACCTCTACACATAAACTGGAAGGAGTGACCAATTGTGATGAAGTAACATTAAATATTACTAAACACCAGGTCTTTAAAGTCCTTCAGTTCTGTACGTGTGCAAGGCTGGATAGCAGTGTGAGTCCAGAAAAAATGGAAAATGGAACTTTCTAAAAAGTTTAAATTTTAAAAAGTGAACAGTCTGGCTCACCACTGGCAGTTAAAGCAAACAGTTAATCTTTGTATTCAGCTCAGTCCTGTGTATCAGCAATGCATGATCTTTTAAATTCTTGCACTTTCAGGAGTGCTGCTCGGATTGCTGCGAATGGTAGTAGTGATGATGTCTGGGGACCGCGGCCTCATCGCTTCTTTTTAAGCATGATGAGCCAATCAAAAGAAGTCCAAGTTGCAGGCTGGGAACCTGAGTCCTGGGAAACTTCGACTGGTGCTTCTAGTAGGCCCTTCTCAACCAGGGCCTTTCCCGCTTCTTCAGTTGATTCGAACATTTTACTTCCCTCTGGCCAGAAAATCCATATGCAAGCTGGGTAAGGATTATTAAATCATATATTTTTGGCACAGAGGATTTTTAAGATGGGAGCGTATTGTAGCCTCTGCTTCTGAATCTCCGAGGGGTAGTCATGGTTGAAATAGAGCCGGCTTGTAAGGTACTTTACCTCTTTCTGCTGCCAGGCCCTCATAAGGATGTCTTCCTTGACTTTATAACTATTAAACTTGAGGATTATTGATAGGGGTTTAGCATCAGTGGGATGTTTCAATTGTAGGGCTCTATGAGCTTGCTCAATACCAAATTGATACCTCGGGGGTAATTGCAGGACATCAGCAAGCAAGTCTGCAATAAATTTGGTCATATGGCCAGTTTCTGATCCTTTGGTTAATCCATGTATTTGAATGTTCTCTTGTCTAGAGCAGCCCTCTAGATCAGTACATTTAGTCTGTAGCTGCTCAGTATGCTGCAGAAGAGCTTGTATCACGAGGCCCATTTTGGAGGTTTCGTCTTCGGTATCACTGATGCATTCCTCTGCTTTCTGACCCTTTTTTCAAGACCTGCTAGGTGTTGATTTAGCTGCCTAAATTCTGCTCAGTTTTCAGCTCTCATTTCTTTCATTTCATGAAAGAGCTTCTGAAAGCATGAGCATGAAGCTGGTCATTCTCTGCATCAGTGTCTGGTAGGCTTTTGGAGGAAGGGCTCCTACTGCCTTCTTGAGGTGACGGTTTTAATCCTGTTGCATCGGATTGCCAAGCATCTCCTTTCAGTTTGGATCTGCCCCGATTGTCTTTTATAGGTTTGGTGCTTGCCATCTGATCAGTTTTGTTGCTTCTTTTCTTTGTTTTTAGAAGAATTATAGGGCTTTCAGGAGGGGAGCTCCTTCTAATATGATGCTGTTAGTTCCGTGACGTCACCAGAAGTCAACACCCCATTGTATACTTAAGCAAGAAGTTGCTTCCACAGGAACAAACCTGTGCAACAGTAGAAAAGAATATCTTGCCTTAGTTTGTGCATTAAAAAAACTGGAACCGTACCTTTCTGGGAGGCATTTTAAGGTCCACACAGACTACAACCCATTAGTATGGTTGGGCCAAATGGGAAAAATGAATGGAAAACTTCTGAGATGGTGTATTGTCTTGCTGGCCCATGAAATGGAGATTTCACATAGGCCTGGGTCAAAGAATTGGAACACAGGCAACCTATTCACATAATGAGTCCATAACAGAACTGGGAAGAACTGCCTCCAATAGGGTTGTGTTCCCCCCCAGGTCCTGTTTTAGGAGGGAGGGATATTGCAAAATAGGCATATATCCTTTATTAATGTTCCTATTTTATTTGTTGTAATGTACTTTAGAGTTGAGACACTGTACCTTTAAAAGGCCAAGAAGAGACACAAAATAGCCAGAATTTTTGTAAAAGCTACTTTGTGTCTGTTACTTCTCTAGATAAGGGTCAGATAGGTTTATGACCCTAAAAAGTTATACACCTCTTAGATAAAACTGGGCATTTAGTTTCCAATAACAGGAAACCGGTCAGAGGATGACATGGGGTCAGAGGCTAAAGCCAAATGCATAGACCAGATGTTGCAGGGGTTAGACATGGAACCATAGTGACACCTGCTGGAAAAGGTAAACTGTTGCACCACAATCTCTGTATTGCTAGAAGATACACCCCATCACAAAGTTGTGGGTGGGACTTAAAAATGACCAAACTGTAATTATCAGGCACACATTTTGAACATCAGTGCAGTTTTAGCTTGGAGTCAAGAGCCTGAGCACTTGGAGAATCTCAGAGCTAACCAAGCTGGTATATACTTTTAAACCAGAAAGTATATATGTAGGTCTGGGAAAACTTCTGAAACCAGACCTGAGTGTGCAGAAATTAGCCTTTTCACATACTGAATGGAAAATTCTGATTTTAAGTCAGAATTTTGGAAACCAAGACTTTTCACCAATGAAGCACCCGGAGCCTTTTAAAAGGACCTTCAGAGAACTGACTTTGATCACAAACTTGCTTCAAACTCTGTCGCTTAATGAACTTTCACCTACAGGGAGAGAACTTTCATCTCCACAAGGACATTTAATCTTTCTGGACTCTAGCATCAGAATACAGTATAGTTTAGAACAACATTATATAGTGTTTTCTGTAAGCCATCTAGTGTTATTTTTGGCATTGTCTGCTGTTCAAAGATCTTCCAAATTGTAGAAGATACTGTGTTGTTTTTTATTTAAGTAAACCTTTATGATTTTCTTATCAACTCTGCCTGGGGTCTGATTGTGTGGTCTAACATTGTAAGAGAAGGGTTTTGTAAAGACTGCATGCCTTGTTAATGAAGATAGTGACCACTTGGCTGTCCTATAAAACTATTCATGCAAAAGGCTGCCAATGGCAGTGGTGGGATTCAAACCCCAAACATAGTACAGAGTCAAGTGGACTCAAAACTAGTTTCCACCCTCCCACTGTACAGTACTCCTAATTGTACAGTACAATTTAAACTGATATGGGGGATGCTGCAAGCATCACCTAAAATGGCACTTGGCAAGGGGGACAGCTGTCACCCTTCCACAAAAGGCAAGCAATCTGGCTGGGGCTAGATTTGCTTTCCCACACAAACCACAGACCATTAAGACAGGGAAGGAGGGGGCTAGGGAAAAGGTTTACTGATGGGCCATGTGCATGAATGCCAGAAGCCTGGGCAAAAAGGTCCCAGACCTGGCAGAGATCATGAAGGAGGAGGAGCTGGACTTTGTGGGAATCACTGAGACCTGGTTCCATGATGGACAGAAATAGGACATGAGCATCCCAGGTTATACATTGTTCAGGAAGGACAGGGTGGATAGGAGAGGGTGGCGTCGCACTCTACGTAAGGGAAGGGGATCCAGACATCGAAAACACAGGGCTGGTGGGGGGACACTGAGGCCCTTTGGGTCTTGCTGGCCACAGGAAAGGACAATTTGGTGCACTTGGAAGTCATTTACAGGCCACCAGGGCAAACATTAGAGGTGGATAACCAGATGGCGAGGAGATACTAAGGATGGCAACCAAGGGGGAGGTGTTGCTGATGGGAGATCTTAACCTGCCGGATGTGGAGTGGCAATCCCTGTCTGCAACCTCATCCAGAAGCAGAGATATTTTTGGCTCCCTACAGATAGCCCACCTGAGCCAGCTGGTCAAGGAGCCAACCAGGATCTGGTGCTTATGAATGGGGACAGGGTGGGTGAGATAACGGTAGAAGATAACCTAGGGAGTAGTGACCATAACATAGTGTGGTTCATGATACGTGCATTGGCCTTGCACCACTGGACCAAAGTGAGGGTGCTGGATTTTGGACAGGCTGATTTTGGAAAGATGAGGGAGTATACTTGACAGGCATTGGGGGGTGGGGGAACATAGGGCTTGGAGGATATTTGGGCCACAAATAAAGGGGCAATTGTGGGGGCCATGGAACACTGTTCAAAGAAGGTAAGCAAGAGCAGGAGGAGAAGTAGGACTCTGTGGTTCAGTAGGGAAGTGGGGGACAGCATGAGAGCTAAGAGGCAAGCATTCAGGCAGTATAAAACCACACAGAGTGAACTGGACCATGTAGTTTACTAGGATTAGCAGAGGGAAGCCGGGAGGGTGGTTAGAAGGGCTAAAAGCAAGAAGCGGACAGAAGTATAGCCAAGCGGGTCAGGAAGGGGACAAGTTTTTTAGGTAAATTAGTGAATGGAGGAAGGATAAGACTGGGATACCTGTCCTGCTGGCTGAAACAGGAGAAAAGGTAGATGGCGACTGGGAGAAGGCAGAATTACTGAACAGTTACTTCAGCGCAGTATTCACAAGGGATGAGAGAGGGGGGTGCTATTGGACTAGAGGGAGAAGAGAGGGTAGGGTTGGAAATGGGACCTTTCCAGGAGGAGGAGATTTCAAAGGAGCTAAAGGGCCTGAGGCTTGACAAGGCCATGAGGCTAGATGGGATTCACCCTAGGGTGTTGAGAGAGAGGGTTGAGGTGCTGACAGTCCCCTCAACCTATCCATTTAATGAGTCCTTGCACACAGGGATAGTCCCGAAGGACTGGAAGTGCATGGATGTGCTGCCCCTGCATAAGGGAGGGGGGAGGTAAGTCTTGAGCAATTACAGGCCAGTGAGTATGACATCGGTGGTCAGAGAGTTCATAGAAAAACTGCTCTAGGTCAGGATCACCGACTACCTGGAGACAAGCAGCCTGCTCGATATTAAGGCAGCATGTAAGCTTTACCAAGAGCAGATCATGTCAGACCAATCTGGTAGGGTTTTGGAGTAGGTCATGAAGGCGGTGGATCGGGGGTCAGTGGACATAGCCTACCTGGATTTCAGGAGGCCATTACGTTACCGCATGGTGGGCTGGTTACGCGAAATGGAATGTCTGGGGCTGGGAAGAGTGGTTATAGAGTGGGTACAAAACTGGTTAGCTGGCAGAATGCAGAAGGTGTTAGTAAATAGGGTCTCCTCAGGCAAGTCAGTGGTCATGGCGGCGTCCCCAGAGGTCAGTGCTGGGACCCTGCTGTTCAACATCTATATAAGTGACATAGTGGAGGGGTTGGAGGGTGGAGTGTGCCTGTTTGCAGTTGATGTCAAAATCTGTAATAGAGTGAACATACAGGATGGAGTGGGAAGGACATAGGGACCTAGAAGTTGGAGGACTGGGCCAGGAAGTGAAATTATCCTCAATATGGCAAAATTCAAAGTCATGCACCTGGGCAGAAGAAATGGGAGAATGGAATACAGACTGGGGAAACCTGCAGCGGTTACCATGGAGGTGAGGACCTGGGCATCATCATCTCAGGACTTGAAGATGGCCAGACATTGCAGCAGAGGCGGTGGCAAAAGCCAGCAGAGTGTTGGGTTGTATTGGGAGGGGGATCACCATCAGGAAGAGGGAGGTCCTGATTCCCCTGTACACCAGCTTGTCCAGCCTCATCTGGAGTATGGGGTCCAATTCTGGAAGCCTTTCCAAAAAAAGGATGTGGAAAGGGTGGAGTGGGTGCAGAGGAGGGCAACCAAGATGGTGAAGGGGCTTAGTCACCTGCCATTTGAGGACAGGAGTCCTGGACATGTACCCCCTGGAGATGAGGAGGGAGAGAGGGGACATAACAGAGACTTTCAAGTACCTGGAAAGGATAAACAAGGTGACTACTGAGAACCCCTTCCAATTGAAGAGGTGTCCCAGAAAAAAGGGTTATAATCTCCAACTAGAGGGGGGCAGGTTTAGGGGCGACATCAGAAATAACTTCTTTACTGAGAGGGTGGTGGACACCTGAAATGGGCTGCCTAGGGAAGTGGTGGATAAGAATACAATGGGGGGTTCAAAAGGGTATGAGATAGACACAGAGGGCTGTTGCAAGGAGTGGGGGGGAAGCAGGGGCAGGCCTAGGGGATGCTAGGCAAATATAGGTCCTTTTCTGCTGTCACTTTCCTATGTTCCTATGAACCCTACAACTGCTCACGAGTTCTGTAAAAAGGGGGGCCCTCCCTGCCAACAGGAGGTCCTACCATGCCTGTGAGGTTGGGCTTGTGACAGCCATAACTAAAAGTGTGCCTCAGGTTTCAATATTAGGCATCTTGCTTTCTAGGGCTGCGGTGGGAGGAGCCCTGCAGATCTCTTTCGATCAAAAATAAAATTCACCGGATTCCAACTGAAGAACAATTAAGAGTTCCATCACAGTCTCATCCATGGTCTGTGAATCATTCAGCTCTCTCCTTTGACTCCAGCAGTCACACAGCACTATTTTTTTCACAGCACTATTTTTCTTCTGTACTCCGGTTTCCCATTGTCCCTGCCGACTGTAACAACATGCATGTTATGGCTAGCCTTACTACCCATTTCACGGGAAACTACTTTGATCTACTCTTTGCAACACTGTACAGTATCATGCTTGTTGATATCAAGAAGCTAAGTATAGATCAAGGGTTTTCCTTCCTATCTTTCTGGTTACAGTCTCTGTTTAGTCTACATGCACTCTGCTTAGAAGCCCAGCAGTGTAAAAGGGAAACAGCCACTGAAGATCAAATTTGCTTGCTCCTAGCATTGTATTTAAAATTCAACCAACTACAAGTAAAACAGGGTACCTTGTCTCATTAATGTGTAAACTTTTCATTTGGTAGTAGGAGATGTGAATTGTGTCCTTTGCATGCCCCCTTTGTCCCCTCCCCCAGTCCCTCCACAAAAACTACATTATGTATGGTTGTTTTACACAAAACATGCCAGAACTATCCTGCAGGATGAAATAACAAAGGTGTTACTGTATTTGCATCATCCAGCAGAGATAGATTTAAGCCAAACAGGGCAAATCTTGGAGCGGCCATTAATGTGCTGCTTGCAACTAACTGTTGTTAGCTTTCAGCTTCCCTAAACAAAACAGCCATTTCTTTTCTTTTTATTTATTTGGGGAAGCCCATTGTCCATGGTCAAATGTAAACATTAAAAAGGATCTCCCAGCATATTTTCCTGACTTGCTTAAAACCTCAAGAAACCTACCTACATAAATGTATGAGACGGACCCGCTGGCTTAGAAAACTACTGCTTAAGTTTGAAATAGTTCTGGAAGTTTAACATTTTTACATAGTTTAGCATTGAGTTATCTGTGTTTCATAGTGATATGCTCAACTGTTTTATTGCTGGCTGGAGTGGAAGTCTGTTTTATATTTTGCATTTATTAGTGTGCCTGCCCATCCATTTGTGTAATCCCTCCTATGTTATGAATCCCTCTGGTTTTGGAATTTTAACTTTGTATAAACTACCCTGGCAATACTTACTCATTAATAACCTAATGGCGCTGACTCTTTGTTCCTTCCTACTCTCATCACCTGGCATGCCTACTGCACTTTGACTCAGTTTTAGGATATTAATGTTGAATGTGATCACCTAGGGACAAATGACCTAGCTAGGAATGGGATCAGAGCAGTCCAAGAGGAGTTTGTAGAGTTGGGAAGGGGCCTTAGACAAGTAGAGCATACAGTAACCTTCTCAGAGGTGCTGCCTGTCTATGGCAAGGGTGATGCTAGGGTACTCCTCACCAGGGAATTCAATGAATGTTTGAAAAACTGGTGTGGAGCTCAGGGTTTTGGCCTTATAGGGGACTGGGGAGCCACCTGGAGGGATGCAGACCTATACTTGTGCAATGGTCTGCCTCTGTCCGGGGGAACCAGGATCCTAGGTGAGAGGTTTAAATGCTTCATTGGCAAGCATTCAAACTAGCCAAGGGGGGAGGCACTGAAAAGGAGCAGGGAAATCCCAGCCTACCCCACAAAACACGGTAATTAGTGAGGTAAACATCAAGGTAGAGAAGTCATTAGGGAGCAGGACAGAGGTAAATGTAAAAAAAGGCAAAGGCAGTAAGGACAGGAATGGGGCTAAAAGGGTAAGGCCGTCAAAAGTGGAGGGTGATGAGTACCAATGCCGTGAGTCTGTGTAACAAGCTCCTGAACTAGTGGCCTTGATGGAAGAGGTTGCCTGGATATTGTGGCAGTCACAGAAACATGGTACACAGAGAACCATGACTGGGATGTCAACATACCAGGATACACAATCTACAGGAGGGACAGGGAGGGCAAAAGAGGAGGAGGAGGAGGAGTAGCTCTCTATGTAAAGGAAGGGATCAAAGCAACAGAACTAAAGAGTAAACAGGGAGCAGATGAGACACTCTGGGTCACCCTGGAGACAGGAAATGGCACCACAATCCACATGGAGGTTGTATAATGACCCCCATCTCAGGGGGAGGGAATGGACAAGGAAATGATAGAAGGCTTCCTTAGAATGGCAGAAAAAGGGAAGATATTGTTGATGGGGGACCTGAATATGCCAGATGTTAACTGGAGCATCTTTGCTGCAGGCACATCCAAGAGCAGGGTCATTCTTGATACCCTACAGGGGGCATGCCTCAGACAGCTAGCATTGGAACCCACTCAGGAGGGAGCAATCTTAGACCTGGTACTCTCAAATGGGGATGGAGAAAGAATCTCAGATTTAGAAGTGGGTAGCCATCTGGGAACAAGCGACCACCAAACAGTGTGGTTCACCATAAACACAGCCATACAATCAAGCCATACAAAAGCAAGAGTATTGGACTTTAGGAGGGCTGACTTTGGGAAAATGAGAGAGTGCCTCAGAAAAGCACTAGCAAACAGGCAAGAAGGAGGGGTGGAGGAACAATGGGGAGTAATCAAAACAGCCATCACAGAGGCAACAAGCCTTTGTGTAAAGCAAATCAACAAAACACAACAAAGGAAAAAAAAACGCTATGGTTCTCAAAAGAGGTGGCAGGGAAGGTTAAGGAGAAAAGCATAGCATTCAGGAAATATAAGGAAACACAGAAGGAGTTGGACAGAGAACTTTTATCAGTTAAAGCAGAAAGAGGCTGGGAAGGCAGTCAGAATAGCAAAGGCCCAAACCTAGGAAAGGATAGCCAACTCTGTTAAGAAGGGGGATAAGACCTTTTACAGGTACATTAGGGAGCGAAGAAAGACCAAAGGAGGGATACTGAGGCTTAATAAAGGGGAGGGAATGTGGGTAGAGGGTGACAGTGAAAAAGCAGGGATACTGAACTAATATTTCTGCTCAGCATTCACAAAGGAAGAGGAGGGGGGAAGGTACCTAAACCAAACAAGTGAAACACTCTGAAGATGGGGGTCGATACCAGTCCATTTACAGAAGAAAGGGTTCTGAAAGAACTAATAAAATTGAAGGTGAACAAAGCAATGGGGCCTGATGGGATTCACCCAAGAATTCTAAAAGAACTAAGGGTAGAACTAATGACACCGCTGACTACTCTCTTTAACAAATCATGGGAGGATGGGGTAGTACCTGAGGACTGGAGGAGGGCAGATGTGATTCCTCTTCACAAAAGTGGGAGCAGGACAGAGGCAGGAAACTACAGACCAGTTAGTTTGACATCAGTGGTAGGAAAAATGATGGAATCACTTCTGAAGGAAATAATTGTTGAGTACCTAGAGGCCAGTGAAGCATAGGACCCAAGGCAGCATGGATTCACAATGGGAAGGTCATGTCAGATGAATCTAATAGATTTCTTTGACTGGGTGACCAAAGTAGTAGACTAGGGAGGGGCTGTGGACATGGCTTACCTAGATTTTAGTAAGGCATTTGATACAGTCCCACACGAAAGATTAATACACAAGTTAGCCAGCCTTGGAGTGGGTCCCAAGGTGGTAGGCTGGATAAAAAATTGGCTAGACAACAGGACACAAAGGGTAGTAGTAAATGGAGTCCACAGTGAAGAAAGGAGGGTTACTAGCGGGGCACCGCAGGGTTCAGTACTGGGACCGGTCCTTTTTAATGTCTTTATAAGTGACATTGCAGAGGAACTGGAAGGAAAAGTATGTCTCTTTGCAGATGACATGAAGATCTGCAACAGGGTTGACACCAGATGGAGTGTAAAGGATGAGAAGGGACTTGGCAAGGTTGGAGGAATGGTCAAATGTATGGCAGCTCAGATTCAATGCAAAGAAGTGCAAGGTAATGCACCTGGAAAACAAAAACCCAGGAGAAGAGTACACAATGGTGGGTGAGGTACTGACAACAATAAAAATGGAAAGGGACCTGGGGGTAATTATATCAGATGATCTAAAGGTGGCCAAGCAATGTGAGAAGGCAGTAAGGAAGGCTGGGGGGATACTGGGATGCATAGGGAGAGGCATCAATAGTAGAAAACAGGAAGTTGTTATCCCTCTGTACAGACAGTTGGTGAGACCCCATCTGGAGTACTGTGTGCAGTTCTGGAGACCCCATCTCCGAAAAGACATAGACAGAGTGGAATCTGTCCAGAGGAGGGCAACCAAAATGGTGCAGGGTCTGCATCAGAAGACATATGAAGAAAGACTAAAGGAGCTTAATATGTATACCCTTGAGAAAAGGAGGGAGAGAGGGGACATGATAGAAACTTTCAAGTACCTCAAGGGAATCAACAAAGTCCAAGAGGGTGGCATCTTTCAGAAAAAGAGATGTGCAAGAACAAGGGGGCACAATTTGAAGATAGAGGGGGGATGGCTCAGAGGTAATGTGAAGAAGTATTTTTTCACAGAGAGGGTTGTGGATGCATGGAACAGCCTCCCTGAGGAGGTCATGGAGTCAAGAACAGTGGGGGAATTCAAGAATGCATGGGACAGACATAAGGCAATCCTAGGTGGGGGGTAGGAGGAAGTAAGCTGTTGGTTAACTAGGATCTGCAGCTTATCTGTTAGGTAGGAAAATGGGCAGACTAGGTGGGCCAAGCGGTCCTTATCTGCCGTCAAATTCTATGTTTTTATGTTTCTATGTTTTCTGAGATGACTCTCCTCACTCTGATGAATCTTGATTATTGGCGGCAGCACTATGCTTCATTTTGGAATGGACACTCCCCGATGCATGGGGCTAAAAATCTTCATTAAGTATCTTACTTGCTGGAAACTCGGTTGACTTTGAGAGTTTAATGTTTAAATCTGACATGGTTTGGGATGTTTAATATGGTTTAAATAGTTTAGCTTTGAATCAGCCCAGTTTTGTCTTTCTATGGTCAATTGCTTTAGTGCTGGCTGGAGTAGATATCTGTTTTATATATTGCATATCATGGAGTTCACACCCTTTTGTCATTTCTTTTCCATTATGGAACCCTCTAGTTTTTCAAATTTGGATCTTGCATAAATTACATGGGCATTATTTAATCAAAAATACTTTGATGACTGCTGACTCTTTTTTTCATTTTTCTACTCTATTTTGCAAGCCCACTGTATTTTGCCTCAGCTTTGGGACATTCATTTTTTGAGTATGATTATGTTTCCTGAAACGGCTCTTCTTTCTACCTAGATGAATTTAGACTCCTGATGGCAAGCACCAATTTTAATTTTTTGGAGACACACTCCCTGATACATGGGCTGAAATGTCAGTTAAGTATTAGATTTGATGAAAAGGTTTTGCTGAGACTACAGTTGCTGTTTATGTTGAATATTATTGTTATTTTTTTTAATTTCTGTTTATCCTCCCACTCATGCAGAGCCCTGCTCGATCGGGAGGTGCACATGTGTCTGCCCCACTTCACCATCTTACCTGACTTCTGCGGCGGATCCCATGGAACCATGGCTGTACCCTCCAGGCAGGTACGAGGTGGGGCCCATACACCCTGAGACACTTCTTGTTTCATCGGGTCTCCAGTGGATTAAGCAGGCAGGAGCTATTAGGGTATGCACTTTGGCGCTACTTCCTCTCAGCACTCCGGCACTGTTTTTCCCTTGTTCTGGGTGTCTGGCATGCACCCTGACATCAAGGCATTTTTCACTGATGTCCACCACCCCAACCCCTCTCTCTATGCTCCTTGCTTGCTGTGTCTCCGGCTCCTGCCAGAGGCCAGTCAAGTGCCAAGCCTGTACCCCCCTCCCTCCCAGAGAAGGCAAGCTGTCAGGCCATCCACCTCCCAGGGCTCATTCCTGAATCAGGGTTTGATGGCATCACAAGGGTAGTACTACTGCTGTGCTGGCAGGCTGGCTTTGTTGAATATTATTTTATAGACAGATTAACTCAACCCTGCAGGAATATGCCAGTGCTATCGGAATTTAGTGCCTGCTACTTTGGATATTATTCCTGCCTACTTTTGAAACACTAATTACTAAAACAATTTAAACATATTAATCTTGTTCTTGAGACTATCGTAGAGAGAACAGGAGATTTTCAAGATAGTGTCATGGCCATCTTACTAGGAACTCTGCATTTCAAGTTCAAGTTCAAGTTCAAGTTCAAGTTTATTACAGGAAAGACTCCATTGAGCAAGCTCATTCACAAGGAGGTCCTGAGGCACATACACATATAGTTCGCAATTACATAGACAGGAGATATAAAATGTAGAACAACAAAGGAAAAAAATATATATAATACAAGAGGTATACACAATAGAAGTCTTTATGCTATATATGCAGTACATTCCAGCTTTAACCTTGTCCTAAATTCTGCAACACATTTCAGCTTAATAAGTAGAGGGCCAGTTGGTACCTAGGAAGTTGACTTGGCATTGGGGGCCTAGTAGCACCTACATATGTCTTTTAATTTAGAGATAGCTAGTGTTTTGTAGGAGTTAATTGAAACGATGCTGGTTATCTTCAGCATGGCTTGTAGTTGGTTCCAAATGTTTGGGAGGGCATATGAGACAGCTATTTGGCCCACTGTGGTACGTGTCCTGGGAACATCTAGTAGAATAAGGTCAGATTTCCTTAGGGAATAGGCGCTATGCAAGATGTGTATGAGAGACGTTAAATAAACAGGCAGTTTGTGGAGTAGTAATTTGAGGGTCCAAATGCCAGCATGCAGGAGGCATCTGGTGGCAAGTGATGTCCACCCAACTGCTGCATAAAGATCACAGTGGTGGGTCCTGTACGCAGAGTTAGTAATGAAGCGAAGAGAATGGTGATAGAGTACGTCCAGTTTAGATAGGCTCAAGGTTGGGGAGGAGATAAAGATAATGTCTCCGTAGTCAAGCCAGGGAAGGAATGTTGCTTGGACAAGTCTTTTGCAGGTCGTGAGAGAAAAGAGGGTCCTATTTCTAAAGAAGAAACCCAAGCATGCTTTAAGCCTCTTTGATAGATCCTCGATGTGGTTGTTGAAGGAAAGCTTGTTGTCTATCCACATACCTAGATATTTAAATTTAGGTACGACTTCCAAGGGTTTACCTAGGGAGGTAACTATGAAGTTTTTAGATGGGGTAGGTAGGGCTCCAGCCAAGGCAAGTCTCGAGAAAATAATTGTCTTGGTTTTTTGGCATTTAAGAGAAGCTTGGCATTGATAAGGTTGTTTTCTAACTGGATAAAGTCAGCTTGGAGTGCTTCCCTGACTTCAGTTAAGGACGAGCCTGATGTGCATAAACCATATTGTCCGTGAAAAGAAATGTATGCTAGAGTTCTTTATGTAGAGTCAAGGTAGTTGATGTACAGGGAAAAAAGGATTGGTCCTAGGATGGAGCCTTGAGGGACTCCTCTGGCAATTGGAAGGGGGGCAGATAGTAGGCCATTAGCTTTGACTTTTTGTATCCTTCCTGAGAGATAACTGTTAAACCACTGTAAGGTAAGTGGAGTGGCACCTATGTAGGCAAGACAGGTGATTAGGAGGTGATGGCCTACAGTGTCGAAGGCCTTACTGAGGTCTAGAAAGACTGCACCAGTAACCTTCTTGGTGTCCATAGCATGGATCCAGTCATTAGAGACTTTAGCCAAGGCTGAGATGGTACTGTGCTTCGACCTGAAGCCAAATTGGGACGGGTTTAGGAGTGAGTGCGCTTCAAGGTGATTTTTTAGTTTGTTGTATATACTGTAAGTTTTTCCAGCACTTTGGAGGGAAAGGGCAAGATAGAGATAGGATGGTAGTTGTTTAAGTCACAAGGATCTCCTGATTTGAAGAGAGGAAGAATATGGGCAGATTTCCAGCAGGATGGAACGGTGGCTATGGTAATAGAGAGGATGAAGATGTGAAGGATGGGGGCTGTGAGCTGGGCATAGCCTAACCACAAGAAAAATGATTTAAGGCCATCATCCCCGCACTTTTCTTGGTGTCAAGGCTAAGAATTATGTCTTCAATTCTTTGTAGCTAAACAGGCACAACTGGAAGGGATGAGGTGGAGTAGCATGTGTAGTATCTGGGCTAGTGTTGCTATTCACTCGGCTAGCATATGGGGAGGACTCGAATGCCAACTCGGCAGTGGCAAAGTGAAGGTTAAGTTCTTCGAGGATTCGCAGTTTATTTTCAACCATCCCGTCCTTGGCCAGAATCTTGGTGGGAAGGGAGGAAGCAGCAGGATGACCTTCAATGGATCTCAGTGTCTTCCATATTTTTTGGGAGTTCCCTTTGGCCTGCTCCAGAGTGGAGATGTAGAAGTTTGTTTTAGTAGCACGTACACTTTTAACACAGGCATTTCTGGCAGTTCTAAATGCCTGCCAGTCTACCGGGTCCTTTGTGTGCCTGGCCTAGCCTGTAGCTTGTCTCTATTGGTAAGTGCAGATTTGAGCTCTTGGGTGAACCACGGATGTGAAATTTCCACACCCTCATTTTAATAAGAGGAGCATGCTTGTTAATTAAAGTGGTGAGGTTGTCATTTAGGACAGAGGCAGCGGCATCAGCAGATTTGGCAAGATATAGGTCTTGTCACCTGATCTAGCTAGTCGGTTAGGAAGTTTACTGAGTTGAATTCATGAACGAGCATTTGATTCTGAATTTAGGGTGCTGCTGGGTTTTAGATTGGAAACTTGTACATACAACAATACTGTGGTCGCTCATGTCATTATGGAACACTGCAGAATGTGAGATTTTATGGGGGTGCGAAGTTAAAATGACATCTAAGAGTGAGCTGTTGGCAGAGTATGTGCTTACTTCCACATATTAACAGTTGCAGATTTGCATTTATGTACAATTTGCTTTATAGACTTTGTTGGTTCCTAGTTTTGTTATATTGTTTTTTATGTCTGAACATTTCAGAGGGGTTTAATTATGGGTGGAGAAGTGGGGAGTGTTTACAAATGTGTATAACAGGTTGATATTTGTATAATATGCTTGCTTATACTACTTCTTAAGTTACGATTTTTTTTTTGGTATGGATCGCTTGATGCAGACTACAATATGGGAGGGGGACAGGGGGTGAGCATTAAGCGGAAACTGTGATAAAACTGGATGGAGAATACAATATGAGTAGGGGGTAGGGGCCGAGTATTAGGTGGATACTGTGATAGGACTGATCACGGACTGGTCTAGCTTGGTGGTGCATTCTTTAGGATCGAGATTAGATGGTTAGATATTTTATTCTTCATTATGATTTAGATTTTTTTGTTCTTACAATGGCTTTGCATTTTTTTTTTTTACTTTTTAGCAACATATGGAGTTTATGGCTGTGTGAATGTTGTGGAGGGAGGGATGCAGAGTGCCTTACTTTAGACTGACTGAGAGTTAGCTGAGTGCGCTAAAGATGGAGCTCTTTTATTGCCTGGATAATGAGATGGGGCCACTGGGTCTTTGTTACTGAAAATATTTAAAGGTGCCCAGGAGAAACAAAATGGTATGTCATCTGTTGTTAGTAAATCAGGAAGTGACAGAGTGAATAAGTAAGCCTGCATCATGGAGCAGTAAAGAATATAAGTTCTGGTTCAATGCCCCCATCTCTCAGACCTTCTATCCCCTCAACATCAGGCTATGACATCCAAACCCGTGACTCAGCACCTTCTCTCTCCCAGCCCCTCTTTCAATCAGGAAAGGTAACTTTCTCCTACAGACTTCCTGATCTTTGTAATCACCTCCCACTCCATCTGCCTCACCCTCCTAGCCACGCTCAAAAGCATTAAAAATATACTCCTCCCTGACTGCAACTACCCTCCTCCTTCCCACCATGGCCCCTCCCCACCACTATGCCTCTCTCCCTTTCCCTTCTGCTACCTCCATTTCCTCACATCTGACTACTGCTCCACTTTATAACCTACTTCTCTATAATGGTCCTTCTCTGTCCCAGAATCCTCCCTTCACCTCCTCCATACTGCTGTAAGGAGCCTACCTTACCCCCCTTTAATTTTGTCATGTAAAGCTAGCCTAGTCATGTATTGTACCTATAGTACGTCAACCTGACAGCTCTGGTATGAAACTGTCTGCACACCTCATTTGTAAATCTACTCTAAATATTGTAAGTGTACATACCGTATGTTCTTGTGACTTAATATGTCAGAAAGTTTTACATGACTGTTGTCTACTGTAACTCCCACAACCCTCTCCCCCGGGTCACACCTGGAAACGAGCCTCAGCTCAGTGTGCCTTTCCAAGTTATTAAAATTTTCAATAAATAACTAAATAAATTAGAAACACTTCGGCATCATCTTGGTTCAATCCTTATTCCTTTCCAGGACATTCTTTTCAAATTGGAGCAGCATCCTCAGCATCAAAGAATAAAACTCCTGTGCACATCATTAAGAGATTTGGAAGATGGACTTCATCAGTTAATCCAGAAGCAGATGCAGACACAGTATTTAGGATCATCTCCTCTTAACTTGCCCAGAGGACAGGCCTGTCAGTAGCCATGGGTCCTTAAAGGTTTCCTCTACTGGGGGTTTTACTACTCCTACATGCTACTGGTCACAGTCTCTGTGAGTCTAAGAAGATAATCTTTTTGGGCCTTCTATTCCCTACACACTGCCTGGCTTCCATACCAAGATTGGGAATAGAGAAAGCTTATTCAGTGTACACAAGCACAATGCTATGCACAAAAACATTGAAATGGAAGAGCTGAAGCCCGAGGTTCCATGTGGGGGAATAGCTCCTTCCACTTTCAGCATAAATACAACCTGCTCCTTACAGTCCATGCTTAACGAGTTTTGTCACACCCACCATCCTCCCCATCCTCCTCCTCCTCCTCCTCCTGCACTCTACTCACCCTTGGTACTGGGCCTTCTGTCTTCACACATTGCCTGACTCCTACCAAGGGTGGATTAGAGAAAGGCCAACTGCTTAATCAATGTACACAGGCAAATGTTATTCACCATAACACTGAACAATGTTTATATACATAGCACTCGGTCTGCTCTGTTGAAACAACATGCAAGGGCATCAAACAGCCAGGTTATTTCCAAACCAAAATCAGTGCCATGACATTACTCATGAGTTGTAACCAGTCAGGGCAATTGAGCAAAAGAGCATGGGGACCTCCACCATGCTGCTGTAACATGATAAATGAATTGCCCCTCTGCTTCTCAATCCCCAGTCATAAGGCTGATTTTGAGTAGGGTACAGAAAAGATCATGCAACATTAAAGAGTTGCTGATGCTGGTGCTTCTGGGAAAACTGTGAAAACCATTCTATCTAGACATCACATGTTAGCCCCCAAAGATGTAGCTTCCACTTACCTCTGGAAGGTCTCATTCTTTGAGTTTGGATGCCTAGTCTTCCAGTCATCCTGTTGTAACCTCAGGGGATTACATCCTCCATCCGGGTCCCCATTCAACTATCCCACTGAACTAGTCATAGAGAGGATCCTAATGGTAGAGATGTCCACTGATGCCCCATACATGTTATTCCTACTGTTTTCCCTTCCCCCTCCTTGAGAGGTTGTGTGAGATGTGGTTGCTGGGATTGCCCACTGTATCTCAAGATAGTTTGCTATGCCATTAACCCTTAGCTAAATGGGGTGGAGGGATGGTAAAGAGCAAACCTATTCTCCTTCTTAGCTGAGAAGAGCAACTGGTGGGATGATCAGTTTTCCCTAGGACTGTGCACAGCACAGGCCTGGGTTCAAGACCCAGACCTTGCCACTTTCATGGCAGGTGGCTTCCTAGCTGCTTAGCTATTGGCCCAGCATCAAGTCTTCTTTTCATATCATACCCCCCCCACACACACACATAAATACAGTTTCCTCCCTGGCATTCTTTGTAATATTGGAGAGATTCTTGCTATTAATGTAAACAACTGAGTGTGTCCCCCTGTCTTAGATTTTTAAAACTTTGAACTAAATTAACCAATGTTAGGGAGTCCAAAAATCCAACCCAGTAGTCAGTTTGGTGGATGTGGTGGGGGAGAGGCTAAAATGTCTATAGCTGGTTTACCTATCCCAGTTACAGGTTTCACTGTGTCTCTACTCATCATGGGAATATCCCAGGCAACACTTTTGTTTTGCCAGGTATATCAACTCTTCACAAATCAAATTCTCAATAACTTGAATGTTCACCATTTTACAGCCTTGTATCTTCATCATTCTTCAAGAATTACATCTCAAGTTAAATAAAGATTATTTAAAAATGGATTTTTTTTTCATTTGTGTAGTGCCTATTACCAATGACACATCATGTAATACAAAATTGTCCAGCATATAAGACTGTTGCAGCCATCCTCCTAGTTAGAGCACTTTAACTGTACACCTTGATGTAATCCAAGTGCTTACAGTACATGCAAGTCGATTCTTATGTAAAATGTAATGGGTGGATTTCTGATTTTCATATATGTATCTTGCATTTTGAAAATACAATAACATTTTTAACTTTAAAATCCATGTAATGTCTACTCTCTTCATCAGTTGAACTAACTTTATACGTGTAAGGAATTTAAGGACAGAAGGTCAGAGAAAGTTAAGGATTAGAGAAAGTGGAAAAAAGCATGGCATGTTGTCAGCTGCAGCCTATTTTCTATCTAATACTGTAATTGCTAATTCATTAAGATAAGCTCAAAGAGGATTATGTATGAGTCCACACAATGATAAGATGTGGCACTTCGTTTCACACTGCTACCAGCCGACAAAGGCAGCAGTGATTGAAGCAGGATCTGGTTACCATGGCAGCCATGGTGCTGGGTCTGCCATCCTGGCATTAAACAGATTGGGCCTGTCTTTGTATTAGCAATGCTGTACACTGCCAACAGCACTCTAAGCTGAAAAGACTAATATTTGGACCTATACAGACCATGCTGGTGTAAATGAGTTTGATGTAGGGAGCCTCTGGCTGCACCTGCTCCCAGCTCTCAGATTCCCACTCTGCTGGGGATTGATGTTCCCTTTTTTTATTTCGTTTAATCCCTGGGACACCTGCCTTGGCTTTTTTGGACTGCTGATAAAAGGAATGAATGAATCTTTTATCAGAATCAGAAGGCTAAATAAATACAGCCGTTCCTGCCTAATTAAACAGGAAACTGTACATGTGTAATAGACAGGTGCCACCTGCCTAGAGCATGATTGGGTATTCTGCGCATGTCTGTGTATAAATCACAGAAAATAGAACACAATAATATTAAGTAGAGTGGTGTAAGTTTGCAACATTTTAAACTCTATCCAGGAATATGTACAGAA
The DNA here is from genome assembly GCA_016271365.2 of Neoceratodus forsteri. Taxonomy (NCBI): domain Eukaryota; kingdom Metazoa; phylum Chordata; order Ceratodontiformes; family Ceratodontidae; genus Neoceratodus; species Neoceratodus forsteri. The sequence continues at coordinate 12,107,034 of CM057456.1, forward strand.
TACAGATGAATAGTAAGGGTATACACTGTCCATAACCTAGGTGCTTGTGCCTTTAGATGCATTAGTAATAACTGTTTTTGATTTCTTTCCTAACCGTTCACACTCTTTTCTTTTTATTTTGTCAACAACTAGTGAAAAAAGAACTCCAACATGATCTCATATTGCAGTACCATAAAATCCTTTCTGGCAAACCAGGCAGTGTATTGCAATGAGAAACACAGCATCTGTTCGTAGCTTTTGAGAGAGAACAAAAAAAGCTTCTTTAGACCACATAGTTAATGTGTCAACTAAAGTGGACTCCTTGAAGGATACAGTGGATACATTTTTTTTATTGTATTGATGCACCCAGACTATGGGCATGGGATACACCCTCTAATTAGCTCCCAGACCACTCTCCCGGCATCCCCCTCCAGGGCATCTGGCTGTGTGGCCTGTAGCTTACCCCTACAGTGGGGCGCCCTCGGGGTACTGGAGGAGAGATCAATATCCACCAGAAACCCCAGCTGAGGCTTAGTCCTGGTGCATCATTCGGAAGGCAATCCAGGGGCTTCACAGAGCTCCATGACCAGGGGTGTCTTTGGTTTCCCCAGGAGTGCAGACATGCAATGATGTCAGTGTGGATGGGTACACTCCTGCAGCTGTCCCACATATGTCCACTGATGACTCCACTGAGCCAGGTAGTCCTGGCTGCTGGACACCCAGCCTCCAGTGGGTGCCACTAGTTTTCCAAGCAACCACAACCCTTCCCCACTGGAGGTGGAGAGCAGTCCCTGGGACACTCATTCAACCTCCCCCTGCCAACCCTTTGATGCACCATGTTCCTTCCGAACATGGGTCATCAGTGCAGCAGGCAGTAGTGCTATTGCTGCACCAGTGGGCCAGCGATACAGTGGAGTCTTGCACAGCTGCCACCAGGCATGCCAGACAAGCATCCATGCAACTGATGGACATGCCTGCAGATAACAGAAAAACCAAGCAATGGTAGCCAATATTCAAGTCGTGGGCCTCTCAGAAGGTGTGGAAAGAGATTCACTATATATTTTTATGCTGGACTGACTTGAGGAGGAACTAAGTGCTAATCTGGAGAGTGAATCACTTATTGTGAAAAAGGCATATAGGGTCACACCATGATACAATGTGGCAGAAGTATCAGGGCTTCAGATCATTCTGTTGGTGATGGCACAGGTAGGATTTGGGGGCAGGTTTCTCTAGCTTGCTCATGAGAAGAAGGAGATATATGTTGATGGGGCTTGGGTCCAAACCTACCCAATCTTGAGCTATGCAGTGTGGCAACATCACAAACAATTTGATAGTGTGAGTAGGAAACTTTAAAATCACTAATACTATGTTATAGCCAGTGAAACATTTGATTGTGCATGGGGACAAGGTGCACTCTGTCACAGACCTTAAGGATACTGGCTGTTAGACCAAGAAGAATAAGGAGTCTGAGTATTGTTTGCTGGATACAGTATCAACAGAGGAAGATGAGGACTAAATGATACAGGAGAGTATCTGACTCATGAGGGGAGAATGTATAGAATTGTTTCTGTGTTGCATACTTTTCAAATTAGGGGACTTACAGGGACTATCATTCTATAGGGTACTATGTCACTTCAGGTACAACTTTGGTAGTTTATTAAATTGTTCATGTTTTAAAATGGTGCCAGTTCTTCCTTCCCAGTGTCAGCTCCTCCAGTGAGGACTATTCATTCCCACCTTGATCTCTACAGGGTGTTCTTTAGGTGTGCATAGTAATTTGTGCAATTTGAACTCTGATGTGTTTTTAGGTGCCAACAAGTGTAACTTGTAGTTGACCAGCTGGTGCAAGCAGTAGTGCTACCATTTGCAATGCTGACAACATGGGTTCAGTAACAAGCCTGGAACACTGGAGGGTCAGTATGGGAGTAGAAGGCTAGACCATATAGTGGATAGCTCTCCTCCTCCAGGGGATGGACACACGTCGTCAATGCTCTGGATATCCAGTGATGATAGTGACTGTACATGAGAGACTGTCAAAACAGTGACTCATTTAAAGCTCTACCCTTTTGGGCTATCCTGTAAAGGTAGCGACAGTAGAGATCAGTGAGGGAAAGCGACCAGAAGAGGAGAGATAGGGAAGAGAAGGGGAGGTATAGGGAAGAGAGTTTGTGTGAGGTAGTGTGCCATGCTGCTACTGAGCTAGCCATGTGGTGTGGTGGTGAGGGTGACTAGCTTTGGTGCAGTGTGTACTGGGTTCGGGACGGGGGACTGGGGAAAATTTTACTGCTGCCATTTTTTTTAGGTCAGACTGTCTCCCCCCCCCCTCAACATGCACCCCCCCTTCAGTTGGTTATGTTTAGTCAGGGGGTGTGGGGTGGTACAGCCTCCCCCTCAAAAATACTATTTTAATTTGCTGGATGTCTTGTCACCCAGAAGTGTACATCGCCAATTTGCTTTTTGATGATGTACACTTGCTGTAACAGCGATCGCTGTTTTGCAATCGCTGTTATGACATGGAATCAATGTTCTGACCCCTAGCAGTGGCTGGGGCCGATACGCCAAGTCAATGTGAGCATATGCTGGGGGGGTGGGGAGTACTGGTGCAGCAGACATTCCCCCATCACAAAAGGAAGCACACTTAACATTGCATAGATGTCATTGCATGTCTTCTCTATCTAGGGGGGAGCTCTATAAGAAAAGCTCTATGTTAGTGCAGTATGATGCCAGAGCTGCTACCAGAACCACTCCACCAAAGTTTCCAGAGATTGCCCGATGGCAGATTAACATCTCAGTCCTACCTCCACCTAAGGGGCCATGGGGGAGGCAGAACACCACTGTGGGGGGCAAGCCACAATCTCCCAGATGACAAGTAAGTCCTGGACAACTGAGGAGTGAAATTGAAAGGGGTCTACAGGGCTGATATGGGGTATATACCCGCTTCCATAGGAGAATGAATAGAGATGCAGTGAAATTTAATTTCACTGGTGAAATTCCAGCGAAATCAAGAATTTTGCCTGGTGAAATATTTAATGAAATTCGTACATTTTACTTAATGTTTCATGGATGCAAAATGTGAAGTTCCACCAGTGAAATGCAGAATTTTGTTGGCGACATGCAGAATTGTGCTCAAGAATGGCAGAATTTTGCCTGCAGGTGGTGAAATTCTGCATTTCATCAATGAAATTTCACATTTCACTGGCAGAATTCTGCACTTTGCTTGTGGAATTTCACATTTTGCACCCACAAAATATTTCTCAAAATGCACAAATTTCATGAAACATTTTGTGGAACAAAATTTTCCAGTTTCAGCCATCTGTAAGCACCTATTGTGGTGATGGGCACGCTTTTCTTGCATGTGGTAAAGTTTATAGTTACATTTACTTTAAGTGATTTTCCTGCATGATGTCATTGCTGATGTCAGTGATGGGGTTTTAAGAGCTTGGAGTAGGTTTTTACACCATAGAACTGTTAGTTCTGTGTTGCAGTCAACTTAATTAGTTCTGTTTGAGGGTAATTGTCTTTGTGACTATTACTAGTTGCAGGATATGCATTGCCACAGTATGTGAGTCTGTCTGGAAGGCATACTGTATGTCCAAAATATGTGAGCCAATGGCTCAGTACTGGAGAACCAGGACAGTACTAGGGGGCTTATGTTCAATTCTGATTAGGGTACTTTTTTCATTTTCACTGCAATTTGTGCTGTATGAGAGAAATTGTTAGATGCCATTGCTGATGTTAGTGAAAGGGCTTTAAGAGACTGAAGTAAGTTTTCTGCCCATGGAACTGTTCAATGTTGCAGTCAACTTAATTCATTCTGGCTCAGGCTTGTGTAAAGTGCACATTTGAATGCAACTTGGTGGGAAGTATTCCTTCAAATTGCAGAGACTTCATTAATAAACTATACTGCCTATTTCTCCCTGCCACCTTACCCTCTGGCTTGTTTTACATAGTATTCTCCCTTTCTTCCCCTATCCATTACCACCAGTACCACAGGGTTTTGTATTCTGTCTTACCTCTCTTCTCCAACATCTCTTTTTGGGAGACATCCCCCCCCCCCAACTATAGGGCTCCCCATCTGCCTGGCCCGGTCTTCTTTCTCTTCCCCCTTTCATCTGCCTTGTCTTTTACCACATTCCTCCTCCTTATCTCCTTCCCCTGTCCTGCTGCACTCCTTATTATTGCCCTGCCCTTCTCATGTCCAGTTTTTATTCAGTCTATCAACCTCCTGTCTCCTTTGCTATGGCTGTCTGTCTTTTTCCTCTTACTTTCCATCATCACATTACCTACATCAGCCCATACTGCTCCTTGCACCCATGCTACTCCAAATGTTGACACTGAGGATCCTCTGTACTGCTGTTTACAGTAACCACTCCTGATCACACCAACGTGCCAGACTGCAGATCCTGACAGCACAGCCACACCACACTTCCACTCCTGACTGCAGAACATGTCCCAAAGTGAGCAGATATGTCAGACAACTGAAACACCATCCTGAAAGATTATGCTAAAAAAACAGTCCCCATTTTACAGGTGGAGGGCAAGACTGGGTGCATGCATGAAACAAAAGTGCATACCCCCACTGTCTTTGGACTTGAGGCTTTATGGTTTGATTAACCCATCACATTTTGCCATCATTTACTCTGTCTCTCTCTCTCTGTCTCTGTCTCTCTCAGTGAAGCCCAACAGGATGAAGCCCAACTCTGCAGAATTCTGCAGTAGAGCTGCTGCAGCAAACAATGCAGTTTCAATGGGAGTTAATCCCTTTTGTCATGCAGGAAACCTGTGACACTGTGATTCATCCTGGTAGGCTTCACAAAATATACAGTATGTATTATATATATATATAATAAATAACTATATATATACATATATAGTTAGGATATAGTTAGGTTGAATAGGCAGTTTAATGTTAAACTCCAAATTTTGCACATTAATAACATTGCAACCAATCAACAGATTTGCACAAATTTGGAATGCTCAGTGTGGTATGGTAGATCTCTTGATTTGCCAAGTTGTGTTTTGGTCGATTGTACTGTTTTTGCACAGCGTAGTGCTGAAAAATGCATTTTTTGCCACTTTTTGACATTTTTGTGCCCATCGCATGGTGACCACACCATTTGATCTTTTGGTCTGAAAATGTCAGAGTAAAAATTGTTTGGGTCAAATAACAATCCAACGTTAGTTTGGTGAAAAAATATTAATCCATTCCAAAGTTATTTAATTTTAAATTTTTGGGTTCTGAGCATGCTTAGTTCACTCCAAGATTTATATGTATTTTTTGCGAAGGGATTGGTCTCACAGTCAAGGATTTTGTCACCTCTCAAGCATGGATTGAAAAAAATCCCCATCTGTGATGAAAAATTCCCCTTTCGTGACCCGCCATCTTGTTTTCATTCCCCTCGCCCCCCAAAAATAATTTTGTAGCTTCATCCATGGGTGACCTTTTGTTGTAATAAGGCATGGGTTTGCTCAGGGTGATGCTCAGTACAAACCTATACTTTTGGTTTGCTTCATTTTGGCCAAAAAAATGGTTGTTTCAAATTTTGAAATTCTTCATGTGTGACTTGCTAAGTTCCGATTCACGAGCTGACAAAATCCACGTCTGCAAGCCGATCCCCTTTCACGAGGTAGCAATATCTTTGACAGTGAGTTAGGGATCAGATGGCCCTCCTTGCAGATGAGGACTGAATCATGGTCAAGGATTTTGCTGCCTGAAGAAAGGGGATCGTCTCGCGGATGGGGATTTTGTCAGCTCCGAAGGGATTGGGTTTTGAATCCCGTTCGTGACCTGACATAATTTTTCATGAAGCTGACAAAATCCTCATCTGCAAGCAATCCCCTTTTCGTGAGGTAGCAAAATCCTTGATCGTGACTTAGGGACCAGATGGCTCTTTCTCAGGAAAGGATTGACTCACAGTCAAGGATTTTGCTGCCTGACAAAGGGGATCAGGCTCATGGATGGGTATTTTGTCAGCTCGCAAAATGGGATTGGGTTTTTGAATCCCCTTTTGTGAGCTGTCAAAATCCCCATTCATGAGTTGTCAAAATCCCCGCCCACGAGCCGATCCCCTTTCGTGAGGCAGCAAAATCTTTGACCATGAATTAGGGACTAGATGGCCAAAATCTGATGGTGAAGGATTTCTCATGGATGGCAATTTTGACAGTTCGCGAACAGGGATTGATCTCACAGTCTGGGATTTTGATACCTTATAAACTAGGAATTTTGAACTTTTAAAAACTTCCCCACTGCATTGTAAATTAACGATTTTATGTTTTGACTTGAAATTTGCAGGATATAAAGGGGATGTCCCAGAGATGTGAATTATGCTGTTTTGGTGTGAACAAATGTATAAGTTCCATTGATATATTATTATGAAGTTGAGATTTTTCTCATAGGATAACATTGTGGTGCCCATTGTGAGTTTCAGTGCCCAATCTTGAAAACAAAGTGAGATACGAATTTTTCGTTACCCACAGTTTAGTTCACCTTTAGGTGAACTAAGACTGTGAGGAAGTTTTAAAGTCATAGATTACACATGCAGTGGAAATGTTTTCATAGGTTGTACAGTTACTGAGAAATTTGGCAAATTTGTGTTACAAGAGTTCCTTTTGAGGCCTATGGGGCTATTGTATGACTCCATTGCAATGTGTAAGGGCCCGTGCCCCCACACATGAATATTATTAGGAAAAAAAAAATAAATGTTTGTGGGCACATGGGGCCTGGAGGGCATGTGCTCCCACCAAAATGTATTAGTTAGCCCTGTACAGTATTGTGTGTCTATGATGCTATGTGTAAGTGGGAGTACAAAGCCCAGAGGACCCTCGCTCTCACACAAATATAGTGTTATGTGGAAATGGACAGGATAGTAGGAGCATATGGCCAGTGCTCTAACCAAGATGTACTAGTTAGCTATATGGGGTATTGTTTGTCTGTGTTACATTTGTGGGAGCGCAGGGCCTAGATGGCCCATGATCCCAAACACAGATACTATAATGCAGAAATGGATAGGTTGTTGGGATCACAGGGCCCGGAGGGCTTGCACTCCCACCAACATGCACTGGTTATCCTTAGACGGTATTGTATGTCTTTGTTATGTGCTACTGGGAGTGCAGGTGCCTGAATGCCCTGCAGTCTCACACACATATTATGTTATGCATAAATGGATTGGTTGGTGGGAGTGCAGGGACTGGAGGGCCTGTGCGTCTACTAACATTTAGTGGTTATCCCTAGAGGGTCTTGTGTGTCTATGTTATGTGTTTGTGGGAGCACAGGGCACAGAGAGTCCACATTCCCTCACACATATTCTGTTAGGCAGAAATGGATTGCTTGGTGGGAGCACAGGGCCCAGTGGGCCCACACTCCCACTAACATGTAGTGGTTATCCCTAGAGGGTATTGTGTCTGTATTATGTGTTAATGGGATTGCAGGTACCCAGATGGCCTGTTCTGTCACACACATATTCTGTTATGCAGAAATGGATCAGTTGGTTTGAGCATGGGTCCTGGAGGGCCCACACTCCCACCAACATGTACTAGTGCATCCTAGAGGGTATTGTGTCTCTGTGTTATGTGTATGTGGTAGTGCAGGGCCCAGAGGGTCCGCGCTCCCACACACATATTCTGTTATGCAGAAATGGATAGGTTGGTGGAAGCGCAGGGCCTGAAGTGCCCAGCGCTCTCACTAACATGTACTGGTTATCCCTAGGGGGTATTGCATGTCTGTGTTATGTGTTAGTGGGAGTTCAGGTGCCTGGAGGGTAAGCAGTATCACGCACATATTCTGTCATGCAGAAATGGATCAATTGGAGGGAGCACGGGTCCCAGATGGTCCGGCTCCCACCAACATGTGCTAGTCTATCCTAGAGGGTACTGTGTGTCTGTGTTATGTGTTTGTGGGAGCGCAGGGCCCAGAGGGCCTGCACTCCCACACACATATACTATTATGTAGAAATGGATAGGTTGGGGCTGGCCCTCTGGTGAAGGGGCAGGTTGCCTACCTGTGACACTGGCAATGTGGGTTCAGAAATGGACCTGGAACATTGGAGGGCTGGCCAGGGGAGAAGGATCGAGTGTCCAATGACTGATCTCCTTCTCCAAGGAGGAGGGGGGGAAGAGTGTTCAGCATAACAGGGACACCTAGCAGAGGCTGGGTGTACTGAGCATTCCAACACCAGTTGCTCAGGGGGTTGGGGCTGATGCTGGTCATCATTGCACATCCCCACCCCCATACATTGGGGAAACAATGCTGACGGCACCCTAGATGAAGCCCACCCTCAGCTTCAAACAGCTCTCAGGCTGGCTTCTTGACCTATCCCATCATTTATGGCAGTATAGGGCTGGTGCCGCAACCCCACCCTTGGGGGGGTAAGCCAGGAGATATCATGAAGCAGTGCCAAATATTGGAGTGGAAGCCGGGGGTATGTGTCTGGGCTGAGGTACTGGGTGGCCGTTGGTAGAAAAAGTGTAATAAATAAAATAAAAAAAAAACATGTACTGGTTATCCCTAGGGTGTATTGTGTGTCTGTGTTATGTGTTAGTGTGAGCACATGTGCCCAGATGGCACGCACTCTCACACACAGATTCTGTTATGCATAAATTAACAGGTTGGAGGGCGTTTGAGGCCTGGAGGGTCCACGCTCCCAGCAATATCTACTAGTTCATCCTAGAGGGTATTGTGTGTCTGTGTTATGTGTCTGTGGGACTGCAGGGCATGCACTCCCACACACATATCCTGTTATGCAGAAATGGATCAGTTGGTGGGAGCATGGGGCCCTCTGGATGTGTCCACCTTCCACCCCCCCCATGCAAAGTCTTCTGACAACCCCACCTCCCCCCCACACAAAAACTGCCTGAGCACCACTCCATCACACAGCTCCCCTAACAGTTTATTCACACACTCTCACTTCTCCCACAACAGACAACTGTGGACCCCCCACCTCCTTGTCCCCATCCCCTTCTCACCACACATTACTGCCACTCCCCCCTTTGATTATAAACAATTTGATTAATTTGTTAAGATTTAGAAAGATGACACAGAGCCATTTTTTATCTTTAGAAAAATTACTTTTAGTGAAAAAGTAGACATTTTTAAAGTTTTTCCAAAAAATAAAAACTTTTCTTTTTTCTTATTACACAAGTGATTAAATTAAATTAAATATTACTATATAAAAATAAAAAATATTAAAACTGTGTTACTTTCACATGGGGGTTAATAAAACAAGAAAAAAAGAAAAAATGGGCCTAGCTTAAATAAAAACAAAATAGACAAATTAAGGTGACTGTATGTGACAGTGATATGCTAGCCCTCTTTCTGTGATGAGGGCACCTTGGGGGAGCTGGAGGAAGTGGAAGGGTCCACAGGAGAACTTTCTTGGGTCAGGAATTGGTGCCCCTCCTCCTCTGGTGTTGTACTGGGAGGGGCACTTGGTGGAGGTTCTTGGTGCTGTTGAGGCTGCTGGAGGGCCAGGCCCATATCCTGATAATGCTGCATGTCCTGATGGATGAGATGGTGGATTCCTTCCATGGCCTCAAATTGCTTCTTGGCCAGCCACAACATGAGGCCTTGTGTGGTCTCTGGGGCAGCAACACTGGCCTCTTCCTGCTCATGCAATTGATTTATTGCATGGGAGAGCCCTCTGTTGCTGCCCTCAAGACCACAGACAGCAACCATGGCTGCGTGCCCAACACAGTACTGTCACTGCAGCAAATCCATAATTTCATCTTGCTTCATCAACATCTTTTCTTGATTTGCTGCAATGACCTGACTGCATCGGGCTGCTGCTTGGTTGCCATCCTCAATGGCCTCGATCAGCCAGCCAAGGCTATGCTGTGTGTTTTTGAGCTGTCCTAGAAATTCTGTGAGACAAAAAATACATGATGTAAATATTAAATAGTATTACTGTTTAGTTTTAGTGATTTGGGTTTAAAATGTGCACACTTCTTTGCTATTTACTACTTCTATTGTTGAGCAGCAACAAGCTATGTAGTTCATGAAGGCTGTAGTAGTGATGTTGGTATGTTAAGAATGTTTTAAAATGCAAAATATGGATAAAAAAGATTATATAAAAGATCTGTGGCCTTGAGATGTAGGGACACAGACTGCATTTTCTTTCTGCTGTATGATAGAGCTTTTATTGATGCCTTGGTTTGCCAGTCTAACAACAGTAAAGTTGTGACAATATGGCAGCAGTCTGTCATTCTATATTGCTGACTTACATTATGTTAATGGGATAATTAGAAGACTATTTGTTTTGTTCAGGAAATTGAAGACATAAGGTTGCCCAATTTGGCATAAAAATAATGTTTGGTGCCATACAGTATTAAATATTATGTACTGTATGTGTATTGGTTACACAGATGCACTGATAAATGCTTCTAGAGTATTTCTTGCAATGTGTAACAATTCATAGCTGAGTTGTTAAGATTTAAAATTACTTTCTTTTGCTTACCTCTTGAAGTGTTTACAGTGTTGTTACTGTACAAAGTCCATGCATCATAGTTCATGTTGTTTTGAATGTGCTGTTTGCAAGTGATATTCACAAACATATATCTTAGGGTGTGATTTTGGGTGGCTGGCAGCAAACGTGAGCATATATATTTCATATCTTCACATTCAAGCAGTATGGCACATGTGATGATACTGGGTTTAGATTGGAAAAGAGGATAGAGTAGAAGGTATGAAAACAGCTATGCATGCTAGCATTTATTTCTACTGTTTAGCCCAATAAAAAGCTTTTAAACGTGCTACGGCACAATAGTGCACTCTTTTCATAGTATGAGACACATATTACTTACTGTTTATTTTTTTCTTGACATTGTGTGGCATTATGGAAAGAAAGAAGAAAATAATTGTTACATAAATATATCATTGAAAGACATCCCCCCCTCTCCTTTTTCCTGGACACATACCCACTTGTATGCTAAGATTAACAGTGTTGGTATCTTAATTGTGGATACTACATTCATAACAGTAAAACAGACATATAAATAGCATGTGATCAATGACTGATCTCATACAATTACAGTTTCCTCTGCTATTCTTCTCATCTGTGCCTTTTTGTTCAGAACTGTGTGCCAGTGCCTCTCCCCTGCACAATCTATTTACACCCTTCTAGTACATCAAGCATGTTTGGACTTTGCACACTTGCTGACTATGGCAAAATACTCTTGTAGCTCTTCAAAGGATGGTTCATCTTGTGCAGGAGTTTATCTGTTCCTTTGTAACATCGCCTTCTTACCATCAAATTATAGTGTACTGTTCCTACTTACTGTCTAAAGGTCTGTGCCTACAGAATGAGCTGTGTGAACAGCTTTCTTACTGTATAGACTCATAAATATTTAATCAAAGTGTGCTGAAGTGATTATGTGAGTGCAATAATACAGTCACAAGGTTGACGCCATTCACTGTACAGGTCTTTCCAGGAAGCATGACACCGTGTGCTTGTGCTGAAGGCTGTCATCACACTGCTGTATGATCCGGCATAGCCTGATATTGCGCTCCCTGGATGGTATTGTGGCTTTATTTATCAACACAGAATAATTTGACTATATAGTTCTTACCTTCTAGAACAGACAAGGCTCTTGGACACACAGTGCAGTGATCTCTTGAAATAAAAGACAGAGGTTTAATGTACCAATTTGTAAAATACATAATGTTGTGGCTTTTGGAGAAGAGATTTGCTCTGCTATACAAACTTACTGCTTATTATTTGCAAAATAAAATTCTATGATACTGGCCAACTGTTCTCTCTCCATGTTGTGAGGTGTGCTTTTGGTAACTTCTGTGCTTGTTATGTGTTCTTAATAGTATTGTGTTAGCGTGACCCCCCCCCCAATCTCTTTCGTACATGGACAACCCCAGCCACCAACAACTGACACTCTTGTTATGCAATAGTGTAGTTGATGATACTGTTATACGTATTTAAGAATATAAGCAATGTTTTTGGAGGTATCCTTATCATGTTTTGATATCAAGCCTTAGCGTGACAATTTGTTTATTTATATTTACTACTTGTGAGAAAGTTTATGTTGGCAGAACAAATCTCTGTTGAAATGCGACAATTTCTTACAATGAATAAAGTTATATTGATTTGTTAATACAACTACGGTTTTCTACTATATCATGCTATCTTAGTAGATTGTTTTGTCTATTTTTTTAAGTAGCTGCTAAAAAGTTAACTGTTATTGGTTACAAATATTTACATAATATATGAGGAGCCATTATTGTAAATAGTATCCCGTGATGTTAGCTAGCCGCAAGTGGGCACCTACCAAAACAGCGACTCACTTGCGGTGCAAGTAGGACAGGGTGAGGGTGTGAGGAAGGTGACAGGAAGGGGGTTGCTTGCATATAGTGACAGGATGCCACTATATGTATACGCATGCGGGGTGAGCATAATGGAAGGGGGTATGGTTGGCCTGGTGTGGCTGGCATGGGGCTGCCAAGCTGGCCCCATAGTGTGTTGGGTGGGTGGCAGCCTAAAGCTGTGAGGGTTCCAGGTTTGGGTCCAGGCATTCCTACATTTCTGTGCGCCTGGTCCAAAATGTATTTTTTCCAGAATTTGCACCCCTCCCCGTCATGCACCCCCTGGAGTTAAGGATCCTTTAGTATAGGGGTGCAGGAGGCTGTTTCCCCCCTTATTAACATTTAAAATTGACCAGCCCGGTGGCACTGAGGGTTGAGGTGCTGGATGCCACACCTTGTACCACGCCAGCGACCTGGGTCCGGTAGCAAGCTCGGGACGCTGGGGGACAGCAGGGGCAGGAGAGGATTAAGCACCCACAGGGCTGCTCTCCTTCTGGGAGGGGGGGAGGCTGGTGATTGCTTGGCACATCAGTAGCTCCTGGGGGAGACCAGGAGTGCTGTAGTTCACCAAGCAGCACGTAGATGGCATGAACCAATGCATGCAGGGGTTACCATGAGTCATGTGTCAGGATGTGCATATGGATGGGAGGGGGGAGAAGTGCTTGCCAGAAGAAGGAAAACCCCAGTCTGTGAGGTAGGCAATGGCACCTGCCCCCATGCCCACAGACTGGTCCTCCCTGTCTGGCCTTCCAGATTCCTCTGCCCCGGGTCCTTTGCTACATCAGAGCTGACTGTTGAGAGCACCCAAACAGGAGGGGCAGCCCAACCCCAGAGGGGTTAAGCTGGGAGTATTAATCATGGCTAGAGGAGGGGGGGGAGAGAGAGAAGGCACTGGTTGGAGGACTTCAGGCAGGGCAGGAGCAGGCAGGATGCCTGAGAGAGGCCCCGCAGACTGCAACCGGAGGGAAAAAGATTAAAAAACAAAACAAAAACAAACCATTTAAAATCCAAGTCCCCACTGCCATTTTCCTGTGCACCGGGGGTGTACATCATCAAAACTGAATTTTGGAGAAATACCCTCACCATAATGATGGTCCCCTTTCGTCAATCACCATTATGACACAGAACCATTGTAAACTGAAATCAAGCAGCTTACAATCTTGTTATGCCATTGTCATGACATAACTCTGTTGTTAACCCTTTTTGAGTATGTAATTTCAATGGTATAACAAAATGGTATGCTCATAATTAGTGTTCTAACCAAACGGAATGATCACAACAATCAATGTTCTATAAAGTTATTCAGTAAAGTAAAGTAATTCAGTCTGTGATTACACAATCCTGGTAGCCCATACAACATGACGTGTGATGTATGGTCTTTGGTTAACAATTATGCTGAAAAAACTTCTTGAGGTTGCCATAATATCTGAAAAAGTCTCAAGCTGTGACCTTGAGGTTTACAATGATGCCATGGCAACGTCTTGAAGTGTTAACAGTGTGGTTATTAAGCAAAGACTGTACATTATCCTCTGTATAGTGTATGGTTCAGTGTTGTTATGGATGAAAATGTACCCCTTTTCAAAAGTTGTTATGCTGCACTACCTACGCTTACAAGTTTGTAATGGTGCAGTAGTATGTAGTTGGTGTCATATAAGAACTTTGAACATGAGCTACAGCCTTCTGATTCTTGGGGAAAGGTTAAGACAGTGAGATATGGTCCAGGAGGCAAGGCTTGGCAAAAATAAAAAATCTGAAAACAAAAAACATACTTCACCATAAAAACTTAACCATGCACTATGAAACATAGTGTGTGGTTGATGAAATATGACGTGACTATTTTTAAACTCTTGAGGTTTCCATGGTAATAAGACCTGTTGGGTGGCACTTTTAAGGTGTCTGGTTAACATGGAAACCTCTTGAGTGGAAAATGCTCCTGTTGTATGGGTGATCATACAGTATATTCAATGTGACTGTGGAATATTTAAGCATAATACCTGTACATGGTTATGCTGGTGCTAAACAACATCATGGAATGAGCAAAATAGTCTTCTTACAGCCAGAACTATGTATTGTGTGTACCTCTGCAACCATTTCTTTTTTACTATCACAGATATAGGTGTCACATTCACAATGTTATTTGAAACTTTGACTGTGTTGTGAAAAAAACACACTACGCTGGATAGAAACAAGCATTTGTCAATGCCAAATGTTTGCTTGCTGGTATTAGCATTGGAAATGCAGGAGTTAGACAGATGCAGAATAGGAATGGCAGAGAAGTATTGAACTTCACACCAACCCCCCCTCCACCCTGCAGAGACAGACAGGCATTGGAGTATGCGTTTGTGTTGTCGCCCATAATGTTCAAGCCATTTCATCTCACCCTATCCTGCAGACACTGACAAGTGTTGAGTTGAGCCTTGGGGTGTTTGGCTTTACATTCACCCCACTTCATAAGGACATATGCTAAAATGGGTGTAATATAGAATAGGGTGAACTGTGGGGCTGAAGAGTCAAGGCACAGCTCCATGTCAGTCAGTGGCTGGGGATGGGGGGTGGGGTTGGAATGGCATGAGCATTACAGTCAGCAATCCAAGGCACACCCATGTCTGTCAGTTCAGGAAGGGTGGGACTATGGTTAGAAGCCATAACGCCCGGTATTTGTTGGTATTTGCAGTGCAATGTTCAACATGGCCATTTTGTACTTCAACCTCATGAAAGCATTTGGGACCCCTTCTCATGAACAATGGCACTGTGATTTTGTCAATGTGTCCAAAATTTGAGTTTCCACAGCAACTGTGCCATTGTGCGCCAGATGCATGAAAACACAGATCGGGCAGGATGTGAAGAATGAGAGCTAGTACCATTCATAGGGAGGTGTGAAGAGATGGCAATGTTGAAAATCCGTGGTGAAAATATTAAAAATGCTCAAACTTCTGAGTGTACATGGAAACTATGCAATGTATGTGCATAACACAGTCATTTAGTGGAATTATTTCACCAAATTCTCAACATAGGCATTTTGTGACCTCTGCTTATGAACACTGTATCTATGATGTTCTTAATCTGTCCTGAACATTGATTTCCCACAGCAATTGCAGTATTCAGTGCCAGACGTGTAAATGCATATTGCAGGTAATATGTGAAAAATACAAAATCACACATGCCCCCACCATGCAAAGCATCATGGGCTGCATATGCAAATCACCACAGAATGTTATGCTGGTTCAACTCTAAGCAGAACTGCATAGTGCCAAAAGGTCTCTCACACAGTTTGCAAAGGGTGCCAACAGAAAACATAGACATGTGTTTCGTCCTACCAGGACTCATCAGTATATCTCGTCTGTTTGCCACCCCAGTGGAATGGACCAGTTACTCTTAAGGCAGTGTGCCTTGGATATACTGTGGTGAACCCATTAACATAAAAAACTATTTAAAAGACAAAGAACCTCTGTGAGCAAACACTGAGGCAAAGGTTATCCCAAAGGGCATTTGGCTGGGAAGCCAAGTTTCAAGAAAATATAAAATCACACATGCCCCCACCATGCAAAGCATCATGGGCTGCATATGCAAATCACCACAGAATGTTATGCTGGTCCAACTCTAAGCAGAATTGCATGGTGCCGAAAGGCCTCTCACACAGTTTGCAAAGGGTGCTAATAGAAGACATAGACACGTGTTTCATCCTACCAGGACCCATCAGTATATCTCATCTGTTTGACACCCCAGTGGAATGGACCAGCTACTCTTAAGGCAGTGTGCCTTGGATATATTGTGGTGAACCCATTAAAAAAAAAAAATATTTAAAAGACAAAGAACCTCTGTGCGCAAACACTGAGGCAAAGGTTACCCCAAAGGGCATTTGGCTGGGAAGCCAAGTTTCAAGAAAATACAAAATCACACATGCCCGCACCATGCAAAGCATCATGGGCTGCATATGCAAATCACCACAGAATGTTATGCCGGTCCAACTCTAAGCAGAATTGCATGGTGCCGAAAGGCCTCTCACACAGTTTGCAAAGGGTGCTAACAGAAGACATAGACACGTGTTTCGTCCTACCAGGACTCATCAGTATATCTCGTCTGTTTGACACCCCAGTGGAATATGTGAAAAATGACAACTGTACTTTTCATAAGGAGGTGTGGAAAATGGCAATGTTGAAAATCTGGAGGGAAAATACTACAAATTTGCAAAGTTATGAGGGTGCGTGGAAACTGCACAACGCACGCTTGTAATACAGTCATCTTATGGACATTTGTCACCAAATTTTTATAGGACGTCTGCTCATGAACAGCGTCACTGTGATTTTACATACGAACATACATACGAACATATGAACATACGAATCTGTCAGCAGAACACACCAATCAGTCTATGTGAGTCTGCCCCAGTGTGCAGCTAGCATCCTAGATTGCAACTGCCGCAGCCTCCTCCCCCTCAGTTCCTCCTCCGCTTTTCCCAGTCCCTGCCCCCCTTAACTCTTTCTCTTGCTTTACCCACTCCTCCTTAAAACTATTGACTGTCCTACATGTTACCACCCCCTCTGGCAGTGCATTCCAACTAGACACCACCCTGTCAGAGAAGTAGTGCCTCCTCATTTCCTCTTGAAACGTCCCCCTTCCAACCTTAGTCCATGGCCTCTTGTCTCTCTTCCACTCCACAGTTTAAGCACCCCCTCGGTGCTATGTTTATTTACCCCCTCAAGTAGTTAAATGCTTTAATCATATCTCCCCATCCCTGCTCTCCTCCAGTGTGTACATGTTCAGTTCCATCAGCCTAACTTCAAATTCCTTTCCTTCCATCCCCTTTAACATTTTTGTTGCTCTCCTTTGCACCCCCTCCAATAACTTTATATCTTTCCTCAGGTATAGCCTCCAGTATTGCTCACAGTACTCTAGGTGTGGTGTGACCAATGATCTGTAGAGAGGTAGGATCACATCCCTGTGTCTGGATGAGAACCCCCTTACAATGCATCCCAGCATCCTGTTTGCCTTCACTGCTGCTTTCCTGCACTGGGCCAAGTTGTTCATGCTCCCAGTTACCAGCACCCCTAGGTCCTTCTCCTCCTCTGTGATCCCCAATCAGTAGTCCTTCTTCTGGTTCTTAGCCCTGAAGTGCATCACCTTACACTTCTTTGACCTCAGTCCTAGCTGTCACTCCACCAACCATGTCTGTAGTTTGGTTAGGTCCCCCTACAGTTTATTCCATCCATCCTCTTCATCCACCATGGCCCCCAATTTGATATAATGTGCAAACAGACTAACCCTGCTCCCCAGTCCGTGTGCTATATCAGAGATAAAGAGCCCAAATAGCACTGGCCCAGCACTGACCCCTGCAGCACCCCGCTTGTCACTGCTCTTGGTACCAAGAGCTACCCCACCACCACCACCACCCTCTGCACTCTCCCCTGTAACCAGTTCTCTATCCATTTAGTCAGACCACCTTCTACCCATACCCCTCCTTCTCATCACTCTTCTCCTCCTTGGCCTGTGTCCCTGCTCCTAGTAGTCCGCACCCTTTCTCTTCCTTATTCTTATTGGGTGGTGGTGCCTTCTGTATTACACTCAGACCACTCTGCCTGCCCCCTCCCAGGGTTACGCCTCTGACTTTATCTATACCTAGGGGAGTGAGCTCATTAGGCTCCCCTGTCTGGATCTTTCCACCAACCTCAGTCTTTTGGCCCCCCCCTACTAGTTTAAATCCACCTTAGAAGAGATATACCCATCTAATCCTACCTTTAATACTCCCTTCCCCTTCCTGCTCAAGTGTACCCTGTCCCCGTGTACAAGTCACTATTCCCCCCAGACCCTACTGCAGTTAGTCACTAACCCATCATTTTTGGTGTGGCACCAATCCCTCAGCCACTCATTGAACTCCTCCATATCCTCCTTCTCCCATGCTTGCACATGGTACCGGCAGTACCTCTGAGAATGCCACCGACTCCCCAACCCCCTCACACTGCCTGCCTAACTATTCAAACCTCCGCTTCACTACTTCCACAGTCCCCCATGCCAAGTCGTTTGTACCCACATGCAACACTAAATGAGGTTTCTTCTTCCCCCTTACTGCACACTTGATCAATTCCTGCCCAGCCCCTCCTGCAGTCAACCTGGGGATAGCTTTAACCAAAATATAGCTGTGCCTTCCCCCCCGCTGCCTCATATCTCCCCTTTCAGCATAGAATCCCACAGGATGAGTACCCCCCCTCCCCTTACCCCTTTTCCCTTCTAATGCTCTTCCACCACCCCAGTATTCATTCTTCCCTGCCCCTTACCCTGCCAGCTGCTCCTTCTGTGACTTCTGTATCTGTACCCCTACTTCCACCTCACCCCTTTTCTCTGCCTTATTCCTCCCATCCCCCTTGAACACCTTCCCAGCCTGATTACTTCCTATTGGGCTTCCCATGTTGACCTCCCCTCCTGCACTGCTGATTTCCAACCCCTCTCCTATCCCCACTGTTGTCGATTTAGAGCCCCCATTCCCTTCTACCTTGATAGTGATGCACCTCCCATCCTTCCCCTTCCCATTAGCCTTCTCTCCTCCAGTCACTATCCTCTTCTTCCTTACTAGCCCCACTTCTGCCCTTTTATCCTTGCTATCTTTTCCCCTACCTGTTGCCATCCCTCTCATGCCCCGCTTGTCCTCCCCCATTCAGTATGTTCCTGCTCCCCCTCTCTCTCCATAGCAGAGGTTCAAATCTATTCCTAGTTTATACCCCTCCTACATCTCTTCCCCCTCTCAGTTCCCCCTCCTACTTGTTCCCTCTGTGCCACCCCTGGTCCCACCCCTGGTCCCTTCCTACCAGCAGCCATCTGCTCTCTCCCCTGGTACTCCTTGTGGTCTCTTCCTCCCCCATTAGGAGGCCTCCCTTCACCTTGGGCACTGCCTTTCTCCTCTCTTTTCTGTTAGTGCCTCTGATACTGGGGTTGGATTCACTACCTAGTTGTTCTTCCTCCGTTCCCCTTTGCCATCTCCTATCCCCTCCCAACCAGGATGCCTACTATTCTCATCTGCTCTGCCACTTAGACTCCTCCCTAACCTCCACAGTTCCTCCCTCAAAGTAGTCAGTCATCTACAGACCATACATCTCCCCATCCTCCAAGCCCAGTCCAGGGTCATGGTGGACCCATGACCTGTACACCTCACAACCCTTCCAAAGATGCCCACCCTATTGACATGTGGCACCTGCCCCATTTTGGCCCCCATCTTATGTTACAGGCTCTTACTCCCAGGTTCTGTACCCTACTACAACTGTTAGGCCCCTATTTACTCAAATTCCTGTCCCCCACAGATGTCCCCCTACTGCCCCTTGCCCACCAGGTTAATTCAGTCTCAAATCTCGTCCATTAGATACTGTATTACTGTAGCAATCAAAGGCCTCCTTGTCTATTTTTCACCCCTCAGCTACCATACTTTTTGTTCTCAGCTCTTATATAGTTTCACTTAGCCCAGTTATAAATCCTGTTACACTCCAAGTATTATTCAGCTCAGTTAGAGAAATAAACATAACAAATAAATATGTATTATTACAGCAATCATAACAAGATAGCACGGTATTTAGCTCAGTTAGAGAAATAAACAGAACAACTAAATCTGTATTATTACAGCAATCCTAAAAGTAACCAATCATTGCTTTGTCTCTACTCCAGAGGCCCTGCTGCAATGTAGGACCACAGAGGAACCTGGGCGGCAGGGTGGGCAACTCTAAAGTCCTAGCAGAGCTCTATTGAGCTTGTTCACTTCCCCTCTCACTCACTCATTCTATTTCTCCCAGCGCTGCAGGTTGCCCTTTTGTACTGGGCTCCGGCTTGCATTGGTGTCTTTTTCTGCCCACAAAGAAATCTGCAGCAGTCCTAACAGAGCTCCGTTGAGCTTGCTCACTCCACCTCGCTCACACGCTCATTCTGTTTCTCCAGGAGCTGCAGGCTGCCCTTCTGTACTGGGCTCCTGCCTGCGTTGGCACCTTTTTCTGCCCACAAAAAAATCTGCAGCAGTCCCAACAGAGCTCCACTGAGCTCGCTCACTCCCTCTCTCTCACTTGCTCATTCTGTTTCTCTCTGTGCTGCAGGCTGCCCTTTTGTACTGGGCCCCTGCCTGCACTGACACCTTTTTCTGTCCACAAAGAAATCTGCAGCAGTCCCACCATGGTTCCGTAGAGCTCTCTCACTCCCCCTCCCTCACTCGCTCATTCTGTTTCTCCTGGCACTGCAGGCTGCCCTTTTGTCCTGGGCTCCAGCATGCATTGGCATCTTTTTCTGCCCACAAAGAATCTGCAGCAGTCCTGACAGAGCGCTGCTGAGCTCGCTCACTCCCCCTCTCTCACTTGCTCATTCTGTTTCTCCCGCGCTTCAGGCTGCCCTTTGTACTGGGCTCCTGCCTGCATTGGCACCTTTTTCTGTCCACAAACAAATCAGCAGCAGTCCTGACAGAGCTCCGCTGAGCTCGCTCACTCTCCCTCTCTCACTTGCTCATTCTGTTTCTCCCAGCGCTTCAGGCTGCCCTTTTGTACTGGGCTTCTGCCTGCATTGGCACCTTTTTCTGCTCACAAAGAAATCCACAGCAGTCTCAATAGAGCTCCGTTGAGGTCACTCACTCCCCTCTCTCACTCACTCGTTCTGTTTCTCCGGCCGCTGCAGGCTGCCCTTTTGTACTGGGTCCCAGCCTGCATTAATGCCTTCTTCTGCCCACAATGAAATCTGCAGCAGTCCTGACAGCTCCATTGAGCTTGCTCACTCCCCCTCCCTCACTCGCTCGTTCTGTTTCTCCCAAGCGCTGCAGGCTGCCCTTTTGTACGGGGCTCCTGCCTGCGTTGACACCTTTTTCTGCCCACAAAGAAATCCACAGCAGTCCTGGCAGAGCTCAGTTGAGCTTGGTCACTCCCCCTCGCTCACTCGCTCTATCTTAATCTGTTCCAAACACTGATTTCCCAAAGCGACTCTGCTATTTTGCTCCGGTAGCACGAAAACACATTTTGGCCAGAATGTGAAAAATGACAGCTGTACTTTTCATAAGGAGGTGTGAAAGAATGCCAGTGTTGAAAATCTGGTGTAAAATATTACTAATTTGCGAGTTAAGGGTGCTTTGAAACCGCGCAATGCACGCTCATAACAAAGTCATTGTATGGGCTTTCAGCACAACATTTTCAACAAAGGCATTTTAGGACCACTGCTCATGAACAGTGTCACTGTGATTTTCTTAGTGTCCCTAACACTGATTTCCCACAGCATCTGCGCTATTCTGCACCGGAAATGTGAAAACACATTTTGGCCAGGATGTGAAAAATGACAGCTATACTGTTCATAAGGAGGCATAGAAAATGCTAATGTTGAAAATCTGGAGTGAAAATATAGCAAATTCGTGATGTTACGAGCATGTGTAGCAACTGCGCAATGCACGCCCGGAAAACTGTCATTTTTTTTACTTTTTCCACCAAATTTGCAACATAGGCTTTTTGAGAGCCCACCTCATGAACACTGGCAATGTTGTTTTGATAATCAGTCCCAAAAGATGATTCCACGCAGTGACCGCAAAATCACCTTCGGGACTGAATAACACCATGACAGTGGCTGAATTCATAGAGGAGGGGTCCCAATAACCCCATGTTGAAAATCTGGAGCCAAAATTCCCCAAACTGCCTGAGATATGCACCAAGTTGAAAAAACCCAATTTATGCCATTATACAGCTTACCGCCATTTCTTCAGTTCGCGGTTGGCTTTGAAGAATGCAGACGTGTTCCCTGTCCACTGAAGATCATCGCTGTGGGCTCCGTTGGTAAGTATGAGGTGGGTGTGGGGAGGTAAGCTGCACAGAGGGTGGGCATGGGTTGGGGGAAGGGGCACTGACAGCAAGGGACCGTTTTCTTCTTTACAGGGTTTTAAAAGAAAAATAGACATCGCAAGACGGTTTTTCCTTTTAGCAGGTACTTTTGACATGCTGGTGTGGTCTCCCAACATGCCAACTGCATGTTTTGGGGTGAGGGGACTGGAGCTGATGGGGATTGGGCTCCCCCATCAGCACATATGGGGGGAGAAGAGCAGAGGGGGATCGGGCACCCCACTCGGCATACAACAAATCGGGAGGTGGCATTATGCCAATGGGGAGTGGGCTTCCCCATCGGCAAATTTAATGGGGGAGGACTGAAGCTGACGGGGATTGGGCCCCCATTGGCAAATTTAACAGGAGGGGGGGACTGAAGCCAACTGGGATTGGACCCCCCGTTGGCAACGAAAGACTTGGTGGGGGGGTGCACGAAGCTGAGGGGGATTGGGCACCCCCTCGGCAAACAACAAATGGGGGAGGGGGCTTACTGTGTGCCAATGGGGAGTGGGCTCCCCCATCGGCAAATTACTGGGTCGGGACAGCAAGGTACAGCCTGCAATGACAGGTTGCTCCCTCATTGCAGCAGAATGGCTGATGCTGCAATGATGAGGTGACCCCTGATTGCAGCGGCAAAACCTTTCAAGGTGGTGGAATGCTGGTTGAACTAGTGTCAGCTAGCAGCAGGCTACTGCATTGGGAAACCAGGCCAAGCCTCAAAAGGCACTGAGGCATTGGCTACAACAGTGCACACCTCCACAACTCTGCTTCTGAAACAAGTTGCTGCAACATGTTTCTTGTGCATGTGTGCAAGATAACATAAAAAGAGATGCGATGAATTATTTTTTGTTAACCTGTCCATCACATAGTAGTCAGCCACGTGGATAAATTAGAAATATGCATTCCTTAAAATTTACATTACAGTTGTTTGTTAATAGTGAAAAATTCACATTCTGACTTTATCTGTTTATCTGAGAAATGTGTACTGTTTTTTCTAATTGTGACATGCTTAAGTCTGTGCCTGTAGAGAAGGCCTTTTGTTGTATGTGTGCTCAGTATGTTGGGAGAGGGATATTCTGACTGGTTAGCTGTTATCTGCTAATTTATAAAAAGGGTGTATCATGTTTGCAGGTGGTGTGGTAACAGAATTGTGCAAAACATGTGTTTGGCTGTTGTGACCTCTCTTTCACTACTTAGGGGTAAGATTTTATTTTATTGAAGTGTATAGTTATCTTTTGTGCATGACTATTGTTTTGAATGTCACTGGTTACTGCAATGTGGTGTGGTGGTGGTGGGGGGACTGCTGTGTGTACTGAGTGCATAGCAGCATGGGGTTGTTGTTACCTAGTGGGTTTGTCTAGCAGCTAATACTCTGCATTACTAGATGTCATGGACTGCTTTTCACCGCCTATTCCACCTTCAGATCTTATGCAGAGTTGTTAACTGATGAGCTATGTTTTAAGTTGTGTGAATGAGTGGTTGATCGAACAGAAAAATTTGAGGTTATGCTAAGATAGTGATGTATGGTTTGATATAATTGTACTTACATGCTGAATTGGAGGCCTGGCAGGACCTATAGCATCTCTGGTTGGACCCGGGTGGGGCTGTGCTGCTGTTAGTGTTTGGCCCTTGGCCACTGTTGGGACAGATGGTTCAGCCACAGAGTATTCAACCACCATAATGTCTTCTTCACCCTCTGTGGCCTGCTGGTCGCCCCCAGCAGTACCCTCCAGCTGATCTTCCTCCTCTGGAATACAGATGATATTTTCTTTGTTGAATTGCATAATCTGTAACACTTTTGTTGTTGTTTCAAGCTTTACTTTGTACAGGTGCTTATGGCTCACTTAAGGTGCAAGGTGTTTTGGCTAAAAAGTTTGCTAAATCAGAGTGATGTTGCTATTTGTTGTAGTCTAGTGTATCCCCGCTTCCCGACTGATAGCCTGATTGTGGCCCACAGGACCCTAACTCATACCACTCTCCTTCCCAACCTCCTGCAGTGATTGCTGGGCAGTGAACCTATCTGCAGACCTCCATGGTTGTCTGCCAAATGACAGCTTATGATATGTGCAGCAACTGCATTGGTTCACACTGTGGAGCAATATGCTTGCAATACTCACTGTAATAGTGATACACAACTTTCTGTATGAAG
This sequence comes from Neoceratodus forsteri, assembly GCA_016271365.2. Lineage (NCBI taxonomy): Eukaryota > Metazoa > Chordata > Ceratodontiformes > Ceratodontidae > Neoceratodus > Neoceratodus forsteri. The sequence goes on from CM057456.1 coordinate 12,131,281, forward strand.
TCATTCATGGGCAATAAAAAATTTGTTTTCCACTATTAAGCATAAAATGGTGGTGCGTTCACAAAGGGCCAGTGGCTTAACAAACTTGCATTCTATGAACCTATAGCATGTATAGTGCAAGCCAATTGATCCCTCAGTGTGGAACAATGCAGTACAGTAGCAGCAGCTACTGTATGTCGTCATTCAGTGGGCAGATGTAGAGGACTGCGTTTGCTGCTCCTTAAATAATGGGGGGTGTTAGCTGGGTGTCCTGTGTGAGTGTGGGTGTAAGGAGCTACAGGTGCCACTAGACTACAAGGGATGGATAAAACTGTCTTTTCGCATGCACTAGGAGGAACACTTGCTGTGCTGGGTGCTTGGCGCATTTTGCTGGTGAACACTACACAACTCATGCATACATGGGTACAAAGTTACGACTGTACAAAATAGGCATACATGGTAGCCACAGACAGGTGGACTGCTGCACTGTATGCTACAACACAGCAGCCACTAGTTGTGGCTGGCAGCCCCCACTCCATGGCTTGAAAACTGTCCATAAGCAGCCACTGTGTGACCTGGGTAGTCTAGTGAATGTACTCCCTGTCTGGTGCCTTGACCCTGTAAAAAACAGTTTCATGCAACTCTGCTAGTCTAGTGTATCCCTGCTAGCCTACTGACAATGTGACTGTGGCCAAATAAGTGACGTGCCTGTTCCTGATAGTGTTGTGGCACCCATGCCCTCCCCCCCTTCTGAGCAACCACACAGGACACCTAGCTCATACCACTCCCCTCCCCGCAAACCTGCAGTCATTTCAGGCAGTGAAACCAGCTGTCTGATGAATGACAAGTTACAGTATGTGCTGTGATTGCAGTTTTCCACACTGGACCAATACATTTGCTATGCATACTGTAACTGTTATACACAACTTTCTGTATGAAGGCATTCATTGAGAAAGTTGTGAATGACTTTTTACAGTATGTAGTGCAAGCCAATTAGTACCAAGTGTGGAACAATGCAGTAGCAGCAGATACTGGATGTTGTCATTGTCGGGCAGCCATGGAGGTGTTCAGTTAGGTTTGCTGCTTGATGACTGGAGGTGGGGGGGGAGTGGTGTGAGCTTGGTGTGATGTGTGGGTATGTGGGGGGTGTCACTACTCTACAATGGATGGACTAAACTGTCTTTCACGTGTACTGAGCAGATCACATGTTGTGTTGTGTGCTTCACGCATTTCACTGATCAGCACTGCACAACTGATGTATATATGGGCACAAACTTACAACTGAACGTAACAGGTGTAAATGGTAGCCACAGACAGGTGAGCTACTGTATGCATGTCACAATGCAGCAACCTCCAGTTGTCAGTGACAACCCCCCCCACACCACATTGAAAACTGTCCACAATCACCCACAGTGTGTCTTGGTAGTCTAGTGAGCCTACTCCCTGTGTGGTGCTTTGAACCCAGTGAAAAACAGTTTCATGCATCTCTGGTAGTCTAGTGGTTCCTTCCTTCTTGACTCATTATGTGATTGTGGTAAAATAAGTGATGTGCCCATGCTTGATAGTGTGGTAGCAGCCCTGCACTCCCCCCTCTCCATTGCTCAACACTCGCAGAGGACACCCAGCTCATACCACTCCATTCTCCACACTGCTGCAGTTATTGGCAGGCAGTGAATACACCCGCAGACCTCTTCAGCTGTCCACAAATGACAACTTCGAGTATCCTCTGCAATTGCATTGATTCACTTTCTGGAGCAATATGCTTGCTATGCATACAGTAATAATCACACACAATTTTACGAATGAAGTCATTCACTGAGAAAGTTGTGGATGACTATCATACCATGTAGTGCAAACCCATTGGTCCCCCCAAGTGTGGAACAATGCTGTAGCAGCAGTTACTGTATGCTGTCATTCAGCGGGCACGTGTAAAGATGTATGGTTGCGTTTGCTGCTACTCAATGACTGGGGGGGTGAGCTGGGTGTCCTCTGTGGGTGTGGGTATAGGGGGTAAGGGTGCCACTAGACTACAAGGGATGGATAAAACTGTCTTTCACATGTACTAAGAGGAACATATGCTGTGCTTGATGATTGGTGCATTTTGCTGGTGAACACTACACAACTAACGCATACATGTGCACAAAGATTCGACTGTACAAAACAGGCTTAAATGGTAGTCACAGACAGGTGGGCTGATGTATTGCATGCACAACACAGAAACCATCAGTTGTGGTTGGCAGCCCCCCACACCGACACATCCTTGAAACCTGTCCATAAGCAGCCACTTTTTATGTTCTGGTAGTCTAGAGAACGTACTCCCTGTTTGGTGCCTTGACCTTGTCAAAACAGTTTCATGCATCTGTAGTAGTCTAGTGTATCCCTGCCATCCAACTGCTAAGGTGATGTGGCCAAATAAGTGATGTGCCTGTTCCTGATAGTGTTGCGCACCTGTGCACCCCCGAGCAATGACACATGCGCCTAGCTCATACCACTCCCTCCCTACCCTCTGCAGTCATTCTGGGCAGTGAAACCCAACTGCAGATCTCTGCAGCTGTCTGACTAATGACAGCTTACAGTATGTACTGCGAATGCAGTGGTCCACAACATGGATCAGTCATTTGCTATGCATACTGTATTATCATACACAACTTTCTGCATGAAGTCATTCATTGAGAAAGTTGTGAATGGCTATTACAGTATGTAGTGCAAGCCCATTAGTACCAAGTGTGGAACAATGCAGTAGCAGCAGATACTGTATGTTGTTATTTGACGGGCAGCCATGGAGGTGTGCAGTTGGGTTTGCTGCTTCCTGATGACTGGGGGTGGGTGTGTGGGGAGTGGTCTGAGCTGGGTGTGATGTGTGGGTGTGGGGGGGTGAGGTGAGGTGCCACTAGACTACAATGGATGGATAAAACTGTCTTTCAAGCATACTGAGAGGACCACATGCTGTGCTGGGTGCTTCATGCATTCCACTGATCAGCACTGCACAACTGAGGTACGTATGGGCACAAACTTATGACTGTACAAAACAGGTGTAAATGGTAGCCACAGACAGGTGTGCTGTTGTAATGCATGTCACAATGCAGCAGCCACCAGTCATCAGTGACAACCCCCCCCAACACCCCTTTAAAAACTGTCCACAATGACCCACAGTGTGTCCTGGTAGCCTAGTGAGCCTACTCCCTGTGTGGTGATTTGAACCCCATGAAAAACAGTTTCATGCATCTCTGATAGTCTAGTGGTTCCTCCCTCCCTGACTGATAATGTGATTATGGCCAAATAAGTGACATGTCCATTCTTGATAGTGTGGTGGCACCCCTGCACTCCTCCCCCCATTCCTCTACACCCACAGAGGACACCCAGCTCATATCACTCTTTTCCCCATAGTACTGCAGTTATCAGCATGCAGAGAACACATCTGCAAGCCTAGGCAGCTGTCGAGAAATGACAACTCACAGTATCTACTGCAACTGCATTGGTTCACACTGTGGAACAATACACTTGCAGTACATACTGTAATAGGAAAGTCATGTCAGACAAATCGAATCGATTTCTTTGACTGGGTGACCAAAGTAGTAGACCGGGAGGGGCTGTGGACTTGGTCTACCTAGACTTTACAAAGCATTTGGCACAGTCCCACACAAAGATTAATAAAAAATTAGCCAGCCTGGGAGTGGGTCCCAGGGTGGTAGCCTAGGTAAAATATTGGCTGGACAACAAGACACAGAAGCTAATAGTAAATGGAGTCCACCCTGAAGAAAGGGGGGTTACTAGTGGGATACCGCAGGGTTAAGTACTGGGTCCAGTCCTTTTTAATATCTTTGTAAGTGACATTGCAGAGGGACTGGAAGGAAAAGTATGCCTCTTTGCAGATGACACAAAGATATGCAACAGGGTTGATACACAAGGAGGCATGGAAAGGATGTGAAGGGACTTAGCAAGGCTGGAGGAATGGTCAGAAGTATGGCAGCTTGGATTCAATGCAAAGAAGTGCAAAATAATGCACCTGGGAAACAAAAACCAAGGGGAAGAGTACACAATGGGGAGGAGGTAGTAACAGCAACAAAAATGGAAAGGGACCTGAGGAGTAATCATATCAGATGACCTTAAGGTTGGCAAGCAATGTGAGAAGGCAGTAGGGAGGGCTGGGAGGATACTGGGATGTATAGGGAGAGGCATCACCAGCAGAAAACAGGAAGTTGTTATCCCTCTGTATAGACAGTTGATGAGACCCCGTCTAGAGTACTGCATCCAGTTCTGGAGACCCCATCTCCACAAGAACATAGAGAGAATGGAGGCAGTCCAGAGGAGGACAACTAAAATGGTGCAGGGTCTGCAAGAGAACCCATATGAGGAGAGACTAAAGGAGCTTAATATGTATACCCTTGATGAAAGGAGGGAGAGGGGGGACATGATATAAAATTTTAAGTACCTCAGTGGAATCAACAAAATCCAAGAAGGTGGCATCTTTCAGAAAAAGAGATGTGCTAGAACAAGGGACACAATTTGATGATAGAGGGGATGGCTCAGGGACATTGTGAGGAAGTATTTTTCACAGAGGGTGGTAGACACATGGAACAGTCTTCCTGAGGAAGTTGTAGAGTCTAAAACTGTGGGAGAATTCAAGAATGCATGGGACAGTTGTAAGGGCAATTCTTGTGGGGGATAGGAAGAAATAGGCTGTTGGTTAACTGGGATCTGCAGCTTATCCAGTAGGTAGGAAAATGGGCAGACTGGGTGGGCCAATTGGTCTTTATCTGCCATCAAAGTCTATGTTTCTATGTTACACAACTTTCTGTTTGAAGTCATTCATTGAGAAAGTTGTGGATGACTATCATACTATGTAGTGCAAGTCATTGGTCTCCAGTGTGGAACAATGCATTAGCAGCAGCTACTGTATGCTATCATTCAGTGGGCCTACATGGAGGTGTGTGGTTGGGTTTACTGCTCCTCAATGTCTGGGGAGTGGTGAGCTGAATGTTCTGTGTGGGTGTGAGTGTAGGTGGGTAGGGGTGCCATTAGACTACAAGGGATGGATAAAACTGTTTTTCACATGCACTAAGAGGAACACATGGTGTGCCAGGTGCTAGGCGCACTTTGCTGGTGAACACTGCACAACTCATGCATACATGTGCACAAAGTTATGACTGTACAAAACAGGCATAAGATGGTAGCCACAGAGAGGTGGGCTGCTGTATTGCATGCCACAACACAGCAACTACCAGTCATGAGTGGCAGCCCCCTCACCTCCTACCCCCTTGAAAACTGTCCATAAGCAGCCACAGTGTGCCCTGGTAGTCTAGTGACCCTACTCCCTGCCTGTTGACTTGATCACCATAAAAAAACAGTTACATGCATCTCTGGTAGTCTAGCGTAGCCCCCCTCCTTGACTGATAATGTGATTGTGGCCAAATAAGTGACGTACCCATTCCTGATAGTGTGGTGGCACTCCTGCCTTCCCCTCAAGCACCCACACAGAACACGTACCTCATACCACTCCCCTACATGCCCTCCTGCAGTCATTGCAGGGCAATGAACACACCCACAGACCTCCGCAGCTGCACAACAAATGACAACTTACAGAATGTGCTGCAAGTGCATTGTTGCACACTGTGGACCAATACGCTTGCTATGCATACTGTAATTGTCATACACAACATTCTGTATGAAGTCGTTTATTGAGAAAGTTGTGAATGACTCTTATACTATATAGTGTAAGCCCATTAGTACCCAGTGTGGAGGAATGTAGTAGCAGCAGATACTGTATGCTGTCATTGGGCGGGTAGCCATGGAGGTGTGTGGTTGGGTTTTCACTTCCTTGATGACTGGGGGAATGGTGTGAGCTGGGTGTCCTGAGTGGGCAGGAGGGCACTGAAAGTACTACATGCCATGGTAGGTGCTTCATGCATTTGGTGGTCAGCCTTGAACATCTAATGCAAATGGGGTCATAATGACATACAAATGGCCTCATTTGCATCTTGCATGGATAATGGTCCTAGTTGCACATTTTGTTCTAAATATCAGGAATTTGCACACATTGTAATTTGGATGTTCCTGCACATTTCCAATTCTATGTATTCAGAACTGTTAGGGAGATGCCCCGACACACTGTATTTGCAATGCCTGCATTTCTTAATATAGTCAGTAGGGATGCGCTGCGGTACATCTCTTCTGAATATGTTGATTTTGTGCTCCAACACAACACAGTTGTGCAGATAAAGCGATTGTGCCCTGCCCAGGTGCAGCCTAAATATCTAGCCATATATGTACAAATGTGTCTGTGGAATGTGTGTGACTTTTACTTACCAGCAGAGTCGACCACTAGGAGTTGGTCGACTGCAGGAACCTCCTACTCCCGACCCTCCAGGACTGGTATGAGGTGGAGTCTGTTCTTTGTGGCAGGGAAGCTTTGTTGTACTGTTTGTGGGGAAAAAAACTATTTACACAAATAAAACAGATGTGTCTTAGAGAAAAATTAGTGTGATTTGAAAATCAAAAGTCACTTATGCTATGGCTGTTATTACATGTTATGATTCTAGATTCCTTTATGGATAACTGTTACAGTGTTTGAGGTAGTATGCTAATCATCACACATCATTATTTTATTACAGATGTTATTCTCTAACACTGTTCGATGAGTACAATGTTGCTACTTGAATTAGTTTCGAAATTCTTAATGTTGTATAGTTTTAATTTCTCTTTAAAATTAAAAACAGTAAGGAAGTAACAGTGCCTACATTATTAATACGTTGATTGAAGCCTGTGGATATATGGCATTATGAACTGGACATCGTAAATACGGGAAGCTGATTGGCCGAGAGGTTTTTAAAGCCGTGATAATATCAGGCTACATCATCACGGCTATAGAAAACCTCCGACCACCAGCCTCCTCACTGACCGCGAAGTCTTCTTCATCTCCAGCAGTCCGCAGCGAGTCAGACTTCCAGTCGGCCGCTATTTAAAAAAAAAAAACTCCCACCAGCTGCGCACACAACAGAATTCAACACAATGGAAGTCGCTGGGAGCAATACTTTCAAAAGCAACATATCCAGCAGCATGCGAGTGGCAGCAATGGATGAATATTTTTTTTTTTCCTCTGAAAAGGACAAATGACAGACCTGCATTGTAGTCATTCTCACACAAACCGCGGCTCGACAAAAAGAAAGTTACGTCCCAGCCACATGGGAAAATGCAAGTCTTGTCCCAGACATTCCTAACCATTCTAATAGTAGTTTCATAATAACAGTCCCGAATGAATCGCACTAGACTCTACCTTTTTCTCGCCTGCTCATCATTGGCTCGCTCTCCAACTTCTCTCTCAGCTTACCAGTCTTCAGCATCCATCCCCAGAACAAAAAGAAATAAAAATAAAGTGCACTGCGAATGGAGAACACTTTAAAAAAAGAAAACTGCAATGGTAAGGAGCGGGTCACCCAGTCACAGGAGCTCCACTTCCTCTACCATGGCCAACAGTGCCACCTGCTGCCCAGAGCCCTCCAGGAACTATTTTATTTAAAGGTATTCCTCCAACACCCCCAAAACACATTTTTAAAATGTTTGTATTTTTTTTTTACTTTAAAAAATATTTAAACCACTTCATAATAGCAATAATGCACTCCAGGTTGTGGTATATCATGGGATATCGTCACTTCTCAGGTCGTTGGACGCACTCAGTCTACGGCCTCGTACTAACCACCCAAGGTGTGATGATATCCCATGATATACCACACCTGCTGTGCACTATTGCTTAATTATGAACTGAGGAGCGAATAGAGGAATCTGATTGGCAGAGTTTTTGAAGCCATGATGATATCGGGCTACATCATCACGGCTTCAAAAAAGTTCCAGTGCCACCAGCCTCCTTGCTCTGTTCTGTCTGAGAACTATTTTTTCAAAATGTACTCCTACATCACCCAAAAACTTGTTCATAAAATGTTTAAAAACCTGTTTGTTTTATTTTTTTATTTATGAAAATTCAAACTCAGTTCATAATAGCAATAAGTCACTCCAGGGTGTGGTATATCATGGGATATCGTCACTTCTCGGGTTGTTGGATGCACTCGGCCTGTGGCCTCATGCCCATCCACCGAGGTGTGATGATATCCAATGATATACCACACCCTGTCATGCCTTATTGCTTAATTATACAATAGATACACAAAACGCTGCTTCCTGATTGGTCAGTTGGCACTTTGAACCCATTGTAAATCCTCACCACAACCAACAGGAAGATGTGCCAGGCACCAGACAGGTGCAGCAGAGTCCGTCTTTAAAATAACTTGGCATATTGGTGTCATGACCAAACAACACAGCAGGTACTGTTAATCTTAGCGTAACCCACAACATATCATGGTAGATTGCTTACCTTGACTACAATCTATGCCAGATAACTCCCCCCCCATCCCTATTGCCAGGACGTTACTGCTAGACTGTTAATGTAAGTTGTATTCATGCATGGCTCTTCAATTGACTGTACAGACTTACGTGGTTGAATAAGTGTAGATGTAAACTTTATTCCTTATTGCTTAAATGTTCTACAACTGGGTGTGGATAATGGAAGGATTTACACACTTCTTCTGTGGTTTGTTCAATTGGTTATCCATTGTGAGCAAAAGCACAATTGGTATGATAGGCTACTTAAATAATACACAACCTGTTGTGCGTGATGCAAGATTTACACACTTCTGGTGTGGTTTGCACACTTCACTCCACTTTGTGAGGAAACTATACCAGGCATTGGTAATTGTACTTTAAACTATATATGGTTCTGTTATATTGGTTTATTAAATTCTTGTGATGTACTATTAATCATACTAAGAAGTATACATACGTCCATGGTGGTGATCACCAAATTCAGGCTTCCCTGCCGTGACCCACATGTTGTAAGCCAGCTCTACCAGTCCCAGTCCCTCCTGTGGACCTCACCAGCAAACTTACTTTTATAGAATGTCTGCCGGGTGAACTTCCACTTCCTAAGACACTCATCTGACATCCTTTCGATGCTTTGCTCTCCCAAGGCATGACCAACCTGTGAAAGAAAAGAGAAATGTTTTTGCAATACACACACACATATATATGTAAATATATATATATATACACACACACACACACACACACACACACACACGCACAATACAATTTGGCTTTGTATCACTGCAAAGGTGAGTGGTATTCATTTTTTTTTTTACAATTGCACATTTTTTTTTTACTGGGGATATAGGTATGTCATAATGACATCTACTTAATAATATTCATTTTGATACAATAGATGTTTAGCACAATAGGATAACTGTGAAAATACCACTCATTACACACACGCACTCTGGGCTGGATATTCAAACTGCGCCATTCAAAGGCGCAGGTCCTTGCAGTGCACAAAATAGATGCGAAGGGGTGTGTCCCATGCGATATTCAAAGGAGTTGCGCTATTGAGCAACTCCTTTGAATATCGCTCTCCAGCCATAGCCACTGTGCATGGTGCAGTGGAACTTGTGCAAGTGCAAGTTGACAGAGTGGAGCAGTCAATTTGCGGTGGCGCAAGTACCATTGCGCCATGCGCAAAATCCGCGATATTCAAAGGTGACATGCAAATGGGCCATAATCACATACAAAGATGCGGGGGCCATTTGCATGTCATTAGCCTCCATTGCATGCCATTAGCATGTCAGGTGAGCGATCCCGAGGACTTGCGCCTGGCGCCCCTGCCAGGCAGCAGCCGTCGGGGACCGGCGCACCCTGCAGCCGATCTCGGGCAGCAATGTAGCTCCCCACCTCCTCCGCTACATCTCCCTGGTGGTCCAGTGGACCGGAAATGCCCGATCAGCGGGCAGAAAGTATCTGAACCCCCATCCCATGTGCCCGATCGCGGGCAGTAAGTAATTGCCCCCAAAACATCTCCCTGGTGTCAGTGTGGCCCCACCCACCCACCCAGCCCACCACCCGCTCCCCCCGCAGCCAGCGGGCGGCAGCATCCACCGCCTGCCGCCCACCACCACCGATCGACTGCGCAGTTTTTGCGCAGCGTTAGAGCCACAGAGCCCATAGTTGCACACTGACAGTCTGTGACGGTGAATGAATGTCATTCACAAACTGGACTGTCATGTGCAGAGGCTGCACGCCCATTGGCTCCCAGCTCTGCACCACCGGGCGGCAGCCTCACCGCCGCCGTCAGTCGGCGGGAGTGCAGGGCGGCAGGCGGTGGGATGCTGCCGCCCGCTGGCTGCCGGGGGAGCGGGTAGGCTTGGTGGGTGTGGGTGGGGCCACACTAGACACCAGGAAGATGTTTTGGGGGCACTTACTTTACTGCCCGCGATCGGGCACATGGGATGTGGGGTTCTGTATACTTTCTGCCCGCGACTGGGCATTTCGGGTCCACTGGACCACCAGGGATGTGAATGGGAGGAGGGGAAGCCACATTGATGCCCATGATCGGGCTGGGGGTGGCCGGGATCGGGTTAGCCAGCCACAGGTCAGCTGTGGGCTGCACCCTGCAATGCAGCAGCTCACCTGTGGGTGGCCCTCAACTTGCCTTTTTTGGCTCAAAGTTGTGCAGGCGCAGGTTGGGGTTGCGCTCTGCATATTCTCCGCACAGCCCGACTGAATATCGGGCTGTGCAGTTTATGCATGGTTCCTCCCTCCTGTTGAGCATACATTCATTTGCATTGCGCTGTTGCTCAGCCTGTTTTCAGTGTGCTAACTGCCTCCTGCTGAATATCACAGACTGGCTAAATGTAGGACTTGAGTATGCGAACCCTGTTGCGCATGGCGAACCCTTTTGAATATCTGGCCTCTATGTTTAGCTAGTGCAAAATAGCAAGACTATCATTAAGCAATATACCACAAGAGGGTGTGTGATGCCAGGATTTACCCACCTAGTGTTGATTTCTAATAAGGTTTATCGGGTGGCTGGCATGTCTTCCCATATGGCCTTACTGTAATTCGTGGTTCCATGTCATAACAATGCCTAGGAATAGCGATTGCCATTACAGCAAATGTTCATTGTTGAAAATGAATTTCATGATGCACACTCAAGTCAAACATAAAGACAGTGCCTGAGACTGATGAATTTTTATTTCATGTGAGGTGCTGTGCCACCATGCAGTTCCCTTGGGGTGCTGTGCTACCAAGCAGTTCACTCTCAGGCTTTGTTCTCGTGTCCCCCTACTACGATTCTCAAGTCCAGGGTGGTATGTAGGGAGGGGGGTGAAAATCTGAAAACAAGTTGGTTGCTGGCAATAAAAACAGAGTGCTGTGCTGGACCTGAACTCCGTACCATGCACCTGTCAAGCAATCACCCACGCACCATGCTAGCGGTCCAGCTAGGCAGCTACCCTTCACACCCTATCCCACATACCTTCCTTCATCTTCTCCCCCACGTGTTTACGCATGTACATCTGTTCGACGACGTTGCAATAACTTGCTACTCCGCTGTTACCCTGCAGATGCCCAGTACACAGATGCCATGATTGAGTCGCCCCTTTTGTAAGTGTACAGTCATGGTCACCCTGTATATGACATACTGTGATTTATATATTGTAAATTGTATAAGCCACTGAATCGGGAGACAGTCTTTCTCGAAACAGCGTATATGTCTCTGTTTACAACTTTTACTGCAGATATAATATAGCCATATTTCTTTTTACCTTTGTCCAAGTGCATGATGGGGTGAGGTTGGTCACCCTCATCACAATGGCAGGATTGGCATGTTGTTCAACTGCCTGAATGAGGGCTAGCATATCACTGTTTTTCCACAGTTTAGGCATTGTGGCCTTCTGTTTATTCCTTTTTGGGTGTTCGGTGGAATAGATGAAGAGAAAGATGACATGATCAATATTACATGTTTAAACAGCAGATATTACATATTCCATGACATGGTACTACCTACCCCCACCTCACCCCACAGACACACACACACACATAACACCCCACCCACTCATAGACATACACATATGCTATGATAAACTAGTAATAGGATGACAGTGCATGCCAGCTTGATTGAATTATATGTGCAATTAATCTTATTACAAGAATAATGTAGAGTAGTTGCGTTGCAATCTTGCACAAATTCACAGTGTGACACTGTTATGCCATGCATTCATCAACGTGTTCATTCAAGACTGAGACTAACATAGCAAGAAAGAAGTTCTCTATTGTTATATTATAGGTTCGTGGCATGCTGAAGTTCAATACTATCATGTGCTATTTTATGTTCGTGACATTACGGGTCGCTCTCCCCAAAAACCCCTGTATAATCTCTAGCTTAACTAACAGATATTGTTGAACTCTGTAGCATTGCATGCCACTAATGCCACAGTGTTCCTAGCCCCCCTTGACTAAACACATTCCCATTTTACATGTAAGCACAATGATATCATCAGACACACCACGCCATCAGATAAAAAAGCATGTGTTGTACTTTGTGTTGTGAGTGTTGAGCTTGTCTATTTTTTGATCAAATTGTGTAGCTCTTAAGAGAGCCTTTTGGTTATCATTCATAGTAGGCACTGCTTATATATAGAGGTATACATTCAGAGAAGTGCTAGAATGTCATCTCGGAGGTCCCCAGCATAAATAGTGTTGCCAGCATTTGAGAGATGCCCATCATCTTTTAGGTATAACCAATGCTTAAACTGGCAAATTTAGGGGTGACGTATAGTGTGCACTCTCATAATGTGAAGGAATCCAGATATTTGGGTGTTGACCTTATAACGTGATCTTTCAAGTCCAGGACAGTATTCATCTCTTCTCCTCTCCTCTCCTCTCCCATTCATCCTCTCTGTAATATCTGAATACAGAATCTTACAGGCAGGTAACATCCCAATAAGAGACTGCAAATCTGACTGAGCAGTCTCAATTAAATCTACTCCCCTTTTGTGGCCCAAATCATTATCTCTGAGGTAGATGAGGAGTATATCTGGTGCAGGGTGTGTCTCCAGTAGGTGGCACATAGTTGGCACTAGTTGTTCCTGTCTTATCCACCCACAATGACACTTCACAATTTGGTAGCTGCACATTCTTGCCAAAATAGGTTGCTCTACTAAATATAGCTGCCCTTCAGACCAGACTGCTCTCCTCAGTCCAAGCACTGACTCTGGAGCTTTCTGACATTCTGAATACAAAGCAATATTATGATACAGGCAGCAGTCTCAGAAATGTGTCTCTTTCTGAACAGTCCTCATGCAGATGCCTAGTATTAGCGTAGGATAAAGCTGTGACAGTAGAAAACTGCTATCTCATGTAGCAACATATAGTGTGGACACACCATTGGTTGCCACCACTTAATACATCTTGCTGTGTCTACAGAATTGTTTGCTGTTGGCCTTTTGTTTATTAAACATTCTTTTTATTTTGGTGGGATAAGGCTGATGCTTGATTGGCCATGTGCTGTGACATGGCAATATGGAAGATTTCTATTAGTCAGTGCCAATCTCCACAGAGTGAGACTGACCCTCTCTTTTTGAACTGCCATTCTGAGTGCTAAGAACTCTTCTCACCTATGGTTATTTAAATGATGCTTGAAACACATTGGAAATCTGTAATTAAATATATGTGAGAGAAGGCAGTTTGTGACAGCATATGTTCCATTCATGCTTAGTTAAATTGCTCATGTTGTGTTATAGTTACAGAAATTAAATGAGTAAAATAACTGATTAACTAAGCTGTTTAGGTGTGGTTCCTTTAAAATTTACTACATTTGCATTTTGCAAATTGCAACATTGTACAATGTTTATTGTATGCACAACTTTTGATTAATTTCATCAAATTTAAAAATATACTGAAGCAATATATCTTTCTGTTCAGTACTAATGTGGCTGAAAGAAAAAAACTAGCCTGAGTAGTTTTGCGTGGTGCTTTTCAAACTGATGTAGTTTAAAAATGCCACATGATATAAAGTTGAGAAATTGAACACCTGTCAGAACACACAATCCAATTTTTATATATTCTCTTTTATATAAACCATACATTTATTATATGTTTAAACAATGCTGTTTTCTGTAGTGTGAATGTCAAAACAAAAACCTGCACCACAGAAAAACTATGAAACATGCTTAATTTGAACTCTTTTTTCAACCTGAATGATAAATCACACAGAACTATAGAAAACAGCATTTAAAAGCTCTGAAATTCCTATTTTGATTTTTATAAGATTGATGCTACTAAATCAAGTGGAAACTGTTTTGAAAGTGTTATGATGTAAAATGTTACTATTTTACTGAGAAAATCCATGCTGCTGGACTGTAAAATCCATGATGGCCAAATTCCTGTTGCTTCCTGTGCGTCCATTGGTCTAGAAAGCTCATTTCCTGTTTTCTTTCTAATCCTCATTCATGAGCATGCAAAAATCCTTGACCGCGACTCATACAAACGGGGATCCCCTTTCGTGAGCTGACAAAATCCTTGACCGCGAGATTAATGCGAGGAACTAGAGTAGGAAATCAATTATTTTATTAAAAATAAAATAAATGTTTTAAGTCAAACTAATTGAATATACTGTTATGTAACTTTTAGGTGCACTATAACACATTATTTAATATTATTTCCTACATTTTAGAAAAGGAAACCTTTTTTTATTGATCCTCGTTCGCAAGAATGCAAATTCATTGACCACGACTCATATGAATGGGGATCCCCTTTTGCAAGCCAACAAAATCCTTGACTGTGAGATTAACATGAGGAATGAGAGTAGGAAATCAATGATTTTTTAATAATAAAATACACGTTATAAGTGAAACTAATTGATTGACTATACTTTTGTGTAACTTTTGGGGACTCTATAAGTCATTGTTTAATATTATTTCCTACATTTTTCTTTCTTTCTTTCTTTTCCTCCTTGAGCCACCAGACTACCTTTTTCCACTTCAGGCATCCCTTCAGGTCTCTGGCCACCATCTCCAGGAATCCAGTGCTCCTATCATTGGACCTGTGGCTACCACCGCTGTGGGGTGGAGGGGTGCTCTTCCCATAGCTCAACCCGAAACAGGATCAGTGCCACGTACCCACAGATCGACCGGTCATCCCCACTAGAGGCGGCCATCAAGCCACTGCATCTGATGCCCATACTTTCCTCTGTTTTCTTCCCCAATGTCTATTGCATGCAATGACGCCCAAGGACCCGAGTCCGCGCTTGTCTGCATGGCCCTTGATCCTGGCATCCTGCCATAGTGCATCCCCATAGATCCTGCCCATGCTTAGTGATCCCAAGCTGTCACCAGGGGCTGCCCGAGCACTGGCAGCAGTACACCCCCTCCCGGGAGAAGGAGAGCAGTCTTATGGATGCTCAATCCTTCTCCTCCCCTGCCGACCCCTGATGACCCTGGCTCATTCCCGAACCCAGGTCAACAGCGTGGAGAGAGGTGTGGTGTCCAGCACCTCAACCCTCAGCACCACTGGACCAGCTGATTTCCTACATTTTAGAAAAGAAAACTTTTTTACTGATTCTCATTCACGAGCATGCAAATTTATTGACCACGACTCATACGACCGGGGATCCCCTTTGACGAGCTAACAAAACCCTTGACTGTGAGATTAACACGAGGAACAAGAATAGGAAATCAGTCATTTTTTAAAAACAAAACTCATGTTTTAAGTCAAATTAATTGGTTGAATATATTTTGTGTAACTTTTGGGGCTCTATAAGTCCTTGTTTAATATTATTTCCTACATTTTAAAAAAGAAAACATTTTTTACCAATCCTCATTTGTGAACATGCAAATTTATTGACAGTTACTCTGCAAATGGGGATCCACTTTTGAGAGCCAACAAAATCCTTGACCATGAAATTAACGTGAGAAATGAGAGTAGAAAATCAATGATTCTACTAAAAACAGAATACGTCTTAAGTAAAAAAAAAAAAAATGAATGAAAATAATTTTGTGTAACTTTTGGGGGCTGTATAATTCATTTTTTAATATTATTTTCCACATTTTAGAAAAGGAAACATTTTTCATTGATCCTCATTCACTAGCATTCAATTTCATTGACCGTGACTCGTACGACTGGGAATCCCCTTTCACGAGCCAAAAAAATCCTTGACTGTGAGATTAACGTGAGTAACAAGAACAGGAAGTCAATGATTTAAAAAAATGAAATACATGTATTGAATTGTAAGAATTTTGTTGAATATACACTTGGGTGACATTTGGGGGTTTCAACTTATTATTAAGTATTATTCTATACATTTTAGCAAAGAAACAGTTTTATTAATCCTCGTTCACAAGCATGCAAATTCATCAATCGCAATTCATATAAACAGGGATCCCCTTTCATGAAGTGACAAAATCCTTGCCCATGAAATTAACGCGAGGAATGAGAATATGTAAGTAATACTTTTTTATGGTGAAAAATATGTTCTTAATTGTTATAACTTGTTGTATGAGCCTTTGTTTAGCTTTTGGGGCATTTACAAATTAGTGCTTAGTATTATTGGTACATTTTTGTGTTATTTAAAAAAACAGCTCACTCTTCATCTGCGAGCATGCAAAATCCTTAACCATCAGAGAGACGCGGTCAAAGATTCTAGTTTGCGAGGATGCAAAATTCTTGTTCATGACAAAATTTTCAGAAATTTCATTTTACAATATGTTATCTTGTGTATTTGCATGGGGATAGTAAATTTAATGTCAAAAATGAGTTTTCTATGTATAGTGGCTGAATGTTATCAATGTTATTTTAAAATGTAATTAAGACAATGTTGATAAAAAATGTTTTTGTGCTTATGAAAATGGAGTGTAAAATGTTGTTGTGACAGGGTGACCCCTGTCATGGATGGGTGCCCTGATGTTTCTACACCCCACCATGAGTAGTCAGATTTATTTAAATGCCTAGAAAGTACTAAAAGTACTGCTGTGTTTAACCCAGGGGCCAAGTAAAACAGGAGGTAAATAGGAGCAGCAACCCCTTCTTTATTCCTGTGCCCCATTCTCTGCTTGTATTCTATCCTATGGCTAGTAGCAAAAGAATGTGGCCCTCTAAAACATCTTTGGTGGTTGTTTACCCGCCTTATATTTAAAATAAAATATGCTACTGTTTATGTGAAAAGCATGTCATGCTGTATGCAAGAACCCCGAGCCAGTGCATGAAAAGAAGCGTAGGTCATGCTTTTGTATAAAACACTGGTACCCCAATTATTTAGAGTGAAGGAGAGAGAGAGAGAAGAGAGAGAATAATGTTTTAATATAGGAGCACGCTCGCTCCTTGAGCTCCCTCTCCCTCTCAGTTCCAATGCAAGCACTCTGAGCAGAGTGGGCAGCTAGCAGGATGCAAGTGACATAGACACCTGAGAGAAAAATAGAGTAAAAAGTACATTGTGTCCCGATTGGTATGTATTGCCCACCATGCGGCACCTATGCCTTGATTTGAGCAGGAATAGCTCTGTGGTTGCTTTGGAGCATAATCGTGCTCCAAAGCATTAGGATTTACTGCATGTTGCAGTCTGAAAATGAAACAGGAAGCAGAAAGTTGTACTGGAGCAATGGGGCATGCTCCAGAGCCTCCCAGACCGCTGCATAGTGCAGCAAGTTAGTAAACGAGGCTGAGGGTAGAAAATAATAAAATGTTAGGTGTTTGTAAATGCTAATAGGAAAACAGCCCGTGGTACAGTCGATAGGTGGCTGAAGTGGTTGAATTTATGGCTGTGTGGCTGTCAGCTGAAAGTAGCCAGGAGAGCCAAATTGAAAAATTAAGCTGATGGGCTGAAATTTCTGCAATCAGGAGAATTAAGGAACACCTTAAAGATAGGAGCCTGTAAACAAAATACAATAAATGCCTAAGGGATAATTCTTAATGTGGGCATAATGACATAATGTGCTGGAAGCACAAAGAAAATAAATAAGGCAAATTAATAGTGGGAACAATTAAATAATACAACCGCCATTGAAGAATAACAAAAACAATCTGTCTCTCGGAAAAGACCTGTACTAGGGCCTCATAAGGCTATTTGTGTTAGGTCTGTTAGAGACACAAAAAGTGGTGTTAGTGATAGTTGTGGTGTTAGACATCACAGTAGAGCTGGATTCTTTAAAAAAATGGTATATGCTTCTAGGATTGAATGAATCATTTCAGCAGTTGTCAGGCGCAAAGGAAAGAAAGTAAAAAGTAAACTCTGTCTGATGAAACTATGTTTGAGAACAAGACACTTTGTGAATATGGCCATGAAAATACGTTCACAGTTGTGGGCTGTCATGATGTCAGCCATTGATAAACTAAGTGCCAAAATGGAAGACATGAGAAATAGGCTTATGCCATTTGAACACTTACAAAAAGTCAATCTTTGTTCAGTGTTTGAAGGGAAATGGATGCATTGTGAGCACTCTGAGGCATGTTTTTGGGAGGAGACATACAGTGTTCATAGTAGTAAAGTGACTTTGACATTGGATGTATGTGGCAATGTTAGGAACATTTTACTTGTGACACATGATGACAATGCCATGGATGAAGTAAATGACACTTCTGAAAATATTCCACATAGGAAGTCACGTACTATGAATTGGTTTTGTGATGACATGTGCAGTATCAGGGAAGAATCATTCCTTGTTATTGAAAAGTTACTTTTGATGTTTTTAAACACAAAGAGATGTTTAAGACACAAACTGAGAATATTGACACGTGCAATATTAGACCTGTTAGTGGTCTGATGTGACATTCACTTGCTTGTTGACAGAGTGGAGCATGCGAGAATATATTCCATCACTCTTGCATGATTGCTGTGCACAACTCTGGCATGCAGAGATTTGTACAACAGCTGTTTCGTGTAAGATCTGCAATGAGAGACTTCAAGTGTTTTGATTCTTTGTTGAATGTAGGAGACGTTGATGATATCATTGACTTTATTAAAGAATTACAACATGGAAATAAATTGAGGAAAACTATTGATATCGATGGTAGCATAGATGTGATACAGACTGGCACAGTGCAAGAGTCACAGTTGCTGAGAAATTTTGGTACTGAGATTGCTAAATTAGAAATCAGCAGAACTCAGAAATTTGACATTGTCTGTGTCTCCTGTGAATGACTGTTTTACGAAGAATAGTCCATTTGACATTGTCTGTGTCTCCTGTGAATGAGTGTTTTACAAAGAATTGTTCATTACTGTGGACATGTACAATATTACACGGTGGAATTAGATGTGGGGTCATTTGGTTGCATATTTGTTTCTGAAGACAAACTTTACTTTACAGGGTAAAGTGTCACTATGCACATACTGTTATCGTAAGATCAAATCTGACACGTTGCCTCCTCGGTCTGTACAAAATGTCATGGAAGTACAGAAGGCTCCTGTAGAGATTGCTAGCTTGAATTTATTTGTGGGAATTCTAATCCAGACAATGAAGCTATTTCAAACTGTTCTGAGAGTGAACACTAAAATGAAAGATTTGCGAAAAAATAGCTCATTAGGTCATTAAAGGCTCTATTATGTATATGTATCTGCCTCTACCACTGCAAGAGAATGTACACATCATCTCTAGAGAATAGTGTTGTCATTCTGGTAAATGGTGTTTCAACTAAAACCAAAACAATAGGGCAACAGATTGTGAATGTTGAAAAGGTCAAGCATGTTTTGCAGTACCTCAAGCAACATAATCCTTTCTATGATCTTCATATGCAAGCTGATATGCCTGAATGTTCTAAGGCCATGATTGAAAAAGTAGAGGCTGACATAAATGAAAATGTGTATGAACAATACACTGTCCACCCTGTGCATGGGAAAGACCCAGTTGTGGATAATATAGATTTGTACCAGATGAAACAGGTAGAGGGTAATCCTGTCAGCATCTGGGAGAGTACACTCGAGGCACGTTGCTTTCCAGATCTGTTTCCACATTGTACAGGAGGATGCCTGAATGATCATGATGTGCAGGTTTGTAGACCTGAGTACAGAGCTTCAAGACTTCTGCATTCAATGGAAAGTTCGGCAGAAACATATCATATCTCTTTCACCTTTTGTGGGACAGTGAACTTAGCATTTTGTCTGCAAGCATTGCACACACATTGTGACTCGGCACAGAATTTACCACTATGACAGCTGCACAGTTGATCCAGAAATGGAGAAGAAAGATGAAATATTACAAGCTAGTCTTTCTTCAATTCTGTCCAGTATGTGAGGCACTAAGAGTATTGGTACAGACGGCACTCTGAGGTGATGTGCATGTTAAGATAGTTTGGTCCAGTGACATGGTTCGTCACACTCAGTTGTGCAGAATACTACTAGAATGACTTGGTTGACCTTCTTAGATGGGCTAACTCAGAAGTCGATGGCATTCAGAGTATGACTCTTGGTGAGATGTGTTCACTGGATCCAGTCTCAGTGTCACAATACTTTCAGCACCGGTTCCAGGCACTCTTATGTTTCATACTGTCCAAAACTAATCCACCTCTTGGCATTGTTGAGCACTATTTTTGGAGGATGGAATGCCAAACACATGGAGCACCCACATACACATGTCGCTGTGGATAAAGATGCTCCACGAATTGGTGACACTGATGAAGCTGATATTCTAAGCTTCATTGTAAGGTATATAATGTGCCAAATTCCTGACAAGTGTGACAGCCCAATGCTGTGGAAGTTGGTGCAGAAATTTCAGCAACACTTGTGCAGTAAATACTGTCAAAGAAAGGTGAAAACAGAGAAACTGGTACACAAGGTGCCGGTTTGGATTCCCAGGATGAGTCTGTATGAGTTCATGTCTGAATGATGTTTTCTCTGCTATGTGACATCATCTGAAGACAAAATCCAAAAAATGGGTGCATGAGCTGCCTCATAGGGAGTCAGAAGTATACATCAATGACTTCAACCCTGCTCTGTTGATGTGGCAGGCCAACATTGATGTGCAGTATGTTGCTGACAATTCAATGGCTCTGGTGAAATATGTTACTTCATATATCACTAAGCATGAGCAAACCTGCTTACTAGAACTCTGGGAAAACTTTTCTAACTGGAACAGGTCTATCTCTTCTAGACTGTGGTCACTTGGATTGAGAACTCTGTCACATCTTGAGTGTGGAGCATATGAAGCTAGTGACCGTCTCACAGGCACCTGTCTATATGGCAAGTCTGAGTCTATTCACTACTTAAATGTTAATTTTAAAGAGAAGAGACCTTGTGTTAAAAGTCATGATGAGATTGAAGACCTTGCTGCAACCAGACCAACATCTATAAACATGCTGAAGAGCAACTTGATTGATAACTACTATCCACAGTGCCACCGTGAGATGGATGATTTGTGTTTTTTGAGGTTGCCCAGAGGTATGACTACAAATGGGGTGCCCCTTCTGACCCTGACAAGAACATGTGTCAGGCCTAGATGGCTCTCTGGTGAACAGATGTAAACCATGGTTGAGTGACCACTGTAAGCTGAGTTTGACAATTACAGAAAGTAAAGAGCACTACTATTTTGCTCTTCTATTTCTGTTTAAGCCTTGGAGAGATGAGAAAAGTTTGAAAGGTACATGTGACACTTTTGAAGAGCAGTTCAATTTGAGCTATGATTCTTTCAAAACTGAAGTGTCAACTACATATATAAAGAGGCTCAACCTTGAGAAAGAGCAACTTGAGAAAGCAAGGCAGCAACGGGAAGACAATACTCCAGGCAACTCACAGGACATGGTCGATCCTGAGGTAGAAGGAGCACTTGGTGCTTCATTGCCTGCAAATGACCCAACTGTGTTGATCTCAGACATAGAAAGTGCTATGTAGCAAAGCATGCACTTCACTGATAAATTGGTTAACATTGTAGATGAACTGAATGCTCATCAGCAAGTTGTCTATACCACAGTGATGCATGCTGTTGAACATGGTGTGAGACACCATAAAAGGAATGTTTCTGTGACAAACATATGCCAGTTAGGATGTTTGTCAGTGTTGCTGCTGGTACTGACAAAAGCTTTGTGACTGAAGCAATAAGTGCATGTGTACGTAAACCTACTGACACACCAACATCTGTCATACTATCTGCTCCAACTGGCCTTGCAACTTACAACATAGGTGATGTCACCCTCCATAGGCTGTTTATGCTGCCAGTTGAACACAGCAAAACTGAAGAGTATAGAAAGTTGCCTTTCGAAGTTGCAAGTGAGCTGAGGTCCATATTTGACAAAATGGAGTTACTGATCATTGATGAAATTAGCATGGTTTCCAACATTCTTCTTACATACATTCACCTACATCTACAGGAGATAGTGGGAAATGACGATGATGTACCATTTGGTGGTAAAAACATTGTTGTCATTGGAGATCTTCTCCAACTGGCTCTTGTCAATGGTCAACATGTCTTCTCTGCTCTTTCAGTGGAGGAAGCTAGGAAAACAAGTGGATACTTAGGTGGAATTAATCTCTAGGAGTTCTCTTATGTTGAACTGTTCCAGAATATGCAACAGAGAGGTGATATGTCTTAAAAGGTATTACTTGACAAAGCTCGGATTGGTAGTTTATCAGCTTCTCATTTACAAATGCTAAGAGAATGTATTATCAGTGCAAAATAGACATCTATGCAGGAAGCATGTAAGCTATTTACACAGCTGCAGGACTGTGGACAACGTATTCTGTGCTTGTTGCTGAGACTAAAACAATGTGGTGAGTTCAATTAGATTATGCTACAAAGAGAACAACAACCTATTGTTACACTTACATCACTTGATGCGATTGATGGTGTTAGTCTAACATGTAGAATGGTAACAAAAATGGTTGAATGACTGAAAGAACTCACAGCTGATGTGTCACGGACTGCTGACTTGTAAGTTGTGTTAACACTATGCACAAATGCACATGTCAGGCTGTGAAGAAATCTTGATGTTGAACGTGGGCTGGTTAATGGAGCAATGGGCTACATTGTTGACTTTCAGTACAATGCACAAAACACATTTGTTGAATTTGTTATAATCAAATTTGACAACCATGACAGTCCTTTTCCCATTGACTGATTCACTGTCAGGTTTCAGACTGTGAAGGATATCTATGTGACGCATAAGCAGTTTCCACTGTATCTTGCTTATGCTGCATCCATTCACAAATCACAAGGACTTGGTGGTGCCATTGTTGACATAGGAATGGGAATCTTCAAGGATGGCATGGCATATGTTGCTTTGTGATGAGTCAAATCTCTTTCTGGTGTGCATACACTGAACTTGCAGAGAACCTCCTCAGCAGATGACACAGGAGGGCTCCTCTGCCCAGGACCTCCCCCCCCGATGATCCAAGCCAGCCGTTCGTTTAGTTTCAAGAAGATGACACAGGAGGGCTCCTCTGCCCAGGAGCTCCCCCCCGATGATCCAAGCTGGCCGTTCGTTTCATTTCAAGATGACACAGGAGGGCTCCTCTGCCCAGGAGCTCCCCGACGATCAAGCTGGCCGTTCATTTCATTTCAAGCAGACGACAGGAGGGCTCCTCACGCAGGAACTCCCCAAGGATCCAAGCTGACCATTCATTTCATTTCAAGGTAATTATTGTCATACCTGAGACTCGAGCAGCACCTCATAGCTGGCCATCTTTTTGTTTAAATTTGGCACCTTTTGGCTCGTAAGTGTATGCCCATTTGGAAGAGTCAGAAAGTCTACCCTGCCAGCTGAGACCATAGCGAGTGCTGTTAGGGGTACAAGGAACTGTTTTGGCAAGCTTCCTAGTGTGGGAAAGTTTAATTTTGAAATCACTGTACCACTAGCATACTTGCTGGTGCTGAAACTGAAGCATCACCAAAACGGACAGATTTAAGAGTGTTTTTAAAAGAATAGTGCATCCCTAGCCAGCGCTCTGTGTCAGATTTAAACTGTTTCTCAAGTTTCTGCTGCTTTACAGATCAGAGTGCTTTAAAATGAATAGTGCATCCCTAGCCAGTGCTC
Organism: Neoceratodus forsteri; assembly: GCA_016271365.2. Lineage (NCBI taxonomy): Eukaryota > Metazoa > Chordata > Ceratodontiformes > Ceratodontidae > Neoceratodus > Neoceratodus forsteri. The sequence continues at coordinate 12,155,089 of CM057456.1, forward strand.
TGACTCAAATTTTAAACTGTTCTTCCACTAACCTGCTGCACACTAGCAGCCTAACTGCAGCAGTGAAGCACCAGTTTAATTTTAAAGCAGTAATTTTGAAAGCATCAGGAGGGTCTGAAATAGCAGTAGCCTGCAGCTGGTGGAGGGTTGCTGCCTGTAGAATAATTCCAAGATGGACCTCCCGAGAATATTCATTTCCTTTTGCTGCTACTGAAATTGTAGTCACCAGCTAAATTGAACTCCTGTAGCACCTATCCTACACTCTACGTAAATCCATGTTGCATCTTATACTGCCTCCCCCTTTCATCCACCGTAAGTTATGGTATCTGGCACTCTTAGCCTTAATATTAGCCGTGGATATTGAGCTAAACCTGGGACCCTTAAGTAATTTATCTCACCACGATGCAACCTGGAGTGACACAAAGGGCCTCCACATTGTACACATGCATATTAGGAGCCTTCTCCACAGTAAAACAGAACTAGAGGCATGGGTTGCTCTTTATCATCCGGATATACTCTGCCTATCTGAAACCTGGCTAAAACCCTCCACCACCGATACCCTCTGTAGTCTACCCAACTACAATATCCTTAGACAGGATAGGCCATCAGTTAAGAGTGGAGTTAGCGTAGCTATTTTTTAAAAACCTCATTTGTTGCTATCCCATAATGTGTTGCCAACACTACCAACTTGTGAAGTGATCCATGCAACCTTACAACTAGGCTCAAAGAAATTACACATAGTCTGTGCCTATAATCCTCCTACTGGTGGTTGTAAGGGTCTCGATGAACTCCTCTCCCAAGTAAACAGCACTATCGGCTGAAATGAAGTCCTTATTCTGGGGGATTTCAACCTTAACTGGACTAGTAAATCTAACCTGTCCTCACATACTATGATTCTTGGTAACAACCTTTATCAACTTATCACAGATCCAACAAGGGTCATGACTCCCCCTCGGACAAGCACCCTTATTAACTGGGTCCTTACAAATCACCCTGACAGCATTGTACATGCAGGCACCCTAGCAGATGCCATAAGTGATCACTCCCCTATCTACTGCATATGGCGCACTACAAGTAAACCATCTCTGCCTCCTAAACTAATTACTTTCTGCAACTTGGCCCATTTCAACCTAACTCAGTTTACACATGATCTCTCTTGATCGACTGGACCCCATCTACACCTCTACAAATGCCCAGGTGGCACTTGACTACTTCCTAGTTCACTTTAGCCAGCTTCAAGACATCTATGCCCCTGTGTCACTCGTCGGATTGGAGAACACAGACAAAGTGGCTAACAAAAGATCTACTTACACAGCTAAGGGCCAGAGACAAACTATGGCAATGCTTCAAAACAACAGGGCTACTAAACAACTATAACCATTACCGATCTCAGAGAAATATATGTAAAAGAAATATTCGCCTAGCAAAGAGCATTTTCTGCAGAGACCTTCTAACAAAGGCTGCTGGAAACTCTAAAAAGTTCTGGTCTACCATAAAAACACTCCTTGGTGCAAATACTAGGGCCCATACAAGTGACATGCTTCTAACGGTATTCACTGCAACAAGCGGAGACCATAGCAAACTCCTTCAATCACCATTTTGCAGATCTCACTAGCTACCTGACATCTTTCCAGACAATATGTACCACCTCACCCCCAAATGAACCTCTAATCAAGCACCCTCTGCTTAGGTTCCGGAGTATCACCAGGGCAGAAGTGCTAAAACTATTGCTCTCTGCTCCTGATAATACCTGCTCAGGGTCTGATGGTCTGGAACCTAGGCTTTTAAAAGCAGCTGTCCCTCTCATTGCCTCTCCCCTAACCAAAATTTTCAACCTTTCCCTATGTCATGGCTCAGTTCCTGATATCTGGAAAATAGCTAAAGTCACCCCAATTCCCAAAAAAGCGATCCAAAGAAATCAAGAACTACCATCCCATTGCTATTCTTTCCATGCTCAGTAAATTTCTCAAAAACTAGTGGCCACCCAATCAATAGAATATCTTCAGAGTACAACCTTCTATCTTGCTCACAGCATGATTTCACAAAGGCCACAGCACCTCCACTGCCCTTCTGAAACTCACAAATGACATCTGTTCCTCTATGGACTCAGGCCTCCTGACAGGTGCCATTTTCATTGATCTAACCAAGGCGTTTGACCTGGTAAACCATACCCTTCTTCTTGATAAACTACGCTCCCTAAGTTTCTCCTCTGACGTAGTGGTCTGGTACAAGAGCTACTTATCTGACAGGAAACAGGCTGTAGTTTTCAACTCAGCCATATCAGATCTCTCCCCATACATGTTGGACTACCCCAAGGCTCCATACTTGGCCCCTTGCTTTTCTCAGTTTTCATTAATGACTTACCACTCCTTGCACCAAACTGATCGTCTCTGCTCTACGCTGATGACCTAGTTATTTACCACAGTGCCAGTAAAGCTGATGACATAAACCCCTTGCTTCAGACTTCACAAATATCCAATCCTGGCTAACAAAGAACAAACTTGTTCTCAACAATACCAAGACATACTCCATGCTCTTTGGCTTACCTGCCAGGCTTAAGATGAACCACCATGCCTTAAATATCCAAAGTGCGGATGGCTCCCCTCTGGTCAACACCAGATCCTTCAAATATCTGGGAGTTACTCTGGATTAATCTCTTGACTTTGACCTGCACATAACAACTGTCTGCAAGTCTGTGAATGCCAAGCTAGGTTGTGCCTACAGAACTAGCTATGCCCTTACCCCCTAGGCCAGACTAGCAGTGGTGCAAGGTTTCCTGCTCCCAGCCCTGGCCTATGGCACAGTCATCTTCCAAACTGCCTCAAAATCCTCCCTCCATAAATGGGACACCACCTATAATAGCATCTGCCGCTATGCCTCAGCATCCCCATGTTACAAACACCATTGCTAGCTCTATGCTGACCTTAAATGGCCTGGTCCCTCTACCCACCAACTCCAGTCTTTTGGCGCTCTAATTGACTGCATCACCAGATCAGGTATCCCCCTATCCCTTGTCTCCCTGCTTCACTCACAGCCTCTCTCCTATGGACTGCAATCTATTGATGAAGCTCCTCTTCACATCCCTAGATGCAGAACAAACATGGGTGCATGAGCATTCTCTTACACGGCTCCAAAATACTGGAACTCCCTACCCCACTAAATTCGTCAAGCAACCTCCCATGCCAGTTTCAAGAAACTGCACTGTGAACATCTGTGGGTAACCGGCCCCTGCACCTGCTTTAATCCACCTTAGACCATCCTTTCTTGGTCCTCCACCAAGTTAATCTGCTCCTCTGACACCTCTTTCCCACCTATCCCACACGCCCCCCCCTTTTCATTTGTCCTCTTTTTTCCTCTTGTTTTCAAACCCTTTTTATCTCCTACCACTCTTCCTGCTTCTCCTCGTGCTTTCACCAACCACAACCTGGCACTTAAATTGTTTTACTGTTTTGATTGCTTTTATTTTTCATTTATGTATGCCATCACTTTGCATTGCCTGTATTTCTCAAAGTGTTTGAATTGCACTCACCAGTACTTACTGTATTGTTGCTGCATTACCTGTAAACTTGTGTACTTTGTTTGTGCCCTACTACTGCATGTGCTGCATTACATGCACCCCTATGTAAACTGTTCTCTCCGGGTCGTGCCTGAAAATAGGTATTTTCATGCCTAGTGTACCCACCCGGTTACCAAAAGCAAATAAATAAATAAATAAATAAGGTACATGCTGATGTGAAATATATTGTGGAATACAAACGGCTATGTACACTATTCCAACCAACCGCAACTCTGATTCCAGTTCTTAGATACATCCCCATGCAACACAACACATAAGTTGAAAAGGAAACAGAGTAAAACTTACATTTCTTTACCATCTTTTCTTTTGTACTTGGTTATCAGTAGCTTGCTGATCAAGTCAGGTCACCACCTGCAAAAAAGTGCATTGATCTTGAGAGACTGCCGATCTTTGACAATAGCATGGGAGTAAACTGCTGTGCCAATGCTGCAATGCAAGCTCTTTTGCATATGCCAGAGTTTGTTCACCTATTGAGTGCTGTGAAGTCAACAACTCTTTCTGAAGCACTGAAAAGAGTTATAAGATGTAGTCAAGAACAAGCACCTAGCTTACAGAGTTTAACTCCTCTGTGGCTTACTATGTCCAACTATCCTGGACTAAGGATGTTTGCTGATAATGCTCAACAGGATGTGACTGAGTTCATGATGGATCTGATGAATAGCATGGCTGATGATGGAATTCCACTTCGACAGTACTTCACAGTTAATTATGTGTGCAAGTACACTTGCTTGTCATGTGGACAGTTAGAGTCTCAGGCAATTAATGACATGCTATGGCTATCTGTCTATGTTCCTAAAGAAACATCCGTTAAGTTTTGTAGATTGTTTAGGAATGCTGCCACTGGTTGGCAGTGTTGCGAGATGTGGCTGAAGTACTGTCTGTTCTTTGAGGTGACTGACTTGGTTCATATATCATCATTGTGCTTCAGCGATTCAACTCTCAAGGCATGAAAGTTACCATGCCTATTACTGATTTAATTGGTGGAAGAACTATGTTCTCAGACACTCAGTTTGACACACATGCTATCATTTTCCATCATGGATCTTCTATTCAGTCAGGACATTATGTCACATGGCATAGATTTAGAAGTGTATGGGTGGACTGCAGTGATACAGTGTGTACTATGAGAGAACAATTACCGAGGAATATAAAGGATGCATATGTAATCATTCTCCATAACACAGATAATGATTAACGCATTGAGGAGTGTTTTTTTTCATCAGAGACCCACAGAATGCTAACATATGCTCCATATTGGTTGACATCATATGTGTTTCACCTCTGCTTGCAGTCTGCATAATGTGAAGGGGATAATATGTGTGCCATCATTAAACACATTCACAACAATATGCTACTTTTATAGTGAGTTGTTATCTGTTATGGGTCCACAATATATATTTTGATCATTGAGTCTGTTGTAACCTGGAAGTAGTGCTGTGAAACTTTTACGGACTCTATTCCAGTTGCTATGAAGCATATCACATTTGCTGTGATTAGTAGTAATACTGTCAGATGACCACAAAAACAGTATGATAATTTTGTTGTTTGTATGGTCTGTTATTGAGACAGATTTAATACTCATGTGTGTCCATAGCAAATTCATTTGTGATCTACTAACAGTTAAAGCTGGTATATCTTTTGCTGTTATGGTCTACATAAGTGACCTTGATGTACTTACTAACATGACTATCATAAGTACAGTCTAAGCAGACTTGAGGGAGTTGGGCAACATGTATGTGACAGCAACTAAATAATATCTTGGGACATGTAGTTGAAAGATGCTGATTCATTACATGTCTTTGTGTATATGTGTTTCAGAATAATTTATGTGACTGTTTCTTATCTATCTTCATACAAACAAGGTGTCTGCAACTCATGAAGTATGTAGTAGTCTTGATGTATTACTGTGACACCTGCTGATAGAAATTCCCTTTGTGATACTGGATTTCATAGCTTGTGTCAATTGTACTGTTACATTCAGAGGAGTAACAAACAGTAGAACACTCTCTTTGCATATCTCAGCTGTTATTGAGTGACATGACAGACTGATATCTGCTCATAGCAAATAGATTTGCAACTTGGTAGCAAGTAAAACTAGTATGTCTTTTCCTGTTATACTCTGCATGACTGAACTTAATGTTTTTACTTACAAGACTGGCATCAGCACTATCCAAGCAGACTTATGGGAGCTGGACAGCACTTATACTGTATGTCAGCAAGTAAGTTATAACTTGGCACATGTAGGTATGATTCTGAACTGTGCTATGGCTTTGTCTTTGATAATGTCAGGTCCATACTAATATGCAATTCTAACACCACTGATGGCTGTGTGATATCTTCCTCAAAAGGAAATATCATTGCTTCACTGGACATGACTCATAAACCACCAAAATATGACTAGTGATGTAAATATGTATATACTTCTGAAACTGTGCTGAGTGGTAGCATATTGATGCTGCTTTCATTTTTATTTTGTTTATTTTAAAAAACTAGTTCTTATTGTACATGTTTTTATGAATATTGTGTTATGTAAGTATCTGTAGCATTTAATGTCTTTGCATTGCATTAAATGCTTTCACATTCATGCTGTGAAATATATATATATATATATATATATATATATATATATATACACACACACACACACACACACACATTTATATATGCATATATGTATAGGTGTATATGGGTGTATATATGAATCTGTATGTAGTTTTGAAAAATTAATGTCTTTTGGTTTACAGAATGCTAGTTGTGCACATCTATACCACAATGCAAACAACTGGTGTGTTCCTGCTCTTTTATAGGATCACCTTTATTGAAGGGTCGGATGAGGAATTTTCCAGTTCAATGAAAATTTACTTAAATTCTGCAGGATGCGATTTTGAAACCCCAGCTATTTGTTATATATATATATATATATATATATGTATGCTATGTGTTGTCAGGTGGTTACATGGACAGGACATTTAGCATAGGATAAAAGTTTTACAATTTACAATATATACCTCATACATTGTCTAATGTAGTGACAATACAGCAGTTTCTATAAGTAATCAGTCACTACAGCAATATGTGTGCACTGTACTATTTGCATTCTCGCTATATGTGCAAAACTAACATCAATGATCGTACCTGTATTGCACTTTGAAAAATGCAGAATCTTGCTGCACTCTTTGTTATGCATATATTGATGCAGGGTGCCACCTTTATTGCCGTGTATTGCATGACAGCAAAAGTTATACATACCTGTGGTTTCAAAAGCCTGTCCATTTAAAAAAAATAGTCCAGCTCTAAAATTTCCAGTAAAATCAAATAAATTTCATACTATAACATATTGCTATGGTAAATAGGCATAGTAAACTAACTTCTAAAACACATATGTATAAATTTAGATTACTATTGTTTTCTGGAAAAGTAAGATACATATTTTTAACTATATAAATGTAATATCACAGAAAAAATCTCTTACCAATATTGAAACTATTTATTTAGCTAAAAAAAATCATCAATTATATAGCAAAACAATTATATTCAATCAAAAAAAATATAGTTCTAATGTTAATGTAATATAATAATGTCAATGCCAACACAATGTTTTTAGGAGCTATACATATGTTTCCTTAGTGTATCTGTTACCTTTGGAAATATACTTAGAGCACTTTAATATAGTTAATGTACTAGATAAAAACATATATGTTTTAATTACTTTTTTATTTAAAACAATAGATAGGTTGCTACATTTAGCATTGTGATAATATCTTCTTTATAATTACTGCAAAGATATTGATTTAATTATATTGCTAATATCGTTCTTTATTTGTCTTACATAAAAAAAGAACATTTTTATTTTGTGATGGAAGCTATGTGATGTGTGTCAATACAAGACAAATTCGAGAACCAGAGACACAACAATATTTTAATATAGTATACAACAGAACTGTTTTTTCGCCCATCCCAGGAGCAACCACCCAATTCAGCAACACCGACATTGGGAATTCTTAAATATTTTCTTTAAAACTTATGCTCTGTGTCTTATGTATTATTTCTTAATCAAGTTCTGTGCAATATGTATTACATTGACAGTGTATACATCAAAGGAGTACTGTATTTAGAGATGTATGCATTTATAAGTACACCCACATGTTGTGCAAAATGATGTGAAGTGGTAAGAAGGCTATGTAAAACATTTTGAAAGTTAATTCTTTAATATGTTATGTCTATGACTGTTTTGTACTATTTGCTACACCTACTCATAACTTAATAAATTTAATTATACAGGCTACACTCTACTGTATTACTACAGATAGATACACATGTCTATCTGTGGAAAGATAGGAACACAGGGTCTAAAACAACCTACAGTGTGACTGTAACATATAGACAGTGTTCTTCTGTGTGAATGGAGGTATGCAAGTGCAGAATGTGAACTATCATGTGGTTCAGCTTATAGGTATGTACATCACCAGAACACCAGGAGTTCAATAACCCAGAATCTATAAGTCCCTCACTGTTGTACTACTCAGGGCTAACACTCCTTCACCCACAGGGCTCCTCTATGGCTGAATGATCTCAGTGACACCATCACCTCACCCACTACTTTAGGTCTGTTTAAATCCAGGCTCATCTCACTGCCTCTAGCTTCTGTGACTGCCTCACCTAGCTCATGACCTACACAGCTGTAGCCTACTGCTAAGCTCTCTGGCTCCCTACCAGTCTCCTTCCCCTAGACTTCTGAGGTGACAACATAAAAACACAGGCCTTCTTACCACCTTTTTAGTCTCTCCATACCCCTATTGCCACACTTATTCCTCCCCCTCACCCTTCCCCTCTTCTCCTCCATCTGTCCTTCCAACTTTACTCGACAAATGCCTCTGGCTGCATCTCCCCGCTCTCCCTCTCTCCTCTCTTTAGACAGACAATAGCACTGCAGTACACGAATTGCTTTACTGTTAACTCAATGTTGTTTCCTTGTTGTTTGTTTATCCCTGACATGGAGCCTTTGTAAAAGAGCCTTGGCTCAAAGGTACTTGTAATCCTAGATTAAATAAAAAAAATAAAAATAAACAGTCTTCTACTATCTGCATGTAGAGATGTGACTGCACAGTGAATTACCACACACATGAAACCTCATGTATCCAAACTGCTGTAGTATCTAGATGGAGGAATGGTGTTCCCAATATTATACATAGACACTGTTGTATTATGTCAATGTGGGGCTGGGAGTGGCTTTCATTTGTACCATAAACTCCCATCTGTACTTTGAGATAGTATGTCAGAATCCAGTATAACACACTATTCATATGTTACTGTGGGATACTGCCCTCCTAGTCCTACATCAAGATAGTTCAACACTAACCATATGTCACATTGTACATATATCAGAATGAAAAAACAGGACCCATTAAACCATGCACTACCATACCTCTACTGAATGAGTACAACACAATCAATGTGTCGCACTATCCATATGTTGCACTGTTCTCATTCTGACATGTAGGCTGTGTGACTTATGTGTAAAGTTGCAGTATATTGATGGAGGAATGGGACTGCAGGATATGAAGCACCCTGTACTCTCACTGTGATATATGGCTAGTGTGATATCTAGATTGTGTTGTACTTATATCTTGATGGAGGGATGGGAGTGCACTATCTGAGCAACCATGAGGTCACACTCTAACATATGGGCAGAGTGACACATAGTGTTTTGTTATGCTGATGCAAGGATGGGAGGGCAGGGTACATATGACCCTGCAGTCTCACTGTGACATATGTACAGTGGTGTTCTATGTCAAAGATGGGATGAAAGTACAGGGTCCAACTCACCAAGCGGTCCTACCATCACTTAAGGGTATTGTTGTATTATCTGCATGGAGGTATACAGTTGATGTAGTTGACATCTTGCATGGTTGCACAGCATGTGGATGTACCCCTCCAAGACACTGGGATGGCAGCAGAAATGATACAGTTGCTGAAACATGATGATGGATGCCTCTTGTGGCATGTGTACAGAGTTGTATGTTCTCTCTGTTACCTTATGGTGCCTGTTTCAGATTGGTTGTGTTGCCTTGTACCATCCCACATTTGTTTGTGTGTTTTGTGTGTGTGTGTGTGTGTGTGTGTGTGTGTGTGTGTGTGTGTGTGTGTGTGTGAAGGAGTTAGGGTTGAAAACCCTAATGCTGAATCTCCTTGCTTTTGTCGCTGTGGAACAACCCTAAATAATGCATTAAATGGAGTTTTTTGCCTCTAATTTCCCTTCTTTTTGAGAATGATAATGAGAAATAGTGAATGTAATGCAGCGTGAGAGCCACGTAATGTCTTGTCACATAGTAACACGGTGCCCGCAAATGCAAATGGTAATGCGCATCAGACGCAAAGCTAAACACAAAGATAACAGTACTGTAGACACAAATGTCTAAAATAACACAAACGCAAGTACAAATGAAAATGCAAAAGGTAGCAGCACATGGTGCCATATACAAGAATAGTAAGTGAAAGCGGGTACAGAAGCTCAAGCAGAAGCGGTAAGGGTAACAGTAATGTAAGCGCACAGGCTGGTTTTCCCAAAAGCTGCATAGAAAGACAGTAAGTTCAAAGAATGTATGCATAATAATGGGTCTCGGAGCAGAATATGTGGAGTTGGAATACTATTGCTTATATCTCAGGAACTGTCACAATAGAAAAAATTTAAAAGTCATATGATTTATGACTTTCCTGGCTAGTTTTGTACTTAACTTTGGTTAGGGGGCTAAGCATTTTTCCAACAAAAAGTCTGTATCTCGCACCGTTTCCGAGATACGGGCCCTGAAAGGCACGGCGAACGCCGTAATGTTATCCTAGGGGGAAAATTTCAACTTTGGAGTGCCATAACTTTGCTGCCCTGTAATATTTTTTCACAAAGACACTGAAAGACACATCTGTGAGATGTTGGCTGCGTTCTCTCCAAATTTCAGCTCAAAAGACCAAACCGTTCTTTTGAAGCAGGGTGGCAAAGAATTGCTGTAACTTTCCACAGCCTGGAATAGTACTATCAACTTATGAAAGTTTCTTAAATTCAAGCGATGCAATGCTAAAGCATTTATAAAAGTATTCTTCCAGAAATGTGTAAAACATATTTCTGGAGTGTTTTACCCAAAAATAAAGACATGCCTAGCATCCTCAGGGTCCGACTAGGTGAATACAAAATAATTAGGTTGCTAAAGGGGCCCACATTTAAATGCCAAGCTTTTTCTGATGACCAACTGAAAACAAAATGGCGGATTTGTGACAGCAAGGGCCATTTGCTAAAGTAAAACTGCATTTGTGACACGGTCGAACATTTGTTAACTTTTCCCATTGACTTATAATGGGAACTTGTTTTTGAATAACTTTTGAACCATTTAATATTTTTACGAAAATCTTCAAAAGGCACATCGGTTCCCAGCTGCACATTCCCTGAAGATTTTGGACCAGTTGCACAAACCATGTGACCTGTAGAGACAACCAAGAATTCAAAAAAAGCGTGAACGTGTGCGCTGATCACGCTTAATAAGTCTGTAGCCGTATATCCGAATAGTACAAAAGTTAGCAGATCCCATGATGTATGGTTCTTGATTGTGTATGCCAAATTTCAGGCAAAGCCATTGAACTGTTGCAAAGTTATTAAGGTGCAAAATTTTAGGTTTAACATGTAAACGGCTCCTCAACCCTAACTATGGTAGCACTACCGTGCTACCATAATATATCCATATATATATATACAGTATATATATATATATATATATATATATGAGATATGTGATGGGGAGCTGTGTGATACATGATTTAGCTGCACAAGGGCAGTTTGACTTTGGGTAACCTCATGAGTTGCATAAGCCATGAGAGATGTGCCAGAGGTTAAACTACCGAGTGCTGATAAATCATGTATCACTAACTCCCATCGCATATTACATTTATACAATAGGGACAGACTTTGTGTGCTTAATTCAGAAAAGATTAAATGCTTTAAAAAGTCTTATTGATTATATTTTTTGTGGGTTTAGTTGGTGCTTTGCCTGGTTAGTGCACCTTTGTCAAGGTGGTTCAGAAGTCTTCACCAATCAGCACCAACGTTTAATATGTAAAAGTCAGTGCTGATTGGTGGAAACTGTGGAGTTTGAAAACAATTTGAACCAAGATGGCAGGAGTAGTTAGCAAGGGTCAATAAAATGCATTCTGGCTGTGTGGAAGGCAGTGCATTATGTCGGAGGCTACCATTTACATTGGGAAGATCGGACTGTTATTTTTTGAAATTAAGTGATTCTCGCAGCAGTTACAGATTGGAGGGAGGAGTGAGTGTCCAGTGACTAGTGTCCCTATATTTTGAAAGCAGGAATGGGATGGGTGAGAGGAAGAAGAATGAGTACTCTGGCTGGTATGGCTGAAAAGTGGTGCCTAAAGAAGGAGCTGAAAACCTGTTCTGAGTGGGTGGCAGGCCAGGCGACAAGCTGGGACTGATAGCAGTGCGGAGTTTATCAGCATCAGAAAATGGCTTGGCACAAAGGTCTACAGGCTGCAAGACAAGGTATGTTTCCAGCAGTTTAGTGGAGTCACAGGAAACTCATTTTTGTTTTTGTATCTTGTGTGAGCAGACTTGTGAGGAGTGGAAGGGAAGAGGGTGGACAGAGAGAGACAGTGCTGGGTGTTCAGCTGTGGAAAGGCAACGTTTTAGTTTTTTACAATGGAGGTACATTTCTTCCACCGTTTGAGTAGCAATGAGAGTGAAACCTTGCAGTTGATTTGTCTGTGCATGACTCAGAAGGCGGCTTGGGAAAAATGAATCTGCTGTTTGATTTTGGAGAACAGCAGTGTTCATAGCTGTATTAAGGAACAATGGGAAGTCTAGAAACATGGGATAGTCATTTGTGTGCTGGCGGCGGGGGTGAATGAGAAGTAGTATCAGCAGGCAGGGGACAGCGATGATGTGTCTACTGTGTAGATAAATGGTTGATGATGTGTCTACTATATGTATAAATGTGAGATTTCACATTTATACATGTAATGATACACATCCTAGCTCATTATCAGATGATAACAAGGATTTATCAGTGGACATTTATCTCCACCCCATTGCATACATACATATTGTAGGGGTTTAGTAGCACCCTTATAGATAGGGTTGAGTAGGTTTAAATGTTAAACTCCAGTTTTTGCACTCTATCAACTTTGACATTATTTGATGAAATAGCAGGAAAGTTAGCATGCATGATCATGCTGTCAGAGTCTCAAAATGTAAAACTTTTCATGATGGCATCTTCTGTTCAGCTTTCATGATACAGGGTACTAAAAATGAAAAAAAAAAAAACTTTGGGTTTCCTATACTTAACCTTTGCAATTTTTGCACTCCCTTACAGCCCAAACAGTGTGTAATTTTTTCAAGAAATTTTCTGGGTTGAAGGGCCCTGTGCGAAGGGTGTGCATTTCAAAGGTTTCTTGACAAATATTATATGTTTCAAAATTATAAGGGTTTTTTGGATAACTGACAAATGTGAATGGTTAAAAAAAATGTCATGGGGTCATTATATTGCAAACAAAAATAGTGCAGCAATGTACCGTGCTGTCAATACAGCGAGAACATTGCTAGCGCTTGTACATAATTTCAAATAGGAATATTGGTGGAAACAGCAGACAAATAAAACACCCCCCCTTTTAAATACTGAACTTTGGGGGTTAAGTGCTGAAATGGGGACAAACACAGGTGGGGGGGAAACTCAAGTCCAACAGTGACAAAAAAATTAAAAATGTAAACCAACAGCAGTCTGGGACCAGGATTTGAGACCCGATCTAGAACCGCACTGCTTTCTTTCACTGCCATTGGCTAATCCTCCTGAGCCACAGCAGCTACTCTGCAAACCACTCCCTCGGCAGAGGTCATATCCTCTGCATCAATCCTTGGCAGCCAATAGCGACAGGGTACAAAATCGTGGTTTCCACACTTTTCTACTTGTGGTATTTCGTACCCTATTGATGTACTCCCCTGCACTATGTCTCTTGTGTGGTTTTGACTACGCCATCTTTCAAACAACATACTGACCTGGTACCAAAAAAATAAACAAAGAACTACTGTGAGTGCTTATTTTAATGATTTACTTGTCATGTGGAAAGAAAATATTGATTGTCAAAAGACAGAGGTTTTGGTAGTGGATCCGGGTTGTTGGATAGAGGGGTCACCTGTTGGTGCACTCTCAGGAATTTTTCTTGGGGGTGTGTCACTTCCGACCTCTGAAATGGTGCGTAACCTAGGGGTTATCTTGGATGACAGGCTGGCACTACAGTCACAGGTGTCAGCAGTCATCAAGACTTCCTTCTACCACCTTAGGAATATCGCTAGAGTGAAGTACCTTGTTCCGTCTGACACGTTACCTACGCTGGTCCACACCTTCATGTCCTCATGTTTGGACTACTGCAACTCCCTGTATTTTGGGCTTTCTGGGGTTGAGATCTGCCGCCTTCAGCAAGTGCAGAACGCCGACAACCCGGTTTTGACTGGGACAAACCAGGTCTTGTCATATTACTCCCGGTGCTGGCGTGAACTGCACTGGCTTCCTATTCAGTGGCATCCACATTTAAAGTCTGTTTATTGACTTTCAAAGTCCTACATGACCGGGGTCCAGCCTATCTGAAAGATCTTCTAGCCCTTTACTGCCCTGGCTGATCACTCTGCTTGGCCGATGAGGGGTTGCTAGAGATTCCAAGAGTGAGTCTAAATTCTTCTGGTTGCAGAGCCTTTTCTTATGCTGCTCCCACTCTTTGGAATTCTCTACCCTGTCGGTTACGGCAGTGCACCTCCATGGAGGAATTTAAGAGGGGTTTAAAAAACTCATTTTTATCAAATTGCTTTCTTATAGTACTGATTGTGTTCAAGTTGTTGATGAGACTGTAGTTTTATCTGTGTTTTATACTGAATTATAATGTTTGATCTATGTTATGTGTTTTGGACAGTGCCTTGAAAATCTGAAAGGTGCTTTAGAAATAACATTTATTATTATTATTATTATTATTATTATTATTATTACCTCTGTCTTTTTTTTAACTCATTAAAATACATTTAAGTCATTGAAAATACATAACACATTATATGTTTTCAAATTTAAACAACTGAACCTAGGTAAACAGCCACATTTAGCTAAATTTCGGTGTTTGCTTTATGAATGTTGCCCTGGCCATAACAGTTTTGAACATCTGAAAAAGCCAGGGTTCCCAGCTTAGTGACAGGAGCTATTCACCCATTTTCTCAATATGAGAACTGCAGGACTTTCTTGATTTCTGAAGCCATAGCTGGAGTCATGCTGTCAGCTTCAGTTGAACCTGTGAGCCAGGGATCCCCTGCTCTTTCTGTCTTTGTCCCCATCTCTCTCTCTCTCTGTTTCCATCTTTATCTCTTTATCTATCTGTCTGTCTGTCTGTCTATCTATCTATCTATCTATCTATCTATCTATCTATCTATCTATCTATCTATCTATCTATCTATCTAGCTATCTAGCTATCTAGCTATCTATCGGACTGGGGTACTCCCCATCCCAGTTGTGCTTCCATCTCCTCCTTCTCCTCAAGGTCCCCCCTTTCCCATGTTTAAAAATGTTTTTTTTATAAGCAGACCATGATGCTCACCCTGGTACCATTTCTATTCACCTCTTCCTCCAGGTTGATGGCCCCTTCCCATTATATGTGTGGCAACATCAGGTGCCCACACCAGGTGCTGACAAACACTTGCCTGTCACTGGGGTGCCAGTCTGCAGTGTAAAAATGTACCCTGCAGTAAAGAAAACTGTCTCTCATTGTTTTCTACCCAGTAAAAAAGAAAACAGCCCCACCCACCCAAGCCTGACCTCCCACTCAGCACCAACTGCCCCACACACCCCTGAACATGTCCCACAACATGTTTCTAGGCACACAAAAATTCTGGGTACCCAGTTAGTGACAGCAGCCATTCAAACATGTTCTCAGTATGAGAACAGCTAGACTTTCTTGAATTCTGAAACTGCAGTTGGAGTCGCGCTGCCAGCTTCAGTTGAAGCAGTGAGTCTGCACTATCCTGTTATTTCTGTCTCTGTCTCCATATTTCTTGATCTATCTGTCTATCTATTTACAGTGTCTTTCTGTCTGTCTGTTTGTTTCTCTGCCTCTCTCTCGACCAGTCTATCTATCTATCTATCTATCTATCTAGCTATCTATCTATCTATCTATTTAATTAACCTAGTGGACCAGGGTGCCCACCCCCAGTTCTGCTTCATTCTCATCCCTCCTGTCCAGGTTGCCTGCTTCCTTTCCCATGTTCAGTATATTATTTTTGTAAGTGGACCATGGTACCCACCCTGGTACCACTTCTATTCAGCTCCCGCCCCTCCAGGTCACTTGATCCCCCTTTCTGTTATATACATTGCAACAGTGAAGTGCCAACCCCAAGTGCTGTAGAGCAGTAGCCTGACACTGGGGTGCCCAGTCCCAGTGTCAGAATGTCCTTGCAATAAAGAAAAACAACCCTTGTTGTTGCTGTTGTTTTAAATCTCTAAAAAGAAAATGGTCCTTCATCTATCTGATCCTCACATGCATGCATATGCCCCCACCCACTCCAGCCTGACCTCCCACTAGCATCCACACCTCACCCATCCTACACCCTCCACATACCCTCACTCACCTGAAAATGTCCCATGGTGTAGCTCCACTTTCCAAATGAAGACACGACTTGCTGCTGGAACCAAGGACTGTGAAATGAGAAAATAAGGTAAGTCTGGTTTAATGTGTTTCAATAGGTTTTGCACTTTTCTTCATAACTTTGTCATTTTTGAATATTTTTACACCCAGTTTTCAACATGGCCTTTTAGGGACCAACTTCATGACCAGTTTTGGTGGAATTATACAAATCTGTCCAGAATGATGATTTCCTTGTCACTTTTTGAAATCACCTTTCCCATGGGATTTGAACACTTTCACTGCCCTTTTCATGAGGTGGGGTCATGAAAGCTATGTTGATAATCTAGGTCATAATATTCAAAATGAATAAATTATGTGCAAACTGTATTTTGAAATGTTTCTATGCTTGTTCATAACTTTGGTCATTTTCAATATTTTTACCCCAAATTTTCAACATAGCCATTTTTTCACACAAGCTCATGAACTTGACAGCTGTCAGTTTTGAAATCCTGTTCAAAATGTATTTTTGTACTTGTGGCATGAAATTACATTTCAGTGGGGATTCGAAAATGTTCACCTACAGTGCAAGCCGCTTATAATGGACTACTTGGTGTAATACACTTTTGTCCATTATAAGCATTGTCCATTCTAACCAAACACTTTACTACATGTTAATTTATGCCAGTATTTCACTACCTACTCCTGTTCTTAGAGTCCCACATATTGTTTGCAGTGTTTCATAGCATACTGTTTTATGTTTTAATTAAAAGTGAGCATTGCACACTCACAGCACAGTTCCACTCAGACCCACAGCAGCACCTACTGAAACAGAGCTACACTCATACTTGAAATCTACTTGTTAAATGGAAGCATTTGTTCTGCAGTAACATAGCATTTCACTACCTGCTCCCATTTTCAGAGTCTCTCCTACTGTCAATAGTGTTCCATAATATAGTGTTAGTGATTTAATATTTTAATATTAATTAAAAGTCAGCACTGAACAGCTCACAGCACAGCTCCATTCAGATCCATAGCAGCAACTATGAAAATGGAGATCCATTCGTTCTGTCTCTCATTGGCATTTAACTGCTGTAAATCTCTATTCATTCTCTTTCTCTCTCTCCATTAATTTTTTTAATTGGTATTTTATTGGGTTTTTTGCCTGGTTTCACCCATCTCCACCTTGGTGCAAATGCACATATGAGATGCCATCCCTTCATGTCACCCTCTCCCTCCTGCACAGTCACCAGACTACCCCTGGTGGTGGCAGAACTACAAGGGATGACAACCTCTCTGGAGAGGAGAGTTGCCATTAGGCAGCTTGATCCAGCTCCTCCCCCCATGCTGGCTCCCTAAGGACCCAAGGTCATTCCCAATCCTGGGTCACTAGCATGGTGCAAGGTAAGGCATCCAGTGCCTCAACGCTCAACACTACCAGGCCAGCACTCTCTTTATTAAATTCAAGTTCATTAAATTTCAGCATTGAACAGAAGAAAACATTTTCTTACTGCCTGCCCTGAAATGGATCTTGGTTACTTTATTTATTTAGTTAGTTTTTGTTTACTGGGTAAGTGCTCTAGCCATAAGAATGACTATTTTCAGGCATGACCCGGGAGGTTACAATAGAACAGTACAATAATAAAAAATCAGGATATAGAGATATTAACAAATGCTACAACACCAGGATATTGAGGTATGGGGAGCATAACAATGCATAATGCACAATGAATTTCAAAAACAATAGCAAATGCCCAACAATCAGTGAAGACCATTATTGTGCAAAGAGTTATAAGGCAACATTCAAGTACTAGGTACAACAATTAAAAAGGGGAGAAAAAGAGGTAAGGGAAAACATTTAGAAATGAAAAAATCAAATGAGAAGCAAGGTTAGTCCAAAAATAAAATCCATATATGGAACAGTGCAATAGCAGACATAAAAGTAAGCTAAGGAAAAGAAACAGAAGTAACATTGCCAGTAGCAGGGAAGGAACACATTAGGGGACAAAGCTACATGGAACAATTTAATAGGCATGGAGGAAGCAGTACAGGATAAGTGCAGCTAAGGAAGAATATAGGATAAAAGGGAGAGAGGCAGATGGCAGTAGTATTGGCAAAGTCAACAAAGTAATCTTTGTGGGCAGGGCAGGGAACAGACTAGTGTGAGAGTTAGGAGTAGGAAGAGGAGAAAAGAAAGCAAAGAGTGAGTTAAGGAGGATTAAAACACACGCAGGTGGATGATTTGGACAGGAATTTAAGATATTCCTTTTCAAAGATTGCATGACTTGACAAATGATAGATGGCAAGGGGGAGGGAGTTCCAGTGTTTAGGGCCAACAAGGGAATAAGCACAGGAACTCTTGATGGTTTTACACCTAGGCATGCATACAAGAGATTTGTTGATAGAGCAAAGTCCATAAGTTGAGGATTGTGGATGAGCATTGAGGCAAGAAACAGAGAGGTTTGTGATCTAATAATGTTATCTGTCAGGGAGCCAAGGAGAAGTGTCTGAGTGTGGAAGGAAGAGCCAGTTTAAATCAGCATCAAGCTGGCAATGATGTTTGTGCTGGGAGGATGAAGAGTCATATCGACAAATATTGTTGTAAGTAGTATCCCATATGTGAAGAGTAGACTTCGCACATTAGCATTGGTAGCAACACTGTAGCTGAGTGTCGGTAGCAGAATGCCTTTTGGCAATGGCCATTCTGGCAAAAGGGTTAGGACATAACTTGTTTTCTAGGCAATTCCTGATTTAGAGTTGACAGATTTATAGGAGGCCTAGATATGGAGATCAAAATCAAGGGACTTGTCCAGTAGAATGCCAAGGTATTTAAACAAATTCACAGTACCTATTAGGAAGCCATCTGAGCAGGATACCTTGAGCCGATCTTGGCAAGAATTAAGTTTGGGTGCACAGCCAAAGAGCATAGCTGTGGGTTTCGCCTGCATTCAGAACAACAAGCTTATGCACAGAGAGCTAGGCCTGAATATTTAGGAAGGCAGAGGAGAGATTATGGTTTATGTCTGATAGATTTTGGAGCTGGTACACAGGACAAGATCATCAGCATAGAGGAGAGATGAGCAGGAGGTGATTTCACTAGTGATGTTATTGATAAAGATAGTGAAGAGGAGGGCCCAGAATAGAACCTGGGGATACCAGTGTTAATGGCTGCAGGTCAGAGACAGCAGAGTTAAATTTGACAACCTGCATTCAATTTGATAAGTAGCTGATAAGTAGCTGTTGAACCATGCAACTACAGGGAGGTGAAAAACCCATAGACTGAAGCATGGAAAGGAACATTAGTGTTTCATTAGCACCTCATCAAGGAGGGAAGGGTGGTTGGAAGGCAGATTTACACCACATTAGGTGCTCCTAGTGTCCACGGTAATTGGCAGCCTTAATCCGGTATAGCAGGGGGGTTTATAATGGGGTTTATAATGGAGGGTCTATGGAAGTGGTTTGGGCAAAGACTTTTTGTCCATTCTAAATGACTGTCCATACAAAGTGTGTATGATATAGGTGGCATGCACTATATTGGGGTCATGAGGTGGGGTCATAAGAAGACTATGCAGAAAATTTGAGTACAAACATAGAAAAAATGACCAAGTTATGAGTGAATATTGCAATATTCCTATATTCACTCATAAGCTGGGTTAATTTTTAATATTTTGAGTCCAAACTTTCAACACAGCCATTTTTTCACACCACCTCATAAACGTGACAGGTGTAGCAATTTAAATCCTGGTTGAGACGTGTTTTTGCACTTTTGGTGCAAAATGACATTTTGATAATGACGTAAATGCCACAAGTGATGTTTATGAGGGGAGTCATAAACCAACTATATTGAAAATTTGGGGTCAAAATAAAAAAAAAAAATTATAATTATTAAAAAAGTTTATGAGTACTGCCAGCTTTGACCCTAGGGGGTATGCTTTGGTATCCTGTTCCAGTGAGCTGAGTTCAGGGGCAAGCTCAGTGACTCGGCTTGATAAGGTAAGGGTGGGGGGATAGTGCTATTATGTGACCCCACCAGCCATGGAATGAAAGATGCAAGGTTGCTTGCACAGGCTCAGGTACCATATAGTGAAGACAGCTCTTCTTTTGGCATCGGGCCCTGCACATCAACCAGTGAGTGAAAGAGTGCCCTGCACATTGGCTGACAGATAGACTCTTTGCCCTGTGCATTTGTATCTCTGGCCACATGAAGCACAGGGAGCAGTGGGCCCTGTGCTTCCAGCAAGAAGACAGTCCATGAATTCTTATCTGTCACTGCGGAAGTGCAGGACCATAAGCACCCTGCACTTCCATTGACAGACAGATTATTTCCTTTCTTCCATTGGGCCCTGTGCATATGCTTGAGGATACAATTCAACTATATCAAAAGAAGAATTCTTTGCAAAAACTGTGCTAATGCACCAGTTAGGGTTCAAGTTAATTCCACAAAAGTAGGAAATGTGGTATTAGGGTTTAAAGACTCAAACTCCCCTGCCCCAAGCAGCAAAGGGAAAACATTAGGGTTGTGGGTCTCCAGAGTCTTGTTGAATGGTGGGGTCTTTCTTGGGGTTGTCAACCCTAATGCCAACCCTATTCCCTCAGAAAGCAAGATCAGACGTGATCTCCTTTCATCACGTAAGGCCCACATGGTTCTGTATGAAGAAAGCTACAGCACATTGTATTGGCAACATGTGGTGAGACATAATTATTTACCTTTGAAGAGTGTATCAGTATGAGGCACTAGTTTGGAGCTATACCTTGTGCTTCAGAAAGTTGGGTATGGACTGGGAGGACGGTTAAGCATTTGGGTTGACAACTCCAATGAAGACCTCACCACTGATTCACCAAGACACCAGAGACCCAACAACTTAATGTTTTGCTGCTTGGGGTGGGGGGGTTGGGGTTGAAACCCAAAGGCCACATTTTCCTACTTTTGTGGCATTAACTTGAACCCTAACTGGTGAATTAACACAGTTTTGCAAAGAAGAGCTAGATAGATAGATAGATAGATAGATAGATAGATAGATAGATAGATAGATAGATAGATAGATAGATAGATAGATAGATGCTGGTGGTCAGCAATGCACCCAGTGGTTCAGCCACTGAGCATTGTACTCTGTGCTGATGAGTTTGGCACAGGGTGGATTCCTGAGCTGGCTAGGCAGTCTAAGAGAGGCTGGGATGTGTTGCTTCACAGCAGTAATGACCAGACAGAGAAGGATGGTGCTGTGCTATGGTACCACAGCTACATCATTGGGCCAGACAGAGAGCTTAACTACAGATTGTTTTCTATGTGAATGGGGGTTGAGTGTGTGCACACTACTAAATGATGTGGGGAGGTGGGTGGAAGAAAAGTTGGTGAAAACCATGGTCACCATTTAAATTGTGGCCAGGCCCATGTTCAGTTCCTTCACTGTTGGTCACCAACAAAATGATTAGTGATGTTAAGACAAGAGGAGCCATGGGAACCACCATTAAGTACAGTTCCAGGCCTGTGAACTGGATGGACAGTAAGTGACTTGATGAACAAAACGCATCAGGAACTAGCAAACTCACATTTTTTGTTTTATATGCTTGAACAAATTTACTTTGATGACTCTTGCAACCAGTGCTGCAATGGCATTCACAATTTTGTAAGTCACCACAGCCCTTGGGGCTTCTAGCATCTCAAGCTCCCAGTGCTGTATATCATCTCAACAATGATTTCTTTGGCTTGTGGTTCTGGGCATTCTCTGACTACTTTCTGTCAAGACATTGTGAATATCTTTCCAGATTTTCTCCTGTTCAATGAAGGGAGCCTCTTCTCACTAAATAAACTTTAAGCATGCTTGGCCACTTCAGTGACCAGTAGTCTGGTCACTTTGGGAGAGAAAGGTGCAGACAGCACCCTCAAAGTCTTAGCAATCTGCTCAACCATCATTAAAGAAAAACAAAATCTGGCCAGAGCCATTAGGGCTGCTGCTGAGGAATTTGAGGGGTAAAATTATAGAAAATTATAAAAGTTGTGAGCCTGAGTTCACAAAATTTAACGTACTGTAGGCTCATATATTTGTTGTTTTGTAATATTTTTACACCAAATTTTCAACAACACCTTGTTATGACCCTGCCTCGTGTTCAACTCCTGGCTTAAAGGTGATTTCACACAGGGACTGCAAAATCAACTTTTGGAATGCAAAAAACACATTTTGGGCAGGAGTTGAAAAATGACAGCTGTCACATTTATGAAGTGCTATAAAGAAATAGCTATGTTGAACATTTGGGATACAAATGTTGAATATTTCCAAAGTTATGAGCATGCATTCACAAAATTCAACATAGGCTAATGACTTTGTTGTTTTTTGAATATTTTTACATCAAATTTTCAACCTAGCTTCTTATGACCCCACCTCATGAGCAAGGGCAGAGAAATGCTCAACTCCTTTCTGAAAGGTGACTTTGTGCTAGCACCTTTTGGAATGTAAAAAAAAATGTAGCAGGATTTGAAAATGGCAGCTGTGACATTCATGAGGTGCTGTAAAGATATGGCTATGTTGTAAATTTGGGGTAAAAATATTGAAAATTACCAAAGTTACAAACTCATGCTTAGCAAAATTCAATGTAGGCTCATAATTTTGTTGTTTTAGAATATTTTTACACCACATTTTCAACATAGCCTTCTCTTGACCCCACCTCATGAACAAAGAGCAGAAAATTTTCAACTGCTGCCCAAAGGCGATTTTGTGCAGGGACTGCAAAATCACCTTTTGGAGACAGATTTGCCTAATGTTAGTACAAAGGTGAGGTCCCAAAAAGGTATGTTAAAATTTCAGCAAAAATATGCAAAATACAAATATACAAACATATGAAATTGCCAGTAGATAAAGGCTCTAAGGTCTATAAAGTCTGCTCAATTGTGCAGCTACCAGCCCTTAAACTGCAGCTGCCCTCCCTCCCTCCCCCATCCCGTGACCCTTCCCCTCACTCTGTCCCATCCCCTTTTGAAGCAGCCTGCTGTTCTACAGGATACCACTTCCTTTGGCAATGCATTCCACCCAGACACCACCCTCTCCTTAAAGAAGTTTCTCCTCATTTCTCTCCTGAACCTACCCCTTCTAATCTCAGATCATACCCTCGAGTGTTCCTCCCCTCTTAATTAGAAAAGCCCCTCCATGCCCATTTTATTTATTTCTTTCAAGTACTTGAAGGTTTCATTCATGTCCCCCCATCCCTCCTCTCCTCCAGGGAGCACATGTTCAGCTCCCTCAGCCTGCTCTCATAAGGTATGTCTCCTAGCCCCTGGATTATCTTCATTGCCCTGTGCTGCACCCCTTCCAGTAACCTTATGTCCTTTTTCAGGTACAGTCACCGGTACTGCATGCAGTACTCCAGGTGTGGTCTAACCAGTGACCTTTATAGCGGTAGGATCACTTCCTGTTGGCCTTAACAGCTGCCTTTCTACACTGTGCTGAGTTATTCATTGCACCCATTAAGATCACCCCCAGATCCCTCTCCTCCTCCATCATGGCTAGTTGAATCCCTCCTAGATGGTAGCTCCTCCTGTTTTTTTTGTGCTGAAATGTAGCACTTGCACTCTTGCATTGAACCCTAGTTGCCAAATGTCTGACCTGGCCTCCAATTTTGCCAGATCATCCTGCCACCCCTGCCACCCTTCTAAGTCATCCACTACTGCTCCCATCTTGGTATCATCTGCAAACAGACTGATCTTGCTCTTGACACCTGCTGAGATATCCACTATGAAGATCCCAAACAACACCAGCCCCAGTACAGAGTCCTCTGGTACCCCACTTGTCACCTCCCCTGGAGATGAGAACTCCCCCCCATCACTCTCTGTTGTCTCCCCTGCAGCCAATTCACCATAAATCCCACCATCTTTGGCCCTGCTCCTGTGACTTCCAGCTTACTTCCTAGCCTCCCATGCAGCACCAAATTGAATGCCTTGCTGAAGTCCAGGTACAGGACATCCACTGCATGGCTCCTGTCTAATTGCCTGGTCACTCAGTCATAGTACTGCACCAGGTTGGTCTAACAGGATCTGCCTGAAACAAAACCATGCTATCTACTGTCCTGCAACCCATTTGCTTCCAGGAGGGAAACCAACCTCTCCTTCAGGATTGTCTCTATCAGTTTTCCCATGATGGATGTAAGGCTTACTGGTCTGTAGCTCCCTAGCTCGTCTTTGGGCACACTCTTGTGGAGGGGTACCATGTGCGCCATCCTCCAGTCCTGAGGTACCCTACCAAAGTTCAAGGAGGCATTGAACAGGTCTTCCAAGGGTTCAGCCAGGACTGCCGCCAGCTCTTTCAGCACCCTCGGGTGTATGCCATCTGGCCCAAGTGCCTTGTCAATCCACAGTGCCCTTAAGCCCTCTAGTATTCTGCACATGGGATTTCCTCATCTGTCACCTCCTTCCTCCCCTCCCATGCCTACCCTTCTCAACCCCTTGGGTACAGCCCCTTTCTCTTTAGTAAATATAGGCAAGTATTTGTTTAATGTTTCTGCCTGTTCTGCCGCTGTATCCACCCACCCCCCATCCCTCTTAATCCTTACAATCTGGTCTTTACAACTCCTCTTCTCCCTGATGTACCAGAAGAGTCCTTCTCCCCCTCCTTTATACTTTGTGCCAGCCTGTGTTCCCTTGATGCCTTAGCTGCCTTGACTGCCTTTGTCACATCCTTCGACTCCTTCAGGTATTCATCTCTGTCCTCCCCCTCCTTGTTTTTGTACCTCCTAAAAGGTGGCTCTTTTCCTCCTAACTATTTCCATGACTCCCTGCCCATCCAGCTAGATTTCTTGGCCCTAGCCCTTTTACTTTGGATCCTTGTACATGTTTTGGTTGCCTCCTCAATTTCCCAGTTTAATGACCTCCCACCTCTGGTCAGTATCCATATTTGAATGGATTCTGACCAGATACCACTGCACTATTTCACCCATCTTCCTGAAGTTGGCCCTCCTGAAGTCTAACACCCTTGTACCTGTTCTCATCCCCCTCTTTTCCCATGTTTATCATGAAAAACACTGAGTGGTAGTCATTCCCCGCCAGCGGTTCCTCCACCCCCAGCTCCCTCAGAAACCCTCCATTAGCCAACATGAGATCTATGGTGTTTCCTAATCTGGTTGGCTCATTGACCATTTGCACCAAGAAGCTGTCCTGGAAGGCAACAATAATAACACTTAATTTGTCAAATAACAGAAATAAAGTAAGGAAATTCACTGGAGAATAATGAAACTAGCTGAAAGAGGAGAATGACTTGAACTGTACAGGCAAATCACTGTTGCAAACTGGTGCAGTTGTTCTTCTGTGGACCTGCCACCACGGAGGAGGCTGTGACTGAGACTGGAGATAACAACTTGGCTGCTCGACTTTTTCCAAAATTGGGGTAGAAAGTAATACAGACATCAGACATGTGTGACAGCAGCACAGATTTTTCCTATCAATGGGCCTTCTCACTGAGAAACATGTATCCCAGCAGGGCTTAAATGTTTCCCTTGCCCTCACATCAAACACATGTCTGTTACAGAATGTATCACAGCATAAATGACTGTCATTTGATAGTGCACACATGAGACACTCCAGCAGTCTTGTGGTACACAGAGTTCAGTATGCGGTTGTAGCCAAATGTAACATGCAAAAAAAAAAAAACATGAAATATTTAAAATAGTTTCTTACCGTGCATAACACAGAGTCTGACCAAAGGCAGGAGCTGAGGACTAGGAGGACAGGAGATGTTTGCCGGACCTGCAAGACAAGGAAAGATGAACAAGAAATCATAGGAAACATATTGACCCCATCAGACCATCAGGCATAAACATTTGTCAGCAGCATCAACAGTAACCTTATTCTGACTGCATATCACAACAACTAATGCATCTCAGTCACTTGGTAAGGCGATGACCAAAGGTGGCCTGGTTCTTCAATCCCATTGTCCTCCTGTGGACATAGTCCTCTTTTCAGTATGTTCCAATCTAAGTTAACACTTGCAGTATGAAAATAACAACTTACCCAGGTGACCTAAAAAGGAAAAAAGAAATGGAAAAAAAAAAAAGAAAATACTTTCTGTGAAACATGTAGACTCCGACCCAAGCAATGGAGAAGACGCAATGCACTTTGGACATTGAATTGGTTTGCTGCATCTGCAAGACAGGAAAACATTGGGAATTATGGGAAACCAGTGCTTGTGACTAAGACATTGTGTAGAGCCGCTGTTCCCAATAATGCAACATATCTTACCCACCTTTACAGTAGACTATATTGCTTGACTGTAGCAAGTTAAAGGATTAGAAAATTGAAATCCATTTGCTAAATATGATAAATTACAGTGCTGACTACAACTGTCAATGGTAATTCAAAAAACAAGAAATGGATAATTACAAGATAATATAACAAAGAATAAAGGGTTTAAAATAGTTGAGAAAATGCCCCACCCCCAAAATAATACTTTAGTGAGCAAGTGGTGGTTTATATAGCCAACCACATGTGCACAAGCACGCACGCACATGCACACACACACACACACACACACACACACACACCACAACTAAATACACAAATGCATAAACTCATTTATAAAATGGGCAGAGAAAATCCTTTATTGTGATTGGTTAGTAGCCATGCATTAGAAATGTCTAATGCATCGCTACTAACAAGTTCAGGTAACCACTGCCACAGTTAAAAAGTAAGGTATACCTGAGCCAGATCGAATGTTCATATTTTAAATCACATCCATTTTTTCTTTGCCGCTATCCAGCAAGTTGCCCAAACCCTGTAAAACCTTTCCCATTCTTGTTGTACATTGCCTACCCAAACTTTTAAAATGAACAATTCAGCCTGACTTATCTTACAGGAAAGTGCTTTTCTGATGTCATTTTTTTTTCTTACTAACTGAGTGGTCAGCAGCTTACTGTCCCTCCTGCCTCAAACAGTTTTCTGCTTGCTCCCCCTCCTGCAGTTATTACATGCAGATGAAGCAGTCTTAAAAGGCAGTCCAGTGACTGCAGATTAAAGAGACAGAAGCTGGTAAAATTTTCTTTATTTTTGTTTTAAAATCACTTACCGGAAGGAGCACTCCAAATACTGTGCCGTGTCTTCCACTTCACCCCACTGCAGCACTTTGCACACTCCACTCCAACCGGCTTCATCTTCATCGCAGCTCACCACATTCTGTAACTAAGGTGTAACTAAGTAAAATAAAAGAATAAACATGCATGCTTCTGAATATCTCCAGATAACCGTGTGCATGTGTTGGGGGGTCTGGGATTCAAGACCATGGGGTGGGGTAGGTGCAAACCATAGCAACCGTCTTCAACTATGGTGGTCACAATGGGACAAAAGTCCTAAGGGCCAAAAAAATGCAGCAATTTACTACAGGCGGAGGAACTATTTTACATCAAAAGACAGTAAAGACTTTTTTTCTGTTCAAACTTAAAAATTATGACTTTCATATGCATGTGAAATACAAGGGCCAATTTTATAAGCATTTTATAAGCACAATAAGACACTCTAGGGGTGTTCTGAAGGCACTCTGCCTGTGGCCTCATGCCTCACTATGCCTCTGGCCATGCATTAAAAATATCTAATACACCCCCCTTGTGTCTTATTGCTTATGTACAGCACTACATATCCAGACATACACACACAGCAATACATACACAGACATGTACTCACAGTAATAACCCTTGACTCATTATTGCATTTTACAAAGTTTTCTTTTATGGATGGCTTGGAATATGAGATCACTGTAATATTCTGTATTATGCATGAAAAAGTACTTCCATTACTAACCCACTGATTATATTGATTTCTGAATGTTAAACCTGTTGACAACTAGCATGGTACCAGGGCTATGTCTGTACATCAGTTGCAACCTCTTTAAAGAAACCTTCCTAGGTCAAAATTTGTTTGCCTTTTGTACCACAAAAATTTGGAACAATCTTACATCCAGATTAATCTAACTACTAATTCTGTGACTTTTAGAAGAATTTTAAAACTTTTATGACAGTTGTGTGTTATAATTTTATTATACAATGGCAAGAAAGAATCGTGAAATCTGATTGGTCGGCTGACACATAGTCCCAGCACACACATGACTGAATCATATGACAAAAAAATAAAATCACTGCACATCCCAGGACTAATTTGTCTATACTAGACACAGATGCTGTAAAATGTGATACTACTAAACAGCATTGAAAAAATGTTAATCCTCCCTCCCACAGCACAGAAACCACCAAAAGTCAAACCCAGAATCCTCACACATTCCCCAAACCACCAAACTGTCATTTTACATTTAACAAAAACAAAGCAAGCAAACAAAAATGAGCAAAGTGAACTGTGTTTCAATCGGCTTCACAGCATTCCCCTGCTGTACTGGCAGCCCCTCTCACTGAACATGCAAACCCATTTGTTACTTTCTATGTTTTCTTTTTTATTTAAAAAAATCTCAAAATGAAAGCTACCACATTGACTTTCCAATCAATCACTCTCATTCCCTCCCACTGTTTCCACACTCCCCACTCACAAATCCAAAGCCATGCTTATGATCAACTTCATGGCAGTTTCTACTCCCCCCCACTCCCCTTGCACTCTCCATGCCATGATAACTGAGTGTGTGAACACCGGCATAACACCATGTTTCAGACCATTACCTAATCCACTTTCTCCCTTCAGTTTCCTCCCTTCATTGTTCTGTATCCCTAAAAGCTGTACCAGGAGAACAAACAGCCATGTTAGTAATGGGGGGGCACAAACTTGCAATACACAGCAAAAATGGCTGTGAGTGTGAGACTGCAGGAGGAGTACAATGCCACAGTTTCACAGGACAGTAGCATACAGAGTGATGGAGAGAAAAGAGACAGAGAGATAAACATAAACAGAAGATTAATATGAAAACTAAGAAAATATAGCCACCACAGACAGAGCTTAATGCGGGGACTCCAGAGCCACAGTAGCAGGAGCTCCACCTACTGGCTGAAACAGTGAATCAGCACTACTTTTTAGAAAGTAAACCTACATTAAAAAAACATACCTTTAAATGTACTTTTCCATTTCATTTATTTATTTATTTTACTCATGAGCCATTGTATATTAGGAATAATGCACTCCAGGATGTGTGTCATGGAGGCATAACATCACTTCTTGGGTGTTGGACACACTCGGCCTGCAGCCTCTTGCCTAATCACATAAGCAGTGTTAATGCATCACACACCTCTTTCATGCATTATTCATTTATTAGATATTTGTTTTTTTACTTAATGAGAAATATGTTTTTTAATGATTAGAGTTTCTTGTCATGATCTGGATCATCTCTGAAAATGGGAACCTGATTACTAAGAGTTTCTTCAGAAACTAATAAAATGTAAACAAATGAAAATAATAATATAAACAGTACAACATATATAGATGCACACACACTACATACATAAATACACAGAGAACTATTGTACATAACCACAGTACTACATACCAAGACATGTACATAAATATTACTGCATACTCGGATGGACACACCAGTGCTACATGCAGAGAAATACACATAGCCCTTCATATACAGAGCGCACAAACACTACATTACATACTCAGACAGGCACATACAGCATTATGAGAAAAAAATAAGATTCAGCATGTATATGCTTTTCCTGCTATTATTACTTGGGTCAGTGAAACATCTTACTCTGTGCCAGTGCTCCCCCCGTGCGGTTTATCTTTCTGCTCCCTGCTCCCGGTAACTGGAGTTTCATGTTTTCTGGCCAGTGAACAACCGGAGGAGGCTAGCAGCGTCACGGAGGAGGAGGGGCAGCTCCCCATAAGAGACTCGCGCTGTGCGGCAGGTACGCTGAAACCAGGACTATTAATTCAAACTACTACACCTGTGTGCAAATTGCTGAGCCAGTATATTTGAGACGTTTCCAAGTGCTTTTCCTGCTGTTATTACTTGGGGTCAGTGAAACATCTTACTCTGTGCCAGTGCTCCCCGTGTGGTTTATCTTTCTGCTCCCTGCTCCGGTAACTGGGTTTCATGTTTTGTGGCCAGTGAACAACCGGAGAGGCTAGCAGCATCACGGAGGAGGAGGAGGGGCAGCTCCCTATAAGAGACTTGCGCTGTCCACAGCGCGAGCGCTGTGGTGTGAGCGCTGTGGTGCGAGCGTGAGTGGCGCGAGCGCCACTCGGTAGAAGAAAACCGAAATTCACAGAGCAAACAGAAGAGCATTTGGACTGGTGTGTAAAAGGACCATTTTTACCTATACTTTGGGATTTGTTCAAAAGTACTTTGTAACTCTTTTTCATTTTTATTTGAACAATCCTGTATTTTTAATAGAAATTTTGGGTAATTAATGTTACTTGGAGAATATATATATAGGTTTTAGTGATAGCGAGAGTTTATCTTGCTGTATACCCACTGTATAATTTGTTTTTTTTTCTTTTATTTATCTGTATTTCCTAGTTCTTTTTGATGCATACTTTGCAAATGGGTAAAATACTAATTAATGTTTTGATGGTAGTATGTTTTATGATTGGTATTTTTTCCTTTTTTCCCATGGTTGGAAATACAAATTTTAAATATGGAAATGTGACTGGAGTCCAACTAGGAAATCTGATTGTAAAGCAATGTGGGGATACTCAAACACTACCTTTAATATTATTGGGAACAAAGGTTAGGCCGATTGTTCAGTTGCTAATCCAAATACAAAGTTCTATATCTTGCAGACTGGCTGTTCTGATAGGTAAATGGAATTGAACTGTGAGGCAAATTATAAATATTATTTTGCCTCATGGTTAAAGACTTTCAAAACAGTATGGAATGGTTGCAAAATTAAAATTCTTATAGCTTTGAGTTTATTGATGTCAGGAAATATCCATTTGAATCCAGGTCCAGTCAATATCTGTTCAAATCAGGAGCTAGGTAATGAGAATATGTACACAGCTGACATTTTACAAAGTAATAAACTTTCGTTTGTCCAGTTGAATGCTAGGAGTTTTTTTCCAAAATTTGATATGATAAGGGAATGGATTCTGGAATTTAAACCGGACATTATAGTAATAACTGAATCCTGGCTAAATAAAAAGATACAGGATGGCGATATACAGGTATCTGGTTACCAATTATGGAGACACAACCGCGGAAAAAGGGGCAGGGGTGTTTTGGTTTATGGTACTGAAGCTTTGGAAATTAAGAATTTAAACTGTGCTGGTATATCAGGCATGGAAAAGGTAGTTCTGGAGATAAAAATCCCTTATTGTAGACCATTGTTGCTGGGGAGATGACCAACAGTTTCATGTTCTCCAGGATCTTTGACTTCCCTATAGGGAAAGTCATGAGCTTATGATTATGGGGGACATGAATATAGACTGGATGAGGGTGCCACCCACCAGCAAAATAATGGATTTAAAAACAATATTGGGTTTGTCTCAGTTGATTTCCACAGCTACAAGACTAAATGCTAAAGCTCCCAACTCCTCTACTATTCTGGATCTGATATTTATCTCTGATCCTACTAAATATACAGTGGCTGGAGTGCTTCCCGATTCATTTAGTGACCATCAGATAACTTTTTGTGTTAGGAAAACAGCTAAGCAACTAACTGTTCCTCAAATTAAATATTACCATAGTTTTAAGAACTTGGATTATACATCTTTTATGGTCGAACTGGAATCAAGAAACTGGTCTCGATTAACTTTGATTCCTGACATAGATAGTGTTTGGTCATATTTTTGTGGTGAATTTATATCTGTATGTGATATTTTTGCACCTATCCAAAGTAGGAAAGTTAAACAAAAAAATTATTTTTGGTATACTGCAAAGTTAAGAGTTTATCGTAAGAAAAACGATGTTGCATGGAGATTGGCAAAAAAAAGGAATGAGAGAGTGTTTTGGGAAAAATATCAAGCAGCACGTAATCTATATATTGCACAAATAAGGAAAGCTAAATCAGATTTCTATCTTTCTGGAATGGCAACTGACCAGTTTAAAAACCCAAGGATTTCTGGAATATGGTTAAAACTTACAAGAAATAAGACCTCAGAACTGCCAAATGAATTTATGGCAAAAATGGTCCAGTGAAACTTTCAGATGGGGCAGCTGCTATGCTGAATAAAATGTTTGTTGACATAGGGTCTTCTCAGATCAATGCATGTCCTTTTCTGGTATAATTAAGCAAGTGAAAAACCAAGGCCGGATATTCAAAGGGCTGCGCTATGCGCAGCGGGTTCTTGTCGCAGAATCCCAAAATATGCCATTGGCGATATTCAGAAGGAAGTGAGTTGCATCCCGAAAACATGCTGAGCAACAGCGCAATGAAATGAAGGCATCGCAACAGAAGGGTGGATCCATGCATAAAGAACTAATGCGATATTCAAAGACTTAGCGATCAAATAGCGGCACAGCTGGAAATTAGCGTGACTAGCGGAAATGAGCCAAAATAAAAGGCTCAAGGAAGGGCGCAAGAATGCTAAAGGCTGCCAAGTGGGGAAAGAGAGAGACAGACAGACAGACAACAGACAGGCTAGGGCAGGCAAGGAAAGCGTGGGCCATAGGCTGTAGAGGCCAGCGGGGTGCCGGTGCAGTGGAAGTAGCAGTGAGGACAGCGGGGTAACACAGCAACACCAGCCGGGGGCAGAAGCCAGGGAGATGGACGTGCCAGCTTCCACATGGAAGCTGTAATGAGGGGTGAGAATGCATGCTGCAGGGGATGTGGCTGTGGAAGGGCCCGTCGGCGGTATGCCCCCAACAGGCAGTACCGTGCCCGCATCAGCTTTGAGCTGTACACAGATGTAGAGATCGTGGGCCGGTACCACCTGAACAGGGCAAAACTGAGACGGCTCTGTGAGCTGTGCAGTGATGTGATGCAGGCACCCTCACGACGGAGTCACGCTCTGTCGGTGGAGACCAAGGTGACAGCCTGCATGTGCCTGCTCGCCACGGGCACCTTCCAGAGGCCGACAGGGGACACCACAGGCATCACACAGTCAGCACCTCATGCATCCTCACCCAATTCCTCAGTGCACTGCTGCCACATGCCTCTTGAAGTACATCATTCCCCAGCACCGTGCGGGCGTACAGCAAACATGCAGGAGTTCCACAGGGTAGCATGTATGCCTGGCGTGCTAGGGGCCATAGACTGCACCATGTGGTCATTCACATGCCACCTGGCCCGATGGGCTCACATATCGGAACAGAAAGGTTCTCTAGTGTCAACTGCCAGGTGGTGTGTGATGCCACTGGGCGCATAATCAATGTCTGCCACACACACCCTGGTGGAGCACATGATGCCTTCATATGGTATCAGTCTGCACTGTGCCATCGATCGATTCGAGAGGGGACATCCCCACAGGCCATCTAGTGGGTGAGTACACATGTATGGAATGCAAACCGGGCAAGGGTGGGAATGCCACAGGTGCCATGGTAGTGGCACACAGGGATATGGCCAATATGGACCTGAACATGAGACTGATCTCCACTATCTCCACACAGGTGACAGCGGATACCCTCCGTCCCTGGCTGCTCACACCGTGCAGCGCCCCATGACCCCATCGCAGCAATGCTATAATGAGGCACATGTTTCCACATGCAACATCATAAGGCGGGTGTTTGGGATGCTCAAGGCATGCTTCCGATGCCTAGACACCTCCGGTGCCCTACAGTACAGCCCCCAAAGGCCTGTGGGATATTCCTGGCCTGTTGCATCCTGCACAACATGGCCAAAGACTATGGGATAGCCGCACAGGTGTGAAGAGGGACAGCAATGGGGACGCCAGTGGCGCCGGTGTTGATAGTGATGAGCAGCCCCCCCGAGGACGGTGGGACCCCCGACTGATCCGGCAGGCCCAGCTGCACCGGGGCACCATTACAGAGGAGCACTATGCAGAACACAGGTAAGTCAAGGGGACATGTGCAACCAACACTGTCCATGCGCAAACCACAGGCACACAGGGGCACACACCAGGGGTGCATGATGGTCAGGGGAGTGGAAGGGTCCAGGCATACAAACACACCATCAGGGAGGGGTGAGCACTCATATGGACACACACACACACACACCAGACACAGAGCATACATGGGCAGATGCACAGCACAGCAGAACCAACATTGCTAACACACAGCACCGCCGACCACCCCCACCACCTGTACTGTCCAAGTACGTGTGTCAGATGCTGGGCACCCTTGCACCTTGGTGTACAGTACAATGCAGGCATTATCATGCACACACCTGTGGACAGCAGTTGGGAGGGTGTGCAGGTGGTCGTGTGTCGGCGTGGTGAGCAGAGCACCCAGCAGTGCACTGCCCACCATGACACACATTGCACACATGGCAGCACCAGACAGGGCCCGCACTGGGAGACAGCTCAGTCATGTAGCACTGTCCCACGGCCACCGCGGATGCGTGGGCGGCCCCGCCGTGACCCAACAGCACTGGCAGGCTGAGCAGGGGCCACATGGGGTGGCACTGTTGCACCACCAGGGGTCCCACTGCGTGAACGTGACCTTGCCCGCACAGGGGTCTGCAGCATGCGAACAAACCTGCACCAGGGGTGCTCGGATGCCACAGCAGAACCGGCAGCGACAGGCCTGGTGTCGCATGATGCGGGAAGGAGTGGAGAGTGAACTGTGTGGGGTGTGCGGTACAGGGGCACCTGACTGTGGGGCCAATGCGTCCATGACAGAGACCACTGCCTGGGTCAGCCTGTCAATGGCGGCGGTCACATCCATCCACATACGAACCAGCTCGGCACAGTCCAGAGCACAGTCCCTGCTGTGCTGCTCCACAGACACAGACAGTGCCTCCACGGACATTGCAACCTGCCTCTGCAGATGTACCGATTCCTGCAGCAGGCGGGTGTGCTCCTCCAATGGGTACTGTGCCCCAACGGCATCCTGTCCCCCAGGGTGTGGAAGGTCCTGATGCACAGCACCCCTTGAGGGTGGGCGCTGTTCACCAGGACCAGGAATGGTGGATCAGCGGTGGCGGACATGTGCCACCGCTTGACACTGTACCCCAGACCTGGTGGGTGACTGCTGCTGCTGCCCCTCAACCGCTGTGCCCCAGGGTCCACTCGTTCCACCGCTGTGCTGGCAGCAGTGCCAGACACCTGCACAGCCACGGTGCTGCCCACGGTGCTGACAGGCACAGCCTGGGACTGTGCCAGCATGCTGGTACACAAGTTGGAACCAGAAGGCCCAGGGCACGTGCTGGCCTGCTGTGTGTCCGTCATGGGACACACCCACCTATCACTACCATTGTCCTTGCATCATCAATGGTGCAGGTACATGCTACAGCCATAGTCTGGCATGCTTGCATGCCAGACTGCTGAGACACAGGCTGTGCACCCCCGCACCAGATCACTGACACCAGAGTTGGCAGCCCAAGCGTGCATGCTGCTGCAGTGCCTGCTGGCTGGTGATAGAGGTGGATGGACCCTCCTCCATGTCCAGCAGGTCATCATCACTGCCTGGACCCACCACCACCATCTCCTGAGGCAGAACAGGATCTGTAACAGAAAGAGAGTACATGTGAGTGCATGTGAACAACCTTCCCCAACCCCCAACACCACCACCATGTCATACCGTGCAGTGATGGGCTTCCACCTGTCTGGAATCCACCTCCTGGTATGCCCTCAATAGCGCTCCGCTGCATTGATGTGACCAGTGTCTCCTCAGTCGGGGTCAGCTCCAACACCACTGGCGGGCCCCCGCCAGTGCCAGCACGTGCCGCCCTGAAGGTTGCCACCTTCTCCTTCAACCTCCTGCGGTCTGTCCCCATCTTCTTCCTGCATTCCTGCATGGAGCGCTGGTGGCTTCTGTGCAGGTTAACAGCCCGAGCTACCCCCTCCCATGCAGCCGCACGGGACTGAGGGTGCCCCTCAATCCACTCAGTACTGGCTTCTCATCCAGGTAGGCCTGGAAGAGGCCTCTGTCTCTGCTGCTGTAAAGTTGGGCCTCTCCCTCGCCCACCGTCCTCACCCTCACCTTGGCTCTGCTCGGTCATGGCGATCTGTGGGAAGTGGACACCTGTCACTGTGCAGTCTACAGCATTTTCCATGACCATTGTCCAGAACATCACACAGCATGCAACTCACCTCTCACCTGCAGTAACCGAATCTGGCCAGCGCAGCCCAGTATCGCACATTTATAGCGCAATGCATGCAAATTAGAGTGGAGCAACTATAATGACATGCAAATCGCCCACTGCCCTTGAATGGCTGATCAGATGATTTGCATGTGTCGGCTGAATATCGCGAATTTGCGCTTTGCGCACACGGTTGAGTCGCTGAGCCAATGCACAGATCTGTGACTGTGTGGTACACTGCATTGTGCATGCCCAGATAGCTTACGCAGGCATCTGCGCAGCTGCTGACGTGCTATGCGACGGCAATTCAGGCCATGGCCACCATTGTGCCAGTGGCGCTACAGCAATGGGCACTATATGGCGCTGTGGCACTACTGCACAATAGTCCACTGTGGCACTGGTACGCAGCTGGTCGGTTGCGCAGGATGCCTATACGTCAGATGGCACTGTGCGTGGCCTTGCGTCATGGCCCATGACCTTGTGTCCGACCTTGGCCCCCTGGCGCTGTTCGCCTGCCATGTGTACGGCCCTATTGCGCTGTCTGGTGACAGCGCTATGTGAAGTGAAGGCGCTGTTTGAACAGCGCGATTGGAATATGTGTGCGCAACATCTCCACGAAATTATGGCGCGCAGGCGCCATATTGCCTGCTGTAAAGTTGGTACCATGGCTAGGAGAAGAGCTGTTCCCTGGAGCCAATTGGAACTGGCCAACTTGGTGGCCCTAGTAGAGCCCCACTATGGGGCACTTTATGGTGAGGCGCCCCTCACCATTGCCCGCACACAGGTGTGGCATCAAGTGGCCACTGACCTGGTGGGGGTCACTGGATAGTGCCGGTCTGATGAGCAGTGCCGGCACCGGTACAGTGACCTCCGCCGAGGGATCCGGACCTTTTGGAGAGGCTGCGGTCACGCGCTGTGGGAGGCGTGGTGCCTAGGCCAGGTGGGTGTACCATCTATGCACCTGTATTCTCTGTAGGGTGTGAGTGTGTTTTGGTGGCTGTGCATAGGTGATGGCTCTGCCATGGTTGGCTGTGTCAGTGTGTGCAGCTGTGAGATGAATGGGTCTGGCTGTGTGGGCAGGCACTCTCACTGGGGCAGGGGGCAGTCTGCTTTGGAGTCACACTGATGTTTGTCTCAACATATGTCTCCCACAGGCCGGGATGTGAGGATGCAGGCCGGGTTGAGGAGGGCCGTGCCAGGGCCCCGGTGCCAGCGGGAGTTGCACCCAGCAGCAGCAGCAGCAGCGGCAGACACAGCTGCTTGAGCAGTGTGAGTATCATGACTTCATGGATGCTATTGCATGCTGGGGAAGACCACTAGCCCTGCACAATACAACCATGCAGGAAAGGGGAGGTCATAATTCCACTATACAAGACACTAGTGAGGCCCCACCTGGAGTACAGTGTACAGTTCTGGAGACCATACCTACGTAAGGACATAGACTGGGCAGAGAAGGTTCAGAGGAGGGCAACAAAGATGGTGCATGGCTTGCATCACAAGTCCTATGTGACAGGTTGAAGGAACTGAACATGTACTCCCTGGAGGAGAGGAGGAAAGAGGGATAGTAGGCATACAAGTATCTTACAGGGAGGAACAGGGTGCAGGAAAACACTTTTTAAGTGAAAAAGATGTTCCAGGACTAGAGGGCATGGGATGAAGTTGGAGGAGGACGATTCAGAGGAAACATGAGAAAGAATTTCTTCACAGAATGTGGTGGACAAGTGGAACACCCTGCCAGAGGAAGTGGTGGGGGCTGAAACAATCACAGGATTTCAGAATGACAGGATAGACATAAAAGGAATTCAAGTCAGGGAGAGCAACAGACTTATAGGAAACAAGTGAACACCTAGCTCAAATCAGACCCAGACCAGATTAATTTCGAGGATCATATATATGCCGACACAGGTGACATGCATCAGCGTCCAGTATCACAGCACGTCTGTGTATACGTCACTGGTGAATCCATGCATGTACTGGGCACATAGCTGTGTAACTGGCACGCACCATGTTGCCACGTCCTTGACAGCCTTGTTTTGTGCTGTGATGGACATGGGCAGTGTGTGTGTGTGTGCAGTGGTGGGCATAGCTGGTGCCGCCTGTTTGTGATGGCCATGTGCATGTTCACTGTGGGTGGGTGTATGCCATCACAGGTGCGGACATTAGGCATATGGCTTGCAGGTTGGGTGGTGTTCAGGGTTGTGGTCAGTCACAGCCATTGACTGTGTTCCCATTTTCCTAGGCCTCGAGGTTCTCAGGAGGTTAGATGGGCTATTCGGGGCCTCTCACACAGTGTCGATGGAGAACCAGGCCATCCTCCAGTCCATCAGGTGCCATGGCCTTGGAGGAGGCGGCACAGGATAGTCCGGAACCAGGAAGAGGATGAGCAGCCGGCTGGGTCGTAGCTGATGATACCTTCCACTTCTCCCATCCCTACCACCCTGCCTTCCCTCTCCAAGTTGTTCATCCTACCCTTGACACCCTACCTTGTACCCGTCCCCCTGTAAATAGTTGTTATTGTTTTGGTTCTTTACTATTTGGATATTTAAATATACATTTCTATTTTGATATGAATACTGTGTTGGTCTCTGATTTGCAGCTGGCTATGGGTGCTCAGTTGCAGGGGTGTACATGCCATCTGGGGTGGTATGGTCCTGGGTGTGTGTGTGTGTGTGTGTGTGTGTGTGTGTGTGTGTGTGTGTGCGTGTGCATGGGGAGGTATCTCCAGCATGGCAGTGACTTTCTGTTGGTCTTGCCATCTGCTGCCACCCACTGCTGGGTGCACAGGGTGTGTCTGGCTTGTATGCTTCTGTGCTGCACGGGGTTGACGTGTGCTGGGGGGGATGCATGGTTTCCTGCAGTGCCAGTCACTGCACATGGGTGGTGTCTTGGGGTCATGGTGCAGGGTGTGCTGTGCGTACGGGGAGCTGATGTGCACTGTGGTTGTCAACCCCCTGTGTGTGGCACTCTCAGCCTGCCAGTGGTTGTGCTGGGGTGTCATGGCTCTGCTGTGCTTTGTTGGCTTGTCCCCATGGGCCAGTAGATCATCCGTCACACCCCCAATGATGCTGTGCTTGGGGTGTGCAGGTGTGGTGTTGGTTCTGCAGTGTGTTCCTGTGCCCATATGTGGCATAGCTGGCGGTGGGCCCCAGCCTGCCTCCCTGGATGTGCAGTTCCATTGCTCTGGGGGGGGGCTCTGCTTGCGCTATGGCACCTCTGGACTGCTCAGCTGGGCTGCCCTGGTTGCGCTATAGCGCAACATTTCTGCTCAGCTTCTCCTTCCTGGTTCAGCTATGGCACAGTTAGTGCGATATTCAGGCGTTGGCTGCTGCAATTTGTTCTGCTCCATGTTTGAATATCGCACCTGTTGTGCATATCGCAAGTGGTTTGTGCTTGCCCTGCTGTTGCGCACATTTTGGGAGCAGTTTGAACATCCGGGCCCAAGAAAAGAAAGATGAAAATGGTTTATTCTGTTTTCAAAATATTATTCCAAGTCAAGTCTATCAGGAATTATTAAAATAAATATAAATAAGGCCCAAGGTCAGATGGAATTCCATCTTTTTGTTAAAAATTGCTGCCCAATAATAGCACCAATATTGACTGACATTTTAACCTCTCTCACTGAAGGTGGGTACCTACCCATTAGTCTGGAAACAGGCAGAAGTGATACCAGTGTTCAAATGAGGGGTGAGAAATGATATGCAGAATTATAGACCAATATCATTGCTCTCGGTTACTTCTACAGTGTTTGAGAAAATTGTGGTTTCTCAGTTAAATAGAAATCTTGAAAAAAATGAAAAATATAACAAATATCAGTCAGGTTTTAAGGCACAACATAGTACCACTACTGCACTTGTTAAGGTTGCGACGGACATCCAGGTGGCCATGGATAGGGGCTCTCTGGTTGGAGCAATTTATATTGATTTGTCAAAGGCTTTTGATACCTTGGACATCAGGTATTGATGGAAGAATTGGGATCTGTATGCCTCAGCCGGGAAGCCCAGAATTGGTTCCATGGCTACCTGGATGGTAGACAACAATGGGTTAGGTTAGGTAGTAATTTTGTGTCTGGCTATCTGGATGTTAATTCTGGTGTTCCTCAGGGGTCAGTGCTAGGACCCATTTTATTTAATATATATACAAATGGTGTCAGACATCTGATGAATGATGTCCGGCACCATTTGTATGCAGATGATACAATTTTGTACCTTGAAGGGAAATCTGTGGGATATATACAGGATAAACTGCAGAAATGTTTCAGTACATTGCAAATATATTTTTTAGAACATGGTTTGGTCTTGAATTCACAGAAGTCACAGGTAATGTTGTTTTCAAATAAAAAAGTACCTGTGGAGTTGGATATCAAGACATTCGATGGGCATAGCCTGACCTCTGTGGATCGTTATAAATACTTGGGAGTATGGATGGACTCTCATTGGAGCTGGGATTCTCATGTTGATAGCTTGACACAAAAACTGAGTAAAAAGTTGGGGGCATTGTATAAGCATAGAAGTTGTCTCTCATTTGATGCTAGATTAAGGATAGTTAATTCAACGATAATTCCATATCGATTATGGTGATATCATATATAGAGGGCAGTTAGGAGTAACTTAGAAAAGCTTGATGTCATCTATAATAGATATGCATTTTGTCTTGGATGCACCTCGGAAAACACATCATTGCACTCTTTACGGAACTTAAACTGGATGTCCTCAACAGACGGTGAAACATGCATGTGCAATGGTTAACCTATCGCTGTTATTGTAAAAAGCTCCAGGATATCTAGTGGAGTTCCTGGAGGAATGGAATGTTAAGGCAGGTTTAAGATCTGAAGAGGAAGTAAAATTTAGGGTACCCCTTTTGAGAACAGTGAAGGGTCAACATTGTTATTTATATGAAGGCCCAAAACTGTGGAATTTATTACCAGGTTATTTGAGGTCAAGTACAAATAAAATATCTTGGAATGAAATAAAATTATGGCTTGTAAAGGAAGCAATGTCTTTAAAGATTTGCTGTACTTGAGATGTTTAAATGTATGTTTAATTGTTGTAATTTATTTTTTGCTTTTCTTTTTCTCAGTTGTATATGTATTATGTTTTTTATGTATGTATAGTGTTTGCATTTCTATGTATCTAAAAATGAAATTGAAACTGATAAACTGATATTCCTTTGTACAGTAGGACCCCATTGTAAATTAGCTGATGCTAAATTGGGTTTTATCCTGTTTCTGATATCAAAAATAAACTTTTTACTACTACTACTACATATAGCACATTTCATACATACCGGCGCAGTGGTAGCACTGCAGCCAGCGGTAGTGACAACCCATGTTCAGGAGCAGCGTGGTACAACAGAGGGTCAGTTGGGGGAGGTAGAATGATTGTTCCAAGGACAGCTCTCCTTCTCGGGGGGGGGGGTTGTGGCTTTTTGGCAAGCTAGCAACACCCAGTGGAGGCTGGGTGCATGACAGCCAGGGCTGCTCTTCAGTGGGGAGGCACCAGCAGATGTCTGTGGGTCAGGTGCTGGAGCATGCTTGGCTCACACTGACATCATTGCACATCCTACCTCCTGGGACCTTACAGGGAAAAAGCCTCTGAGCAGGCAGCACTGACACCCCCGGACCTCCGTCCAAATGATGATCCAGGTGTAAGCCTTGGCTGTGGCCTCTGGTTGATCTTGGTCTCTCCTCTTGGGGACCCCTGCTGCAGAGGACAAGCTGTGGGCCTCCCCAGTCTGAGAAACCTGGAGGGGATTCCAGGTGCGAGGTCCAGGTGATTAGAAGGGGTAAAACCCCTGCCCAT
Organism: Neoceratodus forsteri; assembly: GCA_016271365.2. Lineage (NCBI taxonomy): Eukaryota > Metazoa > Chordata > Ceratodontiformes > Ceratodontidae > Neoceratodus > Neoceratodus forsteri. The sequence goes on from CM057456.1 coordinate 12,197,164, forward strand.
ACCAGGGACAAAAAAAAATGAATTGAAAAACAATATTGTATCCCAAAATGCTTTACCAGCAATGAAAGACTGGGAGTGAACTGGCTTTAAACATGTAATGGTGATCATTTGACACATCAGCACTCACACATAGACTTGGACAATGGCATTAACCAATTTTATGGGAACAGTAATATTGGCCAAGACACTGGAGAAATGCCTTACTCATGCCTGAAGTGCCCTGGGTTCTTTTAGTTCCACCTGGACAGCACTAGAGATGAAAAGATGGGACCTGGGTTTAACATCTCATCCAAAGAAAGGTACACCCCTACAGTACAGCATCCCTGTAGTACTGCACTTTGCTACCAGCGGTTATTGTATCAGCCTGTCTTAGTGCTGAACTACAATCTACAACCTTCTGGCCCAGAGGTGGATGTGCTATCAACTGAGCCATGTTGACGACACACTACAATGGTAGGGTACTATATACAAAGAGACACACATTTATATGCACACACAATACTATAACCACAGATGCAAAGCACAATACAGACACACACACACACACACACACACACACACACACACACACACAGTACAACATACACAAATGTACACACACAACGCTACATAGAAATGCATGCACACCCATACAGTACAACAGCACATGCACAGATGCACACACAGTACTGCATATATTAACAAACACATTGTGCTATGTAGATAGATACACACAATGTGCTAACTACATAGATGCTTGCATACATCAACATTACATACATTCACACGCCCATACACTGTTATGTATACTGAGGCACACACACCACTACATGCACAAATGTACAGTTAAGCATTACATACATGGGCACCTGTGCATTCACACACAGCACTATATAAATAGATGCATAGACACACACTGCACTACGCAGATATAAATTTACACACGTACAGTAGCAGTACAAAGAGACATAAAACACAACTCTGTATACATACAGTGGATGCTCACATACAACATTACATACACAGATGCAAACAAACACATGACTACATAACATACACACAGATACACTCACATTGAAACATTCTGTGCCATTCACATTCACTAAAATACAGTACCACCAACAGCTTAATCTGGTTCTCTATGTCAGTTTGCATCAGTATCCCCCTACCACCCAGTATGAGGCTGAAAATAGACAGAATTGCCTAGTCCTCCATTCCCTGTCAACAAAAAATATATACACACACACATCACTGCATACACAGACATGCACATATAGTACACAGCACTATATACAGTAGATGTGCACATGCATATTATAGACACAGATTCACAATTGAGCACTACATAAACAGACATGTGTGCACACAAACATATAGTGGTAGCCATCACCACTCTTTTTTTTAATATATTGTATTTCTCTCCTGACCTGGCTGTCACTCCTAGTTCCATCGGCTGTTCCCCCGGCACCGTCTCCCAAGGATCAGGCCCTCTCCCTAATGCTTCCACAACTTACCCTTCATGGCAGGGTGGTGGAGAGTGTCTCAACCCATCCAAAACAGATCTAGCCAAGGAGATGCCTTCTCAGGGGCGGCACCTGCAGGGAACAGTGTCGTGCTGCTTGGCCAGGACCTTTTCTGTTTTCTTCCACTGAGGTGAGGCATACAATGATGCCCACGGAGAGAACACGTGCATGCTCACACGCATTCCTCCAAGTGTCTGCCCCATCTCCTCCCCTTTCTGTAGCATTGGTGCATGCTCCCAGCTGCCACTAGGGGCCAGTAGAACACTGATTGCTGGCAAACCCCTTCCCCAGAGAAGGAGAATAGTCCATTGGATGCTCGATCCTTCTCCTCTCCTGCTGACCTCCAGTGGCCCGTGCTCGTTCCCAAACAGAGATCTCTGGCATAGCGCGAGGTAAAGCATCCAGTGCCTCAGCCCTAAGCACCACCGGGCCACCCGCCATCACCACTCTTAATGATTTTGCACCATAGCACTGGGCATCGGACTCACATTGTTGTTTTTCCCATTTTGTTTCAACATCGGACTTTTTAGACACAGAAGTGCCTCGGTGGCCTGCAGATGTTTGCTATTCGGCATTTATATTGTACATGTGTTACCCTTGAGCATGGTCTGGGAACAGTAGTACACTGACGCACCAGGTAATAGGTGATCTAGGTCAATAAACACTCTAATACACACTTTGTAACCAACACCATGCATTAATATCCAGTGCTATAGCAGTACTGTTTATTTGCAGATTATACAGTACGTAGGTCCCTCTCATGTTTCCTGCCTTAAGTGCTTAGTCCTTAGTGCTATCATGGGTGTGTTTCTACTGTGCTTTGACCTGATTCAGCAGGCCAGGTGATACAGCTTTGACTGAGGAGGGGTCACTTTGAAAAACTCTGTGCCATTCCCAATGGAATAAGTGGGGGAAGGGAGCCCTTAGAAACACTCTGTGCCAATCCCAACTGAATACTTAATGATTCATCAGGCCAAAGAATACAGCTTTGACTGAGGAGTGGGAGCCCTTTGTGATACTTTGGTGCTGTATAGAAATCCCAGGGATTACTCTATGCAGTTTTATGGTGTGACACAGGTACTATAGTGGGAAATGGCCAAACAGCAGTTTCACTTGTAACACTCCAAGGAGGAGGGGGGCCTTGCCAAACAACAGTTTTACTGCAGAGAACTTTAAAACACTTTGAACAGTCCAAGGAGGAGCCATCACACAGCATCTGGACACAGGAACAGTATGGAAATCACAGACATTTATGGTGGGACACAGGTACTGTAGTGGGAAACAGTCAAACAACAGTTTCATTTGTAACACTTCCAGGGGGACGAGGACCTGGCCAAACAGCATTTTCACTGCAGAGAACTTTAAACCACCTGTAACACCCCAAGGTGGAAGGGGGCCTGGGCAAACAGCAGTTTCACTGTAGAAAACTTTGAAACATTTGTAACAGTCATGGGGGAGGCCCTTGCCAAACAGTAGTTTTACTGCAGAGAACTTTGAAACAATTTGAACACTCTAAGTGGCATCACACAGCATTGAAACACTTTGAACATTGTAGGTGGGAGGCATCACAAAGCATCTGGCCATAAGTTTTATTCAGAAATCCCATGTAGGACACAGGTACTGTAGTGAAACAACAGACAACAGTTTCACTGCCAAATAATAATAACCCCCACACACACACGGTATGACAGACTCATCAGGTGGCATTTAATTGGCTACCAGAATAAACACAAGACATTTATTTATATGATAAGTCAGTGTATCACATCAAAAGATGGATAAATTAGACAGTATTGTGTCTTCCCCCTCTTCTAAATTCCTGGTAGAACCCTTGGAGGGTGGTGAGAGTGTATTCCTTCTCCACCTACACCAAATTGCACAGAGGACTGCGATACCCTGAAACAAGAAGAATGTAGAGGATGGTCATGAGTGGGCAGAACACACATGCAAAGCTGCAGCTGTATGCAGTCAGCAGAAAGTACCCCCCACCCCCGCACCTACTGTACTTTAGTTGACTCCTCCAGGGCCCACAACTCCCTCATGTCATCTTTGTAATGGGCATCCCTGTTGCCCACCCTCCAGGAGAGGAACCCAGAAGAAATAGTGGCCACAGCTTCCTCCAGGCCACCACCATGCATATAGCACCTACAGGTTGATCACACAATTCAAAGACTATCCATCCTGGACATCCATGAGAGTTCTGTGGAGACATAAAGATGGAGACAAGAGAACATCAGTAGCAATGAACACACATGCAAACAGGGAAATATGTACCAGCAATTTGTGACAGGTGTACTGTACTTACCTCTGCAGGATTAGTCATCTGCCAGATCACTTCCCCCCCTCCAGGGAGTCCTGGTAAGTGGAGAAAGACACCTTCTGCAGTTTTCTAGGGTACACTCCAAGCCTCCCCACACTCTCTGCCAACACACCTCATACATCTTGCAGGGCTACCTTGATGATGGAATGTACTGGACTGGGCTGAGGCAGTATGCTAAATATCAAAGGCCACACAGCTGAAATGTTCTGTGAAATTCATATTGCTGGGGGGAAATTTTGGGAAAAATGGGTTGAACAAAGTTAAACACAACTTTATACACCAGACATGCAGTAAGCACATCGGTATCCAACAGAGCAGCACAGCAGAGAAGCAGTTCAATGCCATTACCCCCATTTATTACTCTACAAATGCTAGCACCTGTACAAGCATCCCACCTCCCCAAAATAGGTGGAACTGGAGTTAGCATCGGCATCCAACAAGTACTGTATCACTGGAAATGGTGTTGCATGGTTGCATAGTGTGCAAATGTGGCAGACTGCTTTGCATAACAGTTGGAGTTCCATCACCCCTGTAACTTGATTCAGAGTTTAAACTTGACCTGGTATCTGATAAGCAGATTCAATACACTTACTCTGTGTTCACATCTTAAGTATACCTACAATGCCCCACATACTTTATTTAATTATAAAAAAAAAGATGTTTTGAAGCTGGCCAGGTACCCAATTGAGGGGGTGCTCACTTGGAAATTTCTAGGTATCCTGGTAGGACAGTCCAACTCTATATAAAAAATATTTACAAACAACCATAAAAATGTTATTTGCACTTTACTTTCAGACCAATTGCATGCAGGACTGGTACAGAATGAAACCAGATTTTCCTGTAAAGCAAAGCATCCTGAGACAAGTTACAAACACTTCTTAATTACTTTCCATGACCACGGTTTGAGACAAGGCTTTGCAACCTTGGTTTTCTGTGACAGCCAGGATTAGTAAACCTGAAATCTCACCTCAGGATAATGTCCGGCTAGATATTGAAACCTGAAGGTGGAGGTTGGAGCATTGTTGGAGGAGATCGGGGGCCAAGGAGGACAAACTAGCTTTGAATATTCAATATGGTGACAATCAAAGGGCAATTTCCCATAAGAAGGCAGAATTTCTGTCCAGGGATATTGCAGCAGAAGGAACCAACCTGCTCAGATTTTTTGGGTAGTGGAGGCTTTTCATCCAGCCAATCTGGAGCCCATGAAGGTTGCTTCAGTCACTAAATGCAAGGAGTTTGTTTGGTTCTTTTGGAAAGGGTGTCCTATATCAGGTTCTCGAGCTCACCAAGTGGACTGTTATGACCAACAGTGTTTCACCAGTGGGATGAACTAGCAATCAGTGGTCTTGGGGAAGTTTCAGCTAGTGATGATGGATGAGGTTGTGGAGGTGATCTCAGAGTTGTGACCAACATATATTGATCCAGGCCCAACCTGACTGTTAGTGGGTTGTGTTGGACAACTGGGCCCAGTGTTCATTGAGAATTAGGTGTTCCATATCAGAGTGGATCTTCTCATCTGCATTGAAAATGCACTTATGAATCCTTTTGAAAAAAAATCTTTGAACCTGGATATCTTGGCAATTACTGACCTGTCTCTAATCTGCCTTTTTATGCAAGGTTATTGAGAAGGTGGTTACGTTGCAGCTTGAAGCACACCTCATGACCTTTGACATCTATGATCCTTTCCAGTCTGTGTTTAGGTCAAAGCATAGCACAAAGACAGTGTTGTTCAAGGTATATAATAACCTGCACAGGATGAGGGATAGAGTAGAGCAGTCATTTCTTTTTCTCCTCGATCTCTCTCCAGCATTTGATACTGTGGACCATAGTCTTTTATTTTACTGACTCAGGGAGTAAGTAGGACTCCCTGGCAAAGTTTAAATCCTACCTCATGGGCAGGACACAGAGGGAGTGATGGGAAGTGTGTCATTGCTCCCAATGGACCTGAACTGTGGTGAGCCTCAGGGATAGGTTCTTTTCCTCATGTTAATTGCAGTGCATATGCTACCCCAGGGTAGGATCATTAGACAGTATGGAGCTGGGTTTCAGTGCTATGCAGATGATACTCAGCTCTACCTGTCTTTTGCACCCAAGGCAAGGGGCACGTGGAATGTGCTAAACCAGTGCTTGGCTGAGCTCCAGAATTGGATGTCATTGAGCTAGTTGAGCTGACTGATACTCAGCCCAGACAAGCTAACTAATGGTGATTGAGCTGGGTTGGATGTGGAAGCAGCAGCAGCTGGGAGGGAGATGAGGTTTTGTCTCAGCATTTCTAGGCTTAGGGATGCTGCAAAGGTTAAGAATCTGGGTTCATTCTGGACAAAGGACTGACATTTGTGACTCAGGTGCCAGCAGTAGTCCTAAATGGTTTTTACTATTTTAGGAATATCAGTCAGCTTCGATCTCTGAGGATTTGCCCTCACTGGTGCATACTTTTGTGTGGCTTGATTATTGTAATGCTCTATACCTTCAGTGTCAGTGGAGTTATGTTCAGTGCCTGCAGTTGGTGCAGAATGCAGCTGCTAGGTTGATGACTGTCCTTTTCTGGCTGAGTCACGTTTCACCAGCCATTCATGAACTGCACTGGCTGCCAATAAAGTGGCATGTCTCCTATAAAGTTGGATTACTAATTTATGAGGACATACACAGGCTGAACCCCTGTTACCTGTGTGCTTTCTAGAATCCCTACAGTCTTGCATGCCTCCTCCACTCCACCGAGGAAGGTTTCCTAGTTGTTCCACGGGCTAGGCTTACAACCTCAAGGGACAGTTCCTTTGAAGTAGCAGAGTCAGTATTGTGGAATTCTCTTCCATGGGCAATGAGGGAGGCATCTTTGGAGAAGACTTTCAAAAGGGGTCTTAAAAGATATCTATTTACACAGGCATGTTATGTGCTATTTTGAAGTATATTTATTAAGTGTCGCTATCTCCATTTTATTGTACTGGTGCCCTGAACCTCTGGGAAAGGGTGCCATCAATAAAAAAAGATCTACTACTGCTTCTGACACTGAAACACAGTCTGTGGTACTTTAGAAACATAGAAACACAGAATTTGGCAGAAGATAAGGACCCTTGGCCCACCTAGTCTGCCCATTTCCATACCTAATGCATATGCTGCAGATCCTAATTAACCAAATGTTTGCAGTAGTTCTTTGAATCTGAAACCAACATTGGATGTCTTTGTCACCCATCCCCCACAGCTGCAATTAGCAAACCTGAGATCACACCTGAGGATGCTGCCAGGCTAGGTGTTAGAACCTGTCACATCAGAAATGTGGGATACCTAAAAAGTAGCAAAACACTTACAGCGGGAATAACAAAGTTTAATTTTATTAACTGGTCAATCAGAAAAAAGACTCTGTTCCGTAATTATTATTTTTACTTTGCAGTGCTCAACCATTGGCACAAAACATAGCTAGCATCACTTTATTCTTGTGATCAATACATTTATTAGTTTGCAACTGTAACACTCTCCTCCAAAAGTGTATCATGCCCCATATTAGCTGAGCATGGTTCCTTGGTTTAACATGCCTCCAAATATAGTGCTTTATCTGTTGCTACATCATCTTAATTAGGTTCAGGACTGACAATTCAGGTGGCATTCTGACCCAATTAAATCATTTCTCCCTGATGTACACCCTTGAAGCTGCATCGTTTGAGTCATTATCTGTACAAGTGAGAGAAAGAACACACTTGTAATTCAGCATGTAGAATACTGTGCTGTATATCTCCACCATGAACACAGAGAAACTCTCAACCAGAGTACTATATAAGTATGGCAAGAGATACCATCTAGTGTGAATTGCTCTACCAGTATTGAACCTTGGAAAAGTTGATTTTCATCTGCAAACAGTCACTCAATAAAGGGCACCAGTGTATTGGACTTCATTTCTTCTCTAAAGAAATTGCCCTTCATGATGACACTGAATGGTAGTATCAGCCTTGGCTTGCAGCTGATATCACAGTGGGTAGCCTCCTGGGGACCAGTGATCATCATACAGTGTGGTTCAATATAGGAACTGGGCCAGAATAAAACCACACTAAAACTAGTGTCCTGAACTTCAGGAGGGCTGATTTCAAGAAAATGGGAGAATGCTTCAGGGAAGCCCTAGCAGGGATAGGAAAACTGGGTGGAGTAGAGGAACAGTGAGCAAAAATAAAGGAGGACATTGAGAAGGCATCAAACCTCAGTATCAGGCAGGTTAGAAAGGGCAAGAAAAAAAAAGAGACCACTATGGTTCTCTTAGGAAGTAGCGGAGAAAATAAAGGCAAAGAAGCTGGCATTTATAAGGTACAACTCAACACAGAAGGATGAGGATAGGGAGGGTTATCAGGAGAGACAAAGAAAGGCATGGAAAGCAGTTAGGAGTGCAAAGGCACAAATGGAAGAGAATATTGCCAAGTCAGCAAGAAAGGGGATAAAACATTCTTTAGGTATATATGCAGAAAGAGGAAGAACAAGTGAGGGACAGTAAGGCTAATAGGAGAAGGAAGAGTTTTTGTGGAAGAGGACAGAAAAAGCAGACATATTGAACAAGTACATGTGTTCCATATTTACGAAGGAAGGGGTGGGTGATAGGCCACAGATAGGGGAAGGGCATTAAAAGGAGGTGGACACTTGTCCATTAACAGAGAGAGAGTCCTCAAGGAACTAGCAAAACTAAAAGTGGACCAGACAATGGGGCAGAACAAGGTACACCCTAGGATACTGAGGGAGCTTAAGGAGAAGCTGACTGCATCTCTAACAGCCCTGTTCAACTTATCACTAAATATGGGGGGACGTTCCAGGGGACTGGAGGGGGTGGACATGGTCTCACTTCACAAAAGTGAGAATTGGGAGGAGGCAGGAAACTACAGACCTGTCAGCCTGACTTCAGTGGGGGGCAAAGTCATAGAAACACTACTGAAGGAAATCATTTGGGAACACCTTGTGACCAGTGGATTACAGGATCTGAGGCAGTATGGGTTCACGGGCCGGCGGGGGGGATCTTGCCAAACAAATTTGCTCAAGTTCTTTCACTGGGTGATCAGGGAAGTGGATCAGGGTGAGGCAGTGGATGTGGCCTAACTGGATTTCAGTAAGGCCTTCAACACCGTTCCACATAGAAGACTGGTAAACAAGCTGGGTAGCCTAGGAGTGGCTCCAAAAGTACTGAAATGGGTACAAAGTTGGTTAAGAAACAGGAGTCAAAGGGTGGTGGTAAATGGGGTTGACACTGAAGAAGGCATGGTAACCAGCAGGGTGTCAGAGGGTTCTATACTAAGCCAGTCCTTTTCAATGTCTTTATTAGCGACATTGCAGGAGGGCTGGAAGGCAAAGTATGCCTGTTTGCAGATGACACAAAAATCTGCAACAGAGTGGACACATGGGGGGGATAAGGGACAATTTGAAAAAGCTAGAAGACTGGTTAAGGGTTTGGCAACTGATCTTCAATGCCATAAAATGCAAACTATGCACATGGGACACAGAAACCTAAGGACAATGTACCAATTGGGTGGGAGTAGTGGCAACCACAAAACAGGAAAGAGACCTGGGGTTATTATATCTGATGACCTGAAAATAGCAAAGCAGTGTGATAAGGCAGTGGGAAAGCCAGCAGAATGCTCTGATGCATAGGGAGGGATATTGCTAGAGGAAAGAGAGAGGCAATGTTACCCCTGTATAGGCTGATGGTGAGGCTCCACCTAGAGTACTGTGTCTAGTACTGGAGACCCCATCTCCAGAAAGACATAGATCGGGTGGAGGTGGTACAGAAAAGGGCAACCAAAATAGTACATGGCCTGTATCAAAAGCATTACAAGGAAAGACTTAAGGAATTGAATATGCACTTTCTAGAAGAAAGAAGGGAAAGGTGGGACATGATAGAAATGTTCAAATACCTAAAAGGTATTAATAAGATACAGGAGGGTAGCATTTTACATAGAAAGAGGTGTTCAAGGACAAGGGATCATGACATGAAGCTGGAGGGAATGTGAGGAAGTACTTCTTCACGGAAAGGGTGTTGGACGCCTGGAATGGCCTCCCATTGGAGATAGTGGATACTAAAATGGTAGCAGGATTCAAGCATGCATGGGATAGACACAATGGGACCATAGTTATATGGCTGGGGGGGGGGTAAGGCCAGAGATTGAGTAGGGTCTGTGGTAGCACTGTTCAAAAACAGTAGCACTCGATGGAAAGCAAGACCAGACTTCAATTATATGCACAATGGAATGTATTTAGTCAACATCATTCAGGTAAGTGTCATCTATCCCAGCTCTTCGGCACACAGCCTTCCTCAGGGGGTGTGGCCACTTACTAATAACGTCACTTTTATACATCCCCAATAACAATTCAACAAGTGTAACAAATGTTCATCTTGCATTTTAGCATTAAAATAAATTAACGTCAATTAAAGTATAAAAGTGATACAAAATAGTTGCAAAGGAAATACACTCAGTATTTAAAAATAAAAGGTCCTTTATATAACAAACATACATACTGTTGTGTAAGAGGGAAGAAAAATGCTATATTCATGTTCACCTTTACACATATATTTAACATCTCAATTTCATGGAGATCCACATCGTGCAATCACTTTAATTTTCTTCAAGAACAAGAGAACAACAAATAATAATTGTAGTGATGCTAAGAAAAGGTAAAGTTACACTCATGATCACCCTAAGTGTCATCATGGCATCTTAATTCCATGGGAATCCACAAGTAGAAAAATTCAAAGTGTGATCACACAATTGTTTTCTAGCTCATCATAATCACATGGGGATCCACACAGAGCAGGGAGAAGTGCAGAGGGACCCTGCAAAGAAAAGAAAAACAACACATTAAGTCCATTAGAGAAATTAATTTAACAAAGCCATCAATTCAACTATTTAGTATTCATAGTCCTAATACAGCCTATACTACTAACGTAACCATTACTTTTTCCTTTTCTTTAGGAATGGTTTCAGGTCAAGTTCATCATTCAGACCTACCGATTTCAGGCTTCTAAGTGTATAAAAGTATTGACTTTCCTTTGGAGGATCATACTAACATGATCTCTGCCATATTTTGGGATTGGAACATGGTCAATACCAATAAACCATAGGCATTCTGGGTTGGAACCATGTGTCTTAAAATAATGCAAACTGACTGGTTTGTTGGTTCTTTGCTAACAACAGATCAAATATACTCCTGGATGTGCAGTGTCACGATAATGCATTCTTTAATTTCAACATTCAAAGAAATATTATTGGGATGTTTGAATTGTGTACCTAAAACACAATGTTTGCAGATATTGCATTTTTTACATGTATGCATACCTGCAGAACGTTTTGGTGCCAATTCAAATGTGACTGTTGCTGTTCACTTGGCAGTCTGCTGTGGACCGATTTGTCCCATAAGTTGGCAGCCTGGCTGAAACTTACTCTTGGTTTGCTTCCCAGGGTTGTGGCCAATTGGGAATCATTGGTTAGTACTGTATGTACCAGTTTTTGAAGAGTACATTACCAACCCTTCCAGCTCATTCATTAAATTCTGTTATAAAACAAATTGGTTCTCCTAAAGTGCCAATTCCTTCATTCTTTTTTGTGATGTTTTTAATTACAAATGCAGATCTGTCTGGAGAAAAAGCTTTATACATGGAGTCATTCAAAAGTTTGTGTTCATAACCCCTAGCCAGAAATCTTTCTTTCAACTCCATAGCTTGTTTGAAGTATACATCATCTTTCGAATAATTCCTCCTCAGCCTCAGGGAACTGGCTGTAAGAGACTGACTTCTTAATTTTCAGGGGGTGGGCACTACTGGTCATAAGAATTGAATTTGTCACAGTCTTTTTCCTGAAACATTTAGTTTCAGCAATTTTGGGGGGAAACATGGTTTAGAAAAAGTAATGTCCAAGAACGCTATACTTGTTTTGCTAGCTGTGTATATGAATCAAAGCTTTAACTCATTACTGTTTAACCATGTTATGGAATTCTCCATTTCCTCGAATTCCCCAATCCAGACACAAATTGCATTGCCAATATAATGATGCTAGTTAGTGATTTTGTGTCTGAATGGGTTTAAGTCTGAAAATATATGTTTCCTCCCACACCACCAGAAACAAATTGGCATATGAGGGGCCATAGAGATCCCTATAGCCATACAGCACATCTGCAAGTAATGTGACCCATTAAATTCAAAGGTGTTTTGTGTGAAAATATATTGCAGAGATTCTAAAATGAACTTACCCGGCATTTGTTCCTTAAATGGATGTTGATCCAGAAAGTGTCTGCAGGCCAAAATGCCTTGGTTATGTTCTGTAGACATGTATAAGGCTTCTACGTCTATAGACAATCAAATCTTATTCTCATCCAATTTTAATTTTTTGAACTTACACAGAATATCAGTTGTGTCCTTAATAAATTAGGGTAACGTGACTACACACTTCTGGAAAAAAAAATCGATAAACTTATCGAGATTCTGGGTAATTGAATAAACTCCAGAAATGATGGGTCTACCCGGGGGGATCAGTTTGATTTTTATATATCTTCGGCAAAATGTACATGCATGGCGCAGTGGGATTTTCTTCCCAAATATACACAAATTCTCTTTCTGAAATAACCTCATGTGACTCTACTTCTTTCAATAATGTAAACAGCTCTTTTTTGAATTCTGGCAGAGGGTTATTGGAAAGTTTTCTATAATTATGCTCCTTATCCAGCAACCTCATAACAATCATAACATAATGTTCTTTGCCATTATAACAATATTATCGCCTTTGTTTGAAGGTTTGATAATCAGATTGACATTGCTACAAAGTGCTTTAGGTGTACTATGCTCCCCAAATGTAAGATTGTTGCATTTCTTGATTCCAACGTGGTTCAAAATTTCTGCTATCTCTAGTTACCACTTTAGCATAGGTCAAGATAGCCGAATGTGATATATTTGGGCAAAACAGTGATCCTGATTTAAACTTCATTTTTCTTTCAGAGCTGATAGAATGTTTATACATTTACTATACTATACTATACTAAAATGCCAGCAGAATAGGCCTAACGGTCTTTCGTGTCTGCTCGTTGGTCAGCCCCACCCTGGGTGCTGACCTGCTATCCCCTCGCCTTCTCTGCTTCTCCTTCCCAGTTCTGGATATTCTTGCTGCATTGGATTTTACTTCCAGAACCCTTCCCTGTACCTGTCCCAACCCTCTTGAACCCTTCCACTGTCTCTGCCTCCACCAGCCCCTAGGTAGTGCATTCCATGGCTCCACCACTCTCTCAGTGAAGTAGCACCTCCTCCTTCTCCCTGAATCTTCCCCCTCCAGCTTCCACCCATGCCTCTAGTGGCCCTCCTTCCTTGAAGCACCCTGACTGTTCCTCCCCATTTACCCTCTTCATGTACCTGAAGACCTCTATCATGTCCCCCGGTCCCTTCTCTTCCAATGTGTACATATTTAGCTCTTCAGCCTCCTCATAGGTCCTGTCCCCAAGCCCCAAATCATTTTGGTTGCCCTCCTCTGGACCCTCTCCAGGAGGTTAATGTCCCTCTTTAAGTGTGGCCTCCAAACTGCATGCAGTACTCCAGGTGTGGCCTCACCAAGCAGTTATACAGAGGAGTATCACTTCCTCCTTCTGAGGTGATCCCCTAGCGATGCATCCCAGCATCCTGTTGGCCTTGGCTGCTGCCCTCCTACAAGTCTCAGAGTTGTTCATCTTGACATCCACCACCACCCCCAGGTCCCTCTCAGCCATTGAGACTTGTAGTATTCCCCAGGGTGTACACTTGGCCTGGGTTTCTGGCCCCCAGGTGGAGTACCTTGCATTTCCCTGCATTGAACCTCAGCTTCCACTTTCTAGACCATATTTCCAGAGCCTCCAGGTCCCCCTGCAGGGCCACTCTCCCCTCCTCCCCATCCACCACCGCCCCCCAGTTTGAGGTCATCTGCAAAGAGACTCATCTCACTCCTGATTCCTGTCCTTATGTCAGATAGGTAGGCGTTCAACAGAAGGGGCCCAAGGACTGATCCCTGTGGGACCCCACTAATGACCCTCCTTGGGGATTAGACTATCCCACCAACTACGACCCTCTGGGTCCGGTCCTGGAGCCAATTGCCTATCCATCTGATCATCTGGTTTCCCACCCCCATTTCTCCTAGCTTATCCAACAGGCCCACATGAGGAACAGAGTCAAATGCCATGCTGAAGTCTAGAAAGAGGACATCCACTGGTCTACCCAGGTCCAAGGCACTTGTCACCCAGTCATAGAACTCCACCAGGTTTGTCTGACATGATTTCCCGGGATGAATCCATGCTTTCATCGTCCAGGCACCCTGACTTATCCAGGTCCCCCAGCCTCTCCCTTGACAATGCCCTCCATCACCTTGCCCACCACCGATGTCAGGCTGACAGGCCTGTAGTTCCCTGCCACCTCCCTTGATCCCCCCTTGTGGATAGGCACTACATGCGCCACCTTCCAGTCTTGGGGCACCCACCCTGTCCTCAGAGAGATGGTGAAAAGCTCTGCCAGGGGTTTCGCCAGGACATCTGCAAGTTCCTTCATTTCATCTAGTCCCTCTTCCCAAATCCATGTATTCACATTAAAAAGTCCTGAAAGTTCTGTATCACTAAGGCCGTTCAGCAAATTGCCTTGTCTGTCAGTCTGAAACTCTTGCAGTAGTGGTTTGAGTTACCAGTTATGTCTAACACTTGATCAGTGTCTTCATCTTGGGGGGGCTACTATCAATATACGTAGAGCCCATAGTGTTAAGCAATGCAGGGTCTTTTAAGCTGAAAAATACTTCAATTTGATCTTATTAATTAACTTAAACAGATCAATGTGGACCTAAAAGCGATTTAAGGAGGGCTAGGGATACACGAGTCCTTTTAAGTACAGCTGTTTGATAGGGCTAAGTTCAATGGAGAACAAATTAATTACTTGAAGCCCTTATTTTCAGCTGTGCCACCAAAGTACCCTCATTTGTGAAGTATTCCCTGGATCTTCCTCTCTGTTCCTCCACCTCCTCCTTGTCTTTCTTTTGCTCCTGCTTCTGCTTTCTTTCTAAACAAAATTGTCCGCTTTCTGTTGTTTTGTGTCTGGTTCTTATTTTTTGAAATCTGCTCTGGATCTACTCCTTCCATGTTTTGCTCCATTTTATTACAATCAATCACTCACTTGTTATCATAATCCCCTGGTCTCTAATAAACTTTCTCTGTTTCCAATAAATTAGTTCCTCTTCATATTTGTAAGTTTGCCTGCATTTCAGAATCTAATTCTTTAAATTCAGTTTTGTCTTTCAATTTCAACACTTTACTATTAACAGCAGATAACTCTTCATTCAGTTTTCTGTGTTTACTCCACGTCTTCTTTGATGATTAGTTAGATTAATCTGCTGGAGCAATCGGCAGCCCCAAGCTACACTGCCACCTTGTGGATATTCTTTGCATGGTAGAAGGTGACTGTAGGGGAAGAAAGAAATCAGGATGCCAGCCACTGCAAAGGTAACTCTGTGTTACCACCATTGAGTCCTATTTTATCACATTGCATTAACAGCATTTCTATGGTCTCATCTAGCATCTTGGTGATAATAATAGTGTAAAGGTGATGTTTCTAGATCATCAACTCTCATACAAAATATGTTAAATGTCACAAAATGCACAGCAGTGATACAGTAAAGGAACATTTACAGTAGGCATTGCCAAGAATTAAGACAAATCCAGGATCAGAAAAAAATTAGATGTTGGGGAGCAAGAAGGCATGACATAACTGTGATATGTGAAACAGTATTACCCAATCTGCTCCTGACAGCTGACTATCTTGAAGTTGGGGAACAGTATGTAAGTGGGGCTTTTGGAGCTGGAAAAAGTGATTACAGATATGAGACTGAAATATAATACACTGTACCATTTGTACATTGGATTGAAGATGACTACTAGATTCAAAACTGTAAACTTTATGGGACTCCAAATGTAACCAGGCTTGACAGGAAGAGAAAAGCAGTAACACAACTGAACAGCAGCACATCTATAAGAATAAAGAGATGGGGAAAGGAAAATGCCACACCAGCAGTAAAATGCTGAATTTTCAGGAAGGAGCCAAGAATACACAGTAATACAATATTATTTTGTATTACTGTTTGGAATAATAGCTATTCAATAGCACTCAACTACTAGGAATTTCACTGTATTCTATGATGACTGCGGTACAGGATTGCAAGTGTCAAAATCGTGACTGCACAACAGCAAGGAAAAAGAGTGACCAGCGAAAATAGCAGTCACTGAAAAGGTGACCTACAGCTTTCTCTGCTCCCCAATGTGTTTCCCCAGAGATGTTTCTATAGAAAGGGTGGTGCAGTGGCTGAACAACATGACTGGTAAGTAACTATTCCAGGATAATGCCTTTTGAAAAACAAACCTGGCAAAATGGGGTGGGATAGCAATATATGTAAATGAAGGGATAAAAGCTACAAGGATCCATGACACACATACTGAAGCCAAAACACTTTGAGTTACACTGGAACAGAGTAGGGGGCAGTCACTTAGGTACAGGTGGTGTACAGACCCCCAGCGATCGGGAAAAGGGGGGACAAGGAGATCCTAGAAAACATGCACAAAATGAGTGCTAAGGGGGACGTGATAGTGGTCAATGATTTTAACTTATCCGATATTAATTGGAGCACCCATACAGCAGCCTCTTTCAGGAGCAAAGACTTCCTGGAGACTCTACGTCTCTCAGGTCTGAAGCAGCTCCTGAAGGAACCCACTAGGGGGATGCTGTCCTGACCTGTTACTCACCAATTGTGATAACATCTCTGGGGGTAGAAGCAGGAAGCCACCTGGTGTCCAGTGACTACCACATGGTATGGTTCCAAAGAAAAACAGAAAAATAAACCAAGCACTCCAAAACTAAAATCCTGGGCTTTAGGTAAGCAGATTTTGCCAAAATGAAAAAGGAGATCATGCAGAGCCCAGCCAAAATAACTCAGGTGGGAAGAGTAGATAAGTACTGGATCATTCTCAAAACAGCTTTACTGGATGTCTCTAGCCAATGTATAAGAAAAGTGAGCGAAGCAAAGAAAAGAAGGAAACCCCTCTGGTTTTCAAAGGAATTGACCACCAAGGAAGAAGTGAATTGCCTTTAAAAATTACAAAGAGACAGACTGTGAAAAGGACATGGAAGCATACAAAGAGAAACAAAAGGAAGAAGGCAAGCTAATCAGAGTGGCCAAAGCAGCAGCTGAGGAGAGGATAGCCAGAGAAGTCAAAAAGGGAGGCAAAACCTTCTTCAGATACATCAGCAACTAAGGGAAGAGGAGTAGAGCCATACTCAGACTGGCAAGGGAAGATGGCGGGCACGTGGAGGATGATAAAGAAAATGATGAAATCCTCAACAGATATTTTTGCTCAATTTTCACTAAAGAAGGGAAAGGGAGCAGACCACCAATGCCAGAAAAAAGTAAAAGCAATAGCAGAATTGATATGGAACCTTTTACGGAAGAAAGAGTCCTGAAGGAACTAGAAAAGCTCAAGGTGAAGAAGGCTATGGGACCAGAGAATGTTCCTTCAAGATCACTGAGAGAGCTAAGGAAGGAACTGGCAGCTGCCCTGACCAGACTATTCAGTTCCATGTCACTACAGGGCATATTGTACTGTGACTACAATTTCAGTAAAAATTACAGAGCAACTGTATATCTGGCGAATGTGCATCCAGGCGAATGCTCATTGCAACGAGAATAACAGCAGCACATGCTTCAGTTGAATGATTTAAACGCAAGTCACACATTGGTGTGAATATTGTATCTTCCACATTCCCTACTTCGGTCATATCTGAGCCACACCTATATGCAACAAGCCCAACCCATCACAATCCATAACATGCAGGGGGACTACATCCCCCCCACACCCCACGGGGGCTGCACCCCCTGAACCCCCCTTATCTCTAGGATTCTAACTCCATGGCACACTTGGATTGTGGGGGTAAGTTATGGACTTTGTAGGTAAGTCCATATCATTTCTTGCTGTTTACCTCCAGTCACCATTATTACACAGTCAATGTTTTATGCCTCTAGCCCTTTGTCCAATTCGCGTGGTATGAACATGTGCCATATTTGTATTAGCACTATAATATTCACCCAAATGGTTTCACTGTAATGTGTGCACTATATTGACATGATACTGGCTATTCAACCTATCTTTGGAATGCGGAGAGGTACCAGAGGACTGGAGGAGGGCCACAGTTGTTCCACTTCCCAAAAATGGTAGCAAGCAGAGTGCTGTCAACTACCATCCAGTTAGCCTCACCTAATTTGTGGGAAAAACAATGGAAGCCCTATTCAAAGAGAGACTTGTATCCTTTCTTTAAGGTAATAGAAGATTAGACCAAAGACAGCATGGGTTCATCACTGGGAGGTCATTCCAGACAAATTTTATCAACTTCTTCAACTGGGTGACCCAAGTAGTGGACCAGGGTGGTGCTGTGGATGTGGCTTACTTAAACTTCAGCAAAGCCTTTGATTTGGTCCCACACAGAAGGTTATTAAATAAATTGGGCATCATGGGGGTGAGTCAAAAGGATGTAGAATGGATAGGGAGTTGGCTAAAAGGAAGGACATAGAGGGTAGTGGTAAACGGCTCCCTAAAGGAATAAAGGGAGGTGACTAGTAGTGTACCACTGAGATCGGTACTGGGTGCCATTCTATTCAACATTTTTATCAGTGACATATCTGAGGGTCTGTAAGGCAAAGTGAGTCTTTTTTTTTTTTGAATAATTTTTTTTTATTAAGAATCCAGTATACACTCATTCAAATACCTCATTCTCCAGATGGCATATCAAGAGTTAATCCAACATATAATACAGATATATATCAATCTTTGTAGATACTTCAGACAAATTCCATCTGGTTTGTTACATCTCTGACTTCAGATTTCAAAAAGAAATAGAAAAGCTTTAACCAGACTGAATACCAGCCAAACAAAACAAAAACAAACCCCAAAACAAAGTAATTTTTGAATCCCCCCACGAGGACAGAAAAGAATACATCATATATAATCACTCATTTAGTGCAGAACTAAGTATTTCAGCTGTCAATCATTAACTTCTCTTTCATTACCATATGCCAGAAATTAAATTGCAGATGTGGAAGATGAGTGCACGATTACTTCCCATTCTCTGAGTACAGAAGGAACAAATAAAATAGAATCATGTCTCCCAGATATGAGTCCCCTGCCAGCCACTGAGAACAAGAGTGAGGGTGGCTCTAGATAATGTCCCGACATAGGGTCTGGGTCTTGGCCACTGATAGGGTGTTCAAGAATGGCTCCCAATCCATCATAAACCACTCTCCCTTTCCCTTAAGGACCCATGACAAGCATTCCAGGGCCAAGGTTTGCATTATTAGGGCTCACCAGTGTCCCATGGATGGGGTCATACAAGACACCCAAGTGTTAAATATGCATTGGCGTGCCAAAAGTAGTATTACCCATAGCTTTCTAGGCAGTAGGTTCCATCCCTCCTGACCCCTATTCTCCTGGCCAAAAAGCAGCATAGTAGGAGATAACAAGATCTGCCTCCCTGCAATTCCTGTGTCCTCCCTAGCCACCTACCCTCAGAACTTTTGTAACTCAGGGCATGTCCAGAAGCAATGCATAAACATGCCTGGGAATGCGTGACATCTGCCACATACTGGGACAGCCCAGGATGGTATTTATGTACCACAGCCAGAGGACAATATAACCAGTGCAAGAATTTAAATTGTGACTCTTTGAAATGATTACATATCATTAAACCCATGTACGATACCAGCAACATTCTTCCAATCCTCTGTCACTAAACATGATCCCTAGATCTCACTCCATAACTGTCTAGTTTTAACTTGGACAGCTGGAAACGTCTCTTTCCTGTTTAACTACTTGACTGACAAAACTCCTGGAATCCTGATTTACTAATCTAACAGCTGTTAAGGAAACCATTAGCGATGCGGCCGTTGCCCCACCAGGCCTCCTCCATATGACCAGAGCTGTAAATAATGGAAGAAGTGCATACTAGGAATCCAGGGGCCACTTTAAAATCTTCAAAAGTACAGATGCCCTGTTATTGTACAGGGCCCCTATATGGCTGAACCCACAGGATTCCCATACTTCATATCCCTCATCTTCTAACTCAGTAAGAAAAGGATTCCTATAGAGTGGGACAAGAAATGTTTCAATTGAGACCATCCTCTATGATGACTTAAGAGGCTCCAGGCCTCCAGTGTCCATTTCACCAAAGGGTTGGGGTGGTCTGCCTAGAATATGCCTGTTGTCCCTGGACTGCCAAGTAGGCTGAAAGAGAGCACATCACCTCCTATTTCCTCCAGATCAAGCCAACTGGCCACTGGGGACTATTAACCAATCAGCGATGATTCTACTTTGTGTTGCCAAAGGTAACTAATAATGTCTGGAAAGTTAAGTCCCCTCTAGACACATCCATATTGAGATGCTGTAGGCTGATTCCGAGCATTTCCCACCAAGGTAAGGTCAAAAACACCCTTTCTAACCACTTAATGTCATACCTGGTGAGGCACAAAGGCAACATTTGCAATGTGTATATTAACCTGGGCAGGATGTTCATTTTGATTAAGTTAATCGCCATGAAGATATTGGCAGAGCCCTCCACCAGGATAAAGCCGTCAATATCTCTGTAACAAGGGCTTAAAATTAAGGGAGTAGGAGTGTCCAGTGAAGCCCCAATATGAATACCCAGATATGTAAATGAGATCTCAACCTGCCATAGGCCCTATGATGATCAATCCTCCTCCCATCCCCACACCCAGGGCCAGTAGCTCGATTTATTAAGATTAAATGTATAACCAGATATGGAGTGAAATTAGTGATTACCCATAAAGGTGCCAGTATGAGGACTCCGGTACTGTAATATATTATAGCAGGTCATCTGCATACAGCATGGCCCAGATATTCAAAAGGGTTGAGCATGGCATCAGCAGTTGCACCAAAAGAACCCACTGATGCCTTGGTGCGATATTCAAAAGGGAAACATACTGCACAAACTCGATGCACATCAGTAATGTATGCAGGCACAGGTGGGGGCGTGTCCATGCATAACCTGCACAGCCCGATATTCAGCCGGGATGTGCAGAGCCATCATGCGCAACCCTACCTGCACCAACACAAAGTTGATCAAAAAGGAACAACTGATGGCTACCCACAGGTGACTGCCGCGTGCAGGGCGCAACCGCGACGCTGCCACCTGTGGGTAACCACCCGGTTCGGCTACACCTGGCAGGGCCCCCCATGCCCGATCGTGGGCATTTGTAAGGTTAATGTCCTATATCCCTGGTGGTCCAGTGGACTGCTATCTGCCCGATCGCGGGCATCTATATATAAAAAGAACATGTCCTATATCCTGGTGGTCCAGTGGACGCTTTCTGCCCAATCGTAGGCATTTTTATAAAAAAGACTTCATCCTATATCCCTGGTGGTCCAGTGGAGCTTTCTACTCGATCGTGGGCATCTGTATAAAAAAACATGTCCTATATCTCTGGTGGTCCAGTGGACCGCTATCTGCCAGTCGCGGGCATTTGTAAAAATAATTCAATATCCCTGGTGGTCTAGTGGTACCTACCCACCTGCCCACTGAGCCCCACCGCCCCTCCCCCAGTCAGTCGGCGAAGGCGGCACCACCGCCTGCAGCCCCCACCGCGAGACTGACACCTCGGTTCGGGCTGTACACCCATTGGTCCCAGCGTGGGCCAGTAGGCGTGCAACCATACCGTCTACATTCAGATATGTGAATGGGATCATTCACATATCTGGAATGCTAGAATCTGTATGGGCTCATGCCCGTTAGCTCACGCGGACAGTGAGCGACAGCCCAATCGAATGTCAGTCGGTGGGCGGCGGGCGGCAGGCGGTGGTGCTGTCGCCCGCCGGCTGACTGGAGGGAGGCAGTAGCTCAGTGGTGGTGGGGACAACTGACCACCAGGGATATTGGAATTATTTTTGTTTTACAAATGCCCACGATCGGGCAGATAGCTGTCACTGGACCACCAGGGATATTGGACGAAGTCTTTTTTACAAATGCCCGCGATCGGCAGATAGTATTCCACTGACCACCAGGGATATAGGACATGTCTTTTTATACAAATGCCCGTGATCGGCAGAAAGCGTCCACTGGACCACCAGGGATATAGGACATTGTTCTTTTTTATACAGATGCCCGCGATCGGCAGATAGTGGTCCACTGGACAACCAGGGATATTGGGAATATTTCTTTTCTTATACAGATCCCACGATCGGGCTGCAGGGGACGCCGGTCCTGATGGATGCTGCCTGGCAGGGTGCCAGGCGAAGTCATTGGGGATTGGCACCTGCATGCAATGAAGAAATGACATGCAAATGGCCCCATGTGTGCCTTGCATACATTATGGCCCCATTTGCATGTCAAGTTTGAATATCACGGTTGCTGTGCATGGCGAATGGAACTTGCGCTTAGCCATCTCCATGCTCCACTCTGGCCACTGCACCATGCACACTGGGGTGGCCAGGTGCGATATTCAAAGCTGCTGAGCCATGATGCAGCTCCGCTGAATATCGCCCAGTCCACACCCCTGCGCAGCCTAGTTGAGCTGCACCCAAGCTTGTGCCACAGCCTGGTGCAGTTTGAATATCTGGGTCCATGAGTTTATGTGCTTTAACAGACTGCCCCACTACTCCCCTTATATTGAGATTTGTCCATATACATATAGCCAACGGCTCAATGGAGAGCTCGAACGGAAGAGGAGAGATGGCATAGCCCTGCCTAGTACCACAATAAAGACGAAACTTAGAAGTGGGGTGCCTGCATATTCCTCACCCAGACCAAACTGGTGTAGGATCTCGAACAGATATTCCCATTTGATCCAGTCAAATGCCTTTTTGGCATCCATGGAGAGCACAAAAGTGCACTCCTGTCACCGTGAGGATAGCCATATGACACAAGAAGCTTACAAACATTATGATATGAAAGACATCCCTTCACGAATCTGGTCTGGTCTGGTTGAGCCAAGGCAGGGAGAAATGTTTCAAGCCACATAGCAGAGATCTTGGCCATGACCTTAGTATCACAATTTAATAATGAGACAGGCCTATATGATGTACATTCCGTCAGTTCTTTGCCAGGTTTCAACAGCAGGCATATGACTGCATCATAACAAGAGGAAGTAATTCTCACAGGGGCTCCACTAATGTCTCCCCTATTGCTTTATAGTATTTGGCGGTGAAGCCATCTGGACTACTTACCTTTCTCTTCTTGAACACGGATATGGCCCTCTGAATCTCCTCAGAAGAGATTTCAGCTCCTAAAACGTCCTATTGAGCCCTAGTAAGATGGGGGATAGCCAATCCCTCCAAGAACTGATGGGTCTCCCCCTGCACCCCAGTGCACTCAGCTGTGTAAAACTCGGAGTAATATTGTTCAAAAGCTTCCCTGATAAGACATTTATCTGTGACTAAGTTCCCCTGCTTTGTTTTAATAGAGGAGATATGGGTTGGGCCCTTTCTGCTTCATATCAATTTGACTAGTAGAGGGCCTGGCTTGTTGTCCCATTCATAAAAATCTTTTTTTACACTGGAACCATATAGTTTGGGCCTCTTCAGATAATAATAAATTGAAAGTTTCCCTGGTGGCTTGCAATAATCTCCGATCCCCTTCTTGCCCACTATCAGCTACCTTTGTCTCCAGCTCTTTAAGCTGAGCCTCCAGCTCTAATCTCCATGCCTGTTTCTCTTTTTTACAATAAGCCGCATATTTAATAATAGCACTCTGCATGAATGCCTTGCTGGCCTCCCAAAAAATCCCTTGGATGGATGCAGCCCCAGTATTAAAATGAGCATACTCCTGCCATTGTTCCTTAAGATAGTTCCAGAAGTCTTGTTTTGCCAATAAGTATGTAGGGAACTTCCAGGGGCGGGGCATCCCTTGTCTCCCACAAAGCCAGATCAATGCCCGCCATGGCATGGTCAGACACCATAACAGGAGTGTGACATGCCTTCAAAACTGAATAGTAATCTGACCTTGGGAGATATATGTAATCCAGCCTGGACCAGGTCTTGTGTGGGTGCAAATAGAAGGTATACTCCCTAACTCCAGGGTTAGTCATCTGCACCCCATCAACCAGATCCATGTCAGACATACCAACATTCCAATGTCACATTGCACGTTGGTGGTGGCCCTTCCCTTCTGAATGATCTAGACTAGCATCCATAGAGGCATTAAAGTCCTCTCCCATAACAAGCCGTGGGAACTGCTCCTGAATCAAAATGTCTAGGATTGATTGGTAAAACTCTGGGTCAAAAACTGGGGGAGCGAATATGCTTGCAAAAGTATTGGGTTCCCCATACAGTTCCCCAACCAAGAAGATATATCTTCTATTGTGGGCATCTTTACTCCCCTTTTTACTATGAAGAGCATGTTACGATGTAGTAAGATCGCAACCCCCCTCTTATGGGAAGAGAAGGAAGCTGTGTAGCATGATCCCACCCACTGCTGAGTTAATTATTATGCCCCCTGTCCTTGAGGTGGGTCTCCTGCAACAGCCAGCCTGGGCATTCTTATGTTTCAACACCATCAAAATTTTTGTACGCTCTACCGGGAAGGAGACCCCCTCACATTCGAGGATAAAATTGTATTTTTCATTCCTCATGATAATGTACAATACAATAAATTAGCAGGCATTCCCTTACCATACATCTCAGGCAGATAATAGTCTTGCAAACATCACATTCTGTGGCATACATAAACTGGTGTGGCCTATAAAGATAAGCATATCTGCTCCCTCCCAAAAAATTCCCCTCAAACACATGTGCACATCCCAAAAATATAAAAACAACCCCTATTCCCCACATCCCCAGATTTAACAACCATAACTAGAAAAAGTACTTTTCTCGAAGCATTAAGAAAAAACAGCAAAAAACAAGCACCATGCTATCCGTAGTGTGATCTAACCCCAAACCGTAGACCTGTCCCCCCGCACCAGCCCCAGCATAACCTTGATCAGACAGTAAAAACATTCCTGTGAAATTATTGTATTTGTCCATATTAAATATCCTACTTAAAGCCTGCACACTATGGGGATACCCATTATCAGGGACAGTTCAGAACCCCTCACTCATTCAAAACACACTAAAGAAGCAACTGTTCCCAGCACAGAGTCAAGCTCCTCATGCCAACTTCTGTCTGGAATTCTCCCTCCCCCATCGCGTGCACTCAGTCAAGAAAGCAGGCTGTAGGACCCACTGACCAAGGTCACAAGAGACCTTTTAATTGTGGGGATACTGAGCATACTTACCCTCATGGAGCGCATTGTACGCCACAGCAGCTTATGCATATGGTGTCACAGCCACCCTCTTCAAAATGTATTGTCTCAGGTATTTCAGCAATAGCCCCCATAGAGTCCACAGAGTGCCAGGAGTCTGCATATAGGACCAATAGGGTTAAGTAAAATCTGCTGCACAGGTTGTCCAAGGATGCTCATGGATATACTGTGGTGCCAAGAGAACACAGCGTCCAAGATGATAAATCTCCACATCGAGGTGCCGAGAAGGGCTGTTGAATCAATTACCTCATGCTAGGTCCCCCCACCCACACCAAACTACTGCAAAACACTAACCTATAGGAAAAGACAGAAAATGTCCCTGCCAGATGAGTTCACCACTTGTAGGTACTTCATAATCCCAGGAGGGTAACGTTGACTCCACATCCAGGGGGTGAGACCCATAAGGGAGAAGAATCAAGAGGGACTGCCTAATGCACCTAGAAACAATGAGCCCCAGGCCCTGCAGGCACAAACAAAATCAGCGTTACTATACATAGTCAGCCCAGTTTCTTCTGTAGATCAGCCATAAATGCCTCTGCTTTTGCCAGCTCCCAAAATGAGAAGGTAGTGCCTTCATGCTTAATCTTGAGGATAGTGGGGTAGACCAAATAATTCTCCACCTGCAGCTCTCAGTTTGGCCATCACTCTAGTGAACAACTGGCATTTTTGAAGCTGCGCTGAATAATCCTACGAAATAAGAGATGTGCACTCTAAGTTGAGCCCTGATGCAGAGAGGTATGCATCTAGGACCAATTGTCTATCCTGGAAATTATGAAACCGCATAATCACCTGCTGAGGCAGTTTCCCGTACTGCAGTCTAAGCATAACCACCCGATGTGCTCATTCAAGTTTGAATCTTCCCCCCTTGGGAGTAAGGCCAAGCAGCTTTGGGAGAGTAGCAGCACAAAAGCCAAGTATGTCGGAGCCCTCTTTACCCTGTAGGAGGCCTCGGAGATGTAAATTTAGTCTCTGATGGCAATTTTCTTGATAATCAAATTGTCCCTTAAAATGTTCAAAATCTTTTTCCAGGGTGGCGATTTTCTCTGGTAGCTGGTGCATGGAATCTTCTAATCAGGAGATGTGCTCTTCAGCCTCTGTGATACGGGAAGCATGGGCAGTATTAAAATCCTGTAATTTAGCATCAAACTTTTTTTTCCAACTTTTCCAGTTGTGGATTGAGGGCTTCCAGCACTTGTGAAGTAACTTCTCAACCCAGAACAGTCATCTTGGCTGCCGACAATGAGATTGGGCCTAAACTTTTGCTCTGAGCTCCTGGTGCCTGCTTCTTCGTTGATTTATGTTCTGATCACTGGGATTTGCCAGCACTTTGTTGAAGAGTATTCATCCATGATGATTCGGGCTGTAAAAATATGCAGTCTAGGTGTAAATTATTATAGGATGCTTTTGATTTTGGAGTGATTTAAATGCCGAGGTCTGGAGCCTGGGAAAAACACGTCATCACAGCAGCATGCTCTCTAACCCCCCATAAGTGAGTATTTTGCAGGCGATACAAAGATATGCAGTAGGGTGGGCACTCTCAGTGGAGTGGAAATGATGAGGGTTGACCTTAGAAAGCTAGAAAGTTGGTCACAAACATGGCAACTAAATTTCAGTGCTAAAAAGTGCAAAATTATGCACGTAGGGAAGAGTAATCCAGATGCAGAATACCTTCTAGGAGGTGTCAAATTAGAATCAACAAAGCAGGAAAGAGATCTGGAAGTAATCATATCACATCATCTGAAAACATCCAAACAATGCAAGAAAGCAGCATTAAAGGCAAATGGAATGCTGGGCTGCATAGGAAGGGGAATTACTAGTTGAAAAAGAGAGGTTATCATGCCACTTTACAGATCTTTGGTGGGATGGCATCTGGAGTACAGGGTACAGTTCTGGAGACCACACCTCAAAAAGGATAAAGACAGACTTGAGACAGTGCAAAGGAAAGCTACAAAAATTATACAGGGACTCCACGATGTAAGCTATGAGAAGTGACTGCAAGAACTCAACATGTATTCCCTTGAACAACGGAAAGATAGGGGAGACATGATAGAAACATTCAAATATGTGAAGGGAATAAACAAAGTACAGGTTCAGGACCTTTTTCAGTTCAAAATTCACACAAGAACCAGAGGTCCCAGCATGGTGCTAGAAGGAGGCAAATTTAAGGGCAACACAAGAATGTTCTTCTTTACAGAAAGGGTGGTGGATGCGTGGAACTGACTGCCACCTGAGGTGGTGGAAGCAAAACAGTTGGAATATTCAAAAGGTTTGGGATAGGTACAAAGAATCATAACACTGAATAGCAGTTAAGGGAGGGTGAAGCTTATGGGCATACTAGATGGATCTGAGGTCCCCTTCTGCCAATGCTTTCTATGTTTCTATGCCTCCCATAAAGGGGGTGCAGAGGCACAGCCCCCACAGAAACTTACCATTTTGGCGATCACTGTTCTGTGGAGGTTGCTCCTTCATCCTAGCTCTTTCCCATCACCATTTTGCATTCATTACACAGAACCAAATTTTGCTTAGCACTATGAATGTGATGCACAAATGTATCCATGCTCAGCAAATATTTACTGATGTTCTTTACAATGCTAATGCTATTCACGGATATACAAAGTACCACAAATGTTAACTAAATTGATAGAAACCGTCTTTAATGCTAAGCATATGTTTCCACTATTTTTAAAAGTAATATTCTTTTAAGTAAAAATGTACAATGAATTCTGGCTATTTGATCCTTATTTCAAAGGTCAGTGCTACGTATTTCAGTACTATACTATTGACTACAACTGTACTTCACAAGCAATATTCTTTTCGATTATTTTGATTCTAACTGCATTTCTTTATTCCAAACCGTGTGATATCATTGCCAGACATAATGAACCCAAATTATAAAGAGCGTAAAGAAAACCTCCTGTCAGAATCCAAGGCACCAGCAGAGGCCAGGGCAGCACCCCAACAGCTGGTGCATCTCACAGAGAGGAAACACCGTCCCGAGGAAAACAAACACCCCGGCACCAGGCCTATCCGGGGGACAAGTAAGCACCTGAGCAACAGGCAGAGGACACATGAGGGAAAGGGTAGCTACTGAGCAGCAAGTGACAGGGGCTGATACGAAAACAGCAACAACACTGAACAGAGTAGGAGACAGACAAACTCAAGTGCTTTATGCAGAACAGCATGAAAGAATGGAAGCAGGAATGCCAAAAGATGAGATTTAAAATGAAACACCTCAGCTCATCCACACTGCAGCAACTACAGCCTGCTAGATCAAACTAAAAAGTGCAACATAAAAACACTGAACATTTCTTTAACACTAACTACAAGCATGTAGTAAAAATATTTGGGAATGAGAAAGTTGTCAGCATGATTTAGGGTCACTTTACATCAACAAAACAGTAGCATCCCTTTAAAGCAGAACTTTCTTTCTTGAATGTCTCACAAGCTCTACAAAATTGCAAGGACCTGGGGAGTCACAATGTGTGGACAATCTGTCTGAAAGGCACCCAAGTGGTATATCTATTAGCAGAACACTTAACTGCAAAAAGTCCTGTTCTGTGGAATATCCAGTGCTTTTGCAGAACACAAAATCCCTTCATGTGATAATGGCAGAATAGCAGTCTGCAATTCACATTGCAAAGTCAATGTAAACAGCAGAATTCAGGCATAGGTTTGAAACAACTAGCCGTCAAGCTAAAAACCATATTAAAGATGAGTGTAGGCTATGTGATAAATACACACCTGGGTGCATTGTGAGGCAGGATGTGTTATGGCCAAGTGCATTCAGCATCTTGAAGTGTAGTTATCACATAAGTGTGTGTGTGTGGGTGGGTGTTTGTGTACAGTATGTTGGAAGAGGAACATTCTGCCAGTGGAATTTGTGGAATTTTGAATCACTGTATTTCATGGCAAACATTCCACCTGTTGAATGTGAAGAAAGCCAGAGAACAGTGAAAGAGAATGAGGAAAGGAGGCAACAATACTGTACAGTGTAAACAACAAATGGAAAGGTGGGAATACACAGCTGCATACTGTAGGCATAGGCAGACCCCAACAGCTTAACAAGATTCTTGGAATTTGTAAAAGCATATATATTTGACTCATATATGGGTGTTTTAACCCACCCCCCCACAAAAAAAAAAAAAAAAAACTGGCAGGTTCAACAGTTTTGAAAATGTTTGCATTAAATTAACTATTTTTTTCAAGATGTTTATTCAAAACAGGAAAGGTATAACAAACCAATTGAGCTTACACTCATTTTTAGTGGTTTCCTGGTTAAATATCAGCACATGTAAAAATACAGACATCAGTTGTGAGTTAATGCAAAGCCTGAATATACAGTACAGATTAAAAAACAAGAAAACATCTTGTGAAAAAATAGAGCAGTAACAAACTTGTTTACTATATACAGGAATTACAATGAACCGACTCAGTTTCTTTAACCCAACCTTTTTACACTTTACAAATATGACAGTGGTACATCAGCAGGACGTAAATACACAGGAAGATAATTCCAAAGTTATTATCAAGTATATCAATACTTCTGACAAAACCACTGAATGTCTGGCAATAGGATAACAAGTCTGTTCCAAATGTCCACCTACAGTAAGAGTGCTGTTAAATGAACAAAAAGGTGAGCAATTCCTGAAGATAAAGAGGAGCTTTCCTTTTGACACACTTCCAAACCAAAACAAGGCTGTGCAAAACATGTTTCAGTTCCAGGGCATAACAGCTGAAAGACTTTAAAAGATCACAATGGTGAGTATTGGCTTGAAATATAAAAAAACTACAGTAACTTTTTATTTTACATATGTGTGCCACACGTGGTTTTAAGTACCCCCTAAATTGCCAGAATATAGACTTTTTTGTCTTTAAAGTTAAAATGGAAGCATATGTCAATGAACGGTCCTAATATTTATCTTTTTAAAATAAATTCTTCTTATTTTTATTCAATTTGAGTCTAGTATTTAAATACCATTTTATAAGTGTGATAACATAATCCAAGGTGTGCCAATATGGTGATATAATCATATTTCTCAAGTGCATTTAATGGCACTCAGCTATGCTTCCTGCTTAACAATGCACCTAAAGCATACAATTATAACACCCTGCCATGCCTTATTGCTTATTTGATATTTGTGGTAATCAATAAAGTATATTAACGCACACAGACTCTTGAATATGCAAAACTGATTTGGCAAATCAAAATACAAATATTTATAAAATGTTCTGTGAATGAGACATCAAGGGAGCTATGCTAAGGAACTTTTTTTTAAGTTCTAGACTGGTTCCCACATAAAATAAATATTGTTTTAATTTTATAACATGTGTAAGAAAAATCAGTTGCTGTGAGTTTTCTTACAAATGTAACCACCCAGTCCCCTGGGGTTACTAGAATCCCTTCAGTGTCAGTGCTAGACAGGGAAAGGCAACTAGTGATTAACTAGTTAAATGGGGTTTTCACCAATTCACTCTTTTGTTTACTTGGCCTCAGCTGAGATGAGAGAGATAAGCTATCTGGAACTCTTGCATCAGCATAAGCCACAGTGACTGTGAGTGGGGAGTCTTTTAGAATCTTTAGATGGTAATCAGTGTAGAGTGTCAGTTGGAGTCAGTGTGTGTGTGAGCAGCTTGAATTGTGAGGAGTGAGAACTGCTCAGCTGCGGGCTCTGAGGAGAGCCTGCTTTCTCACCCTAGTCCTGATATTCTCCAGTTTGCCAAGAGAAGTGCTGGAAAGATCTCCTGATTTTCATCCTTAGAGGGGTGAAAAGGATTGCTAGTTGATGGATCCTAGTGACAATCCCCTTTTTGATCCAGGATGGTTTGCCTGTAACGTCTAACAATGAGTAAGATCTGACTTTGTGCTGCAGAAAGCAAGTACCTGTGCTGTTGTGTTTCTCTAAGAGGGAAATGCACACTTTTCTCTCAGATGTTTGAGACTGTTCTCAGTTTAAAGTTGGCTGACAAGTGTGATGTCCAGAGGTATGACTAATTCACATTGTTCTGGACTTTAGTTCTACCACTACCAGTGAAGTGTGTTTAAATGCTGAATGTGAAAGTTCATTCCTTTAAGCATTTTCCAAGTGTGTTTAAGATGTTTAAGGTGTAACTCTGAAGAATGGTTGGGTATGGATTTGGGAGCAAAGGGTGGGCAGCCCCCCATCTGAAGTAACTAGTTCAGGACTACAGCTTCAGTAAGGGCACCTGGTTACTTTGGACATGTGGCCAATGTTTGAAGAGGATTTTATCACCTGAAGTGGGTTGTGCTAGTAATTATTTATTTATTTATTGAAAGAATCAGAATTACAGCCTTAGAGTCAAGAATTGGTTTGCAAAGGCTCCATGTCAAAAATGAAATAACATAACAGGGTACAAAGAAAACAAGAACAGAGCAATATTACAATGTTGAAAAGAGGACAAGTAACAAAATTCAAGGGTGGAGAGATCCAGCCCGAGTCAGACAGTGAGCAGTAAACAATAGTTACAGTAGCAAAAGACAGTGATCAATAAACTACACTCTGGTTAAAATTTCTGCAGGGTCAAGCTGTAGGGCAGACCTCAGGTCA
Organism: Neoceratodus forsteri; assembly: GCA_016271365.2. Taxonomy (NCBI): domain Eukaryota; kingdom Metazoa; phylum Chordata; order Ceratodontiformes; family Ceratodontidae; genus Neoceratodus; species Neoceratodus forsteri. The sequence continues at coordinate 12,228,854 of CM057456.1, forward strand.
AAGGGAAGTGGGGGAGAGTGGTGGGTGACTTGCATCTGCATTGCAGATAGGGACTAGGCACAGTTGCAGCAGGAGTGGGAGAGAATTTCTGAGCAGAGTTGGGATTTAAATGGGCCTAGATGCTGCTCCAGAGAGACAGCAGGAGGTGGTTCATTAAACCAGAGGGGGGCCCTGTGGAAAAAGGAGTATTTGCCCAGGGAAGTCCTGCAATGGGGTACTAAGAGAGGGGCAGACAGAGAGCTTTGAGTTTTCTGGGGTTGCATGGAGTGCTGCACAAGATGGTGAAGTTCTGGGGGGAGGAGCAGAGTGACAGCTTTCTGGCAAGGAGACAGGTCTGGTGGCTGAGCCATCTGTCAAAGTTAAGCCAGTTGGTGCGATGCTAAAGCTCACAGGTATGGGTCCACTAGTCACATCCTGTGACAAGTCTGCAGGCTTTATTTAGGGAGACCTTGATATGGCATAGAGCCGTGGGATCAGCAGAGCCATAGATGACAATTCCATAGTCGATGAGTGAGAGCATCAAAGATGTCACAGCAAGGTTTAGGGCATTTTTGGGCAGGCAACCCATATGCCTATACAAGAGCCCTATTCTAGCATTGACAGTGGAGCAGAGGAGATTGATGTGTTCGTGGAAAGTGAGAGAGAAGTCAAGGGTGATGCATAGGTATTTGAAGGTGGGTACCCGGTCAAGTGGGGAGCCCTTGGAGTTGAGGATGGTGAGGGGAAAGTTTTTATGTTTGTTTTGTCTGTGGGTGAAGAGCATGGCCTTGGTCTTTTTGTAGTTCATGACAAGGTGGTGATCCGAGAACCAGGCTTCAGCTTCAGTGAAGGAGTGCTGCAGGGAGGCTTAAGAGAAAGGAGGCCAGGGTGACTGTTGAATATGACCGCATCATTGGCATAGAGAAGCAGCTAACCTGAGCAAGCCTTGGGGAGTGTGTTCAAGAACATGCTAGACAGGAGGGGACCCAATATGGAGCCTTGGGGGACCCCAGAGTGAACTGGTTTTCTGGGTAAGAGTGTGGTGTTTAACTTGACCCTCCAGGTTCTATTGCTCAGATAGCTTTTAAACCAGGCAGTGGCTTCCAGAGATAGCCCCAAGAGGGGCAGGAATTGTAGAAGTGTGTGGCTGACAGAGTCAAAAGCCTTGGTTAAATCAATATAGGTAGAGCCAACCAAGTGTCTTTGGTCAAGGGCTTTGTTGATGAAAGTAGTGTATTCAGGAAGGGCAGTAGTAGTAGTACTGTGTCCCCTCCTGAAGCCATGCTGTTCAGGACAGAGCAGGTCATATTTGGTGAGATAGTCAGTGAGTTGGTCTGACACTATTTTTCTAAAGCCTTGTAGACGGGAGGGATTGAGATGGACAGTAGCTGCTGGGCAGGTACAGTACCCACCTTTAAGGACTGGGGTGAGGATAGCTGATTTCCAGCATGTTGGGAATTGTCCAAGGCAGAGAGACTGGTTGAGAATGTCCATGAGGGGGGTGATTATAGCATCTAGGGTGAGCAGGACAAGTTTGAGGTCCACTGAGTCACTACTAAAGCGTGATTTGCTCAGGGCTTTGGTAAGGTAAGGTCTTGCCTCATGTGGGGAAAGTGTATGGAGCCTGAAGGTGGGGTTGGTTGTAGGATGGGGGGGCTTTGGGTAGCTCTGGGGAGGGACAAAAAAATTTGGGGGAAGGACACCACTGAGGTCAGAAAAGGCAGAGTTAAGGGTATCTGCAATTAGAAAGGGGTCTTGGTATAGGGAGCTATTTACCAGCAGTTGGGCTGGGAGGATGGTTTTCCACTAAGTTCTTTAATGTTATTCCAGAACTTACACCCCTGAGCCCCAGGTGGAGGAGAATGACCTCTGGTAGTGGGTGGCTTGGCTTTCCGAATTTCCCAGGTGCATTTGTTCCTGAGTTCCCTGTATTATTGCTGGTCATGTGGTTTGGCCTGATTCACTAGCTACAGTAAGTGCCACTGGTTGTCCTGCTTCCTTCATGAGGTCAAGTAGGGTGAGGGAGTCCGTTGTGACCTTTGCCACTGGAAGAAATGTAAATGTCCTATGAAAATGGGAACACAGGGTAAAGAGTTCTGTCAGTAAAGTATTTTCAGTCATGGCCAGTGCCACTGGAAGAAATGTTCAATATCCTATGAAATATAGGAATATGGTGAGTTTCTGTCAGATACAGTCATTTTGTTGTTCTGCAAGTTCCTAGTACCATGATGCATAAACCTTAGGGCCCACACTTGCTTTAGAGAACATCTTTTGGAATAAAGTCACACTCTAGAACCCCAACTATGGTTTGGACAGTTATGTTATTGCTGCCTGTGTGTGGATTGTGGTTATCCTCCAGAAGTATAGGTCTAGCATAGCCCTAGCAAAAAGTTTTCTCTTCAGGACCTGGTTCTGTAAATACCTTAAAGGTCATTGTTGCTTTTCTATACCACTGCCTTTTGATCTCTAGAGTAATGAATCTGGTATACATTCCCAAAGCTAGGGATGGTACCATTTCAAAATACATTCCTGTAGTCTGTGCCCAATTAAGGTGCCAGGTAGCTAATCTGTAAAGTAGCGGTGGGGGTGGTGGTTTACACACGTGTATCAAGTGCAATAAAAACACTCCAGGGATGTGTGATTATGGCCAAGTAATCACACTTCTTTCTTGAGTGTTTATTGGCTCAAGCACCACATGCTTAACAATACTCTCGAGAGGCATGTGATTATTAACCCATAATCAAACACCCAATTGTGCTTTATTATTTATGTACTGTATGCTGCACATTATGCAGTGTTAATTTTTGTTTGGACATGGTAGAAATAATGATATATGGTGTATAATGAAGCATTATAAAATGAAGAGGAGAAATCCTGGAAGCTGATTGGCTGAAGCAGTCTTTGATCTGTGACAATATCTCACAATATCATCACGGTCCAAAACTGATTACCAAGATAAGCCATTTACTAACATTTCAGGGCCATTTTATAATCACAATAATACACTCCACGGTGTGGTATATCATGAGTTATACCATGGACATAAGTGAACAGCCAATGAAATGGTCAGACTGGCAGTTTACCACAGGTGTAAATTCTCTGATAATCACTGGCTGTTGATGGCCAAATGGTAATCATCTAAATCCTAATCATCTGCAGCCCAGGAATAAATACAATAAAAATAAAAAAAACAAAGCAACCTCTTTAAAAGTTGTATTTTATTATAGTAAAAAAATTAATCTTGGTATAATCGCAATAAGCCACTTGGGGGATGTGGGTTATTGGGGATTCGGCTGGCAAGGATTTACCCACTCCAGCTGTGGTAAATCCCCCGATAACCCACACCCCCTCGTGGCTTATTGCTTAAATATTGTCACTTCTTGGGTGCATGAGACAATTGGGCTGTGGTCTAATGCCTCACAATGCACCCGAGGCGTGATAATATCTCATGATATACCACACCCTGCACACCCTGTTGTGCATTATTGCTTAATTAGTAGATATCCACTCATAGTAAATGTATCCTACAAATTAAGCAGCACAGAAAATGACTTTCATTTTTTTGTGCTAAAAAAAAACAACGGAGACACTGTTACTACAACCGAAGGCTCATATGTTTTTCATGGTGTGACTATTAACCATTCATACAGTTGCATATTTGCTGACTGTGTGAATTCATTGTTTAGCACTATACTCTCAGACTTACAGTGTGCCCATAAGTATAGATGAACATACAAAATGGCTATAAAAATGGTTATCTTAGTGCTGGATTCTTACTCACGTAAAAAAATTGAAGATAATTAAAAAAAAACACTCATTATTTTTCCATTGCCACAGATGCGTTAAAAAGGTACTGGTGTGACAGTTCCTCTGGTTATCAGATACTCCCAAAAGAAAGAAGAAATGTGCACAAAGTTATTAACTTTTTTATTCAAATGACAGTGAGACATCAATGTCAAGCACTGACAATGTAGTGATGAGGCTGAGAGATCCTAACTTGTATTTTCAAAGAGTTGTGATGGATGAAACTGCAATTAACATCACTTTTGCATAGAAAATCGCAGCCACATCACTTCTAGCCATAGTTTCCTGCCTGAGGCTGCCATGAGTTGCACCCACATTGACTCTGTCTCCCCATTACTATGTCCATGCATTCACCATCAGGTGGGGTATTGGGGACTTTGCACAGGAGGCTCTTCAAGGGTAACAGGATCCCCTGACAAGAGATGGGACCAGTGCACTGGGGAAGACGTTTGATGTAAATATCAGACAGTTAAACTGACTGTGGGGGAGACTAGGAGAACCAATGTAATAGGAGAGAGGAAGGAGAACCTAGTTAGTACTCCCCTATATCTGAGGACTTATAGCAGCACAGCTGGTAAGAATACAGTTAGAGTCCAGACTCACATAAGAGAAGGGACATTAGAGTAGGGGAATCACAGAATATGCAATCACACAAAAAATAAAAAACTAAGAAGATCAGGGAAGGGTAAGGGAAAAAGACAGGTAAATAAAGAAGATTCAGAAGTTAGATGGAAGGGGGTCTGCCTTAATGCCAGGAGCCTGGGTAATAAAATCAGGGAGCTACAGGCAATGATGACAGACACAAAGCTGGACCTTGTGACCATTACACAAACTTTGGCCTCAGAAAGCAATGACTGGGATCTAAGAGTCTCTGAGTACACAATGGTCAGGAGGGACAGAGGAAAAGGTAGAGGGGGAGGCATTGCTCTTTATGTCAGAGATAGCATTGAGGTTGTGGAAGATGAGTGCATCAGGAGTAGAAATGGGGAGACAGAGTCACTGTGGGTGCAGCCCATGGCAGCCTCAGTGCAAGGAACTATGGTTGGGGTGATCTATAGACCACCAGAGCAAGGGAAAAGAGGACAGGGAGCTCAGGGAAGAAACAGAAGGGAGTGGCAAGAGGAAATTAGTGATAGTGGTGATCTAGAACCTGCAAAATATCAATTTGGATGTTCAGGTGGACAGGTGCACCAAGTTAAGCCTTCCTGGATACATTCCAGGACAATCAACTTACAGCTAGTTAAGGAACCCACCAGACAGGCTGCGATTCTCAGTGTGGTTCTCACCAACTCAGAGGTGGTAGGAGTTGTGAAAATAGAGGAGCTACCAGGGAACAGCGACCACAGTTCTGTTTAGTTCAAACTGGACCTAGGAACTGGAAATCCTGAGTCAGGAGCTGTGGTCCTTGATTTCTTTTTTTAGTTGGTGTTGTTTCTGGGGGCCCCTCGCCTTAACCATCTGACGTTCCTCCTCCGCACCGACTGGGTATCAGACCCCCTCCCTTTCGGCTCCCACGATTTACCCCACATGGCAGGCGGTGGGGAGGTACTCACCCACCAGTTCAGATCCAGTTTGGGGAGGTGCCCTCCCAGTGACGCTGTGAGGGGGGACCATCATCATCCATGGTGAGGGCTCCATTTTCTCTACTTTTCTCCCCTGCTGAGAGAGACATCAGTGGAGAGAGCGCGCACACGACTGCACGTACTCCCTTCAGATGTAGGCCCCATCTCTGCCCCTTAATAGAACAGCATTGGCGCACTGCCCCCCAGCCGCCACTAGGAGCCAGTCAACACTGATCACTGGCAAACCCCCTCCCCGGAGAGGGAGAGCAGTCCCTCGGATGCTCAATCCTTCTCCAACCCTGCCAACCCCCGACAACCCCGTGCTCATTCCCGAACACGGGTCGCTGGCGTAGAGTGCGAGGTAAGGCAACCAGCACCTCCGCCCTCAGCACCACCGGGCTGGATAGGTTCTTGATTTCTAAAGGGCAGACTTCAACAGGTTGAGATAGTTGGTCCTGACAAAGATAGTCAGGGTAGACATCATAGGTGGTGTGGAAGCAAGATGGAGCAAAAACCGGGGCCATTGTCAAGGCATCTGTGTTATGCATAAGAACGGTAACCAAAAGTAATAAGTACAACAGACCATTATTGTTCTCGGTAAGGATCAAGGGAGCAGTGAGGGCCCAACAAAGGCCTTCACCAGGTACATAAAAACCGGGGAGGAAGAATGGGGAGAATACATATTGAAAAATACAGTGGTAAAAAGGGTGGGGCTCTACGATGCCGGTTCGACAACTAAGTTGTCGACAACCATCACAGTATTGGATTTATGTCAACCACAACTTGTGGTTGACATAAATCTGACTGGAGACTCGGCTGTTTTTCATCAGGGCGTTAGCCCCCGAACCCTCCATGCAGTGAGCTGTGCCCACCACACTCCCTGATCTCTAGGATTCTAACTCCGAGCTGGAGTTCAATTGGGGAGGGGGTGTAGGACTGGGAGACAGAGTACCAGGGTCTTGGGTGGACTATTACAGTGAAAATGTCATTGTCGGCATCAAAGTTTTTTCTGTAATAGTGTCCCTGTACAGGGGGCATACCAAAGGGTGGTCAGGAAAGCCAAAGTAAGAACTGAGCTGTGTATTATGGAGGGGGTTAAGAGAAGAGAAAAATAATTCATCCCTTATATTATGGAATAATGGAAGAAAGGTGGGAGAATTGTTAGGCTATCTGAGGTGGGTAGGGTGATAGAGGAGAACATGCAAAAGGCTGCCATCCTGAATGGTTACTGTTGCCATGCCTTCACAAGGGAAGACAGTAGACCCTTGCCAGAGAGTTGCATCAAAGTGGCCACAATGGGGATCCTGGAGATGAGGCAGCCAGTATTTACATGCAAAAGGGTCTGGAAAGGGCTAGCACCCTTAAAGACAGATACAGTCCCAAAACTGAATGGAATGCATCTGAGGGTGCTCAGGGAACTGGCAACAGAACTGGCTGAATCCCTGGGAGGACTATTCAATAGCTTATTATGGGGGGAAGTAGGAATTGAGGGTAGTGGACATAGCTCAGATATATACGGGGGAACAAGGAACATATGGAGAACTATAGACCAGTCAATCTTACCTCTGAAGTAGGGAAGTTGATGGAGTCAGTGGTCAAAGAGGCTCTCCTGGACTACCTGGATTTCAGTGGTGTCCAGGACAGTAAACAGCATGGGTTTGTGACAAGAAGATCTTGTGAGACAAACATGATAGTTGTATTTGACTGTGTTATGAGGGTATTGGATAAGGGCTGCTCCATGGATTTACTCTAATTTGACTTCAGTAAGGCTTTCAACTTGGTGTCTTACAGACAATTGTTGAAAAAAAATGAAGGACCTGGGTACGGCTAGAGACACAATAAGATGCAGGGGTGTAGCCTGGATTTTTAAACTTGTACTCAAGAACTGTTGCCCTCCCCTCCATGTAAAGACAAACCAAAAGAAGCGCTGCTCCAACACACAAACATTGCCCCACCTCCTGTTTCAGTCAGTAATCTATAGTAAACCAGTGATCCTAACAGATTCACAACATTGCATCTGACACAAATTCGACCAATCAGACAGAAGTTGGCTGTATTTCAGTTACATTGTTTAGGATACATTATGATAAGCCACCGTACCACATCTAGGTAGCCAGCCTTACAGAGGTGCAAAGGAACAAACTGCATGGGGTCCAACTCATGGCATATAGCCCCCATTCCACCTCCACTCACTGTGATCATTCACATGTTCACTTGAGTACTCACTAGCTGCTGAGTAATTCCCGCAGGTACAAGAATGGAAAAGGCAGCTTTAATATTTTACTCCGGCCCTGTTTGTGTTTGTTACCCTGGCCGGAGGCTTGTTGCCCTGGATTTTCCAGATTTTACTGCACTCAGCAAAGTACTCTGAGTCTGCCTGCTGACACCTACAGTAAAATGGGTAGGTAACTGGCTAAAGGAAGGCAGCAGAGCACTGAGTTTAACAGGTTCAAATCAATATGGAGGGAGGTAATGAGCGGGGTACCACAGGGAACTGGTCTGGGCCTGATCCTCTTCCATATATTCATCAATGACATTGGAGAAGGAATCCAGGACAGGTTGTGTCTCATCAAAGATGGCACTAAGCTCTGTGGGAGAGTAGATAGTAAAGATGGAATCAGGGAAATGCAGAGTGACCTGCAAAGATCAGAGTTGTGGTCTAGGGTTTGGCAGTTGAAATTTAATTTCAAAAACTGTAAGGTGATGAATTTAGGTAAAAAGAACCCCAGGACAGATACAAGATGGTTGGGTAAAGTTTGGCACTATGACTGAAGAATGGGACTTAGGAGTTATCATTAATGACTGCCTCAAACAGTGAAGCCAGTGCAACAAGGCCAACACTAGGGCAAATAGGATGTCAGCAGGTATCGAGAGGGGCGTTGACAGCACAAGAAAGGAGGTAATACTAACTCTATATAGATCTTTGGTGAGGCCACATCTGGAGTACTGTGCCCAGTTCTGGAGTACTCACATTAGGAAAGAAAAAGACAGGCTGGAGAAGGTATAGTGAAGACTGACAACAATGATTCAGGGCCAATAGACCAGGTCTTACAAGAATCACCTGAAAGCACTAAAACATGTACTCAGGGAAGATCAGATGGGAAAGTGGAGTTTTTTTTTTTTTTACTTTCTCTTTATGCCCCCCTTCCTCGCTGCGCTGGGTTCCTTTCTTCGGGGATCTCCTAGGCTGTAGGTTCCCCTAGTCCCACCCCAGGTACCTCCCTCTGGGTGGTTGGCTAGCCTTCCCCATCCTGCCATGGATTATCCCCTCGGCGGGGAGGAGAGGGACCCCTCCCTTAGTCCCTCTCTCACACCTAGAGACTGTGTCAGAAGGCCTCGCGAGCCCTATCTATGGAGCCTGGTTAAGGGTTTTCTCAGGACAGCCAGGTCCCGTATACAGGAGCCCAGCGCAGGGTTCTTTCTGCTTTTCTCTGGTCCCAACCCCCCGGATGTCTGCACGCAAGGGGAGCCAAGGAGTGACGCACGTCACAAAGTGCTAACACTCTGGCTCCCAGCAGACTTCCTCCCTCCCCTTGAATGCTGTCTCACTGCACCTCCACCCATGGTCACCCAGGTGGCGGTATTGCAGCGGGACTTGCTTCCCACCCTACCCGGAGGAGGAGAGCAGCCCCTGGGCACTCGATCCTCCTCCCCCCAGCCGGCCCTCCAGCCGCCCGAGTCAGTTCCCGAACCTGGGTCGCTGGCGCCGCAAGCGGTAGCCCTACCACTGCACCAGTTGGCCGGCCTGGAAAGTGGAGGTTTGATAGAGACCTTCAAGTTCCTGAAAGGAATAAACAATGTGAAAAGTGGGGAGTTATTAGCATGAGTAACAGTTTGAAATCGTGAGTGGAAACTGACAGGATGGAGATTCCAGAGAAATATGAGAAAGTATTATTTTACAGAAAGGGTGGTGGGACCATAAAAGAGTCTACCAACCAAGGTGGTGGGCACAAAAACCATTAATGGTTTCAAGCATGGTCGGGACAGTGTGAAGGGTATAGTGGTTACTCAAGGTGACAGTAACAGGGAAGGGGTAGGTAGGGAGGGCTACAACCCTGTATGGATAATTGATCCTGGGCTTGTACAGGGAACCATGGGCAGACTGTATGGACCAACAGTCTTTTTTGGCCATCATTGTCTATGTTTCTATAATAATCATCTCAAATCTGAAAGCCAATAAGAGCCCTACAGATGGTTTTATGAATGACTGGTACAAGACATAATGAGAGATTTTGTATCACTCCCTGCTTAATGCTGTAAATGAGACTTTGCATTTAGGAGCACTCCCCCCACCATGGAATGAAGCCGTGATCTCTGTTATTCCCAAAGAGGGCAAAGACACTATGAATTCTGAATACAGTCACCCAATATGTGTTCTTAATTTTGACTATAAGATATTCACCACCCTAATGGCTAAGAGGCTAGAACAGATCCTGCCAACAGTTATAGACCTAACCCAGATGGGATTTGTACATGGGTGACAAATCCAGCATAACATCAGAAGGATGCCCCCATCTCTTGTCCCATGTTCACGCCATAAAGGTACCCACACTGCTGGTTAGGGTGGACATCAAAAAGCATTCTATAGAGTGGAGTGGGGATACTGTGAAAGTTCTGCATGTCATGGGATTTCAGAGGCCTTCATAATGGTGGTTCAAGAGTCTATACCACCCTATCAGCAACTGTGTAAATCAATAGAAACATAGGTCCTATATTTGCACTAGGACAGGAGTCCCCACTCCTTTTGCCATTCACATCAATCCCTTGCCCAGGCTATCCAAGATGTTCTGTTTATCTCATCAGTCTGAAGACATCACTGGCAGAAACCCTAGACCTTATCAGCACCTTTGTTAAATTCTCAGACTACAAAATCAGTGCTACTAAAACAGAAGTAATGGCTGAAATCGCTCTCCATTTCAGGATCTCAAAGCACAATACCAACTGGGTTAGAATAAGGAAGTCCTAAAGTATCTGAGAGTCAAGATTCCAATGCAATTGGCAGATTTGTATAATGAAAACAATGTCCCTCTCACAACACAAATCAAACTAGATCTGTAGCACTGTTCAGCCCTGCCGACTGAGCTCATGCAGAGTACAGGAAATTCAGATGAGCACATTATTATGCTTCTTATATCTCTTCCAGATCCTAACAATTCCTGTTCCCCAATTAGCATTCCGTGACTGGAATGGACTTATCTCTAAATTTCTCTGCAACAACACCCACCCTCACATAAGATATGCTGTGAAATGCTATCTCTTCAAAAGGAAAAAGAAGGTCCGGCCCTTCTGGTTTTATAGAACTACTACTGGACAGTGCAATTCTGGACCATGTCATAGTGGTACTCCCCAAATTACCCAGCTAAGTGGAAAAAGTCCAGTTGAATATTTGGAGGTATCTTCAGATATCAGAAGCTCTGTTCAGTAATAAAATGTTTTGCACAATTCAGAAGGAGGGTGACCAGTGGACAAGAGACACAATCCTACAGTGGTGTAAACTGGACTCGGGTAAATGTTTACAGCACATACTAAACTTCTCTTCCATTTCTCAAAAGACCCTCAATTTCTTCCTGCATTACTGGACCATGGATTTACCGGATGATACAGAATGGGATCTGTACACCTTCACAGCTATTTCATGGGAAGACTGTGAAACCTTTGGAGGATCTGAGACTAATGTTCAGGCTACAGAGCTCAGGCTTCTAGAGATACCTTCAAATTAGAGCTCACCTATATTCTTTAACAAATTGGTAACACATACATCAACATTCAGTTTGGAGTTCACAAATATTGAACTTATTCACATGTGGCAGGTATTCCTTGGCCAAAATCACCTCTACCATTCTCCGGTTACTACTATAGCTTGCATCCTATACCACTCCAGAGAGAATGTATTTAGCGTGTAATATCTCTCTCTCTTATAATTCTTTAGGTAGCACAATCTGACAGTCACAAAACAGAAAACTGCTTACTTGTTTAGTAATCATTGTTTGTTCATCTAGTAATGATATATTGACTTGTACCTGTTTGTTGTTATTTTCTGCCTGATTATACGTACTTTGCTGTATTATGAATGTAAGAGTTTAACATTTCTCAACAAAGTAAGAAAACAACAGTGGCACTGGTGAATCTTATGATATCAGCTACACAAGGACCAGTGTGAGATCACCTCATTTATTGACTATATTGAGGTCTGAGAGATCTTGATCCCTGGAATACAGATTATATGAAGCAAAAGTGGGAAATAGGAATGAGGTTCTGATTAGAAAGTTGCAAAATAAAATGTCACTGGCAAAATTGCCTCAAAATCGGCATCGTCACACAAAATATTTTTCGGAATTATGCCATTCCATTAAATATTTTGCGGGGTGAGAACTTGCAAAATTTTGCCACAATATTTCACCTGAAAATAGTGACATTTTGCCCATGAGTGGCAATTTTAATCATTCTGCCGGTGAAATTTTGCATTTCTCACCCCACTACATTTTTCATGAAATGGCGGATTCCATGAAATATTTTGTGGAGTGAAATTTCTTAATTTCGCACTACACTAGTTCTGATTCCTTATAAAATGTAGAAGAAGATATGTATATGTAACATAAAATGACAAGTGCACAAACATGGTAAGAAAACACCTGGAAACATTTGGTTCCGTGTTTCTGTATCCCAGAAATGCAATCTACTGTAAGTACTTGTAACACATCTCAGGCTCCTGTTGGAGGCCCTGCATAGAACAGTGGCCAACCACAGCCATGTTTTATGGTCCTGACCCATGATAAGAGACTATAGGTGCCTATGTTTGCAGAAAATAGAAAAGGTTTTGGGTTCCAGAGGTCTCTGGTATGCCCTCTTAGGGGCAGGGACCCATCTCCTTAAATCTAAGAAGAAAATAAAGTTACTTTTGATATTACTGACAGCTTGTAAGAAGACTGTCATGAGAAACTGGTTGTCTGACATGATACTAGCAGCTGCAGACTGGTAAAACCTAATTGTCATGGTATACAGCATGGAAAAATCACCTGTGGAAAGAATCAGCATTCTGAACTCTTTCCAGGACATGTGGGCACACTGCATTCATTACATTGTGTACCATAACTAGAATTTGTTCCCTGACATTACAGATGGAAGGATCTTCAAAAGTTATAGTCCTTTGCTGCAAAGGGGGTGTGGGCTCATGCATCCTCATGACTATCAAACAAATTCACTTGGGCCACACAAAAGCACACAAGACAACAGTGGGTACACTCAAAATAAACCCCTGATGATACCTCATGCTATATAAAGGCAAAGTACTGGTGTTAGCACTACTGTAGCATGTGAGCCATTTTACAAATAAACTTTTTAACTGCCACTGATACTGTTTAGTACCTAGAGTGCTTCCTTTTGTGCATTGATCATGACTATCAGGCCTGCCTCCCCACTCTCTGCATGCCCAACATAAACATATGAGGGTGGTACAGTATGATAAATGCTTCACCACCTGTATATAATCCTAAACCATGCCTATCTCTAGGGTTATGTGGTGTACAACCTATCAAATGTTGCTTCAATCAATTTTCACATCTGCAGCTGTGTATGTATTTGAACTACATGGATGTCCTATATGTTACCTATGTTTAAAAAGTTAATAGGCTGGCCTGCCAATGCAGTGGTAGAGCTACTGATCAGATTTGTTGCACTGATAAGCAAGGTTCAGGAATAAGTGTTAGTCGGGGGGTTATAGGACCGAGTTTCCCATGGGACAATCTCCTCCTCTGGGGAGGGAGGGTGTTGTAACCCGCAGCACTACTGACACCTGGGTGACCATGTGTGGTGGTGCAGGTGCTCATCAACAAACAGGGAGGGACCCATGTATTGAGTGTCTGGATTGGCTGCACCATCTCTACCTGAGATGAAATCATGTCACGCACTCCTAGAGGGTTGGGCGGAACAGAGAAAATAGAAAACAGAGGTAGAGGCCAGGGAGGATCAAATCCCAGCCTGCCCACCACATCCACCACCGGAACTGAACCACCTTCTGCTGGGGACACCACCAATCTTCACCTCTGCCTTGGGTGGCCAGATGGACTATGGAAGAAATGCTGATGGAGCTGAAGATGTACCTGGCCCTTGGGGGTAAGCTGGTGGGGGTGGGGAGCCACAGCACAACGGTGTGTCACAAGTGGGCTGGTGGTCCTGACCAGATAGGTGGCAGGCAGGTTCTCAGTAGGAGGATATATGGGCAAGCTGGCTGGGGTGGAAGGAGGTCACTGCCTGGCGCAGAGCAGTAGAAAAAAATATGTTAAAAAAATTTATAAAATTTAATTTAAAACAATGTATAAAGAGGAGCTCCTATTTGAATTTTCTCCATACATGACAAGAACTTATAAAGTGTTCACAGATAGGCACTGGCCATTACCTTCTGGTTTCTTATTGCAATGTGAATGCAGCTTTTGACATGCATGAGGCCGCAACAACAGGTTAGGGGGTACTGCGTGAATTGGTGTTATTGGACTTTGATGATTTTTTTTTTTAACTGTGCATGCACAATCTTATATTTTCTTGGCAATATTGGAAAAAGGAGCATTGTTGCTTATGTTCAAAGTTGTACAATAGAAGATTGCATCTAAACATAAACTTTGAAACCCAACCCGTAATATTTTTAATTTTTCATGCAGATGGCTGAAAAGAAATACCAGAGTGAGAAACTGAGCACAACATTTTTTTAATACATGTTCATTAAGCAGACCTATGTCATTCTGTTTAAAGCATGCAGAAAAGGAATACAAGCATTGTGTGCTAGTCAAATGTAAATTACTCTTTTAATTTATTTTACAATGTTTGGCCAAGGAAGGCACACTGGGCCAAAGCTCATGTTCAGGTGTGTCCTGGGAGCACAGGGAAGTTAAGGGACTTGTTGAGGTCAAAGCTGGATTATGGCATAGGCCAACAAGGCCCAGGTCTAGGGTCATTACCTGTCAGGTGGCCCATAGATTTTTGTTGCAACTGTTGGGTTATTATGGCATTTATGCTGCACTGTGATTATTAATTACATGTTCTGTTGAATTGTTTTTGTGCCTTGTATGTAGCCTTGAGCCACAGGGAAAGGCTCATAGAAACAATATTTGCCTTGCTTTGCCTTGGCTAGCCCTCCATACAGTGGATTCAATGTGCCTACGCAACTGGTATAGTGTTATGCTTGTATAATGTAGATAATCTTTGGTTGTTTGCCTCTTTATCCATGGGACATACCACCCTGTAGGGGTTAGGAAGACAAGGAACCCTACAGGAGGGTTCCACCCCTAAAGGTGCCACAGGAGTGATTCCCTTGGCTAAAGGTACCTTAGGAAGGAGCCCACATGAGAGAAAGAGGCAAGCCACTGGAGAAGGAGGAGGAATGGGCAATGAAAGACAATTGAGAATAGAGTGAGGAGGGCCCTTATATGGGCTGAACAGGGGTGTGGTTAGTTGTTCCACCCCATTGAACTACAGGCTTTAGCCTTCAATTCAATGTGCCTACACAACTGGTATAGTGTTATGCTTATTATGCTGATAGATAATCTTTGGCTGTTCACTCTCTAACTGTGAGATATACCACCCTGTAGAGGTATGAAGGCAAGGAACTCAAGAGGGGTTCCACCCTAGAGGTGCCGCCGGAGAGTGATTCCCTGGCTAAAGGTGCCTAGGAAGGAGCCCACATAAGAGCAAGGCAAGCCACTGGAGGAGGAGGAGGGGTGGATGGAGAGGCAAGGAAAGATGATCAAGGGTAGAGTGAGGAAGAGCAGCCCTTATATGGGCCGAGCAGGGATGTGGTTAGTTGCTCCACCCCACTGAACTACAGGCCTTAGCCCTCCAATTATCCTGGCAACAGAAAGCAGGCTCAGCCAGTCTAACTTCCTCTCTGGGACACTGCAGCCTAATCTCTGTAACAAAGCACTACTGTTCCACCATCTAACACCCCATTAAACCATTAACACTGCTGAGTCACAAACCTGACCATCTACTACATGGTAAGGAAATTGAGTTACCTCAGTTGCTCTGTTGCCATGTTCAACACAATAAACAAGATACCACTTAAAAGATGAACCCATTTCCTAGCTACAGTAGCCAGTCTGATGGAGACATTAGCTCTGTAGAGCTGCTTTATTAATTTCTTTTGCTTGTTGTTACCTGCCCAGAGTAAGTCTAGACATCCTCAGTCTCAGTAGCTCTTCAGGCTCCAACTCAAAGGGTCCCTAGTCAACCCAGTGCAAGGTATCAGTCTTTGAGACTTAATTATTATTTTTTAATTATTTAGATGTCTTTTTTTATTATTTAGATGTCTTATTGTGCCCTGTTGAAACGATACATAAGAGGAACCAGTGAGCTTGCAGAAGCTTTCAAAATGACATCATAATGACACAAAGTTTCCTGGCACAGTAGTGGGGAAGGAGCCCATGACTAACCATGTTGGAGGCCCTCCAAAACACAAGATCCCTTCTGTGTGAGCTATCTTGAATTTAAACTCCACCTGAGGTTACCATCCTGTTTCAACTTTTCTAGAGTTCTTTGTCTTTTTTTCTATTTACAGTTTTCATTTTTCCCAATTTATCTCCCTTCCCCAGGGTCACGCAGTACACATGTGTGATGCCCCAAAGTTGGTCATTCCAGAAAATAAAATTAAAATAAATAAAGTAAGAGTTCACAGGTGCTCAGGGTACCAGCTGCAGGGGTAGGCAGCAGGGTACAATGCTAAGGGGCCCCTAGAAATCTAGATTCAACATCCTGGTACAGGAAAACACTGTAAATAATGGAAAAGTGCCTTGTGCACTTACAGCTGGTCAAAAGACAGATTTTTAAAAACATTATATGTCATAATGGTCTGGATAGAATGTTGTGCTGAGTGGCTCATGCACAGCATTCCAATCCAACGAATCTAGAACCAGGCAAGTTTAACTTTAAATAATAATTCTACAGTAGTTCAGTTGGTCAGTTGCTGTTGGACTGTGGAGTAGAGAGGATCTACAGGAGTGCAACAGGGACTTGTGGCTTACCTGGGGTTGTGAAGCCAGTCCTGTTGACTCCCTGGTGAGTCCACTCTTCCAGTCCACCAAAGAATTCTGTGCTGCGTTAGTGGGTAGTCGGTGGTGCCATCAGGAGCACCACGAAGAAGAAAAATGCCCATTTCCCCACTTTTTAGGGCTTAAAAGCCCTCTGTTTATTATTTCTGCCCCCTCGAGTGTTTAAACAGTTTCTCCAGTCCTATGCAGTGACGAAAGTGCCGCATCATTTTGGCTAGTCGGGAGGCCCCAGATCATCCCTCTTGCCTGCTGTACATTTTCCTTCCTTTGCCAACTCGCCTCCTTCTCCTGTGACTGCAGCACTTTCCTAGAATACCGCAGTGCGGTGAGTCGCGAGCTGCACGCAGTGCCACCTCGCCAGTTTATAAAGGGGACTGTATGTGTTGTAAAAAGTACATTAGTGTTTGCAAGAGGCGGCCGAAATGAGGGGCATCGGGTCATTAGGACCCTGATTTCATTATTCATTAAGAAGGCAGGGCTAGCGATGCCCACGGAGAGGGCGATAAGCAAGGCCTGTTCAAGGCCTATGAATATTCATAAAGGCGGGACTCAGGTGGGTTTTCACCAAAATAAGTGACAGCAGGCACTGGGAGCCTGCAAATTTAAAGGGGCAACATATTTAAAAGGGCAATCAGGCCCAGATGTAAAGTAGGGGCATTAGGCCCATTATCAATTAGGGCACCAGGCCCAATAGGAAGTGGGGCACCAGGCCCAAAGCAACGTGGGGGCACCAGGCCCAGTATTAAGTGGGGCACCAGGCCCAATGCAACATGGGAACCAGGCCATTGTAAAGTGAGGGGCACCAGGCCCAATATTATGAGGGACACCAGGCCCATTGTGAAGTGGGGCACCAGGCCCAATCTAAAGTGGGGCACCAGGCCCAAGCAAATGTAGGGCATCAGGCCCTAGGTAAAGGTAGGGCATTAGGCCCGAGGTAAAGCCTGGTACTAAAGGGAGGCCTCAGCCTAGCGAAATAGGGCAAACCAGCCTAGTGGTACTATAGGGAGGCCCGGCCTAGTGGAATAAGGCAAGCCAGCCTAGTGGTACTATAGGGAGGCCCCAGCCTAGCGGAATAGGGCAAGCCAGTCTAGTGGTACTATAGGAAGGCCCTGGCCTAGCGGAATAGGGCAAGCCAGTCTAGTGGTACTATAGGGAGGCCCCGGCCTAGCGGAATGGGGCAAGCCAGCCTAGTGGTACTATAGGGAGGCCCCGGCCTAGCAGAATAGGGCAAGCCAGCCTAGTGGTACTAAAGGGAGGCCCCGGTCTAGCGTAATTGGGCAATCCAGCCTAGTGGTACTATAGGGAGGCCCCGGCCTAGCGGAATAGGGCAAACCAGCCTAGTGGTACTATAGGATTCCCTAGCCACTGCATACAGAAAGGGATCCTATTCCAGAAGACCCTACATTTAGAAACAGGGGTACATTTGAGAGTGTTTGATTTGCCTATACTGTGAAACTACTGTGATTACTGTACTGCTTATGCTGAACTATTGCCCTAAGTGCTGAACTATTGCCCTAAGTACCGAACTATTGGTCTAAGTACCTGAACTATTGTCCGAAGTACCTGAACTATTGCCCTAAGTACCTGAACTATTGTCCGAAGTACCTGAACTACTGTCCTAAGTACCTGAACTGTTGTTCTAAGTACCTGAACTATTGCTCTAAGCACCTGGACATTGGCCCTCATCAGTAATAATTACCCCCGAAGGTATAATTTGCCCTCCTCCGGTGAATTATTGTATCATTCCACAGTTCTTTGGGCATTGTTCCGTTATATGTTTACTATTGTATGAAGACAGTCTCAATCTTGTTCCGCACTGCAGTCTCATAGTGTGGTCTGTAACACCACGTGCTCAGAATCAGTCTCTACTCAGAAGAAGATGTCCTTCCAGCATTCTTCACTCCTGGGAGATCACCCATCAGCTCATCCCATCCGTTTGTGTCGTCCGCCGAAGTCGAGTCCATCGCCAGTCGTATCAGTCGTACCCACCGTTTTCTTGTTTTCACAGCTTGAACGTACGTCCGTCGAAACGCATCATGACAGCCGTGCCAGTGTCGTTCCATATGGTTCCTGTTCCAGATGTCCCAAAGTTGGTACCTTCTACAGAAGAGTGAGAGCTCATCCTGGAGAACCTAGTCTGCACCCCACCTGGTCATTCATGAAAGTCGAGTCCGTTGAAGCCAATCCGGGACAGCGTCCGCCGTTTCTTTGTTTTGTATTAATTCCTGATCCTAGGATTGCAGGTCAACCATCATCTCTTCAGATTCTTATGGTTTCTGGTCCTGTCAGAGTTCCTTCGAGTTCAGCTGGCCCTTGGAGTGCCGCAGCATCAGTCAGGTCGTGGTAGTCCTCCATTGGATTCATCGTCATGCAGATCTTGATCTATCTTCATCTTTGGCAACCCTGGAAGTGGGTTTGGCTGAGGAACCCTTGTTTTCAGTGTAGTTATTTCCAGGAACCAGTTGCTCTGGTTCTACATTCTAGCAGCCTTTGGAGAGTGGGTTTTTGCCGAAGATATATGGTCTGTTTACCAAACCTCTCACCACTCCAGTGGCCTTATCTAGGTCCTTGCTGGGAATTGAGATTAGGGTTTCTACAGTTCTGTTTTACTTCCTTGTAGCTACCAACGAAGAATGACGGATATCTAAGAAGCTGGATCTCTGGACTCTTGTAATATCTGGACTCTTATGGAAATGTGTGATGCTAATTACCCTAATGCAGTGCTGAGTAGCTTATGTCACCTGATTCTCATTTAGAGTATAGAAGTATAGACTAGTGTCAGAATAAGAGTGGCAGTAGGCCTAAAGTTTATTCTTGTAGTAATAACCTTAGAAGTGGTAGATAAGAGTATTTCCCTGTTTTATTGCCCTATTGTTCTTGGGCAACCCCATCTCCTTCTTGTGACTGTGTCTGTCTACCCTTGGTACAAAATAAACGCCCTGCAGGCATCGAAGCACTAAGTTGACTCTGTCTCTCCTTGTCTAGATAACGATTATCCTATCCACATAATTCAGACCTTGGTGCCTCGCTCATCTCTTTTCACCACCTTTTAGAGTAGAGCTCACACTTCCAACAGAGCACCACATAAATTCTTGGTGTAGTTGGCAGGATAGAGATAATTATTTATCCGAGGAGTCCAAAGTTGGAGTGGCTTAGTAGGAAGCACAAATGAAGCCAGGGTGTAGTAGTGAATTATTTGGAGGAGACCGAGATGGACTTAGAGGGAATATCCCACCATCTCCACTAACCATGCCATACTACTTTGGCACACCATGGCTTCCACAGTTTTCCGGAGAGAAAGATAGGGACGGAACTAGCAACCTGGGAGAATTCCGTTCGAAGATGCAAGCCATGTTTCGGCTGTATCAAATCCCCGAACAACAGAAGGTTGAAATTTTAATTGGGCAACTAAAGGGCTGCCCACCGTGAAGTCAATCAAGGCCGAGTGGAGCAAAGCCACAGCGGACCAGATACTCCAGAGGCTACAGCAGATTTTCGATGCTAGGACCGTGTCTGACCTCAAAATGAAGTTCTTTTCACGTACCCAGAAGTCTCAAGAGACCCTGAGAGAGTTTGCACTGAGTCTACAAGAGCTGTTACGAGCGACAGAGAGAGTAGATGCAGCAGAGGTCCGAGATGCAGATCGACTACTAGTCAAAAAATTTGTTGAAGGAGTGCAAAGTGAGGCCCTGAAAAGAGAACTACGCATGCTGCATTTACAGAACCCTGAAGTTGACTTTCTGGATTTTAAAGAGAAAGCCATTCGAATATTTGGTTCAGGACATTCTAGAGATGAAGCTCCAGCATATCCCCAAATCTCTATGGGAACTCAATGGCCGACATACACTACCAAAGGATGGAAAGAAGACCATTCTTGGCAATTAGGGCTCCAGCCAGGACATGTCCTTACAAAGGCGAGAACGGGAAGGGAAGCTGTTGCTACCGAGCCGGTGTTCAGAACATGAAGCGGATACCTGACCCAAGGATACAGACACCGATATGTTCTGCTGTACAGATGGGTGCTCAACAACATTTGGAGCTGACTGAGCAGATTGCTATGCTGACCAACCAGATGGCAGAGATGTATAAGGAGATGCAGAGTTGGAAAGCTGGATGGAAGAATGGAAAAGCTTCGTTCAATCAAAAAGAAGAAAGCATGACCAAATGAACCCCTAGAGAAGGAGTGAAGGAGATGCTCCACAGATCAATTTGATAGCCAAGGAAGGCCCATATGTCGCCGGTGCGGTGTTAGTGGCCATATAGAAAGGAGATGTGGTCAGCAGGTAAATAACACCTTAAATTTAAACAGGAATTCTTCAGGGATGAGGACCAACCCTCGAAGAGCAATCAATCAGGTCCAGCAGTCCCACTAGAGCAGTGGTGTTTTGTTGGTAAAAACCCCATGATTCCAGTCAAGGTTGATGGCATCGAGCTTATGGCACTATTGGACACCGGATCACAAGTCACCCCCTTGCAAGGAAGAGAGTTCGAGTACTGGACACCCAATGATCTGAAGCCACCCTAGATCTTGGGTAAAGTTAATCTAAGCAAAGGTGATGAAATACCATATTTAGGCTACCTGGAAGCTGATGTACAGCTAGGAAAGAACGTTCAATGTAACACAGGCATCATTGTGAGCGACACTGAGGTGATCAGCTGCCACCACTCATTCTCAGGATGAAGGTTCTACAGAATTGCTTTGGTGAATTAGTAGGTATCCTCCAGCAGCAAGCCAAACACGTACTGTACCTCGAGTGGAGAAACATGCCCTGCAACAGACTATCTACAACTTGCAATACCATCAACAATTAGCTAATGCAGGTGAAATCGGTAAAAGTAAGAGTGACGGATGTTAGACCAGTAACCTTGAAGCCAGGACCGAGAACCCTTTGTGGTGCAAAGCAAGAGTGAGCGAGGGTCAAGATTATGGCCCTAGTAGAACCTTACCCAATGAACAAGGAAGAGCCAATAATAGTAGCTAGGAGCGTAGCTACGGTGATCAGAGTAGGTTACCAGTCGAGTGCTAAATTATGGGACTCATGATGTACAGCTGGACTGGAACCAGCGGTTGCTCAGATCACAGGTGTGTTTACAGGACATTGTTGAAGCTGGGGAAGAAATGGAGAAAGTGCCTGAAGATGGGATGGAAAGTGGCCAGAGACCAGAATGGACCAAGGAGATTAAAGTCAGCAATGCGAAGACCAGCATGAAGCAAAGAGCTGATGTTTTGAAAGAAGTAGTTTAACACTGAAAGGAAGCTTTCAGCCAACACCTTAGATTTGGGTTGGCTCGTAGGGGTACAACATCACATCAGTACCCATGGACATCCGCCTATCAGAGAGCGATTTAGCCGATTCCACCAGCTATGTACCAGCAAGTCAAAAAATGATTAAGGAGATGAAAGAGGTGAATGTGATAAGAGAAAGTCACAGCCCTTGGGCAGCACCAATTGTTCTGGTCAAGAAGAAGGATGGTAAGATCCGATTCTGTGTGGATTACCACAAACTAAATGCCATCACTCATAAAGACTTCGTACCCTTTGCCTAGGATAGAGGATTCCTCACGCTCTTCAATCAGCAGCCGTATTCTCCCTCTAGATTTAACCAGCGGATACTGGCAGGTTCCTATGGTGCCCCAGGATCAGAGAAAACAGCTTTTATTACCCCCATGGGTTTATTTGAATTCACCAGGATGCCTTTTGGTTGTGTAATGCACGGGAACTTTTCAAAGGCTAGTGGGACATTGTCTTGGGAGCCAAAATTTGATACCCTGTTGTTGTACCTAGATGATATTATTGTATATTCGAAAACTCACGAAGATCATTTGCGTCACCTGGATGAAGTGTTCAAAAGTTGATCCATACGGTCTGAAAATAAAACCCTCCAAATGTCACCTGTTGCAGACTAAAGTAAGTTATCTGGGACATATAGTCTCCACTTAGATGGAGTGCGCCAGACCCAGAGAAGATCAAAGCAGTAAAGAAATGGTCTGTTCCTACTACCATTAGAGAGGTCTGGAAATTCTTGGGATTTGTTGGATAGTATCGTAGATTTATTAAGAACTTCTCCAAGATTGCTGTGCCTTTACATGGACTCTTGAGAGGGTCAGCAGAGGGTAGAGTCCCAAAGAATCGCCTGGTTACATGGGGTACTGAGCAACAAGAGGCCTTTGATTAATTGAAAAATATACTTATTGAAGCTCCTATATTGTCATATCCAGATTATGCAAAACCTTTTCTGTTGTATACCGATGCCAGCAACAAAGGATAAGGTGCAGTAATTTACACAGAACAGAATGTGTGGAAAGAGTAATAACCTACATGAAGCAGAGGATTAAGAGCTCCAGCCGGAATGGCGCCTGCTATAGCTCTTTTGAACTGGAATTTTAGCGCTAGTCTGGGCTATCACCGAAAAATTTTGGCCAATATTTAGCTGCCCCTTCACGGTCTTCACGGACAACAATCCTTTAGCACACTTGAATACTGCAAAGCTAGAAGCCCTCGAGCAAAGGTGGCTCCTCGACCGCGAATTACCAATTTTCCATAAAGTATCGCTCTGGTAAAGCTAATGTGAATGCTGATGCCTTGTCCCGGATGCCTGAACACGGAGAATCAGAAATAGATGATACCCCGCTGAAAAATATAGAAATGCCACCTTTTCTGCAGGTACCAGCTGAGATTGTACAGGCATGCATTGCTCCCGAGTTTAAAGTGGAAGATCAACTGGAAGTGGATGACATGATTGCGAATCAAAAGAATCTATGGGTAAAACTACAAAGTCAAGACCCTATAGTTCACCAAGTAAAAGATCGAGTTGCTCAACAGAAGCGCATGACCAAAAGAGAAAGAAAGAAGTTGAACACAGAAGTGATGAAACTTTGGAGACACAGAACTCATTTGACCATAGAAGATTATCGTCTGGTTAAGAAAAGTAGAGATCCTACCACACACACAGAGGTAACTCAAATCGTGGTTCCAAAGACCAGTGCTTCCGTAGTGTTGGAAGTGTACCATGACAATTCAGGACATTTCGGTCACAAGAAAACAGAAGCTATCATCAGAAGGAGATTTTATTGGGTAGGGACGAGAGATGATATAATAAAATGGTGTGAGGAATGTCCAGCATGTAGCTTAAAGCGCAAGGAAAAGGTGAATCAGAGAGCTCCTCTCCATCCAATAGTCAGTAACGCACCATTGGAACTAGTTGCTCTTGATCATTTGAAGTTGGACCCTAGCTCAAATGGACATGTTTATATCCTCACTATGGTGGATCACTTTTCCAAGTTCGTGGTTGCAAGTGCAGTAAAAGACCTATCTGCTTGAACTACTGCTGAAACCTTTATGAGATGTTTTGTACGACCTTACAGATATCCCACAAAAATCCTAACAGATCAAGGAACGTCTTTCGAATCTCAACTCTTTCATGAACTTTGTGCTCTGTATGGAACCCATAAGTTAAAGACTACTGCTTACCACCCCCAAGGTAATGGACTTTTCATGAAAGAACAAAGCAGATTCTCCTAGAAATGTTTGCGAGTTCTACGAATATAAACGTCCCTTCAGGCCAGCTTTACTTCCTGAACTCACGTATCTTTATAATACTATTCATTTGCTCCACGGGTTATACACCCTCATTATTTAATGTTTGGACGACACGGAAGACTTCCAATGGACTTAGTGCTGGAAGTGCCACAAAAGAAATTAAAGGAAAGAAGCCAGTGACAAATTGGGTCCAAGAACATAATCAACGGTTACAGGAAGCTGGAAAAATTGTTGGTAGACACATGGAACAAGCATGGCAAAAGCGAAAGCAAACTATGATATCAAGGCCAAAGCTACACCTTACTTATTGGAGAAAGGGTAATGTTGAGAAGACCCAGAAATGCAGCAGTCTTCAAAGTGGAATCAGAACCTTATTACATTATCGAGATACCTTACCTGAACTACCAGTATACAAGATCCAACAGGAATTTGGATATGGTACCAGGATTAGTTCATGAAACCTACTCAAAGCTTGCACTTTCAGAGACACTGTGATCGTTAAAGAACAGGACAGTCCTACGCCAAAAGAGAGGCAGGAGTCCACAAAAGACAAAATGTGGGAACTAGAATCACCAACCAATTGGTGTACAGAACCTTGGACTCGTACTTTGTATATGCATTCTCTTGACCATTCGAATTGTGTACCAGTGATAGCTCCGGAAATACTGGATTTCCTGGAAGGAGAATGTATTGTTCAAGAACCTGTTGATTTCCAACCCCGCAGATCTCAAAGATCGAATGCAGGTATCCCTCCTAGAAGGTATATCACAGAAGCTTCTCAACTTGTACCTTGGTAGAACAGGTAGATCTAATCCAAATAATTTCCCAGACAGTCACTTTAGGGTAAAACTTACAAAAATTTACAGTATAGTAGATGTTTTAAGAATATTTTAGAGATATTAAGAGTGTTTTATTAACGTAAGACTTCATAGAGTATTAAGTAAGATTTTAGGGGTTGTTAAGATGATAGATTATATAAAATGTTAAGGGAATACATGGGGACATGTATTTTTAGGCAGGCCCAAATCTGTAATGCCCCAAAGTTGGTCACTCCAGAAAAATAAAATAAAAATGAATAAAGTAAGAATCCACAGGTGCTCAGAGTACCTGCTGCAGGGGCAGGCAGTGGGGTACAATGCTAAAGGGCCCCTAGAAATCTAGATTCAACCTCCTGGTACAGGAAAACACTGTAAATAATGGAAAAGTGCCTTGTGCACTTACAGCTGGTCAAAAGACAGATTTTTAAAAGCATTATATGTCATAATGGTCTGGATGGAATGTTGTGCTGAGTGGCTTATGCACTGCATTCCAATCCAGCCAATCTAGAACCCAGGCAAGTTTAACTTTAATTATAAAAAGGCTCTCAGAAGTTCTGCAATCTGATTGGCTGTTAGGATTCCAACAGCCTTACATTAATCCATGTTATACTGTCATGTACAGCCTGATCACCATGGCACATGGATTCTTCCTTTCAGCATTCCATCCTCTAGCACTGCTGAATGTGTGGAATGATGCATTCTGATTTTGAACCAGCATTCTTAAACTGTTGGTGGAAGAACTATTTTATTAAAAATCTCCCTCTAATTGAGGAAAACATTCAAAAAGTATACTTTTAACACATTTCTTTTGGAACCATTTTTTATAATAGCAATAAGACACTCCCAGGAGTTAGATTAACAGTCAGTTAATCACCCCTGAAGACAATATAACTCGGCTTAGCCTCGTGCCACAGCCACCCTGGGGGTGATTAACAGACTGTTAATCTAACCCCTGGTCATGCCTTCTTATTGCTTAAATAATAATTCTACAGTAGTTCAGTCGGCCAGTTGCTGTTGGACTGTGGAGTAGAGAGGATCACAGGAGTGCAACAGGGACTGTGCAGCTTACCTGGGGTTGTGAAGCCAGTCCTGTTGACTCCTGGTGGTCCCTCCTCCAGCCCACCAAAGAATCCTGCGCTGCATTAGTGCAGTAGTCGGGGTGAGCCATCAGGGCACCCTGACATATCCCGTTCCCCATGTTTTAGGGCTTAAAATCCCTCTGTTTATTTATTTCTGCCCCTCAGGTGTTTAAAGGGTTTCTCGGTCCCACGCCCGGCGGCAGAAAGCGCCCGCATAGTTTCGGCCATCGGAGGCCCCGGAGTCATCACTGCTGCCTGTACATTTCCTCCCTCTGCCAACTCACCTCCCGCCTCCCGTGACTGCAGCAACTCCCGAAGACCGCAGTACGGTGAGTCGGCAGCAGCACACGCAGTGCTGACGGCCAGTTTATAAAGGGGGACTGTATTTGTTGTAAAAAGCGCATTAGGCGCTTGCAAGTGGCGGGCAAGCGCTGCTGGGGCATTGGGTCATTAGGACCTTGGATTTCGTTATTCATTAAGAAGGCGGGGCTAGCGACGCCCACGGGGAGGGACCGATAAGCAAGGCCAGTTCAAAGGCCTATGAATATTCATAAGGGGAGGGACTCAGGTGGGGTTTTCACCAAAATAAGTGACAGCAGGCACTGAGAGTCTGCAAATTTAAAGGGGCAACCTATTTAAAAGGGCAATTCAGGCCCAGATGTAAAGTAGGGCATTAGGCCCATTATAAAGTGGGGCACCAGGCTCAAAGTTTAGAGGGGCATTAGGCCCATTATCAATTGGGGCACCAGGCCCAATAGGAAGTGGGGCACCAGGCCCAAAGCAACGTGGGGCACCAGGCCCAGTATTAAGTGGGGCACCAGGCCCAATGCAACATGGGGAACCAGACCCATTGTAAAGTGGGGCACCAGGCCCAGTATTACGAGGGACATGAGGTCCATTGTGAAGTGGGGCACCAGGCCCAATCTAAAGTGGGGCTGCAGGCCCAAGCTAACGATGGGGCATCAGGCCCGGTAAAAGGTGGGCATTAGGTCCAAGGTAAAGCCTGGTACTAAAGGGAGGCCCCAGTCTAGTGAAATAGGGCAAGCCAGCCTAGTGGTACTATAGGGAGGCCATGGCCTGGTGGAATGAGAGCAAGCCAGCCTGAGTGGTACTAAAGGAGGCCCGGCCCTAGCGTAATGAAGGCAGCCAGCCTAGTGGTACTATAGGAGGCCCCGCCTAGCGGAATAGGTCAAACCAGCTTAGTGGTACTGTAGGATTCCCTAGCCACTGCGTACAGAAGGGATCCTATTCCAGAAGACCCTACATTTAGAAACAGGGTACATTTGAGAGTGTTTGCCTATACTGTGAAACTACTGTGATTACTGTACTGCTTATGCTGAACTATTGCCCTAAGTGCTGAACTATTGCCCTAAGTACCGAACTATTGGTCTAAGTACCTGAACTATTGTCCGAAGTACCTGAACTATTGCCCTAAGTACCTGAACTATTGTCCGAAGTACCTGAACTACTGTCCTAAGTACCTGAACTATTGTCCTAAGTACCTGAACTATTGCTCTAAGCACCTGGACATTGGCCCTCATCAGTAATAATTACCCCTGAAGGTATAATTTGCCATCCTCCGGTGAATTATTGTATCATTCCACAGTTCTTTGGGCATTGTTCCATTATATGTTTACTATTGTATGAAGACAGTCTCAATCTTCTCCGCTGCAGTCTCATAGTGTGGTATGTAACACTACGTGCTCAGAATCAGTCTCTACTCAGAAGAAGGCGTCCTTCCAGCATTCTTCACTCCTGGGAGGTCATCCATCAGCTCATCCCATCTGTTTGTGTCGTCCACCGAAGTCGAGTCCATCACCAGTCGTACCCGTAGTTTTCTTGTTTTCACAGCTTGAATGTACGTCCGTCGAAATGCATCACGACAGCCGTGCCAGTGTCGTTCCGTATGGTTCCTGTTCCAGATGTCCCAAAGTTGGTCGCCCTCTACAGAAGAGTGAGCTCATCCTGGAGAACCTAGTCTGTGCCCCACCTGGTCGTTCGCCGAAATTCGAGTCCGTCGAAGCCCAGTCCGGGACGCGTCCGCCGTTTCTTTGTTTTGTGTTAGTTCCTGATCCTAGGATTGCAGAGTCTACCATCATCTCTTCAGAGTCTTATGGTTCCTGGTCCTGTCAGAGTTCCTTCCAAGTTCAGCTGGCCCTTGGAGTGCTGCAGCATCAGTCAGGTCGTGGTAGTCCTCCATTGGATTCATCGCCACGCAGATCTTGATCTATCTTCGTCCTTGGCAACCCTGGAAGTGGGTTTTGGCAGAGGAACCCTTTGTTTTCAGTGTGTTATTTCAGGAACCAGTTGCTCTGGTTCTACATTCCGGCAGCCTTGGAGAAAGACTGGGCTTTTGCCGAAGATATATGGTCTGTTTACCAAACCTCTCACCACTCCAGTGGCCTTATCTAGGTCCTTGCTGGGAATTGAGATTAGGGTTCTACAGTTCTGTTTTACTTCCCTTGTAGCTACCAATGAAGAATGACAGTGTACACAAAGACGCCGGATCTCTGGACTCTTGTAATATCTGGCTTTTATGGAAATGTGTGATGCTAATTACCCTAATGCAGTGCTGAGTAGCTTATGTCACCTGTTTCTCATTTAGAGTATAGAAGTATAGACTAGTGTCAGAATAAGAGTGGCAGTAGGCCTAAAGTTTATTCTTGTAGTAATAACCTTAGAAGTGGTAGATAAAAGTATTTCCCTGTTTTATTGCCCTATTGTTCTCTGGCAACCCCTCCTCCTTCTTGTGACTGTGTCTGTCTACCCTTGGTACAAAATAAATGCCCTGCGGGCATCGAAGCACTAAGTGGACTCCTGCCTCTCCTTGTCTGGATAACAGTTATCCTATCCACATAAGTCGGACCTTGGTGCCTTGCTCATCTCTTTTCACCACCTTTAGAGTAGAGCTCACACTTCAACAGAGCACCACACATGTGTACGAGCGCATGGAGGCATGCGTGTATGTCAGCATCCGGTAACCCCTTCCACCCCACCCAAGACTTATGTCACCTGTCCTGCTGCCTGCACACCAATCAGACCCCCACCAGATGGGTGTGACTCTATGGAGGAGGGGATGTCCACCCCTGGAGGGGAAATCCCACTCCAGCCCCCCCAGCTGGCACCCCAGCTATCTGAGGTCGTTTCTGGATCCGAGTCGCCGGCGTGGCATCCAGTGTCTCAACCTCAGCGCCACCAGGCCAGCCTCAGGATTCTTTGTCTTTTGTAAGTTGCAAGGTATTACTTATTTCCATATTTTCCTTTATTCTCCCAGGCAGGCTTGGTGGCTGTATCAGCCCATCCCATTTTCTGGCTCCTGCCACTACCCGACTGCCACGGGAACCACTGTAGAGTAATTACAAATCGCACTACACCCCAGAGAAAGAAGCCATTGAGGATGCTTCCATCCTCCCTGCTGACCCCTGGTGGCCCGAGTCTGTTCCTGAACCCAGGTCGCCAGCATGGCGGAGGTGTGGTGTCCTGCCCTCAACTCTCAGCACCACCGGGCTTATGTGTGAGCCATTTTGAAACTGACTGATATGATTGCTACAGATCCGTGGGCTGTACAAAACCAAAGCCCTTAAACCACAGTTTAAATAATCAGTCTACCTCAGTACGCGCCGCAGCAGTTAAGTCACCCATATTTTTTTTTCTAAACACAGAAAAAACATATCTTCACCAACAACCTCCACACCTTACTCCCCGGTCAACTATCAGAGTCCATTCCCAGTGGGAGACACTCAAACCCCTGCAAACAGCCTTGTACTTGTCAGTGAAGCTCCTTAAGTCCCACTGCATTTAAAGCACCCACATTTCTTTTTTTTTATACAGCATAGGACAACCACCTCTTCCCCACCATCCTCCTCACCCTAGTCCCCGACATGCTTCCACAGTCTACCACTGGGAGACACAGTTAAACAAGCACACTGTACTCATTCTGCTTCACACATTCCAGCTGCACAGAAATCATGCAGACACTACTGTTTTCTCTTGATATCTGAGAAAAAAGAAATCCAGGTCCTAAACAGATGTAATAGCAATTGGTTACTATAGAGCATGAGACAGCTTTGTGGCAGCCTGGCACAAGTCTAAAACAGCGGCCATTCACTTCACGATGGTAACAGCAAACCAAGCTGCGGAAATGAAAGAAACAAAATTGGATGACTTCATACAGCACCAGTACATTTTGACAGTTTTTCTTACCCAGAAATCCAACAGCTCCTCACAGAAGAGAACAATGACAATGAAACAGTTCACATTCAAACACATAGCGATGAACAGAATAGTTGCCCAACCCAAAAGTTATTCAAGTTAGGAACTATTTTTGCTCATGGAGGAATATCTTCAATAAATTTCTGTTTTTGCTTTGCAAATTAATTTTATTTGTGCTTTGTCTTCATTTTTTTCAACAGATACCTATCTTAAATATGCAATAACATAGTCCAGGGTATGGTTTATTCTAGGAAAAATGCATGCCTTGGGACAGTAAGGCAGGAGGCCGTGCTCCTAGGCATCTGTTTATCCAGAATAAACCACATCCCGTTGTGTGTTATTGCTTACATAATTATCCCTACATCAACAGATTGTGATGCCTTAAACAGAATTGTGATGTAGGGTGTGACAAGCAGCCAGAGCAGACAAGACTGAGATCCTGTTGTCACACGAACATCCTTACTAGTAAAGACATAAGAAGGGCAACTACAGAAACAAATATTACATACAAACTGAATTGTGTCTGAATACTACTTTTTCAAAGTTCCCCTATGGCATCGGGGTCTTTAAGTAAACTTTCAAATAAAATAAAACTTAAAATTCAAGTGCCACCTCAACCTCCTTGGTCGTAGGCTCACATATCAAAAGCTGCTTTCACAGTGCACTGTGGAACCAGAAAAATAACAATGTATTTACAGCTGCAAACACACCATTAGTTTCTGATTTGGGGACCTGTGTAAAACACAAGTGGTAATGTGATGCATCAAGCTTTTCTATGGAAAAGTAGAGTCACACTGGAAATGATACTGTACGTACAGTAGCATCTCAGCTATGATACGCTTATGTAAACAAATTGAGTGTTAAGCACTTTGGGATGCAGTGCATAACAAGTCTCACAAAAATGCAAATTATATAATAGTTTTCAGGGGCACTACCTTAATTAAGCTGCCAATGATACTGAGATGTGACAAGGACTAACATGTTATGCAGAGTGCAACATTGCCAGGCCACAAACAAATTAAAAAGGTAAAATTAGTCTTCCATAAATCCACACCTTTATCTTCAAGGAAAGGGTAACTCTTGTAATGGTATATCAGACCCCAACTAAAGCCAATATATGATAAGCCAGAGTCAGAGCTTTATGAAAAACTACTTCCCAGTGGCTGACAATGCTTCATTACCCATAATAATTGTCTGTTACTGTTGCTTCAGCTTCCTAAGAACAAATACAGTTGACCTTCTCTTTTTAATTTTGGAGTGAGTGAGTGAGCAAACAAGTGAGTGAGCGAGTGAATAAGTGAATGAGTGAGAGTGAATGAGTGAGCAAGGGACCAAGGGAGTGAATGAGTGAGTGAGTGAGTGAGTGAGCGAGTGAGCGAGCGAGTGAGTTAGTTGAGTGAGTGAGTGAGTGGGTTAGTTGAGTGAGTGAAAGAAGTAACGGGAATGCTGATAAGAAAGAAGAGGAATAACATGCGGTACAGGATGCAGGATACATAAATGAAACAAGAAATCAAATACTTTCCAACTTGTGGTGTTTCTGCAAACACACATACAGCCAAAAGCCTTAGACCCAGCATTAAAGCATCATGGGTGTGCAAATCTCTATAGTTTATGAAGAAGTTAAACAGACTAGAAAATGATTCAACTGGTGCTACATTCTGTTTGACATTGACCAGAGTGGGTGAGAGGTGGTTAAGGAGTGCCTCTTACCCCTATTTGTAGCTTTCTAAATCCCAGGACCATAGACCCAAAGTGTATTTGATCAATGTGTTGAAGATGAACTGAAAACAGGGGGTTGGAACTGAAGCCAAACAGAAATTGTTAGTTTCCACTTTTGCTCCCCTTTACCCAGCCCCCAATTCCTGTAATGAAACCACTGGGAGGACATCCACTGTGGTTGTTTCTGAATCCCTGATTCCTGTTTATGGCCACTAGGAGATCATACCTAATGGCTTCTTCTGCCTGAAACCACTGATTTCTGCAATGTAGCCACCAACAGAGAATTCCAAGTGGCCGGTTCTGCCAGAAACCCTTAATTCCTGTAATGTGGCCTCTGGAAGCTCTTCCCCAATGGTCCACTCCTGCCCCCAACCCAAATCCATAAACAGGAGCCCTCCTCAGTGTCAGGAATTTGCAGACAAAATGTAGCCAGTGAGCTCCCACTATAAGTGGCATACTTGTTCCTTATGCCCCTGACACTGGGAGTCCCACCCAGGTCTACATAAGGGCAACAGCAGGGAAGAGGTTAGTAACTATAGACTGGTGAGCCTCACCTCAGTACTGGGGAAATTAATAGAAATACTGTTAATGGAAAGGTTGGTGTATTATCTTGAATCCAGTGGGATGCAAGATCAAAGGCAGCATGGATTCACAGGCAGTAGGTCATGCCAGATGAATCTGATTAGGTTCTTTGACTGGGTGACCAGGGAAGTCGTTCGGGGTTGGGGGGAGAGAGGACATGGCCTATCTGAGCTTTATCAAGGCCTTTGACGCTATGCCACACAGGAGACTGATTACGAAACTCAGTAGCCTAGAGGTGGGATCCAAAGCAGTGAAATGGGTAAGAACTGGTTAATGGATAGACGACAGAGGGTAGTGGTTAATGGCACTCATTCTAGTGTTGTGAAAGTGACTAGCTGGGTTCTACAGGGCTCATTACTGGGACCAGGCCTATTCGATGACTTCATTAGTGACATTTTGGAGGAATTAGAAGGAAAGATATGCCTTTTTGAAGATGATGCCAAAGTCTGTAATGAGGTAGATAATGAGGAAGGGTTGTAAGGGATGCATAGGGATCATGGGAAATTTGAAAGTAGTCAAGAACATGGTAGTTGGGGTTCAATGCCCAAAAGTGCAAACTCATGCACTTAGGGCATATGACACCAAAAACTGGGTATACGATGGGGGTGAGGTACTGTCAGTCAATAAGCAGGAAAGGTGCCTTGAGGGTTATCGTATCTGATGACCTCAATGTGGCAAGGCATTGTAATAAAGCAGTGGCTAGGGCCAGTGGGATGTTAGGATGCATAGGTAGAGGTATCTCCAGCAGGAGGATGAAGGTTGTGTTGCCATTATATAGCTCACTGGGGAGACTCAACCTGGAGTTTTGTGCCCAGTTATGAAGGCCACACCTCAGAAAAGATATAGACTGGGTGGAGGCAGTCCAGAGGATGGCAACTAAATAGGTATAGGGGTTGCACCAAAAGCCCTATGAAGAGAGACTGAGGGATCTCAACATGTGCAACCTGGAAGATAAAAGAGTGAGAGGGGATAAGATTAGAGACCTACAAGTACTCACGGGGGTGAACAGGGTGCAGGAGAGAAGTCACTTTAAAATGAGGAAGAGCACCAGAACCAGAGGGCATGTGATGAAACTGGGGGGAGTTTAGAAGGGATGTAAGAAAGTACTACTTCACTAAAAGAGTGGTATATGCCTGGAATAGACTGTTAGCAGAAATGGAGGAGGCAAAAACAGTAGGGGGGTTCAAGCATATGTGGGATAGACATAGGGGAATGGCAGTATAGCCTAGAGGTTAGAGAATGAGGCGTGAATGAGCTTGATACATCCAGCAGACCAGACGTGAGTTTGATTCTCACAACCCCCACTTGCATACTGTGTGACTCTGAGCAAGTCACTTAACGGCCCAGTGCTCCCAGGTCACCCCTCAAACAGGCACTAAAATAGTGGCCTTACCCGTTACCAAAGACCAAAATAAAAAAAAAAAAAGAAAATATTAGAGAATGGGCATGGAGGAGGGAGGATTGTTGGAGACCAGTTAGGATCTGCATAGACGGACTAGGCAGGGACCATCTTGAAAGACTGGGTGGGTCAAGCCATCCTTTTCTGCCAAATATTCTGTTTCTACATTTTTACATGCTGCCAAAGACTCCCCTCACCCACAGAAATTGGTGAGCACAAAACCTCCAATAATTTCTTGTCTGGCCATCGTCTGAATAAATCTTAACAATGATTTTAGAAACACACACACACAGGGTATCTGTAATAAACCCATAGTTGCAGTATGTATTTCTTTACTTGCCATTGCAATGTATTCTGATACTGGATGGCTGAGCAGGTGAGTGGAGGGTTTGGGCCAGCCACTGTCTGGGGGAGCGGAGAGCTGCCACTGGTGGGAAAGGGTATCACTGGACACCAGGAATTGTGGAATGGGATGGGATGGGGGAGCCTCTTGATGCCATGGATACTTGAAATGGGTGGGGTATGTGGGGGGAGTGGGTACCACTGGATTGGGGAGACATGATAGAAACCTTCAAGTATCTTAAAGGCAGAAACAAGGTGCAAGTGAGCGATATCTTTCAATATCGGAGAAGTACAAGAACGAGGGTGCATGATATGATATTGGAGGGAGGCAGGGTAAGGGGAAATGTGAAGAAGTTATTGTCATGGAAAAGGTGGTAGATACATGGAATAGCCTGCCACTGGAGTTGGTGGGAGCAAGCACAGTGGGGAGATTTAAACATGCATGAGACAGGCAAAAGGGAATACTAGAGGCGGGAAATAGATGCTAATGTGGATGACCAAGTAGGGTCAGCGTCCGGTAATAAAGGTATGGTATACTGGCAGACTGGATGGGCCTAGCAGTCCTTATCTGCCATCAATTTCTATGTTTCACTGTTTCTACTGAGGATACTTGGAATATAATAGAGAGGGAAGGGTTTGCCACTGGGTTCCAGGGATACTTGGATCACGGCAGGATGTGGGGATTTGGTACCACTGGATGACAGATTTGAAATGGAGCAGAAAGTGGTGAGTACTACTGGATGCCAGCCATGCATTGAATGTGGCAAGATCTGTATGGGGTTGTCACTGGATGCCATGACTACCTTAAATGAAGTAGGGTTTGGAAGGGTGGTGGCAGTGGATGCTAGGGATACATGGATTGGAAAAGATTAAGGAAGGGGGTACCATCGGATGCAATGCATACTGGAAATGGGAATGGGTGCATAGGGGGAGCCACTGGACACCAGAGATGCTATGGAGGGGGACATGATGTGGGATGGGGGACATTGTATATAATTAAGGTGCCAGTGCTCCCCCCACACTCATTGGTCAGGAAGGGCACCACATTTTACCTTGCCATTGACTTGGGAACCTCTAATTGGCCAGGGCACATGATATAAACAAGGAAACCAGAGAGTGGACTCCTTGTAAGATATAGAGAAAGCAGAGGATCCACAGCTCAGAATGGCAATGTAAAATGTCATGCCCTTATTGACCAATGAGGTGGTCACTTTGTCGCAGTGGTCAGGCTTGAACATATTTCAGCTGAAGCGTAAGACCAAGAACCCCTTTAACAATCTAAAATAAGTAAAAATGTTAGTGTTATTTGAATAAATTGCAGGCTTTTAAGCAGCAGTGTGGGGAGCACTGGTACCTTAATTATATGCTTTTGTTTGGTCACACACAGGCGCACCTATAAATCTTAGAAAGATGTAAAGTAAATGTGATGGGTTGAGCTTGCCAAACCCTTAGTACTGACAGGGGACATTGTATGTCAGAAATGTGATGTTTACAGCAGGGTGAGAAAGGGTGTACAAATAAACACAGAGGATTTGTTTTCTGTGGCAGGGTAAGTATCAGGGCACCAATGGACATTAAGGACTGCATAGTACAGGGTTGGGAGAGGAGGAGTACCACTGTACACAACGGACTGCTGGTACTGGGGTGGGGTGAAGGTGGGATTACCACTGTACTACCAGGACTGTTTGACACAAGGTAGTGTAAGGGTGGGGAGCAGCATTGTGACCAAGTATTGCTTGCCTTTGAAAGTATAGACAACGTGGGATGAAGATTGGCATTGCCCATGCCATGTAGTGTATAGCCACTATTCCAACTGCTTTTTAAAAAGTAAGGAAATTCTTTGAAAAAAAATAAGTTAAGACATGAGTTAGGGTTGAACCCTAATGCCACAAAAGTAAAGAATTTTTTTTTTAAATTAATGTATATGCCCTCTTCTCACCACACCTGCTCCCTCCTTCAAGGACTCCCTAGGCGACTTCTCAGTCTGTGCCGAAGATCCCTGGGACTTCCACTCCTCTGTGTGTCCTCCTTCCTTCAAGCCCTTGAATTACCCCCAAGAGGGGTGGAATGGGGACCCAGAACCCTGCATCCTCCGTCCAATGTGAGCAAACACTGAGGGTTTCTGCCTCGATCTCCAGTCACTGGTGGCAGGGCCCATCTCCAGGAGCCGACATGGGTTTTTTCTGTTTTTGGTCCCCACCCCTGCAGACACTGGCATGCAAGGAGAGACCAAGGAGAAGAAGGCACGCTGAAATGTGTCATCGCTCCAGACCCTAGGCTGACGTCTGCCCCGCCCTGTATCTTCTGCCTTCCCATCTGCATCTCCACCTGTGGCCATCCAGGTGGCAGTATAGCAGCAGGAACTGCAGCCCACCCTCCCTGGAGAAGGAGAGCTACCCTCTGGGCTCTCAACACATCTCTCCCCTTGGATGGTCCTCCAGTAGCCCAGGCTCGCTATTGAACCTGGGTCACTGGCATCGCAAGCAGTAGCACTACTACTGCACCAGCGGGCTGGTATGTTATGTTAGGGTTAAAAGAAATCCCCTGGGTCTTGGTGACTCTATGGCATGGTGTATCTCAGGGTCTGTATGATCGTGCAATGCAGCACTGGCATTGCCCTTACTCCATTTCTCTCTCTCCCCCCTCCTCTGTCCCTCCAAGCGTTGGTGTGTAAATATTTTTCTGTGCCTGAAAAGACAAAGCCAAAGTGAGGGCAACTCCATTGCTGTTTTGTATTATTCTTCAGAACCTGAGGAATGCCATACCACGGATTTCCTAAGGCTCCAGGAACCATTTTTATACCTTAACATCACATTTCCTTCGTTTTGCAGCATTAAGGTTCAACCCTAATATATAAAACTTAAAACCTTTGATAGAACTCAAGGTTGTGCTCGTTTTAAATTAGAACCCCTTGGTTCTAAAAGAGTTTTTATCTTTTTAGAACTAGTTCCAATGACCGTACAATATATTATTCCTACAGTCTGCAACTAGGTTAGCACATGCCTCTCATTTTGTTGAGAACAAACAGATAGATAAGAAATTGAAATCTCAGAGACTATTATTAGCTTCAAAGTGAAAAACTCAATTGTCATTCATCATGGACTGGACTCTGAATGTCCCAATCAGTATAACAACATGCTCTGGAGCTCCTCCCAACTGTACTTTTTTTCATTTTCCTCACTACCCTACAGTATCTCATACCCTGATTTTCAGACCAACCTCATTGCACCTTTTTCTGTGATCTGGAAGGCAGATGATCTTTTGGACCCCCACAGCTGTGCCCCTCCTGTGATCCATAAGAAACATAGAATGTGATGGCAGATAAGGACCGCTTGGCCCACCTAGTCTACTCATTTCCCTACCTAACAAATAAGCTGCAGATCCTAGTTAACCAACAGCCTACTTCCTCCTACACTCAACTAGAATTGTCTTATGTCTGTCCCATGCATTCTTGAATTTCCCCACTGTTTTTGACTCTACAACCTCCTCAGGAAGGCTGTTCCATGTATCTACAACCCTCTATGTGAAGAAATACTTCCTCACATTACCTCTGAGCCACCCCCCCATCTTCAAATTGTGCTCCCTTGTTCTTGCACATCTTTTTTTTCTGAAAGATGCTACCCTCTCGGACTTTGTTGATTCCCTTGAAGTATTTGAAAGTTTCTATCATGTCCCCCCTCTCCCTCCTTTCCTCGAGGCTGTACATCTTAAGCTACTTTAGTCTTTCTTTATATGTCTTCTGGTGCACACCCTGCACCATTTTGGTTGCCCTCCTTTGGACAGCCTCCACTCTGTCTATGTCTTTGCAGAGATGGAGTCTCCAGAACTGTACACAGTACTCCAGATGTGGTCTTACCAACTATCTGTACAGAGGGCCAACAACTTCCTGTTTTCTACTGGTGATGCCTCTCCCTATGCATCCCAGTATCCACCCAGCCCTCCTTACTGCCTTCTCACATTGCTGGCCCAACTTTAGGTCATCTGATATGACTACCCCCAGGTCCCTTTCCATTTTTGTTGTTGTCAGTATCACATCCCGCCATTGTGTACTCTTCTGCTGGGTTTTTGTTTCTCAGTTGCTTTTCTTTGCACTTCTTTGTGTTGAATCTAAGCTGCCATACATTTGACTATTCCTCCAACCTTGCCAAGTCCCATTTCATCCTTTCCACCCCACCTTGCATATCAACCCCATTGCAAATCTTTGTGTCATCTGTAAAGAGACATACTTTTCCTTCCAGTACCTCTGCAATGTCACTTATAAAGACATTAAAAAGGACTGGCCCCAGCAGGTCATCTTTGGACCTCGATGGCAGTGCCCTTTCTGTGATCCAGAGGGCTGGTGACCTTTGGACCCTATTGCTACACCCTTCCTGTGATCCAAAGGTAGCCTAGCAGCTGCCTTCACAGCTGACAAAAGTGCCAATCCTTAGTCAGCTGGTAGGGGGTGCATGGATGCCTGGCATCACTTGCCCTCCTTCCTCCCTACATGGTTGCTGAGTGCCTCACTTCCATAAATCCAAAGGTCCCACCCAGCTACAGTATGGGATTCCTGGGACTGAAAATAAACTTCCAGTCTCTCAAGTGACAGTGCCATGCTCTGCCCATGTGCTGTTTCAAGCCCAGAATACAGGACACATCTTATACATCAAAATAGCTAAGAACTAAATTAACAAACAGTGAAATAGAAAAGTAGCTGCCTGATAATTGAGGGGTTTCAAAGAACTGCTTGCCATGTGAATATCTTTCACGATTCTCATTTGAAGGCAGGCAGTGTTGAGATAACCGATAATCAAAGTTTGAACTCCAATTCATGCTGTTTTGATTTAATTTTTTTTTTCTGAAACCCCATAAGGAAGGTTATGATATGTATAATTATTTTGTAGGACATGTTGAATCCATGGGACCAGAGACTCCTGAAATTAATTTTGGATTTGCCTAAAGATATTTGCTAAACAAATGATTCCTTCTGTACCATTTAGTGAGACTGATCTATTCCAAAATTCTTCTGTCTCATGCACAGGAAACTTAATACACAACACTGTGGGGATAATTTAGGGTTCTTCCATTTGCTAGACAGATGATAATCTTGCATTATAATGAATTCAAAGAAAAACAAAAAAACTGCTATCAGATTTTGATCCGTATTATACATTTAATAAGAGCCCCTGCCATCCTGCTTCAGTTGAAAATAAATCCCATTGCAAAGCTGCCTGAACTCAGGGTGACCTGAGACATACCAACAACTATTACAAGCTGGGACATCTGGTGAACAATAAAGTTTTTATTTGTTTCTACATGAAGCAGCTGTACTTGAACAGATGACCAGGGGCTGTGCGATCATAGTGTGAATAGCTAAATTAATAAATTATGTAAGGCTTCTTATATGCTTATTTGAATGCTGCATGCTCCTTTTTAATTTTGCTTAATTAAGGTCTATGAAAAACACAGCAGTATTAGATTTATTGGTGACTTATTTGCTTCATTAAGATTTACTGCATGTTTTAGATTTACCATCTGGAATGGCTTCTAACTCCATTTACACGTAAATGTAACCGAGCCAAGTCTGGCATTGATAAAGACTGCACCAAAGCAAGAATAAAGTGTTTTATGCATCTTCATTGAAAGGATGAGTCATGAATGGGATTTGATTCCTGGTATTACTGAGCTTGGGGACTCTCACTTGTCCCTGTTTTGAGTCAGTAAAACTGTGAAGTGCACAAATTTAAATTAAATGTCAAACAGTGTCAGTCAGCTCTGAAGTAAAGCCCACAGAACTGCAGTATTAGTTAGAAATTATTATTTTTTTTCATTTTTGATTTACCTGAAGCATTTCTCTGATATTGGGGGATCTCAGCTTTAGCATCTTTATAAAAGCAGACAACACTATAAAAAGATATTTTGGTATTCTATTATTTTCCAAATGCAATCTTACTGTAGCACTTTCTTTGTTTTGTTTTAAAATGGGCTTCAGAATCCTTCAGAATTCTAGTTACTTCCTTGGGCTAAATACATCACTAGACCATTGATTAATCTCTGGTATACGTTATGCATAGTTTGTAAATGACCTACACTGATCTATCTAGCAACAGCCTAACTGAAAAGAAAAGGTTTTTCAATTAAAATAAACATGTTTCTACTTTTTAAATACAAAAACCCATGAGTGAGAATGTTGTTTCTTCAAAATAAATGCACTTCAAGTATTTATTCAAAGGCACTCACACTTTTTCCCTATATCTGAAATTTATATTATTTTCTGACACATGGACATTACATTGTACGTAGTATTCCTGGCCGGTGTATGCCTCATGGAGTTATTCACAGAATGTTATGGCAGATTAATACCAAGGGTCCCTCTAGTCAGACCATATTTTGTACTAGCTATACCTTGGACCTACCATCCATTAGTCTGTGTTGGTGGGACCTTTTGCCCTACTTCAGCTGTGCTTCAACCCACTCACAGTCTTTGCCCCCACCAATCTGCTAGCAGGCTGTTCAAGACGGATCCACCTGTTCCATAAAGAAATACAGTTTCTAGTGAATAGTACCTCACAATTTATATTTGTTAATGCCCTTTAAGAATTTCATAGAATCATAGAATCCTGATGGCAGAAAAAGACCATTCGGCCCATCCAGTCTGCCTGAAATAAATATCCCCTTATGCCTTGTTTACCTCCCACCCCCTTTGAACATCTCAATCATATCCTTGTTGACTGTAAGTTCCACTCCCCAATCTTATACAAGTGGAGCTTGCAGTCACTAACAAGAATGAGACCTAGGTGTCATCATATCTGATGACTAGTGACCTCAAGGTAGCTGGGCAGTATGACAAATCAATAGGAAAGGCTAGCAGGATGCTGGGGTTTATTGTGAGAGGATTTCTAGCAGAAGGGGAGGTGGTGCTGCTGTTGTATCACAACCTGGTAAGGCCCCACCTGGAGAACTGTGTTGAGTGCTGGAGGCCGCACATCAGCAAGTACATTGAAAGGGTAGAGGAGGTACAGAGGAAGGCAACCAAAATGGTGAGGGGGTTGCACAAGAAGTCATATGTGGACAAGCTGCAGAAACTCAACATGTACTGCATGGAAGAGAGGAAAATGAGAGGGGAATGACTGAAACTTGCAGGTACCTCTCAGGGAGTTAACAAGGTGCCAAGTGGAGGGTCTATTTCAGAGAAAGGAAAGGAAGACACTAGAACAAGGGGCATGCAATGAAGCTAAAAGGGTAAGTTTAGGAGAGATGTGTGGAAATACTTCTTTACAGAAAGAGTGGTGGATGACTGGAACAGTCTGCCAGAGGAGGTAGTGGGGGCGAAACTATTGGGCAGTTCAAATGCATGGGATAAACACAGAGGCATATTTGTCAGAGGAATGGGGGGAGGGAGTGACACCTATTATAAACTAGGGTCTGTGGTGATGGAATAAGCAGGGACATGGGGCAAACTGGATGGGTCTAAAGGTCCTTTTTTGCTGAGAAAATCTATGTTTCTATGCTTCTATTTCACCCCACTCACTTCTAGTCTCCAATGAATACATGTTCAGGGCTCTGAGTCATTCCTTACAAGATCTGCTTTGCTGACCCTGAAGCATTTTGGTTACTTTTCTCTGGACTGTCTCTAGTTTGTTTCAATCCTTAATCAGGTGGGGGTTGCAGAACTCGGTGTGGCCTTACCAATGACCTGCACGGGGCAGTATCACCTCCTTCCTCCTGCTTCCTATGCACCCCAACATCTGAGTTGCCTTGCTGTAGGCCTTATCACACTGATTGGATTGTTTGAGGGAGTTGCTACTGATCACTCCTCCAGTAGGTCTCTTTTTTTCTGATAAGACTGCCAATCTGACACCTCATGAGCCAGTAATCTGTGCTGGGAATCCCCTTGCCCAGGTACATAATTTTGCACTTCTTCACATTGAATTTAAGCTGCCAAACCTTGGATCACTTCTCCAACCTGTCTAGGTCCTCTTTCAGCTTCTCCACCCCATCTTGGCTATTCACTCTGCCACAGAGCTTTGTGTTATCTGTGAAGAGACACAACTTTCCATGTATTACTTCATCAATGTCACAAATGATCATGTTGAAGAGGAGTGGTCTGAGGACTGATCTATTTGGCACTCCACTCTCAACATCTCTGTCTCCTGACTTGAGCCGTTGACCACTACTCTCTGTTTATGGCTTTCTAGCCAGTTTCCCACCACCTGGTTAGTTACTACGCCTACTCTCATATCCTCTAGTTTTTCAGCAGCGTCTTGTGTTGCATAGAATTGAGAGCTTTGCTTAAATCAGAATATGTTGACAGCTTGCCCTTGTCTATAGCTCAAGTAACAAGCCAAAGAAAATAATTAGGTTGATCTGACAGGACATCCCACCACGGGTCCATGTTGTTTGCTATCCTGGAGACCACTGCTTTCCAGGTAGGCTACCAGATCATCCTTGACTAGAGACTCCATCAGCTTGCCCACGACAGAGGTAAGATTGGTGGGTCTGTGATTACTCATCTCCTCCTTTCCCCTCCTTTATGGAGTGGGACCACATCAACCATACTCCAAATCACAGGGACCTCACCAGTTTGAACTGAGCTGTTGAACAGCCCCACTAGGGTTCCTCCAGCTCCAGCAACAGTTCTTGAGCACTCTTGGGTGTAAAACATCAGGCCCTGGTGTTTTGTCAATCTTCAGTGCTGCCAGACCCTTCTGGATTCTGTCAACAGTGAATTGAATTGTCCCAGTTCCTGAATGCTTCTGCTGGAAGCTTTGATTCCACTCCCCAGCAGGGGCCTCTCTGCTTCCTATGTGAATAGTGGGCAGAAGTAGTCATTTAAAACTGATGCCTTCTGCCCATCCTCCTCTATAATTTCCCTCTCTGTAGAGATCCTCACAATCCCTTCCTTTTTTTCTGTTTTTCTCTGAGGTAATGGAAGACCATTTTTTTCTCCATTTTTCACCACTTCTGCAACAAACAGTTCAGTGGCAGATGTGGTATCTCTGACCACCTTCCTTGCCACCTTCAATATGATTTTATATATCTCCCAGGATTATTCCCCCTGGTCACACCTATGGTTGTTAAAGACCCTTTTCTTCCTCCTTTCTGCCTCCCTTACCTCCTTAGAGAACCACA
Source organism: Neoceratodus forsteri (assembly GCA_016271365.2). NCBI lineage: Eukaryota > Metazoa > Chordata > Ceratodontiformes > Ceratodontidae > Neoceratodus > Neoceratodus forsteri. The sequence goes on from CM057456.1 coordinate 12,272,037, forward strand.
GGGGCTTCTGGTGCTTGTTACCCTTGTTGAGAGTTTTCATGCACATCCTGGTTGCCTCAGAAACTGACTCCTTAATAACGTCCCACTGTCTCTCTATACTTCCTACTATAGCTCCTCCCATAGCTGGCTTCTAACTAAATCTATCATCCTTCCAAACTATACTTTCCTGAAGTCCAGCACCACAGTTCTAGAAGAGGGTGTGCTGCAACAGAGTGCCAGCTCAGACCAGGGAGTGTTGTGGTCACTAGCCCACAGAGGATCCCCAACTGTCACATGGCTAATTCTTTCTGTATTGGTGAGGACTACATCCAAGATGGCTGACTGTCTTGTGGCTCCTTTAACAGCTGGACTAACAGCCATACTTGCATGCTCTCAAGTCCTGCCTGGTTTCTGATGTTTCGAGCAGCAGGGTCTCCAAGTCCATGTCTGGCATATTGCGATCCCAAAGAAAGACAGGCTAGAGCACTCAGAGATTAAAAACATACAAAGGTAAAATGTTGCTTAACTTATGGTTTAATCAGCATGGTCAAGAGCACAGCTCAAAATCCCCCTGTTCTGGACAACAGTGAGTCCCTTTGTCAGGGAGCATGGCTGCTTCACAAAGACAGCTTAATTTATTCAATTCATTTAAAGATATATTATATGTGAGGCAATACTGTCAGTCAATATACCATACATATGTTTAATCAATTGATGCACCCTAATGTGTAATAACCCTTTATGTAAATCCACAAAGTGAAATAAAAAGAAAGAACAAGCAAGGAAAAAGGAAATGTATAAAAATAGTAATAGGAAAATGTCACAGAAATGAGGGGAGTGCGATCCTCCATCACCACCACACCCTTTAGCTACACTGTGAGCCCATTCTTTGCCTAGTTCCTAGCAGACTCCTCACCCTGATTTGGAGGTCTGAAAACCAATCCTCCCTCTATGCACTTACCAGATGGTGTAGTCATGTTTACCTGAGGGACTCCATCAGAGCACTGGCCCTCCTAATCAACCCTTTTCCATTATCTTTTTTTATCCTTCACATAAAGGCCACCTCTCTTTCATTGCCTATCTCCTTGTCTTTTCTGAACAGAGTGTTCCATGATCTCTAGGTCCCAGTCATTTGCTTTCTGATGCCCAGGTTTCTGTGATGGCAACCATATCTAGCTCAGCATCAGCTACCAGCTATTGGAGGGCAGAGGAGCAAGATGGCCACCATGCTGGGATGCTGTCTGCAAGGAATCTGAGGGAGCTCAAAACTCTTTCTACTTTCTTCTCCCTAAATTGGCCAATTTTTTAAATCTTGGTATTGTGAGCAAAGTCAGGAGAATCTGTTTTCACTTTGGTATAAAACATTGTTATTGTAGTAACCAGAGTAAGTTTTGCCATTTTATCATTAATTGCTTATATTGTTTATTTATAAATAAGTCTTTAGTTACAGTTGAGGAGTAGGGTTTAAGGTTAGGCAGGATTGGGAAGTGAGATAGTGTAGGAGTTAGCTGTTTTTTTAGGGAGGGTCAATAACATGCTGCTGAGGTGCTTCTCTGTTTTAAACACTGTTGTAATAGATTGGCACTTGCTGTTATTGCCATTTTGTTGCAGCATCACTCTGCATGTTGTAAGACCTGACAGCAGGAGAACTCACCTGGAAGAACAGTGTGTTGTTGTTACCTGGCAGTGAGTGAAGTCTACCTAGAGGAAGCAGTTGCTGGCTGGGCTGCATCAGTAAGCCTTCTGTGACGAGTATAACTGTGCAGTTGGTGCTCTGGCTGAATGCAATATGCTCAAAGCAGGTGTGGTGAAATTGGCAGAACTCAGCAGAAATTAACGGACAAAGGGTTTTTTACTTTAATGTGTCTGAGCAGCTCAGGAAATATCTGCATTTAAGCGTTTTACAGTTCTCAGGACTTGGATGGTGATAGTGCCATTTCCTGGTCTCATGTGAACTGCTTCTGTCCCAGCATCGGTGAGAGAAATGTTGCAGAACTTCTATCTGTTACTGTCTGCATTTACAAGAGTAGAAGAATGGATCATTAGCACCCATCCTACAGCCCTTGGATTCAGGTGGTGAAAGCATCATTTTCTTGCTATACTCAAGACATTAGATAATGTTTTCTCTCCTCCAGCATTGGTGAGAGAAATGTTGGAAGGCAGCCCACAAGGTTGGGACTCTAGTTTTTCTGGAGCTGAATTCTTTAATCATTCATTTGCAGTTCATTTCTTGGACATTCATTTGCAGTTGAGTCTTTGGACATTGTTCCTTAACAGGAGCTGAATTTTTGGACATTGGTCCTCGACAGCATTTTATTGGGATTCTTCTGCTTTATACATAAATATATAAATTTCCTGGGTGGATAGGTAGGGGTTTAGGTAGTGGATGAGTGGATGTTGTTTGGTGTGTATGGGTTAGGGTTTTGCTTGTATTTTAGCTGGCTGACAGGTTAATTGTTTGTGTAGTTATAGATAGAGATGGGCAAAGTCGGCAAACTCCACTCCAAGAAATATTTGAAAAATGTTGAACATTTCATGAAATATTTTGTATATGCGAAGTGCGAAATTCTGACCATGAAATGCAGAATTCCACCTGTGAAGTGCAGAATTTCACCAGAACGGCGGAATTTCTCCCGTGAACGGCAGAATTTCATCAGTCCTGGGTAAAATTCCACCATTTGTAGGTGAAATTCCAAAATTCGCTGGTGAAATCCAACACTTTGCAGGCAAATTCAATATTTCATGGTGGAATTTCCCAAATTCGCACTCGCAAAATATTTTATGGATCGCTTCAAAATTCGCTATTTTGTGCTGCAAAATTTCGACTTTTGTTGGAACTTTGCCAACGAAATTAAACTTTGCACATCTCTAGTTATAGGCTAGATATGGGGTTTTATGTTATTGTATCTTATTTTTGATTTTAGAGGAAAGATGGGGTCATTTATTTTATCAGGTTTATAATTGGGGAAAGGATGTGCATAGGGCTCAGACCCCACTGGACTGCATATTTGGGATCCCTGCAGGACCTCTGTCCTTTCACCAATCCCCTTTGTCATCTGCAGCTATTAGGCACTGTAGGGAGGTCAGGATTGAGTGAAGGTGCAATGGCATGGCAAAGGTAACTGGATTGTAATGAGACAGAGTCACATTGGGGTGGCCAAGATCAGGAGGCACTCTGGGGCTGAATGGGACCTTAGGAGAGAGCCAAACATATTTGGTGCCCATACTCAGGGTTTCTGCCAGATCGATCAGGCATTTAGCCATTGGACCAGCAGCCTCAGCTGGTCCCTTTCAAGGCAGTGTTGTGCAATGCCAGATCAATCAGAACAAGTCATAATTATAGCAGACTCAATTTCCTTGAGTCGATCTGGCTTGCATTATGGAGATCTCACTAGCAGATGACATTGGTCCAGTTTTGGAAGCATCTGTCCCAGACCAGTTCTCTGTAGAACACTTCCGAGGAGAGAATGATAGGGTGGGTGTGTGGTCATCTGTTTTAGATTCAACCTGAACTTCTCTGTTCACCCAATAGGATCTACTTCATCATTTGAATGTGTGGTCATGTGCAGGGGTCCAGGTTCAGGTTGCAGAATCCTTCTTATGTACCAGCCTCTGAAGGATTAGAAAGAGTTTCTGTAGGAAGTCATGGACTGCATTGACAAGAGAGTGTTGGAGTCACCCAGGTGATTGGTCCTGAGTGACTTCAATGTTTGGATTGACAACGAATCATCACAGTTGGGACATGACATTCTCAAGCTGATGCTATCGCTGGGCTTTGCACAAGCTGTTGCTTCTGCAGCCCACAGCCACAGTCATGCACTCTACCTAGTATTCTCACTTGGGCTTGGGGTAATTGTCCTCAAGATTGATCTGGTCATCTGGTTGGATCTCTGCAGAGTGTGGTTCACATTTGGGGCCCCACTGTGAGCCCTTCCCCTGTGGAGTTGGTACACTACTGCCCTTTACAGGGATTGTTCCCTGACAGCCTAATGGTGGTAATGGACCTCTTGGTAGTGAATGCTGCCTGCACAGCATGCTCGGCTGAGGTGGTGGTGGCCTGTAATAGGCTGTCACCTCAACACTCGATTCTGTTGCACTGGTCCGTATATGTATGTCCTCTGTCTTGAGGTACTTCCGGTTTGATGGTGAAGGTAGTACTGTGATTCTTACATTGTGTTGGACATTTTGATTGTATGCTGAACAAAGTTAATAAAGTACATTATTTTTGAAGACTGAGGTGCTGACGATTGAGCCTGGCCGCTAGAGTGAGGCAAATGTTATGAGGACTGAAACAGGCTTGATGCTTGGTGAGGTTCCTCTTTTGGCATTGAGAGGGTGAAAATATGTGGTTGATTCTAGACAGTTCATTGACACCAAGGTTCAGATGTCCTCTGTTGTCAAGTTTGGTTTTCCATTTTAGGAAGATTAAATGGATTAAAGTCTTAATCCCTCCTGGTGATCTGCCACCACTAGTGCATGCTTTTGTGATGTCCATATTCAACTACTGCAGTGCTCTATATCTTGGGGTCAGTGGAGGGGTCCTGTGCCACCTGCAGCTGTAGCAGAACATGGCAGCCAGGTTGTTGATGGGCCATTTGAGGTCCTGTCATGTGACCCCGGTTCTGCGTGGCCTGCAGTGGTTACCAGTGAGGTGGAGGATCTCCTTCAAGGTGGGTTTACTCACATGCATGGCCCTATGTGGCACAGGTCCAGGCTATCTGCGAGACCTCCTGACTCCTGCCTGTCCCTTGCACTCTTGCCACTCTGCTGAAGAAGGCCTCCTAGTGGTTCTCAGGTCCCAGCTAAAAGCATCAGGTGATTGTGCCTTTGAGGTGGTGGTGCCAGTCCTGTGGAACTCATTTCCTATGTCTTTGAGGGAGTTCCCCTCTGAGGAACCCTTTAAATGGGATCTGAAGGCATACCTTTTTAGAGAATCCTTTGGGGTTTAATATTTTTCCCTTTTTATTTGTTGTTATTTAATGATGATGTTTTATATGTTTTTATGTTAATTATAACTCTTTCTCTTTTGCGTGTATTCCATACAGCACCATAAACTCAAGGGAAAGGGCGCTTAAGAAATAACACCTTACTTACTGAATTACCAGGGTTTGTAGTTCACTAACCATATTTTCCAGGCTCCTGGCATTTAGACGAACCATACTCCAACCACAGTTCTTTCCTTTCTCTGACCTTATCTGGATGACCTTTCCCTTCCCTGAGGTCCTGACAGTCAGTCTTCCAGAACCCCCACCTGAAACTAAATGGGGTAATGATATTCCCGATGGTGCCCTCTTCCTATTCCCTGCCTGCAGGGACCCTTGGCTGGGAAATCTGGGAAATCTGTTATGTCTTCAGGATGTAATGAACAGATCAGTAAATCTATAAAAAGTCTGTTTTCTTTTAATTCCTTCCTGTACTATTTTCAGTTTGCTTTATTTAATGCTCTGTATAAAGCCTTCTTTTTCTGATTATTTATGCACATACTAAAAGAATGATAACAGAATCCCGGTAAAATCCGGAAATTAGAGTAACAATCACCGGTGAAATTCCGGAATCTTAAGTCTTGAAAACGGAATTTAATTGTTTTAATCACCGTAAATCAGTGGCCTTGGTAATGAAGTCTCCGCCTCAGATTCCCCCCTGCTCAGTTTATATATTTACCTACATAGACATCTAGGGCTGGCTTATCAGTCCTCCCGGGATGAAGTCCCACTCCACAGTAGCAGATGCAGACTGAAATCCCAACACCAGAGGGACTTTCATATTTTTAGTCCATGCTGCTGTGGGAGTTGGTATGCCTGGTTATACTAGGCATACCATTTTGGCACAGATGTGGACAAAAACTGTCCACAAGCTGCAATAAATCAGGGAGCAGGTTGTAAACCAGCTCCCTCTTTGAGAATACACATGTGGGAAACCTGTGGCTCCACAAGTGGCAACCCACTGCACCCAGTGTTGTCCCTCAGCTGCATCGATATAAGGAGCTCTGAAAATCCAGCCTCTAGTTTCTAACCAAGGATGCTGATCCCTGCCATGTTAGATGGGGTCCATTCATCTTGAATAGACTCCTGTCCCAGAAGTCACCTCAGTCACCCATGAACTGATAACCTTACTCCTGACACCACCCTTTCAACCATTCATGAAACTCCTGGATCACTTCTGCTCTTAGCTTGGCCTGTCCTTACCCCAGTCTGGGGGACCTCCGAAAGGCCAAAGTGGAGGTGCTGTCCATAATGCACTGTTTCTGAAAACAAAATCAAAATGGATGTGGAGAAAACCTTTCACTGCTTTACAGGACACTAGGACCCTCCCCTTTAGCTGCCTCAGGTGCAAAGTGAAAGGGGAAGGGGGAGCATTAGCTGGCTTTACACCTCTGCTGTCTCTAATGCACTGCTTCCAAAAGCAGAATCAAAATGCACTAAAACATTCTGTAAGAAAGTAATGATCAATATGCTCTAAAACTCTATGCACATACACAGTTACAGCCACAGATACGTTCAAATATTTTCAGATATAACTATTGTTTGTGATACAAGAAAGTATTTTTCAACCCACAAAATATTGTTGGTATATGCAGTTTCTGGTGCCTGTAGTTCTCCTATGCATTGCTCTCGATTTGTACACTTGGAGCTTCACTTGCACAAGCCTGTAGCTGCCTCACTGCTTGTTTGGATATCTAGAGATTCTCCCTGGTGGCCTACAGTGTTTCTGCAGCCAGGAAAAATTTCTCTAGAGATATCACAGAAATTACAGGAAATGTCTGGCAATGTCTTTGGCTGCAACTGTATACCATATAAAATAAGTTACATAAAAAGTGATGCAGAATATATATAAAATACATTACGAATGATAACAAGCACAGGCTAATAGCCAACTCTATGCATATGTTGGTAGAACTGAGCCAATGGTCTAAATCCAAGCCTAAGAGTCTCATCCTTTCATATCCTCTAATTACCTTTTTATAGGTTCCATTCATTGTTACACTCATTAGGGCCTATGCTCCAATAGGCAGGATTTACGTGCGCGAGGCACGTATCCAGCCTGCGAAGCTCCATACCTGCAGACAGGTACATGTTGCTGGTATTCCCCAATGGCTGTGACCTGCCACCTAGCATGCCCCCCCCCCCAGCGTGCAGCACTTCGAGAGGCAGCCGGGGTGGAGTTGAGGACCCAGGCTGGCATCCAACCGTATGCCTGTCCCAGGACCAACAGTGTATCCCTTGCACAGTAGGGGGCACATTGGCTGCGCTCCCCTGCAGATGTTCGCATGGCTGGCAGCTGTGGAGTTGAGAGGTGGATAGTGCCACCGGCCGTGAGGTGCCCCCGATCAGACAGGGTGGTACAGGGTTGGTGCCATGGGTATGTGTGTGGGGGCGGGGGTTGTTTGCACCAGTTCACCACACCACCCGATGCGTGGGGAGCCACAGAGACAGGCAGGTGAGGAAGGGTACATGTGGTCCTGGGGCCAGTGATTGTATGTGTGTGTTTGTGTGTGTGTGGAGATGGGGGCCTGGCATACACAGGGACAGTGAGAGCTCAGCAGGGTGTTGGTTTGGTGGCCCTGGGCGGCCATTGGTTGTGTTGGTGGTGGCCCCCTTTGGTGTGAGACAGATGTGTGGGGCATGGGGACTTACGGCAGGGTTTCCCAGGTGTGCGGCTGCCCCCTATGTGCCCAGGTGAGCAGCACTATGCGGCTTTGTGCATGTTGCATAGTGCTGGCACACCTCCCGCCTGCTCCCTGAGCATTGCAGTCTGCACGGGTGAAGGATCAGGTGTGTGGGGGCCGCGAACCCCCACTACATGCATCCTGTACAGGGGCCCAATGGATGTGGGGTGTCTCTGTGCCTCACTTATGTGGTGTGGAAGTGCTCTGTGCCTTTGAGCATAGGGCCTATAGTTAGTATTTCACAGAGTGGAGTACCCTATGCTTTCCTCCTTTCTTCTCAATTCTTACCATGCTTCATACATTCTCTAAGGATGAACTTCCAGTCCCCATTCCTATGGTTCACAATTATGCAGAACCAACGCCTAAGGTACAAACTGGTAGGACACTGTTAATGTTTCTAAATGGAACAGAAAAACTAACAAAAACATTCTAACAAATGGTGCCATTACTGATCTGCCCTACTTACGCATCCATCTGGGTTACTTTGCTTTTACTCACATGCTTTAACTTGTGTGCCATTGGTAATGTATCTCATCTTTCTATGCCCTTTCTCCCCCCATCTCCTGCATGGCTAGATTGATGGATGGATACCACTATGTCCATCTGAGAGTTGTCTTGAAGTTACCCATGTCTGGTCACCTTCTCACACCTTCCTGACATTTGTTGGAGATTTTTAACCCACAGGGACAATCAGTCTCAAATTTGTGTTCTCTTCCACTAGTCCTATATGGAATTCTGAGGTATGATGTTATTATGGTCAGCCCCAGCTCCCGTGCTGTGACTGTGGGTCCTTCTGTCTGCCTCCACCTAAGCAGCTGCCTCTCAACAGCCATGGTTACAGAATATAGCAGCTTGTTACAAGGTTTCCCAGCTCTCTGTATCTGATCTACATCCCCAAGGATCTAAAAAAGGGAAGAGGGAGTAACCATGTCCCTAATAATCTTTTGTGCCCTTTCCAGGGCTTTTCTTTCAGAATGCCTGCTCTTTGGGCAAGATGAGATAGTATGGTTGATGTCCTCCAAGGAGGTGGTACACCTCCTCGTTCATTCAGAATATTGATTCTAATATTAGTTTGCTTGGCTGATGCCCTATGCCACCAGCCCAGAATCATCTTTTGCATTATCTGATATTTTGGGTCTGGGGAGCCCTTATGTGCTGTCTCCTGGCACTTTTTCCAACAGGCCTCAGAGATGTCCTTGTTTAACATCCTGACTTTGGGAAGTCATGTGATGCCTCAGACAGAGTAGCAGCTCCCTGACACTGCTCCTGTCTACTCCCATTGCAAAGAATTTTTTTTGGTGAGAAATGTCTTCTGCTTATTAAGCTATGGATAAAGGCTGTGTCTGTTGGAGTCTCCAACCTGCTTTTGCTGTATTTAGACTGAAGAAACTGCTGTTATGGATGCGGTAATGCAGTAAGCACCCCTGAGGCACACACCGCCTCTGACGCTCGAGAAAACCTCAAAGTGATCCAAGGTCCAAAGCATGACTCAAGAACACTCAAGTACTGCAAGCCCAGCACCTGTTCCCCTCATGGATCAGAAGTTCCTGATGGAATTTCAACCTTTTAAAGGTGCCATTCAGGAGCTTACTAAAGAACTAAAATCCCTCCATTCGAATTTAGGGGACATGAACCACTGGGCAGATGATGTTGAATCCCTCGCATTGTCCTTGGAGCAGTGGCATGAATGAGTGGACCCAGAGATCAGTACCCTAAGGCAAAAGCTTTCTAAAATGGAAACCAAGATGGAGGATCTAGAGGGGAGAAGCTGAAGGAATAACATCATAATCTTTGGCTTCCCCAAAGACGTAGAAGGATCAACTCCAATCTTGTTTGCTCAATAACTGCTAACCAAGATAGCTGGTCCTTCTCTGAGCTATCCATTTTATATTGTCAAATGGGCACACCTTTCACTCCATCCCTGACCACCTGAAGGCTCACCACCCTGATCAATCATTATGTACCTTTTGAATTTTTTGGACAAGCAGCATGTGCTTCAAAAAGTTCAAGAGCACCAGGAAATATTGTGGGAAGGCTCCAAGTTACAGTTGGCACAGGATCTACCTGCCTCCATTTGGCAAAAAGGAGCAACTTTCCACCCAGTGGTTACCAGGATCATCACTGTCAGAATCTGTTTTAGACCCACTTATCCAGCCCGGTTGCAGGTTGTGGTCCAGGGGCCTGGCATTCCTTTGAATTGGCTGAGCAAGCCTAAAGGAGATGAAAGTACTCCTCCAGATCTTTATAAGGGTCACTGAGAATGTATCTGGACTGGGACACATTTCTGCTTTGTAAGTAGTTTAGTCCACATTACAGTCTTAAATTGATCCTAGATCCTGTACCAAAGAGACTGATGTTTTGTCTCTTTCTGCTCCATGTCTATCCCTGTTGGAGCCTTGCCCCCCTTTCTTCTGTGATTCTGGCAACATATGGAGGATTCTGGTACATTCTGGCTCTTCAATATGTTGGACTGGACTTCTTCTTTGGTTTAACATGGCTGTCTTGCTGCCCTTGATTTATTTTGAATGGTGCTCACAATGTAATCTGATATTTTGTCTATACGGGCAAGGATTCTGGATCACACAAGAGTCCCAATTCGGTCATGGATGCTATGCCCCATTTTATTTTCACTTTTGTTTTGATCTGGAAGTAGGGCTCTTCAGTTTTTCTACTGAGCAACTTTTTAAGGGATGGAAGCACTCCTCTCAGATCTTTATAGGGATTGCTGAATATGTGATTTGTCTGGGACTCATTCTTGCCTAGTAAGCGACTTTGTTATACTGGTTTTCTAAGGGTGGTGCTTTCTTGTTTGGTTCATGATCCTGGATCAATCCTTGATGCTGCACTGGAAAACCTGACTCTCTGGATCTTTTTGCTATTGCACTTATTTATGTTGGAGTTTGTTTTCTCCCTTTTTCTTTGGTGGAGATAATGGTGCACTCCCAACTTACTCTGTTGACCTGGATCAGCTCATTTGGTTTAACATGGCTGGCTCATTGCCATTGCTTTGATTTATGTTGTGTCAAAGCATGATTCGATCTTCATTTAACATCAGACTTGGACCTTGGACTGCACAAGAACCTGATTTGGGTAAAAACGCTATGCAACGGTTTTTATTTTGGCTTCGTTTTTGATTTGGCAGTGGGGCTCTTTATTAGACAGTTCTTTGGCATCCTTCCAGTGTCACCTTTTCTAAAGGGGATGGACATTTACAGCTCCACTGGATCTACTGTACATGGAACTGTCTAGCATTACCAAACTGTTGCTTCCTCAGATTTATAATTAAGATTTCTCCTTGGTCCTTGATTTATTTTTATTTGTAGTAGAAGGTCTCAACCTGGATTATTTATCCAATCTTTGGTTCTACAGTACACTCTGAGCCATTGTACTGGGTCTAATCAAGGGGGAAGAGGTTCTTGGGTTTAATGTTTAACTTTTCTCTTTTTTCCTGCAGGTTGACTTAAGCTGTATTTAGGGGTTACACTGCGTTCCTTTTGGACTTTAAAGCAAACTAATTTGTCATGTAGATTGCTATGCTAGATTGATTACATTACGTTGTTAGTAATGTAGCTTGATGGCTGCTTTGACAAGATTGGGTCAATATCACATATCTGGATGTCATTTCTGGGGTCTTTATTGGTATTTAGCTGTTTATGGACAGTCTCCTCTAGAGGTAATTGTGTTTCTAAGGGATGTTTTGGACACTAATTGGGGGTGGAGTGTTGGGGTGTTTAGCTGTTAAAGGATGAGGGCATCATGAGCTGGATTGGGAGGGGTCCCTACATATTTGGCAGAGAGTAGTTGAATTGTTTTGGCTTCTGGGGAGCTCTTTATGTCTTTATTCCTTGGGAATGGAGATGTTTTTCAGGTTACCTGGATACCTCCGCAAGATTGGGGTTAGTTATATTATCTTCTCTTGGTCACTTATTTTCAATTTTGAAGGTATAGTCGGGGACCTGGGCACCTTTTCAATTGTGGGGGTTAGTCATTGGCCTATGAAGGTCAGGTTTTGGGTGTGGGGGCGGAGGGCCTCAGTTTTGGGGATACAGTGGTAATCATAGACAAGTTTCTCAGTACTGAGGTATACCTGGGTATACTGAGGCAGAATTAGACAGAATCACTTTATAGTCAATGCAAATTGTAACTTGAGTGCCTCAGTGGTAACTCAGTGGTACCTCGAGGTACCTTGAGGTGGGCAAATGGTATATCTGTATTTTTTGTGGGTGTAGGCAATATTCTTATGCTCTAAGTTATTTAATTCCCTCTACCAATAAGGGACTAGCTAGTTTTCCCCTTCCAGATTCTTCTGCTAAGTTTATATGGTATAGTAGGGAGTTGGGGTAAAGTTGATGTTGGGGAAGGTTTTTTTTTTTATATGTGTTATTTATTTGGGTGGGATGGGGCAGGGGTTTTCACAGTTTTTGAAGTGAAATGGTGGAGGGTGGCAGAATCGACTTTCTTGGGAAGGTTTCAGATGTTTATTGTGAAGCAGGTTTGGGTATCTATTTCTTCGATAGGTTGTGATAATGGCTAGTTCCTTGTTTTATGCTTCCTGGATTGTTAAAGGTGAGGCATTATCAAATAGTTAAACACCTGGTGCAGTTACAAAGTAATAGAGCCTTTTTACAGGAAACCCACCTCCTTGCTGCTGAAGGTAATATATTCCGTAGGCAGTAGGTAGGTCAGGTTTTTACAGAAGGAAATAGCATGGCCAGTAGGGGTGTGGCTATTTTAATTAAGAGAAATATCACTTTTCAATGTACCCGGAGTCTCTCAGACCCCAAGGGGAGATACATTTTTGTTAGAGGGGGATTAGATAGCATGGAGGTTGTGCTAGGCAATGTTTTACTCACATGATCCTTCCTTTTTTATGGAGCTGGCCTTGCTTCTTGCCCCATTTCTTTCCATCCCTCTGATTGTTGGTGGAGATTGGAATATCTTTTTCACCCAGGACTTGGACAGGACCAGCAGGCCCATGTCTGGCTTGTCTCCCACTCAGCATTCCATTTGTGAAATGACTGTGTCTTTAGGACTATGTGATCCATGGTGGGTGCTGCAGCCTAAGGATAAAGAATACACATTTTATTTGTCCATTCATGGTTCATATTCTCAGACTGATTATATTTTAATTAGTCAGACAGGGATGTGTGGTGTGCTGGACAGTGGGATTGCCCCCAGGGTCCTGTCGGACCATTACTTGGGGTGGCTGAGGCTTTCCTTGACTCCCAACACCCAGAGGGATACTTCATGGAAGGGCTCTTTGCAGGGGCCAGTGTTGTTCAATGTCTTCATCAATGACAATGGGGATGGCAGTAAAGGCAAAATGTGCCTATTCGCAGATGACACCAAGCTCTGTGGGAGAGTGCACACAGCTGAAGGGGTAAGGGACCTACAGGAAGATCTGGAAAAGCTAGGAAGGTGGTCCAGGATCTGGCAGCATGGCTTCAATGCCAAGAAATGCAAAGTTATGCATATTGGAGCCAGGGCCGCAGTAATGGGGAGTGGGAAGTTGTCCGGGGCCCTGAGCTCAGGAGGGGCACGCCTGAGAAGCTGGCATTACCCCTGGCATTAGCTGGTTTGGGAAACATGGGCCCATTTCAAGTGACTTGTCCGGGGCCCCAAAATTCATAGCAGCAGCCCTGATTGGAGACAAGAATCTCAGGACAGAGTATTACCTGAGTGGAGTCCAAGTATCTGCATCAGAGGAGGAGAAGGAGAAGGACCTGGGAGTGATGATCACTAGTGACCTGAAGCACTCCACCCAGTGCAAGAAAGCAGCAGCAAAGGCAAACAAGATGCTGGGATTCATAGCTAGGGGATCAGTAGTAGGAGAGAGGAGGTTATACTGCCCTTGTACAGGTCACTGGTAAGGCAGCATCTAGAGTATGGAGTTCAGTACTGGTGCCCACACCTCAAAAAGCACATTAACCTGCTGGAGAAGGTACAGAGGAGGGCTACAAAGACGATAGCCAGTCAGCAGGGCAAGGCATATGAGGAGAGGTTGAGGTACTGAACATGTACTCCCTGGAAGACAGGGGGGGCATGATTGGGACATTCAAGTACTTGAAAGGGATAAATAAGGTTGATAAGGAGAGTCTCTTTAAGCTGAGTGGCAACCATATCACAAGGGGGCACAGTCTTAAGCTGGAGGGTGGGAGGTTTAGGAGGGAGGTCAGGAAGCAGTTCTTCACAGAGAGGGTGGTGGGCACTTGGAATGTGCTGCCAGAAGAGGTCATCTCGTTGAAGACGGTGGGCAGCTTTAAGAGAGGCTGGGATAGGCATGAGGGAAGGTAAGAATCATGGGTAGGGAGGATGGGAGGAGTGGGGAGGGAGGGCAGGGACATTAGCTCAAGCTGTGGACCCTGCAATACGAGCAGACTTGATAGACCAAATGGCCTTCTTCTGCTGGCTTCTTCATATGTTTGTATGTTTGTATGGACAACCAGCTTCTCAAGGATAAGTATATTGTTAACAGAATTAGAGAAGAAATAAAGGTTTCCACATCCCAAAATGCTGGTTCCATAGGAGGGGGATTTAAAATGGTGTGCCTTTAAATGCTTCCTTAGGGGAGAATTTATCTGGTTGGCATCTAAGAGGAAGTATACCTATATGAAGGAAGTCTCTGCTGTCCTCCAACGTATTATGGATTTAGAGCACTCTTTATCCCCTCACACTTCAGACGAGTTCCATAGGGAATTGATATTCCTACAAGACAAATATGCTGAGCTTCTCTGGGAAGAAGCTGAATATACTATTCTTAAAACACAATCCGAATACAATATATAGACCAGGGTAAGAAAGTGGGCCATTTGTGGGCCCTATGACTTCAGAAACAGGAGGCATCTCGCTTGATCTTGTCCATTAAGTCAACAGATACAACTGTTAAAACCCTACCCAGGGAGATTGTGAGGTAATGTGAATCCTATTATAAAGACCTTTATGGGCCTATGGCTAACCCACCACCTGCTTCCAGTGTTGCAGATTACCTAGTCAGTATTCCTCTCCCTGATGGCCAGCAAACTTCCCTAGCTCAACCCTTGTCTTCATCAGAGATTATGTCTGCTATAGATAGTCTGGCTCTTGACAAGGTGCTGGACCTGACAGTTTCATGTCCAACTTTTATAAATTGCTTGCTAAACAGTTGGTACCTTTGTTACACTGTTTCTTTCTTTATTTGTATGATTTTGGTACTTCAGATCCCACCATACTTGAGGCCATGATCGTTCTGCTTCTTAAGCCAGGTAAAGCACCTGATAGGGTCTCCAGTTACCGGCCTATATCTTTATTGAATTACGATGTTAAAATTCTTATGAAGATCCTGGCCTCAAGGATTAACACAGTCTGGTCTGGGCTCATTAGTCAAGAGCAAGTGGGCTTCATGCTTACCCATTCCTTAGCAGATCATTTGCGTAAACTCAGTTATATCTTTTCTGTATCCAGGGACTCGGTTATTCCCATGGCATTGGTTTCCTTGGACACGGAGAAAGCTTTTGATAGAGTTAATTGGAATTTTTTGTACCTCACCTTAGAGAAATTTGGTCCCCCCCCCCTACTTTCCTTTGTTGGGTTAAGGTCATATACTCCTGTCACAGTACCCAAATTTATTGTAATGGAATATTCTCCCCCAATTTTTCATTACATTTGGGCACTCATCACGGATGCCCCCATTCCCTTCTGTTATTTAACTTATATCTGGAACCCCCTAATTAGAAAGCTTAAGTCTAGTCCAGGTGTGACTGAGGTGGAGGTGGGCTCCAAGAATCTCCAGCTTTATTGTGTATGCAGATGGTATTCTGCTACATATCACCTACCCCAAGGTAGCTAACCCAGTTGAATTGTGTGTTACTGAGTAGTTTAGCCACATTTCTAATTAAAAACTTAACTTAGATAAATCTGAAGTCATGCCTCTCACTCAGATAGTCATTAAATCAGACATTATATCTTTTGGGATGAAATGGTTCCATAGGCAGATTAAGCACCTAGGTATTTACCTCATGAGAAGTGTGTCCCTTTTGCAGAAACACAACTTGGATGATTTGATAGCCACTCTGCAGCAGGATCTCAAGAGATGGAAGGCCCTTCCTTTATCTTAATGGGGAGGATTAACACTTAAAATGAACGTCCTCCCAAGATTATTTTATCCCATTAATATGCTGTCTCTGGCTCCCTCTTTCATGGTTCCGGTGCCTTCATGGCCTACTTTTGGATTTTATTTGGTCCAGCAGAGTTCCATGGAGGTCATGTACAAAGGTGGCAGCCCCTAAGCAAAGTGGTGGACTTAGATTCCCACACTTCACAGTTTACTACTTCACCAGTCATACGAGTAAGTTTTTCAGGTGGCTTAGCCCACCTTCTCAAGATCGAGTTTCTGCATATGTCCTAATTTGTCTGGAACTGGAATTGATTGGTAAGGTGGGTCTTTCGGTGCTATCTTTGTTTTTTATCTCTCTGAAGCCACTCCCTGGGGGTCTCAGAGACTCTGTTATAGGTACTTCAGTCTGTGTTTACTAGCAGTTTTGTTCAGTGATGAAATACATTTTTACCAAGGCTATCATGCAACCTATTTTACAGAACCCTAATTTTTTTTTATTTACATTTTAGCTTTTTCTCCCCATTTCTTTTTCTCCCCCATCCCGAGACCCCAGCAGACATGGCTGTGCATGCACATGGAGGTGCACATGCACACTGGGTACCAGCTTGGCCCCTTCCACTCCCCCATGGCTGTGGTTGGGCTCCCCATTGCCCGAATTGCCACCTGTCCTCCACCAGGTGGCAGTCAAGGGCCGGGGAAATCCCTCATCCCTGCCTAAGAGAGAAGAGCCACCTAGCAGCAGCTCAATCTTGCTCCTCCCCTCCCCCTGATGATCCCTGATAATCTGGGGTCGTTCCTGAACTCGAGTCACTGGCATAGCATGAGATGTGGCATCCAGTGCCTCAACCCTCAGCACCACCGGGCTGGCTTGGAACCCTAATTTTAAGTTTGGGAGCAGGGTACTGACTAAAACTTGACTTCCCCAGTTAGCGAACCTTAGGGTTTGTGACTTAGTCCATCAAGGGGTTCTACATTCCTCCAAAGATATCTTGAAGCACTACAAGCTAGGCAATACAGCAGTCTTCAAGATATTTCAGCTGTGCCACATTTTGACACAATGGTTTTGGCCTGGTCTATGGGAGATTAATCAGTCTGAGCTCGTGCAATCTATTAAAGATTTAGTACTAAAGCCACTTACAGTTGCTGCTTTGTATTCCATTTTCTTTTCCAAATTATTTCCGGAGATAGATGGGACTTCTTCCCATTGGGATTATCAGTTTCCTCTCAATTCTTCTCAGTGGCAGAAAATTTGGAAGGATCTCTGTATTTATTTTTCCCAAGATAAGCTGCAGCTTTATCAGTTTAATATACCAGACCAATGTACCAGACCTGTCTACTCTCAGGTAAAAATCACTAATGGTCAGGCCCCACCTGGGCTCTCTCTCCTCATCAAACTCTCTCCCAGCTCCATTGCCACGTACAGCTCAACCAAATCCAACCTTCTAGTCCCACACTGTAGGACCTCCCAGGCCCAGCACTCTTTTTCCTACAGAGCCCCCACCTGGTTCAACTCTCTCCCAAGTCCCATCTTCTTTGAACCCAAACTTGGGTGTTTCAAGTCCCTCCTCAGGGACCACTTTCTTGCCTCCTGCTCCTGCAACTGCCCTGGTTAACTCATCACCCCACAACTTGCCCTCAACAAAGGACCCCTGTCCTATCTACATCTCCGCTGCTTCAGCTCTGGCAATAGTATGTCAACACCCCACCTACACTCCCTTCTCCCTTGTACCCAATCCTGGGCATCTCAAGTCCCTCCTCAGGGACTACCTCCTTGCCTCTTGCTCCTGCATCTGCCCTGGTTAACTCTTCTCCCACAAACTGCCCTGAACAAAGGACTTATATCTTGCTTACCCCCCCCGCATTAACCCTGTCAACAGTGAATCAAAACCCTAACTGCAACTAATGTACCAGTGCCTAACCTTGTTCTTCCCCTACCTTGAATGTATTCCCACATCTAATGAATGTACCAACAACATTTTGTGATTATCTAATTGTACTTCCCCCGCACTTGAATGTAGTTACCTCACCTAATGTCTGTGCCAGCATTATATTGTATATTGTAAACTGTTCGTGCCTGTTTTGTATCCCTATGACGTGGAGCCTTTATAAACGAGTCTCTGACTCAAAGGATTGTAATTATGATACTGTTCAATAAATAAATACATAAAATATATTGAATAACTTGTATTTTACACCCCAAAAGCTCATTATAATGGGTAGGTAACAATCCCCACTTTGCACTAGACGTGGTCAGGCAGATGGTACCCTCATAGATAATTTTTAGGCCTGCCCTAAAGTGGCCCCATTATGGAACTTAACTGAGGATAAAGCAGACCCTGTTTTAGGTTTTAATGGTCTTTTTACCCCAGAGATATGTATAACTGGTGATTTTACTTTGTTTCTGTTTAAGGAAAGAAAATATTATATGACCTTAATCTCTCTCTCTGTTAAGAAAGTGGTTTTACGCCATTGACTTGACCAGGTTTCTATTTCATATCAGGAATGACTGCAGGAGCTCCTGTTTAATCTCCATGCCGGGCATATGATTTCGAGTCTTTGCAACAGACTCAATTTATTTGATAAGAGATGGAGTAGATTACACACTTTGTGTATGATATAGGTTTCTGTATCCACCCAAGTACTTATATAGGTGGTATTTATTATGAATGGTGTGCCCTGGGTTCTTTTTCCTTTTTCTTTTTTTTTGGGGGGGAATCGACTTATGGACTGGACTGTTATCTTTTAGTGATGCACTGTTACTATTTTTTATGATTGGATTTACTGTATTGCACTTTGTTTGGTCACTCCACTGGAGTGGGATGTGAGTGAGTGGGTGGTGGGATAGGGATTAAATACTTGTTTGTTTTTCTCATCTGGACATGTGGTACCTTTTGGTATTTTTTCAATAAAGTTTATTAAATTAAAAAAAAAAAATCCTGACTTCATTTGGTTCTGTAGGAATCTCAGTCTGGAAAATGGCGTGCTTGGATTTTTTTTTTTTAATAAATTATGGTACTCCTACCTTTTTGCTGCCTCAACAGCGGGGTCATGGTTAAGGCGTTGGTCATCTGTGGAAGTCTGAGGTCCCCATCCAACCACTGTCCCATTGCATGTCTGATTTCCAAGTATTTCTAGTGGCCTTCCCTGGGTATGCCATATTCCTCCTGTAAATGGATTTTAGCACCTCAGTGTTGTGGTATAAAAAGTGTTGGAAGCAGTGGATCGTTCTATTGTCCCATCCTACCCAAACAATCTCTTCATTACCTACTTTTACCCTGGGATTGTGCAATAATGGCTCTAGCTCACCAAGCATAACATTCATCCAGGAGTCTAGCTTAACAAATTTCCTTCACATCTCTCTAGTGAATTCCAACAGTGGGGAGAGATTCTTCCCTCTTGGTGAAAAAACTTAAAGAAGTTGGGTGGTTCCTAACAAAGCTTGTTCAGCCATAACCCACGTAGGAGCTGAGTGTTTATTTTTTTGTTTACAATTTGATAACCGGGAAAGGCACACTGAGACGAGGCTTGTTTCCAGGTGCGATCCGGGGCAATGAGTAGGGAGGAGGGATAACAAACATTTTACATTAAATTTCAGGCACAATACAAACATTTTTACTGAAGAGAAATTATAAGCACAATGAAAACAGGCAGGTCAGTGATTACAATGTGTGTACATTTTCACATAAACTGAAATACATTGGCTAGACAAGAGGGTTACAATCATGTCAAGCTGGCAGAGAATAAGTGCGGCAAAAATATTAGTAAATAAAGAGAAAATTATAGTAAACAACAACAGGTAGATACCGACTGTAGTTAGATTGAGATTAGGATTAGGAAAGCAGTAGATGAAAGTGCTATTGGTGTTCGAAGTGCGAGAAGAAGACAGACAGCACATAGGCAAGGGGTTACAGCAAGCTAGGATGACAGAAAAGGGGTGGAGGAGAGGCATGAGCAGTCAGAGCAAGGGGAAAGTCATAGGGAGTGTTAGGTTCCCAATATCCAGGTTCTGGCCTGTTTAACCTCATTCATCATATTGTAGACACACAGCCAGGATAGAATCCAGTCTCCCTTATGGGGGGGGGGGCACCCTTAGGATCTTCTTACTAAATCTTGACTGATGTTTGCCCATAAACACTTAGAAATGAGATTATCTATTTGATACCACAGTTTGGGATTGAAGTCTATTTGGAGATTATTCTGGCATTAGATTAGCCATGGAAGAAAAAGGCATTTGTACTTTGTTATTAAACCCAAATTTTCTACCTAGCAGCAACCTAACTACAGGAATGAAATTCAGTTTTATAAGTGTAATAACATGCTTCAGGGTATAGGTTTCTTGATTATTTATGGACTTCCCAGGTGCTTTGAAAGTCACTTGGCTGGTGCCCTTGTGCTTCCAGTTCACCTCATGTGTGTATTAATTCTCTAGAAATAAATTCTCTGACATTGCTTATTTCTAATGTAATCTCTTCCTCTTCAAACTGAGTCATGCATCATCTTGTTTATTACACAGCCATACTTTCATCCAGTTTTACAAGAAGGAGAGCTGACTCAAGATGATATCCAATGACTGGCCCAAGATTCTAATGAAAGTTTATAGCTTAGCTCTGTCATTCAAACAAGGGAAGACATGATGGAAGTGCTGTTGATAAAGCAGGTGACCATGTGGTGGCAGGCACTACTCCTGGTCATTTGCATGTGTGCTCATGCAGGATGATGAGCAGGACTTTAAATTGACAAAATTCTACTGTTGGCCATATGAGAATGCCCCTTGGCAGTCATCAACCATGTCCACAGGGCATGCCATGCAGCTTTGATACATTCTTTTCCTCTGACTAAAATCTGGCCAGCTAGAAAGGGGGTAGCCTACCCAGTCCAAGAACAGAACAATCATACTACAGTTATTCAACAGTGCCTGTTTCATGCCTGTAGTGCTGCTGTGCTTTTGTCAGGTTACTTAATATGCACATTTTCAGTCTTATTACACACACTTTCAGGAAAACTAAAGGCATATTACTGGCATCTGTTTATAGGCATGCTACAGGCAGCAGGCAAAGGACAGGCAGTGTGTTGATGCTATGCAGTATTGCAGTTTTGACCCAGGCAATTACAAGACCTGAAAATGCAAGATGGAAGTGGGTTTTCCTGTGCAACTCCTAATTGCATTTGAAACCTTCACCCTGCTTTTCATTCCACATATGTGCTACTGTTTACTGCTTTCATATATGCTACTTGCAACAGATGTTACAACCAGGAAATGTGTTTTGGTTTTTAAATGTTATGAGATTACATTTTCCTGCAAATCTGCTGACACTAGTAGAACAAGGAGGTGTGGGAAGCAGAAGTCTTTTGATCTAAAAGGAATTTGTCATGATTACACTTCAAAGGGCTGAGTCCCTTTCATAGAAAAAATGCATGTTTTAAATGTAAACAGAGGCCAAGGTAAGGCAAGACATTTCCAAAAAGACAAAGCTCTAAGAAGCAAATCCAGTTTATTTATTTATTTATTTATTTAGAGATTCACCAGGAAGGCATGCTGAGCAGAGTACTGCTCGATTCCAGATGCGTCCTGGGGTAGGGGAGTTACAGCAGAACAAGAACATACATTGGCAGAGTACAGCGGTAGGTGAGACAGTTCAGTACAGTTACAGGTACAGTTATAGATACTTAATCACTAAAATGTGCTACCAGACATGCAGGGAGCAGAAATACAAGTTAGTAATAGAATAAGTTGCGCAACTGGGAGGATTATGGAGATGAGGGGAGGACTAAGGGGAGGTTACAGTTGCAGTCGGTAGCTTAAGTGCAGTCTGAGAAGAGCATTCAGTTGAGGAGTGCTTGAGGAATGTCTGATGTCGGCTGTCAGGAGTTCCATAGTTTGGGCAACCTGAAGCTGAAAGCAGCCTGGCCTGACTGGGTGGATCTGTGGGGATATGGTAGGAGCCTAGCATCGATATTTTGAAGAGCATAAGTAGGAGGAGAGGGTGGCTAAGGAGGAAGACAGGTAGGAGGGAGGTATGTGACCAGAACTTGCCAGAGGTTTTAGCGCAGTGGAGCAGTCTTCTGTTATGAAGATACGGAGGTCCAGGGATTGGTAGAGGACACAGTGGTGGGTATTGGGAGGGAGGTTTAATGAGAAGCGGCAAAAGAGTTAAAAGGGGATCCAGCCTAGCTAGGAAGTTTGGTGACGGTGCAGTAGACTACATCGCGTAATCAACAGACAGGAAGGATCATTTTGCACTATTGCTTGTCTAGTGCGGAGGGATGCAGTTTTATTCCGGTAGAGGTCTCCCAACATAGGTTGCAATTTTTTGTGTAGTGCATCGATATGCACTGAAAAGTCAAGATGCTGGTCTAGCCAGACCCCAAGATAACGATAGGAGGTGCAGGCCTCTAGTGGGGAGCTATTCAAAGTGTAGAATGTAGGAGGTGCAGGGAGTCGTGCTAATTTGGACCGGGAGCCGAAGGTGAGGGAGACTGTTTTTTTAGGGTTTAGGTGCAGCTGGTTTAAGGTGAACCAATGTTGAACGGAATCAAAATCCTTCTGTAGGCAGGCTGTCACTGCACTAGAGGATGCGCCAGAGGCGAACAGCACCGTGTCATCAGCATACATGTGGATAGATGTTTGTAGGCAGGCAGCAGGCAGGTCATTAAGAAAGATAGAGAACAGCAGCAGGCTGAGTACAGACCCTTGGGGACACCACTGGTGACAGGAAGTGAGGTGGATCTCGCGAGCCAATGCGGACTGATTGGGACCTGTCAGCCAGGTAGGAGTAGAACCAGTCGACTCGTTTTTGACAGTCCTGCTTGGGTAAATTTAGCCAGCAGCAAGAGATGGAGACTGTGTCGAAAGCCTTCGCTAGGTCAATGAAATGGCAGCAGTTAATTCTCCTTTATCCATTCCTGTGAGGATTGCATTAGTAAGACGAAGAAGGGAGGTGGTGGTGGAGTGATTTCTCCTGAAACCGGCCTGGAAGGGGTTAAAAAAGGATATAGAATCGAGATAATGATAGAGCTGAGAGAGAACGAGTTTGGACCAGTCAGAGAAAAAGATGGTCCACAGAGATCAAAATAAGGTCCATAATGTGATGTCATAGAAGCATGTACTGTATAATGATTCAGGTGTAGTGGACCAGCCAGCCAAAGGTATTTTTGTTGCATGTTTGCAATGAGAATTCAGTTATGTCTGGGATTTTGAACGTATAACATCACATGTTCAAATCTGCCATGACTCACCAGTTCCCAGTAGGGGTAAGCTTCTTGTACTCTACTTAGAAATATAGTTAAGATTTTGTTAGGTTGTTCTGTGTGACCTCTGCCTTTTCAAATGTGTTTATTTTTTATCTCTGTAGAAATACTGTATTCCCCATAGTCCTTAGTGTGTATTTTTCTGTAACATTTGTAAATACGACAGAGTATTAAGTGTTTTCTTTATATACATCATGCTTTCTGTGACTGACTCACTTCTGGTATGGAAAACCAAGGGTAAATTGAAAAGTCTGTGTTCCATTTCTGAAGAGACAGACTACAAAGTTATCACATCTAAAGCAAAGTGTTCTCAGCTATGACAAAAGGGGTGGGTTGTTTGCCTACTGGGAAAGAGCACTGTGCTGTTTGAGCAGTGGTTCTAGTGGGATTTGGACCCAGAGGTACCTTGATTGAGATTGCAGATGGGTAGTGGTGGCATACCAAGGTAACCATTCGAGTGTATGAAGGGTTGTTAAATTGGGTAGCAGTGCAGACTGAGTTCTGGGAGAGAACCAGTCTGTGACCAACTGGTTGGCAGCAGTTGGGATCTGAAATGGACTGTCAATAAAAAGGTTATCTGTCTAGTCACTGAACAGGATGTATAAAGGGGAAGCTGTATATACTACCATTTTTATTTTGTTGTAATTAAGAGTAGATAGCTAGAAGACATTGGGTCATGTGGAGAATTGAAGCTGGCACACCTTGAGGAGCTGTGCACAAGGAGAGGGCTTGTCTTTGAGGAAGCCCAGCTATGTACAGACCTCATAAATTTCCTTGAAAATGTGACAAGAGAAGTGGTACAAAAGTGGTCACTGCTAGCCTAAGTCATGAGACAGAGGCTATGGAGAGTGTAAATGAGCCAGAGTATGTAACTGGACCAGCTGCATGTAGCTGGAGCTAATCCTGGTTAAGGTGAAGGCAATGCCTGAGAGATAAATAACAGATGCTGTGCTGCAGAGAACAGTAGAGGCAGAGCTGCAAAAACTGACACTGGAAGCAGAGGGGCAATCGCAGTGCCAGTGAGATTCAGCTGAGAGAGCACAAGATCCAGATGACAAAGGAATGAGAGAAGGAGCAAGAGGCGCAAGAAAGGCAGCGCTAACACGAGATCCAGATGAGTGAGTATGAGGTCCACATGAGAGAGAAGCGAAAGGGAGAGCATTAACATGAGAGGGAGGTGGAGATTCTGTACCAGAAGGCAGTGCCACAAACCAAAAAATCTTAGGCTTTGCCCGTAGTTCTGAGGAACAGAGGGCAACTCACTCCATGGCCCCCTCTGTGCAGTACAAAACCCTGCACTTCCAAGCATCCGTCAGAATTTGTTGTTGTGGTTGTCATGTGGTGGCTTTCTTTTGCTTCTAGACCCCCACTTATTTGCTACCATGTGGCTGCTTCCAGGCATCCTTCTTTCTTGTTCTGCCTTTGTTGGTTCCTGGCTCCACTGCACTGTCTGCCTTCTTCGTTGTTTTGCGCTCTGAAGTGGCAGTGCTGCTCTGTTAGCAGTCCTTTAGCTGCCTCCACTCCATGGCTATGTCAGCTTCTAGCTGGCATTCTCTCAATACTGCTGACTTAGCTCACTATTCAATACCTACTAAGTATCCAGATGCGTTGTTGCCAGCTCAGTGTGGGGTACCCCAGGGACATTTGAAATAAAATATTAAGAAGTTAGTAGGGCTGTACATTTGGAGCTAGCCTTTTTTTTTTATTGAGTTTAACCAGGAGTAGCACACTAAGCTGAAAGATTTTTTACAGGAGTGACCTGGGAGCACAGAGAAGTTAAGTGACTTGCTCAGGGCTACACAGTATGAAAGTGGAAGCTGTGGGATTCAAACCCAGGTCTGGTTTGCTGGATGTCACCAGATTTGCAGCTCGGAGCCTTAAACCACTGTGCTATACTGCCTCCTTTCCTGAAGCCTGTAGCTTCTCATTTCAGTTTGCTGCCCCAGGGTCCTAGAGCCCACCTCCAAAGCAGCTTACAGCCTGTCTCTGCTAATAGGTCCTAGTGCCAGGAAGCTTCCAGCTCATTAACTAAGTCACTTAGTCGGTGAGGTGCTCTGAAACCAAACCAGTCTATGCCATGCCTTTGCTTTCAGCTGATATGGCAGCTGATGCCTTTTCATTTCCATTACCACTCACTATGTTATGTGTCTTACTCAGTTCCAAGCTTTCTCAGCCTACCAGACAAGCCCATTCCCCTTATGGGATTGTTTGGTGTGCATCTAACATCATTGCTCTATTTTTTTCCAGTCTCTACAATCACTCTCAGTCATATATTCAGTCTTTGTCACACTCAATTTCTTATCATGCCTTCAGTCAGTCATTCAGGCATGCCTTGCCCTACCTGTACTTCTACAGCAATCAGGCTTTGCTATCAGCTCCCTATTACATTCCTGCACCAGACACACATCAGCGACAGTATGCCCAAATCTGACTTTCAGGGCTTCTCTGCCTCATAAGCTGGCAGTCTTGCTCTGCTCCCTCAAAGTCTGCATCTTCAGGGTGGGTCCCTCATCTCAGGCCATGTCCTTTTCTTTCTGCTCCTTGGGTTAGAATATCTTACACCCTAGGGGAACCTTAGCCATGCAAATCAACTTGGTGGTACCTGTTGATGTAACATTTGCAACTTCAGTGTTCAGAGAGAGGGGCCTCTATAGCTACGCAGACCATGTCAGCAGTGCCTTTGAAAGCTATTCTCCCTATGGCAGCCTGAGGTTCACCAGGTCTTCCCCAATTCCCTTTCCTCTGCTCCTCAAGGGTGAAGATCTATTTGAGTACTGAAGTGTACTGGTTGCCCCTCAAGGGCTTGGCTTCCTCTTTAGGCCTTCCCATGATGGAGGTGAGATAAATGCCTTTCAGCAGTCATTGTGTTTCTCCTTTCCACCCTAGGGTTGGGACTCCTTCATGGGGAACCTCCTTTAGCTGCAGAGATTGGCTCATGGCACCCTAACAGAATTCCCATTAGATGGTAAAAGAAAGATCCCTTCTTCTAAATTACTTCCCCTGAACTGGGTTTCTAAATTTCAGTTGCAGAGCCATCCCTAATTCTAACACTAGCCTGGAGGGAAGGTGACCAATGCAATTTATAGCCAAAGGTTTCCTCCCTTTAAAGGTTTTTTTCGTCTCCTCTGTACTGAAGATCATAAAACTTTAGGGAGTTTCTGGTGGAGCTAAAGTCAGCTGATGGCTGATGGCCCTCCAGGTCCAGGTCTCAGCTCTGTTTACATCTCTCCTCTCCTCTCCTTGGCAAGAGTATGCCTGTTTGTTTTCCATTGTGCATATGGCCCTTTTTCCCTAAGGTGCCTTTGTTCCTAGAACTCCACCCCAATGACACCTCAAGGGATTGGAACCCTTTCACCAGGGTTGTAGGGTCCTTATGATGCCCTGACAGGGTGGTTAACCCCTAGCACAGACAGAGAGTGAAAGCCAAAATATACAGTTGCACAAGCACCACATACTACTCAGTCTTCAGTCAATCCTAAACCTACTCATAAGAGCCCGATAACCCCATGAAATCTGAGGCTTTGCCTGTAGTTCAGAGGGGCAGCAGGAGACACATGCCATGCCCCTCTTTTGGGGTACAAAACTGTGCATGTTCAAGTGTTTTTCAGATGCTCTGATTTTATTGTTGCCACCTTCCTCTGTTCCTCCACCTGTGACATCTCTCTCTCTCTCTCTCTCTCTCCTTGGGGTTGGGCCTTCTTTTTTAAGGTGCCTTTGGTCCTGGGACCTCATTCCCTGAGACACTTTGAGGGGATATAACCTTGTCATCAGGGTTTTCATGTTCGTATGACACCCCAACAGGGTGGTAGTTCCATACTGTAGCTATGACAGAGAAAATGTAAGTCAAAGTACATAGCTGCAAAAGCACCACATACTACTCAGTCTTCAGGTAATCCTAAACCTACCTTTAAGAGCCCAATAACCATGTAAAGTACTGGTAATCAGGGGGTTTTAAGTACCAGGATGGGAATGATCTTGATTTATTTTTAAAATCTTTTGAGTGGATTTGTGGGTAATTTGAATTGGACAGGGCTATTGTGCAACTCATCTTTTTACACTCCTTATGGGCAGGACATTAGAAGCCTTTGCCAGGATGGACAATGACAACTGTATGGACCATAATAAAGTGAAAAATGCTTTGTTAAAACATGTTGCACTAACCCTGACACCCATAGGCAAAAATGTAGAGTTTTAAGGAAGATACCACAAGATTGCCTAGTTGTATTCAAATTTCACAATAGCTATCTGTTTGAGCAATGGTTAGAGGGAGCAAAGGCTAGCTCATTGGAACAGACAATTGATATGTTCCTCTTTGAACAGTTTCTATGGACTGTACCAGAACAATTGAGGATATAGTTACTAGATCAGAATCCCAACTCTGTAAAGGAGGCAACTGAGAGGGCTGTTCATTTCGAATCCAGACGATCATACACTCAGTCCAAAAACAATGCGGAAGGGCTATCAGGTGGCTTTAAGGAAACCCTGGGGGGAACTTAAGGGAAGCGATCCTCTGCCCCAATTCAAAGGGAAGTCAAATGGTTTCAAAAGTAAGAAGCCAAGAGAAAGATGGTACTATATCTGTCAAAAACTGGGATACCTGTCATATGACTGTACAAAAAACACAGCAAAAGGGGTAAGTGTAGCTGGAGGAGGTAGCTTTGGAAGCTCCCAGCGGCTAGTGACCTGTACCCAGAGTTCAGTTTCACTAACTCCACTACACACATGCACCCTGTGTTAGTAAATAGAATGGTAATACAGGAACTGAGGGATACTGGTCATCCATCTCAATGGTAAAACAGGATTTGATTCACATGGACCAGATCCTGCCATGCCAGTTTTCCAGAATTAGAGAAGTGATGGGTCCTACAGTCTCATTGCTAGTGGCTTGGCTCTTTCTAAGCTGGAAAGGTGGCTAGGGCATCTGGAAGGTGGGTGTTGTATTGGATCAGAATGTTAAAGTAATTATGAGTAACAACTTTGACAGTTGGATCAACATTATGTGTGTCACTATACATAGTTAGGGCAAGGAATTAGCTCCTGAGGACACAGAGGGGACAGAGCAGCTGGAAGACACACCTACATCAGCAGGAGGGGATGTTGTAACTGAAGAAGGAGCTAAGCAGCATTTCTGAGCCATAGCTACAGAATGGAGATAGTCAATGCATGGGCAGATTTCTCACCGGAGAGTGTGTTTAATGGAAAGTCAGGTGTGTGTAGCTAAGGAGAGCTCAGCAAGATGAGCCATCCACACAGAAATAAAGGGAGTTAGCCAACAGGGTAGAAGATGATTCTCAGGGTTCAGAGAGGGAGGAAGACTGTAAGACTGGGCTTCTATTTTATGAATGAGATCCAAAGGGAGGACCAAGGGAAGAGGTACTCTGGCAGATAATAGTTCCTAGGAGTATAGGAAGGAGCTTCCGGCCTTAGCCACTGATATGCCTTTTTCAGACTCTTAGGACTCAGTCATACAGAAAGGCAGCTGACTAACAGTTTATACTGGCCTAGTATCTTTAAGGATATGTCAAATTACTGCCAGGCTTTGTGCAATGCGAGAGGGTGGAAAAGGTTGGGACAAGGCTAAGGCAGCTTTGATTCCATTGCCTGTAATTGAGGAGCAATTTTGACAAGTTGTTCTGGACATTGTGGGGCCAGTCAGCACCTGAAGTCACAGAGGCAAAAGGTATATTTTGGTGGTCATGTATTATTTCCCAAGGTGCCCAGAGGTCAGACTCTTGTCCTCCATTGTGGCAGAAAAAGTGGCAGGCAAACTGCTGAAGAAATTCAACTGGGTGGGGTTTCCCTAGGAGATTTTGTCATATCAGGGCACCAGTTCCATGCCTTCCCTAATGGTTTGTCTCTGGAGGAAGTGTGGGGCGTGGCAGTTCAGGACCTCTCCATACCACCCCCATACTAACAGTCTGGTTGAGCAATTTAATGCATCGCTTTTATCTCTGTTAAGGGCATTCCCCAACCAGCATGTGAGAGAGTGGGACAAGTACTTATCCCACCTCTTATTCACATATAGGGAAGTCCCAAAAGGAGTCCACAGGTTTCTTACCCTTCAAGCTCCTGTTTGGCCATAGGGTAAGGGATCCCCTTGATTTAGTAAGGGATGAATAGAAGGATGGTCTTGTTCCCCAAGGGGAACCAGTTGGGAGCACATCCTAAATTCCAGGTCACTGCTCAAGGAGCTCTTGCAGTTTGCCCAGGAGCACCTAGCCACTGCACATATGAGAAACATGATGTTGTGTGAGCATGGAGACAGAGCACAGGAATACGAATTCAGACAATGGGTGATGTTACTCATCTCTACTAGACAGAATAAATTACAGACAGCCTAGAAAATTCCTTACTTCATAGTCTGGAAGGTGAATGATGTTAATTACATATTGGAGCTACCCAGCAGGAGGCACAAGCAGCTAACCTGCCACCTAAACATGATGATGCCCTACCATGACCGGGACAAGATGATCCTGGCTATGTGAAGATATCTGGAGGAGCAGACAGATTAAAGAGAATCCTCAGTGGATGCTGTCAATTTTCCGGTGTGGCTGACACCAGCCCATGTTACCAAAATGCATAAAGTGCTACATACATATGGGGGAAATTCCCATCAAGAAACTGCGGAGATGGGAAGAAGCTTAGATGTCATTATTCACATGGAGAAAATGACCTGGCAAGGATAGGGCAGAGGTAGTGCACGGTAATTTCAGGGAGTTGGGGAAGGGCCTAATGCAGGTAGTATGCACAGTGGCATTTGCTCAGGTGTTACTTGTGTACAGCTGGGGAGAGGAAAGGGGCACTCTGCACCAGGGCTTTTAACAACTGATAGAAGGCACTGTGCATGGAGGAAGGCTTTTGGGGACTATGAACCAGCCTGGGAGAACATGGGCATCTATAGGGGAGATGGCTTGCATCTTTCCAGGAAGGAGACTACAGTCCTTAGTGGGGGTTCAAATGTTACTTGAGTGAGCTGTTAAACTAGCCAGAGGGGAGGCTGTTACACCAAGGGAGGCAGAAATTCCCCCGATGATGAAGCTTCAAGAAGGGAAGACCTGAGGGGAGGACGCTCCCCAGTACAGGGGCACAAAAAACACAGAAAAAAGAAAACATAGAAAAAAAAGATGGCAATAGGAGACCAAGGGTCCTTCTAGTTTGACCATGATCCTTGAACTTTCTCAGATCCCAAGACTTAACCCCCCTTCTGGCTAATGCCTACTACTGCTCCTGTTGCTTTTGATCATACTTTAGCCTTGCCACACCCCAGCTTGAATAATGTCATGGACTTTGCTTCCACTACTTCAGATGGCAATTCATTCCATGGATCCACAACTCTTTCTATAAAATGATGTTTTGGAAGCTCCCTCTTGAAGCTACTCCCCTCAACATCTACTTGTGCCCTCTAGTGTTAGAGTTGGAGACTCTGTTGAACAAGGCCAATGATGGCACCTTATTTGTTCCTCTAAGGAAACTGTATGTTTCAATCATGTCTCACCCTTCCCTCCTTGTCTCCAGTGAGAACATATTTAATGCTTCCAGACATTCCTTGTATGAGTGTCCTTGAAGGTCTGGATCATTTTGGTCACTCTTCTCTGAACAGCTTCCAACCTGTTTATATCCTTTTTTTTTTTTTTTTTTAGATGTGGACTCCAAAACTGGACACAGTACTCCAGATCGGGCCTTACCAGGGACCTGTAGAGTGGCAGTGTTACCTTCTTCCTCCTGCTGTCGAATCCCCTCCCTAAGAACCCCAGCAATTTGTTGGCCTTACTATACATTTTGTTACATTGGTTTGTCTGTTTAAGGGTGCTGCTTATGATAACACCTAGGTCCCGTCCTTCCTGTGTGATGCTGAGCTGGACTCTGTTGAGGTGATACTCTGTCCTTGGGTTCCCTTTACTCATATGCATCACCTTACATTTTCTGGCAATGAACTTCAGCTGCCAGATGTTGGACCATCTTTCCAGCCTCTGTAGGTCTTTTTGTAGGTCATTAACTGCCTCCTCACTGTCAAACCTTCCTCCTAGCTTGATATTGTCTGTGAACAGAGCAATTTTGCCCTGAATACCTGTGCCAATGTTGCTGATAAAGGCATTAAACAGGACTGGCCCCAACATTGAACCTTGGGGCATACCACTGGTGACAGAACCTTCATCAGTTCTCACCCCATTGACCACTACTCTCTGTTTTCTGTCCCAACTGAAAAAAACAACTCAAAGGCGGCTTCCTGTAAAACAAACTGGTGCATCCACATATGTGCAACAGAGACAGTCCAGGAAAACGGAGCAACACGATAAACCAACAAGTGACCTAAATACTGGGTAAATTTAAATTATATTTATTTAAAGCAAACAGACAAGCAGCACCTACACTGCTGACTATGCACTTGGCTGCACCCAGGTCCTCCAACTTTTTCATCAGGCAGTTGTGTGGCACCGCATCACAGGCCTTAGTGAAACTGAAGTAGAGGAGATCCACTGGGTGGCCTCTGTCTAGTTTCCTAGTAACCCAGTCAAAAAATTTGATTAGGTTCATTTTGCATGATCTTCCCACCATGAACCCATGTTGCCTGTCATCCTGCAGACCATGCTTATCTAGAAACTCTACCAAGACTTGTTTTATTAAGATTTCCATTCCTGAAGACAGGGATGAGAACAAGGCAGAAGACAAGGGGGATATCAATCATGAAAGCAAGAAGAGAGGAGAAAAGGAGACAGGTATTGTAGAGGACAACAAGGGAAGAGAGGTGTCGGGGGGCTACAGGAAACAACACAAGCAGGAGGAAGGAGAAAGCAATGAGGCAGGCAATGAGGGTGTAAGGTATGGTTAGCCATGTGTGCCAATGCAAGGGGTCTGGGTAATAATATTACAGACCTGCAGGCTATCATGGAGGAGGCTAGCCAGATTTGGTGACCATAACAGAGCCATGGTGCACTGACAGATTTCTACATTATATTTTTTCATTTGCTACTACTCTACTTTGCTACTACCTGCATTACATACTATATTAATATACGTATTACATTATCATTTCTACTTTAATACTATACTTTGCTACTACTTACTACACTATGCTACTACATTACTACATACATACTACAATTGGCTACTATACTACACCAATTTACACCACACTACACTACCGCACTTTCACACCACACCACACCACACTACACCACACTGCATTAATGTATCTTTAGATACATCTGAGACAATAACTTATCAGATGATGAGGGTCGATGAGGAATAGTAAGATTGGTTATATTTGACAATAATTAGCAGATGATAAGGTATGGTGGTGTCAGTACTCAGGTTACCATTTGACATTCACAACAGAGGAAGTGCAGCAGACATACTATATTGCTGTTAACATTATTGGGCATCAGAAGCAGTTGGGGGAGGTAAGTAAGGTGAGCAGTTGGATTTGAACAAGCTTGATGGAGCAATCAGTGTTTAGGGAGACAGGCAGGTCATTCAATTGCTTTGCAGGGGATACGAGAAGCAAGATTAGCCAAGGGAGGTTTTCTTTCTGAGGAAGCAGCAGAGAATGTTGCTCCACCCTCTGGTGGAGTATTTGCTATCCACAGCGTAAACATTGTCTTTAGGCCAGGGGACAGCAAGCCTTGCATTGCTTTTTTTGCCAGTGACAAGGGTGTGATAAATCATTCTTATGTCTAGGTTTAGCCAGTTTAGGCTGCTGTATAGCACACAAGTATGTGTATCACTTTTTAGGCCAAGCTCGTATTGGCAGGTCCTATTGAGAAGACCCCTGACTCTGGCCAGTACACTGTCACTAGCAGAGCCATAGACTACAATCCTATAGTCAATAATACTTGTAATGAGACTCTGCACATACAGTTTTTTAATTTCTGGGAGGATGTTGTGTCTGTGCCTATATAGCAGACATACCCTAGAGTTTGCTATCTTAATCAAGAGGTCAACATGTGCACTGTAAAACATAGCACTGTCTAGTGTTACCCCAATATATTTAATGGTTTGTACTTGTTCAAGTGGAGTACTAGTTTTGGTGATGATGGCCAAGACAGGGGAGATATGAAGCTTATTCCGGGTGCCAAAGAACTTACATTTAGGTTTTTTTGTGTTCATTACTAGTAAGTTGGCAGTGAACCATTCCTATATGACACTGAAGTTTGACTGCAGTCTCAGTCTGTCCAGGCTTTGTCATTGTTGAAGATGACAGAGTCATCAATGTAGAGTAGTATATTGGTTGACCTACAAATGGTTGGAATATTGTCTATAAATAGGCTGAATAGGAGGGGTCCTATGACTGACCCTTGGGGAACACCCATCAAGACAAGCCTGTCTTGGGAAAGAACACCACTGCACTTCAACCAAGAGATTAGAGAGGCCCAGATTTACTAGTTTCTGACATAGGAGAGTGTGGTTTATGAGGTCAAAGGCGTTGGTTAGGTCTATGAAGATGGACCTGGCCAATTTCTTCCATCCAGGGCACAATGAATAGAGTCAGTGTACTCAAGAAGTGCAGTCATAGTGCTGACATTTTTCTAAACCCATGTTGCTCCTTTGTCATTAATTCATGCTGGCTCAGGTATTAGGTGAGCTGATCATTTACTATCCTCTCTAATATTTTAGGTAGGGGTAGGTTGGAGATCGGGCAGTAGTTGGATGGCAGGCAATGGTCACCCCTTTAAATACTGGGGCCACATGGACTTTTTCCATACTTCTGGTACCTGCCCAGTTGATAAGGACAGATTAAAAATTACCTGTAATGGGTAGGTGACCTCCTAAGCACTAGTTTGAGCAGTTTCATATCAATGTTGTCAGGGCTAGTCTTATTTTGATTAGTGGTGAGAGAACTCAAAGTTTTGAGGATCTAAAAGTTTCGGATAAGAAACAGCAGGTTTGGATAGTAATCCACACCTTATCCGAACCTTTCAGAACCTTTTGTATTAGAGTAACTATATGTTAAAATATAGTTTTAGACAACTTTAAGTAAAAACATTATTATTTTTAGTCAGCATTTATCCAATGCTAGTGCTCAAATTTAAATTAGGACTTGGAAATGCAAATTAGTTATTAGCAGCAGACTGTTTTTAATGTTTGCAGCTTCAGTGCTTCCCCCAGTTCCCAGTCCGGTACCAATCTCCCTTAATTCACTCTCTATTCTTCCCTCCCCAACCTTCATTTCTACTCAAACAGGGATCACAAATTAAAATGTATATTTTCCAATTTCCTCCTTTGCCTAAAATTCAGCTGTAACTTATAGCAGGAATCAGGATTAACAATTAAGGATATAGACTGTTCTTGTATGCAGCCACTAGCTGCATCTAAATAGTGAATATGCTACTGTTTAATTAATTTAATTAACACTTAGTTAACACAGGTTTTAAAAAGCCGCATTTAGCTAGTAACTGATTTCTTGTGCCTGCCTGCCAAGACTCCTCTCCCCTCCATCCCCCACTCTTTATTTTTGGCTCAGAAGACAGAGGGAATTTATGTTGTGCCCCGCCCCACCACCACCAATGCTCCCTAAAAATAACAACAGTGTTAAATAAGCAGCAGAACAAGGAGTCGGGAAAGAAAATTCCCGTGTGAGTGCCAAAAAACTGTCACAGAGTGAAGCTCCTCTCTGTTTAACTGTCTGCCATGCACTGAACCACTCCCATCTGAGCAGCACTCACTGAGTACCACATGTGTTCTCCGCTGTCTAGCTAATCGGAAGTCAGCAGCCAATCATGGAGTTGCTATCAAGGTCACAATTCTCAGTTTCTGAAGCGCCCACTCTGTCTGATTCCTGTGCTCTGTGGTGTGTATCAGATGGAAACAAAAGTTGCTAAAAAGTAGGGCTAGTTAACTTGTGATCCGAACCACTCCAAACTTCATAAAACATTTGGAAGCAGCTTGATAACGTCTTATGTGCCCAGTTTAAAGGGGTTCAGATTTCTTCCAAACTGATTGACCCATCCCTAGTTTTAATTTTGGTTCCTTTTAGGTAGCTATGTACTTCAGCCCAATTCAGCCTTTTGAAGTAGAGTGGAGGTCTGTTAGGGTGATCAGGGGTTTCTCCTTCAGTGACATGGTGAACAATTGGGTCCAGAGTGTATGCTGATCGGTCACTGAAGGTTTTGTTGAAGGTGTCAACAATGTTCTTGTCTCCTATGATTGTAGTGCCATCCTCAACAATAGAGTAGGGCAGTGTTTTTTTTGGATTTGCCAATGATTTAGTTTATGCCACTCCACAATTTTTTATGGTGGTTGATGAGTTTTTTAGCTGGATTTTATGAAATGCAGCCTTAGCTTCTTTAATGCAAGACTTCACAGTGTTTCGCAGCTCCTTATATTTAGTGAGGTTGGTATTTGCTATGTCCCAGCTCTTTGTATAGGGCCCAAGCTCTATCCCACTCCTGTCAGGGATTTGATGGCAGAAGCAAACCATGCTTGGGAGTTTCCTTCATCTGGAGGGTCTTGGGAGGATCAACGATGTCACAGATCCAATTAAATTGGTGGATGAAATATTCTAGGGCTTTATTGACATCTCATGTATTTTCTAGGAAGGATCAATTGCCTTCTTGAAGTAAGGCTTAAAAAGTGGAAGATTTGGGGTGTGGAAAATCCGGCATTATTGCTGAATGTCTCACCTTTGGCCACCTTGGTGGACCATATGCAGGTGACTGGGAAATGGTCACTGAGAATGTCCAGCTGGACAGCATTCAATATGAACTTATGAGGATGGCTAATGAGTGTCCAGTCTAGCAGGGTGGCAGTCCCAGTTTTATAATTAATTCTGAAGGGAGGTAATGATCTGGGTAAGGTACATGTCAGCTAATTTTTCTTTAAGGGCCTGGTTGTTACTTGCAAGCCAGCTGCAACTGAAGTCACATAAAACAATTTTTGTGATTTGAATTGAGATCAGATACAGTTTTGATGAAGCCATTGAAGTCTTCACAAGCATTCTTTGATGGTACATACGCCACTAGGAGGTTGAGGTTTCTTTCACCTTTAGGGTCGAGTATTAGGATGGCTGCAAGGATTTCGTAACCAGTGGATTGAAAGTGTGGATCTGCTAGGCCTGAGGTATGGCTTTATGTATAAGAGGTAACCACCTACTTTCTGGAGCCCCTGTCATGTCTGAGTATCATGTAGTTATTAATGTCAATTTCTGTGTCTGTGATCCTATTTGTGAGCCAGGTCTCAGTGACAGCCACAGCATGAAACTGAGAGTTTGACACCCAGATCTTGAATTCATCAAGCTTGGGCATGAGACTGCTAATATTTACATGGGCCACCTCAGATAACCTCTGCACGGTGTTTGAAATGCTTTAGGGCCAGGGTTTTGATGGTGCCTCAATCATTAGTAGAGTAGAAACACTTGCCTAATTGTGAGGAGCAGTTTGAATGCTTAGTGACCAAATCAACTCCTTAACAACTGAAGTTCCTCCTGGTTTGTTTGCTGGGTACCCCTAAAGATATTTTAACTGTGACAAGACTGGTCTCTTTTTCATTGTGTGGGGTTCAGGACTTTAGCCTTTACAAACAAACCACTTCTTGGGCATAAAATGCTAAGGAACAAATCTTGGTCCTCACATGTTGCAATATGGATGGATCTGTGATGCCCAAGCTCCTGGTTGTGGGAAAGTCGGTGACACAGAAAGTCAGTTACACCCTCCTGCTTTAGGGAGTCAATCACCTACCAGTTCTCTACCGAGCAAACCGATCCACCTGGATGATAGGTGACATTTTCATGGAATGGGCTCCAGAATTGTCTAGAGTTTGCATGGGTGAAAAATTGCCTTGCTGCTTGACAATTTTTCCAGCCACCCGCTGATCCAGGGATTGAGGAACATCAAACTTTGCCACCAAATACAACCTGCATTATCCAATCTCTAGATCAAGAAATCATCTGTGCTATGAAGCAGCATCATGTGCATGTAATGAGGCAGCAGATCATAGATGAACTTGATTCAGATGCTGAACTTTCTGCATCCCTTGCACAAAGAATATTTTTGCTTGATGCTGTAAGAATGTTGAAACAGGCATGGGACGCAGTCTCAGCAAACATGATCACAAGGTGTTTTAGTAAGCAGGATTTGCCGCAGCAGTGACCCAGGTGAAGGAACATTTACCTCCAGTCCTCCTTTGTTTTATGATGATGCTGCTGATGCTGTTTTCAAGGAAGAAATTCAAGTTCCACCTGGATTGACAATGCTTCAGTTCGATGAACTGTGTCACCTAGGTGATGAGGACAAAGCTGAGCCTCCACTGGATGACATTGGTCAGATGGTTAGCCAGGTTAGAGGCCAGAAAACAGAAGAAGAGGAAGACGAGCCCGAAAATGTAAACAATCAAGAGGATAAAAATGTTACTGCAGCTGATGTGCAGTCAACACTCCTAACTTTGAGACATGCCA
The DNA here is from genome assembly GCA_016271365.2 of Neoceratodus forsteri. NCBI lineage: Eukaryota > Metazoa > Chordata > Ceratodontiformes > Ceratodontidae > Neoceratodus > Neoceratodus forsteri. Next base: position 12,309,411 of record CM057456.1, read on the forward strand.
TGGAGCAGCACCCTGTTATTTCTCTCAAATGGGGTGCACTGTCAGCTGCCGGAAAGGTCTGGGAGCCCTATGCTAAGAAGGTGGTCATGCAAGCTAAAATCACCGGCTACATAACATAATGTACAAGACTAAGCTTACTTTACTTATGCTGTTCTGTTGATGCCGTGTTTACATTTGTTGATGCCATGTTTACCTTAGCTACAGTATATGTTGCTTATGCTGCTCTGTCGATGCCATGTTTACCTAAGCCAAAGTAGTGTTAAACCTAGCTAAACATTTTCATGATTTCCTTTGCTGTACAACTGGTTACTGGTTGCCTCCGATGCTGATGCTGATGTTTAGCTAAACATGCTGTGCCTGATTTCGACTTGATTAATACAGTACTGTACTGTATTTCATTAATTTAAGCACTGTATACACTGAATGCACTTGCTATAAAGCAATAAAATGACACTGTTTCACTGCAATGATGGCTCCATTTTTTTTTACAAACAGACGATACACTGTCCATTGCATATAAACGGCAAACGCTGTTTTGCCAAATGTGCCCGTTATAAGCAGTGGCGACTGGACACATCTCTGGCTGACTTTAACCTGTTGTTTCATATAGCAACGCAATTCTGTGTTGATTTACATACTGGCTACACATGTTGTATGCGCCTTTCCACCTTGGGTGGAGGTCTCATGCTATGGTAATCAGGTCAGGGCAAAAGAGGGCCCCTTTCTGCCCCTTCCTCTGGGCATTGTGAAGGCCATCAGGGGTCAAGGTGATGGTGTAGCCAGTAGTGGGGGGGTTGGGGGACCTTCATACCCTCCCAGTGCTACCTATGCCCATGACCAAGGTTCTTCAGCTGGTTAGGGTGGCAGCTTTGTTCTCTTGGGAAGATGGTGGTGATGGTTGAGCTAGTGGGGCATATTTGTGTGAGATGTTGTGTGCTTACAGTGAGTCAGGGGATTCCTCTGAAGACTGGCTGTGTTGATTCCTGCTTGGGAAATGTGGAGTGTGGTGTTCAGAGTCCCTGCCTCCTGTACTTTGGTTTGCACCTCCTGTGACTACATCTGGATGGGAGCCAAGCATCCTCTGACTGCACTTCATCTGTTTTGTCTGCTGAGTCAAGCAGTAAAGTGTCCATGTCTGCTGGCCCTCATGTTGAATGGGCTGTATATCAAAACATTTCTGCAGTCTGCTGTTCAGCTAGGTGTGAATGGCAAACACCTGGGCAGCCTCTGAGAAATCAAATACTTGGTAATGCCTTTACCACAACCTCAGTTTAGTGGGTATCACTGGGAGGTGACACACATGCTGTGGAAAGCTTTCTTAACAATGTTATAGTCCTTGTGCCTTTTGGTCAGCTTGGCTAAGTAGTCCAGAAAGATCATTATCTTGTGCCCTTTTCAGATTAACAGCTCCCTTTTCTTTGAGAGGTGCATGATATTTTCTTTGTCTTTAAGCTTCAGGCATTATTCCAGTAATGGACATGATCTGTCCCCTGGTTTTGGAAGGTGGTGAGAGACCTGTGGGCTCTGTTCATTTCAACTGGCCAGGCTCCTGAGGTTTCAGCAGTATAGGGGTGACCCGCTGTAAGAAAGGAATGGGGTCAGGTTCCTCAACCCGCTCAGAGAACCCCCGTGAACCAGAGATTATTTCTCCTACTCCTGTTATCAAGGTCCTCAACGTGGGCCCATAGCAGCTGTATTGTCTGAGTTTGGTCTCTGAGCTAGGCTTTAAGTGATCCCTACTGCTCCTCTCTGTAAGCACTCTTTTTTTCATGAAGTGGACTCTTACCCCAAGGTCTGTAACCTCTTGTTGGGATTGTACAGCAACTATTAGTTAAAGTTTCCATTTGGGTTATGAGTTGATTGAACATTCCTTTGATTTTTGTCATGTCAGAAGGGCTTTTGCTGCTTTGCCGTTCACCATCTTTCCAGTACTCTGGGCATCCAAAGCATGGGAGGGTAGGTCATCAGATTAGTCTGAGGAGCAATTTCATGGGATCGATGTATAAGGATCCAGAACAATGGTTAACCAATCGGTAACAAGACTAGTATGTGATTACTTAGAGTAGAAAACAATTCATTAATGTGTCCACTTTATTGTCATGTATGTATTTAATATGGGTGAAATAGTTACACTAGTAGATACTATAAAACATGGTTACAGTCAACGTATTAATGAGGATAAATGTAATCTGTTTGTAATAGCATATTACACTATGTACACACTGACAATATTGTGATACCAATGACAAAAAAATATATATTCTGTTAAATAACAACATTTTTCTCCTCTATAGTACATCAAAAGGTCCCATGTAGGCTCCACTAAATATCTGCCAATTTGCCTCTGAGGGTAAACTTTCATTTCCAACCCTTCAACATTGGCATTATCACTTTTAAATTTGATTCCTATCATATATACCAATAAGTGAAATAAGTCATTCTGGCAACAGTAAGGTACATCATCTAGATAAAATGTAGAAAAACTGAAACTGCAATTCATAGGGATATCCCTTCTAGTGTTACTGAGAGCCTACACGTCAAGCTCACACTGCACGCAGACATCCTTGAGTACTGTGTTGTCGGTTGCTTATCAATCAAGCGTGGTACACTCACACACCTCGGCATGATGTCAAGTCACACCTGATGTCAGGAGCCAGTGCAAGCTCAAGAGGTAGATGGATCCTCACAGGTGTCCTCTCGGCAGCAGGCGCCCTTCAGTAAAGATGTCTTAGGCAAGCACAATTTGTAACAGGCACCATTAAGTTGATTTAAATGTTGTGAACCCACTGGTTCACATTAAAGAATACTAAAAGTGAATCTTTTGCTTTTACCAGACCAGAATACAGTTTACAGCTATTAAGTGATATGATACACTACTAAAGAAATTAACGTGCAAGAGACATTGCTGCTGACCTGAGAGGTAATAATTTACTATGTGTTTAATACATATTTTCTTTTTAATATAGCTTTTATCAAAGAGGGATACCCTACTTTAAATGACACAGCACCCGAAAGATTTACAGCATGTAGAATTAAGTAGCACTTGCATCACTTACATAAGAAATTGAGTTTAAGTAAATGGACTTTGCTGAGAGCACAGCCTGGATACTGAATGGTGGGGTGTTAAACACTGTTAGTGGTGTTGGCTATTGAATAACACTTGGAAATGGTTTAAGGTTCATTAAGCAAGAATTCATAGATGTATCTTTCAAAAAAATTTTATATTTTATTATGCTTTTGCAGCATTTAAACAGCTTAATAAAATAAAGAAGCACAACACCTGCAGAAAGTACATTTGCATTAAGTACAGGACAGTTACAATAGTGCATTAATTATACAAATGCATAATATACCAGAATTTGAAAGAGTTTGTGTATTTTTTCTTCTGTTTAATTTTTTTATACACATGCCAAAAACCTCCCCTTGAAAAGTCCATAAAAGTTATTTGAAACATTGGGGTGAAGAAATAAATATTTCTAAAGACAGAAGAAACAACTGTTGTGTAGCTTTGTTGTAAGGACCTCAGCACCAGCACACCCTATATTCATCACACTTCCAAAGATGCATCCCCACACTGGCCACCCCAGCATGATCAAATAATTACAGCCCCCTCCCCAGTGATAAGCTGAAATACTGAGTTTGGTATGAGGGTGATAAGGGAGAAAGGTAAATATGGGGGCAGAGAGGTGGGAAAGTCACTGACACCAAATGCATGGAGAAGTAGGTCTTACCCCAACAATACTTATTGCAGCTAATGAGTTGGAAGACACCAGCATACTAAAAGTCTCCCCTGCAACTATTGTGAGCAAGGTAAATCTTGCAACTGTGATGCCAAGAAGGATGGGAAGCTACCATGGCCAAGTGTCTGAACTTATATTGCCAGTGCAGCAAACAAATACAACCTCTTAAAGAGGCACGCAAATCCAAAGCACCCACATCCAGAATTATTGACTATATAAGTGTCTCTGGGCAGTGACACGAGGAAGCTTGTGCCCCACCAACCTGCCAGTGATACCCCTTTTTATCCATGACCCAACTCAGTCTGCAGTATGAAAGTGGCTAGGGTGGAAAACCAATACATACCACATCCTATTTACCCCCTCCTGCACATACAGTGTTAGATGTACTTTATCCTATGCTGTTGATAAGATGGGGCTGGAATAGCACCATACAGCACAGCTCCTAGGTAACTTGAGACCACATTAACTCCTTAGGGGGGTAGTCTTTGGAGGTAGAGTCATATACACATTAGCTTTATAGCTAATGGAAAGTAGCAAACTTCTCAGATTATAAAACCAGAGCACAAAGTTGAAACAGGTTTGGGAAAAAAGGCAGTGCCATGGGATACTCAAATGGAGTGCACTTCAGTATATGGCCTTAGAACCAGAATACATGGCTAGAGCTAATCATTCCATCACCCCTTTGACAGAGAGTAGTGAGACACTAGGACAGTTTGGTTAGCTCACATAGATGGGGGATAGGGACTTGGTAGAACAAAAGCACCCTCTCAGAGGAGTGCCACAATCTAAAGTAAGTAAGGTTGGTAGGGGTAGGTTACCTTACACTTTGTAGTTGTATATCATATGACAAACTATGTCAATCTGAGGTGCAAGCTATAATGCACAGTCCACCTCAGGAGGAGAAATGAGATGAAAGGGTATTTACTGTTCTGATTCTCATATATGATGCCTTCTCTTACATTCTACGGCACACCCAATGCCACCAGTACATCTCCACAATTCAACAATTATGCCAAAGGCAACTTTTTCTAACCTACCTTGGATGCCACCAGTTTGCCACTACAGAGTACCAGCAATGAATAAGGAGAAACATAACGGGCTTGGGGATATAGGGACAGAGAGATCTAGAGAAGAGATTGGACATCAGACTGAAACTCAGACTGGTGAGGGTAAACAAATTTTAAGATAACAATTAGGGTGGGAAGGAAGATGAGATGGACTGCTGAGGGGTAATTTTTTTATCATTATGGAATTATATGCATGTGACTGTTAGCTTTATTGCTGGCTTTGAAACATAAATGGGGCTACCTGAGAAGAACCTGATGTGTTGGCAGCTAAGCGGACAGTGACCATCACTGACGGGGCCAGAGGAGGAAAAAAATCGGAGCCGGACTCTATGGGATCAAGAGCCAAAGGATGTGCAGAGGATGGCATCACCACCATTGAGTATACTAAGTTGATCCTTGTGTTATTCTCATCAGTCAGTGCGGAATTACGCTTTTATTCTTCGTGAGTGTGGGCTACTTTGTTGTATAAATGCACAACTCCACTCCCCATTTAACTCAGAATGAAGTGCAGTGATGCATGAAGGATTTTTCATATTCTGTTTAGCCTTTGTGTCCTGGCATTAACTCCCTCTGGCTGCCCGGCACTGCCGAACCCCCTAGTGCTCACACAATTTCCTTCTGTGGCAGGGCATACAGAGAGGGCTGTCCTCCCCACCTAGTATTCCATCTGTTTCAGGGGTCTTCAGCGGTCCCAACAGAGATAACACCAGTTGGCAACCTGTGACACCATCTTTTTCTGCTTTCTTTCCCTCCACCTCACAGCCATGATGGCCATGATGTATGAGCTTGAGCTACCAGGCTTACTGCAGACAGAGTTCTGTGGCCAGCCCTGGTCCCCCCCAATGGGTTAATTCTCAGCACTGATTGTCATACATAAATTTATAGAAATTAACTTTTCACCCTGCTATTCGCTTGTAATGTATGTTGTCATACTATTATTAGAAATTCCATTTAAATACTGTCAATAAAATGTTAAGAACAGAAATACCTTTTTTTTACCTGCCTGTGATGGATGTATGATGATGGACAGCACCTGACCTGACTGCAGTCCCTTGAGGACGTGATGGTATGTCCCATCTTGGTGGATCAGGTCTGCAATTGCGCTGATCCACAGATGCTTATTTATACCGCATACTCTGCATGACTTGAGAGGATTATCCTTTGATTGCTTTTGCAATTGGTTGTTGTGTTGTTGTCAAACCTCAACGTTGTTAACATTTGCTGCATCTGCATTGTAATCATGTGCATGGCAATTTTATTAATTTATGAATATCTCTGAGTTGTCACTCTACCCTTGATCACAACCTGGACACTAACTGAAAGTCTTAACAATGGTGTGATAATAACTTACACTGAGTCATTTGGGGTCCTCTCTTGAACTGCCACATAATTGCAGCTCTTAATGAGTTTTAATCACACCAGACAATCTGGAACACTAAGGAAATTAGCATGAGGTCTACAGCCTGATAAAGAGGGAGTTTCTTTACTTCATTAACAGGCATGGAAAACCTGCACTAATCAAGATGGAAAAGTACAGGGTTAGCTGCATTAGCCCTGCTCAATTTTCACTAGGTTTTGGGCTAGTAAAACAATGTTAAAATTGACGCATGTAGTGCACAGTACAATTTGAGCACATACCTCAATACAGCTTAAGTAGGTGCAGTATCATACAACTGGTTTCACACATTTTCATTTATAGTAAACGTGCCATAACATAAGTAGAATATGGCTTAGAGCATAGAGGGATTCTGTCATTGTCACTGTCACTGATTTGAACTATTCCTGTCAATTTTCAACAGGTGCTGCAGAAACTGGAACAAGTGCACCTGATGTCGTCATCAATCCACCACCATCCATCCAGTAGCAGGGTCGAATACTAACACTGGGCAGCCCGTGTCTAGTAAGCTCATTATATTGTTAAGAAAATGAATGTAGTGATGAAAAGTGAGTGGAAAGAGTGCTATTTGTGGTGTTGCACCTCATCAACCCACATGAACCTTGCCTGCATCCCTGCACCATAGTCAAAAGCCACCACCGTAAAAAGTTTAGATCTGTTGTGTTGTGAAGTTGAAGTGCTGACAAAGAACAGCTGGGCACCCAGTCCCTCTCCCAGTCCTGGTGCAGACTAACTACACACAATCCCAAAGGGTCTCCCCTGGTGTATATCATGACATGTCAGGTGAACCCACTTCCATTACAGCCCAAGCAGCAGGGTGGTTGTTGCATGGGGGGGGGGCATTCCTGTTGCAGTAAGAGGGTGTGGAGCCAGCTCAACATCTTCATGACTATGCAGGGAACAGTATTTGGTGGTCGGCTCATCATCTATACAGTGCTTATAAGTTTTAACTCACCATAAGATACCAGATGACAAATGTTGAAATCGGTGATCCTTTTCAGTCTGGTGCAGGATATACACCGTGGTTCCATGGTTGCTTGAATAGGGGTCACTACTTCCATGGCCAAGGCCATACCACTTTAAGAAGTGGCATAGTCTTGACCACCCCAGTAAGTTTGTTAGAATGTTGCTGAATCATTACATGTGATGACCGTGCCCTGTCACTAAAATGGAGCATTGCACTAGGCACTGCTGGCAGTGTTATGTCTGATTACTCCCCTAGAGTAGTGCATGGTGTCATCTGCAGAATGTTGAACAGTGAATGGCTACTGGGTTGAGGGTGGTGTGGCCTAATCATGGCCTCCAGAGTTGTGGCCCAGAGTGGTGAAACTGGGACAATGACACAGAAAGGGCCATCACAGGGCATCAGGAGGATATCTGAAACTAGTTAACAGAAGCTGCTGTCAGGGTAAGAGGTAGGCGTTCACTACTGGGTGAGGTTCATAATTCATAGGTTCTGATTGTTTACAAGTTCAGGGGCGATGCCTATGTGAGAACTTGCCACCCGAGGGTGGATTAATTATCAATATAATTGAATTTGGTATTACCCATAAATTTAGCTAGCATACCTTTGAACTTATCCATTGTCTTACTCTCTACAATTGGAGTTGGTAGAGTGTTCCATAAATTAACTGTTCTTTGAGAGAACAAAAGATGTCTTTTTTTTGTTCTGCAAGTTGTCCCTTTTAGGCAAGAAGACTTTAGCTGTGATAGGAAATTATGTTTGTACCATTATGTATTTGGATGTTAGTAACCAGGTAAGTAAGATGGCCATTGTGCACTACTGAAGTAGGCTGTTCACAACTGTGTTACCTGGGGAGCTCATGGAGATTTAGTATGTTGCTCCAGGAATGCCAAACAGTGTGCAACTGTAAGATGTCAGAGTGCGAGTGAAACCCCAGCCAAGCCAGTGCGTTGGATGTATCATGCGTATTCATCACAGCTGAACCGTTGATAATAATCACAGGTAAACCACCTACCATTTTTTATCTGCAATGTCAGTCAGGTATTGTGATACAATGGTTCACATAACAACGAGCAACGTGCTACTTGTTGATAAACTCATCAGTGTGAACACTGTTTGTCAGATTCTTGTACTATATCAGTACTGCAATGTTCGTTTTCACTTGAAGCAGCCTATGACTAGTGTCTACTGTTGTTTCATTTCCTATGCCAAACACATGACACAACCTCTGAGAAACACCGCCATATGTCACCCTGATTACAACACTCTGCAATGTCCACTTACAAGGACCTGTAGAGGACAGATAGCTACACGCTGTATATGTAGCAGTGGACTCTGTTTAGTATCCTAAATGAGTACTGGGTCTGGTCAACCATGCATATTGTATGAGGCTCAGGATGGTCCACCACTACACATGTAGTCACCCCAGGATAGAAAGGAGGGTTCATCATGGTTACTGTGGGTGACATCACCGACATGCACCAGACAGCTAATTACAAATTCACATTGTAGAAATCTATAAACATGTTGGTTAAATGCTGTGAACTAGATAGGTGTGTGGGGGGTAGAAAACACCAGATACGTGAATGCCAGTGGTAGTGGGAGTCCTCTCAATGGATGGTACACCTTAGAGAGACAGTGGTTGAGGCACTGATGAGCAGACAGGCAGCTTAGCGGAGCATGTTGGTGATGAAACATTGCTTAATCCTCAGATTTCACATACTGATGTGCTTCATACTTTCCATCCTCTGTGGGATGTTGTGAGGGGTGGTCCAACGTGTACAGCAAGGGCCGAGGCTGGTAACCATCACCAGACAGTCAGGGCACAGTGAGATTGCAATGCTCTGACAAAGCACTGTACTACTATTACTAATGATTTCATTAATTTGACACTTGCACAGTTCCATCTGTTCAAACTGTATATTTCTTTCTATACAACAGACCTCACTGACATACAGCCAACGCCGCTGCCAGGCCCAGAGAGACACACACAAAAGAAGACCAGCAGTACATGGTTATCAAACCATGTCAAGAAAATACGGAGGGAACTTACAAAGCTGGCAGTGGCAGAAAATCAGCAGTAGCTAGGAAAAGAGAAAGGTACAGGGCCTGTGCCATCTGTTGACCTACCAGCTTCCACAGAACCACCCCAGCACCACAGGCACCCCCACCTAACCAACAGAAGGGCATTTACGCTATGCTGCGTGGACATTAGGTGCCTTAAAAAAGGTATGGCGCAATGCAGGCCACCCTGCCCGAGGGAGGATAACTAGCTGCTACTGCTGTGCCATAGAAAAAGATGTTCCAGTCAGAGGTTGCCAAAGCCTAGACCTGCAACTGACAAGCAGTAATGACTGCCAGATGGTCCTCTGCACTTACCGTGCTTGACTCAATTTGTAAATAGTTAAATATTTTGTTCCTGTTGTTGTTGTTCTCATTGTACAGTTTTGTTTTCTGATTCTTGTGTTATACTGTAGTTCCTGTTTTGCTTTGTTCTGTTCTTCATATAAATATTTCCTTGTTTCATGCAATTCCTTGTCATTTTGTGTTTTACTGAGTGTGTGATGGTTTGCAAAGTTCAATGAACATGTCTGACTGCTGTTCAGGGTTCAACCTTAACCTTTTTGTAGTAGCAAGCAGGACATGTTAATTAGTCCTCTCCTAAAGAAATGTTACATGGGCTACTTGCTCACTTGACACTGTATGGATTTAGATCTTGGTTGAGTTACACAATGATAACATCGACCACCGAGTTGTCGTTTGATTCATCTTCAGTTCCCATTTACAATCACCAGGTTGACAGAGTACATTCAGGACAGGAGGAGCAAGCAGCACCATCGAAGCAAGCCTTACAGAGGTAGACCTGAAAAGAGAAAAATTATACAAAGAGTTGCAGAAACACAAAGTGAAACATGGCATTAGTTATAACAGGGATAGACCACCTGTGAGGCTGTATCATCAAGTCTGAACATCCTGTCACTACCTAATCTGTCACCACTCTCTAGTCTCTTCCTCATGTACCACCACAACTGGTCTGCATCTTTGGTAGCATCCACCCCAACCCCCACACCTGCCTTGATGTCTGACTGTAAATACACCTGTCTGCCCACTTCGATATAATGACCTGTGTGTGAAAAAAAAGGGCAAAGAACAACAACCATTGGTACTTACCTGGGCAGTTCTGATGGACACGTCATGAAGCTACAGGGCTGGCTGGCATACTACATCAGGACAGCAGCAGAAGCATCCAGAAAGCCTTACACAAGCAGTCCTGAAAGAGAAAGCACACCGAGAGTTGCACAAACATGAGAGATGCATGGATTGGCATTGTTTAGCTGAGAAACACCTGTTAGGCCGGACCAACTCAGAACATACTCTCATTTTACCTAATCTACAGTCCATGCAGCACAACTGGTCTAATCCTGCAACAGGTACTCCACCACTACCGCTACCATTGTCCACCCTCCCACCGGTCCCCCACTCATCTGCCTCAAACTCCGTCTGAATCTACAGCTATCCATTACTATAGAATGATCTATCTGGAAAGAAAAACCAAAATTGCAAGCTTTCACTGTAAAAAAAAAATGATTAAGTACTTACCTGGGTAGTTGGGATGGGCACACATTGAAGCTACAGGGATGGCAACTACGGGAAGATCCAGCAGCAGCAGTGGTATTCAGAACACCTTACACAGGCAGACCTGAAAGTAACAAATAAATAAAGCAAGTTCAATAGACAAGAGACACACAGAATGAGTAGGAATTCTTGGCAACCTGGTCTGGAAATAATGGGAAAAACATTACAATGATTTTATGCAATAATTTTTAAAGCATTATCCCTACCTAAACATGAGCTAGTAATAACCACACTGCATTTAAGCAACATTAAACCTGATGAATGGATATCCAGAAACAGACCAAAAGAACATACCAGGCATTTACTGAGTAAAACCTAACAAATGGCAACACCACCCAATGCTGGAGTGGAGCACTGTTACTGGGGACAACACCTTCATTGAAGCGATACTGCCTGACAACTGACATGTCTGTCTGAAACTGTTACCATGATACAAACAAAATGTGTGGTCATGAAGTTATCAGCACCCAGCTACTGCAAAAGTATGGTTTCAAACACTGTCATTGCTCCAGGCTGCCACTGACAGCTATGCATTTAATGAGCTGTGACAGTGCACCAAAAATCACATTGTGTCATGACTCCTGAAAAAAAACATTTAATTGCAAAGAGGTCTTCTAAATACCTTCTTCTCGAGATGTTCATGCCATAGTCCATCTGTGCACAGAGGAGGGTGACATCATGGTAGCAGGCAGCAGCAGCAGATGGAATACCGGGTACTAAGCTAGGTACCTGAAAAAAGAAGCATAAGAAAAATAGTTCCTTTCAGAAACATTACACGAGTCGTCAAAACTCAGTACACAAAAAATAAAATTATTTCTACTCAGCTGTGTTGCAGGGCAAGGAGATGTGATGTGTCAAAGTGGATAACATGACAGTCAGAGTACCGAGGTCCATAGCAGTAAATACTTGTCAGTTATGGTGCAGCACTTCATATAAACAAACCAGCCACAGCAGATCAGTATGATTGGCATGTCTTCTCTTCTATCAGTGTAGCAGTAGCAAGTAATAAACTCAGCATCACAGTACTCAGATCATGACATGCAATGTCCTGATATGATCACATTGTCTTGTTGGGGCCACATTGTCAGACTTTTCTCTGTCAAGGTGTAGCTCCTGTTGTTCTTCTGCACAACTTGGATGTACTTTTCATCTGAATTTGCAGTCTAACAATTTTAACAACTCTTACTGGCAATTCTCTTTGTAAATAACACTGTTAACAACACTGTGTGTAGCAGCATACATAAATGTTGTGGTGAGGTTTTTTTCGCTGCAAAGTGAACCAACAGTTGCGCACCTCGACAAACATGGCCCCCTGTGTCAATGACACTGTTATTCTGACTGTGGAAAGTGAAGTGATCCTTTTTTTTACTTTATTTTTTGTAGTTCGCCTGCCACATTCTCTCCTAAGGGAGCTCTGCCCGTACCCCCACTGCCCCCCCATGCCCAGGCTTACCCCCCTGGGTGGGGCTGACAGGCGCACACCCCCTCTCGATGGTAACATGCTGTGGCTTACCTCCCAGGGTAGGGCCATGGGAGCGGGACCCCCATGGTGGACACTGTAGGCATTGGGGGCAGAGACAGAACTGGACATCATGCTCGGGGGCTGGAATTTTATTGAATGCAGCAATACCTGGGGGCAGAGAAATACAATGATGACCTGTGTCCACCCCACCCACTCAGGTAATGGTGCCGGCACAATGGGTCCCCCGGGCCTCCACCAGGGGTCCATTGTGTGCCAGACACTATAGACCTCCCCCCCCAGAGAAGGAGAGCAGTGTTTAGGATGCTCAATCCTTCTCCCTCCAGCCAGCCCTATGATGTCCAGAGTCCATTTCCCAACCTGGGTAGTCAGCATCGCAGATGGACGCTTTGCCTCTGTGCCATCAGGCTGGCCTAAAGTGAAGTGATCTTGACAGAATCTGCTTGTTCATGGCTTTATGGTTGTTGCTTGATGGTACATTTATCACTGTAAAAAAGTAGTTATGGTGGGTAATGGATCTATATATTCTTATAGGAACATCTGTAGCCTTCCCCAAAAGGGTTTAGAAACAATAAGTCAATGAAGGCGGGGGCCTTGAAAATTCTCAGACGAGCTCTCTGTGTTGTAATTTTCTTTTATTCTGAACAGTCCCCCTACGTTTCACCCAGCTAGTGGGCTTGTTCACGGGGATAACTTGTAGATACTTGTATTCTTAGTTTTTCTGTAAATTAATACAAACATGTTCAAATACATTAATATTCATATAATTACAATATGCTTATGTGGTAATTTCAAAAAACATATTTTTCTCTCATACCATACCTTGTAAAAAATACAAAATTGTAACCACTTTATGAATTTGTTGTTCAAAAAAACTTCTATAACGTGTACTGGCGTTTCAATTTTCTGTAACATATATAAAACAGTAGTCTTAATACTTGAAACAATCACCGTGGCAGTAATTTTATACTGGTCATAGATCTTGTACTGCTTCATATCTAAAAGCACTATACATACCTTAAACATATATTCTATTAATACAGCCAACATATGCTTTTTAGGGCACTATACAATTTCTACAAAAGAAAATAAAGGTTGAATTACATCACCGCTAATAAAGTTTAACAAACAACCTATGCTGGTTTTTATAAAAATCCTTTTTTATCAAAGACTATGCATACCTGAATCTTTATATCTTTTTTAATGCAAACAAATGTGCTTCAGAACACTGCTTAATTTCTGTAAAGAAATCATAAAAATGTTAGGTTTGTATTACTCCATTTAAAAGTATATCTTATGCAGATGTAATCTTAGTTACAAAAAAGTCTTATTACTTACTTAATGGCTGTTGTAATCAAAATTCTTAGCAAAGTACTCAACTTGCTGTTCCCCAAACATGGCTGCTTATGTTTGTTAGCAGCTTCAAGCTTGTTTATAGGCCTCTTGTGCCGCTTTGCTCAAATCCAGCGATAGGGCGTCTATGCATGATGACGCCACAACATTCAGCTTTAGCGCGCATGCGCAATGACGCTACCATCGCGGCCATTGCGCATAAGGGGCGAGCAGACTGCTACAGTAGTCATATAGCTGGCTCATCCCTAGAGCCATGGATTGTAAAACTGCCACTGTGATTGCTCCACCACAAAATGTTTATTCTTAAGTGGTTCTTTATGAAATCCAATACTGGATCTAAAATAAAAAGTACAGTTTAACATGCTTGATGAAGAACATTATGGGTTAGCTTATAATTAATTAAAATATTGTTACTGGAACACCCTAAATTAATGCTCACAAAAATATTTTATACAGTAAGATGTTGAATTTATATGTAACAATATACCTACATAATGGTAAATGTTATATTCTTATTAATATTTCTTTTATATAAACATTATAACAGAAACCTTAGATAAATCCTTTGCAATATATGATAGTATTATACATATTAATTAATTTAAATACATTAAAAGATCTTCTGATTCCTATCGCCCCTCCGTCCTCTGCTCCGTAATGAGGGATTGCTGAATTTCAGGGTTCGTTTGAAGTTGTATCAGGATCTCGTGCTTTTGCTTACTCAGCTCCTACCCTGTGGAATTCTCTACCTCATTGGTTGAGAGAATGCCCGACCGTCGATAGTTTTAAAACTGCTTTAAAAACTTATCTTTTAACTTAGCTTTTTCTTTATAGTTTATTTGCTTATTGTTGATCTTTGTTTTATTATCATGTACAGCGCCTTGATTTTGAAAGGCGCTATGAATAAACACCAATTGAATTGAATTGAATTAAATACAAGCATGCCAATTGGTTTCCACATTCATTCCTATATCGCTATTTAATGTATGCATTTTAAAAATCCATCTCATTTCAGCTTTTAATAATATTTCTCTTATATTACCTCCTCTAACTGGGATGTATACCTTTTCTAAACCCCAAAATCTGAGAGAAGCTCCTGAATGTGAAGCTTCATTAAAATGTTTAGCTACTGGTGAGTTTTCATCATGTTTTCTTATGTCACCTTTATGTTCCTGAATCCTAGTACGTAGTTCTCACTTGTCTGTCCAATATATAATAAATCACAAGGACATTGTATCAAATACACAACTCCTTCTAAAGTGCAAGTAATATGTTGTTTAATCAAAAATTTTTCTTGTGTATGTGGATGTATATATATCTGTTTTTTAGATGTATGATTGCAAACGCTGCACCTGCCACAAGGGACCATTCCTGGCATTAACAGACCAAGTAAAAGCTGACTACCCACCACTTTTTGTGCTTTAAACTGTGAATGGACCAAAGTGTCCTGTAAATTCTTAACCTTTTTCGCTACTATTATAGGTTTTTTCTGCAGTGTTGCAATATGTTCATTATCAGTTCGGACTAAATACCAATGTTTATTTATAATTCTTCTTATATCTGCCATTTTATGGTTATATTTAGTTGAAAAATCTTGCTTTGAGTATCATCCTTAGATATTTTAGGTTTTAATAAGTCATTTCTCTCTTTTGATTAATTTTAATCTCTGCTTGTTTTAATATATGTTGTTTAAGTGAAGTGATCTTGACAGAATCTGCTTGTTCATGGCTTTATGGTTGTTGCTTGATGGTACATTTATCACTGCAAGTGATGTGAGACATATCAATAGCTTATTTATTCAGACAGTGCAAGATGCAGTGCATTATTTCAACACTGAATAATGTTGGTATGAAATGTTGGAAGGGAGATTGTGGAGGTGATACTGACAGATGGGACGAGTGACTTTGTGGGTATTGTTTGACATGGTGGTGGATTGATTTGATCATCTTTCTAGTGACAGGTTATAATGAGAAAGCTAGGCTTGTGGTTCAATGGGCGGAGGAACAATGTCACTCCCCCCATCAGGCCTTAAAAGGCCACTCCTCCTGGACTGTTCCAAGATTCATTTCTTTGTTGTGGCCAGAGGCACCGCTCCTCCGTGTCACCTCCCATTCCTCCTACCCCCGTGCTTCCCCTGTTCTTGTGGCACCTCCAGCCACCTCCTTGTTCCTCACCTTGTTTTCCCCACCACTCATTCTCCCTCTGCTTTGTTCTGTCCCCTCCTAGCTGCTTGCCCCACGGCACTCTGCCTGTTCTCCTCACCACCCCATTGCTGCTCGCTTGTGGCCTTTCATTCATTCCCCACCTTGCTCCCTCCTGTCTCTCTCTCCTCAGTTTTCTCCCACTCCCCGCTATTCACTGCCATCGCTGTCCACTCCCCAGGCGCGCTCCACTCCCCTTCTGCACAGTGCCTGTGCTTGAGCACCCTGACTTTGATCCTGCCCTACCTTGCACTCTTCATTCATTTGGGGTGAATTTTCCTCCTTCTCTTTCCAGCTTCACTACCTGGGACCTGGTGATTGACCCTAGAGCAGCTTTCCTGTACTTCACCCTAGTTGGTGCAACCCGGCCTTGGATCTTTTCAAATCGCCCATTCTGGCCTCTGGCCACCACTCCATTTGCACTCTTGGCACTCTGGGTGTGACATCACCCATCGGCTCAGCTCTGCCGCCCAGTCCCCTACTCCCTCTGGTTTTCCTCATTCCCCCTCTTCTCTGCTCCCTCCTGGCAGATTTCTGTGCCGGGCTCATGATCTTCCACTTTTTCTATGCGGGCTGGTCTCCACCAGCTCTGGGACTTCTCCCCCTGTTCGGTCCTCTTCTTTAGCCTTTGTGCCCCTGCTCCTCACTGCCATCTCTTGGAGGGTTCAGTAAGCGTGATCTGATCACCATTGGCAGGGGTACCTCAAACAGGGTCAACCATGTTTAGCTGTTCACAGCTTACTCATTCATTTCCTTGTGGTTGCACCCTTGTTTGCGTTCTGTGCCTAGTACTTCATCGATTTGGCAGTGCTTCATCTGTGTACTACTGTGGGTTCTTTTGTCCCATCTTGGGGCTTGGATGCAGGTCATTTTATCATGTTCATCATTCCGATACCACAGAGCTCAGTTTCCTTTTCCTCGCTCATGGCTACGTCTGTCAGCACTTCTGAGTCATTTTCAGTTCTCAACCATGCTGTCTCTGCCCTACTCATTTGATGCTCTACTTTGATCAGCTCAGCCCTCGCACCCATCACCTCCTCAGTACCTCTGTTTTATCTGCTTTCATAACCTGTGCCTCTGCTGTTCGCCCATATTCCAGTACCCCTGCTGGCTCCCTATCTACCTGCCTGTCTACTTCCTGAGCCATTGCTATTGTCATGTTGTGGCCCCCCCCACCGCCTTTTATGTGTATTTCATTTCTGCTGCTGGCTTGTGGCCACCTGTATGCTGCCCATTGCCTCCCTTACCATTTTCTACCATCGACCCTGTTTTGTCTCATACCTCTGTCCCCTGCTCATCATTTTCTCCATGGTTCACCCATCTGTCTCTCCATGTGTCAGCCCCTCATTCTTCTCCTCTTCTTTGTCCTCCATCCCTTGGCTGTCAGCTTCGCCTGCCATTCTCCTCTCTGGCTGATCCTCTTTGCCTCTTCTCCTTACTTGTCCCATGCTTTCTTTTTGGGGGTGCTTCCCTATCCTGTCATCCCCTTACCTTTTCTCATCCTCCCCTTACCCTAGTCCTACGTGCTGATCCCAGCCTTCTCAGCTTCATTTCATACTTGTACATCGTCCATTTCATTCCTCACATTAAACCATTCTGGCCTGCAAGACTTCTCTCCATCATTGTACATCGTCCATTTAATATTTCACCTTAACCATACTGACTTTCTAGGCCTCATTTCATCATCATACATCGTCCATTTCATTCCTCACATTAAACCATTCAGGCCTTCAAGGCTTCTCCATCATCATACATCCCATGAGGTCCACATCTAGAGCATGCAAAGGTCTGAGCTGGGTCCTTCTCCCTGGCCCATAGTGAGAATGTCTTCACTCTGGATGGACCTTCAATTGTCCCTCATTTTGGTGACACCTCTGGATGTTGAATTTCGACTTCAGGCTGCGAGGGTGGGACTCTCATCATCAGAACTCCTTTGGCTGCCAAGCGGCTTGGAGGCACCCTCTACACCATTCTCCATCTGACCGCCTCTGGTTCATCTGGTCTGTTTCAGCCAGGCTCATGTAGGCTGGCTGAGCTCCTCAGAGGTCTTTCTCTCTCCTTTGCTTTTGGGCATCTAGTTGCAGAGCTATCACTCACAACCCTTAACAGCATTCCTGTTATAAGGACAGAGTGAGAGCTTCATCTAAGTGGAATCTCTTCCTCTTCCCTCAATATCAACTCTTAGTTGCAGTAGCTAAGCCATCACTAACAAAATGTCCTTCTGCATGGAGGAAGCTGACCTAGGCCATGGATGCCCAGAGGTTTCCTCCTCAAAGGGGTTTTTTCCTCTTCTCCATGCCGAGGGTCATAATCTTAGACAGGGTTAGTGCTTTTCACAGGTTCCGTAGCTAGGTTCCGCTGTTGGTTGGAGTTGGATGGTAGTCCTGGCTGTTCCCTCACCCCTTAGGAAGTACACCCTTCTGCATCTTGTCTGATTTCCTTCCGTTCATCGCCCTTGTCATATCTTGTTCTTCTCCTGTCCTTCCTTCTTTGTCTATCACCTTAATTTCTGGTCTTGATATATTCTGATTTTTTGCCTCTTCGATGCTCGACACCCTTTTGGGTATTCTTTTGGGCTTCTTCCTAAAGCTACCTTTGGCCGAGGAATCATTCCCATGGCACCTACAGGGTGGAAACCCTCCTCTATGCTTCCTCACTGTTGTACCCTGTAGGGTGGTATATCCCATGGGATAGAGAGGTGAACAGCCACACTGTATCCAAGTCACACAAGCATACATCATATCAAGTTGCATAAGCACATTGAATAGGAAGGCTATGCCTGTGGTTCAACAGGGTGACAACTACATCTCTCCCATCAGGCCTTTAAAGGCCACTCCTTTTGTAAACAGGGCAAGGATTGACAAATTTCAAAATGGCATGCTAGTCCAAGACAACTGGCCTTCTCAAAAATGGTAGTCCTGAGTTCTGAGTGGTAGTCCAGTACATTTCTATGAAAATTTTAAAACAAATTACTGAGAAATAAATTAAATGGTGTGACAGCAGTTGATTGTACTATCATTTCATAGGATAGGATGTAGAGCTGTAGAAAAACTTCTTAAATCAGGAAAAGCAATATGTTTACTATTTTAATCTATTCATACAGGGTAAGGACACAGTCTGAAGTATGTATTAGAATAGACTGGAGAAATGTTACAAAATTAGTAGAACCAAAAGACTGTTTGTCTTTTAAAAGAGGATGTTGCTGCTGCTGACGAGAGACAAGAGGCTTTATTGCTTACTCTTCCTCTGCATGTTGGACACTTTATTTTTGGTCTTACTAATAAACTTATTTTGTAAAATTATAAACACTGTGTGGTGTGTGTCTTTTCTCACTGGTGTGTCACTGCAGTGGAAGTTGGGCATGGATATAGATACTTGGTTGTTATGCTTTTCATGCAGGGAAGAACAGGAAGGCAAGGCAGTGGAATGGGGATGAGCTGACTGGGAAGAAACATCAAGTGAATCACTGACAGATAGTGTAACTGGAATGTACTGCTTGATACTGAGAGAGATAAATAGAGAGAGATTGATTGGGTGCCTTTTTATTTTGCTTATTTCTGTTCTTTTTCTTTTCCTTTTTGTACCACAGAGTGCCTCCCCAAAAAAAACACCCCCTCCCTCTCCCCTGTCATTCAGTACTGGTATGGTGGACTGGTCTTTGTTAGTTTTTTTCCCCCTTAGGCATGGTGAATGCACTTCTCACTTCTGTTTTTACTGATGGACCAAACAAAAACAATCCTTAGTACTGGATGGTCTGGTTGTCTCAGTTACTCGTCTGGTCTTTCTTGTCTAGTCATTTTTCCCTTAAACACAAAATGCACCAAGTTTGTTTGCCTTTTTGCCAACTTTACTTCTCTCAGGCAGATCTTAAGAGCAGATGCCACCAGAACCCAGAACATAAAACCTTGCTTGCTTTATTGTCCCTCCTAATCTTCCCTCTGTAGTAGCACCGTAGAAGTCAGCTAAGGTTCTTTATTGGCACACTGACACAGGCACAGAACATGTTTGCCAACTTGCCTTCCTCTACTTTGCTTGCTCATTTGCCACTGGAGTGCTATCTGTTGCTTACAGCCTGCAGCAAACTGTGCCCAACCAACAATCTGAATCAGCGCTGCTCACTAATCTCAGTTCAAGTCACACACAGATTCCTTTCCTTCCCTGGCCTTCATTCTGCCTGGCTTCCTCAGCTTATTGTTTTAATAGTATTTTTATTTCCCGCCTTTATTTCATTCTCCTGTTTATTTTTTGAGGGAGTATAGAATTATCTCGATCAGACAGCAGGTCTTCTGCCTGCAGTGCCCGTCCTCAATCTGAGTGATCGTCGTCCAATCCTGCCTATCTTGGGTCACCTGAAACATTTTTTTTTATCCCTTAAGTTCTTTTTTCCCCCTTTTTCTTTTTTTATTTGCTTACAGCAGGTCTCAATTTGTATGAACTACAGCTGGTTACTGGTTTGTAAACTAGAAGACCTCACTGATCAAGTCTCCTGGCTCCCCGCCCTCCCCTCCCCTGGCTCACCACTCGCAGTCACCCTTCTCCTCCCTATTGCTCTCTCAACCCACACTGGCCCCTTTTGAGTTTTTTCCCCAATATTTGCTTCCAAATGTAACCAGAGCAGAGACTGACAACTTCAAAAACTAAATGCTACGTTTCAGTTAAAATTCGGTTTTCCTTTCCTCGGTGTTCAGTGTTCTCACTGATCGCTGTCTGCTCCTCTATGCATTCAAACTCCAAGTGTACCACCAAGCTAGTACAACCCCCCCCCACTCCACTGCCATGGCCAGTAGGTTCCTCCCTTGCATTGTCAGATCACACAATTGGTGGTATGACCTGACAATCATTCTTTTCTGCCAATCTGTACCTCCGAGTTCCTTTCTCTAGCTGCTCTCTACACTCACTCCTGATGGTACTGCTTACCTTGCCGTCCAGTCCTGGCACATTGGCGATGCCCACTGCCCTGAAATGCCTGCGACAGTGCCACCTACTGATTCAGCAGCTGCCATCATTCATGACTCGCACAGAAGGACAAGGACTGTCTTGGTGCATTACTCCCCTGCTGGCAATACCACAAATCTGCTGTCAGGTACTTTTTTTCTCCTCAGGCAGAACTTGTCCGGGACTAGTGGTTACATGAAAATGCTTGTCCTGCATAAAATATGATAGCCCAGGATGTTGGGCTATCAGTATTGTTGAACCCTGAAACAGGGTAACCTTCAGAAGGATTACAAGGAGAAAAGGACAGGGGTGAATTGGGAGTGGAAGGAGCAAAATAAGAACAAGGAGGAGCTGCCACAATTAAGCTTATGCAGGGAAAGACCCATGGGGGGCAGAGGAAGAGAAAAAGGTGAGGAAATAGAGAAGTGGAAGAGAGGGGGAAGTGGCAGTGGAGGGGTAGAGGAAGGTGGGATGAAAAGAGGGCAGGGATTGTGGGCGGGAAAGGGATGAAGGAAGGAAGTGCTATAAGTGGAATAGCACTTACACAAATTACATCATTAAGCAACACAGGCACAGGCCAGCCCCCTTGGAGAGGTTAACCCCACTGACTCTGGGCGGTCGGTCTGCTGCATTAAAAAAACAAACATTATTGTTGTCTCTTTTATAAATAGGATCTCAGTCCACACCAGTAAAACCTCAGTACTACTGTACACAGGATCTTAATCCATGCCAGTCAAATACTAGTCCCCCACTAGTACTGTATCTCACATAGAATTTTATTCAGTCCACATCAGTAAAGCCCCAGTACCTTACATAGGGTACATAAGGACCACCGATCCATGACTGGGGGCCAATCATCCAATGCCTTGCAAGCTCAGTCATCCCCCCCTCTTTAACCCATGGTGGGCACCACAGTCATACTTACAGACTGAGTAAGCATACGGCCAGGAGATATGATGAATCAGCCTGTCTCCACTGAACACACAAATCTTTTTTGGTAGAGGGTCCCCCCTCCTGCCCCCATTCCATGATTGGGGAGCCAGTAGTCCAGTGACTGGCTAACTTTTCACCCCTCCCAAACTCACAGCGTGCACCAGTCCCATTGAAGAACTGGAAAGCACATATCAGGGAGGATGGAGGACAAATGTGGGGCTGGTGGAATCAGTGATGATGCTGGGCAAACATAACACCATCAGCATCATCTGCCTGCTCAGTCTGTTGATGAAAGTCTGGCCCACTTTGTGGGTAATGGAGGAGAGACTGAAGTAGCTGGCTGTTGGATTACTGTGCCCCAAATCACTGATCTGCCCTTTTTATATAATTTAGTCTTTATTAAACTTTTAAGGTTAAATGAAATATACAGTTTATCATCCCATAACTCTTATCTTTTATGTTTACTTAACATTCACAAAAAAGTCAACCTACTGTTTAAATGTTTATAATCACATAAGTATTATTCTCACTCACAAATCTATTGCAGGATTAGCAGGACTAGGGGAGCCTTTACCAAAGGTATGTGGGGATTTTGAGGAGGTTGGCAAATGAAGGGGGAATATGCTTGTTCTGCTGTAGTAGTTACATCATTATGTTGTTCTGCTGCAGTAGTGATGTTACTACTGCAGCAGAACCTCTTGGAATGCTGGCACATTGTTGTTTTCCTTTGTTTAATTCTGTGGTGACAGTATTCTAGAACCTCTAGAGACTTTTCAGGTCAGTTTCATTATGAAAAAGAAAAAAAACACAATACACACATTTCACATAATACTACTATACTAGTTACAAGCATTTGTCAATGCCGAATTTGTCTTGCTGGTTTTAGCATTGGTAGTGAAGAAGTTAAAGAAACATATAATAGAAGTATCAGTGAAGTATAGAACTGACATCAACCTCACCCCATCCTGCAGAAAGTGACAGGCATTGGGGTGTGCGTTTGGGTCGCTGGCCATAATGCTCATGCTATTTCACCTCACCCTACCCTGCAGAGTCTGACAAGTGCCACGTTGTGCCTTGGGGTCATATGGCCTTATGCTCAACCCATTTCATAAGGAAGTACATTGAGATGGGTGCAGCATAGGAGAATGGGTTGAACTTTGGGGCTGAAGAGTCCAAGGCACACCTTGACGCCTGTCAGTGGCAGCAGGGTGGAGGTGGAGGACCAATGGCATGAGCAGTACAGCAGACAATCCAAAGACACACCCCAGATGCCTGTTAGTCTGTACAGGGTGAGATGTAATAGTTGGAAACCATAATGCCCTGGGCGTGTGTTGGTATTTGCACTCCAAATTTTAAAACATGGCCTTTTTGTGACCCCACCTCATGAAAGCATTTGGGGCCTTTGTTCATGAACAGTGCCCCTATAATTTTGTTACTCTGTCTGGAACGTTGATTTCCCACATGGACCACGCCATTATGCACCACATGAAAACGTCAGCTGCACCACTGATAAGGAGGTGTGAAGAGATGGCATTGTGGGAAATCTGGAGTGAAAATATTAAACATTCTCGAAGTTATGAGCCCGTGTGAAAACTGCACATTGCATGCTCGTAACACAGTCATTTAATGGAATTATTTCACTAAATTGTTAACCTACCCATTTTGGGATCTCTGCTCATGAACAGTGGCATTATGATTATCTTAATCTACCCGAACATTGATTTCCCACAGCTACCGTGTGATTGTGCGCCTGATGTGTGAAACTATATTTTGGGCAGGATGCGACAAATGGCAGCTGAACTGTTCATAAGAAGGTGTGCAAAAATGACAATGTTGAAAATCTGGAGTGAAAATATTACAAGTTCTGGAACTTGTGACTGTGCATGGACACTGCACAATGCACACTTGTAACATAGTCATTTTATGGAATTCTTTCACCAAATTTTCAACATAGGCATTTTGGGACCTCTGCTCATGAACAGTTTCACTGTGATTTTCTTACTCTGTTCTGAACATTGTTTTTCTACAGTGACTGTGCCACTGCGCGCTGGATGTGCGAAAACACAGTTCGGGTAGGATGTGGAAAATGAAAGCTGTACTGTTCATAAGAAGGTGTTAAAAAATGGCAATGGTTAAAATCTGGAGTACAAATATTAAAATGATCGAAGTTACAGTGTGCGTGGAAACTGCACAATGCATGCTTGTAAAACAGTCATTTTATGGACGTTTGTCACTAATTTTCAACATAGGCATATTAGGACCTCTGCTCATGAACAGAGTCACTATGATTTTCCTAATCTGTCCCAAACACTGACTTCCCACAGCGACCACACAATTCTGCACCAGAAGTGCGAAAACACATTTCGGCCAGGATGTGAAAAATGACGAGGGTGCGTGAACACTGCGCAACGCACGCTCATAGCACAGTCATTTAATGGACTTTTGCCACCAAATTTTCAACATAGGCATTTTAAGTCCTCTACTCATGAACAGTATGATGGTGATTTTCTTACTCTGTCCCGAACACTATTTCCCGCAGTGACCACGCTCTTCTACGCCAGAAGTGCAAAAACACATTTTGGCCAGGATGTGAAAATGACAGCTGTACTGTTCACAAGAAGGTGTGGAAAAATGGCAATGTTGAAAATCTGAAGTGAAAATGTCTGCAGATTAGCAGTTAGGGCGTCGCGTGGAAACTGCACAACACAACGTAAAACAGTCATTTAATGGACTTTTGGCACCACATTTTCAACATAGACTTTTTCAGAGGCCACCTCATGAACAGTGGCACTGTCGTTTCATTAATCAGTCCCGAAGAGTGATTCCATGCAGTGACCGCAAAATCACCTTTCGGGACCAAATAACACTATGACAGTAACTGAATTCATGAGGAGGGGTCCCAATGACCCCATGTTGAAAATTTGGTGGCAAAATTCCCAAGATATGCATCAAAGTTGAAAAAACCCTATTTATGCCATTATTTATTTATTTTTTTTTTTTAGTTTTTGTTGACCGGGTAAGTGCACTAGACAAATCCTGCCTATTTTCAGGCACGACCCGGGGGAGGGGGATACAGATGAATGCCAACTGACCTTGAACCAGATTAAGCTGTTGGTGGTATTTTAGTGAATTATACAAGCTTACTGGCATTTCTTCAGTTCGCTGTCAGCTTTGAAGAGTGCAGACATGTTCCCAGTCCACAGAAGATCATCGCACCAGGTTCTGGAGGTAAGTATGGGGCAGGGGGGTGAGGGAGGTGGGGCATGCAGTGGGTGGGTGCAGGTTGGGGAGGGGCTGCACACTGTGAGGACCATTTTCTGCTTTACAGGGAAAAAAACATTGCAGGAAGGTTTGTGTTTTTACAGGTACATTTGACATGCTGGGGGTGGGATCCCAGCATGTCACCTGTATGTGTTTTTTGGGGTGGGGACTGGAGCCGACAGGATTGGGCTCCCTGTCTGCAAATAAAACAGTGTGTTTTGGGGGATGTTGCCCGACGAATTGGGCTCCCCTGTCGGCAAATGAACTGGAGAGGGGGTGTCACCTGCGGGGGGGTTCGGGGGGACTGTGGCAGTGGGGATTGGGCACCCATTGGCAAATAAGAGTGTTGGGGTTGATGCCGAGAAGTTGGGCTCCCCATTGGCGGATGGTGGGGAAGGGGGATTGGCCGATGGGAAGTTGGGCAACCAGCCGGCAAATAAAGAATGTTGGGGGATAATGCCGACAGAGTTGGGCACCCCCTAAGTCGGCTTTTCTGGGGACTGTGCGAGGCAGATGGCACAGCCGCCGTCACCATGTCGCACTGAAACTTACACCGGAAAGGCACGCCTGCAAAGAGGTGGAGCTCCTCATTGCAGCGGCTAAAACCTTTCAAGGTGGTGGACACGCTTTTGCACTGCTGTCATAGACAGCGTGCAATCTAATTTGTGCCACGGAGTCCAGCCCCAAAAAGCAGTGGTGCCACAGGCCACAACAGGACCGCGCCTCCAAAGCCTGCTATTCCGAAGTTACCGCAACATGTTTCTTGCACAGGTGCATTACAACATAAAAATACAGAATGAACAACTTTATGCACAACCTGTGTGTTTTGTCACCTCGGCGGTTCCGATTCCCATGGACCTCTTGAGCTTTGCTCACGAGGTCAAAGGGAATCAGAACCCCTCTGTGGCAGAACACAATGGTTGTGCATAGTTGCCCATGCAGCATTCTCTATGCCATCTCCTGGCATGATGCCCAGAGACAGGTTTTTAAGAGAAGCCATTTAAAGCAGTATTTCCTCCCCTCCTTCAATCATGATCACACTTTCCCAGTCACCAATTTATAAATTAATATATTAATAAAATGGTCAGGAATGGAAGCTTTTCTAAAAATGAGAATTTGGAGATCTTATGGTAGGCTGGGCTAGGGAGGTGGGGATCTGGAACTAGCTTTTTGCATTTCTAGGTATACTCCTGTGTCTATAATGATGCTGTGGGAGGGAGACCCTCTAACTCTACACAGAGATTTCACTCAGCTCTGCATCATGACACAGTTTTTGCCACAACTACAGAATGAGACAACAACTAAGTTCATTTTATGACTAATGAGACCCTGGGATGGTTCCAGCTATTAACATCTCCGTAAACATCACCTGGGTAAATAATATCACAGACAAAATAAAGCGGACCAAACAGAAAGTGGAATAAAACAAAGGGAGCATGAAATATTGCAGGACACGGTGGGGGCTACAGATGCAGCAGATCTAGAAAGGAACACAGGACACAGCAGTTATGTTACAGTGACCCAGGACCCCAGCAACAGGCACACACACACACATACACACACAGCACACCCCTCCACCCAATGCACATGTTGGAGTCACAGTCCACAACCAGTGGGCATGGTGGCACACCAGTCAGGAGCCATGGGAACATCACACCTGCAGCTGGAAGTTGTATGCGATGCCCTTTAGGAAATCGTAAGTGCTCTAGACACCACAGTCCAGCACAATGGCCAGGATCAGCTGGGATGAGTCCTTGTATTTCCTCTTCCCCTGTGGCATGTTAGACAGCAATACACTGTTCAATCTTAATCTCATTGAGACGCTGCTCACTCTTGAGGACATCAATGAAGCACCGCGGTGTGGGGTGGCGGGCACAATGGGTGAACTGAAGGCACGGTGCCACTCCTCCACAGAATTGATGGTACGTGCTGTTCCTGCCTTGCAGAACTCATTGCAGTTCGATAGGTCAATGGGAAAGGGGGGATGATGTCGGACACCACCACGGATAGGCCGGCCCACCCATGTGTCCTCAAAGTAGTCGATGACTGGTGTGAGAAGCTCGTCATGCTGCACATAGAAGACCCATGACAGTAGTTCCTCAAACACCTTTCAGACATCGCAAGGGGGCACGAATGCAAGTGCTGGCAGCATCCGGTTGTGGAGTGCAAAGTTCTCATCAGACACATAATGCTGCTGGACATCAGGCACACCCTACACCTTCTGCCACACTGCCTGGCACCGGTGGAAGAAACAACAGTGTAGGCTGGCACTAGGGAACACGGATCCAAAGGCCTTGATCACGGCCTGCTCAAAGTCTGTCACAATGGCAGCAGGGTGAAGGTTGTCCTGCAACCTACAGAGCTCTGTGAACAACTTGGTGTACCCAGAACCTGGCTTGGACATCAGCAATATGTACACAGTTGGTATCATGGCACTGTACTTCACCCCATGCACAGTATACAGCCGCAGGAACACAGATGGGGCAGCCTTGAATGTACCGTCTGCCAACCATGTGTCACACTCCGCCATGTATTGTAGGTTCTTCTGTGTGGTGTAGATTAGGCACCTGTCCACTCCACCACTGTCATACATCAGAAATGTCTCCCCAGCCAATGTCATCCTGTACTCCTTGGGAATGGACCGGTCACTGATGATTGTCTGTGTGGGGGGTGTTTGGTTGGCTGCTTTCCTGGCTTGCTGCACCAGTCACCTCAGGAGTTCCATGCTGGGCATCCTCCCACCAACAGAGGGAGTCACTGAGCTGCAGCATGCAGCAATGACCTGCTGGGGTGTTTCATGGCTGCAGACCGCCCTGTCCTTGACCTCTGACACAGTCTCTCAGACCACAATGTCCCCATGGTCAGGGACGTGGTTGTGGGTATTCAGGACTTTCACTACAGCATCACCTTCAGTGTGCACACGTGCCAAGCACTTGCCCCTGAAGTACTCTGTACACTTCCAGTAGGTCTTCGTAGCACTTCTCCTCTCTAGGTAAAACAGGTGGCCATCATGCCACAGGAGGGTCTTCCCCTTCTGGATCTTTACATATTGCAGCACCATGGCACGTAAAGGCACAGAATTCCACACACAGTTGCAGTCACTGACAGCACAGAGAATGCACTGCTGCACACATGACATGGTGTACCTGCCTGTGTGCCTCCCCTTTGTAGTGCTACACTAATAGGGACAGATATCACATGGGTGGATAATTGCCAGCCATGTCTGATAGGTCCCATGTGTGTTCACTTGCCATGTGCATGCTGGGATCTCTGCATGCAGTTCTACATGCAGCCATCAGTGCCCCCCCCATTACATGCGTTGTGTGTATCTGCCGCTTGCCAGTGAGGGGACTTGTTGCATGCTGGGGACAGTCTTCTGGCTGTCCACATCCTCTAAATGGCCTGTTGCCATGACATTCGCTGCCCATCGTGAGGTCAGGGGCTGCAGGCTGTAGCACTCTATGGTGAGTCCCTGGTGTTGTTCCTGTTCCACAACACATGTTGTGCCTGCACTCTGCGACTACCGGTGCACGGACACGCCAAGGTATGTGCCCTGTTGGGTGGGGTGCCGGCAACAGGAGTCCTGGATTGTTGCCATCTGTGAACGGGTTGTTGCATGTGTTTTGGTGGCCCGTGGGGTGGGGG
The DNA here is from genome assembly GCA_016271365.2 of Neoceratodus forsteri. Lineage (NCBI taxonomy): Eukaryota > Metazoa > Chordata > Ceratodontiformes > Ceratodontidae > Neoceratodus > Neoceratodus forsteri. Next base: position 12,338,022 of record CM057456.1, read on the forward strand.
CACAGTTGCTGCACTTGCAGTGGTGGGGCAGGCACTGGGAGATGGACCATCGGTCTTTGTGTGCCTTTGTTCAGTGCCTGCCCATGCATCCTTGCCAGGGTGCCCTGTTGTCCATTCATGTCCTGCTGGCACCATGGGACTCTGGCAACGCATGGGGAGTGGTGGCCTGCAGTATTCTGCATCGCGATGTTGTGGCCAGGCAGTCTTTCCGACCGTGATGTTTTGCCTGCGTTGTTGTGTACTGCTTTATTATGCGGGAGATGTTATCAGCCCGAACCCCTGGGATGCACCTTGCCATTGTTGATGTCTTCAAAGATGCTGAATTATAACATTTATTTCAGCAAAAAGATGGCCTCTGCTGCCAGACTACTTAGACTATAAGCATCCCCTAGAGAGGCTGAGACAAAATACAGACAGAACAACCATAACCCAGATTTGTAACTTTGCCAATATTAAGTACATGTTTTCACCGCACCCTAAAATGCTGCATATGCACTATTTCATATTATATAAGTCTACAACCCTCTTAAGATGCAGCGGGATAACAAATATCCCTACCATAGGGAATTATGAGAAGATGTATTTATTAGGGCTGTGCAGGGGCCGAATATTCATTTCTGAATACCACAAATATCAGGGCTTCTGAATATTCAGAAGGCCTTTCCAAAAAGAGGACTATTCAGGTGGTATTCGTATTAGGCATTGTCACCACTAAAAAATAAAGATCTCTTCCTCAGCCACCAAGAAAAAAGTACAGTCTCCCCCTCCCACCCTCTAGCAGTCACCAAATCCCACCCTCCTGCCCACCTAGCACCTGCAATTTGGCAATTTTTATCAGTAAAAACTTTAAATGGGGACCGGCACAACCCACCCACCTCCACAGCTGGCCCCCATTTTATAAACTTAGTGACAGGTCAGACCTCGAGAAGAATTAAAAGAATACTCCTCCATGCTCTGTCTGCAGTGCAATGTCAGCATTAACACCCTCTGTGACCCTGCTCCATCCCCCTACCCCCACCAGGCACTCAATTCTCCTAATTTAAAGAATGCGATCACCACCGCCAGTCTGGCACAACCCCCCTACTCCACTCCAAGTGTGTCTGTGCCCAGAATGAATGGTGTATGCTGCTTTTGCTATAGTAAGGCTAGCAGATCACGTGATCAGCTGGATTTTATGGCAACAAGCAGCATGCGGCGCGTTCATTCATAAGAAAGACATAACAGTGAAGGATGTGCCGGGCTGTTGATGTCATTCTTAAGGTGGGAAAATGCTACGAGGTGAACAGGTCACCGGAAGATGATGATGCTGACATTGCTGACAAATGGAGCATGGAGATATTCTTTAATTCTTCTCGGTATCAATCACTAATTATAAATAGGGTCGGCGGTGGTGGGTATGAGTCGATAAAACCACTACGAGGAGCAAATTAAATTGCAGGTGCTGGACTCAGAGGGGCAGCACCAGGGGCTGCTAGAGGAGATGCAAAAGATAGATGCTGTTTTGGGGGGCTGAGGAGGACAGTAACTCTTTTGTATTTAGGGCTGTGCCAAAATACAAATATTTGGCCAAATAACATGAATGTTGGCAACCGAATATCGATTATTCAGCCCGAATATTTGAAAAAGTTATCGCACAGCCCTAGTATTTACTGACTACCCAATTCCATCACATATTCCAGCAGTTTTACACCCAAACTATACTATTTTGACACTGGCGACATCAGCTCAATGAAGATTAGTATAAGAGAAAATAAGGAAGGAAAGCTTCCCAAGATGGATCATAACCTCTGAGAAATCAACATAGCTGACCTTTCACTAGATGCTTTTAATCTATTTTAATACATAAAGTGACAGTGGTTCTACAGGAACACCAACAGGTAGAACAGATTCACAATGAAAGAAGGGCAATCATTTACTAACAAAGTAACACGAAAAGGATGCCTGTCAGAATTACAAAATAGTTGCTTCAAGTGCACTCAGAATACCTCGATGCTGAAAAACAAAGCTACAAGGTTCCAATTGTACATCAGAAAATTTCTGCACTCTAACACACACAAAGAGCTTGTTCTTGGTTAGTCCATTATTTATTGCAGCAAGGTGCCCTGTGTTTGTTTGAGTGCAGAAATTCTGTCAGAATTCCGATCCAGTGAGTCTCTCTTTCCTTTATTCAATTGGGTACCAAGCTCCCAGCTCACAGACGCAGCACCTGACTAGACAGACTCGTGAAGGATTGTGGCATGAGCTCAGTTGTACAGTAGTACCTTTAGGTTTAGCTGCAGTTTGATCCTGGCAGGTCCCTCAGAGTAATTCTGGACTCAAGAAAAGTTCAGACTCAGGGGCTCCTACCAGCTCACACACAGCCCTGTTAGAATAATTTTGCTGGGAGACTTGGAGCCCTCTTGGTGCTGGGTCCTGGCCTGGGAATCCCCGCCTCCAGGTCCCCACCCTCTCAAGGCCCGCCTGCTTGACTGCCATCAGACACCACTTTTTGCTGGTGACTGGACTGGTGGTGGTGATTAAGTGCAGATGAAATGACTATAGAGGCCAACCACAGTACTTACAATCTGGTGTGTGATAGTGACAGTCTGATCTCTCTCTCTCTCTCTCTCTCTCTCTCTGTGTCTCTCTTCGGCTTGTCGTCCTGCTTCCAGTCAGTTTTGGGCTCAGGCTGGCTGCTGGTGCTGTGCTGGTTCGGGAATTGGTTCTTGAGTCATCCTCTGCTGTGGCCTGGCCCTCCCTGCTCAAAACAACATCCACCCTGACGCCCGTCCCACTTGTGACCACTGACCAGACCCAGAGGACTCTTTCTTCTCCCAACCCGACCTCTCCTACTGGCTCACCCACTGTCCAGACCCGAGGACTCTGATTTTCTCCATCCCGAGTCCGGCCTGTCTCTCTCTTACCCTGGGGAGCCACGGCCTGACTCTCCTCCTCACTATGGCCCGGCCACACTGCACAGCACCATGGTCTTTGATGCTGGCAGCTGCTGCTCGCTAAGTCACCTCACCCTCTCAGACTGGGTCTGAGCTAGGACTACCACCAACGGCCCGATGCCTCATGCACACTTGATAACTTGCCCTTGGCTTCCTGGACCAACCGGCAACCCACACACCCCCACAGAGTTGACACTGGCATGGCACCTCTCGTTGTCATCTGCTCTAGTCTCTCCCTCCTGATTACTCTGGTTGGAGAGTCAGTCCGGTAGCCACTTGAACTGAAAACTGGCCTGAAAAGCCAAAACATCTCACTAAGCTCGCTTCAGTCCATGCTCTCCTGTCCTTGCCTTACCACCTTGCTACCACATGCCACCTCACACAAATTACCTGACAGAGACCGACGCATGTGTATGGCACCTATAAGCCCTCCCCCTTGGCCAATCACAGTGTGGCAATGCTGGCAAATTGAGAAATGCCACTTTGCCAACCAACCAGTAGCACACAATGATTGGGAGGGGGGGCAAACCAAACAGCCAGCAAAGAACTAAAGGAGTGAATTTTAAATAAAAAACTACAGCGCCACACCCGCCAGCCAAATTAAACAGGAAGTGGATGAGGCATGCTGAGAGCTGGCGCGTCTCACGCGGTAACAGTTGCAGCAGAGGGTGCACATGCTGCATGCACTGAGCCAAAAGGCAGGCAGCTGTGGAAAACATTGTTGGATTGACCCAGCTACATCTATTCTCCCTATGTTGTCACTTATTGCATAATTTAGTCAATTATCTAATTACAAATGAAATATAGATAAGACTATATATTCCCCTCAACCACAGGGTTATTAAAGATCCATTACAGATCTGGGTCTAGCCTGGAAACAAGGCTCTTTAAAATATCTGGGAATTATTATATCCAGGAATCCGACCCTTCTCCAGAAATTGAATTTAGACTCTCTGGTTAAAATTATAAGTGCAGATCTAGAGAGGTGGTCCAAACTTCCTATTTCACATTGGGGATGACTTAATTTGATTAAGATGAACGTATTTCCCAGGCTTTTTTATCCCCTTCATCTACTTAATGTTTGGCTACCTCTTTCATGGTTTAATCAGGTCCATGGGCTTATTGCGAAATTCATTTGGTCTAACTAACAACCCAGACTTGCAAATTTCAGGCTAGCTGCCCTCAAAGAGAAAGGAGGATTGCGCCTCCCTCATCTAACTTTTTACTATTGGGCTAGCCATGTTGCTAAATATCTTCAGTGGAGGACTCCCAAGGAAGAAGTCCTTGCTTTGCCCTTTATCCCCATTGGCTTAAAACTGAACTTTCATACAAACTTATGGTTTAACCCCAGCAGCCTCTTTCATATAAAAGCCAAGGCTCTTCCTGCAAGTTTAAAATCAACCCCAATCGCGACATCCATTAAAATTCATTCACAGCTCTGCAATTTTCTTAAATATAATCATGCTCAAGATCTAATACAGCCCATCTGGGGAAAGCTGAATTTTAAAATAGACAATAAATTACTTTCCACCACTTGGTTGCCGTTTTTGACTGATCCGTGCCTCTCCTTATTTGTCTCAGCAGAATATTCCTGGCTTTCTTCTGCTGAGATCTTAAGCACTCACAATATTCCCGTAAATGACACCTTTAAAATCTTTCAATTATGACATTTAATTCTGAAAGTTTTCAGTCTCACCCCTCCCCAACAAGGTCCATCTTCTTTTCAAAGTGAATTAGGGACCTTAGTTGACTCATCACATTTGGTTTCAAATGTTATAAATTCCTATTTAATTGGGCTTACCCAACGTATTTCACCCCATCAGTTTACTGGACATCATTTTTCCTACTCAGGTACTGGACTGGATTACCCATGGTAAACTGTCATAAATACATCACCCAGGATAAGTTATGCCTCACCCAATTCCATATATTGCATAATTTATATTATTCCTGCAAAAGCTATTTAAGTTTTGTCTTCTTCCTTCTCCCATGTGTACTAGATGTCTGAAGGAAGAAGGATCTCTATACCACATCTTTTGACTTGTGCTAAGGTTACCCACCTGGGTTAACATGCAACAAAAATTAGACCCTTTATTAGGCCTGAATGATTTATTTACACATAAATATGTTTACTGGGTGTATATACAGAGATTTCCATACCTATTAGAAGATATCACATGGCCTTATCTCCATGTCTGTTAAGAAAGTAATTTTACATCATTGGAAAGATTGCAAAGACATTTCCTATTCCAAATGGCTAAATGAACTTCTCAAATCTCAGGACAGAGAAAGCAATAGCGAGCCTTAATAATAAGCCTGAAAAATATGTGAAGATAAGGAAACCTTTACACACTTTGTATTCTCTTTAATTTAATTACTCCACCACACCCCATGTCTTTGACCTATTTGGTCTCAAGTGAACAACTGTGTTGAATAGGGGAGATTAACCAGGTTAGGAGGGTGGAGAACTGGGAGGGAGCGGGTGAGAACAGACTCATGTATGGTGTACTGCAAGTTACTTGTATATTGTTTGCCTGGATCTGTTCTCTTTATTGTTAAAACTCAATAAACTTTAATTTGAGAAAAAGGAAAATATTGCTGGGGCTCAGCCCAGGTCAGTAAATATTGATGGGGCTAGTGCCCCATGGGCCCATGCAACCTGGCGCCTATGAATATAACTGCAGATATAAACAGGTATCAGGGTACTCACAGAACAATTTCTGTGCACACCACCTTACAATGACAGTAGTGCAACACATGTTTTATCTCCTACTCAGGAGAACTCAGCTGTGTCTTCATTATCAAATGGCACTGTCACACTGGCCTCATCCTCTGATGATTCCTGATGTGAACCACCTTCTTCAGCAGGATCATGGTATCTACAGTAGCAGTTGATGACAAAATGTACTGCTTGGGGAGGAAATGTGAGTTCATTTTTACAAAAGTTAGGTACACAACATTCCTATCAGTCAGGCAGCTTCTGTGGTCAGTCACTATGGTATCTGCAATGCTGAATACTCTTTCTGAACTTACACTGGCACGGGGACAGGTGAGGTACTCAGTGACAATAGCTGCACGTGTAGGCCGATTTCAAGTTTACTTCATGTCTTCATCAGTACTCCAGGGGCTCATCATCTATGCTCAGCTGCTGTGGGTCATCCAGATATGACTGTACCACCTGACATGCAGACAGCTGCAGTTGTGTGTTGCCTTCAGGTGGCTGATGCATAGAAACACCAGTGTCCATCAGCATGGCCCAGAGGGAGTTTGTACCACCACTGCTATGTGATGATGAGGGTGCAGGTGCAGACACCATGCTGGAGGGGAGATGGATACTGTCCAAGGGCTGTTGCTGTTGATCCTTCAGGTTTCTCTACAGCTATCAACGTTTTGAGCCTTTGCACTGGGTGACTCATCCAGTTTTCTACCTTGCCACACAGGATCACAACATAGTGATCCAGATCAACCTTCCCACCGAAGAAGTGATGTCATGCCATGCTTGTACATGGGATAAAAGCAGAGTTACCAGGATGTATGCCTCAGCAGTATTAATAATGAATCACCCTAGGATCATACACTACACTATGGAAATGAGGTAAATGTTTTTCATTTATGACATCAGCGATCGGGGCCAGGGAGGGGGGGTCCACTACACTATGGAAATGGGTAATATGATTTTAATTTATTACATCAGGGATCAGGGCTGAGATGGGTTCTCTACACTGTAGAAAAGGAATATGGTTTTAATTTATTACATCGGGGATTGGGGCTGGGAGATGGAAATAGGGACACTGTATGTGATGTAATTGACTGGGGCTGGGATGAGGGGGCCAGTACACTATGGAACCAGGGACAGTGTTTTTGATGTATTTCATTGGGGATCGGGGCTGGTAGGGGGTCCACTACACTATGGCAATGGGGAAATGCTAATTTGTGATTTAATCGGGAACTGGCGCTGGGGATGGGGGAGAGATGGCCTGTGCACCTAGCCCAGGGCAGCCAACTAATGAGCCCATAATGAGCATGCATGAGGCCCCTTTGCACCATGCATACCCAATGAGCTCATTAGCATATTTTTGGCAGAATTTCACCCTTGGGGAGAAACAGTACATCCAGGTATGCACCACACATTTCCTCATTGGAGGTCTTCAGCCCCGAACCCTGGATTCACTGCGCCCAATATGGCCAGCCACCACTTTGTGCAGTGCATCTAGGTCTGATATTCAAACAGAATGTGGATTTGTTCCGACCGTGGCATTCTCTTTGAATATCCTTTCAGAGCTGGATGGCTCATTCTTTTGCAGGGCATCCATTTGTGCCGTATATTGATCCAGCTCTGAATATGGGGACCTTAATCACTAAATAACATGGTACGAGGTGAAAATGCGTAGTAAATTTGCAGAAGTTCAGAATTTTGCACAGGCAAAAGGGGGAAACATTCCGCAAAGGTTGTGAAATTTCACTGAACTTCTGCGAAGGCGGAATTCGCAACTATCGCCCACCTCTAGGTTTGGAGCTCCCTCTAGAAGCACTGATGATACCCTAGACTCCTGAGGAAGCAGATTGCAAAACTGGTAGTGTCATTCTCCCCACCGTTTGATGTTTTATAGATGTTCTGCCAGCAATCTGTAAGTGCAGTAGTGCTATATAGCATTTTTGAATCTGTATTGCATTGTGTTTTGTACTTAATAACATTGTAAAAGTCACTGTCAGTTGGTGCCAGCTCTGTTTTGTTGTGCTACCCTATGGTGACCAGAGAAACCAGGGCAACCGAGATCTGGAGCAGGATTAAATCTGAAGTGACAGCAAACCTTATTTCAGAGCATACAGTCCCAGTGTTGTGGCTCAGTGATGCAGTGTAAAACATGCAAAAGAAACATTTCATATACAAATTGCACCCTGGGCCATCAGATATATGAAAGAACAAGTGTCAGCTGGTTAATGGCTATAAAAGAAAGTTATTTGTAGTAAGTTTATATGTCATGGAACTGAAACTTTTATTAGTTTGATATCCAGGAGCATCTTGTAAATTGACTCATCCCAATGGTGTATGCCATTCTTTCCTGATGGGAAAAATAAAGATTTTACTACTACTACTACTCATACTATGTACTGCAAACCATTCTGAGGACGTGGTTGCCAAATATCCAATGTCTCACAATGTAACAAACAAAGGCAACCTGTATGAAAAAATGTTTTCAGACATGGAAGAACACAAATCTCTGAGTCAAAGCTGGGTGAAGATTAATGCAGAAGTCTGGAAAACAATTGTATTCAGTACTGTAAAGTTCCATAGTGCTGGGTGCCATCCTTTATAGTAAGCATGAGAGTCAATAAGCAGCCATGAAAAAACAATATGTCTTGCCCTTCCCGGAGCACCAGAGGTGGTAGCAGAGGGACTATCCTGAGTGGTAATCCTGTAGGACCCCACACCCACTGGCAGTTTCCCCCAGTCTCGTGAGCAAGCTCCAGACTCATTCTATCAGTGAGATTCCCCACTCCCCTGCAGTTGGCCCTGAGTAGCAGTGACTATGCAACTGTCAGCCCACATTCCACGTTGTTTAGCACTGCAAGTCTTACCAGTACCATTCTCAACATCCTCATCTGCCAGTGAATGATGACAGTCCAAGCAGGATACCATAAGGGGCAAGGTGGAAAGTTCCAGGGAAAGTGGAGCTGGGTCATTCATCCATGTTCCAGTACCTGCTCATTAGCTGTCCCATGATTCTAGAGCCGGTAGAGGTTCCACCCAAATTACATGTCCAAGTACAGGGAAAACAATGTTCAATGCAGTGGCCTCTGCTGGTCAGGGGCTATTTATTATGCCCAAATCCATCCCCTGCCTCCCAGCCACACAGAAGTGGCATTCCAGAGCTACAGAAGGAAGAGAAAGAGAGCCATATCACCAACAGGCAGGTGTCACTGAAGGTAAAGGTGGAACCACAGGGAAATATAGCCATAAGCGTCAACAGTCCAGGAAAGAAGACAAAAGTCAGTAGGAAAGCCATGCTGATCAGGTGTTCTTCTGGGTGGCAGATGAGGCTCTTTCTGACAGGGTGGAAAAGGAGCATAAAAGATCTCGTATCTCCTGCATTGTAGTAAGTGCTGCATTTCAGCTCTTGTATGCAATCCACTATTGCTTTGGTTGTTGACAAAGGGCAGGAAAGGCTGCACCCTTACCAAATGTATTGCAATGGCAACACAGTGTTTTATCAATGGCAATACCTGGGTATGCCTGAATTTGTGCAATGGTACTACCCAGTGGTAGACTGGTAGTACAATGGTGTCAACCAAGTCAGGTTTCTGGCCTCAGTGGTAGTGCCATGGCACAGTGGCATCCCTATGGTAATTTTGGCAGGTTGCCTGAACTGGTAAATGAGTAATGGTACCACAGTGGTATTACGTAATTTTGAGTCCACTTTCATGTGGGACTCTATATTGCCCTAGAAGTTCCCAATGATAATGCAATGGTAGTACGACACTGTTTTCTATATACCACCAAGGCTTATTGGTACCACCGTGGTATCAGTATTTTGTAATGTCACCACAAGGGTATTACATTAGCGGAGCAGATTGGTGCACATATAAATCCGAAGCTTATTTGGTATCACTGTGGTATGAGTGCATCTAGAAATTTGATACCACTGTGGTACCAACATGGCACACATCAAAATTAAACAAAGTTTGAAAGAAATACAAAAAATTAAACATACACTGATAAATAAATACATTATGAGCTGCACAGTATAAGCAAATTACAATAACAACCCTCAAGTTAAGTTCCCAAATTAAATGGGATATCACTGCTTCATTGAAATCCATTAAAATTTCATTAAAATTCCATTAAATTCCATTAATCTTCCATTATGCAAACCCTTTACTTTTCACCATTACATTTTGTATCACCCTTTTTAATAGCCAGTTTTATTCCCATTACATTTCCATTAATTTTTGATGTTTCATGGACACAAACCATTAATTTACTCACCCATGCCTTAAATTAACCACTACAGGTATCCATTAAGTATTTAGTGTGTGTGGTATGCCCCTTAAATTTTGTATCAGGCTATTTTAATGGCATGTTTAATAACCATTGAAACTGAGCAATGAGCTTTTCATTGCCATGATAATGATGGGCTTGTATCGCTAATCCATTAATTGCTATTAAAACTGTCCAAATGAGCTTTTTATTACCATGAAAATAACGGTCCTCTTGTGGCAATACATTGATGGCCATTAAGGATAGCTTTATTTACTAACTATCTGTACTACTTTTCCCTAAGAACTACGGATCCTCTTTGACTACTGTGTAACCTTTTGTTTTACAAGTACTCCCCATCCACTCTCCAGAATCTGCATCTCCAAAGAGGTTCCCTCACCTGGACTATAAAGTACCCATAAATTAGTTACGTGATTGGGGATGGGGAGTTTGAACCATAATTGAATCTGCATCCATTACAATGGGAGTCTAGCTGGTTGTTGCCATGATGCTATATTGTAATGAGGGACAGTTAAGAGGTATGGGTTCAGTCTCTCCAGATCCAGAACCCTATAGCTGGCCCCCCACCTTAAAGTTGGACCCCCTTCCTGAAGCTGGACCCCGACAACTGAAGACAACTTTTGCTACAGCACCTTGGCAACACCATTTATAGTGAGGGACACAGTAATGCTGAGGATAAAATGCGGACATGTCACTAAGGGACTGTTGAGAGGTATGGTACAGTCCCTTTCCCATATGTGGCCACCCAGCACTGTGATGCTAGAGATTTTACAGACTGTCACAGGGGTCGATACTAACTTTTTTTAACCACTAGCCATTAGGGCTAGTGATTAGAAAAATCCTCTGACCCAACAGGAGTTTCACTAGCCCAGCACAAAATGACCAGAAAAATCTCCATTGAAATGAATGGTCCCATTGAAATGTATATACAGTAGGCCCATTCATTTCAATTGCATTTTGTTCTCGATATTTGCGCAGCAACAGCAAATGGTCCTGGCTCAGTCCAGATACCAGGCCAACAGGAAAGGAAATCAGTGTGGGATGTAACTTCCTACTGGAAGCTCATGAAGAGGACCGTTACTTTTGCACACAGATGAGGAAGGAGCAGTCATCAAAATGAAGGGAGCTATGACAGCCTCTTGTTTTAGAGGTAGTTTCATTTCTGAGTATGTATTATTTTGCAGCAAAGGTAGGCATGTAATATCCCCAAAGATCAGGTCACCAGTAAGCTCTGTTGATGCCAACAAGCCCCAGTAAAGCAGCCCCAGGTGTCCCTATAGTTTAGGTTGGGGGGGTGAACGTAGTGGCCAGAGCCATATAAAAATAAAGTGCTTGTCTGCAGTTAAAAAGTTTTTTTCTTCTGATTGCAGCCTGCCCAGTAAAGGTGGCACAAGCCAGTGTCACATCTGAGTCCAGCTTGCACTGGAAAGCTGGTTGTTATGGATTCAGCATCCTGGATGCCATGGAGGATACTGAGAGTGGCCAGTAATGGCCTTTAGGAGAGTTTGAATTGACTGCGAAGGAGGAGAGTCAGGGGAGTTCAGATGCTCCAAAGAAAACAACACGTGAAGAAAGTACAGCAGAATAAAGAGGGAACACAGGAAAGTAAATTCAGAGAAAAGGCAGTACCTGCAGTCTTCCTAGCATCCCTATGTCAGTCTCAGTGGTCCCAGCAGTGTCAGTGATCCTGTAGTTGTGGCGGTCCCCAGGATCAGCAGTTGGCAGCTGTAGTGTGGGTTCTGTTTAGTCCCATTTGTGTTTTGTAAAGAAAAAGTAAATGGCAGTTCCTTGGCAATGGCCCCACAAACAGGAAAGCATCATTAGATGAACGAGCATCAGGAGGAACCAGCTACCCATCAAAGGAAGACCTCCCACTTGCCCACAGCCATCAGGGCATCCAGCATATACTAACCCACCTCCTGTTTCAACTTCTCCCCAGTTTGGGCAGTGGTCGATGATAGTTTCATAAAGCAGACACTGTCTGCCTGAACTAATATTGAAATAAAAAAAAAGATGTTTCTTTTCACGCAGTGAGCACGATAAAGGATGGCTGTGGATGTTAGTGTGGTCAGGGCAAGGCCCTGGAGCAAGGAACTGCCAAGGGTGGGTCTATTCAAATGCATTTAAAATTGGCCCAGGAAGGGAGCATACAGTGAGATGGTGGCCTTATTCAAAAGTACCTAAATTTATTTAACTCACACTCCTAAATGGAGCACAGAGGTGGGAGTCCAAGATTATAAAGTCAGAGTGCCCCAGGGTGAAACAGGTGACTACAGTAGCTACGTTGCCTCCAGTAGCCAGGCTAGTGCTATAGGGGTCTCTAGATCTGTTACTCAGGTCACTAGTTCTTTGCTGGGGCTGGGGCAACTATGCTACTAGGGTGGCTAACAGGCTACGGCTGTGGCAAGTATGCTGCTTGTGTGGATAACTGCCGGTCCACTCCTTACTCTTGCTCCTGACTGAAACTGATACCCAAGTGCACTTTAAATCAGTAAATTCTACTATTTTACAACACTAGCTTGGCTACTGTTTGCCACTTGGCTATAGCCACCTTTATCACCCTGGACACACTCACTTTACACTCTGGGTTTTACTTAACCTAACTGGCCATTGGTGCTTATTTCCAAATACGTTTGTTTATTTACTAAGTTTCAACAAGAAAGGCACATTGAACAAACAAGTTAAAAAAACTCACTGTTCCAAGATCCATAGTGGCTGTGAACGTTTGTGCTCATGTACAAGACAGCCTGACTCACCACGGGATGGTAAAGAGGGTGGGAAAGAAAGTGAAGTGGCCTGCTGCTTCTGCTGTGATCTGAGTTGAGCTGCCTTACCTGCCTGCGATTCTGTGAGTGAGTTGCTCGCTGTATTCATGTTTTCATTGCTCCATCCATGACTCCAGACCACAACCCAACCAGATCAACAAGAGGACTAAAATAAATTTAAGAGCTGTACTTCCAGCTGCTGACACTGGTTTGTCTTAGAGAAGCCTCCTAAGACTTAGCTGAGGTTGATTTTGATTGGACAATCTTTGGGGGCCTGGGGGAGTCAGTAGAACAGTGGTGGTGTGGTGTGAGGATGCCAGTGTCGTTGGAGTGGGAGTCCAACTCAGCACAGCCTGGAGGTGCAGGATAAAGCAGAGAGGATGGAGCAGGAGCTGGAGGACTGATCAAGGCCTGCTTGGGGACGGGGAGTCCCTGCTGACTTGCTGGCAGCTGTACTGCTGTTAATGCTAAGACATTAATATTGCTGTGTCAAATTGTAATGCTCTTCAATGTACAATTTGTTTTTAATACTACTGAATCATGAATGAAGATTAGCCAGCCAAGTATTTCAAGGATTTAAATTAGTCAGTTAAGGCTGGGTACATTACCATGCATTCCAGTTCTACTATGCAAGGAGACAGATAAAACAATCTGCAACACCAATGAATTTTAAAGAAGGTAAGCAATCATAAAATGTAGGGTTTTATCTAGAAATAATATGATGAAAAAAAGTTGTCAGTATCCTTTAAAAGTCTGTACTGAACACATCAGTGAACTAATTCCCTGAATCACTTCCTGTCCCTGCCCAGCCTGAGGAATTGCAGGAGCACTGGCTGCCCTTACCCAAAGCCGACTGCTATATTAGTTTAGTTTAGTTTAGTTTATTGTTCTAGGAATTACTACCTTTGAGCCAGAGGCTCTTTACAAGGTTCCAAGTCAATTAGGTACAGTACAAAAGGTTACATAGATAACACAACAATTTGTGTTGTGTCAAAGCGAGAAAACATATACAAATACACATCAAATCATTTGTGCAAAAGGACATGAGATATCAATAATCACATTATTATTACAAGAAAGAGGTCATGCCAGATTAGGAGAAACAAATAGGAAAAAGTCCAGAACAGAGAGGGTAAGTGAAAGGTGTGGGGAGCAGACAATAGCAGGAGAAAAGGTTTCCAAACATGTCTTTGTCAAATAACGGGACAGGGTGGGTAGTGAGAAAGTAGGAGGTTTAATCAGGGCAGTCACAGGAGCTGGAGGTGGCAAGGTGAGAGAAAAGCCTTGATTTGAAAAATACCTAGAGGTGGAGGCAGTAATACAAGTGCTGAGGGCATTTAGCCAGCTGGGGCACGATAGGCAAATGATCTTTGTCACTGAGAGTCCGCATCGGGGACTTGGAGAGGCTGGTGTTCTGATCTTCTGGTAAAACGGGTGCTAGCGCGGGCATAACAGGTCTTGGATACAGGGTGGAGTGAGGCCCAGAGTGGATTTTTGCCATCAGGCAGGTGGGTACTTTATCCGGTTTCCCAGAGGTTGCAGCCAACCTGGGTCAGCATAGAGTTCATGTGGGTGCGTCGGGTGTGCACCAGTGAGCAACCAACAGGCCTTATTTAGGGATGTTGTAATGCGACTAAGTGCTGTAGTAGTGGCAGATCCGTAGTATAACTAAGCCATAATCAACGATTGAGATGATGAGGATTGGATGGCAATCCTCATGCAGAATGGGTAAGAAACTGTCGGTTCATACAGAATCCCAATTCAGCTGAGTAATAGTTTTTGCTGTACTATCAATGGAGTTAAAGGTTAGGGCCTTGATCAAAGTTGATTCCAAGATATTTGAAAATTGGCACATGTTCAAGGGTATTTCCTAGGTATGTATTAATGGTGAGTGGGACTTGCCATTTCTTGTTTTGTGGGTTAGAGAAGAGCATGGATTTAGTTTTTTTGTGGTTTAGAACCAGCTTATGTTCAAGGAACCACATCTCAACTTTGGAAAAAGCATGCTGAAGGTAGAGGCATAAGAGGTTCGGATCTTTATGAGTGGCAAGAATCACGACATCATCGGCATAGAGGATTATTTGTTCAGGGCAGGATTTGGGGAGGGAGTTTAGGAAAAGGCTGAAAAGGAGGGGGCCCAGGATGGATCCCTGGGGAACTCCTGAGCGAATCGGTTTTGAGTCTGAGAGAACTCCAGCTACTTTTACAGATTGAGAGAGCTGAGCAAGGTAATTTTTTACCCAGTCACCAGGACCCTGCGAGAGCCCTAGGGATAGAAGTTGTTTGATAAGTAGGCCATGGTGAACTGTATCAAATGCCTTGGTTAAGTCAATGTAGACTGCTCCAGTTAGGTTTCCTTTGTCCATGGCATTGTGGATTGCTCCTGAGAATTCAAGTAGGGCAGTTGATGTGCTGTACCCTTTCCTAAATCCATGCTGCTGAGTGTATAGGATGTTGTGCTTTTCCAGGTAGTCTGAAAGTTGGTCCGCCACCAAGCGTTCAAGGGCCTTAGAGAGAGGTGGTAGCATTGATATCGGGTGATAGTTACCAGGCAGTGACTTATCACCACTTTTGTGCACCGGAGTGACAACTGCAGCTTTCCATTTCCTAGGGAATTGGCTGTAGCAGAGGGAGAGATTGAAAATTTTTGTGAGGGGGCAGTACTTCCTCCAGAGTGAGGACAGAAGTGAAGGTCAATAGTGTCGCTGCTTGCTCGGGACTTAGAAATGGCCTTCTTTACATATTTATAGACTTCATGTGCCTTTACTAGTTTGAAATGGAAGGGTGGTTTGGTTGGAGAGGCAGTAGTAGAAGTAGAAATTGGAGGGTCAGCATCAGTGAAGAAATCAGATGAGAGGACACCACTAAGGTCCGTGAAGGTATCATTTCATAATCTATATTAACAGTACATTAGCATGCAGATTGCCTTCTGACTGCAAAAATAGAGTTCCTTAGTAGTATTTTAGCAGTCAATCAGTTTAGCATTCAGTTTAGTACAGTCATTCTGAACTGATTCTAATGTTAAATACTGCTAACCATGTTTACTGCTATTAATGGTCATTAGCGAGCTGGCCCGGTGGTGCCGAGGGCTGAGGTGCTGGACGCCTTACCTCGAACCACGCCAGTAACCCATGTTCAGGAACGAGCATGGGCCGCCGAGAGTACAGCCAGGGAGGAGAAGGATGGAGTGCTCGCGCTGCTGTCCTTCTCCGTGGGGTCATCTGCACGCTCCCGCCACAATACCACCATCTGGGGGAGCTTGGGTGGAAGGTACGGTAGTTGGGAGAAGCAGTAAGGGCATTGGGCAGATGTCGGCAGAGGGGCAGCGCAGGAGGCACGTCTCAGCGAGCCTCCTAGCTCATTGGCCTTCATTGTATGCTAACTTATGGGGATGAACAAGGGGGAAAAAACTCTGTCTCTCCTAGCCGATGACACCTCACTGTACGTGTCTGGCTCGTCGAAGCAGACTCTGTTGTACTGGCTCCACGTCACAGTATGTATGGCTCTGAAGAGGTAAGAATGGGGGGTCCCTTGGGGGGGGTTTAACTGAGCACCTAGGTTAGTGGGACCGTGTACTCTAGGGGCAGACCACGATGAGGGTGGATCATGCAAGAGAGGCTGTCCGAGAGAGTGGAAAGAGGAGGCAGTAGGGCACATAAATACAAGGTTAAAAAACAGTGGCATCACCATGCTGATTTGGGGGAGGCTAAAGCCGCCCCAATGTAAGCTGAAGCCCCCTCAATCATTTCCCCCATTCAGAGAACTGAATCATGGCTTCACTCTGTTGCAAAATAAAGAAGCCGTGATTTTATTTAAAATTGTGGCATTTCTCAGCACCACCGCATGGAGTGCACTTTTGTTTTTCTCTGTAGGATGGGACCTCATTATATTCACAGAGAAAAACAAACGTCTGACAGAGTCAGACAGTGGGTTGGCATTCTCATCATTGGCTGGCTGCTGGAGGAGAAAGACGAGATTGGGAGAAGTGGGTAGGAAGAGGTCCTGGCTAAGGCATGTCATGGACTATGGAGGAGGACCCAGTTAGATGAGAATGCACCACGGTTCGCGGCAATTCAGAAATGGAGGAGGAGGAATGGACTGGCAGGCTTGGCACTACCGAGCAACAGGTATGACAGCCAGCCAAAGGACTGCTAGGGGAGTGATTGACAGACCGGGAGGGTGCTGGGGGTGGTCTTGCAGTTGCAACCAGCGCCGCCTCCGCTGCCCACGCCTACAGGTGCCAGGTAGTCCAACAGCATTATTGTTTACACAGACAGACTGAGACAGCCAAGCCAATCGATGTACAGACACGTGGTTTTTTTTTTTCAGACAAACACGTGGTACACTGAGTAAAGGCTGTGAAAGTCTGTTAGTGTAGCAGTTGGCATTGGCGGTCATAGGCAGAGTAGCAGCAGTCAGTGTGAAGTAGTCTCACTGCCTCTTTAGAGATTTAGTTGCGTTGCATTTGAAGCAGTTACTCCAATCTAAACCGGTTAAAAAAAAAACAAATACAGTAGTATAAGTACACCTGGTGTGAAGAGAATATTAATATAAAAAAAAGTTATCCGCAGAACTTAGTTTTTGTTTTTCTCCAACGGACTGACTGAGGCAGTACAGTGGGGATGCCAGACGGGGGATTAGGTTTCTGACAAAATGATGAAACTGTGTTTTGTGTTGTAATATGTTGTGGGACTGGGTTTAATTAAACTTTAAAAACTCAGCAGATGCTACTGATTAATCATTTTTAATACTTGTGTGTGCAGTTTATGTACCCTGTTCATTCTTGAAATCAAAGGCTCTCCTCTCTTTCTCTCTGTAGCCTGTTCATAGCTACAGCAGCTGAGATAAGTTAGCTCAAGAATTAATAAATGCCTTCAGGGTGGGGGTCATATTGTGGGTTTTCAATTTAATGTTCTCAACTTCTGAAACTGACCTTCACCAAACAAACACCTAGAGATCAGAAAAAATAAATAATAGCCATTTTCTAAACCTAAATTGCCTAACAGGGGGTTTGTGTTGTGTGTTGGTGCGTGTGACAAGCAAGGAAAGCAAGCCCAGGTATGAGACATGAGACAGCCTGTGATACAGAGTACTGTCTAGGCTATAACCCTGTTTTTTTTTTTTGTTTTTTTATAGGGTGACTTAGGGCAGGCTATGAACTAAGCTAATCATCAGCCATTTATTTTTTTATTAAAAAAAAAATATATTTTCTCACTTGTACTTCTCATACTTTCTAGCCCTGGTAGTGTGTGTTAGGTTCAGTTCTGTCTGATAAAAGGGGGTCCTGTAACCTTCCCTGCAGATCTGCAGGGATAATGGTGTCTGGCTGGTCTCTTGCTTGCTCAGTGGTCATGTAACCTTCCCAGCAGATCTGCTGGGATAATGGTGTCTGGCTGGTCTCTTGCTTGCTCAGGGGTCATGTAACCTTCCCAGCAGATCTGCTGGGATAATGGTGTCTGGCTGGTCTCTTACTTGCTCCGGGGTCCTGTAACCTTCTCAGCAGCTCTGCTGGGATAATGGTGTCTGGCTGGTCTCTTGCTTGCTCAGGGGTCCTGTAACCTTCCCAGCAGATCTGCTGGGATAATGGTGTCTGGCTGGTCTCTTGTTTACTCAGGGGTCATGTAACCTTCCCAGCAGATCTGCTGGGATAATGGTGTCTGGCTGGTCTCTTGCTTGCTCAGGGGTCATGTAACCTTCCCAGCAGATCTGCTGGGATAATGGTGTCTGGCTGGTCTCTTGCTTGCTTGCTCAGGGGTCATGTAACCTTCCCAGCAGATCTGCTGGGATAATGGTGTCTGGCTGGTCTCTTGCTTGCTCAGGGGTCATGTAACCTTCCCAGCAGATCTGCTGGGATAATGGTGTCTGGCTGGTCTCTTGCTTGCTTGCTCAGGGGTCCTGTAACCTTCCCAGCAGATCTGCTGGGATAATGTATCTGGCTGGTCTCTTGCTTGCTTAGGGGGCCTGTAACCTTCCAACAGATCGGCTGAGGTAATGATGTCTGGCTGGTCTCTTACTGCTCTGGGGTCCTGTAACCTTCCAGCATATCTGCTGGGATAATGAGTGTCTGGCTGGTCTCTTATTTGCTCTGGGACTGTAATCTTCCCAGCATATCTGCTGGGAAGTACTGTCTTTCTTTAGTTGTCCTTGGTGGTCCAGTAACCACATTTTCCACATGTACCATTAAATAGATGCTATGATAACCAGGCTTTTCAAACATATTTTCACCAATTTAAATGCAAGAAAAGCCACCATTTGAAGGTAACATTTTCAAAATGGTCTGGAGGCATGCCCCAGACCCCCTAGTTTTGTTAGATTTTGACTGTGGGGCATCAGCCCCCAACTTTAGACCTCTGGTGACACCGCTGTTAAAAAAGTCATTAGTAATCAGAAGCAGTACAAATATTCCACAGAATAACCCATTCAGAACTGCAGTTATCAGCGCCTTTGAGTGCTAGGTGTTGAGCACTTTAAACCAGCACTCAACAAAAGCTCAACTTGTGCACTTGAATGCTTTTTGAGTATTTAAATTAGTAACTGAGTACTGGTTCAGGATTTTAGTTTCAGAATATGTTAATTAGAGATGCAGTTGAGCACAGATTGAGATCTTAAACTTTCAAGGCACTCCAACAAAACTCAACTTGCCAGATTGCATGCTCATATAGTCCCCATCCTCCAACAACTGCAGCTGTATACTGATTCCACTCAGCCTTGGCTCTTAGTACCTGAAGACCCACCAAACCAGCCATGGAATCTGGTTTTCCCCCTCCCCAGCTGCAGGCTCCCAGACCCATCCCCTAGCCCATGCTGGGACTCCCTACACTGCCTACTACACGTGGGTGTCAGAGTGATCACTTCTGGCTCTAACAGTTACAAGAAGTTGGCCCATCATTCATCAATGTTCATCAAATGCAAAAGGACACTGCTGTGTTGCAGGACAGTAATTACCTTTATTGAATTCATTGTATATCACATACTCTCACAGCTCATACTTCACAGATGCCCTATGTATTTTTTCAAGGTGTGATGTCGAGAATGCAAAACCCTCTATTTATAGTGCTTAATGGTAAGACATTTAAAGGGGCAATGCAATTTTTCTTCAAGATGCTCATATACAGCAAATACTGTGTGTGTGTGTGTGTGTGTGTGTGTATACACACACATATATATATATATATATATATATATATAAATTTTAATCATATAAAGGGGCTGGACCAGTGGTGCTGAGGGACTGAGGCACTGGATGCCAAATGTCGCTACGTTGATGACCTGAGTTTGGAAGTGGATTCCAGTTGCTGGGGCCAGCTTGGAAGTGGGAGAGACTGAGCTTGGATTGCTCTCCTTTTCCAGGGAGGGAGGGCTTGTATGCCCAACCTCTGACTGGTAATAGCACAGGCTAGGGTGGTGCAGAAGAAGGTACAGTGGGCTGGTGATGCTTGCATGCCTCTACACATGCCCTCACACTGGCTGCAGAAGGATAGGAGAAAACTGGAAAATGGAAGCTGGCATTTCAGTGAAGCCCTGCATGTTAGGGGAGGAAGGGTTGGTGGAAATGAGGAAACTTATACAGAGGCGGGGAGGAGTCGGATACCCATAGGGCATCACAGACCAGCTATGGAAAGGATAGACATAGTCCCAGAGGAGAAGGGGAAACATATATATGCAAATGGGGAGATGCAACATATTCCAGACATGAGGGAGAGACATGATTGGAAGAAACTGGGAGACAAGGAGGTGGGAGGAGCCCCCTTCAGCTGGGAGGTCAGTACCAAGGATGGGGCCCTAGCTAAAGGGACCCACAGAGAACCTCTGGAAGCAGAGGGTACTATTACAAGGGGAGGATGGTGGTGTGGGGAAGAGAAACCATCAGGGCCAGGATAAATGGTTCAGACAAGAGAGGGTTAAAGGGACACCTATTCAGAGGGTTTGAGTTAAGTGGGCAAATAGCAAGGGAGGCAGAAAGGGGAGGGTGACAAGGGGTCCCTAATAAGGCAGGAAGACTCCCATGAAATTGAGATCATGAATAAAGGGGAAGGGGGCTGAGAGCATAGTGGAGGTAACCATAAGGATGATGGCGGTGTTAAGGTTCTGTTACTGGGAGACTCTCTATGATTAAGGGGATCCATTTTGAGGGACAGGGGTGGATGCCATAGCCAGGTGAAGGTAGTGAGTATCTCTGGGCTGACAGTGCACAGAGCAAAGTTCATGGTGTATGAAATGGTTAGGGATTGTGGAGAGAACAGGTTTCCTGGTGCATTTGGGAACTAATGATCTAGAGGAAATAGCATTTGGAAATCAAGCAAGGTTCCAAGAACTTGCCAGAGTCTGTCGGATAATGGATGCAACATTTCCTTTGAGATATTGCCAGTACCAAAGGCCTCAGTGGAGAAAAAAAGAAGCTCACAGAGGTTAATGACTGGCTCAGGAAGTGGGGTGAAGAGAATGGGTTGGGGTGTTAGGGGAACTGGAATGGAGTTTGGGAGGATAAGGGACTATATGCCAAGGACAGGTTTCATCTTGCCCCATTGGGAAGGAAGTCCTTAAACAGGGATGGCTGACTACATACAAGAAGGTGGGGTTTAAACTTGGGGGGAAGGATGAGGGAGGGGCTGACCAGAAGCCTCTCCTCCAGATGAGGGAGTAGCCATCAAGCCCAAGAGGGGAGGAAACAGACTGGAGGTGGAGGTTTCAGGAGGAGCAGGGGAGGATGGAAGTATAAGGAATCTGGGTGGGGTTCAACAAAGAGGATCAGGGATAAGGGGTGGGGGTTGGTGTTAGTAAATGCCAGGAGCTTGGGAAACAAGTTGCGGAGTTCCAGGCCATGCATTCGGGGGGGTGGATGTGACGGCGGTCACGGGCGTGGGCCAACAAAAACCACGACTGGGACCTAAATGTACAGGGGTACACTATGCTTAGGAAGGATAGAAAGGAGGTCAGAGGGGGTGGAGTGGCTATGTTCATTAGAGATGATATAGAAATTGCTATGGTAGAAAAGGCAGAGGGAAACGTGGAGGCCTTATGGGTCACCTTACAATCCCCAGCAGGAGATAAGGTCAAGCTGGGAGTAGCATATAGGCGCCCCGGGATGAGTGATGTCCTAGAGGATGGTTTGCTGGACAACATCATTGCCCAGTGTGGTCCAAAAGGGGAAGGAGTGGTGTTGATGGGGACCTTAATATGCCAGGTACAAACTGGGAACCATGTCCTCTAAGGTGGCCAAGGAGCAGAGGCTGCTGGATGGCTTCCAGGATGTGTTCTTAACACAGCATGTGATGGAGCCCACAAGGGAGGGGCATGTCCTGGATGTGGTTCTGGCAGATGGGGATCTGGTAAAGGACATAGCTGTACAGGACCCCCTGACTGGGAGTGACCACAATACTGTCTGGTTTCAAATAAGCATGGGGGGAGTGGGGGTGAGATCTAGGACACTGGCAGTGGACTTCAGGGGGGCAGACTTTATGGGCATGGGAAATATTCTCAAGGATCACTTGAAGGGGATTACCTCAATGACAAGTGTGGAAAGAAGATGGGAGGTCATAAAGCGGGGACTTCATGAAGCAGTCAGGATCTGCGCTAAGTTGAAGCAATAAAGGGAGCAAGGTCACGTAACTATGCTGGTGGTCCAGTGAGGTACAGGTAGCAGTCAGAGAAAAGAAGGCGACTACAAAAATATAAAACAACAAGAGGATAGGGATAAGGAAATGTACCAGCTTGCATCTAGAAAAGTCACCAGTATGGTGAGGGAGCAAAGTCCAGTAAAGAGCAGCGGCTGGCACAGAGGATACATGGAGGGAAAAGGGTTCTTCCGGTACATTGGGGAGTGGAGAAACTAAGGGCCATCTCAGCAGATTGAGATCAGAAGGAGGGTGGGTGGAAGAGGCGAAGGACCAGGCAGAGGTATTTAACAGTACTTGCCTCTGTGTTCACTAGGGAGGGGATGGGATAGCTACAAAACAAGGCATGAAGGGGATGGGCGGCAGGGGTGGGATCAGGGGAGCAACAGAAATGGAGCAAGAGGAGGAAAGGTACCCAGGGGTCACATCTGGATAAGGATAAAAGACCAGTAAGGGAGGGACGGATGATGCTATCTCCACCAAAGGGTGTGGTTAGCCCTCAAGGCCCTAAGAAAACAAATCTCCTGGGCGGATGGCATTCATCCGAGAGTACTATGGGAATTGGTGGACATTTGGCTGCACCCCTGGCAGGAGCTTTCAGCAGGTCACTTGAGACAGGGAGGTACCTAGGGATTGGCGAGAGGCACATGTGGTACCAATCCATAAAGGGGGGTCGAGGGAAGTACCAGGTAATTATAGACCCATCAGTTTGACCTCGGTGGTGGGAAAATTAATGGAGAGTATTCTAAAGGAACGATTGGGGGTGTACTTGGAGGAGGTGGGAGGTCTGGATAGTCGGCAACATGGGTTTGTGCCAGGTAGATCATGTCAAACCAACCTTGTGGAGTTCTATGAATGGGTAACATCAGAACTGGACAGGGTAAGCCTGTGGATGTATTATTCTTGGACTTCAGCAAGGCATTTGACTCTGTCCCCACAATGGTCTGGTGGAGAAACTGATGGGGTTAGGGTAGGCCTTTGATGGTCAGATGGATTGAAAGCTGGCTAGCTGGACGCCAGGAGTAGTGGTCTGTGGGAGCTCTCGAACCCTAGAGAGGTTGGAGTGGGGCACCACAGGGCTCAGTCCTGGGTCCGATCCTGTTTAATGCATACATATGGACATCAGGGAGGGTATAGGGTGTGAAATGAGTCTCTTCGTGGATGACTCCAAGATGGGAGCAGTAGTTGAGGGAGAAGAGGGAGGGTGGCCCTGCAAGACCTGGACACCCTGGAAGCTGGGCTCACACATGGAAATTAAATTTCAATATCACCAAGTGCAAGGTGTTGCATCTTGGTCGAAACCTAAACACAGGTACACCCTGGGAGGGAGGCACTGGAGGCCTCAATGGGGAAAAAGACCTAGGGGTCATGGTGGATACATGTATGAATAACTCTGAGCAGTGCAGGAGGCAGCTAGCAAGGCAAACAGGATGTTGGGATGCATTGAAGGGGATCACCTCTAGGAGCAGGAAGTGATTCTGCAGCTGTACAATGGACTGGTTAGACCACACCTTGAGTACTGTGTACAGTACTGGAGACCACATTGAAGAGGGACATACAGCTCCTGGAGAGGTACAGAGGAGGGCAACAAAGATGATACGAGGGCTAGGGATTTGACTTATGAGGACAGACTTGAGGAGCTCTGCCTGTTTTCATTGGAGGAGAGGAGAGACAGGGGGACATGATTGAGGTCTTCAAGTACCTCAAGGGAATAAATAGGGTAAACACGGAGGGATCTTTAGACTAAAGCAGGAGGTATCACCAGAGGGCATGGTTTGAAGTTGGAAGGTGGAAGGGTGAGGGGGGAAAAGAGGAGGAGGTTTTTCACCGAGAGGGTGGTGGACCCTTGGAATGCACTGCCTGGTGAGCTGGTTCAGAGATCCACAGTGGAGGGCTTCAAGAGAGGGTGGGACAGACACAGAAAGTGGATGTATCAGATGATGGCCTGTCCCGGGGGGGGTGGGGATGGATGATAGGGGTTTCTAGAGAACAAGGGATGGAAGGATCTCGGCACCCAACTAAGGATCTAGGTTCGAGCAGACTCGATAGACCGTAAGGCCTAATCTGCTGGCAAATAGTATGTTAGTATGTTTGTCTGTGGACCTGTACTGCCACCCTAACCATGGTCTGAACTAGAATGTCTCAGGTGGGGGGTGGGAGTATGGCCCTTCCTCCCTCCCGTGGCCCTGCCATCGGGGAATCTGTGGTGGCACCCCTCCATGAGGTGACCCTGGGCACACAAGCACTGATCTGTAGGGAAGGAACAGTGCCAAGAAGCCCCCCCAAATCACCCCCTCTCGGTAGGAAAAAAAGCAAAATATGCAAAATGTAATGAGCTGCAAAGTGCTTTTTTTGCCATTGTACGATCACCATCTGTCCAACCCCACCACCTAGCCCCTATCTCCAGGGATTTACCCACCCCATTGGAATGCATCTTGACTTACCCCCATGGTGGGGCTGTTGGTGAGGGACTTCGCATAGAAATATAGAAGTTGTCAGCAGAAAAGGACCTCTTGGCCCACCCAGCATGGCCTAAAATGCCTTCCTACCGTGCTATAGCAGACCCTACTCTCTCCCTAAATGGATGCTGCTTTGTGATCCTGGGAGGGGAGTAGCCTAAGTTGGTTACATGGGTCTAGTTGAGGGTGGATGTCCTCCGGCGTGGCTGATGTTGCCTTTTCTGAATATGCTGATCCCTAGGAAGGCATGGCATACAATGACATAGCGATGCAAAGAGCGTTGGATGTCTGATAGACCTCACAAAGATCTCAAGCACCAACTGTCAGACCCCCACTCTCTACCAGTGGTTGGTCAAAAGCCGGATGCGTCCCTCACCCCTGTAGAGGAGAGCAGTCTATGAGTCATTCAATCATCCTCTCCCCAGCTAGCCCTCTGACATTCTGGGCTCACTTCCAAACCCAGAATGTTAAATTGTAAAGTGCTCAGCTGTGCTCTTCATTCATTTCATCTGCCAATATTGACAAAAACACAATAATAAAATAAGGCAAATAACACAAGTGATTTTTTGTAACATTTTAATGTGTGCTCCTCACACACCGTATTTTGCCACTCGTGTGCATGAATATTTAGTTTTACTCACCAGTGTTCAAAAGTGAGCAGTACCCACTCTGAATATGTCTTATCAGGAGCCCTACATGGCACAGCACAATGTTGGTATCACATGTGATACAGTACAGTGTCAGCACTGCATGAGGCAAAGTGCTGTGTCAGCATCACCATGGCACAACATAGTGTTAATCAGTAGTATGCCACATGGCAGTATTCGTCAGCATTGCCTGTGGCACAGGGATGTGCAAGCAGTGCAAGTGGCACAGCTTACTGATGACAATGCAGTGTGGTGTTGGCAGTGTATGTAGCACCACACTGTATCTGCATGTCATCTAGCAAAACACGATGCCTGCATAGAATGTGGCACCGAGACTGACAGCAGTGCAAATGGCACTGTGTGAGTTAGCAGTGCATACTGAACTGCAGAATGTCAGCTCTGCAACTGACACATTGCTGTGTCAGCTCTGTTTGTGACACACTGTGGTGTCTGCATTGCACGTGGCCTAATACGGGGCTGCCACTGCATGTGGCCCAGCAGTGTCTGCACTTCATATTGTAGAGCGCATCTTTTTTCAGTGCATGTGGCAGAGGGAAGTGACAGCAGTTCTCATGGCACAGCAAAGTATCAGTAACACATGTTGCATAGTAAAGTAACAGTACTGCACATGGCACAGCATGGTACCAGCAGAGCATGTGCAGGGACAGTGCAGTGACACTGGTTGGGAGCACATGCGGTACAACCACAGTGAAATGCCATGTGTGTGCCTGCCACCTGCAGGTTGGGTTGTCTCAGAAGCCTGCCATCTGGGCTGAGTGGAATCAGAAGGAAGTGGCCATTCCATATGCTGGGAGGAATGGTTGCTGGTGAGATAAGCCTGAGGTGCGTGTGTCACTCAAGGATGGCTTCTACTCCCTTAAGCTGCCTGCATCTGTTCCCATGAACTACTTTGCACAACTGCTAGACACATAGCATCCCTCAATAAAAGCATAGTCTGTGGGTCTGGATCCCCCAAACAGCCTCTTCCCTCCACCTAAGCAGCACCTCCTCCCAGTACACAAAGCTGAGCAGCACTTCTCTGCTGTGGATCTTCCTCTTCCATCCCCCAGAGAGGGAGTGGCAGCTGCAGGAGGTAGCTTGTCTGTGGGAAAGGGGTTTCTGCTGTTGGATGGGGCAGAATACAGTAGTGCCTCCAAGTAGCAGTATCCAGGAGCCCTAATGCTCTCACCAGGCATCTCAGGCAGGGCATGATAGTGTGCTTGTGATCCCCTTTGGAACAATGTAGTTCACCTGCAGGAGAGAAAAACATGTTTACTTTAAGTATATTATGCCCAAACAAGTTGCCTGTAGCCTCAGTAGTCCCCATTAGCAACTACTGTGCCTGCAGAATTCTCCCCACAGCTTGAGCATCATCTGTGGCAGATTGGTGATGGCCATGACATTGTGGGTAACCATGTGTCTCTAACACAGCAACCTGAGCTGTAGGTGGCCATTGAAAGAAGCTGGGTGGTGCAAAACTGGAGAAAATTCCTCAGCTGGATGGCACTCAGCCTCCCCGAGGAATACTGTGGTTGCCCTCTTGGATCTCATGCTTCCTATTCCATTTTCTTTTGTAGTCCAAGCTTAATTTCTTTGACTCCCTCTCCATTACAAGAATTAAGTCCTCACTTCTTGTTCCTACTGTACCCTCCAATTAATAGTCTCCTTTCACTGTTGCAGCTCTCTCAAGTCCCCCTTTTAGCCACATTCATGTTTTTTTTTTCCTTTTTTTTTGTGCTGCACCTCCTTTTGCCATCATCCTTTGTCATTTCTAGCTGAAAATAACTTGTACAGCCACTAGCAGGCAGGGCTAAAAGTCCATCTGCCTGACAAGATTTTCAGTAGCCCAGAACAATTCATTTCAACAATGTTGTTTTGTCATGCATATAGCTTTCATACATTTTAGTTGTTCCTACTTTTTTTCTGTTGGGGCTTATTTCAGTTCCTTCTAACAAACACAGCAAAATGTAGAAAAATATCAAATAGCCAAAAAACTATGCGTAAAAAAACCAAAAAACAGAATGAATGGGTACATTTTTCTGGAAGGAGTTGCATTGAAAATATGCCTGCTTGGAAACAGCAGTACAAATCTTAAAGTCCGATAGGAATATTCCACATGCACATTCTACACCTGGGGACCCTTTTCATTGTGGCACTACACCAGAAGGGAAGGAATGTGGTTGCACAACTCTGAGCCTTAGAAAAGGCATGCTTCAGTGAGTACTGCATGAAAAACCAGCTACTACAGACAGACTTCAGAGCATTCTTACACTAGCAACAAGAAATGGTCTGCAAACAGAAGAAAAACTTAGAGCAGGCTGAGGAAAAGGTAGAATTTTTGTTTATCTTTTAAACAGTAATTTGATGAAAAATCTAGGCAAACGTAAGCCTTTGTTATGTATTTGCGGACATCATTTGCCTTGACTTTTTGAAGTGGAACAGCAGACGATTTGAGGTGGTAGGTAGAGAATTTGGAACAGGGGAGTCAGTTTTGGAGAAAAAGTCTGGGGGAAGAAGAGCACTAAGGTCGGTGCAGGCTGTATTGAAAGTACTGGCAATAGCCTTCTGGTCAAGGGTGGTGGCTCCATCAACCATCAGTAGGGTTGGGGAGGATTTGAACTGCTTCCCTGTGACTTCCCTAATATTGTCCCAAAAAGCTCTCCCATCTCCCCAGGTGTTGGTGAGGGCTTCCTTGTAGTATGTACTCTTCGTCAGTCATATTTGTTTTGTGCAGTTGTTGTGAGTCTGTTTGTAGTTTTGAATGTCCAGTTGAGTACCTGTGGCCCTAGCTATTACCCAGAGGTGGTCCCTTGATTTTAACTGAGCCAGCAGCTCAGCCGTGAGCCAGAGATTGAAGAGTGCCTTGACTTTGCACTTTTCTATTGGGGAGTAGGAGTCACAGGCAATGTTGAATGTGGTGATGAAATAATCAAGAGCCGGGTCAACATCCAGTGCATTGTATATGGGAGACCAGTCTTGCCGACTAAGACAGGATTTGAGATGGGTCAGTTGGCTATGGGGTAGGACTCTGCAGGAAAGGGTTTTAGGAGGAGGCTTACAAAACTTATTTGACCAGCTACAGATGACAAGGGAATGGTCACTGAGTGAGTCTGGGAGGACAGTGGTGTTGTTGATATGGGTTGTATATGTATGGATTGTATATGTAAATTGAAGTTTAGGGACTGGTCCAAGAGAACTCCAAGGTACTTGAATGAGGTGACATTTCCAATAGGAGAGCCCCCAGCTCCAGATACCCCAAAGCTAGGTTGACAAGATTTAAGCTTGGAGCTAGTCTCAAATAACATGTCCTGGATTTTAGTTTCATTGAGTACTAGCTTGTTGTTCAGAGAGCCAAGTTTTAATTTGATGAAAGTCTGTAGTAAGCCATGAGTTGATATCAGAAATACACTTTGAGCTAGTATACAGCACAATATCATCAGCATATAGGAGGGATGAGGAGGAAGTGAGACTGAAGGTTATATTGTTTATAAATAATGAAAAGGAGGGGGCCAGGATGGAACCCTGAAGGACACCAATATTTACTGTTGCCTGTACGAGAGGGTCAAATTATACTTTACCACTTGTTTCCTATTGGACAAGTAACTGCTGAACCAGACTACTACAGTGGGAGTGAAACTCATAGTTTGTAGGGTGTTGAGTAGAATAGGATGATCTACAAGGTCAAAGGCCTTAGTCATGTCTATGAAAACTGCCCCAGTGAGAAGGCCGGATTCCATAGCTGAAAGTGCATGTTTATATAGATATCCATGTGGAGGCTGTGTGATTCAAACCCATGTCTGGATGATCTAAAATAATATCTCCAAACCACAGTATTTTTAACTGTAATGTATACCTCACATCAAGGTATAAATATGCATGTTCCAGTCCTTTTCTCCCAACATCCCTGCTACAAATTTTCTGTAGCATGTGGTTTTAAATAAAACAATTTTTATTTGAATGAGACAGCCAAATGCTTTTTAATCCCAAAGTGTGCATACAATATAATTTCATCATCATTTATTGATTTTAAAAATCGCCTTCCTGAGCTCAGGGCACCCTTTACAGCCATCATAAAACTCACAATAAAACATCAATACATATAATAACAATATATAAAATATAAATAAACAAAATCAGCCTACAATAATTCATACAATTAATTATATTAATTCTGTGGATTTACTGTGCTTCTTTCAGGTTCCATAAAAGCCTGATTAAACAAATATGTTTTGAGGGTGGTTGTGAAGCCCTCCACGGTCAGGCTATCTCATATGCGATGAGGCAGAGAATTCCACAGGGTCGGGTGATAAAGGTAAAGGCTCTTCCTCCCAATGTCTTCAAACATACCCTGGGAATCTCTGGCAATCCCTCATCAGAGGATCAGAGACGGAGGGAAGAACAGTAAGGGAACAAAAGGTCTTGCAGGTACTGTGGTCCCTGATCATGCAGGGCTTTATAGGTCAACAATGTGACCTACTATAATGTAGTTATAACACATACCTGTATGACTGCCGTGGCTTGTGTCAGCACTTTTTTGCAGCAGTGCATATTTTTATTTTTACTGTGAGGTATACATTACAGTTTAAAAAAATAATTGTGAGATATGTTTTTAGACAATTCATGCAGTACAGTAGATGTTTCATCATTTTTTTTTAAATATGCATTTGACACGTGCTTTAACTTATGTAGACTCATTCCTAGGCAAACACGTTCTGTTCTTTCCTGGATAGTTGTGGCATACAGTTTTTTCTCAGTGCCTGTGAAAATCTGTTACAGTATAACCTTCCATTTTAAAAATTATGGGAGCTATTCATAATATAAAATGGTATGGACATATTGTTTTATAGCAGTAACCTTTTCTTTTTTTTTTTTTTTAATTTACCTTACTTTTTCTTCCCCTCCGCCTCTTGTCAGTGCTTCTGCCCTGGTCACAGTGCTCCTGAGATCACACCACCTATTAAGCCCCTCACTCCCCTGGTCACTCCTGGCTTAACCCCAGGAGGCGGGCATGGTGTCAGAGGGGCACCGGTGCTGGAACCGTATTCGGTTGGGGGAGCCCTTGGCCAGATGGCTAGTCAAGTCTTAGGGAGTAGGGCATCATAGAGATGTCTGGCGAGGAGGATTTTATCCCTATAGGCTGGGGCGGAGACACGCAATGACGCCGGCATCTGTCCCGCCCCAGTGCTCATTGATTATGTGCGGTGCATGGAGTGATGCACCCAGCTGCCACTAGGCATCACTACACATCAAGCACAGGTACCCCCCACACCCTCCCCCGGAGAAGGAGAGCAGTCCAAGAGATGCTCAATCCTTCTCCCCCCGGTTGGCCCTCAGACAACCCGGACTCGTTCTCAAACCTGATTCATCACATCTCAAGTGTAAATCCAACCACTGTGCTGGAGGGCCAGCCAGTAGTAACCTTTTCTGACAAAATTGGATTGATAATATATTTTAGTTGATGTATGATAGTTTTAAAGCTGCTTTTATTACTATACGTTAGAGGTGATTGCATGTCCTGCTGCTTCACAGATGAGAACTGTCTCTTAAATGAGATCTTAAATGAGATATTTACAACCAGTGTCCTTAGTGAAGCCAGCTCTAAGCAGACAATAGACTTGACTTCTTCCCTTCCTCCATGGTATGTTGCATAAGTGTTAATGACCATAGCTCAGTTATCTTTCAAAGTGTGAGTGGAAGCTGCTAACAGATTCTCTTTGAGAAGAGGGCACTATGAAACAGTGTATTTATGACTTGTAATTTGAAACATTCTATCTAACATTGTTTCAGAGTTTCAAGACTCAAAGACCATCAAGAAATACAGTAACTGTAATGTTGAAATAAAATGTATACACATAGCTCTGAATGAAATTAAATGCGAGCTAAAATCAAGTAAAAATTTATGTTAAATGGTTTCACTGCTTACTCTGTTAGTGGAAGCTAGTTAAATACAAGCCAAAAATATCAATGCAGAAGAAAGTATAAAGATTAGAGCGGAGGAGGAGAAAACATTAAATAATCAAACTACCAAGAATAATATACATACTGCATGTAGAATAACTGAATTAATAGCTGATAAAGAGGATAGGAAATACCAAATCTAATAAAACAATTGAACACACTGTGGAAATAAGGTGAATTATACAGATGCAGTAAAGTTGACAAAAACGAAAATGTCTACTTGTCATACAGTAGAAGTTATGGGAATGCAAAATGGGTATATGAAATAAAATCCTAATTAGACAAGTACCAAACAGAAAGGTACTGTAAAACTGCCAAAGTAAAGCAAATAAAAAAATTCTCACTTGCCTAGCACTAGCATTTTGTAAAAGTCATTCTGTCTCAGAAATCTGGCATTTTAGTTTTATGTTGGAGCAGTTCGATTTGGAGAAATGGGGAAAGTACTGTAAGTAGGTGGGCAGAAATCATGATTAATACCTGATAATGAAGTAATAGACCAGTGTCATTTATCCCAGTTGAGTCAAACCAAATAGTCCTCTATTCAAGTTTGTACATCAAATTAATTATACATAATGCAATAGATACACATCAATTCAAATATTTTCCTCTACATGTTCATATGTCTATATTTCTAAAACAAAAAAGAAAACTACCAGAAAACAAAACAAAATGGAAATGACCACTTATTAAACACTGTAAACTTGACCATCATATATTTTTATTAAACTGTATGTGCATGCTGACACCCTTGCTATCTGTAGTAGCATGCTGTAAACAATTAATATAACATAATATAAATAGTAATAAAAATATTTCCCATTGCATTATGCTTGGAGTGCTAAATGAAAAAAAAATTAATGAAACAGATTTTAGATGGAATATACAGTAGGAAGCTGCTACAGGGTGGTGGTGAACACAAGAGGGTACCTTCAAAGTTACAACTTAATTATACCAAGGGTATCATAATGTCATTGATTAAAAGAACTGTGATTGTAATAACAAATGACACACTGTACTGTACATGTATATAACATAATGGAAAATTGTTTACAATCCTGAACTGTAAAAAAAAAAAAAAACTTTTATATCATCTGCAATAAAAACTATTACCTGAAAAAATAATTATACCATTTCTAGTCAACAGTGTAGCCTTTCAGTACTGTATATAACATAATGGAAAAAATGTTTTCAATCCTGTACTGTAAAAAAAGAAACATTTTATGTTATCTGCAATAAAAACTAATAACTAAAAAAACAAAAACAGTGTAGCCTTTGGAACGAACTTGGTTTGCATAGTGCAGTATATGAAAATGAACAAATATTAAAAAAATGCTGTCCCATTCATACATATTGCACTGCATGGGTAAAAAACAATGACCATAACTTGTGTAGTTGTTCTCATGAAATGCCTGGCTGAATAAAAAATTCATGATATACTGTGACTGATAAACAGATGGACGCAGTGGCACACTATGGGTGAATGTACACAGGCGTTTCACTTAACACTGACCATTTTACTCTGTCTCACTGGAGGAGAGGAGAGATGGGGGGATTTGATCAAAACTTATAAATACTTAAAGGGGATGAATAAGACTAATACAGATGGGATTTTTCAGATTAGAAGAGGGAGGGATATGAGAGGGCACCAGTTTAGATTGGAGGGGGGGAATACTGAGGGAAATCAGGAGACAATTTTTTCATAGAACGGGTGGTAGACAAGTGGAATACTTTGCTCTGGGAGGTGGTATCCTGGTGAATGATGGGTGGTTTTAAGAGAGGATGGGACAGAGTGGGGGGGTAATGATAAGGAGGGGGTGGGGAGTGTGGGGCAGCTGCAAGTTGAGGGCTAGCTGCACAATCGGGCAGACTTGATAGACTGTGAGGCCTGTTTTTCTGGCATTTTCATATGTTTGTATTGCCATCAGTGCTGCCTTGATACTCAGTAAGGTTGTAACTCACTTTGATTTTCAAAACATGTTGTGGACCCCTGACTTTGCAAGGCTGCATTTATGGTGGTAGGATAACATGGTTAATCTAAGGTGAAATGCCTCTGTACATTCAGCAGTAGTGTGCCACTGTTTCCGTCTACTTACTACATTATGATGTTTTCAGTCACCAAGCATTTTGTGAAAGCAACTACACACATTCTGTTTTCTTGGGGGTGAGAGGTGCAGAAACATAGAAACATAGACTTTGACGGCAGATAAGGACCGCTTGGCCCACCTAGTCTGCTCATTTCCCTACCTACAGGATACACAGCAGATCCTAGTTAACCAACAGCCTATTTCTTCCTACCCCCCACAAGAATTGCCTGATGTCTGTCCCATGCATTCTTGAATTCTCCCACAGTTTTAGATCCCACAACCTCCTCAGGAAGGCTGTTCCTTATGTCTACCATCCTCTCTGTGAAAAAATACTTCCTCACATTGCCTCTTAGCCATCCCCCCATATCTTCAAATTGTGTCCCTTTGTTCTTGCACATTTTCTTTTCTGAAAGATGCTACTCTTTTGGACTTTGTTGATTCCACTGAGGTACTTAAAAGTTTCTATCATGTCCCCCCCCTTTCCTCAAGGGTATACATATTAAGCTCCTTTAGTCTCTCCTCATATGGCTTCTCTTGCAGACCCTGAACCAGTTTAGTTGCCATCCTCTGGACTGCTTCCATCCTGTCTATGTCCTTACAGAGATGGGGTCTCGAGAACTGGACGCAGTACTCCAGATGGGGTCTCACCAACTGTCTGTACAGAGGGGTAACAACTTCCTGTTTTCTGCTGGTGATGCCTCTCCCTATACATTCCAGTAGCTCCCCCCCCCTCACCTCACAAATGCCCTAGCCAACACATTCACTCAAGAGTACTCACTCAGATATAATGATTTATGAACCCTGGCTGTCTCACCGTTTCTCTGCCGTAGGACAGGGAGCCTTTAGCTACTGCATGCCTAAGTTGTGGAACTCCCTCCCAGCAAACATTCGTCACTTGTCTTCCTCCCTTGATCTTAACTCTTTGCTCCTAGATCACTTCTCCCCTACCTGCTCATGTGTCTAGGCCATATAACAGCGCTCAGGTGGCAGCCTTGACTGGCACATCCTATTTAATGTTTAATGCTTACTGGCATAACCACATTTTATTGTACTGAGTTTTACTGTGTCTGTCAAGAGTCTTATCAATTGCTCCCTCATGCTATTCATGTATTATTTCCTAACCCATTGTGTCTGTCACTAGCTGGTACTATGTACTATGTATTTTGTATTTGTACTATTCTTTGTACTTGCTTACATTCAACCATCTATGTACTACCCCTCCCCCAGAACGCATCTGGAATCGAGCAGTAACCTGCTCAGTATGCCTTCCTGGTAAAATGCTTAAATAAATAAATTCCCCCCCAGCCCTCCCTACTGCCTTCTCACATTGCTTGCTAACCTTAAGGTCATCTGATATGATTATCCCCAGGTGACAACCTCTTCTCCTGGACACCTACGCAGTTATCTATGCTGCAGGTGTGAAGGGCTTAATGTGGTATGATGTGTCAGTGCTAGTTTTCTTATGTTTTTCACAAGGTGAACGTGGTGAAAAGCATTGAATGGGAGCAAAAAACAAAGAAAACCGTACATTCACTAGGGCTTGTGTCAGATCCAGTATGTCCCTCAGATCCTTAAAATTAAATGTATGAAATTTGGTAGGAAAACCAGATCACATGCTCCCTGTTCCTCTTGCAAGAGAAAAAATAATAACTGAAGTATGGTCAAGACTTCTTACAGAAGAATTTTCTTTTTATGGAAATGTGTCAGTGGAAGTGGAAGTGCCTTTCCTTGCACTAAAAGAGGTAGCACACAATGGTTGCATTTTTTTTGTTTAGTTATTTAACCAGGTGAGACACACTAAGCTGAAAGCTTTTTTTTACAGTCACAACCTGGGACACAAGGAAGTTAAGTGACTTGCTCAGGGTCACACAGTATGCAAGTGGAAGCTGTGGGATTCAAACCCAGGTCTGATTTGCTGGATGTCACCAGATTTACAGCTCAGAACCTTAAACCACTGCACTATACTACCTCTACTTAAGTCTACTAAGTAGGTAATCTGCTTCTAATGGAAATTTTTGCTTGATTTCTGCTCCTCCAACATTTCAGAACATCACTAATGAGCCCAGATGTTTAATATGAATGAACAGTGGTCTTCCCTTCTGGTCTGCTAACTTGAAGCAGATGCTTAAATGATGTTTGCTCCCTCCTCTCTGTCTCTGTGTATTTCTTTGGGTGTGACATGTGTTGGGAGGGGTGCATTGGTTTGAGGATTAGGTAATTGGGCATGGCAAACACTGATTGAGGAGGAAAAATCTTGGCTCAGAGAATTACCATTAACCCTTCTCACCTCAGACTGCCTTTTCATGCCATTTTCATAACTGCAGGGCCTGGTCAGTGCATCGTTAGCATCTGTTCATTTTTGTTGCCCCTATTTAATATGAAGATGGGATTTCTTAATGCATGCTCCATCACAATGTGATGTGCTTAGTGGTGTAGATGAATGAGGGACCAGCTTTTTTTATGCTGTCTGTTTAAACCAAAGGACCAGCTACAGTGCATTCTCCAATAAACTGTGATTTCACACTAAGTGGAGACTGTACTAAATCTGTCCATATAGTGACTCTGCTGGTTTATCAACTAACATATTGTGGGTGACACAAAAAATATCACAGGCTGATTAAATAATAGCACCCCCCAAGTATATTATTAAGTCATAATTAATCTAATCAAAACCTGCAGAGTCCGGCACCTTTACTAAAAATTAACTAATAGCAGAGGTTCTTTACATAGAATGGTATCTCTGGGGCATCAAGTTGGGATAAGGAACTACCGTGTTTGCTCTTTTCTGCAGAGTTGTAAATTCAGTTAATACTCTACTGCAGATGATCTTGTTTTTCATGTGTACAGTATCCAGTAACCTAACTTGTTTCTAATCAAATCACCAATAAAAATTTGGTGAACTGCAGTCACGCTTCCAAACTAAAGACTAGCACTCTAGTCATTCTCAGTCTACACTAACTCTAATATTCAACCACTCTTTTAACTGGCTCTAATTTTTTACTGATTTTTATGTTGGCTCGTGCTTGCGCTGCCAGCCAACATCTTGCAGTAGTAGCAGATTTGGAGACGCGGTCACTGTTGGGCGAATGAAGGGCATGCATCAGTAGGTACATCCCTCATTCCCCAATCAGCCAGCAGCAGGCACTGACATCATGAATCTCTAATGTGGCCACCAGATCTAAGAAAAGGTCCGCTGCAATGAGAGTGAAGCTCTCATGCAGCGTGACCACAACACGCCTCCCAACAAGCACACAACATGGTGGCAGTAACTGCCGCCACCTCCTGTCACAATGCTGATGGGGAATCCCACTCCCTGTCAGCATAATGACAACCCCTCCCATTTAAAATGTATGCCGAGGAGTGCCCAGTCCCCCTCGGCATCATGCACCCCACAACAGTTTTTGATTGCCGACAGGAGGCCCAATTCCCATTGGTGGTTGTCCCCCATCCCGTTTATTTTGCCAACGGGGGAGTCCACTCCCCATTGGCATAATGTCACCCCCTGCTTTTTGTTCTGTGCTGAGGGGTGCCCAACTCGCCGGCTACAGCAGCACTTCTAAAACTTAGGTGGCATGCTGGGAGCTCACCCCAGCGTACAAATTTCGCAAAAGAAAAAAACTGTCCCCAATGTTTTTTTTATTATTTTTTCTGTAAACCTGTAAAAAGAAAATGGTCCCTCAGGGTCTCCTGCCCCTCCCACAACTCATGCCCACCCTCTGTGCATCCTGCCACCCCCCACCCCCTTCACCCCATATTTACCTCCGGAGTCCAGTCGGATGATCTTCGGTGGACCTGGAACACGTCTGCACTCTTCAAAGCTGACCTCGAACTTAAGAAATGCTGGTAAGCTGTATAATGGCATAAATAGGGTTTTTTCAACTTTGGTGCATATCTCAGCCATTTTGGAGAATTTTTGCACCAAATTTTCAACATGGGGTTATTGGGACCCCTCCTCATAAAGTCAGACACTGTCATGGTGTTATTCCGTTCTGAAAGGTGATTTCACAGTCACTGCAAGGAATCATCTTTCTGGACCAATTAATGAAAGGACAGTGCCACTGTTCATGGGGGTGTCTCAATAGGCCTATGTTGCAAATTTGGTGTAAAAAATCAAATAAATGGCTGTTTTATGAGTGTGCATTGCGCAGTTTCCATGCACGCTCATAACTTCATGAATCTGTAATATTTTCACTCCAGATTTTCAACATTGGCATTTTTCCACACCTCCTTATGAACAGTACAGCTGTCATGTTACATATCCTGGCCGAAATGTTTTTTCGCACGTCCGTGCAGAATAGTGTGGTCGCTAGCAAAATCAGTTTTTGGGAGAGTTTGAGGAAATGATGGTGGCACTGTTCATGAGAAGAACTCCTAAAATTCCTATGTTGAAAATTTGGTGATGAACTTCCATAAAATGACTGTGTTATAAGTGTGCATTGTGCAGTTTCCATGCACCCTTGTAACTTCAAAAATTTGCAATATTTTCATGCCAGATTTTCAACACTGGCATTTTTTCACACCTCCTTATGAACAGTATAGC
Source organism: Neoceratodus forsteri (assembly GCA_016271365.2). NCBI lineage: Eukaryota > Metazoa > Chordata > Ceratodontiformes > Ceratodontidae > Neoceratodus > Neoceratodus forsteri. Next base: position 12,376,022 of record CM057456.1, read on the forward strand.
TGTCATTTTCACATCCTGCCCTAAATGTGTTTTCACACTTGTGGCACACAATGGCATTGTCACTGTGCAAAATCAACATTTTGGACAAATTAACAAAATCACAGTGCCACTGTTCATGAGGGGGAGGTCCCAAAATGCCTATGTTAAACATGTGGTTAAAAAAATCCCCAAAATAATTGTAGGATGTGTGTTGCACACTTTCTCTGCATACCATAACTTCACCAATTTTTCGTATTTTCACCCAGATTTTCAACATTGCCATTTTTTACATCTCCTCATGAACAATACAGTTGTCATTTTCCACATACTCCCTAAAATGTGTTTTTGTCCCTGTGTTGGCAAATGGCATAGCCACTGTGCAAAGCCACCTTTCAGCAAACAAACTGATAGTGCCGCTTTTCATGAGGCGGGTTCACAAAAAGACCATGTTGAAAATTTGCGGAAAATACCAGCAGACTACCTATGGTGTTATGGTTTAACTGTAGCACCCACCACCCTGGCCCACAGACTGACAGGCATAAGGGGTGTGACTTGGGGTCATTGGCTGCAATGCTCATGCCATTCCACCCCAAACCCCACCCTGCAGCCAGTGACAGGCATCGTGGTGTGCCTTGCACTGTTTGGCCACAAAGTTCACCACATTCTCCTATACTACACCCACCTTAGAATATTTCCTTATGGAATGGGGTAAGTATAATGCCCAAATACCCCAAAGCACACCACACCACTTGTCAGTGTCTACAGGGTAGGGTGAGGTACAATGGCATGAACGTTACAGCCGATGACCCAAAGTCACACCCCAATGCCTATTGCTCTCTACAGTGTGGGGGTGGGGTTGGCATCACTTCAATACTTCAATGCCATTCCTATTATGCATCTCTAACTCTGGCACTACCAATGCCAATGCCAGTGAGACAACATTCGGCATTGACAAATGCTTGTTTAATACCATTCACATTACAATTTTGAATTTTAAAATGAATCCTGTTTCTTTAATTGTACTGGACATCTAATCCCATGAGCATGGGGAGAAGGCTTTCCAGTAAAGTCAGAGTCTCTTTTCTCTTCTTCCCTTGTGTTTTTTATGTGTCAGCTCTATGCCCTCATGGTGGTGTTATTCAGTAACTCTTTATTTTTAAATTCAACTTTATTAAGTTTATTGTTAACAGAGCGAAAAGAAGACATTTCAGCAGAGACTTAGTTAAAAAAAGAAATAACACGTATTACATTATGAAAGAAATTAGACATTTTCTTGTAAAACCTCCCCCCCCCTTTATGATCCTCCACCCTACACTCCCAAACCTCCCACCCTCGCTCCCCCCTGCTAATATGCCTTGGGAGGATCCGTTCATCAGTATGCTTACCAGGATTATGTTACGTTCCAGTACTCGGCCTGGATTGAAGCAAATAAAGCATTTGAAAGGAGCTCCATATCAATTCGTATTTTGCAATACTATCCCTTCTCATAGCCCGAAATTTTTCTGTATTCAAGTTAAATAGCAATTCTTGTAACCACTACATGTAAGTAACTGGGGTGTCATCCAACCAGTACTTTTAGCACCACCTTCTTAAGCTTAAGCTGAAATTAAGGCCATATAATATCTTCTAACTTTGACCGTGATGCCAGTATAATCACCTTCAGTAACTCTTTATAAGCAAGTTACATTGTTCATGTTGTTATATGGATGGATGAATGAATGAATGAATGATGTCATTGCCTATAGTACAACCTGGCTGGTTGATACTCCAGCCCCAGCCAATCACATTTACAACAACAAATACATCATTCATTTATTTCATTCATTCATCTGATACCTACATTTCTTAAAATAGCATTTTCTCTTGCCAGCACTGTCCAATTCTGTAGTTGTCCCACCCAACCTTGAAAAGTTTAGATCAGTATTTGTAATATGTATGCACATATAGGTATATATACTGTGTTCAAATACTGTACATGACAAAATGAATGCACGACGCTTTTTGTTTCAAAAAAGAAATACAGAACTTGATGTGTTTTAATGGGTTTATAATGCTAAGGCAGGCATGCATATTAACATTCCCTTTGTTTCAGTCTGCAGCTTTTCACATAAGCATAATATATAGAGTATGTTAGCAACGTACAAAACACTTCTCACTGTTTATATTTGTATTTCTCTGTTTATTTATCCCACTGGAATGGTTTGCACCCTTATTTCCAGAGAGCGATGCGTAGTAGAGGAGTTCTATAGTGTGAAACTAGTCATGAGTATGCAACATTCTAAAACTGCTTACTGCAAATCAGAAAAGCACCATTTCCTACATTGCAGTGTGACTTCTTTAAATAGTTTATTTGCTATTACCAAAGAATGAAAAACTTGAAACCATGCTTGTTGCATTATTTCTTCTTTTACTGAGGAATATTTCATGGCAGCAACTAATATTGCTTAATATATGAGACAAAGGAATATTAGTAATGGTGATGACATAAGGCCCACAATTTGATGTCTCTCTCTACGGTATATAAAGTTATACTATTTAACCCCCAATGAAATTCTGAGTACACTATGATTTTATAACTTTTTCTTAGCCTTTGTGAATTTGCATACTGAGAGTCATAAAACTACAGGTACAGTATCAACTGAAATAAATGATTTAAACTTACTATTGTTACAAACATTGTGCAGTTATTTAAATTTTGTTTTTAATTTACAACAGTTTATGAGTTTATGATTCTGCCAGTTGTCAGGAAGCAGTATGAAAAATGACAATATTATCTTTTGTTAATTCATTGCATTTTACACTAATTGAATTAGACTTTTTTCAACCCTCCACTAGTGACTTGAATCAGTTCCCATCACATATGCAGAACGACACATAGTCTTCCCATAAGAAGCGTTCTCAAGTAACACACCATTAAACTACTTTAGCATCATGGCACATAGCTTTGCTAGAATGAATTACTGTATTAATTTTTATTTTTTACTTTTATCATATCGGAAGCATGTGTCACTGTTGTAAAATTTATAAGAAACACCTAAAAATACCCCCCCCACACACACACCAAATGAAACTCAATGGTGTTGGATGTTTGCTCTAATAATATAAGTGGAGTCCTTGTACCACCACTGAATCAACCTTTTTCCTGGTCATTCTGCAAACCTTGTTAGTGTGCTGTTATACAGGTTCACACTCAGGGTTGAATAGGGCAGTGGGATAGACCTTTCACAACCTCTTTCTGTGCTCTGCTGTTTGCTTGACTTTTTCAACAGATACAGTACTGTATTTTAATTTGATGTTTTAGGGTCTCTGAACTGGCTAATATTAATGGCATAGAAATATGAGCAAACACATTGCTGAACAAGACAGTCTCGGTGATATGGATAAGTGAATAACAGACCAGTTATAAGTGCCATAATGTATTGGGTTTTATTTGTCTTATTATTGCAGTTCACAACTATGAATTATACACAAGTTTCATTATTGCCAAGTCCTATTCCTACTGATTATAAATAATGAAAGTGTCTGGTCAGTGTGGTACTGTAGCTAACACTGATAGTACAGAAGGTGTGACGTGGACTTAGTCAGAGCACAGCTGCTAGTAAATTCTTGCTAAGGTTGCAGAAAAAAGATGAGCCAATTTCATTCAATTATGGACTAATTTCACATGATTTTGTGGCAGTGAAAAATGATATTTTGTGATCTAAATTTCACAGTATGCCATAAGTCAGAATTTTTTGAAAATGTGGGATCAGAGCTTGCAGGTGGGGTGGGTCAACTAAACCAACAGTGAAAAATGATTAATTTTAAACAGAGGGATCTGTGCTGGCTGGCAGGGGTCCCCTAAACTACCAGGGAAAATGTTTAAATTGAAACTGGGTGATCAGGCCTTCCGGGTGGGGTCTGCAAAACTAAAAGGGAAAAATGTTTAATTTGAAACAGGGGGATTGGAGCTTGTGGGCAGGATCTGCTAAAACAACCAGGGAAAATTGTTTCATTTTAAATAGGGGGATTGAGGCTTGCAGGTGGGGATCCACTAAACCACCATGTTCATGCAATATATCTATATTTCTAAAAACAAAAAAAAGAAAACTACCAAAAAAATAAAAACAGGAGTGACCACTTATTAAACACTGCAAACTTGACCATCATCCAGTATATTTTTGTTAAACTGTATGTGTATGCTGACACTGTTGAAGCTTGCTGTAAAAATTAATATAAAAAATTAAAATATTTCCCAATGCATTATGCTTGGAGTGCTGCTGTATATAAAAAAAAAACAAAACGCTCAAACAGCAAGGTCCTGACATGGAATGTAGACTGTGGGGACACCTACAGGAAAATTGATGTGATCAATATAAATTATACAAAGGCTAGAAAGAAAGCTTGAATCTAATTGGTCAATGCTCAACTTCACCAGTGAGGTTATCTCAGTATAAACTCACTATACTAAGATTGGGCACAGTGACCGCAGCTAACTTAAAAATATTGGTCTTCACACTGACTGTAACACCTGTATTGTCCCGCTCATGCTTTCAAGTGCTATGCAGAGAAGACACCTCGTAACCCCTGTTACCGCCAACATTATCATTTCCCCAGTCCTTGTCAAGGATCAAAAAGCAACACACCAGCTGTAACCATTTTCTTCATTTCCAGAACAAATTTTCTCAGATTCCAACCAAAACAGCTGTTATGCACACATTTGCTTCACTGAAACTAGCAAAGCACACAGTCAGCCATTCCACAGAAAGTCACATGGAGCAGTAGCGGCCATGACTAACATTTACAAATAAACCAACAGTCCTCATGTTAAAACCACATTAAACTGAATTTCCCCCTCAGAATTTACCAGGCTCTTACCGACCCATTACAGAACACTGGATGTCTACTCCCTTAGCTCACTTGTTCCCAATGTGCAACTTCACCATGCAAGTCATCTCATCAAATAACAGGCAGTGGGACTGGCTCAAATAAAGTATGTGGGGATGTTAGACTGAGATGGGAAAGCAAAGTAAACCAAACAAAAAAAAACAGAAAACAAAACTAGGGAAGGGGGATACTAATCTACAGCACAAACAGAAAACTGTCTGTGGGGAGCAGTGAGGTTAAGACACAGAGCAACTCATATATCAGCAACACCACCTAGTGGCCAAAAACAGGTCTATTTTTTCAATACTTATACCTCCACATTGATAAATGACCTGAAAATCAACCAAAAGAAAAGATTTCCAAATTTTTTTCCCCTATTATAAATGAGCCACTGTATAATAGCAATAATGCACTCCAGGGTGTGGGTTGTGCTGGGATAATCTCACTTCTGAGGCATTGGATGCACTTGGCCTGCAGCCTCATGCCCAACCACCCCAGGTGTGAGGTTATCCCAGCAAAAACCCACATCCTGTCTTGCATTATTGCTTAATTAAACTACAAACAGTTCTATCTGGTACATTTGTACTAATTTAACTAATTAAGCATTTGAAGATCACATACCACATTACTGAGTGGCAACAAGGTATTTCTCGATGACTGTCAGTACACAGAGTGGCATACAATGTCCACCAAAGTATACTTCAGTACTGAGCAACTTTTCAATAGCAACTACTGTATGTGTTCCATAAATATGCACAATGCACTCCTGTGTGATTGAGGCCTCACCAGTGACCTGTATAGTGACATAATCACTTCCCTTTTTCTACTGGTTATGCACCTACATATGCAACCCAAGATGCCACTTGTCATTTGTGTAGCCTTTTAACATTTCTTTCCTTCCTTCAAGTCATCAGTGATGATAACTCCAAGATCACGCTTGTGACTTGTTACCATCAACTGCTCCACATTTAGGAAGTATTTCCTCCCCGGGTTGTGTCTACCTATGTGCATAACCTTACACTTTCTGGCATTGAACTTCAACTGCCAATTCCCTCACCATTCTTCCAGCTTCCTAAGGTATGATTCCATCCATTGAACCCCTTAATCTGTGTCTGTTTCAGATCTTTGTGTTGTCTGCAAATAGACACACCTTCCCATGTGGTTCATCAGCTGTGTCACTGATGAATACATTTAAAATGATAGGTCCCAGTACTGAACCCTGTTGAACACCACTAGTCACTTTACCATCCTCTGACAGTGTACTATTTATCAATACCCTCTGAGTCCTGTCATCAAGCCAGTTTTTATTCCAGCTTACAATTTTTGGTCCAATGCCTATGTGCTCCAGCTTGTTTATTAGTCTCCTGTGTAGGATGGAGTTGAAGGGCTTGATCATGTCCAGGTACACCTTGTCTATTGCACCTCTTTGGTCCATTGTTTTAGTGACCCAGTTGAAGAATTCAGTTAGGCTGGTCTGGCAGGACCTTCCTGCTGTGAAGTCATGTTGCTTTGGGTCCTACTGTGTACTGTCATGCCTGGGTTATATACCACCAACTAGCCCACATGTAACCATAACCTTATCAGCTTACAAGCATTAGTGCCTTACCACAGTCTTATAATGTTGTATCTTGTTTTATTACTCATATTAGTGTTCTTTATTATATTTGTTAAGCTCATATTTGTCTGTAATGCATTACCCATATTTACTGTTTCTAGTTTCCACATATATCCTGCTTTACTCATAATCACTCATATTCTGTAGTTTTCCACTATAGTGACACATTGTATGCTTTTATGATTACATTGCAAACATTTCAAAGACTGTCTAGAAATAAGAACAGATAACTCTTATTCTTGCTGAATATGAGTTTCCTTTGTTCAGAGATTCTTACTTCATTTCTTATGTAATTGCCAAAGGAAGCCACATTATTTACATGCCTTATCCAATGCTGTATGTTTATCATATCTGTAACTGTACTCTTATCAGTCATATATAATTGTAAGCACACCAGCTCTTTAGAGAGAAAGGGACCATACTCAAGGAATGGTGGGAAATTGGCTCCCTTGTGATTGCTTTGCTTCACTTGTTATGGCATGAGTATTGTTATAAACCTTTTTTTTATTACTTTTACTTGTTACTTTCCTTTGTCCAGCATACCATGCGAAGAACCTAAGGTGTGATATTTTCACATGTAACAATGGTGAGCCAGCATGTCATGGTTTTGTCTGGCAAGGAATAACACTCATGTTACTTAGTGATTTGAATCTTGAGATGCAACTTCTCTCAGAGACAAGTATGGCAGCTTAGGGTCTCCGTGCGTGGACTGCTACTCGTTGTTTTGTGAATTGTTCCTTCACAGGAGTTCACAGATGCCATCCGTCTGTGTTTGTGTTTGAGTTTGACTGCTTTAGTTGCAAATACAGCAGTTAACCATTCAGAATGGTATAATGATTTCCCTGCTTATTGACATGTCTAAAATATGCACAGAGTTGAGAGAAGACATCTTGGCTTATCTCACTGCACAAGGTGTGTGGGACGTGCTTTAATAAAAAAATAGTTAACTATAGATGTCTTGGATCTGATTACATTGATTTGTATGCAGTATATAGAACTGAGACAGTCAACTAGAATGAAAACTGATAAAGGGCTGTTTTGGAGGCTTTCAAGCCTAATAGGGTTAATGGCTACTGATCAATCAGTGGCTGAACCACCTAGTAAGTTTATTACAGACTTCCATGAGGAATCCTCCTCATTAATGTGATTCACGGATCAAACATTTGTCTTTTCTGATCCTGGAGGTATTATTTTTTTTTTTAATGGGAAGATCATCTGGCAGGATGTTGCCTGTCCTTGTGTTTCGAGTTTGTGGTGAGTACACTAATTATATCTGTTGGTTGAGCCACCTTTTATTGTGTTCTATAACACATTTAGGCGTAAACGTTTTTGTCTATGCAGCTGTTCCTTGCTACTCACTTTAGGACAAACACTACATTAGTAGCATGCCATATCTTGTTATGTATTCCCCGAATGCTTAGTTTATTCTGCTAACTTGCAGACAGCATACTCAAGATCATGCTGTTCCCTGCAGTTCTGATAATGACTAATTGGAGAATGCTTAAAAAAATACAGCCGAAACATTAGTGTATTCTGTAATGAATGTTAAGGTTTAATGATATCAGCTTCATTAACTGTAATGATGTGTTTTGATTGTAACACGGTTTTGACATCAGTAATTAGTGTTGGCTGGGAAGCAAAAGTTAAGTCTGTCTTTTACTCTGATTACATCACTTGGCTTTGTTCATTTGAGCTAATTATAATTTTTTTTTATAATTAGAAGAATCTTCATTTGCTTATTCCAGGTTAACCTTCATCAGTGACATGTTGCTGATTATGTTTTTAAATGTGTTGTCCTGGATTTTGCTGTGTGGAAATATTTGTGGTTGGAGAACACTGTGCTCAATTCAGCATATGCTATGTCTATCTGTCACTGTTACCCATTACCAGAGTATTTAACTGTTTTCTGAAGCTACTCTGGTTTATTTTTTTATGTTTTATGTCATTCATACTGAGGAAAATCTGTTCATAAAATGGCCGACACCTTTAACTTGTTGCCAATGCCAATGACATGTTCCTGTTTGCAGTGTTGGCACATTGTCTGCATGCTTTCTATCTTTCAGATAAATGATTGATTTAATGTTGAAGTATGTGGACTGGTGTCATTAGTCTTTATTCAAGCAAATCCTAGTTTGTTGCATAAAACAAAAATTGATGCATGATGCAAATTCTTGCAAAGGTTTTCTATTTTTTTTTCCAGTATGGCCTCTCCATCTGCTGTCATAGATGTTGTGATGGTTCATCAGTTTTGTTTTTGATGCCTCAACCGGTGGCTAGACAGTGTTCTTTTATCTGTCAGACCTCTCATTCAGTGCAGTGTCCAAGGCCACTGCAGCTACGTCTGGGTTTGGTCCCAGGAAACATCATTTACACAGTGTGTGACCTTTTGCAAGTAACTTCACCTACTTGTGTTTTTGAGTTGTACCTGTTTTTCCAGCTCACAGTTGATGTACCTCCCTAATTAAATCATTATTTCTTATCCAAATATAACTTTGATGGTGGTGCACATCAAGAGTACTTTTGTTAAAAGTTCCTTTTTTTCTACAGTCCTCCTCATCTGTACATGACATTAAGACTGCACTTTTTTTCCCTCTGGGCTTGCAGCCATGCTTCTGCTTGCTATCTACAAACCCACCCATTCCTATGTATGCCTTCCTTTATAGAAGATCACACAGCTTATTTGTCCTTGTCCTGTATCACTTATCCCCATGCATCACACGGTGGTCAGAAGGGGGGCTGTTTTTTTTATTTTTATTTATTCTAGGATTACAAGTACCTTTGAGCCAAGGCTCTTTTACAAAGTTTCCATGTCAAAGGAGGTACAATACAGAGTAGACAAGGCATTCAGTTACATAGGCAGGTAAACAGCATAATACCAAGCACAAATAAGTGGTCATGTACATTCAGGCTCATGAGCGATAAAGCACAGAGCAGCAGTAGTAAGAGAACAGAACAAGGGGGGGGAACTAACTGAGGGTGCAGACAGAGGCATTGTCATAATACAGATAGAAGTGCTGGAGTCAAAAAATATGAACGAGAAGTAAGAAAGAAAAGAAGAAGGGGTAGGGAGTAGCAGAAGTGCAAGGAGGAGACTAGAGAGGCAGCTAAGAAGGGGGGTGGGCTAAGGAGGCAGTAGGGAGTGGGATGAGGTAACCAATTAAGTGGGGCAGTCACAGGTGCTGGAGGCAGTGAGGTATAGGCAGAGTTTGGATTTGAATGATCCAAGCATTGGCACAGATGTTCACCTCCAGCATTTGTAATAAGCCATTTACTTTCATTTTAAAAGGATAGCTACACAGTGTACACTGCCACGATAAGTAGTATGTCTGTTTTGGGAGATTTTACCATTTGTGTTACAGGCCTAATTAACAATTTTAACAAGTTTGTACGTACAAAATACCAGTATTAAAACTTGTGTTATTTAACAGAATGATGTGAGTGTTAATGACATGGTTCTAATGTCAAATTCAGAGAATTAGGGATGCCTAATACTCTAACATTAATAATTTATTTCATTTTCAGCAATTTGTCGGAGTGTACTAGTAGCTACAGTAAAATGAGCCTACTCCCAAAGGTGGTCAAAAGCATACATCTTTATTTTGGTTAATATCAGTACAGTATGCACCACTTGTACCGGACTGATTTGGCTACTGTCCACTAGTCTGGTAGAAGCGGCATCCGCTACATCGTTAGTCGCTTTCGTCACACTAATTTACGCTATGCACTAATTCACAAACAAACGCAAAACAGAAGTTTACACAGAATGGTACAGAACAGCACAGAATGATACAGTATTAAGGCACTGCAGCAGTTAGTGATTTATAGCCCTTTTTAGACTTTGTAGCTGCTGTCTGTGCTGTTGGTTAAACTTTATTTCAAAAGTGATACTTTAAAAAGAATTAAAAAAAACAAGTGCTGTACTGCTATGAACCACAGTACAGCACTCTACCTCTCCTTTAGTCGGTGCTGCTCTGAGTGCTTGGAATGAAGTAGCCCTCAATAATTTGTTTTTTGTAGCCTTTGGTGTATCGGCTCCAGATTTCTTCTGTCTTCACAAACTGTTCAAATAGTAGAGTCCTTGTTTTTAATAAGATCACTGATTGTGGACTTCGGGATGCCAAAATGAACCCTGAGATTGTGAATGCTTAATTCAGGGAGTTTGTCCAGTTCTGTGAGGATCTCAGTTTTACGAGACAAGGTAAGGCAAGTGCTCTTACCCTGTGTTAGACCTGAGGCAGAACCAGAAACAGGAGAGGACATCATATTGTCAGAACTCAGGCAGAACAGCACTGAAGTTGGGGACATACAGGGTGATTTTATTACTGTATCATTAAACAAGTTCAAACTAGGTTCACATTAGGTGACAATTGACAGTTAAAGTGGATGCTACATCTGAAATTTAAGGTCCATTTAAACAGTGATAAATAACATTGATCCCTATGCAACTGGCTTTTGGAAAACAGATTTCATCTGTTACAAGCGGCTGTCCACTACAAGCCTGTCTGTTACTTTTGGCGCATACTGTATCAGCATTTTCAGAACCAGTGCTAACCTTCCACAAGGAGAATGCTCTAAGTAAATGAAATGTTCACTTTAGTGGCTTGTGTTTTATTTTTTCTCTCTTACAGGGATAAGACTATACTTCACAAGTAACCACTGGTAATGTATAAGTGTATTGTAACCAGTGGCCAAATTTCATTATAATGTTATTATAGTTTGAATCTTACTAGGATACTGTATTGCCCTTATTATTTTTTTAACAAGTTGGGTCAAACCCTTCTGTATTTTTTCAGCATACAACCTTCCAGGTGATGACTGATTGGCAAAGACAGTTTGCCTATATATTTGTGGATAAATATCCACACCTCTGTTGGCAATAAAGTGTTCTCAAACATTTATGAAAACACCTGTTACTAGTCAATTTGATAGTATTTACTGTTGTACGGTCAGGTATCTGCTCCAGCATTGGTCCTACAGTATCCTATTATCTCCGTGCTGCCTCTTTCACAGAAGAAGGAGCTCAGCGGGGGTGCATGAACTGTATATATGCCAACCCCCAGTAACTGATCGCTTACATTAACACCTGTTTTGACACTTGGTGTGCCCATAAGGAGCAAATAATTGTTGGGACAGTTAATGACATAGTTAACTACTAACACATCATTGCATGCATATATGTTTAACAAATAACAGTCTATGGATGGTGTCAGCTGTATATATACTATTTTATACAGGCTGTACTCACTGATAGAAGGGTTTTGTGGTTCACCAGTGATGAGTATGTATAATGCTGCAGCTGTTACCATTCTTAGTGTGATTCACCATGTCTATGACATTCCCATAGATATGACGTACTGTAAGCCTAGCCTCCTGAACTATACAGGGAGCTCAAAGAGGGGATTGAACCATGCCACCTTACAGTGTACCTACAGTGGTTGCAAATACATGTAATTACTTCTGTACCTGACTGAGCTACAGCTAGCAGATCCAGAAATGGAGGAGGCAAACTCACTGTTCCTCCAATAAGAACATACAAGAAGAAACATGTGTGTTTGCTAATAACCCATTTGTTAGTTACAAATTAAAATTAAAAAATATATATAATGTACTCTAACATTATGAACCAGCTCAGTCTCTCTGCCTTCCCAGTGTGGTATAGCACAACTTTACACAATCTATTTGCAAGTGGCTTTATGCCAACAACCAGGCCTTGGCCTCAACAATATTCAGCTGAGCTGTGGGGGGGGGACTGTGTACATTCCCTATTCTTTCACATATCCTTTTTGTCTTTTTAGCTCCTGTAAAAGACAACATTATTTCAACAGTCATTCCTGGGCTCTGATGACCAACTTCATTTTAAATGTGATCAATGTTTAAAATGTATTTTCTGCAGTGTGCCTAATATGACTATTGTTTCATTGTGATTATTTCATTGTCATTATGTTTTCACATATTGATGCAGCTTATCAAGTATAAGCTCAGTAAACTGCTCCACATCCATGGATGTTTTGGGGTATTAGGCCCATCTGGGTGACATCTGTCACACCCACATGGGGGGGTACCAAGTACCAAACACTTACAGGACAAATTAGTTGTTTCCACAAGCTGAAATGTCCAAACAACACCCAATGAATGATTATTTCTTTTTTAATAGGTCATGTGCTACCATTCATCCTCCCAAACAAAAGGGATCAACATTACTGTCCCATCCAGATTCATTACAACATGATGACCATGTACACCTGGACGCCATAGTGATGGCCCCTAACTAATCTCACAGAATAAATGGCAGAATGATAGCAATCGATGGCAAATCCCTAAGGCCCACCTAGCTAATGGCACACTCCAAGGTAGAACCTACACCAGAAGGTCACCCATTGGCATCCTGTCTATATGCCAACCCAAGCACAGCACACAGGTTTCTACAGATGTACTGTACTCATACATCCATAGTATTGTACACCTTATTCCAATGCTTGCACTGCCATGTTTCCAACTGTTGTTACCCCAACAGAGAAAAAAGCCTACCCAATGTTCCAAGCATAAGCCCAGACTGACTAGTGGTCTGATTGCTTCATCATTCCCAGGTACCCTTGTATATAATGTGTAAATACACACATAATATGACAGAGTGTAAATTCTGCTTCAATACAAACACTTATAGGTTTCATAGTGTCATGTTACCAGACCCCTTTTGCAATAGAACTGATAAATGCTGAAGACCCAATATCATAGCACCACACTACTGACTACCTAGAAGTATTTCACCATAGACAACATACCTAACAAAAGGGAGGTTTTCAATTCCCATAAGTGCAACAGACGCTGTTGTACACCCCTGTGTTACATGGTGTAAATGGCATACCGCCATGTGATAAAGATTCAAAGTGCATGTAACAAGCATAATATTGCACTTTCATTTCATGAGATAGGCCTAAACTAGGCCAAACATCAACTCATAAGCAGAAAACTATGTTTTCTTTCCCTACTGTCACAACCTCTTCTGAGACTTGGAAACAGTGTGTATTCACAGATGAATAAATGGTATATTCTTATTATTGGACCTTGACCTGCATCTCCTACTGCATGGCCGACGCCATAACTTGTCTATGTCACACTATACCATAACTAAAGGTACTGCTAAAAGCCATACCATTTTTCTTTTAGCAACAATTATATGTGTATTTTAAAACTCAGTTTTTAACAAAGTTTGAAAAGTTTTTAGGTTTTCCACAGAGAGGTACTGGTAAGATCTTCAAGCAACACATGCAACTTTTCTTCACAACTGGTTTTCCAAACTTGGCCGGCACCTCATACAAACTAATTGTTCTTATATGGATTGTGCTTTTGGTTGCTCTTTCATGAATTATGTTCTTTATGAACTGTCAATATTTTTGCAAAATGTGCTCTTTTTACAAAAAGTTATACCTGCATGGGTATGGCTATTCCATTGACACATGCAATGGACAATCTCATGCAACCCTTGCCAATGCCTTTGCCAATCCAGCCAATGAGCAACCAATTACATGAACATTACCTTTCCTACTGTGCCGGTACACATCTGCACAACCCCATGTGCCATATATGTCTCATGGGTTACAAACTTTCGATGAATGACATCTCCAATACCACTATACTGCCTTGTGGTTACCAACTTGAACCTTATGGACTGGTTCCTCTTTAACAACATTATTGTTCAATTCTTCTAGCCATAACATACGCCGCCATCCCATACACTGCCATTATCTGCCTTTTCAGCTCTCAATATGGACTGTTCTTTATGAATAGACAATGACTTTAACACTGTTTTTACAAACAATGTTCTGTGATAATACATATCATCAAATTTTCTTATACACATATCCACTGTGGTGTTGACATACCTAGTTTCTGTTTTGTATTTTATGATCTGACCATCTGTGAGTACCCCCGCCTCCTGAATAGGTCTACTTTCACAGTTGCCCTATCTGTATGCTATAGAAATGTAATTAATTTATGTTACATGTTTTTATGTGCTGTGAAAAGCAGATGTTCAAATCAATGTTTTAAAGCTTGATAGTAATTTATATCTTGTTTTAACTCATCCACTACTAACCCTTTTCTGTCTGAAGCATACTTTTATCCAGCATCTTGCATGGCTGCAGTTCTTTTGCAAGGCTTGGGCCTCAGACTTGTTGACACATTTAGATATACCATTTCTACATCTAACCATCTCCTTTTTGTTGGGTTGCCCTTTGAGCAAGACAACAAGGAGGGGAGTGTTATGCCTGGGTTATATACCACTAACTGGCCCACATGTAACCATAACCGTATAAACTTACAAGTGTTAGTGCCTTACCACAGTCTTATAATGTGTTATCTTATTTTATTATGCATATGAGTGTTCTTTAAGTTTGTTATGCTCATATTTGTCTGTAATGCATTTACCCATATATACTGTTTCTAGTTTCCACATATATTCTGCTATCCTCATAGTCACTCATATTCTGTAGTTTTCCACTATTGTGACATGTTGTATGCTTTTATGATTATGTTGCAAACATTTCCAGACTGTCTGGAAATAAGAACAGATAACGCTTATTCTTGCTAATTATGAGTTTCCTTTGTACAGAGATTCTAACTTTGTTTCGTATGTAATTGCCCAAGGGAACCACCTTATTTACATGCCTTATCCAATGCTGTATGTTTATCATATCTGTAACTGCATTCTTATCAGTCATATATAATTGTATGCACACCAGCTCCTTGGAGAGAAAGAGACCATACTCGAGGAATGGTGGGAAATTGGCTCCCTCATGATTGCTTTGCTTCACTTGTTATTGCATGAGGATTGTAATCAACCTTTTTTTTATTACTTCTACTTGTTGTTACTTTCCTTGTCCAGCATACCACTAAAATAACCTAATGTGTGATCTTTTCACATGTAACAGCACTGTCTTCTAAGAATGCCACTATCATTCTTTAAGTAGGGATTCCATTAGCTTCCCCACTACCAATGTGAGGCTGACTGGGCAATAGTTTCTTGCTTCTTCTCTACTGCCACTCTTGTGCAGGGGCACTACTGTTGCCCTTTCCAGTCTTCAGGGACCACCCTGCACTCCAGTGATTTGTTCCACCAGTGGGACAGCTAGTTCTTCTCCAAGCTCCCACAGTATACTTGGGTGTATTTCACCTGCCCCCATTGCTTTGTTAACCTTGAGTTCATCTAAGACTCTTTCCTCTGAGAAAGGACTTGTATCTTGAGGCAGTTTTCTTTTCTGCATAGAAATGGTCCTTTGCCTGCTTCCTCCTTTGTGAAAACTGAGCAGAAGTATTTATTCAGTAACTCTGCTTTCTCTCTGTCATCCTCAGCTTGCTGGCCCTCTTTAATTGCTAATCTAATTATTTCCCCTATGCTCTTTCTTTTCTCCCTCATATACCTGTAGAATGTTTTGTCACCATGTTGGACCCCTTCACTATCCTCTCCTCTGTTTGGGCCTTTGCTGTCCGAATTGCCTTCCCAGGCTTTTTAAGTAATTTCCTGTATACTTCCTTATCACTTTCCTTTTTTTTCCCATGTCTCTTCTAAATGCTTTCTTCTTCTCTTTTATTTTAGAATCTATATTCTTAGAAAACCAGAGTGGCTTCCTTCTCCTTTTGGTTTTGCTTATTAGCTTGGAAACTGTGATGTGACTGGTGTTATTGCTTCCATCAGTCTTTTCCAGGGTACTTCCACTCCCCCTTCTGCCCTGAGGAAGTCCACCTTCCTGAAGTTCAGGTCCTTCTGTTTACAGTGACTGATGGCCTCAGTTCTGTTTACTGTGAACCATACAGTCCTATGGTCACTAGATCCCAGATGGGTTCCCACATATATATTTGCAATCCTATTATTGTTTGATAGCACAAGGTTAAGGACCACTTTCTTGCTAGTGGGGGTTTCCACCAGCTGGCTTAGGTCTGCTCCTTGGAGTGTCAATAGGAATTCCCTACTCTTTTCTGATGCAGCTGTGTAGGAGCTCCAATCAACATCTGGTAAACTGAAGCCTCTGACCAGTAGTAACTCACCCCTGTCAGCCATTTTTAGAATGTTCTCTAGAATTTCCTTGTCTTTCTCTACTTCCTGAGATGGTGGTCTTTATATCATATCTATCCATATAGGGGCCTTGTTTCTGATACCAAGATTAATCCACAGGGCTTGGGCCTCACTGTGAGTGCTCTGGATTTCTGTAGCTTTGATCCTGTCTTTTTCATAGATGGCTACACCTCCCCCTTTTTTCTATTCTGATCCCTTCTGAACCAGCTGTATCCTGGGATGGCTACATCCCAGCAATGGTTCTCATTAAACCATGTTTCTGTCCCAGCTATCCAGTCCAGGTCTGCTTTCACCATCAGGGCAGTGAGGTCTGGTATATTATTTGCCAGACTGTGGGCATTGGTGCTCATTGCCTTCCATTCCTGGTTTCATCCTTGTTTATTAGATTACCTTTCCCTCTTGTGTACCCTTTTTACCTTTTATAAATTCCTGAAGAGATATGAGTTTTTTCCATTTACAGTATTCACCATTTTTGTCCTGTTGGTGGTTTGCTAGCTAAGGGGGAGGGACGACTGTTTTCCAATGCAATATAAAGATTGCCAGACCCCTCTCCCCTTCCACTAGTTTAAATGCCCTGTAAAAATGTCAAAGTTGTACCCCAACACTCTCACCCCCTCCTTTGTCAGGTGGAGGCCATCAAATGTAAATAACTCTTTCTCTCTGCCTAGGTGCATACTGTGTGATCCTGAGCAAGTCACTTAAATGCCTTGTGCTCCCAGGTTGCATCTGGAAACCAGCTTTGGCTTAGAGTGCTACTCTTGGTTAAACAATGTTCCCTTTTCTCTCCCATGTTTATTTTTTTGTAAAATCATATTCTAAATTGAGAACTGACTAAGTTCTAAATGAGGAGTAGCAGCAGTAACATAAGATGGAACACCCAGAAAGTCTTTATATAACTTATTCAACACCAGTTTGATTAACTGTGCATTAGCAACACCCTAAACATCCCCTGAATATAAGATAGTTGTTTTAATTTTCAAGTTTATTATCAGTAGGGAACCTTTAATGGAATAGACACCATAATAGCACATAAATCTGGTTAACCCACTCAAAAAGTTTGTAAGTTTGGATTTTAAGTACACTAAATGCCTATTTCAGCTTATGTTATTAGTGAATCTATGACCCAGATAATCATATGTAGTTACAGTTTGTAATTTTATATCCATCTGTGTCAGTTTTCCCCAAGACTAGAAGTTGTGTTTTAGTTGTCTTAATTACAGGAAATTTTTCATCACAAAAAATAAATGAAAACTGTCTAATTTTCATTGCAATCCTACCAAAGATGTTGATATGATTTCCATGTTGTCCAAGTAAGCAAGCCATTGGACTGCAATTGAATTTGAGTTTAGTGAGTGGAATTCATTGTTATCCAATTGACTGATAATACCATTTAAATATAAACTGAATAATAATTGAGTCATAATGCAACCCTAGCAGACTCTAGATTTGCCTTAATTTTTTAGTGAGATTACCAGAGATGTTAAACTAAACCTTAGATCAGGTACATGCATTTAATTTTAAAATTATGCTTGGCAGGTTTTCATCAATTCCTAGTTTTTGTAAACTAATCCATTGCATTATATGACTAATTATGTTGAATGACATATTTAAATGATTAAAACAGAAAAAATATTTTTTTTTTATGGATTGTTACATATTTATGTGTCAGATAACTGACTGCATAGAGTTCTGTATCATGCATCTGTTTCTTTTAAATCCATTCTGATATTCTACCAACTTCTTTTTCATCCACCCAGGGTTGTAACCCATCTAATATTATTCTTGATAATAATTTCTGTCTAGCATAAATTAAGCTTATTGAGCACTACATTGCAAGATTATTCAATGTTCCCTTTTTGTGTATGCGGAAGATAATATTCTGTGGATAAGACTCCAGAATTGAACAAAAATGTGCAACCCATGCATCAGGCTGGATATACTAATCTACTTAAAATGAATATGAGCCATGCCCCTTGCTACTAATGTCAAAAAAGTCTTGGAATCTGTTCCTACTGCTGCATTTTTTTTATTTTGCCCACAATGATTTATAGTATAACAATTACTCCTGTTTACTAGTTTGTACATAGATTGTTCTCTGCTTGTTAAGAGTTCCATGTCAAGTCAGTGCCCTCTGAGACAGCTAAAACAGAACTTTGGACAACAAATCTACCTAAATTTGTTTAAAAAGTTCTCAGGTTCAATACAGAATTTATTAGGAGAATTTTCCTTAACAAAGTCTGTTGAAAACATTAGAACGTCTGTCCATGTGGAGTTTTTTCATTAATTTATATGGAGTAACTCAGAGGACTCAGCATATCCTTTCTGCACACAACCTTGGACTTCACATACATTAATTATTACAACTCCACAAGGACACATTTTCAAAGGCTTTCAACAGAATTTGTTAGGGAAAATCCTACCAAAAGGAAGTCTGCATTGAACTTTATAAGGTTTTAAACAAATACAGGTAGAATAGCCATCCACATTTCTGTTTTAGCTGACTCAGATGGTGCAGACTTGACGTGATACCCTTGTTAAGCCTATTAATATTTGTTGCAGTTTATTTGTTCTTATTTCTTTCACTAAGATATTAAACTTTATTTTTTCTTTCCCACAGATCTGTCCATTTGATTCTCTAAATATATGACTTCAGTATCATGATTAACCTTTATTGAGCTTCTCTTTCTATTATTGAATATGTTAAAGACAATTTAATTGGTAAATTAGGTAATTCAGATCACTATATTATTTCAAGGTCCAAGATTGTATCTAATACAATTAAGTTTGTCAAGATTAAGCCTGCTTCTGAACCCCAGTTAGATAAACAATATGCGTATGCACCATCTGTACCCTCCTTTATTCATCCATTTATATATAACATATCTAAATCATGAATTAAAGAACTAAACAGTTTCCCTACCTGATTAACTATTTCAGCCTTTGTACTTCTTTTATTTGTTAAATTATTATTTGCTAGACATATCCTGTCATCCAAAAATATTGATTGCTGGTCTGTAATAACAGTGGCCTCTTCAAAGTATCTGGTATTAAAATTTCCTGCCAATGTAACAGCCAAGTCATGATTTCCTTCTACTATTACTGTAAGTGTAGTTACAAAACAACCCCATAAAGCTGGAAAATCTATCCTTGTAGGTTTAGGTAGTAAATATGATTAAATTAAAATAATTTGTATGCTGCTTTTTAATATACCCACTGACTCACCCACTTTGTCGTTTGGACTCAGTGGTGCACTTAGGTCATGGGCATAGTGTGTTTTTCCACAGCTACTTTATTATTGCCAATTACTGTACTTTAATAAATCTTCAAATTTTGATCAGAAACTCATGTATTAGCTCAACTTTGGAATGCAGATGAAATGTGTCTGCTTGCCAGTGTGTTCAGCCAGTGAAGTGGGTGTGCTAATTCCTGCATGTACTTTAGAGTTGCCAGTCAATCCATTCATGTGCAGCCGAATAAATTTTCACTGCAGTCATTTTTTAGTTACCAGTCTGTTAACACTTTAGTTTCTTCTATGTGATTACCTTTCAGATAACTATTAACCGCTGAACCAATGCACATGATTTGCATACATATGTAGTTACACTTGTCAGAACAA
The DNA here is from genome assembly GCA_016271365.2 of Neoceratodus forsteri. Lineage (NCBI taxonomy): Eukaryota > Metazoa > Chordata > Ceratodontiformes > Ceratodontidae > Neoceratodus > Neoceratodus forsteri. The sequence continues at coordinate 12,396,170 of CM057456.1, forward strand.
ATTTAACAATGCTGAAAGAGATAACATAGTAGTTGTAGAACAGGTTTGCTCTTACAATTTGCAGTGGTTATTACTTATGTAGATATCTTAGTAAGAGCAAATTACATAATGCCAGATGCAATATAGTGGTAATTGCACAATAGATTTGCTGTTACACTTTGCAACATAAAACATGCATAGTTACACATGTGAGAACAGATTGAATAGTACCAAAAGGGAGGCAGTAGTTCTTGCACATGTAACATTTTCTTCAGGCAAATTGTGTAACTATACAATTTGCAAATGTGAAAGTACATAACAACTACATAGTAGGTACTTGCAACTGTATAGTAGTTGCAATGTACACACACTGTAGTAATACAGTAGTTACAGTGTGGTTAGTAACATTTAAAATAAAGTATTATCAAACCAAAAAATAGGAACCATTAATAGTGAAACCAAGGTACCCATATATAGGCAATAAAGAAACACGCAGACAATTTATTATTAAAAATGATCCCTGGGTATAGAGTTTACTGGAAGGACAGAGAGAAGGGAACAGGAGGAGTACCTTAATTTGTGAGGGAAGGGATCACATGCACTAAGGAGGAGGAGGCTGAGAGTAAGACTGAATCATTGTGGGTACAGCTTCAGGCCACTAAGGGGAGAAAGGTTAGAATGGGGGTGGTTTACAGACCACCTTCACAGGATGAGGGGTTGGAGAGGGCACTGAGGAAGCAGATTAGAACACTAGGTAGCAGAGGAAACATAGTCATAACAGGTGATTTTAACCTACCTGAAGTTGATTGGAGGACCCCAACTATCTCCTGCTTCAGTGAACATGTCCCTTTCCAGAATAGTTTCTTGGTGCAGGGAGTCACAGAGCCTACTGGGATGGAGCCATGCTGGACATAATACTGTCCAATGGTAAATGTCCAGGAAATAGAAGTGGAAGACCATCTTGCAGGCATCAACTGCTCCACAGCATGTTTCTACCCAAATATCAGCAAGGAAATAGCCAAAACTAAGATGAGGGTACTTTAGGATGGTGGACTTTGGAAAGATGAGTGAAATCCTAAAGAGGCTTCTTGCCAAAATCAGTCTTGAGATGAAAGTGGAGCAGAAATGGTTCATTATAAAGCAGGGTCTGATTGAGGCCACTAATATGTGTACAAAGGTTCACAGCAAGAAAACCAGAATCAAAAACTAAACTGGTTTGGCAAAGAGGTGGCAGTAAAGGTGAGGGAAAAGAGAGTAGCCTTTCATAAGTACAAAAATATTCTGAGAGATGCAGGCAAGGAGGATTATTCAATGAAGTCAAGAGAGGCAAGACAGGCAAGCAGAGCAGTCAGGGCAGCAAAAGCCATGAGGGATGAAATCTACCACAGGGGATAAGGGTAGGAGAAAAGGAATTTTCTTAGGTACATAAGGAAGAAAGGAGTTGCAAGGATGGAATTGTTAGGTTGAAGGGGGATGGGCAGAAAGAAGTGAGGAACAGGTGAAGGCACTGAATGAGTACTTCAGCTTGGTTTTCACTATGGAGAAGGATGAACCTATGCCACAGGTAAAAATAGGGGTTTGGAAGGGGATGGGAAGGAACAGATGGAACAATTCATGAGGATAAGGTTTTAAAGGGACTCAAGGCCCTTAGGGTGGGCAACACTCCTAGATCAGGCAGCGTGCACCTAAGAACTCTGAGGGAATTGGCAGAAGTTCTGGCTAGCAATCTATTGAACCTGTTTAACACCTCACTAGAGACAGGGTGCATGCTTCAGGACTGGAGAATGGCACATGTGGTGCCTCTCCACAAGAGTGGACCCAGGGATGAACCAGGTAATTACAGACCAGTCAGCCTTACCTCCATTGTAGGTAAATTAATGGAGACCATACTAAAGGACTGAAGGAGATACTAGCAGACTTTCTGGAGGTTACTGGTCTCCAGAATGAAAGGCAGCATGAGGTTGTCTTGGAAAAATCCTGTCAGACAAACCTGATAGACTTTTTCAATTGGGTCACAAAGTCTGTGGACAAGGGCCAGGCAGTTGTTGTCCTCTATCTTGACTTCAGCAAGGCTTTTGACTCTGTGCAACATGGGAGACTGCTCAGTAAGCTGCAGGACCTGGGTGTTGGGTAGAAGCTGCAGGGGTGTGTCAAGAGCTGGGTACATGATAGAAACCAGAGGGTGTTAGTAGGAGGGGGAGCGCTCAAAGCCTAGGCCTGTAACCAGTGGGGTGCCACAGGGCTCAGTGCTTGGTCTGGTGTTGTTTAATATCTTTATTGGTGACATAGTGGATGGGATTAAAGGTAAAATCTGCCTATTTGTAGATGACACTAAGCTGTGTGGGATAGTGAACACAGAGGAGGGGAGAAAGGAGCTCATGGAATACCTTGCTAGGCTCACAGAGTGGTAGCATATCTGGCAGCTGGGTTTTAACTCCAAGAAGTGCAAGGTCATACAATATGTAGCTAAGAACCCAGGTTCCAAGTATTGGTTGGGAGGGGTACAAGATTCTAGTTCTGAGGAGGAAGAGGACTTATGTTAGGGGTAATTATCACAAGGAACCTGAGGCACTCTGCACATTGCCATACAGCAGCAGCCAAAGCCAACAGGATGCTGGGATGCATTGCCAGAGGAATCATTTCCAGGAAAAGAGAAGTCATTGTACAGGTTATTGGTGAGACCACACTTGGAGTACAGTGTGCAGTTCTGGTGCCCATATCCAAAAAATGACATCAGATTTTGGGAGGGGGTGCAGCATAGGGCAACTAAGATGATGCAAGGCTTGTGGGACAAACCCTATGAGAAGAGTCTCAGGGAGCTCAACTGTATTACCTAGTGGATAGAAGGAGGGACATGATCAAAACCTTCAAGTCCTTCAAAGGTATAAACAAGGTAAGATTGGATGGCATTTTCAATCCCAGGGGTAATATGTCCCCTAGGGGGCACAGTCTAAAATTAATGATGGTAAGAATAAAAAGGGAAATGAGATGGCAATTTTTCACAGAAAAAGTGGTATCCAAGTAGAAGGAACTGCCAGAGGCGGTGGTATATTTGAAAACAGTGGACAACATTAAGAGGGTTATGGACAGGGTGATAGGGGGAGTCAAAACAGATGAGAAGGCGGGTAGATGGGAAGGGGGGGCAGGTCTAGTAAGTGTGACTGAGAGTTGCACACTCAAGCAGACTAACTAGACCCAAATGGCCTGTTTCTGATGTCTTTTTCACATGTTCCTATGTACATGAACAATATAGAAGTTATCAGCATGAAATGATGGAACGCAATATAGTAAAAATTAAAAAAAAATGTTTGCATGATGCAGCTAATACAGGCCATAAGACCTTAAAAATGTTCAATGTTCATATAGCACTACCTTTTAAAATATTTATTTTGTTGAAAGTGTTGTTGTAACTATTTATATATTGGTGGTTGCACAGAAGTCTGAGAATAAAACTTTAAATTACATACTGCTATCAGTTTAGGCTTGTTTTGGGATATAATAAGTACCTGATATACACTAGCAGCATACATGCAAATATAAAACAACATAATCTAAGACTTTAATTGCAGCATTATCTTTTCGTACACATTCCAGTCATGGATGTACATACTGTAGATTCCTGCAGACAAGTAAGGCTTAATTTCTGAGTGATAACCTTTGTATAACTTGGCAGGTAGCCAGGTAAGTGCTAGGGTCTGATCATGTGTGCTACAAGTGTTGAAGTGCATTTGTGCCATTTAGAGAATAGCAGCTAACCACTAAGTGTGGATGATAGTTGTACAATATATAACCTAGACAGAAAACTAATCAGTTAAATTGTTTTTTATATCTCGGTAGCCAAAACTGAGCAACAATTTACTGCATGAGAACAATTATTGAATATATGGTTTTGAGTATGATAAATTCTCACATGACCAGTTTGAATTAAATTCTGTCGTGGACCCTCTGGTCTGCTAAGCCAAGCGGTAACACCAGCGGAAGGTGCCCAGACTTCTCCCCTCTCCTCTGAGTTTTTCTCCATTGAAGGAGCCATCCGCAAAGCACAAGTCCGGATTGAGGACCAGCAGCCCGGCTGCTCCCCACAGCATTAGCCCGCCAAAACTGTAAAAGCCGCAAGGTACGTCTTTGAGAGCTTAAACTCCCTGAAATTCAAAAGGGGGCACCCTGACGGTGATTAGAGGAACCCCTGCTTGTGAGCAGCATGGATTGGCATAAAAATACAGGGACTTTTCTTGGCTCTGTTACCCCTTGCCGTCGGCTCAAGCCGTGAACCACAGTGCACAGAAGTGAGCCTGCCTTTCCCCGCCTTCAGTGCCCCTTTTCGGGGGCCTTGCTTAAGAACCCTTATTAATTGAAATTCTACTGTGATTATAGCTCCTTTGGAGCTAAGTCGCGAGTGTGTGCTTTATGATATTAATTTTAAAGCTACCTACTGAAGTTTATTTCTGACCTACTAACAATTTTTAGATGAAAGAAATAGAGCTGTAACATTTATTGTGCTGTAGCATTTTTTAAAGTTACTACAGGGGTTAATTTCAGTATTGCTAACAATTTACACACAAAAGGAATTGATGTAGTGTTGCAGTATAAGTTGAATTTCTCAAGCTTGTTCTCTCTCTCCACTCCCATAACTGCCCCTCCACCCCGTCTACTCCTCCCTTATCTCTCTGCCCACCCTGTTTCTTTTGTTCTGCCTTAGCCCCCACCCCCTACCTATACTTACTTAAACCCTCTCCCTTGCTTTCTCCTCAGGTACCTCCAAGCCCACCGGGGCTTCGGATCACTGCACTGGAGCAGCCGCTGTCATGGACCCGCTGGACTGCGAAGCCAAGTGGTAACACCAGCGGCAGGTGCCCAGACATCTCTCCGCTCCTCTGAAATTTTCTCCATTGAAGGAGCCATCTGTGAAGCTCAAGCCCAGATCGAGGACCAGCAGCCTGGCCGCTTCCCACAGCATTGGCCCGCTGAAGCTGTAAAAGCTGCAAGGCACGTCTTTGGGAGCTTAAACTCCCTGAAATTCAAAAAGGGGTGCCCTGACGGTAATTGGAGGAATGCCTCCTTGTGAGCAGCATGGATTGGCATAAAAACACAGGGACTTTTCTCGGCTCTGTTACCCATTGCTGTCGGCTCGAGCCATGGACCACACTGCACAGAAGTGAGCCTGCCTTCAGTTCGCCTTTTCGGAGCCTTATGAAACCCTTAGTAGCTGAGAATTCTACTGTGATTACAGCTCCTTTGGGGCTAAGTTGTGAGTGTGTGCACTTTCTTCCCACCGGCGCTTCTCACTGGCTCCCCACCTGCCCCCCACATCACCCACCCTGGGTGGACCTGTAGCTATGTAGGATCCTTTTTAGTCAGATGAATAAGTGTCCAAATTATTATTGGCTCCTTATGCTGTGCCACCACTAGGGGTGCGTCTATCCTTCACTCTCTGTCAGCCTTAGGGTAACTCAGCCAAGTACGCCTCCATAGCTGCATTTGGTCTCATATCTTAAGAACACTTCTTAGCGGGGTTGCTTTGAAACCAAACATAGTACCTACCCTTACCTTACGTCTCCTCTATTAAACCCCTCTCTCTTTTTGCACTGTGCCATAACCAGGCCAATTATTGGTACTGCTGACATGAAATTGGGACAGTACTCACCTACTCTGTAGGTCATATAGGGAATTTTTTAGCCCTTACTTCTTTCTTCTTTAAACAACAGTCTAGACTCATAGCATTCTCTGGAATAGCAGGGTAGACTTCATACTATGCCGCAGATCAATGGAATCACATTACCCCTATGTGGCAAATTAATGACATGCTATCTTGTGCCTAGGGTCTTACTATTACTTAGTATAAATGAGATCTCGTTACCCTTACCTTGCAGACAGAACCATAATTCTCATGCACATGGGGATTTCAGGTTATCTAACCTGTTAGTTTCTAAGTGCTGGTCTGTAGCTACTTGGCAATATCTTTTTTACAAAAAAGGATGTACTTACTACATGTATCGTGCCCTCGGTAAACTGAGCAGGAAGCATTATTTGCCCCTTACTTATTACTCTGTAAGGCTCCCGTTCCTATCATTTCTAGAGCTTATGCTATCAGGTGATATTGAACCTAATCCAGGCCCTCCCAACTGCGTCACTGCAGCTGACCTAAGTGGACGAACAAAAATGAGACTTCTCATAGCCCACATGAACATTAGAAGCCTAATGTGCCACATGGCTGAACTGGAAGCTTGGATCAAAGTCTATGAACCATACATAAATGACTCTCTGTGTTGCATACCAAATTACTCATTTATCTGATGAGATAGACCGGGGACAAAGCATGGCAGTGGTGTTGCTCTCTACCACAAGACTCACCTCAGCATCACAACTGTCCCTGCCCGGGACCCACCCACACTATGTGAATCCATTCATGCCATAGTCTCACTTGGGACAAAGAAATTACACATGGTCTGCATCTATAACCCGCCATCCGGGGGTGTGGCTGAACTTCAGGACCTACTAAACCAAACATCACAGTCTGTCAACCTAAATGAGGCATTAATCCTTGGAGATGTAAACCTAAACTGGTTAGGACCCTCTCACAGTGCCCTCATGTCTTTAGTGCACAGCTATAACCTTTACCAGCTTGTAGCTGATCATCCAAACCAGGTACCCTTATAGACTGGCTACTTACAAATCACCTTGAGCATGTGACCAAGTTGGGTATCTTGGCAGATGCAGTAACTGACCATTCTCCAGTATTCTGTATATGGACCTCAGGTGCCCCACCATCTCCTCCACCCCACTTTGTCACCTTTACAAATTTGCAGGCATGGATGAAAATGCTTTCCTTCACAATGTTTCCATCATAGGCTGGTCTGAAGTATACTATGCTCAAAAAGTGGAGGATGCCTTATTTGTTTTCCTAGACAAATTCAGTGCAGTTCAGAGAAGGCATGCCCCTAAGGTCAAAAGTAGGGTCAGAGGAAACCAAATTAGGTGGCTCCATAAAGACCTGCTTGCTGAGCTACGGCTCAGGGATAAACTGTGGAAGCACTATAAACGTATTGGCTTGCTTACTGATCTCATTACTTATAAGACACACAGAGATTCCTGTAAAAAACGCATAAGACAAGCCAAAAGTAAGTACAGCCAGGACCTGCTATCCAGCTCAGCCCATGACCCTTGGAAATTCTGGGCCCATGTAAAAACTTTCCTTGGTGCATCTCAATCTACGACCCTTTCAGAGATGATTCTCAACGGAGCTCACTGCAATGACTCTTATACAATTGTGAATGCCTTCAATAGGATGTTTTCTGATCTCTCACCTTACACCTCTTCCTTCCCACCTGCACCCACCATATCTTAGCCCCCATTCTCTAGCAAACTTTTGAACCCCCCTACATCTTCCAATGAGTCTCCTCTGTCCCAGCCTTTCTACTTTAAGGCCATTACCAGACCGCAGGTCCTCAAACTGCTAGAAAACGATCGCTGACAACACTAGCCCAGGGTCTGACTCATTTGAACCCCACTTGCTGAAGCTGGCCGCTCATCTCATTGCCTCTCCACTGGCCCAAATCTTCATGATATCCCTCTCCTGCAGTGTTGTGCCAGACCTCTGGAAGATTGCTAGGATAACTCTGAGATTCAAAAAGGGGGGATAAGAAGGATATCTCAAATTACAGGCCGATAGCGATTCTATCGGTCTTGAGCAAATTACTGGAGAAGCTTGTAGCCATCCAAATTCTGGACTTCATTGCAACTTCAAATCTTCTCTCTGACATGCAACACGGTTTCAGAAAAAATTATAGCACGTTAACGGCTCTGGCAAAATTCACCTCAGATACTCTCTCTAACATAGACACTGGAGACTAACAGGGGCCGTCTTCATTGACCTCACTAAGGCCTTTGATCTTGTGGATCACTCCCTACTCCTGTCTACCCTTCAAATCATGGGCTTCTCTACTCCGCTTGTGAACTAGTATAGGAGCTATTCATCTGGTAGGACCCAAACAGTGAAATTCAACTCTGCAGTATCTCACAACTGTGCAATCAACGTTGGTGTTCCCAGGGATCTATTTTGGGATCACTTCTATTCTCCCTCTTTAGCAACAATATTCTGGATGTCATCTCAACCTGCTCTTCTCTTCTCTACACAGATGACCTTGCCATCTACACCAGCTCCACTAACATTGACTATCTCAACTTGTCTCTGTCCACTGATTCCAGGAGCATTCAAAACTGGCAGTCCAACCATAGACTGGTTCTAAATGCACACAAAACAAAAACCATGCTCCTGGGCTCTGCTCCTAAACTTAGAGCTTGTCTCTCACCTTTGATAGTCCATGACCTTGAGGGGAAAAAACTAGAGTCTGTCACATCCTTCAGGTATCTTGGGGTTATACTTGACCAATCACTAGATCTAATCCTCCACATTCAATCAACCTGCAAAACAGTGAATAGTAAACTGGGTGTTGCCTACAAAACTAGTTACGTGTTAACTCTGTCTGCTAAGCTGGCCATTGCCAGGGGGATCCTGCACCCCACCCTGACATACTGTGCTCCTAACCTTGCGGCTGCCCATAAATCATTGCTACTGAAATGAGACGTCACCTATAACAGTATCTGTCGATATGCATCATCGTCCCCTCGGCTTAAACATTAATATTGGCTTTATAGTGACCTAGGATGGCTCTCCCCCTCTGCATCAAGACAATACTATCTTGTCTCTCTATCTGACTCCATAATCAGGCTTCAAACTCCTACCTCACTGGAAATGCTATTAAGTCCCATCACCTTCTACCAAGGACTGAGGTAAGTTGAAAAATCACTTCTAAGGGTACCCAAGTGTCACACTTTCAAAGGTACCGGGGCATTCGAATATGCTGCCCCTCTGATGTGGAATGCTCTGCCCCTGGAATTAAGACAATCTGCATCCCACTATCACTTTAAAAATGAGCTAAGACATTACCTGTCTCTGGCTGAACATTGTACCTGTTTCGACCCTACTTGACCTGGGGGGTGGTCTGCCTACCCCTCGTCATGACCACTGGACGATCTAAATCTCCTGCTTCTTGTAACCCCCCCTTTCATCTCTTTTTCCACTCCCATTTCTCTCATCTCACACTACCCATGCCTTCAAGGACCCCTCCTACTATTCTCTGCCCCCTAATCAACTCCCTCTTTCACTTACATTATCTTTTAGCTACTGCCCCCAGTTTCTTCCTCAATTTAATTCATAAGGTACTTCTCTAAGCAAACTTGTACCCTTTTTGATGACACATGCACGAGCACATTTCTCATTGGAGCCTGATCTTTAGTTGACTGTATTATCCTACAAGGTGTTTTATATGCCATAGTTACTGTCTACTTGTAATACTGTTGACTGTACTAGTGCCTGTTCCCTCCTGTTATGACTCATTCCATTATATATTTAGTTGACTATATTATCATTGCTATTGTTGCTTGTAATACTAGCTCTTGTTTTGTTGGCCAATCTACTGTTTTCTTTGTTTACAAGGCTAAAAATAAGCTATATTGTTTTACTGTCATGCACTTTACTGTTATCTTTGTCTACATGGCTAAATATAAGCTATATTGTATTGCTGTCATGCACTTCTGAAATGCTTTTCTGTATGTTTTGCCTTGTACTCTCCTGGGTCGTGCCTGAAAATAGTCATTTGTTGGCTAGTGCACTTACCCGGTAAACAAAAACTAAATGAAAAAAAAAATAAATGTGAAGGCATAATAACTAATGATGAAAAAGATTATTCTATGTATTTTAATTGTTGAAGTCCCCTGAACAAGATTATCAAGGTGAAACACTGAGACAAGGGGCATCTATAATAAATATTTTGATGCAATAATGCATTGCCTTATGGGCTTTGTCAAAAAAGCTGTAACAGTGGACTACTATTTTGATTGTTGTATGAGGTTGTTGTCTGTGGCCAGATGCCACTTTTATTTTATTGGGAATTATTTGTGATTTCATGCAGCAAAGCATAGGGATCTTCATAAAAAATAAAGTTGCCAATCTGTCATGATGAAGTTGATGGCGTCTTTCCTCTTACCCTCTGCCTCCCAACCTGGTGCCCCTCACAGTTCCAGAGGTTCAACAAAAGTAAATAAATAAATTACCACAGGGTCCCTCTCCTTACCACACCATATTTTATTGGGGACAATAGTAGTCCATTTCCAAGATAACTTAGTGGATCCCCTCACACACATAGCATGCTACTGTATTTGTCATATTCTATACAGCATGAACAGAGAATAACACAATGACTTTCCATTGTTTTCTGCATTATTCTTTCTCTGTTTCTTTGACATCGGTAGGATACATTTAGGAGGGAGGAGCTATGAGAAATTATGCATCATTGATTGTGCTATGCAGACTAATAGGCAGACTGACTTTTTTTTTTTTACTTTCTATTTTTCCTCCCTCCTGTCTGGTGCCCACTCCTTCCATCCTGCTCCTTTCCACCCCACTCCACCTTCCTGGGATCTGCCCCTAGAGTGCCTCCTTCCCTTACCTCCTGCACAGCGAGGTCTGTCCCTTCTTGGTGGTCTTGGATGGATCTGGGGCGGATTTCATCTAGGGCTGCCGAGAGGTGTCTTTTCCATTTTCTCCCCCAATCCCCTACCCCTGGGACATCCAGCTAGGACGTATGTCCCGAGAGAAGGTGTGCTGATGCATGCCAGGCCTCTCATGCGCGCCACGATATCCCCCCCCTCCCGGCTCTGATGAAAGCGGCGCCTCCATCCCCTTCCAGTTGTGGTGCTCACCCGGCTGCGAAGGGGATGAGAATGCTGATGCGTTCCTGGTTCCCACCCCTGAGAGAGTGAGAGCATCCATTGGGATGCTCGATCCTCTCTCCCCTGCCGACCCCGGCCACCCCAGTTCATTCGAACCGTTGCTGGTATAGCGTGAGGTGTGGATGCCCAGCGCCAACCCTCAGCGCCACCGGGCCGGCAGCAGACTGATCTTTAAGCGAGGTACTTCAAGTGTAAATCACTTTGTTTAAGAGTGGAATCACTTAAGGCCCAGGGGGTCCTAAATCTAAACATTTGGTTCATGTTAGAACATTCTGAAATTCAATGCAGTACTTTCAGAACCACCTTACATGCCAAGTAATTTATTTCCCTAAATTTCATGGATTGTTATCAATGGAAAATACATATATTTCAATAACTTTAAGATCAGTAGAGTCAGTATTTTACTCCTAGGCAATAAGAGATTGCAAACAGGAGTTGCCCAGTGCCCAGAATGAAAATTGTTTGTTGCAGAGGCCACGTACAGAGACTTATCACCAGTAACAAAAGCTAGCTCCAGCCCACAAATGTGATGCATGACTGAACATATATTACTTTGGAATACTTCAAATGAAAGTTAATTTGACAAAGGTTGTAATAACATCTGTGCCAGGGAGACCTAAATCTAAAAATAATGGCTAAGTGGAAAACTGAACTTTCATGACAGCGGGTTCTAGGACCCACTTTACAGGCCAAATAAGGTATTTTCTCAAATGTCCTGCATGGCTAGCAAATAAAGCTACTGAGCTTTATATAAATCTAGGATTATGAGTTCTGTCCTTTAATGTTTGGGGGATATGAGTGGCCAAATATGAAATGGACAGAGACTTAACCTAAAATTAAGAGTTACTGTGATTTACATACAGGGGTGCAATTTTAAAAGCTTTTTACGGAACTTGCATCAAGATATTTGGCACAAGCAGCAGTTAAACATAAAACTTTCGCTATTGTGCGCTCTGAGATTTGAGAACTGGGTGCAGTTGTGGCAAAGGGGTTTGGCACCCTGCTAGAAACTAATCATGGTGCAGGGCCTTGAACAAGCCCTGCACCATAACACTTAGGTTCTGACAGTGCACAGAACCCCTTTACCACAACTTCACCCAATTCTTGAATCTTGGGTGTAATTGTGACAGTTTCCATCATTTACGGCAGCTTGCACCAAATATCTGATGTAAGCTCTGTAAAAACAGCAACTGAGAATACCACAAGCTAGACCAGAAGTTGGTCTGACTTGTGGCAACTGTCAAGGAGAACTGAAACTCATGATCACGGCCCCAAGTTTTTCCATGATTCCGCAGATGTGGCAAACTGTGGAAATATCCACGGAATTTGCCATCACCGAATCTTTGGCCACCCATGGAACAAATATCCTTTGCCAATGGGGTGCCCAATCCCTATTGGCTTCACTGCCCTCTCTAATGCTAGTATGCCATGCTGGGAGCCCACCCCAGAGTGGCAAAAATGTCCTTTGCCGACAGGGTGCCCAATCCCGCTGGCTTCACCGTTCCCCAGCTGTTTGGTGCCATGCTGGGAGCCCACCCAGCATGGCAAAGTCCCTCCTTGTATGTTAATAAAAAACCCTGAAACAAAAACTTCCATCGTTGCTTCTTTTGCCACTCCTCCCCAACCCGCACCCACCCTCTGCATACCCACCCCCACACACCCCTTACCCCCACCTCAACCCGCATACCTCTGGAGCCCAGCGACAATCTTCGGTGGACCAGGAACACGTCTGCACTCTTCAAAGCCGACCACAAACTGAAGAAATGCCGGTAAGCTGTATAATGGCATAAATGGATTTTTTTCAACTTTACTGCATATCTCAGCCATTTCTGGGAATTGTTTCACCAAATTTTCAAAATGGGGTTTTTGGGGCCCCACCTCATGAACTGTGACACTCTTATTTTGTTAATCAATCCCAAAACGTGGTTCCGCAGTCACTGCAGGGAACCACCTTTCTGGAATGATTAATGAAATGACAGTGTCACAGTTCATGAGGTAGGCTCCTAAAAACCCGATGTTGAAAATTTGGTGAAAATATTCCTCAAAACGACTGTTTTACGAGCGTGCATTGCACAGTTCCTATGCACGCTCATAACTTCGAGCATTTTTAATATTTTCACTCCAGATTTTCAGTATTGCCATTTTACCACACCTCCTTATGAACAGTACAACTGTCATTTTTTACATCTCACCTGAAATGTGTTTTGCGCATACGTAGCGCATAAATGGCGGTTGGTTAAATCAATGTTGCAGACAGAGTAATAAAATCACAGTGACACTGTTCATGAGGAGAGGTCTTAAACTGGCTATATTGAAAATTTGGTGACGAACACCCATGAAATGACTGTGTTATTAGAGTGTATTGTGTCAGATATGGCAAAAAAAAAAAAAGGAAAACAATTAAGGGCAAATGTGCTGCAGAATTGCCACAGAAATTGGTGTTGAGTGGTGCAGAAGTTCTATGGTAAATGAGAACCTTGCCGCAGAACTTTGGCTCCAATGTGCCGTAGAAAAATCGGGCCCTGCTCATGATTGGCTGCCAGGTAATTGCAATAAGCTCCTTGTGCTATATCTTTGGCACACCCAGGGTGTGCCTCCATCGGGGCTTTGAAAATCGCTCCAGGGTCTTATCAGCAGCAAAACTGGTTCTGACTCATCAGTGTGATATGTATTGGACGATCCATCTAGTTGGGATATATCAAATGTATGTCACTTAAACATTGACTGGATTTACCAATGTGTCAGCAGGAACTAAATTAGAAAAAAATATATTGGACAAGTAAAATGACTTTAGCTTTTACTATAATTGATTCCTGATCTACCTTCCACATAAATAATGTACTTTCCCTAAATGTCAGCTGGACATTGTTAGAAACTGCACATCCTGTAACTGTAGGGGTTGGTTCTGTGTCATGAGGGTGATCACCGAAAGGCAATCATCATTATGGTGAGTGTGCATTGCCGAAATTCCATTTCAGTGATGTACACCCCTGGCGACAAAGAATATGGCACAAGGGACACTAAAATTTATTTTTATGCAGGGAGCTTTGCCCCCTGCAGCCCCCTAATATTAGAATCTCACATCCAAGGGGGTGCATGTCAGGGAGGTGCATCAGTGTAAAAAAATAATTTACTTACTCAGGCCAGTCACAACAAAACATACCTGCGCCCGGACAAGAATCCTGCATCCCAGCCACCCCAGGCCAGCACCCACCCACCACACCACGGAACCAGCTTGGTAGCTGACCATAGCACCACCCCTCACAAACCCTCCTGCCCCTCACTCAGCATGCTCACTCCCACCCGCGTGCATTTATGTATAGCAACATACCATCGTCATTCACAAACCTTCCCCATCCGGTCACCCTCCCTACTCCCTCGCCATCTGGGTATGCACCACAAGTGGGTTTCCATTTCAGAAGGTGCCTACTTGTGACTAGCCCAGATCACAGGATATCATAGGAGTTGAGTGGTTATCTATTTATCTAGTTGTCTATCTCTCTACCTATCTGTATCTCTATCTATCTCTCTAGCTGTTTGTCTGTCTGTCTGTCCATCTGTCCGTCTATCTACCTATTCATTTACTGATTTTATTAATTTATCTGATATCATAAAAGGTACACTGACTCAGTGCTTGTCTCTAGGTGTAAGCCAAGGGAGACAGAACAGAGGTATATAGTAACAATGAAAACAATAAAATACAATAATGCAGTACAAAGAACACACAAATAATGAGATAGAGTACAGTCATTAGGTGGTAAAGTTTAAAAGTATAAGAGATATAAAGATCAGTTGCTGCCCTAGGGCAAAAAACAATTAAAAATAGTAAATTGGGTTGGGAAAACAGTAGACTGTACAAAAATGCCTGCCCAGTGGTGCTGAGGGTTGAGGCGCTGGATGCACACACCTCATCTGCTAATAACCAAGGTTTGGGAATGAGCCAGGGTCATTGGGGGTTGGTGGTAGCATGTCAATTCGCTGTGAACATATCAGCGTAGACAACAGAGCGCAGCAAATACACTGAATGCAAATTAAGCACAATGCACATTACATCGTCAATCACATTTAAGTTAAATGAATATCAGCTAAATGCAAATCAGTGTGCTCTCATACAGAATACAAAACGAGAATGTGAGAGTGTGGGAAAGTGCAATAAATTACATACCATCATGTCTTTCTCCCGTAATCTGTCGCTTCCAGATGACATCATCTGGCATTCCTCAGTGTGCCTCGGTGCACCTTGTCTCATGAGTCTAATGTTTTATTATTTAATTCCATCTCAGTTCCAGCTCAGTTTTAAAACATAACCTTTACTGAAGTTGAATTAAAATTAATAATACTTAAAACTGTAGCTGTTCTTCAACATCTAAATCTTCTTATACTTGCAAATGAAAGTTACGGGCCACTCCCTCAGATACTCAGTGCAATCAGATGTTCACATGAATCAACTACCAATTATATTAATTTGACAGTATCACAATAATTTTTTCTCTGTGCTGGAGGCACCATGCCTGACAGGTATTGCTCAACTTTCAGTTTGTTAATTTTCTGCTCTGCTTCCATTAATTTCCAAATATAGGAATAGGTAGCAACCAACAGAGTATTGATTCCTCTATGCCATCCCTCTACCAAGTTGTTTGTGCAATGCAAACCCTCCTTCACTGCATTGTAGCAGTTCCAAAACCCGATTTCAAAATGTGGCTTATGGCGGCCATGGCGACCAACTGGTCTCCCTATCCAGGTGTATTCAAAATAGTCAACTGGGGGACAGTTGGTCATCATGTGTCCTGTAGAATTCTTTGTCCCTCAGAGTCTCAAAAGCATGTATCACATCACCTGGGGGAACATAGTCTAGCGCTGGCGTCATGTGAATTTGCAGTGCAAAATCTGAGTCCAAAGTGTAATTTTTTTTTAACAAGTCATGGTGTTCTTGGACCTTACACCACACAGATTGTCATAAATGAAAAAAGCACCCCCTCATTGTGGCTGTTGGAAACTGTGCCAGAAAAGCTATTGATGCAGCCAATTCAAAATCAAACATTACTGTTTGAGGGGAAAGACCAGGGCACAGATTCTTTATTTCTTCTAGCACTCGCATATAGGTTGCATAAGTTTTGTTGCATATTAGAATAAAAACTGAGGGAATGGCAGAGGAGTAACATACACCGTGAATGGTGTATTGCTGAGAAAAAAAGGCTTGGTGTTGCCATAAATGTTACATTGGCAAACCAGTGCATTGTTTTTGTCATATACGCTAGATTTCTCTGTGTGGAAAATATTAGAAAACGCTCCCTGTCATCACTTCCAGAATTGAACAGGAGGAACTGCGCCCCACTGTCCGTAACACAGTAGTCAGGTGGAATTTGCAGTTCAGTGAGGGAAACTGTTTGGCTAGGAGCAACAGTTGCAATTTGCCATGCCTGTTGTGCACTTCGTTTTAAGATGGGTATAGAGGGGAGCTTAGCAGTGGCTGACTGACTGATCCCACTAATTGCATTAGCTACAACCTGCTGTGTTGTTTCTTGAGAGCTTGAAGCTCGGTCCTTAACTTCACTTACTACCCTCCAGACCTCAGCATCAACAGGATTAGGGACATGATTGTGCTGTCCCACAAATTTAACAACAGCATTATTAGCTGTGCACATGGGCAGGGCATTTGTATGCATCGTACTGCTGAGACTTCCAGTATTCCTTATCTCCATGCTCACACCTTTGATAAATATGACCTTCATGTGTTAGGGAGGCTGTCTTCGTTGCTCAAAACAAAGTACAGTGGCATGTTTCAGCTCAGAAGGGAGCCACTAGCAACATGTCAAATTTATGTGTGTGTAATTTGCATAAGCTGACACCAGGCTACACAGAACTCCATCACTGGCTACTGCATGGGCTGCAATTGGCTACCATTTCAGTTATGGGACTTGTAGAAGTCATTGTTAGGCTGCCACATTTGTTATTTAATTTTGGCCATAATGAACACAATGAAATATGCCAGTGCTTAACATTGCAGCTCTGAAATGTCCGCGCTGTAACAGATCGCAATTAGTTTTATTGCACGCAATTGACGTGGAACCGTTGGTAGGAGCAGTGGGTGGAAGCTGGATTGAGCAGCTGAAGGCAGCTCTCTTCTCCCTGGGATGGTTCCTGTCACTCCTGCCACACTGTCACTAACAGGTGGAGGTCCAGTGGTGGTGCAGGATGGGATGTACCATGTAAGAGAGAGTGTCATGGGTCCGCAGTATGTGTGTGCCTCCACACGTGCATGTGCTGCCATGACAGAGGATGGGGAGAAAACATGGACAAAAAAGTGCCAACAGGAAGAATGACACCCGGTCCCTCACAGGCTTCACCCACAATCAACTGGGCATCTCTGTGCCATTGGGCTGAGGTCAAGTGGATGTCAGGGTGACACAGCTGGGAGGACAAGTAGATGGAGGCCAGTCAGCATGGAATGAAAAATGCAAATAAAAAAGAAGATACAAAAAGGATAAAAGAGTGTGTATGTCGAGGGTACAGAAGAGTAGAAGGTCAGAGACTGATAAAGAGAAGGTTAATGGCAAGAGCAGGATAGGAGGAGAACATTTTGAAGAGATGGTCTAAAACTAGGTAAGAGGTGAGAGGAGGGGAGCTTGGAAGATTATTCCAAATTGATAGGAGTTGGAAAGAATGCAGCTTGTGGTGAAGAAGTATACAGACAGAAACAGAAAGACTTGTTAAAGAACAATTGGTGTTTTGATAGATGAGGGCCCAATTTTTATGTGATATTGCATTGACATATAGTGGCTTATCAACCTAAAAATCCAAGTCCAACTAATCAGTGCGATACATGCTTCAAAAAATATCAACTGGGGTTAATATTTATGTATGTCATTTAAGAAGGATGTAATAATTTGTTTGACCCGTTGTCCTAAATATAAATATTTAAATCAGGCATAAAGGTTGGCACTAATTGTTATTGCTGTTCTCAAACTATGTGACTGTGCAACTAGTATGAATGCTTGTAATTCTTGTACTATTCTTGCTGCTTTAACTTCCTGCATTATATTAAAAGCTGCTATATAATTAATTCCAGGTTGTCACTGAAAAAGGGACTTGAAGTCTCAGTGTGCCAAACTAGTGGGTAAATTAAATAAATACTCACCCCAGTGACTTCTAGTAACAACTGTGCTCTCCTAATAATTTAGGGTTCCCAAGTTTCACAAAAAGTTAGAAAGGAAAACTGTCCCAACTGAATTACACTTTGATTTTAGGAGGTTCATTTATGAATATATTGGGATAAAGGAGGCTAAAGGGACTAGAAAGGTCCAAAAATAAATACTGTATGCTTTTGTGGGACAGAAGGCCTTAACTGGACCAAATACTGGGCCCAAGTCATCAATATAATATATATAAGTTTCAAAAACTTTGTTAATGCTTCAGTTAGGGTCAAAGTGACAAAAAGTTGGAAATGAGGAGTTAGGTATTCCCGAACACCTACCCTTCCAAACCCAGCAGGAGAGCAGGTGAAGGGTGTGCCTTGGGCTTCTCAGGTCCAAGGCTCACTCCATTCTCATAAAGTCTAAACATTTGACATTTTTTACAGATGGAATGGAGTGAGCATTAAACTTGGGAACCCCAGGCACATCCCACACCTGCTGTCCAACCTAGTTTTAGCAAGATAGAGTGTTAGGGAACCCTAATGCCTCATTTCCCAATTATTGTCCATTTGACCCTAACTGAGCATTAACAAAGTTATTTTTTTCAGTTTAATGCCTTACTTTTGAGATAGTATAATAGTATCTTTATTTTACAGGGGATTGCAGGATCCTTTGGACCCTGCATTTCCATCCCTCTGTAGATGTGTGTGTGTGTGTGTGTGTGTGTATGTATATATATGTATATATATATATATATATATATATATATATATATATATATATACACATATACATACACATATGTGTGTCCAGCATGGAAATGCTGCAGAATATCAGAGAATACTGCAGTTTACTGCAGCGGCCATTGTAAGTCAATGGCAAATAAGTCCCTTTTCATGCAGGATTATGTGACATATAATTACCGCAAGTTACTGTGCTTCATTGTGGCTGACACATATGTATATTGTAAAAAACTTCATTAATCCATCAGTTAGGGTTGAAGTAACAAAAGTAGGGAAATGAAGCGTTAGGGTTGACACCCTAATACCCCCCAACCCTACCACCCCACACCCAACCTCCACAGACCAACAGATATCAGGGTATGCCTTGGAGTCATTGGCTCCAACTCTAGCCCCATTTTATGTGTAAGGAAGCTGAAATGGTACAGTATAGGAGAATGGGGTGAGAGGTCCGATGACTCCAAGACACACCCCAGTGCCTATTGGTCTGTAGAGGGTGGGGTGGGGTGGTAGGGTTGGTGGGGTGGGGAGGTGTTAGAGTGTCAACTCTAATACTTAATTTTCCAACTTTTGTTGCTTCAACACTAACAGATGTATTAATAAAGTTGTTTTGCAATTATTTTTTTACTTTTTCAGAAAATGTAATCTTACCCTTATATGTCTGCGGAAGTGCAGGGCCCATGTGTTTTGGTTGTAGAGGGCCGTCTGTCATGTGGGAGTGCAGGGCCCTCTGGGACCTGTGCTTCTATGTAACAATGAGTGTATACACATTGTAATCACCCTCATCTCCCTGCGGGAGCACAGGGCCATCACTTCATAATGGTATCCATTTGTGGTCTATCAGTAAGTGTCAATCTATCCATAAGTGTTTAGACATTATAATGAACTGTCAGATTTCTATGAGAGAACAGGGCCCTGCACTTTCAGTAGTACATACTGGAGGGCCCTCAGATCCCATTATTGTATAATTGTATCCTTATGTGAGGCACAGGACCCTCTGGGCCCTGCACTCCATTTGCCTGTAATTATAGAGATGGAGCGCAGACCTAGAGACATTCCATGTACCCCTATGCTGCAGATAGCACAATATCTCAGTAATCATAGAAACATGGGGAAAAATTCTACCACAGTTGTAATCTTGGCATGGCAAACTGCATGCATGGTTAGTACACCAACTGCATCCACCACAGTGTTGTCCTATGGGAAATTTCTAAACATCGAAATGTTATAACTAGAGAAGCAATGTAAATTTTATCACCAAACCAGCAAATGTCACATCTGTTAGGCAAGCCCTTTGTACCTTGATAATTTCAGCCATTAATTCCAAACAGTTTATTTGCAGTGAAGTGGCAAAGAAACAGTAACCTTTAAAAATCCCTTTTCACGAGCTGTCAAAATCCCTGTTCATGAGCCAAATCCCTTTTTGCGAGTTGTCAAAATCCCTTTTTGTGAGCTGATCCCTTTTCACAAGGTAGGGCCATCTCATCCTGAAATGAGGAAAAGGGATTTTGACAGTTCACAGAAAGGGATTTTGACAGCTCAAAAAAGGGATTTTGGGGCCATCTCATCGCAAAATGATGAAAAGGGATTTTGACAGCTCATGAAGAGGGATTTTGACAGCTCAAGAAAAGGAATTTTTGAAAGTAATCCCTTTTCTTGAGTTGTCAAAATCCCTCTTCACAAGCCAATCCCTTTTTGTGAGCTGTCAGAATCCCTTTTCACATGTTGATCCCTTTTGACGAGGCAGAACCATCTTCCGCCAAAATGATGAAAATAGATTTTGACAGCTCACAAAAAGGGATCGGCTCACAAAGAGGGATTTTGGCAGCTCATGTAGAGGGATTGGAAGTGAGTTGCAAAATATGATTTTAAAATTCAAAAATAAACATTACAGAGCCATGGTTTAGTAAACCAAAGGCATAGTTTTGTAGAGGAGGCCCCCATGAACAAAACCCATGCTTGGATGTCTTCAGAAGACATCCCCAGAGCAAGTTGCAAACATATGAACATACAAAACTGCCAACAGATACAGGCCAAATGGTCTACTGCATGTGCTCGATTGTGCAGCACAGAGGTTAGACTCCTGCTGCTCCCCCCCCGAGGGATTTTGACAGCTCAAGAAAAGGGATTACTTTAAAAAAGTTATAACATTTTGTTTGTTGGGGGAAAATGAAAACAAGATGCTACCTGGCAAAGAGGGATTGGATTTATTCTCATGAAGAAGGATTTTATAAATCCCTCTTCATGAGCTTTCAAAATCCCTTTTTGTGAGGCCAAATCCCTCTTCAAACCTGTGCAGCTATCCAAAAGACTGAACCGAGCATGAGCAGAACCTGAAATTTCAAAACTGAATAACTTTGGAACGGATTAATATTTTTTCATAAAAATAATATTGACTTATTCTTTGGGCCAAGCTCTTTCTACCCTAAATATTTCAGACAAAAATTCCAAATGGTGTGGGTGCAGCATGATGGGAACAAAATAGCAAAAACTGGCAAAAAAATGACTTTTCCACTTTTTCCACTAGGCACAGTATGAGAACCGCAAATCCAATTGAAATAAAATTTGGTTTGTCATGATATCTAAGTCACGGGACAGCACATGCCAATTTTGTGCATATCTCTTGAATGGTTGTAAAGTTATTAAAGTGCAGAATTGGACGTTTAACAGTAAACTCAACCTAACTATAAGTAATAGATAACCCACTCTAAGGTGTGCAGTCACGCTCTGATATATGCACGCCTCAGCTTGCATTCTTACACATGATGCTGCAGGCCAAGTGTATGAACCACCCAAAGCGTGCATATACTGGAATGGGACTGCACACCCAAGAGTGGGTTATCTATTGTATAAAATGACAAAATTGTTTTGAAGGGGGGTGAAAATACAGGTGTGTGGTAGCACTCAAATATACACATGGTCATGTGATGTATTTCAACCAAACAGCAGGGATAATTATTCCTACCCATTTTATAAATATATATATATATATATATATTTACAGTACACAATGGGTTGCAGTGGAATAACATTTATCTCCATTAGTGAGTGGTAACACCCATAACTGATGAGTGTTAAAGCCACAAGTTAGTTATAAAGGTCTCACCACTCATGTGCAGAGATAAATGTGTTGTTCTACTGCAGTCCATTATGTGTTTGATATATACCACACCATTTATAGTGTTTGTACTGGTGTTTTACCTTGTTTTACCTTAAACTGCCTTTCTTTCCATTGTAAGTTCCCTATCTGGCCCATTGTTCTCTGTGTTGCATTTCCAGATTCTAAGTGGAAATAACATGTTCTAAGTTATATAAATGGTGTTCTAAGTGAAAATAAATATTTATCCCAAAATAATATGATTTATTCACCCAATGTATTCACCACTGGTGTGGTGTATATATATATATATATGTTCATGGCAAAAAAATCTGTTTAATGCATCAGTTATGGTTGTTCCACACCGACAAAAGTGAGGAAATTCAGTGTTAGGGTTGAAAACCCTAACTCTGCATTCCCCCCACCACCCCCCAGCTCCACACACACACACACACACACACACGCACACACAGACACAGATATGCAAGTAGGGGGCAGGACCAAGGCAACACAACCAATCACAGACAGCCAGCAGCAGGTGACAGAAATAACGTACAACTGTCTAAATGTACTACAAGACACATCAATCATCATGGGCCACCAAGTGTGCAGGTTCTGCTGGCATACAGGTAAGTTTATCTTCTCCATGCATATTGCCCATCAACTGTAACTGTATACATTATTTATATCTAATAGATTTTGTATATCTTCTCAATGACAGTGTGTAGATAATCATGACTGTAATAACATGATAATAACTGCACTAGTGTTACAGCCCTTTGTTGACTGTTAATGCCTCCTGATGTTACTCCTGAATAAAACAATTCTGTATCAGTATAATATTCTCTGCACAGCAGTACTGCTCAATCATATTATATTGTAGAATATAACATCACTGTGGCAATCTCAGACCTGATAACTCACGGGGTAACACTATACAATAGCTCAGTTGTTAAAACTTTGTCATTTTAAACAGACAATTGTGTACCTCCGCTATTTGATATAGTGCTGCAACTATGGTATTCAAACCATCAATGTTTAGATGTCTATTTTCATGACTACATATTAGCACAGATCAGTGTCAGACACTTTACTGTGTCTAACAACGACTGATCTTACTATCCTACAAGAAACAAAATTGCAGCAGTACAGTATTATCTACTGTCATTCTCCACTATTATTTGAAGCTTTACAGTTCTATATGATACTGAGTCACCAAAGTATTCTATGTCAGTAGTTCAGTCTTCTGCCTTGCTCTGACTCTGTAACTGTTAGCACATGCTTATGTTTGCATACGCATTACTACCTATGTGGTATTAGTTGTGTTCAAGCACAACATTTTTCCACCTCTGTACCTATGAATGAATAATATTAGACCATGTTAATAAAAGGGTTTATGTCTATAAATGGCTCATAATATCACCCCAAGAGTAACAAATAATGTATTTTAATGCAATAATCAACAGTATGCTGCTCCTGCTATCTAATCATAAACACATCAACAGCAAAGTCCAACTGTACATAAGAAACTGTTGAATATCATAATGGACCATGGTGCAAATTACCATGCAAACAATTTTCAGATATTCACAGTCATATGAGTATTATCATAGGGCTGGCAAAATCATGAGCCATCTATAGCAGTGTTATTTTTGTCAGTGGCTCTGCATGAGGCAGTAAAATTACAAAATATTTATTTTACATAATATTTTGCTTCTCTAATAACAGAAGTGTTACACAAGTACTGAGTACTGTATGTATTAATAGATATGTAAGAAGAAATTACCATTCATGCAACACGCGTGTCTCAATGTGAACAAGCACATCTTGATTTTAAACAAATATCTATTTAACAATACATGTTACTTAACAGGTCTCATACTGTATTTTTTTTCTGTGTTTGTCCACATTACATAACGCACAATGTGATAGATAGTTTTTTTATGTTGATACCTCATGTCATCGCAGCATGAACAATTTATGTCATAGAAATTCTATGTGTAACAGTATTGTGCTGACATGTGACCATATGAAGATGTGTACAACACTCTGTACACCCATGACTTTTAAAATGCATCAGTTTTTGGCCCATGATGATGGATGTGACTTGTAGTATGTTTAGACATTTGTATGTTATTTCTGTCACCTGCTGCTGGTTGTCTGTGATTGGTCGTGTAGCCTTGGTCCTGCCCCCTACTTGCATATGTGTGTGTGTGTGTGTGTGTGTGTGTGTGTGTGCTCGTGTGTGTGTGTGTGTGTGTGTGTGTGTGTATGTGTGGAGCTGGGGGTTGGGGGGGAATGTGGAGTTTGGGTTTTCAACCCTAACACCGAATTTCCTCGCTTTTGTAACTGGGGAACAACCCTAACTGATGCATTAAACAGAGTTTTTTTTGCCATGAATTTCCTGTCTTTTTGAGAAATAATTATGGCATATTAATTTGAATATGTTGTTTAGAACGTGCCTTAATTTCCACAATACAGTCTCGCCAAGATATAGATACCTTTGTCTGAATATGTGGTTCTATGATAGTATTTATACAGCAATAGCTCATGTTCAGAGCCTTTTCTGTAAAAAAAACTATGCTCAATGTATGGAATAGGAGATTAATCTGTTCACCACATTGGTATATAGCAGCTGAACAGTGCTAACTATGTTATCTGCACTGATGAGCATGATACACTTTATGCAGATGCATCAATACACCAATAGCAACATACATATTATCACTATAACTTTATGCTTAATGAAAGACACAACACAGGTAGATAAGGCTTAGAAAATATTTATTGCCCAATTACAAATTGTTAAAAAAGGCCAAATTAAAAAAATCCAATTGGTGCACAAAATCAGTCTCACAAAACAAACATTTAAATGTTTACACCAATGTTTGAAATGCATGTTAAACAGTATCACAGATAGTCAATGGTAACATGTGATGGTACTACACAATACATAAACACATGTACCACAGTACTCTCTGCACACTGCTTACAGATATCAAACAGTTATGATGATGTTGTCATTGTTTGACTGATAGTGTGAATGTTCCTGGGGTGGGCGAAAAACGAGATGCAACTGTTAAAGTAATAGCAGCAAAAACAGACAAACCTCTCGAGAAAAATATTCACCTGAAAGTTGCTGTTAAACATTTAATTGTAGATATTTTATGTGTACACATAGGCATACGTATACACATACATATCATGTTAAGACATATCACTATGTTACTGCATTTGGAAAATTCCACCCGACCCTCAATAGAGGTGATCAAAAATATTATCAGGACACAAATACTCAGTTTTTACCAGTGAAAGTGCCTGATGTACAATTCTTTAACTATTATAAACATACATTTAATTAACTTGCCACATAACTAAATCAACTAGCACATGGTGACAGACAGTATATACATCAAGTTAAAAGCATCAATTCAATAATCAAATTACTACTGAATTAGTAAAATGCCTAGATCTGTCACATCTTCTACTTACATGAATGAAATAGTTACCAGAATGCTATGAATGCAACTATTAATTCTACTATGATCAGAAAATGTCACTTGTACACAATTAACAATATCTAGCACAACACTTGACTTTGATATCTATTATGGTTATATGGAATAACAATTTACTACACTGGTTGGACAACAGTACACAGCAGATAATAGCAAATGTAGTCCACAGTGAAGAAAGGAGGGTTACTATTGGGTACGCATGAGTTCAGTACTGGGGCGGTTCTTTTAATGTCTTTATAAGTGACATTGCAGAGGGACTGGAAGGAAAGTATGTCTCTTTGCAGATGACACAGAGATCTCAACAGGGTTGATACAGGAAGGTGGGGTGGAAAGGATGAAAAGTGACTTGGCAAGGTTGGATGAATGGTCAGATGTATGGCAGCTTAGATTCAATGCAAAGAAGTGCAAAGTAATGCACCTGGGAAACAAAAACCCAGGGGAAGAGTACACAATGGGGGGTGAGATACTGACAACAACAAAAATGGAAAGGGACCTGGGGGTAGTCATATCAGATGACCTAAAGGTGGGCCAGCAATGTGAGAAGGCAGTAAGGAGGGCTGGGGGTATACTGGGATGCATAGGGAGAGGCATCACCAGTAGAAAACAAGAAGTTGTTGGCCCTCTGTACAGACAGTTGGTAAGACCACATCTGGAGTACTGTGTGCAGTTCTGGAGACCCCATCTCCACAAAGACATAGACAGGGTGGAGGCTATCCAGAGGAGGTCAACCACAATGATGCAGGGTCTACATCAGAAGACATATAAAGAAAGACTAAAGGAACTAAAGATGTATAGCCTTGAGGAAAGGAGGGAGAGGGGGGACATGATAGAAACTTTCAAATGCCTCAAGGGAATCAACAAAGTCCAAGAGGGTAGCATCTTTCAGAAAAAGAGATGTGCAAAACAAGGAGGCACAATTTGAAGATAGAGGAGGATGACTTAGAGGTAATGTGAGGAAGTATTTATTCACAGAGAGGGTTGTGGATACATGGAGCAGCCTTCCTGAGGAGGTCGTAGAGTCAAAAACAGTGGGGAATTCAAGAATGCATGGGACAGTCATAAGGCAATTCTAGTGGGGGGTAGGAGGAAGTAGGATGTTGGTTAACTAGGATCTGCAGCTTATCCGTTAGGTAGGGAAATGGGCAGACTAGGTGGGCCAAGCGGTCCTTATCTGCCACCAAATTCTATGTTTCTATGTATGCATCTGCAACTACATATCTATGTCATAGCAATAACTATATTCAAATAACATTAAAATGCTTATGAATGTAATACTTCAAAACAGTCAGATATTAGTTATTTATGCAATACAGCAACTAATATGACAATTAACACAACTACTGTAAATGTCACAGTGACAAACTATTACTAAGTGATGTATTAACTATTATATATACATAAATACAGTACAGATGTATGAGAACAAAACAGGTATAGACACAAAATGGTGGTATTCAGAGAGAAGACTCAAGCAGATAAAAAAAGGAACACAGGGCACATCTGATGCTACTCAGCATGTACAGAGTGAAAAACATTTTTTTGAGTATTGTACTCTTAAGTACAGGTCATCCGACCATGTAAAAAAAGAGAGCTCAATACTGCTGGCACAGAACTGGAACAAACACCAGGATATCTTTTAATTATAAAAGATCCTAATAATGTTAAGATAAAGAAAATTGTTATAAACAGATAGGTAATGCTGTTATCTTAATGTACATGGGAAGTATTGTGCCTTAGTAGAGGCACAGAGTTGGCAAGTGTGCCAAGTAGTACTTGTTATGTCTGCATACAACATACTCATAAGAAAGACAATGACAGAAGAGAACTACCAGATAGGAATATCTTTTTTTTGACATTAAAAAGTCTTTCTTAGACATCTAAGTGTGGTTTTTCCTAGTGACTGTGAAGACAGCTGGTGCCGATTAAAGACCACTGCAACTATTTTCACTGTGTCACTGATCAACACAACAATCTTATATGTCACATTGAATAAGCATATGCTGTTAAACCATGTGATATGTTACAATGTAGTAATGAATGTGCATCAGTAAGAAAAAATATGATAATGTACCAGAAGTCACTCAGTAACAAAAGGGACAGCAAAGTATGTCACATGCTGGGTGACTATTCCTCTGACACATGAAGATTGTCGTAATTCTTCAATATCAGTACGTATGCATTTTTAAATGTCATGGTAGTCTCTGTTTAAAACAGCTTGTTGAGTCACGCAGTCAACCCAGCCAGTTCTGTACCTCAACAAGAAGTGTAATGTCCAGAATGTACAGACTGGCCATAGTGGTAGATCACAGCATGAGTGTCAAACACTGCTTGGTTAAATACAGTTCTACCAGTTGTGAAATCTATGATAGGTGTATCAACTCTGAGCCCATTAGAGTCAAATCTATGCAATACAAGCATAAGATATTGAGATGAAGTCCTCAGATGCATGGACCGAGTACATGTACCTCCACACCTTACACACAAGTGACCATTTTCTGCATTGGTAAACAGCTGCTGGAACTTACCACTTTTAACCTGAGGCACAAATAGAGAAACCCAAAGCATGTCTTCTGTGGTTTCTCACTCTGAATGACCACATAACAGACATACATATTTGGTAACGTATGACACAGTGAAATACTGACGCATTGGAATCCCCTCTTCATCCAAGCTGTTTATGATTGCAATCATGAACTCGCTGGCGTCCTGCTGCATGTTAGCAGCAAATGTACTGCAACCGTCATATGTCCCCAACACCTGTCGTAGAGGTGAAGGTGACTGTACATTGTTAGCTTGATCAGAAGCCACATTGATAACCTGCTTCAATGCCTTCAATAATGGAGTGTCTTGTGAAGCAGATATTGCCTGCACAAAGTGTAGCATGTGTAGAAACACTTGCATAGCTGAATTAGCATAGCAGTTTACTCTAGTACTGTTATAAAACACTGGGACAACAGCCATACCAACTGACTTCTGACCAACAGCTGGTTCTGCATCTGTATTTGACATTGTCACCTTCTTACCACTCTGTACAATTCAATCAGTTGTAGATGCTCATTTTCTTTTTGTTGCCAAGTGTAGCTGTGACTGTGGGATGTGAGACAACCATACATGCAGGTAGTGGTATTAAAGACATATGTGGCTGATATAGAGTACGTAATCTGTTGTACTCAACAATACATTGCTTGTCAGCGCGCATCTTCTGAGGTGCGAGTGTTATAATAATGTGCAACCCAGAAAGACTATGTACTCATGAAAGTGCGACATAGCTCATGCCATCTTTGAAAATGTCTGTCCCTATGTCCACCATTGCTGAATCCAAACTCAAGCTCTGAGACTTGTGAATTGAAACAGCATACACAACACATATTGGGAACTGTTTCCTTTTAACATAGATATCCTTAAATACCTGGAATTTAACACAGGTACGATCAATCTGTACAGGAAGTTCCATGTTGTCAAAGTGGACAAGAAGTGTCTCAATAAACATTTTCTGAACATTGTAAATGAAGTCAATGATATTACCTATGGCACCATTTACCATGCCATGCTCCACATCAAGATTGCAATGTAGCATGACACGTGCATTCTTACAAACTGTAAGAACAGCTTCCAGTCCAGCTGTTTGTGAAACATTTGATGTCAGTTCAGAAGGTCATTCAGTCATCTTCACTATCATTTTCCAACTTAGAATGACACCATCAATTGTATCAACAGCATGCTGTGTGAGAATCTCTTGATTCTCTCTCTGCAACAGTGACACTGTTGAACTCAGCACATTTCTTCAGTTGTGGCATAACACACACAGTGCGTGTGCCTGTGGAGTACACATCACTGAAAACATCACATGCTGTTTCTATGGATGTAGTATACATTCTGATTCTTCGACCATGTAACATTGAAACATGTTCCAGTGACAGAGAACCTGTACGAGCTTAATCCAACAGTGCCTTGTAAGCCAGATCACCACTCCCACAGGTCAAAGCCTCCAATGCAGCCTAGTGTATTCTTAGCCTGCTTGACAGTCAGAGCTGCAAAGACATGTTCTGCATTAACTGGTGCAAGCTGTAAGAGGTATCCAAATACAACAATGCTTTTACCACCAAATGCATCTCCATAGTCAGTCCCCAAGATCTCCTGTAGACGCAGGTGTATACAGGCAAGCATTACATTGGAGACCATACTAATCTCATCAATGATGAGTAACTTCATCTTAGTAAACATAGAATGAAGCAGAGATGCAACCTCAAATGACAGTTTGCGATACTCTCCTGCTTGGCCATACTCCACTGGCAACATGAAGCGATGGTGTAACGTAATTCCACCAATGTTGTATGCAGCCAGTCCAGTAGGAGCACAAACAGCAACAAACATTGATGACCCTGTCAGGTTCCATATTTCTGCGGTTATAGTCTCTATAAGGAAACTCTTCCCTGTTACGGCTGAGCCACTAATAAACATCAGTAGTGGCTTGTAGTCAAGACAGTTAAATTTCTTGTGTCCCTGTAGTATTCCATGCGGGACAGCATCAGTGACCTCAGAGTGAACCACCCTTGGCTGCTCATTGAGTCTCTTTCTCAACTCAGCAGGGTCAACACTGCAGTGTGTGCCATGTTCCATAGCACTCTCCACTTCAGACATGAGTACTTCTGGGGCATTCAGGGCAGAGGTTCTCCAAGGATACCTTGTCCTTCTGGATCAAGATTCTCCTGTGAACTGACGGGAGTGTCCTCTTCATGCAGTTTTTGTGCCTTCTCAATTTGCTCCTTCTCAGTGTCTAGTCTCTGTATATATGTGTCAGAGTATTCACTTTTGAATGTCTCATAACTGTGATTGAATTCTTCCTCGAATGTATCACACTCACCATTTAATTCAGATTCATTCTTCCAGGGTCTAAATAGAAATAGAAGAGCAAAGTAGTAATACTTTCTGCTCTCAGATGTGCCTAATTGTAGCTTACAGTGGCCAATGAGCCAAGGCTTATATCTCTTAACGACACAGCTGTCCACTCCTTTAACCTTGTAAATGCCATGTGTACAATCATGTGAGACATCCGTCTTGCAGTCATACCACTTAGCCACCTCAAATAAACACATTTGATCCATGTCTTTGTGTCTACGGGGTAGTATGTGTCAATAAGGTTATTCTTCAAGATATGTCTTGAAGACAGTCTCTTGAGAGCCAGTTCCTCAATCTCAGCATGAGGAATAAGTACACGTTTATGCTTCTCTTTTTAGTTTACACTGAGAAAGCGCACAGCATCAGACTTGCCATACAAATGTGTACCAACCAATCGATCACCAGCCTCATAAGCACCACATTCTATGTGTGATAGGGTCTTCAACCCCAGTGACCACAACTGAGACGTCAGTGACTTGTTTGAACTGGCAATGTCTTCCCAATGATCTTGCAAGCTAGTCTGTTCATGTTTAGTTATATACGAAGTGACGTACCGAACCCGAGCCAACAAGTTGTCAGCCAACTGAACATCTATGTTTGCTTGCCACATTAGAAGAAGAGTAGGGTTGTAGTCATTGATGTACACCTCATTCTCTTCTCTGGGCAATTCATAAACCCTCTTGGTTGATTTTGCCTTCTACTGGTGGCGGATAGCTGAAAAAAGTTCATTCATGCAACGATCCTGACAGACACGTCTAGGGAATCTGAAACGGCATCTTGTATACCTATCAGATTTGTTCTTCACTAACCGGAGGCAGTATTTCGCACAAATATAATGTTGAAACTTCTGCACCAACTTCCACAGTGTAGGACTGTCATACTTGTCTGGAATACGGCAAGTAATGTATTGCTTAATGAATGCTAGCACTTGTGCTGCTTCATGTTCACCTATGCATGGGGCATCCTTGATACACAGTAACATGTGAATATGAGGAGCGCCACATGCCTGATACTCCATTCTTCAGAAGTAATGCTCCACAATACCAAAAGCCGGATTGTCCTTTGACAAAATGAAAGTCGGAATGTCATGGAACCAGCTTGGAATTGCCTTGTCACAGATACAGGGTCAAGTGAGCACATTTCTCTGAGAGTCGTTGATGAAATGCCCTCTACATCACAATTTTCCCACTTCAACAGTTCTATGACCTCATCCCAGGCATACTCGGCACAACTGACTGTGACAAACCATGTGGCTGGACCATACTCTTGCAGTATGGTCATCACCTCAGAGTGTCTGCAATACCAGTTTTCGTTGGCGCCATGTAGACTTGACAGAATGGAAGACCCATTCACTTGCACATTTTCATCCTTCTGCTTTAGTTTCTTCAGGAACTGTTCAGCTGTTATTTCATCAAGTGGAGTAGTAAGATGAATAGTATGCGCAATAGACACAGACAGTGCTAAGCTCACCCTCCCACAGGAGATAAAACAGATACTGTATTTTTCATCTAAATTTGCCATCCTTACTGAGCACATGACTAGTACAGTACTCAGCACCTTGTACATGCACTTCTCTTTCATCTAGGTGTCCACTGGACCCTTTTGGGAAAAAATCTGGGAAACAGTATGCTTCCAATGTGGCCTCCCAAATGCTGACAGGCTCAGCTTCCACCTGTTTCATTTGATAAAGATCAATGTTGTCCCCTACTGGATTTCTGCCATGCAGTGGGTGAACTGTGTACTGTTCACACACATTATCGTTTGTCTGCACACTGACCTTCTCAATCATGGGTTTTGTGCTTTCCAATAGATCATGTTCAACAGACACACTGGTCATGCGATCAATATCAAGGTCTGCATAAAAGGGATTGTTGCTCTTTAAATAAGTAAGAGCAAGCTTCACCTTCTACATTGGCAACATCCTGCCAAATGACCTTTAACTTAGTTGGAACACCATTGACAAGAATCACCAAAGTATTCTTAGTACAGATCACCTTCACATTTTCATGCAGAGGAAGTGGAAGATAGATGATAGAACCCTTAAGAGTTCTAATGAGTTCTTTTTGTGGAATGTTCCATGTCTTTGTGTTCAGATGAAGAATAGTTTGAAATGGTTTCATTTTCTGAATTAGAATCCATTCAAACATATTTAACATGGCAATCTCAGTTGGTGTAACATGTGCCTCCCTGTTGTTCAAGACTGACCTTGGTGGCAGAATATTAGACTTCACTTTGGAAAAACAGTGCTTGCACATCACAATGATTGGGTCTAACTGAAAGTCACACTTTAACAGCAAAAATGCTGACAGTCGAAACCACATGTCATTGTATGGTGACAAGGTTTCCAGGTTCACTGTGACCATTTGTTTTTCGTAACAGAGGCAATCACATGACACACATACAGAGTCAAATTTCTCTGTCTTTGCCAACTCAAATTTGGCAATTGATTTCCCAAACAGTTTGAGAATATCGCTTTCTAAGACAGACACACAATTTCCATCAGCAATTGATGACTGATCAATCACAGTATCTGTCACACTGCTGACATGCCGCAGCTGTTTCAGAAATATCATGACATCATGCATGTCACCAGACTGCAGTAACTCATTCAGATGAGTATACTGAGTGACAACTTGATGAACAACATAGACCCTGTACTCAAAGTTTTGCACGCCTGATTGATGCACTCCCAGCATACGCATGTGGTGAAAGACATTGTCACAAACACCACTATCAAGGCATGCAAGTGAATGACCCATAAGTTCAGTATGTGGACAGATCTCACTAAGGTCTATACTCTGAAACAGTTTAAGCCTTACTTTATGGTCAGTAATGACAAACAGGTTGATAAAGTGCTCAACTTTGTCAAATGGTGATTGCCTCCAGTTGCAAGTCTCATCACATGTCCATGAGAGACAGTTACATTTGCGAGGCTGAGTAGTTTCCTCACATTCATCGTCTGACTCCATTGTAGTGTCATCAAACACACTGAGCACATTACACACTTTACCGAACTCCTCAATGCACAAGTTGCTGTCCATTTTTTGTAAGTAATATGACTTCTCCCAGAAAAATGCCTCTGAGTGCTGTGTGTGCAGCCACCATCCTGTGAAAACATCACAGAAATTGTGCAGGCTCAAGACAGTATACCATTGTAGCCTCATCTTTATGTCATTCACAATTTCTCTGAACTGCTCAAGTACATGAGACATCTTACGCCACAAGCGTTGAAGAACAAAAACTGCTCTACTAACAAATATGACGTACTGTGAGGTGCAATTTCATCAAACTGAGATGACTCTTTATTTTTCATGCTCCGTCTCATCACAGCAGCAATAAGTCTGTCAATCTTAGCTTTAGAAGGTAGCGATTGAAAATACTTTTGCTTCCTCAGATGAGCATCAGCAGCTATGAATTTATGACGCGCTTACCATGTGTATTAATGCATGTCTTTGCAACAGTATACTTTCAGCTCACAGATCTGAACAACTGTTGCTTAGCTACACATTCTTTCTTTGCTGTTGAACAAGCATGTTTTTCCCCTGCAGAGTGATGAAACTCTGAATTCAGGCTGTTACTGGAATGCTGAATCGTTTTACGCCTTAAATTACCATCACTGGGTTTTGGATTAGTCTTAAGCAACAGTGATGTACTATTATACCTGTTTCATCTCTGTATAGACTTCTGTCTCTGTTTAGAAGGCATCTTCCCTATTTGGCAATTCACAGTTCAGTACACCAGTCTTACAGAAAAATCAGACACCTGTATGGGAAGTACAGAAAAAAATAAGTTAGAATTCATCTCTTTAGTTTGCTTCTAACATTACATAGTATCATGTACTATCCATATATCATATAAGAAGAACAAATACTACTGCCTACTAAACATTATGGAGGCAATTACTGTAGTAAGTGGAGATCAGTAAAGCAATACACAGTCTTTTCAAATGGTGCTGAACATAACCTCAATAATAATATAAGAATAAATATCTAAATATGTGAAAAATCAAACAGTGCCGCAATGTCAAGAATCCACAGTGCTGTTTAACCTAATAAAAACTGTTTTTTCAAAAAGTTACAAAAGTAGTGTCGAACGTGCAACACTTTCACAAAATATAGTGTAGCTCGTGTGACACTTTCACAAAAAAACAGTGTTGAACGTGCAAAAGTGTCGAATATAGTGTAGCAAATGTACTGTCGTGTGCACGAAAGTGTCGCAAAGCAGTGTCTCACACATGGCACTTTTGCAAATCACAATTGCTTTACACCCCCTTTGACACTCAGCCAATCACAGACTGGTGCCTATTTGAGTGACAGACGTTGCAACCAATGTATCGGCACATTTATCAGGCCATATTGAGCTACCAATCGCAACCTCAGAACAGTGAAGAAGAAGGACATAGCAGCCATTTTAGGGAAAACAATAGACACCATGCTTCTGACTGTGTAAGTACTTCACATTTTCTAAACAATTGTTCTAGCATCATAAAAACTAGTAACAGTACAAAAATAGTATTAAACAAAACATGTTTTAATGCTGTATTTGACTGTGATAATATAATTTACCTATCATACTGTAAAATAAAGTTATAACAGTTTACAGTCAGAGTCTCAATCAATACTTACTAGCACAGATAAAGCTGCAAATGGAAGCAGAAACAAGCAGCATGTGTATCATAACAAGAGACACAACCAATCACATGCCTCTGTTAAGCTGTAATTGTTTGAAGTAGCCAATGGAAATGTTGCATTTTCCCACTAAAAATATTTCTGCATTTGTGTTTGACAGTAAGAACACCCATTCAGTGCAGCAATAGTAAGTGCATGCACTGTATGGTTAACTAGCAAAATCATTAACCAATAACATAGCAAATGACTGTGTTTGAATCAGCCCACAAAACTAGTGTTGAAGCTGAGAGTGAAATCTTTGTTTCACATTCACTTTGCGTTAGCCACTGCAGGAGAAACACTGTTATTTTTTTGGTAGCTCTCTGTCCACTTCTCAGTTTAAAAGCTAAGAATGGCAGAAAACAGCAGATGGACCATGTGGGTAGTGGGCAGCAGAATAGTAAGGCATGCTTCAGAGTATGTTCAGAGAAGTGATTTTGGGAGAGATCTGCAACTTCCAAATTGTTCTGTAAAGTGGTTTGGTAGAGGTGGCATGAGGTGGGAGCATCTCATGCCAACAGTCCATTCCACTGGGGTGTCAAACAGATGAGGCATACTGATGAGTCCTGGTAGGATGAAACACGTGTCTATGTCTTCTGTTAGCACCCTTTGCAAACTGCATGAGAGGCCTTTCGGCACCATGCAATTCTGCTTAAAGTTGGACTAGCATAACATTCTGTGGTGATTTGCATATGCAGCTCATGATGCTTTGCATTGTGGGGGCATGTGTGATTTTGTATTTTCTTGAAACTTGGCTTCCCAGCCAAATGCCCTTTGGGGTAACCCTTGCCTCAGTGTTTGCGCACAGAGGTTCTCAGACTTTGACTACTCAAGCTCAGCCAGACATACTGCTAATCCATCTCGGAGGCAATGATTTGGGCACCAAAGATAGGTAGATGGGGATTGCTCTTGGGGGGTCGGGGGATGGGTGGGGGTTATGGACAGCGGAGCCCGAATGAGTGGTGCTTACCATAGGAGTGGTTAGGACTAGAAGACACCCTGGGTTGAAAAGGTATTCTGGAACATTGTGATCCCATCCTGGTTTCCATACCCAAGGGTACCTCCATTTGGGAGGGCAAGTAGTCGGGACAGCCGCCAACCTCGTCCAACTTGGGCGCTATTATGCACTGCCAGTTCTGTCTGCAACAAGACTGGTCTTATTGCAGACTTTGTTGCTAGAGCAGATCTGGTTTACATTACCGAGACCTGGTTGGATGGGAATGCTGCCCCTTTTTTAGAGGCGGCTGTTCCAACCGTGTACTCGGTTGTACATCACCCGAGATTGGACCGTGGGGGGGGTGCGGTCTGTTTCAAGACCAAATTGGGCCTTACTGGTACACCAGTTGAGGAGGCTGGGTCATTTGAGTGTACCGTGATAGCTGGTGTGGGGTGCAGGATAGCCCTCATCTACTGTACACCAGGAGATGAGAAGCTGTTCCTGCAGGAAAAAGTGGACTTCACTGCTGACATGGCTTTGGAGTCACCCAGACTGATAGTTCTGGGTGACTTCAATGCCTAGTCGATAATGAATCCTCGCATTTTGGTCAACATTTCCTCCAGGTGATGACATCTCTGGGCTTCACACAGGTTGTTTCCTCAGCTACGCACAAGGGTGGTCATGCTCTTGATTTGGTTTTCCTCCTGGGGATCAAGGCATCTGACTTGGTGGTGGAAACAGTTGGTTGGTTTGATCATTACTCAGTTGGATTCAATTTTTTGGCCTTCCGGGGCAGGTCAGCCCCTGTGGAGTTGGTCAGGTACCGTTCTTTGCAGGATGTGGTCCCTGAAGACCTGATGGCAGTTATTGACTTCTCGTTGCTGGATGAGACTTGCACGGTTCCTGAGCAGTTGGTTGGGGCCTATAATGGGGCCCTTATCTTCAACTCTTGATCTAATTGCTCCGATCTATGTTCGCTCTCTCCCGCGTTACTCTGGGGCCCCTTGGTTTGATGGGACTCTTAGGGAATTGCGGAGATTGGGGAGTAGATTAGAGCACCATTGGAGGAAGACTGCCACTGATGCCAACCATCTTATTTTGCTAAAACATTATAAATGCTACCAAACAGAAATTTCCTGTAAGAAGGCAGAATTCCTGTCCAGGGAAATTTCTGTCACATGGCATTGACCGTCTCAACTCTTCAGAACTGCTGACAGGCTGTGCAACCCAGTCTGTCGGCAGTTCCATTGAGTTTTTTCACAGATTGATTGTGATGAGATCGCTTGCTTCTTTGCGAATAAAGTGGATGACATCAGGCGGGACTGCCACCGACTTCACTCTAAAGGGAGTTGCTGCTGATCGGTGCTTTGTCACAGAGCCCAGAGTTTCCTGGAGTACATTTGACCTACTGGATGTTGTAGATATTATGCGGATTGTCCAGGAGATGCATACCACATGCTGTAGTTTAGACCCCGGCCCTTCTTCCCTGATTTTGGGTTGTAGTGATATTATCGGCCCGATCTTAGCTCAGATTGTCTGGTGCGCTCTGGATTCGGGTGAGTTTCATAACTCTGTAGAGGGGGTGGTTAACCCCCTTCTGAAGAAAGCTTCTTTAGACCCGGAGAACCTAGCAAACTACAGACCTATCTCTAACCTCCCCTTTTGTGGGGAAGGTTATTGCGAAAGTTGTGGCTGCTCAACTGGATAACCACTTAACCATCCATAATTTAAATTAATCTCTCCAATCAGGTTTTCATAATAGGCATAGTACTGAGACTGCTCTGGTTCAGGTGCTCAATGATCTCCTGATGGAGAGAGATCAGAGACACCGTTCTATCTTGGTTCTCCTGGATTTATCATCAGCTTTTGATACTGTGGATCATGGGGTTCTGCTCGAACGTCTGAAGTTTATCTGTGGGCTGTCTGGTACAGTCCTCAATGGTTTTCATCTTTCCTCACTGGTAGAATGCAGAGAATTTTCTCAGGTTTATTTTCATCTGGGGCTTTCTCACTGCCCTGTGGGGTACCTCAGGGTTCGGTGCTGTCTCCCAAGTTATTTGCAGTATATATGCTACCCCTCAGAGACATTGTAAGACGGTATGGGCTGAGGTTTCATTGCTATGCTGATGACACCCAGCTCTACCTGTCTTTTTGCTCCCGACCAGGTTAGTGATATCTCAGTACTGAACAGCTACCGCGTAGAAATCCAAGATTGGATGAATACCAGCAGTCTAAAGTTGAACCCAGGAAAGACTGAGGTTTTGGTTGTGGACCCGGGTCATAGGGCAGAGGGATTGAGGACTGGGCTCCCTTCTAATTTAGTCCTGGGGAGGCCCAGATTCTCACCTTTGATTGGGTGCGTATTCTGGGAGTAGTGCTTGATGATGGCCTGACTCTTCATCGTCAGGTATCAGCAGTCATCAAGCTGGCCTTTTACCATCTTAGGAACATTGCCAGGATTAGGCACCTTGTTCCGTCTAGCAACCTACCTGTCTTGGTCCATGCCTTTGTGACATCGCACCCTAATTATTGCAACTCCCTTTACCTAGGGCTTTCTGGGGTTGATATCCACCGCTTTCAGCTAGTGCAGAATGTGGCAGCATGTTTACTGACTGGGATATCTAGAAGATCTCATATCACCCCTGTGCTGCACGATCTGCACTGGCTGCCTATACAGTGGCAGATCACCTTCAAAGTAGGTCTTATGACTTGCAAAGCCCTACATGGCTTGGGCCCGATTACTGAAAGAGCTCCTTGTTCCTTACACCCTTTAGACAGCTCTGCTCAGCTGTCGAGGGGTTGCTAAGATTCCGAGGGTTAACTTAAAGTCATCTGGTGCAGGGCCTTTGGGTTTGTGGCACCTACCCTCTGGAATTCTCTGCCCGTCAGCTTTGGGAGTGCAGAACAGTGGGGAGTTTTAAGCAGGCACTTAAGACTTTTTATGGTGGAAAGCATTTCATGTATCTTTTGATTTTATGTTATATGTGTTGTGTTTTGTTTTCATGTGAATTGTACAGCGTCTTGAAATTCGAATGCGCTTATACAAATAAATGTTATTATTATTATTATTATTAGATTTAGTCTCAGAAACAAAATTGGACCTTGCTTTCATCATGCGTATGTTGCCTGCCTGTAAGATAATTTTTCTGAAATTACAGATCATAGGGTCTGGCAAGCAGAACAGCACATGTATCTGCTTGACAGAGCACGGAGAAAGGTAAACATCCAAATATCTGGATACCTCCACATGGCTGGGATGCACACCATACGTCATCCTGAAATTAAATATTATAATAATTGGCTCTACCTACCAGACGGTGTGCACTTCTCACATGCTGGCAATTGCCTTTTCCTGGGTGACCTTCGAGATGGGATCCTCACAGTCCTCTAAAAATTTCAGACTGTTACCACAGATATCCTAAAAAAAAGGTTATTTTAAGACCCACAAAACCTATAGTCAAAAAATAGAAAAGCTGCATACATTACCCACAACATGAACACATGCTATCTCAGTTTCATAGTAGTACACAAACTTACATACATGACCATGCTCAGAATTGTGGCATACATGTAGCTGCCATTAACAAGATACAGTATAAATATCTGAAAATGTGGTTTCATTATACATATAAACAACAGTTAAACACACCTACACAAACAGCAATCTAAGTTAAAACCATATAATGTAACACTTAGTGTACCTGTATAGCATTATTTCTGATAATAAGTATTGAATCACCAACATTCTATTCTATGTACATCTGCAGTAAAAAAACTGAGCACAGCACAAACACAGACATGTAACAATACATCACAGTAGCATACTATTGTCTCTATATTAATTGCAGACAGAAAAAAAATGTGAGTTTGGAGTCTATGGGAAGTGTGCTGCCTGCTTGAGGCAGCTCAGACAAGAGGACATTTATTTATCATTTATTTATCAAGTCTAGGATTACAAATACCTTTGAGCCTTGGCTCTTTTACAAAGGTTCCATGTCAGAGAAATACAAATTATGGGGACCATCAAGACAGACATTACAACAATGTGGACATTGCAAACAGAGTACAGATTACTACAATTCAAGGGTAGCATTGTAACAAGGCAGCCAGCGGCATTTGTCAAAGAAAATAGACAACAGATAAGACGTGTCAGAGTCATAGGGAGAGGGAAGAGGGAAGGGGGGGAGAAGGAATGTAGGAAGGGTGGGGAGAGGGTGAAAAGTGCAGCACTGGGTATACCAGGATGTGAGGTTAGAAGCAGAATCCTGATGAGAAGCACAAACAGGAAGTTGTACACTATGTGGGTTGCATACTCAGTTTTTGCAGATTGTCCACAAAATAAAAGACAAGGACACAACCATGTGCAAAAAGTGGAAGCTGTTATGCCAGCACTCTATGTATTGAAGAACAGAGGGGAGATACCGGAAAGTGACAAGTGCTGGTACTACCTTGCATATGAGATGTGGGAGGCTGCTGGAAAGCCTCATGCAGGGGAGCACCTAACACACTGTGAGTAAAGTAACCATTTCAATCAGCCTAGCATATTCTTAATCAGAAATCAGTAATAAGCTGACTGTTGTGCTATATAGGAAAACACCTCAGGTAGTCAGGTATGAGACCACAAGTTTAGTACTTACACTACCGACGTATCACATTATCCAACCACACCAGTAGCTCAAAGGCTGTTATTGCGATAATGCAATATTTTGTTGTTACACACAGTGTAAAAAAATAATTAGGTTTTTGTGTGTACCTCCAATAACAGTGTTGTTACATTGATGTACATTGCGTATCTGTTATAATGGGTGTGCAGTCAAACTGCAGTGCCTGGTCTTTGGGAGTGGATGGGGTGCATTGCGGGTGTTATTGCCTGGCTGACATCATGAGCTCATAAGTGGCCTTACTTATGTCTTACTGAAATCAGGATCATATTCCGTAGCTGCACATCACATAACTTTTGTCTGTACTGAGGCTGCAAAAGCTATTCTGAGAACAGAGATACTGCATTGCATGGGTGACGCTGTACAAATCCTCAGTATCCTAACTTGTATTAGCCTTGCAACCATAAACATGCACCATTGATGTCTATGGAGTTTTTCTTCATCCAACTCTCCACTCACGATTCAGTACCTGTCCTGGGGTGGGGTTGAGGGGGCATTGCATGACTTACACCATGCAACTCCTAACTATCATAGCTAGTATGTTACTGCAATCATGTAGGTGTAGCATAAATAACCATTAGCTTTCTTTCCTCAGAGTCTGCACTCAGGATGTACTACCTATTGGGGTAGAGGGTGGGGGGTATTGCTATCTGACACCGTACAATCCCCTAACTGTGTAAAGTACTGTGTTACTGCAATCATACAGCTGTACCATTTGTATCCCTAACTTTATTAGCATGTGGGTATCCACCAGTAAGCAGGGCTTGATCTTTGTTGGAAGTGTGGCATTGCTTAGGTGACAACGCACAACTCCTAAGTGTCTCAAAATACTGTGTTACTACAATCATTTAACTGAAACATTTATAGACATAACTTTTATTTGCCTGTGGTTCCACTGAAAATGAAGTACCTCAGCTATACATGAGGTTACATTTCCTGACTAACAGAAAGCAACTCCTAACTGTACTATCTTGTGTGTCCCTGAAACCACTAAGATTAACCGTTAATCTATATGGACTTTCTCTTTTTGTGACTCTCTACTGAAAATGCACTACCTGTATGGAGGCAGGGGGGCCATTCACTAGTTAACACTATGCAACTCCAAGCTGAGCCAACTCGTGTGTCCCTACAAACACATAGGTCACCGTTGAGTCAAGCAATAAGGCACAACAGGGTATGTGTTATAACAGTTTACTGAACCCTTGTATGGTGTGTCACGAGGCACAGCTGAGTGACTTAACCACACAAGAAGTTTATAAAACTCCAATAACTCACACCCTGGACTGCCTTATTGTGATAATACAATGAACTGATCAGTTAAATGTGTTTTATTATGTTGTTTAATGAATACATTTCCTCAGCCGTGCTTAAAGCTGCATTTAAACACCAAGCATGTTACATGTTTTGAACAATGAGGTAACAGGATTTGCACACACTATTGTAGAAATCTATTGTTGTGTTTTTATTTTTGACTCTCACTCAGGATGCACTGCCTGCCACGGTAGTGGTGTGGGGTGGAGGGGGGGCATTGCTGACCTGATAAAATAGAACTCATTACTGTATCAAATAGTGTATTGCCACTATTACACAGCTTAATTCTTTATATCCATCACATCTGTTTTGCTGTGAGTCTCCACCCAGGATGCAGTACCTGCTTGGTGGGGGGTGTAGTGGCAGTGGTGGTGGTGAGGGGGTTAACACCTATCTGATAGCATGTAACTCATAACTATAGTAACTATTATGTCACTGAAATAATAGAAGTACTATTTATAAACAGAACCTTTATTTTCCTGTGATTCTGCATTCAGTATGCAGTACCAACATATAGGTGGAGGGGCGAGGTGATTCTGTAGCCTATGTGGCACCATGCAACTCTTAACTGTCCCAACCACCTTTAAGTACAGAAACAGAGCTCTACCATGAATACCACAAGCTTTGTTTCACTACAACTCTTCACTCAGTATATAACACCTTCTCAGTTGGGGGGGTGCCCATTTCCTGCATAACACCGTACAATTGCTAAGTGTCCCAACTACTGTGCTACTCACTCATGTAGCTGTAACTTTTATATCCATTACCTTAATTTTCTTGTGGGTAACAATTGGTATACAGTAGCTCACCTATGTTCATCTTAGGTAACACACAAGACAACTATTCTTGAAAGAAATCTGTATAAAATACCAAAAGATACATATTCCACTCAATTCATATGATTATTATCTTTCATTCACAGGTCATCAGAGATGCTCCCCATCACGTGCTGAGTTAGTACCAGCACAATCAGAAGCTGTGGAGGCTGAACAGTCAGACTCGGACAGCGTCATCTTTGCCGAGTCAAAAGGTAACAACATTACCTGAATTTGCATGCCTGTAATTAACTGGTTTTAATTGGTTTTATCTCTCCAACTCCTAAGTGTGTTAATGAAGAGAAAAGCATGGCAGACTGT
Source organism: Neoceratodus forsteri (assembly GCA_016271365.2). Classification (NCBI taxonomy): domain Eukaryota; kingdom Metazoa; phylum Chordata; order Ceratodontiformes; family Ceratodontidae; genus Neoceratodus; species Neoceratodus forsteri. The sequence continues at coordinate 12,439,039 of CM057456.1, forward strand.
CTCTGATTGTGACTGTACCTACGCTGCTGTGGTTCACTGTAAACAATACACTCTAAGTGATCAAAATCCACACATGGACAAATACCAGCACCACCCACAAACTAGAGTGGTTTATTGCGCACTTATACTATGTGTCCCTTGTGTTGTTGGTATACACATAAAAAAGAAACATATATTTTTTTGCATGTGCAGTGTTGTTTTTTATTACTTCATTCTCCTATGTTGTACAGATCTCCAATCAAAGACGTATCTAATCAGTGTTCATGTCTCTATTTTACTAGTTTTGCTATAGTTTAAAAAGTAGAATACTCAAGGAATAATGCATGACAGGTGTGTGTCATGCTGTCATAATGCCATGCCTGGTGAGGCTGGGCACGATGCCACGTGCCAAGTGCATACAACATCTTAGTCGTGGAGTTATCCCAGCATGCCACACACCGTGGAGTGCATTATTGCTATCATACAATGCTTTCTGTGTTAAACAGAAGTAAACAACATCAACAATTACTCTTACATGTATATATATTGTTGTTTTGGTTTTTAAATGTGTAGGTGTAACTTTCTATAAAAAATTTGCCTTTTTTTTCTGTTGTGTACCAGGTAGTGCACCTGTGTTGTCACTGTGGGTTTACACTCTAGAATTCTACCTTTCATTATTGCTGTTCTTGTCTATCTGCTTGTTTGTTTGCTATGAAAGTCACTTTTTTAATTAGTTGGTCTCTGCGTCCTGCATGTGTCTGACTTTTGCTCCTGGCACCTCCAGAAATCTCAGCTTCCAGAAAATGTGGTCTCATCTCCCCCCCCCCAACACTTGTGAGGATAATGCCTGATAGAGATGGTGATAAGAAAACAAGCAATCTGTTAATTCTGTGTCAAATGTGGCTATTTAACAGCACTTGCAGTACAGTTCTGACTCCTGAAATACCATTTTAGATGACATGTTTCTTTTCTTTAACAATATATTTGTTCTTTTGGGAAATAAACTATGGGTAGTACTTTCTTGCCAGCAACAGAAACTAATGACACCACCACCGGTATGACATTGAAGTGTATGCTACAGCAACTACAAGAGCGGAAATCCTTTCAATTCAGTAACTTTACACGATCAGGGATTAACGGAATGTGTACCAATTCTTTTATTGACAGGTCATTTAGTCAACTCTGTGCTGCGACTAGATCCATGGTGTTACAACTGCATAACACCATGGTTCCAGTGTGACACTGACCAATGAAAGCCTGAAATTATTTCTTGCCATTGTATCATATTTTGTTAACCATTTATTAAATCTGACAACAACAACTTGTGAGCAGGCACATTGTTAACTGTCGTATTTTGTTCTATGCCACAATCATACCATTCATAGGTATCTAAGACAATAACAGCATTGTTTAACATGTACATATTCAGAGAGCCCATATTAATAAATCTATTTATCTATTTAATAGTGATCAGGGAGTCTGCTGGCACAACAGAGGTGTAGGTGAAGCAGGAGCCTGGCACCAGTGCAGAATGTAAGTCTTTTTACACAAACATACAGATGTCATTAACTGTCAACCAGACTATTAGGACATGTTATATCATAGCCTATGTTTACTAAAACATCTCATCTGCACAGTTAATGTGGATTCTTCACTTTACCTGTCATATATCTGTCAGGTACACTATCTGGTCTGTAGTGAGCAAGATGCATTACCTCACTGACTGCACATAACTCCTTAGTGTACTAACGTGTGTATAACTACAATCAAGAAAAAGTTACAGTACATTCATTGATAAGTCCTGTGTCTTCCTGTGACTGCCCACTCAGGAAACAGTAACTGTTCTGAGGTGCAGCATTTCAACAACGTACCATAAGAGGCTGTGGATTATGCCAGGATTTACCCATGGATGGTGTGTTGTTTGGTCCCAAGGTGCATCGAACATATCAGCAACACACTACCCCATGGGTACATCCTGGCATCGACCACAAGCATCAAGTCTTATATTGGTGGAATACAATTGTGATTGTTTAACATTAAACATTCTTTGTTAGTGGTGTTACTTATTGTTTAAATATCATATTTGATAGTTCCTGATAGTATTCAGACATTTGCTGCTCAAATGCTCAACATGACCTATCATATAAGTTGTGAAGAATATTTTCAGAAGTTCTTTCTTGTGGAAACATGCTTAGAATGTGACAAAATATATAATGTTGCTCCGTCTCATAAATTACTTCAAACTACTGTCAACTCTGCATTCAGTAACTGTTGTGGTGGTTGATGTGGGGGGAGCAGACATCACCTGTTTGATAACGTGAAACTTCTTAGTCCTGTAACTTTTGTCTTGCTCATTTCTATTGCCTCAGTTCTGCATTGGTTTCTCCACTTAGGATGCAGAAGCGCCTTTAGACGGTGTGGGAAGGGTGGCTCAATTCCTCCCTGACATAATACAAGTACACAATCTCCTAACTTCTGTGTTGGTATAATCAGTGACATACACACTTGATATAATAGCCTTGTTCTTTTCTGCCTCTTCACTCAGCATGCTACTCTCCTATGCAGCAAATGAGTCAGTGGGAGCTCAGGCTGCCTTGTCTAACACAAACCCATATAACCACTAACTGTACTAATTTGTATGAATCTACAATCAGAGAACATATACCCTAAATGTACATGATGTTACTTTACCTGCGGTATCTACTCAAAATGCAGTACTTTATTTTGTGGTTCAGTGGGGTAGTGACACTGAGCATAAATTGCATCGGTCACACCGGCCAGCTACTAAGTTTTGTAAACCTACAGTCAAGGAGGTATACCATTAATCTACATTTACAAAACATACCTGTCACTATACAGTTAAGGTACACTACTTAGACAGACGGTGTAGCAGAGGTAAAAGGGGTCATTGCCTGAGTGATGACAGAGAACTCCTCATCAGCATAAGTTGTCTGTATCTTAACAAACAAATATGAATCTACAAGCATTGTAAAGATATGAGGCTAAAAAACACGTGATCAGATTTAACAGAACCATCAAAGTACACATGGCACTGTTACACACTAATAGATGTTTATTTTCTCTTTACAGATGTGCCATGGAAAAAGCTAATCACCATGCACTGCTGCTGTGTTTGAAGACTTGAGCACAAGACTGACAGTATAAAAGAAGAACTTTTAGGCCTGCAGAAGGAACACGCACATATCCTATCTCTACTAACAGCACAGCAGGTGATTGTCAACCCTGTGCTCGAGCCTGTGAGCACAGCGGCAGTACCAATGCACAGATCACCAGTGCTTCACCTATAACAGTAACATCTAGTCTCCTTGACCTCTGATGGATGGCCTCCACAGCTTTCCCAGTGTCTCCCTCCTTGGTGCAGCAGCTTCCACTTCCCAGTGCACCTTCACATATATCCAACTTCCTCCATGAGCTGCCTTAATTAACAATTTAATAAAAAAGTTTTAATAATAAACATTTATTTTTACACAAGGATGTATATTTGTTTTCTAAATTATGTACAGTTGATTGTTTTTCTGCTATTTTTTATTATCTTTTCTAAGAATCAAAGTTTTAAAATGAATATTAGAATGAAAGATATTTGAATGAAAGATATATAGTTTTGTATAACTCACAACAATCATAATATTTTATATTGATTTGATTTTTATACAAAATTTTTGTTAAAACAATTTTAAATAAATATTTTTTTTAAAAATAAAGACTTTTTTTCTATTACTTTGAATGTATGGCTATTTTAGACAACTACTGATATCACTACTTGGTTACATGCCATAGAAAACTGTCATTTTGACAAATGAGTCTCAACTCAGGCCATACCACATGGTGTAGGAGGTCACAGGGACATTACCTGGGCAATGCCATGCTGCTTCTAGATATCCTAACTTTTATGGGACTGCAATAAAGATGATCAATTGATATGCAATGCCTGAGTTTAACAATGTATGTCCACTCAAGGTCCAGAACGTGATCATGGGAGGGTTGGGGGGACCATTGCCTGGCAAACGCTGTGTAACCTGTAACTGTCCTAACTTCTGTAATCTGCAGTCAAAGTGGTGTACTATTTATCTTGGTTTCATGCCATAGGAAACTGTTATTTTCACGATGAGTCTCAACTCAGGCCATACTACAGGGTGTAGGGGGTCATGGGGCCATTACCTGGCCAATGCCATGCAACTTCTAGATATGCAGTTTTGTGACTGCAATAAGGAGGGTCAATTGATATGCATGCCCTGAGTTTAATAACCTGTAACTGTTCTAACCTGTGTGTTACTGCAATCAAAGTGGTGAACTGTTTATCTTCTTCACCTCACTTTTACCATGACTCTTCACTCAGGACAAATTTTCTCACCAACACGGGGGGGAGGGCATGGGGAAGTGTTGCCTGGCTGATGCCATGGAACTCCTAACTGCCCTAACTTGTGTATTCCTACAACCACAGCGGTACACCATTAATGTCTATGGACCCTAACTGATGCATTAAACTGAGTTTTTTGCCTCTAATTTCCCTTCTTTTTGAGAATGAGGACAATAAATAGTGAATGAAATGCGGTGGCAGGAGTGCAGGGCCTGATGTCTTGTCACATAGTAACAGGAACAGCAACGCAAAAGCAAGCAGCAACAGTTACGCACATGGTAACGTAAATGTAAATGGTAAAGTAAACATTGATAGAAACACAAGCTAAAGTGATGCCTAAGCAAGCAGTGACACAAATGGACATGCAAGAGCTTTACTTAAAATGCAACTGTTAGCCGCAGACAGTGATGGCACCAGTATTTTAAATGCTAATGTTACGTGTTACAGTAAAAAGAATGCCAAAGGGAACAGAAACGGAAACGTGAATGCAAGCACATACAAAAACGCAAACTGTAATGCGCACGGTCATGTTACCGCAATTGTAAATAGAAATGTTAATGGTAACAGAAACAATAATGTCAAAGGAAACAGAAATGGAAATGCAAACACAAGTGCGCACGGAAATGCAAACCGTAATGCACACAGACATGGTACCACAATTGTAACGGCAACTGGTAAAGTTAGCATGAAGAATAACGCCAAAGGAAGCAGAAACGCAAAAGGAAATGCAAGCGTGTATGGAACTGCAAACCATGACGGCGTGAGTCACAGACAATTGGAAGCACAAATGGTAATGTTAACAGCAGAAATAATGGCAAAGTAAAGAGAAATGGAAACATGAACACAAGTGCGTATGCAAACAAGAATGCAAATGGTAACACACATGATGGTGTACACGGTAACGGTAATTCAAATGCGTATGGAAATACAAGTGGTAATGGTAACTGTAACAGTAATGGAAGCACACACCCTGGTTTTGCCCAACAACTGCATAGAGAAACACAGTGTGTGCAAAGAATGCATGCATAATAAAGGGCCTCAGAGCAGAAAATGAGCTGTTGGAATACTAAATTGCTTATATCTCAGTAACTGTACCACACAGAAAAAAAATCACATAATTCATGATTTTCCTGGCTCTGCTTTTGCTGAATGCATACTGTTGTGATGAAAATTTCGTATCTCAGCACAGTTTCAAGATACGAGCCCCAAAAGGTGCAGCGATTCCACCTTGTTAGTCTAAGGGGAAAAAACACCAGTTTTGGAGTATCGTAATTTTGAAGCCCCAGTTTTGGAGTATCGTAATTTTGAAGCCATGCAATAGTTTTTCACTAAAAGGCACATCTGTGAGATGTTGGCTGCCTTCCTTCCAAATTTCAGCTCAAAAGACCAAACTGTTCTTTCGCAGCAGGGTGGCAAAGAACTGCTGTCATTTTGGCCATAGTCTGAAAAAGTAGTGTCGTAATTTGCGAAAGCTTTCACAAAAATTTGCAAAAGTGTCGCAGGTGAACAATACTTTGCAACACTACTTTTTCCTGAAATTTGAAAAACATATTTCTGGAGTGTTTAACCCCCAAATAAAGACATGCCTAGCATCCTCAGGGCTCTAATAGGTAAACACAAAAAGAATTGTGTCCCTAGATGGACCCAGTTTTAAATGGCAAGCATTTTTCTGATCACCAACTGAAAACAAAATGGTGGATTTGCGACACTACTAGGGCCATTTGCGACACTAAAAAGTGCATTTGTGATACTGTTGAACTTTTTGTTAACTTTTTCCATTGACATATAATGGGAACTTGTTTTTGAATAACTTTTGAGCCGTTCAATATTTTTTCATGAAATCTTCAAGGCACATCAGGAACCTGGCGCACATTCCCTGAAGTTTTGGACTGGTCGCACAAACCATGCCACCTGTAGGTGAGAGTAAAGAATTCACAAAAAATGTAAATGCACTTTTGGTTGTCACTTAATAACTCCGCAGCTGTACATCTGACTGATATGAAAGTTGGCAGATCCCAAGATCTGCCATGCCCAATCATGCATACCAAATTTCAGGCAAATCTGTTGAACAGTAGCAAAGTTATTAAGGTCAAATTTTCACCAATTAACCTTAAAAGTGCTACTCAACCCTAACTATGGCAGCATTAACATGCTACCATAACACACAATATATATATCCTTTGTACAAAAATCTGTGTTAATGCATCATTTAGGGTTAAAACACAAAAAGTCAGGAAATTAGACCTTTAGGGTTGCCCCTTCCCCCCCATGTATCCCCCATCCTCCCGAGATTGACAGACACCGGAGCATGTCATTGGGGTTGTGAGGCCTAAATGTCATCCAACTCCATTTGTAATCATATTTACAAGCCACAGTAAAGAAGAATGGGGTGACATTTGGGCCTCACAACTGACACACCCAGCATCTGTCAATCTCCAGGAGGATGGGGGTACATGGGGGGAGGGGGCAACCCTAAAGGTCTCATTTCCTGACTTTGTGTGTTTTAACCCTAAATGATGCATTAACACAGTTTTTTGCATAGAATTTCCTTACTTTTTGAGAAAGCATAGAAAAGTACAAACTTGCACAAGTTGGTGGGAGCGTGGGGCAAATTTCTGCCTAACATAACAGTACAAGTACTGAATATCATATCTATTGGTGGGAGCGCATATTGGTAGGAGTGTTGGGCCCAAACCAGCTTGAAACAAAACAAGTTTCATTCATTGGAATGGCATAATTCCACACCACTTTACATTTCAGACACCTAACCACTGAAAATTACCTCTATGAAAGTAAAGGCTAGCTTTGCTATAAATGTCAAGCCACTACCACAATGCAAAATCGTCGCATAAAATGCAAAGTGCATCTTGCAATGTCTCTGCAGCAAATTAATTTCCTATCACCTAAGTACCATAATTCATATGTGCAGGACATCCCTCAACAGCTTCCACATTTCAAGTTAAAAGAACAAACTGTTTCAAGATATTACATTTTAAAGTTTAAAGTTTTCATTCATCCGAGTGGCATAATTCTGCACCTGTTTACATTTTACACACCTAGCCACTGAAAATACGTCCATTGCAGTAAGGCTAGCTACCCTATAAATTTCAAGCCAGTACCACAATGCAAAATGCTCTCTGCAAAATGTAAACTGCACCACACAATATATCTGCAACAAATGTATTTTCTGACCCCTAAGCACCATAAATCACATCTTCTGACCATCCCTCAACATCTTCCAAATTTAAAGTTCAAAGACCGAACCATTTTCAAGATATTTAATTTTAAAAGTTGTGAAAATTGGGCTATCTGGTCCCTCAAAAATCTGGCCATCTAGTATCTCCCTTGTGAACAAAGATTTCGATCAAAGAATCTCATGATCAAAGAATTTGCAGGCTTGCGATCAAAGAATGAAAACATTTTAAAACTCAATTTATTTCAGAGAAAATACATTAAACCACAGGCATGACTCAACAGAACAAAGCCCCTAGGCAAAACACATCCTACTTTGACTTCATAAGTCACCCTAGGCTGAGATATTTGATTTTTAAATCTGGCCATCTAGTCTCTCCCTTATGATCAAAGATCGCGGTCAAAGAATCTCTCAATCAAAGAATTTACAGGCTCATGATCAAAGATCGTTAGCGAACCGTGATCAAAGAATTTAAAACTTTGAAGTTCTATTTTTTGACAGAATTACTTGAAACCACAGGCATGGCTAGATAGAGGTAAGACCCCTGAGTAAAACCCATCATAGTTTTATTTCAGAAGTCACCCCTGAGCTATTTATTTTTTTTCCAACCTCAAAATGAAAACAAGATGGCAGCCGTCGCAATCAAAGAATTCCTCATGATCAAAGATTCTTTGATCCTGAGCCTGCAAACTCTTTGATCATGAGGAGAGACCAAATGGACAAAACCCCTTTTTTCTTTTGCAAAATAACCATATAAATTTTCCCATAGACTTATAATGGGAACTTAAAACTTTAATAACTTTTGAAAGGATTAATATTTTTTCACCAAACAAAAAGTGACATATCCCTTGACCCAAGCTCTTGCAATGTGCTAAGCTGCAAACTGGCACAGCACAAACTGGCTGTACAGCACCACAGAAAATTCAAAAAGTGCCCAAAAATGGGCAAAAGTGAATTTTCAGTGTTTTGGTGTGCAAAAAATGTAAGTCTGACAAAAACAAAATTTGGCAGATCAAGAGATCTACCATGCCCAACTAGGCATACAAATTTCATGCAAATCTGTTGAACAGGTTCAAGGTTACTAACGCACAAAATTTAGAGTTTAAAATAGAAGTGCCTTCATAACCCTAAATATAGGGCAACCGCACCTGATTTGCCTGGACATTTGCATGCGTGGTCTGATACCATTGCTCTTTGGATCTGGTAAGTTGTTTTACAGTCAGAGAAGTGATTGAGGAACTGCAGAATGCCCAAAACTCAAAAAAACAGGGGTTTTGCTTGTTTCTTTGCTCATGGCTACAGCCCACATGATCTGTCTATTTGGTCTTAAATCTTCAGGGTAGATGCAGTCTGGGTCACTGATGTGCCTTTTGAAGATCTGGTGAAACAATATTAAACCATTCAAAGTTATTCAAAATAAGTTTTCCATTATAGTCCATGGAAAAAATATACTGTATGTATCTCTTGAAAGCTGTGGCCACTACATTTTACTGTTGCAAATGGCCCTTTTACTGTCTTATGGTGGCCATCTTGTTTTCAGTTAGCAAGAGAGAAAAATGCCTGGTGTTTAAATTTGGGATCCACTAGCACTGAGTGTTGTGTTTACCTAGTCAGGTCCTGAGTAACACAGCACTACCTTTTTGGGGGGAGAATCCCCCCAGAAATGCCTTTATAAAGATCGGACCCCCCCATACTGTCACAAATTGCAACAGAAATGCCCTCGAGACTTGCAAATCATGAAAGTGTCATACCTATTTTTGCAAAACTGTCACCATTTGCTATAGTACTTTGCCCCAAAAAAACAATTTTTCACCATCCCAATGCAGCTAAATGGTTAGGGCTTTTGGTCTGAAATTTTAAGGTGGAAAGCCCTGGTTGCACAAATATGCTTTTTCATGATTTGGTCCCTAAACATTCCATGGGCCCATTGTTACAGTGCACTGAAATTGAGAAATTTCCCATAGGCTAACTTTGCAGCGCCAGCAGAGACTTTTAGTGCCCGTGTCTCAGAAATGGTGTTAGATATGGATTTTGTTCTCTGCTGCTTAGTCCACCTTTAGAAGTGAGGAAGTTTCAATTTCATAGAGTACACCTGCGGTGGAATGTTTTCCATTATTATACAGTTGCTGAGATATTGCCAATTTAGGGTAACAAGGGTTCCTTTGGAGTATTATGGCACTGCTGTATGGCTCATTACTTATAAGTGGGAGTGCAGAGCCAGAGGCCCATGGTCCCACATACGCATACCATTACACAAAAAATGGGCAGTATGAGCACTAACACATACCAGATACCAATTACATTACACTTAACATAGAAACATAGACTTTGATGGCAGATAGGACAACTTGGCCCACCTAGTCTGCCCATTTCCCTACCTACAGGATAAGCTGCAGGTCCTAGGTAACCAACAGCCTATTTCTTCCTACCCCACTAGAACTGACTTATGTCTGTCCAATGCATTCTTGAATTCTCCCACAGTTTTAGACCCGGAAGTAGTTGTTCCATGCGTCCACCACCATCTATGTGAAAAATACTTCCTCACATTGCTTCTGAGCTGTCCTCCCTCTATCTTCAAATTGTGTCCCCTTGTTCTTGCACATCTCTTTTTATGAAAGATGCTACCCTCTTGGACTTTGTTGATTACACTGAGGTACATAAAAGTTTCTATCATGTCCCCTCTCTCCCTCCTTTTCTCAGGGTAAACATATTAAGCTACTTTAGTCTGTCCTCATATGGCTTCTCTTGCAGATCCTGCAACATTTTAGTTGCCCTCCTCTGGACTGTCTCCATCCTGTCTGTGTACTTGCAGAGTTGGGGTCTCCAGAACTGGATGCAGTACTCAAGATGGGTTCTCACCAAATGTCCATACAGAGGGATGACAACGTCCTGTTTTCTGTTGGTGATGCCTCTCCCTATACATCCCGGTATCCCCCCAGCCCTCCCTACCACCTTCTCACATTGCTTGCTAACTATAAGGTAATCTGATATGACTATCCCCAGGTCCCTTTCCATTTTTGTTGTTGTTACTACCTCCTCCCCATTGTGTAATCTTCACCTGTTTTTTCCCCAGGTGCATTATTTTGCACTTCTTGCATTGAATCCAAGCTGCCATACTTCTGACCATTCCTCCAACCTTGCCAAGTCCCTTCTCATCCTTTCCACACCTTCTTGTGTATCAGCCCTGTTGCAGATCTTTGTGTCATCTGCAAAGAAGCACGCTTCCTCAAAAGGAAGAGAAATTCATTGCAAAAAAAAACTTTGTTAATGCATTAGTTAGGGTGGATAGCACAGCAACAAATGCATGGAAGTGTGATGTTACAATTACCACCCTTACCACCATCCCTCCACACAACAACAGATGTTGGGGAGTGCCACGGGGTCATCCGGCCTAATTCTCACCCCATTCTCCTATACTGTAGCATGTCAGCATGCTTACACATGGAATGGGGTGAGAGTTGGGCCTGCTGACACAGTGGCACACCCTGATGTCTGTCGGTGTGTAGAGGGAGGTGTGGTGGAATGGTAGGGGCGGTAACCCTAACTACCACATTTTCATGCTTTTGTCACTGTGCTGTCATCCCTATTGATGCATCAACACAGGTTTTTTTGCAATGAATATATATATATATATATATATATATATATATACATACATACATACAGTGGTGTCCCCAGGATGAAACCTAATTCTGCAGCATTTTGCAGCACTTTGCAAAATGCTGCAGAAGACCTATTGAATAAAGCAACATAATTTCAATGGCAATTAGTCTTTATTGTCATTCAGGAAAATATGACACTACTGCCAGGATGAAATTAATGCCACAGTTTCCTGCATGGCAAAGGGTACTAATTGCCATTGAAATTACATTGCTTTATTCAGTAGATATGCTGCAGCATAATGCAGGGTGCTTTAAAAGTGGATTTCATCCTGGAGACCCACTGTGTATATATATATATATATATATATATATATATATATATATATATATATATATATATATGTATATATATATATATATATATATATATATATATATATATATATAAAAACAACCCCCACTCCCACCTTCCACAGACCAACAGGCATCAGGGTGTGTCTTGGCATCATCAGCCCTAACTCTCAACTCATTCTATGTAAGAAAGCTGACATAGTACAGTATAGGAGCATGGGGTAAGAGTTAGGCCCGATGACTCAAGGACCTGCATGCCTATGGTATCAGCTTTTGGAGTGTGGTGCCTGACATTGTAATGAACTGTCATCTCCTTTGGGAGCACAAGGCCACCTAGGGCCCTACACTCCCAGTATTGCATAATGGATGCCCCAGAAGTCCCATTACTGCATAATGGTGACATATGTGGGAACACAGGGCTTACTGGGCCCTGCGCTCCACCTAACTATAATTGTAGAGATGGCACAGGCCTAGACACATTCCAAGTAACCCTTGTGCTGCAAATGGTGCAATATCGCAGTAACCATAGAAACCCTGGGAAAAAATCTACTGTAATTGTAATCATCAAGTGGTAACCCACATGTGTGCTTAACCTGTGTTTAGCAAAAAATACATATCTCGAACCATTTTCAAGATATAGGCACCGAAAGCACCGTATTCACCACAGTGTTATCCAATGGGAAATATCTCAACTTTAGAATGCCATAACTATGAAACCAATGCAGATTTTTACACCTGACCAGCATAAGTCACATATCTGGGACACCCACTTCCTACCCTGCAAATTTCAAGCCAAAAGATTTAACTGTTTCTTTGCAGTCAAGTGGCAAAGAAACAGCAACCTTTAAAATCCTTTTTGTGAGATGTCAAAATCCATGTTTGTGAGCCAAATCCCTGTTCATAAGGTGTCAGAATCCCTGTTTATGAGAAAATCCCTGTTCGCAAGGTAGGGCCATCTGGTCATCATCTTACAAACAGGGATTTTTACAGCTCACAAACAAGGATTTCTCATGAACAAGGATTTTGACAGCTCACAAACAGGGATTTTGACACTCACGAACTGGGATTCCTTTTTCGAATCCATGTTTGTAAGCTGTCAAACTCCTTATTTGTGAGAAATCCCTGTTCACGAGACAGTGCCATCTGGTCATCCCCACATGAACATGGATTTTGACAGCTCGCAAACAAGGATCAGCTCGCAAACAAGGATTTTGACATTTCTCAAAGGAGATGAGTGGAAAACAAGGATTTTTACATGTTGAAACCACATTTTGGGGCATAAATAAAGTAAACCAAAGGCATGAGTTTGTATAGGACATCACCCTGAACAGAATCCGTGCTTCGTTTACCTCACAACACTTTCCTGAGTCAACTTATAACATTTTGTTTGCAGAGGACAAGTGAAAACAGGATGGTGGCTCGTGAACAGGGAATTTTTCTCACTGAGATTTTATATATCCCTGTTCATGAGCTGTCAAAGTCCTTGTTTGTGAGGCAAATCAGTGTTCTTAGTTTATACACTTATCCAAAAAACTGAACCGAGAATGCTCAGAACCCACAATTTCAAAATTTAATAACTTTGGACGGGATTAATATTTCTGCACCAAATGAATGTTCACTCATTCTTTGGGGCAACCCCTTTCTACCCTGGAAAAGTCAGACCAAATCCAAATGGTGTGGCCACAGCATAATAGGCAAAAGGCAGCAAAAACTGGCAAAAGAAAAGTGAAAAACATGTTTTTCACTATGCGCTGCACCCAAAAACACAAATACAATCAAAACAAAACTTTACAAGTTAAGAAATCTACCATATGGGACAGTGTGTACCAAATTTCATGCAAATCCATTGAATGGTTACAAAGTTATTAAAGTGCAAAATTTTGGGGTTAACATTAAACTGCTTACTCAACCCTAACTATAGTGGTGGTACCACACCACTATATACTGTATAGTGCAGCCCAGGTTATCTGAACCACTCTGGAGACATGTTTGTAGTTTGATAAATGGGAGTTCATTAAATTGGGATTCACTATTGCAGGGACTTCAACATGGATGCAACTGGTATTTCCTAGCAGTGGAACATCTTTTCTGAATACAGTATTCGATTTAGGAGTACTGCACAGTGCTGTGCTTTATGTAGCTTTTTGGAATTTTTAATTTTTTTTTCTGTGCTGGTGCAGGTCAGAGCAGGAAAGTGGGGTGGAGTGGTGAATCTGTGCTGTTAGGTGTTTTTTATGTCTGTGCTTGTGCTCACATGTGCTATTAGTGCTTTTTTGTACAGTAGTTGTGGTCACAATTTATTTGTTAACCTGGGTAAAGAACTGCTTCATTGTGGTTTGATATAGGCTCAGTACTTGTTTATCTGTAGCTTTGGATCTAAGCCCTCTCAACAGCATTAGCTGTACTGGATCACAGTTGGGTTGATTTTCAAGCCACAGCAAGCATTTATCAAAACTAGCCACTGCCTTTGAAATTGTAGGAATGGGTACAGCTTCTGAGTCATTGTCTGATTAGGCAACTTCTTCATCACTCCTTCCTGTGTCATCACTGGCTCCTGGTTGCTGCCGTACTGCCTCAGGAATGGCATTGTCTGTCAGATGCTCATGACCTTCCTCAGAAGTGTTGCAGAGTACGCAATTTTCAATGACTTCTTTGACAAGCAAGAAGGAAAGTTGTGAGTAAAGATTTAGTGTAAATTGCTGCAGCATTTAAGTGCAACATCTGATGCATGCCAACCAATAGGAGTACAGATACTAACTGCAGAGCAGTGAGTACTGTAACTTGTTAACATGGGGTTCCAATATGAAAAAGACTGGGCCGGGGCAGTTAGGAATAAAACAGAATTTAAAGTGTTGGGATGACTGTGAGTGCAACCGCAAGTCACAATACACTGCACTGTCTGTATTGTTCAAGCATGGACCTTCCAACTGCAAATAAGTTGAATAAGACAAAACAAAGGGTGACATGTTGTCGGTTCGGATAAGAGGAAGTACACGTGTGTGTGTGTGTGTGTGTGTGTGTGTGTGAGTGTGTGTGCATGTATGTGTATGTATGTATGTGTGTGTGTGTGTGTGTGTATATATATATATATATATATATATATATATAGATGCAAAAACTCCATTCAATGCATCAGTTAAGGTAGTTCCACAGTGACAAAAGTAGAAATTCAATGTTAGAGTTAGACCCCTACTTGGACCCACCCACCCCATCCTCCAGCTGGCTTGGGTGTGCATTGGAATCATCGGCCCTAACTCTCACCCCAGCACATGTGTAAACAAGCTGAGGTGGTGAAGCATAGGAGAATGGGGTGAGAGTTAGGACCGATGACCCCAATGCACACCCCGATGCCTGCTGGGGGGGGTGGTGTGGGGGTTGGGTCCAAGGAGGGGTTTAACCCTAACATTGAATTTCCTCACTTTTGTCACTGTGGAACAACCTTAACTGATGCAATAAACAGAGTTTTTTGCCTCTAATTTCCCTTCTTTTTGAGAATGAGAACAATAAATAGTGAGTGGAATGCTTCCACCACGTGATTTTTTGTGACATAGTAACAGTAACAGCAACACAAACACAAGCAGTAAAGGTTACACACATGGTAATGCAAACGTAAATTGAAAAGCAAGTGTTAACAGAAATGCAGGTGCAAAGTAATGCCAAAGGGAACAGTGACGCAAATGGAGACACAAGCGCATAGGGAGACACAACTGGTAATGATCATGGTACTGCTATTGTAAATGCAAATGATAACTGTAACAGCAACACTAACAGGAAAGGAAACAGAAATGGAAATACAAATGCAAGTGCATATGGAAATGCAAACCGTAAAGCGCACAGTGAAGGTATTGCAATTGTAAATGCAAATGGTAATGGTAACAGCAACAATAACGCCAAAGAAAACAGAAATGCAAATGGAAACATGTATGGAAATGCAAACCGTAACACACACAGGCACAAGAACACAATTGGAAATGCAAATAGTAATGGTAAGAACATGGGTGATGCCAAATAAGAGAGAAACGCAAACCGGAAATGGAAGGGCAGACGCCAACACAAATGGTAATGTACTTGGTGACGCTAAGCGAAAGACAAACACAAACAGTAGTGGAGACACAAATGGTAACAGTAACACAAATGGAAATGCAAAGTGTAACGCACACGATGGTGTACATGGGTAGAGATGAGCTAAGTGGCCCCAATTCGCTCCGTGAAGTGGAACTTGGAGTGAAAGGGAATTTGCGGAGTGCCCCGCAACGTGGAAGCAGAGTACTTATGTTATGATGGTAACAAAGTCCATTGAAAACAACACTTCACGTTACTCCATTTTCCCAGACCACTACTCCACCAATTCTTAAGGCAAAGTACATTAAATGCAATGTACTTTGCCTCACTTTGCAAGCTCCAAAGGTGAATTATGCAGTGATGCATGGGATTTCAGGTCACATAGACTCTGGATTGTTCTGCACAGCCTCAGTTCAGGGTAGTGTTTTTTTTTTTTTTTAACCAGGAGTGACACACTAAGCTGAAAGCTTATTTACAGGTGCGACCTGGGAGCACAAGGAAATTAAGTGACTTGCTCAGGGTCACACAGTATGCAAGTGGAGCTGTGGGATTCAAACCCAGGTCTCCAGGTTTGCAGCTCAGAGCATTGAACCACTGCGCTATACTGCCTCCTAGTGTGTGTAGGAAGCTGTAGGAGACAGTGTGCTGAGAGATCTCTGTGATTCAAACCTTCTAAAAACTGTTGAAAAAGCCTTTTTGAGTAATTTTTTTTTTGGCTCAAACTTAGTTCATCGATTGTAGGAAACCCTCCTGTGCTCATATCATCGAGCGTTTATTATTTGTGTGTGGATTTTGAATGTCAGTGTACAACATTGGGTCTGTGTAGTGTAGTGTAGGAGACAGTGAAAGTGTGCTTTGGGGGAGGGGTGTATCTGACTGGTGTAGGTAGATTAACTTGGAGAGAAAGACAGTTCTTTCATTTTTGGTGGTATTTTTCTTGTATAATAACTGTGTTAATGTACACACAGTAATACTTTCAATAATTCTTGCCATTTTTTTGCTGATTGTTGTGGAGCAGCAATGCATAATTTTAGTTTGTTTAAAAAATTTGGTTATATTACTGAAGTTTTCAATTTGCCACGCATTACTTAGTGTGTTTGTGAGTATGAGTGTGACACGTGCCATCAAATCAGACACCTTTTATTGTGCCACATAGGAATTTCAGCAATGTGAACCTGCTATCCACTGCAGCTGTGTTATTTTTGTAATTCTTTGTGGTATCTTTACTGGTACTGGTACTAGTACAAGTGACTGTTACTGCAGCAGTGCAGTGCACTGCCCACCCCCTCAGCTGCGGCTCTCCCCAACTGGCAAAGGTATTATTTTCCAGATTTGAATTTCTGGTGGTGAGCACTGGTTAGGTGTCATGCTTTTGCATCTGCATCTCTTCAGTGTGCAGCACAATCTTAATCTGTCTATGCATTTGCATCTCTTTAAGGCCCAATCTCCATCTGTAACTTAAGCCACAGAGTTGTTTCTTTGGCTTCCCTTCAGAGTACTGGACTGGTGTGGTGAATAATTCTGCATAAGCATTGCACTCATTAATATGCATTTTTAAGTCAGGACAATCATCACGTTCACAAGTCACTCGTGAATGATACAAATCACATTCTTTATCATCACGGTCACAAATGCAGTCACAAATCACAATTCACAATCACTTCCCGAATCACAACATTCATTTTTTTTCTAGTTACTTGGATGTATTGTAAGCCTGTTTTGTGGTATCTCTCCATGCTTCACCACCCCACTATTGTACTCATTGATACATGTTTTTAAGTTGGGGAGTTTTGTGCCACACCTCATCTGGGCCCAGGGAAGTACAGCCGTAGGCATTCACATTTCTTCATCATCACAGTTAAAAATGCAGCAGTCACAAATCACAATTTACAATCATGTTACTAATCAGAACATTATTTTTTTTTACTGGTTACTTGGATGTATTGTAACTTTTGTAAGCCTGTTTTGTAGTATCTCTCCAGGCTTCACCATCCCACCATTGTACTCATTAATAAGTGTTTTTAAGTCAGGAGTTGGACAGTGTTTGCAGTACATACACAGACTGGAAAGAAGACTGATTGCAAACATGTGTAGTTTATCACACAGTATACTTACACTGCTCAGAATACAAAGTGTCACGCATATGGAAGACACAAAAGGGCATTATTACATACAAGGGTCAGGGATGGTGGAGAAATACATTTCATAACACAGCAAGGAAAGTGTGGGTGGGGCACATCATGGTGTGAGGAAAAAAAAAAATAGTGTGGGATCCCATGGTGATACAGCAGCAGTTCCAGCATGGACATATTTTGCAACTGATGTTCCTCTATGAGATCCAACTGCTGCTCGACAGCACTCACCCCTCATTGTTCTCCTCAAAAGCACTCCAGAGAACTGCCAAGTCAGCCAGTGTTCCACGCAGTTCTCTGGGGTCCACATGTTCTACAGGCTGATCTGCTGGTGGTGGTGGTTTGGGTGCTGGTGGAGCAGCAGGTGCTGCTCTTGCCCTCCTCTTCTTAGGGCCATTACCATGCACAGCTGCACCCTCTGCCACAGAAGGGCCAGCAGATGCAGGTATGGCCTGTTCTGTGGCAGCCTTCCACCCAACTGGTGGTTATTGAGCAAATGGGTCAGGGTGCACTGGCCTCCAGTCCCCAGGTGAGTCCCCTGGGGCCACGGTGCACCTCCAACTCACATAGGTGGCACCTGACCACACTGCTGTCCTCCTGACATAGTCACAAACTGCCAAACAATGGAGGTGCGGGAGGACCAGGAACAGGCAGGGAGGGCCAGATAAACTGGCAGCTGGCTGGTCATGGTGCTCATCAGGGTTGGCATCCATACGGGGCATATACTCATCCTGCTCCAGAGGACCTGGTGCTGGAGCTGGTACTGGACATGGTGGTGGCAGTGGTTCAACTGCCTCAGAGTCAGGAGGTGGTGCTGGTCCTGCTTCCGGGAGGGGGACACTCAGAATTTTCAATCAGTCCAACAGGAACCGGTGGTCATGCTCACCATGCATCCACATGGTGTGACACCTGCCAGTACCACATTCTCCCAGAGCTGCCCCCACCCCAGACATTCCTCAAACCCTCACCCTGGTCCATCTCTCCTACATTGTGCTCTCTCAGTCTGAGCAATGACTACTCACACTGTCACACAACACACACAAAGTCACACAGACAAGCAACTAACTACCTACAAAGGTAAGAAGAATTTACAGAAAGAACACATTAAGCAAAAAGAGTACAGAAAAGACTAAATAAAGTAGCTTAGTTATAAAAAGCTATTGGGTCTATAAATCAAAGTTTAAATCTCCTACTTGCTCTGATCTCCAAATCTCCTCAGCAGTGACAAACAATACACTCCTCCTGTCTCCATCTGCACAGGAGAAAGTGAAAGTGACTGCTTGTATGACTCACTTCCTTCTTTTCCTGCCTGGCTATGGCTAAAAAGCAGGGCAAAGTCTATTGAAATAACAACTCTCGCCTTCACTTCATGTTGTCATTCCACCATAACATGAAGTGGTTACGACAAGGTGGAGTGAGCACTTTGCATTGGAGTGGCAATGAGAAGTGCCCTCTTTGAGGACACTTCACCTGGTAGAATTTGAATTCGCTGCATCTCTAGTGTGAACCTGCTATCCACTGCACCTGCATGAAATTGCTTTGTGGTATCTTTACTGGTAGTGGATTGTTACTGCCGTGCACTAATCCCACAACTGGCAAAATGTATTCCTTTTTCAGATTTGGATTTGTGACTTGTGAGCACTGGTTAGGTGTTGTTGTGCCTTTTCCTATGCATCCCTTGAGTGTGCAGTGCAATCTTAATCTGTTTGTGCATTTGCATGGTACCATTAATTCTGAGAGACTGCATTTCTTGTCACACTCTAATTTTGCTTCATCAGCACTGGGGAATTTTCTGGACACAAGACAGTAGCATTTTGGGGATGCACATTAATTCTGGTGACTCTGTATGTGAGTGTGACCTGACCACTGCGCGCATGACTAAGCTTGCCATTAATTCTGGGAGACTTTGCATTTCTTGTTACACTCTCATTTCACTTCATCAGCATTGGGGAGTTTTCAGGACACAAGACAGTAGAACTTTGGGGAAGCGCATTCATTCTGGTGACAGTGTAGGTGGGATGCTGTCAATATTGTGGTCACTCTGTCTTAACTCACGTGTAAGGCAAAATGACAAGCGCAAGTAATAACAACAAGGCAAAGTGAGCCTTCCTATGGGTTACTCCACATAGCGAAGTGCCAGTGCAAGGTGGGCCACTTTGCATTCACTTCACCGGTAGAATTTAAATTAGCTGTATCTCTATACACGGAACGCTTATCGCAAAGTGGCATGGAAACACAAGTGAAAGCCTACATGTAACAGTAAGTGAGTGCCCACCCTATTTTTCCCCAAATGCTTCATCGAGAAAGATAGTGAAACAAAGAATGTATGCATAATAATGGGCCTCGAGCAGAAAACGAGCAGTTGTAATACTAACATGCTAATATCTCAGTAACCATACGACATAGAAAAAAAAAAAGTTCACATCATTCATGAGTTTCCTGGCTAGGATTTCACTAAAATTCTGTATCTCACACCATTTCCAAGATACGAGCCCCGAATGGCGCGGCGGATGCCACCATGTTAGTCTATGGGGAAAAACTTCATTTTTGGAGTACCGTAACTTTGCATCTGTGCAATATTTTTTTTACTAAACCACCAAGAGCCACATCTGAGAGATATTGGCTGCCTTCCCTCCACATTTCAGCCCAAAAGACTAAACCATTCTTTTGCAGCAGGGTGGCAAAATATTCCTGTAATTTTGCCATAGCCTAGAAAAGCAGTGTCATGATTTGCGACACCTTTCGCAAAAATTTGCGAAGGTGTCACAAATGCGACACTATTTTGCGACACTACTTTCCCCACAAATTTGAGCAATATCTTTCTGGGGTGTTTAACCACAAAATAAAGACATGGCTAGCATGTTGAGGGTCTGACTAGGTGAACACAAAAAGAATTGTGTTCTTAGAGGGTCCCAATTTTAAATGCCAAGCATTTTTCTGATCAGTAACTGAAAACAAAATGGTGGATTTGCGACACTACTGGGGCCATTTGTGACAATAAAAAGTGCATTTGTGAAAGTGTCAAACTTTTTGTTAACTTTTCCCACTGACTTATAATGGGAACTTATTTTTTGAATAACTTTTAAACCGTTCAATATTTTTTCACAAAATCTTCAACAGGCGCATCATGGACCCTGGACACATGTTCCTTAAAGTTTTTGGACCAGTCGCACAAAATGTGTGACTTGTAGGTGCAAACAAAGAATTCACAAAAAAACAATGCACACATGAATAACTCTGCAGCCGTATATTCGACCAGTACAAAAGTTGGCAGATCCCAGGATCTGTGGTTATGACCCATGCTGCCAAATTTCAGGCAATCTGTCCAATAGTGGCAAAACTTATTAAGGTGCAAAGTTTCACCATTTCACCTTAAATGTGGGTACTCAACCCTAACTATGGTAGCACTACTGTACTACCATAATATATATATATATATATATATATATATATATATATATATATATATATATATATATATATATATATATATATACTGTATATATATATGTTTAATTGCAGAAACATCATTAATGCATCAGTTAGAGTGAATACCATGGCAACAAAAGCAGGAAATGAATAATTAAGGTTTCCAACCTAATGCCCACCCCAGGGTTCCCACCCCACTACCCCACCCCTACCTTCCACACACAACAGGCATCAGAATGTGCCATGGGATGATCAGCCCAACTCTCACCCCATTCCACATGTAAACAAGCTGACACACTACAGTATAGGACAATGGGGTGAGGGGCCTGATGACCCCATGGCACACTCTGATCCTGCTGGTATCTGGAGGTGGTGGGTGGGGTGTTAGGTGGAAACCTGGGGTGGCTTTAGGCTGGAAACCTAGTTTCCTGTTTTTGATGCTATGGTATTCACCTGAGCTGATGCATTAACAAAGTTTTGCAATGAGTTTCCCTTTTTCAGTTAGTATAATTCTATCCCTGATTTCACTGTGGGAGCGCAGGGTCCTTCAGACCATGCACTCCCATCCCTCCATCCAGGTAATACAACAGGACCCTGTGCACCCATCCATACATCCTGATAGTAGAACAGTATCCATATGTCTCAGTGCAAGTTCAGGGTCCTTTGGACCCTGCCTTCCCATCTGTCCATCAAGATAGTACAATTTTGTACTTTCTTTTTGTTATAAAAACATCATTTGTTATTAACCCCCATCCTGCCGTGGACGAGTTAACTCGTCCTACATTAATTAAGCCCCTGCTGCCGCCGACGGCATAACTCGTCTTTTTAAACATTTTTTTTCAGAGCTGCAGAGCACATAGACCGTTTCAATTCGTAGAAATCTGCCTAGTGATAGGCAAAGCAGGGACCTCTGACTTTCTGTTATTGGTATCACTATTAACCAATCACAGCTCACCACATAACAGTAGCCTCTTCTTTGTACTTGTTTGACTGAGATTTGACTCACTTGCATTTTTCCCTTGTGGACTGCAAGCTGAGCTGGAACGTCTCCCGATTGTCTGAAAAAGCTAATTCGAACAGTTGCCTGAGATCTACTGCTTTGTGTCAACGTAAGCAGCTCTGTTGTGAGGTCAGTCATTTGTTCTGTAGTTTTGAAAAAACGGGCACTAGTAACTGTACTTTCCTGGTAAACGGAATGAAAGATGTGAGGTGCTTGAAAGGGGACAAGTCATTACAACAATTTGTAAATTAGGAGGCAATGGTGCAGACTATCGGGTACCCACCACAAACTTGTTTTTGTGTCAGCAATTCATGTAGCCGTGACTACCACACACCATTTTTACAAATGTAATGTAATTCATTTCCCTTCAAATTAGTGAGCGAGCAGAGTATGTCATTTTTCCTAATCTATGGGACAGAGTTTACCACGATACAGTACATCACTTTTTTTTTGTATTATATTTTTACAGATACGATAGAAATAATGTTTCAGCATGGATTATGAAAAAATAGATCTTGAACATTCGCCAGTCAGTGCTGGGCATGTATTTTTTTTGTAATTTGTTGATCAGTAGCCTTTTTATATTGCAGCTGAATGAAATACCACTGTGTTGTGTCATAGTGTTTTTGGGAGGGGGTTGTGCAAATTTGAAGGAAATGGAAGTGGATTTGAATGAATGTCTCTGTTTGCTGTGCCTCCTCTAGTATGCTATCTGAAAATGACCAGGAATCAATATAGCACACTCCAACTGTATTGTGTACCAATTTGTGATAAATACTTATTTTTGTCCCCATTTTATATTTTACTTTTATATTGTATTTTTTTTGGTAACCTTCAATAATGGAACAGTAAGTGTTTGTGGAATGCTATTGTTAGAATGCTGCTCGTTCTTGTCAGTCCTCGTGCCTTTTTTTTTTGCAGTCCATTCGCAGGTTAATTTTTTCCCTATGTGAACTGGATCGGGCTATATTCAAGATCAAATTGGAGAAAAGCAGTGCTCTGTGTTGACGGTTTTGGAAGGGGTTAAGCACTATTTGTATGTTACTGGTTTTTTTACTGAAAAATAAAATGGCATATAATTGTTTCTGCTATGCTAGCTAGAGTTAGGAGTGACCATCCGATGGTGACGAGAGTCCAAGAGAGACTGAAGAGGACTGTTAGCGAGCCAATGCAGCCACCTGCCGGTAAGCAGTAGTTACAGTGCAAGTGGCATTACAGACTGAATGGGGGGGGAGAGGAGAGAAAGAGCCCCCTTTCACAGCGATGACCTACCAACATGCAAGCAATTTCTTGAGCATTTGCTGTTCATAATAAGAAGATGGAAGTAGAGGTTGCAGTTTGCTTCTTCTGTGGCTGACCAGCTAGGTAAACACTGCAACTAATATTTTCAGTTCATGATCACTAGAACAGAATAAAATTTTGTGCTCTATATTTTTTTATAAGAATGAAAGCTATGTACAAAGCAATGTGTTACGTACTGGTGCCTGCAGGCTTTTGATTGGCTGAGAAGCACTCCAATCCATGTAATCACTAGCCCAAAATTACATGGGCTGTAGTCCCTGCCATCAAGTCAGCAAACTTGCACATGATATTCTGCTACTACTGTGTGCTTGATTGGAACATGCTGGGGATTCTGGGCAGTACAGAGTGATGAGGAAATTCGATGACATAAGGAACACATTAGATGATTCCATGGTCTGTGAAGCACAGGCGGGGCACATGTTGGGGGCACATGTTGGCATCAATGCACATTGGCTTCCCAGGTTATGTACACTTCAGGTATTATGTAGTAGTCATTGGTGGGTCAGGGATAGTATGGGGCAGTACACAAGGCATCCAAATGCTGCACAACATTAAATCCCTGTATTTCACTGAGCAGGGCATTGTGGGATATGGCACTGCCCTAAGGAATACCATATCCATCAAAGGGCTACATAATTATTTATTTTCAAAAACAGCGTAATGTTCCAGACAGGATACAAGGTAAGAAGGGCTGACCGGACACAAGAGGATTTAGGGCAGCAAGATGGAAGGGACACATGTGTTACATTGCAGTCCTACCTGCCACAGTTGCCACACCTCCTGGTTTGATCAGCAACATGCAGAACATATGTACAGTTGCATGCAACATGTACCCTGCCTATCCCAATGCAGTTGCGCCCCAAGAAAATACATGGACAAGATGGGATCAGTTGTGGAGGGAGTGTATGTGCCATTCGTTAATGCCACAGGGTGTCTTCTCTTGTGTAGAGCGGGAAACCCACAGGCACATAATGCACTCCACACCTGCAGATGTTTTTTTGTGGAGTGGGTTATTACTTACCTGATACTAACACTCTGTGTACTGTTCTCCTATATGGATGAGCGAAACAGAGACCAGTCAGTACTGCAAAATTGAAATTCACAACTTTATAAATAAATCTGAATTAAAATTACATATACTAATTTCCAGATATACATAGATACATAGACATTGTAGACATTGTCAGCAGATAAGGGCCCATGGCCCACCCAGTCTGCCCATTTAAGCTTGTAAGTTCACTTTATGTTTTATAGAAGTCTGTTGACCCTTATCCCTGACCTCCAGAATTCCCATATAGACTCAGAGCAGTGTCACTTATGAGAAATTTAGTTTAGTATATAAGTTTGCAATACACAAACCATTTCCAGATAACAGAGCAGAGAGCTATGTAGATTACAAAATCAGAGGATGCCTCCATAGTGAGAAATTCAGCACAACATGAGAGGTGAACACTGTCAGTCAGCTAGCAAACTGAAAGGTTGTCTGCAAGCACCTCAAGGATACAGATGGAGTGCGTGCACAACTCTTGTGCTGCTGAAGCATGGTGATATGTTTACCTATGTAATGTTGTATTCCTGACTGTCAAATGTTTACCTTTGCATTGTTAAGTTATTGTCTGCCTCCTTATGCTCTAGCTGACTGTTGTATTGTCTCAGAATTTTGTAATATCTGCTACTACTTGTAATCTTCCTTGTAACATCCGAGTTGCACTGAAAATAGGCAGATATTTGTCTAGTGTGCTTATCTGGTAAAAAAAAGCTAAATAAATAAATAATAATATTCTAGTGCATGCACAGCTCAAAAGGTCTGCCTCTTGATGCACCATGACAGCCTGTTGCATGCACGTCCTTAGTCCAGTGCTTTAGTCAAGTGCTTTGAGTTTTGGGTGGCCCACAAGGAGCAATATTTTTACTTAGAAAATGATGACGACAACCAGAAATGAATAAAAATACTTTATTTAAATGATTCACATATATAATTATTCTCTGTTTGACATAAATTTCTCAGGAATTAAGAGTCTTGTTTCAGACAATCTCGCTTTAATCCATAATTTGCATGTTCATTCCTCAGTTCAATGACTCACTGAACCACAGAATGAATGTATGAATTGCAGATTAATGTATTATACTGTAGAAGACGATCTGCAGAACAGACCACTGACAGTGATCAGTTATGAGGATTTTTTTCCTGCAGTTAAATACAATAATCTACAATTCATACATTTATTCTGCTATTCTAAGTCAGAAATTCTGCAAAAGTTGCCAAACCACATTCCGAAATTTTGTGAAAGTGAAATTCTGACTTTCACCAAAATTTTGCACAGACCTAGTGATTAGTTAGATGTTTACTAACAGATGTCATTAAGGAGCAGGCATGGCAATAAGAGGGCCTTGCAGCAACCTGGCATAAGGCCACTAGAGTTGTGTTGACATCCTATAGGCCTACAGAATACCCATTTACAGTACATAAGAAAAGGTGTTAGTATGCTTGAAAGGTGAATATTTTGATTATGACTTTGTAGGTCATAGCTCAGTAAACTGAGGATGAAAAGGAGTCCCAAGAAAAGAATTGTTATGTTTTGACAGCAGTATTGCATGTCATTCGTACAACCTATCCCTCACAAATAAAATGCTGTTCCTACCCCAAAACCACTGTATGATGTTAGGTTCATCCCACTCACCAAATACTTTTTTCTGAGTTTTTTTTCCATAAAGATTTTTATCTGATAGGCTGGGGGCTATCTCACCTATCCTCAGGTGCTGACGACCAGCCACCTCCATCGCTCCTCCTCCTGCTGTTGTTTCAGCAGGGCAGGTCACAACACCTCAGGCTGGGCTTCATTGAGGCCCGTCCCCATCTGTTTTCCACCTCTTTTCACCCCCCAGACTATGTCAAACACAGTCACTGGTGCGTGGAGGCTTGCATGCATGCTGGAACCTGCCAGCCCCATTCCACCCAGCATAATACCAGCCCCCAAGCATCGGCACTACCATGGACCCCATGTCAAGAGCTGGGACAGCCTGCCTCCTCTATCTGGGCGAGGAGAGCTGACGGCAGCCTCTCGTACCTTGTCCTGTCCCTCCCCCACTGGCTGACCTTCTGGTTACTCAAGCTTGTTCCCAAATATGGATCACCAGTGTGGGAGAGGTAACGGACTGTTTTTTTGCACCACAGTTCTCCACACCACTGCTACTACCGCAAGATGTTGGCTTGCGCCTGCACGCAAGCCAACATAATAAAAAGAGAGAATGACAGAATGTTAGCCCCCCCCCAAATGGAGATAATCCCCAAGGCATTTCAAACAAATCATGGAATTTTTAATAAAGCAATAATGCATGACAGGGCGTGCACTATTGGGGGATACTGGCATGCCTCAGGAGGTGAGGCATGAGGTGAAGCCAAGTGCCTTTTGCACATGAGGTACCATTATCCCACAATATGCACACAGTATTGTCTTTGTGCCCTAATTATAAAATGGATTCCTGATTTTTAGTTATAAGACTTCTGTGTAGTGAGTTCCAGAGTGATGAGCATTTCTGACCTGTGCTGCTATGCTGGAATAGCACGTCATGTGATTAGATTCACCAATCACTGCACGGATTTTTCCAACCCATTTGCTAACTACTATTTAGACAAGGGAAGGAACATTGTTTAACCAGGAGTAGCACACTAATGAAGCTTGTTCCAGATGCTACCTGAGAGCACAAGAAATTAAGGAACTTGCTCAGGATCACAGTATGCACCTAAGCGGCTGTGGGATTCAAACCAAGTGTAGTTGCAGCTCAGGCATAACCCTGCCACACACGCTAAAGCAAACCTCTAAAATTGTGAAGGACCTCAGTTTAACATGTTACTTATCTGGGATGGTACCTCTAATGTGGCACATACTGCATTACAGTCAGTACTGAGTATGATCCAAGGACCTCAGTGCTGGACCTGACCTGAAACCGTCCTCATGGAGACAACAGTAAGACACACTGATGTGACCAACACTAATCAGTAAACAGCAGAAGAGTTAAGTAGGGTGTGAGCTTGAAAGTGAAACTGGAGGGCAGTGCCATATACCACGTATGTGTAAAAAGAAGATTGGGAGAATCATTTGAGAGACCAACATGGCGATGGGAAGGGGAGAAGTCTTTATGTCGATAGAGACATATAAAATCCCACTGAACTATGATTATGTTGCCGTCACAAACCCTCATATTGGCTGAAAAGGTTGCTTGCTGTCCCCGTTTATCACCTTCAATTTTGAAAGTCTCAGTGTATTCCCTCTTTTCTCTTCTTGACTCCATAGGTACATATTCAGGTCAGACGTCTCAAAGTGTCCATACGTCCCTACTGCTCAAGTACAATTTCCATTGCTCTCCTTTAGATGATTGTAAACAACCTCACAAGTGCAGCCTTACCAAGATGGTGAAATTTCTCCCTTTTAGAAAAGCTCTGCCAACTTGCATGGGTAGTATTCTTGTGAGTGTTACTTATGGTAACTTTTCGGTCTATCCTCAGAGGCTGATCTAACTGTCCTCCTCCCCATCAGTATGTTTTATAAGTTCCTTTTCCTCTGTGCATATCCTTGCTTTTGGCATTAAATCTGCATTGCCACGTCTTGGACCCTTTTAAATTTATTAAGTCCTCTTTCCTGTTCTAAACTCTCTGAAGTCCTCCACCTACCAGATACCTTAGTTACTGTCATTTGCAAAGGCACATTGACCTAAATCCCTTCTCTAATCTCACATATAAACAGACTGAAGAGCACTAGGACTAACTTCACTACTTTACCTGGTGGGAGGAAGGAGGAATGGGGTGCTCTTGATTGAGAAAGGAGTTCTTCTTAATTTCTTGGTGGAGAAGATGAGATGCAGTGATACGAGGACAGGTAAAGGTGTTTCTTTTCTTAGTTTAGTTTGGTCCCAGACAGACTGACATCAGTAATGGCAATGTGGGTCACATGACTGACTAGCTAGGATATGAACAGGACAGTCTTGCATGACTGATGGTCCATATAAATACCTTTGCACATGTCAGCGGCAGTGTGGGCGAGCAAGCAAGAGAGAGAGAGACAGCTGGCGAGCATTTCCTGCTGCTGCTGCAGTAATAATTTTAAGATGTGCATGTCATCAATTCTTTCTAATGGAAGACAGCAGTATCTATAAAACATAGAAACAGAAACATAGAAACATAGAGTTGGGACAGATAAGGACATAAAGGCCCATCAGTCTGCCATTTCTTTTCTACATATAAATGTACCATAAGCTTTTGCTCTATCGGTGACCTATCTATTCATAGTCATTTGTGTTGCTCCTTATGCCTATCCCATGCCTGTTTGAAGCTTCCCTGCACTGTATTCATAATACCCTTCTTGCAGTAAACCATTCATGCATCTACCACCCTTTCTGTGAAAAGAATTTCCTCACATTCCCCACTAATAAGCCTCCCTCTAATCTATGCTGTCCTCTTGTCCTGTTTTTCTTATATTTAAACATATTAAACTCTTTCACCTTGTTTATGCCCCAAGGTGTTTAAATATCCGATCATACCCTCTCTCCCTCCTTTGCTCAAGGGTACACATATTGAGCTCGTTAATCTGTCATATAGCCTCCTGATGCAGTCCCTGCCATTTGGTGCCCTTCTCTGGACTGCTCAATTTGGTTAATATCCCCTTGAAGAGTGCAGCCTCCAGTACTGCACAGTATCAGATGGAACCTAACCAATGTCTTGTACAGAGGATTATTACCTCCTCTTCACGACTTGTGATACCCTACTAATACACCCTAACACCCCCCTGTACTTACCTACTGCTTTAGAGGTCTGCTTGGATGATTTTTGGGTCATCAGTGATGATGTCAAGTCTCTTTCTTCCTTTGTGACTGCCAGCACCCTCCCAGCCTATAAATGGCTAGGGTTTCTCTTCCCTATGTGCATGATTTTGGCTTCTTTGCATTAATCTCAGTTGCCACTCTTCAGCCATTCTTAGTTTGTCAGATTCTTCTCAGTCTGCCCCCATCTGGATCATCTACTCTACACGGATCTAGTGTCATCTGCAAACAGACAAACATACCCTCTAGTCCATCTCAGGTCACTAATGAGATGTTGAATAGGACTAGCCCCAGGACTGATCCTGAAACTTACTTGTGACTTGCATCTCTTCTGACTGTATACCATTTACCACCACTCTATTTCTGCCAGTCAACCAGTTTGCCACACAGTTGACCAACCCCAGCCCACCCAGGCCTACCTAACATTTATCAATCTTCTGGAACAGTGTCAAAGCTTTGCAGAAGTCAGGTAGGCGATAGCTGCTCCCCCTTGGTCCCACACCACTCTGACACCCAGTCAAAGAAATCTATGAGATTAGTTTGACAGGACCTTCTTTATAAACATGCCATCTTGGATCCTGTGCTATAGTTCCAGGTGTGCTATCCTTTCCTTAGGAGTGCCTCATAATCTGCCACTACTGAGGGCAAGACGCCCAGTCTGGTTCCCGCCTCCTCCTGCCACACTCTTGTGGGTGGGATCACATGAACCTTTCTCCAGTCTTCTAGGACCTCTCCTGTGCTCAGAGACTCACTAAACAATTCTGCTAATGGCTCTACTAGTCCTCCTTTAGCTCCTTAGTACCCTGGGATTATGCCATCAGGTCATTGCCTTATCCACCTGAGCTTATAGCTCTTGTGGGACCCTTTCTTTTGAGGGAGTAGTACTCCTCCCTCCCCTGTGTCCATGATGCTGAGCTGTGCATGCTACCTTCTCTTCAGTAAATACTGGAAAAAGTATCTATTTAGGATAGATGCCTTGAGAGTCCTCCTCTCCACATCCCTTTTCTCCATTAAGCAGCAACACCCCACAGACTTTCTCCTTTCACTAATGTATAGAAAGTCTTGTCACATTCTTTACTATTCGTGCTAGTGTTTCCTCAGTTTGGGACTTGCCTGCCTTACTGCCACCTGCTTCCATAGGGCAGTTTGATGCCTCCTATCTTCATCCAGCTGTGTTCACCATATTTTCTGAAAACAGCCTTTTGGCTCCTGACCTTTTCTGCTACTATATTTGAGAACAAAAGTGGTTTCCTTTAATAACTTTTACTTCCTTTTCTGTCTAACAATAGGATGTTGCTTCAAGTATTGTATCTAATGCTTCCCACTTTATATACCTCCTCCCTGTGTTTCTTTTGCCAAGGCTAAACACTATTTGTGTCTTATCAAAGTCAATCCTCTAAGTCCCATATTTTGCCTTGGAATAGGACAATTTAGATGTAGCCAAATTGAACCTACCTGATGGTCACAGCCCCCGGTGACCTTCCACCTGGAGATCTGTGATCCTTCTTGTTAGTCAGTACTAGATCTAGGATAGCCCTGTCTCTTGTGGGTTGCTGTACGTTGTTTGAGGCCCTCCTGCGGAATCACTGAGTCTAATTCTGGCAGATATTCCTGCTAGTATTGACAATCCTCTGGCATGTTGAGTCTCCCATTAGCAGAACCTCCCTTTAGCTCTCATGTTTTGTATATCTTCTAACAGTAATGTGTCTGTCCTCCTCTGGTCTGGGGCCCTGTAGACAACCCAGTTCTTATGGCTGTCCATTACCTGTTTCAGGGTAACCCCACAGTTCTTCTGGCTCCTTATGTATTCTAATTTCTGTAGCTGATATTTTCATTACATACAGGGCCACCCCTATGCACACTGGTCTCTTCTGACAATACATATCAGGTACTAAGTCTCCCAAGTGTAGTTACTGGTAAACCCGCTCACTAATGCTACTATGTCAATTTACCCTCTGACATTGTGCCTGCAGATCTGGGATCTTTTCCCAGGCTGTGACATTTATAATGATTTTCCATTGCCAATTTTGATGTGTTAGTTGTTGGGTGAGTTTGGCATTACCCACTGCATCGTATGGAGACAAACCTTTTTCTTACCTGGTGATACAAATGAATGGCAAACACGCAGATCTGTTTGACCACTAGCTGAGGGAGAGTATTCTTCCAGTAGACTTATAAAGTGCTGCACCTCTCCCCATTGCTAGTTTAAATATTCTGCAAAGATAAACTTCCCCCAATACACTGACTCCCTCTTTAGTGATGCAGTCTAATTAAAGAACTTTCGCTCCAGAACTGTGCCAGTTCCTACAAATCTGTCCTTTCCTGGCACCAGTCCAGGCCCGTGTTTGACTCTACTCCTTCTCTGACCTTCGTCAATGCTCCCTTCTCCCAGACTGGCAGGATCTCAGAGAAGGAGATGCAGAAGAAATAGATGATAGTTTGTCACCCAGCCTAGTCAGGTCCTTGGTCTCCTCAACTGACAGCGTGAGATCATTAGTCCCTATGTGCACAGGACATCAGTGTTTCTCATGCCTTGAACAATTTTATATCACGGTGTCTCTCCCATGCTGATGTACCTGAGACATCAACCATCACCCTGGCTGGAGATGGTATCAACTCCCAATCATGGAGTCTCTATGATCAAGTTTTTTGGATTTCCTTTGTGCTTGTTAGTTTTGGTTCCTGTTTGGGTGAGTATTGTTGTGCTGTCTGCGCAGTGTCCTGCTAAGTGTCTTCTGCCTCTTTATTTGATTTCAGAGATAAGGCAGATACCTGTTGATAGTGTTTAATGGTTTTTGGGTAATGTATTGGAAACGAAGTGGGGCACCTGGTTGTCATCTAACCACCAACCTCCTGGACCACCACCCCTCTGATCCAAAGTTTTCTGTTGGATGCTGGGAAATGGTGTGGTTCTTATAATATTTCTCTTCAATATATGAAATTTGGGCGGCAATCTCTGCCCATGCTGCCGAGCTGAGACCTAAGATCTCCAAGGCCCAGCATAGGGCAGTGTCCTAAATCCATAAATGTCCTTCAATTGTTCACAGTACCTGCAGTTAATGAAATCCATTCAAATAAGTTACTGGGTTTGTAACTAGTCAAAATAGTGAAGGAAAAAAAATGCAAGTAATGGTTTAATTGTGCTGTTTAACTTGTTATAACAAGTTAAATTACTAGTGCCCTGTAAATGAGATCACCTTGTAGAGCCCCACAGTCCGCCCTTCCTGTTCTGCCACAGGAAATGTTACAACTGTAGTACCTATAAAGTGTGAGTGTGGGGTGGTTGGGATGGGGTGGGTGGCTGAGCCTTCCTGCCAAAAGAAAGAACCACGAAAGAACAAGGGTAGGCAAGAAACAATCAGTCAACAACAAATGCAGTAACCTGGCTTATCCTAATATTAGAAAAAACTGTAAAACATGTAAGCACCACCTGTAATAATTTCAGAAGATATACCTGTAAGAAACACTTTGCTCCAGAAAATAAAGCAGTAACAGAGATATACCTTGCAAAGACAATTTGAATCAAGTGCAACAGTAATCTGTTGCTTTACCTATGGCACACAGCGCAATAATGCAGAAGAAGGTATACCAGCAACAACAATTTGAATCAGAGAAAAAATAAAGCAATGAAATGTTAGCAACAAACAGTAACATCCTGGTGAGTAAAAATAAAAACACCACACACAGTAAATCTGCGCAAACTAGTCTTAATACTTCTCCCTTGCTCTGGTAAATTTCTCTACTCCTTTCAAGCAGTCTTAGAAGGAAAGAGCTCAGGTGAAACTAGTGCCTTGGCCAGCAAACCAAGTCTTCTAACAAATTAAGACTGTTGCCCCTAGTATTATGGTTGCCTCAGCTTGAGACTGTCTTATCAACCTTATTTATTCCTTTTCAAGTATTGGAAGGTCCCAGTAATATTCCCATCTCTCTCTCCCCTGTCTTCCAGGAGTACATGGGTCTGGAGTGATAGAGAGAGAGCAGTGATGAGTGAGAGGAGGACACTCAAGTGTGAAATGGCAGAAAGAATTGAAGAGGGTATCCAATATGGCCAGGATGACGGGCACAACATTGTAGACTACATCACAGTGGGCAAATATTGGGAGGATCATCTTCTGACAAGTTTACACCTTGCCGGTGAGGAGGCAGTTTCAGTTACTGTATAAAGAACCAAACAAAGAAAAAGGATTACCTTGTGTATTTGGCTTCCACCCACACATTCAGTCATTGCAATGTGAGCTGGCGTGTACAGGCAGATCAAGGGCAGACTAGTATAATAAATACTTGACATGATGTGCCATTGAGAGAGAGAGTGCTCAGCAGACTAGGTACAAATGGGGCAGAGGAGGAACACTGAATGATCTAGGAGCAGTACAAGGAAGCATTTTTGATTCAAAATTAGTTTTGCCTTTCTTGTGGTAATTTATATTTATCTTTTTTTTTTCCTTTCCAGGGTCCACAGGAACTGATTTGTCACGGCAGGCCATATCTGTGACCAACAAACAAAGGCTGTTTGCCAATAGTAAGGTAGGAAAAAAAAGGGCCAATTTTTAAACAAATTTGGAGGGTTGATGAAGGGGAGGGGGAATTGCAGTCCTTGGACCAGAAAAAATGATTGATGGATTTCTTTCCAGAGGGTTTAAAGATAGACTCCACCACAGTGGTAATTCATTACTACTCCATCACACACAGCTACAGTGGTCTCTCCGTCAGTTATGTTTGCGAGTTTACTGCCCAGCTATATTGAAACCAAGTCAGCACCTCCTTATTTGTTCTCTGAATTAAAATTAATAAATAACTAAAATAACACTACCTAACTCTTGCTGCTCCGTTATGTCCATATTGGCACTTTCAGGACATCCCTAGGAAGACTGATTGCCAGGGCCGCACGGCAGCGGTAGAATTTGGGTCTCTGCAGCCATGGAGCTGTGAACTGGGGCTGCATTGACAGTGGAGGTTTGGGCCATATTGGTAGCTGAGGAGGGACTGTGCCAGGGGCCGACGCAGCTGAGGAGCCAGGATAGTTTGGTGAACACAGGAGTACTGAGGGAGCAGAGCAACAGCTGCAGGAAGGCAGACCAATCTGTGCACAGGGCACAAGTTTCAGACTTGCGGCTGGGCTGTAAAAAGGGTCTAGCCTAGCCACTTTCATGGCATCCTCAGGGAAGAGCTGTAATTGTTTCCCACTCTCCCTTCTCGGCCCCAACCTTGACCTGTATTAAATAGTCAGAGTTGGAGGAGGAGTCTGGGGATAAGAATGGGCTGGACACTGTTCTAAAGCTGACACTATTTGCTTGGTTCTGAAACTGACAACTGTTTGCTTGCTGGATAGAGGTTTATTTATGTAGCTTTGGGAACCAGTTTACACTGCTATTCTTGCTCAATGTGTGGATTGTATGCATCACTCTGAGGTTTACACTGTCTTGGAACTGTTGGCATATAAAGCTACTAAGATGGGGATGGGACCACATGTCACAAGTGGGCATCTTTGGTAGGGTGGTTGGGTGTACAGAGTGTGTGACGCCATGGTACTCGACTGGACTTGGAAGTTTAGAGGATGCCCAGTGTGCTATGGGATGGCACAGCTTAGGGAGGAGGTTGAAGGGATTAGGAGGCTGCCGGGGGGGGCATGAGGAGGAGATACAGGGAAGGATTGAGAAGTAGGGGACAAGGGGGTGCATTTGCTACTGCACCTGGAGCTGAAGGTTTGGGCATAGGGAGAGGAGTGAAGGTGGGCACACAGTGGACACAAGGGGACTCTGGGAGTGGGGGACCTATAAGGTGAAAACTTCAAAAAAAGACTCAGATGCCTGGACAGAACCAAGTTTGGGGGGGGCAGGAGGTGACGATCTGGGGAAAGGTATTAGGCTTAGCAACAGCTTTGACCCTCTACGCCCAGAAGAAGAGGGGGAGGAGGCAGATGGAGGGGAATGCAGCACATCGGGGAGCTGCGATTTTGGACAGGGGCATGGCATGTGGGGGGCACAAAGCATGGATGGGTCAGATGGGAGGAAGAGTCAGGATAGGCCATCAATTAGGGCAGTGAGACCAGTCAAGAGAAGTGACAGGGTGGACATGGACTCAGTAAAAGATACTCAGATAGGGGTGGATAGCACAGGGTTGGGGGCAGGGACATGGGAGAGAGGGCTGCATATGACACCCAGATTGTGGGCGATGCAAGGAGCCAGCTGGGGGTGAGGCCAGAAAAAGGACCAGGACGGACATGAAATAATTAGTAACTTGTGGGTGAGCATGGGGTAAATGGGGGTAAAGATGCTCCTGTTGGGGATTCCATGATCAGGGTATCCAGTGAGAAGGAGGATAAAACATGTCTGGTCATGACCAGATGTAACCCTGGCCTGACTGCACAAGTCCCAATTCCTGGTATACTCAGTGGCAAAGGAATATGGAGGTTCACCAGACATTCTGGTGTAACTGGGCACAAATGACATAGACAGCAGTAGTGAACTAGAAATACAGGCAAGGTTTCTGGAGCTAGCCAAGGTTTGCCATTCTATAGAATGCTTGGCTCTATTTTCAGAAATACTGCCTGTGCTGATGGCTAATGTGGAGAACAAGTAAAAACACAGAGTGTAAAACCAGTGGCTAAGGGGATGGAGGGACACGGTGAAAGGCCAGTGGGCAGAGCACGGGCCGGGGGGAACAGGAAACGCCACAGCCACTGGTTTACTTAGTAACCTTCTGTAAGCTGCTTGCTCTACCTGTATGTCAGTCTCTCCATATGTGAAAATATGAAGCAGGTCCCCCACTGCCATGTGTCACTGTAGGCTTCTTGAAAATGTGGTGTCACTGCATGTAAACATTTTGCATGTCCTTTCCCTAGATCTTTTGTACTGAAGTTTTTTTTTGAAACTGTCTCACAGTGATAGCCTGCTAGCTGCTTTGCAGAAGGGTCCATTACTTTGCTGGTGGTAATCATGAGATTGCACACCCACAATCAAGAAGTACTGCTCAGCATTCATTATTTGCTGTACACTGTACGGGCTCAAGCTCACTGGCTTGTATGGACCTGTGCTGGCTGCTGCCTTCCACCCCCAACACATCCATTTTAGATGGATAGCACAGCTGAGATGCAGCCTCTCATTTTCAGTTGTGTCCTGCTTCTACCTGTATTTTTTGCTGAAATGGACTGAGAGGGGAGGTCAATTGCCTTGTTCAATGACATAGCTGAAGAGGCCAGAGATGGTGACCGATACAGCCCCTCCACTTAACTACCTTAGGCAGCCACCATCTGAATGACAGGGAGCGTGTGCCCAGCCATTTATGTGAAAGATGTGTTGTGCCATTCATGGCTGTTTCAGATATTTATTTAACCTTTTCAGTAAAATGTTACCTTTTTTCAACAATCCAAGTGTCAGTGTCCTTGCCTACAGAGCCAGTATCTCATTCCTGCAGGTCTCCAGGTCAGTCTAGTGCAGCATTCCTTACCCTTGGCAGTTCTTAGCTACTCCACAATACAATTCAAACCACAGTGGGGAACCAAATTACGACCCACTATAAGCTCACAACACATTCACAAGTAAGGAAATTCCACTGTACCAGCCAAAAGGCTCTCCGGTCACAATTAAAACTAAGAACCCCTGCATCAGTGGTAGGTAAAGATGGGATCAGTGGCCAT
Organism: Neoceratodus forsteri; assembly: GCA_016271365.2. Taxonomy (NCBI): domain Eukaryota; kingdom Metazoa; phylum Chordata; order Ceratodontiformes; family Ceratodontidae; genus Neoceratodus; species Neoceratodus forsteri. The sequence continues at coordinate 12,475,920 of CM057456.1, forward strand.
GGTCCCACAACCTATGCCGAGAGGGTGGTGGAACTAGGGATTGTGTTGCCCGGAGGACTATTGGAGGCAGAGACTGTGGAGGGGTTCAGGACGAGTTGGACAGGAATAGGGGAAGGGGTATTTATTTTATTTATTTATTTCATAAGAATCAGAAATACCTTTGAGTCATAGACTCCTTTACAAAGGTTCCACGTCACATATAATAAATCAGATTACACAACAACAGTTTGTACAGACATAGCTACAGAAACAAATAAAGTGATTGTTACATAGCAAAGATATGTGCAACAGGAATGCAAGGCTAAACATTCAGGAACTTAAGGAGCTTAATATGTATAGCCTCGAGGAAAGGAGGGAGAGGGGGGACATGATAGAAACTTTCAAGTACCTCAAGGGAATCAACAAAGTCCAAGAGGGTAGCATCTTTCAAAAAAAGAGGTGTGCAAGAACAAGGGGCACAATTTGAAGATAGAGGGGGCGGCTCAGAGGTAATTAAGAAGTATTTTTCACAGAGAGTTGTGGATGCATGGAACGACCTTCGGAGGAGGTCATGGAGTCAAAACAGTGGTGGAATTCAAGCATGCATGGGACAGTCATAAGGCAATTCTAGGGGGTGGGGGTAGGAAGAAGTAGGCTGCTGGTTAACTAGGATCTGCAGCTTATCCAGTAGGCAGGGAAATGGGCAGACTGGATGGGTCAAGTGGTCCTTATCTGCCATCAAATTCTATGTTTCTATGTTTCTATGTTAGTTCAGTTTGAGACAGATAAAAAAAATAGACTGGGGGATTAACATCCCTGAGTTAGTGGACTAGGAGCAGTGTGTAGAGGCAAGCCAGAGGCCATTGTCAGTAATAGAGAGCCGGGCACTGGTTTACATACAGTCACAGTCACTTGAGGACTGAAGATGGACCCTAAGGAGTGTTTTGAAGTGACCAATGCTTTGGTCAAGATGCAAGGAGGGGGGAAGGTTATTCATCCACAAGGGTGCCCTGTAGCAAAAGGATCTTTGGAATTGAGTTGTGCGACAGGAAGGTATGGAGAAATGATGGGTATCTGAGCTACGGGTGTGCTTAGCTTTAGAGTCCAAGGTGATTAAGGAGGTGAGTGATGCAGGGAGGCCAAGGGTGATCTTTTTAGCTAAGACACAGGTGGAATTTATTCGATTTTCAAGTTAAGCCAATTTGGGTCCTTATATAGCACACAGGTATGGGTGAGTCTGTCACACCCTAAAATGAGGCGACAAGCCTTGTTTAGCACAAGTCTAAGACTATCTAGGGCCAAGGGGCTTGCCCCACCAAAAGTCAAAAGGCCATAGTCAAGTAGGGAGAGTACCAAGGAGGAGATAGCAAGTTTGAGGGCCTCAGGGGTAAGGCAATGTTTATAACGGTGCAAGAGACCTAGCCTAATATTTAGGGCCTTGGACAACTGATGTATATGCTCATGATAGGTGAGGCCAGTGTCGAGAGTGATGCCCAGGTATTTTAAGGTATGCACAAATTCCAGGGGGGTCAAGGCCGCTGATAGCAATTGAGGAAAAAGCCCTATCCTGGAATTCTGTGGGTGTGCGAAGAGCATAGCTTTGATTTTTTTATAGTTAATAATAAGGCGTTGTGAGGAGAACCAGCTTTCAACAGCATTGAAGGAGGACTGGAGGGAGGTGGAGTTGAGAGGGTCTGGGCTGGAGGAGAAGATGACAGCATCATCTGCATAGAGTAATAGGTTGGAGGTGCAGGATGTGGGAGGGAGTTTAGGAAGAGGCTGAAAAGGAGAGGACCCAAAATGGACCCTTGTGGGACCCCAGAGAGGACAGGCGATTTGGAGGATAGTGTATTGCCAATTTTAACTTGAAGGGTCCGGTTGGTAAGATAGTCTGCAAACCATCCCACAGCATCCTGTGAGAGACCCAGGTTGATCAAGGAGGTTTGGAGTAGTGAATGGTGGACGGTGTCAAAGGCCTTAGTGAGGTCAATGAAGACGCACCTGTGATGTAAGGCTTTATCCAATGCGGAATGGATGTGTGATGTTAGCTCAAGCAAGGCCGTAGTCATGCTGTGCCCTTTGCGCAAACCATGTTGTTGTTTGCAGAGTAGGTCATATTTATTGAGGTGATCAGAGAGCTGATCCGAAACTATCCTCTCCAATGCCTTGGACGGGGGGAGAGGATGGAGATAGGATGATAATTGTTTGCAGAGGAGTGGTCACCCCCTTTAAATATGGGCATGATAGAGGCAGATTTCCAAGAGGTAGGGAATTTACCTAGTGAGAGGGAGAGGTTTAGAATGTGGGTGAGGGGAGTAAGGGCTTCCTTAAGGGAGAGCCGAAGCATTCTGAGGTCCAGGGGGTCGGCATTGGAGGAGGCATGACTAAGGGCAGCGGTAGGTATGGTTCAGCAGCCTTAGGAGAGATGCAGCGGAAGTAAAAGGGGGGGCACTGAGGTGAGGTGCAGGTATGCTAGAAGATGGTGGATCATAGAAATTCGGGGGGAGAACATGGCTAAGGTTGGAGAAGGCACCTCTGAAGACTGCAGCAATGTGAGTAGGGTCAGAGGTCAAGTACCCATTTGACATGACTTGGGAGGGGACCAGGTTGGGGACCTTACCACAAATTTCCTTAATGCTGTTCCAAAACTTGCGGCCAGAGCCCCAGGATGAGGTTAAGGTGGATTTGTAATAATCTGCTTTTGCCCTGCGAATGGCCCAAGTGCACTTGCTAGAAAAGTCTTTTTTGTTTGTTTTTTTGTTTTACGGTGGGGCCTGGTTTTGGAGGGTTTGTGCGAGTTGACATTGTATACCACTGAATGTTTCATTTGTGGTGGCACCTGATATGTGATGGGATGTTTTACTATCACACTTTGTCTTCACACGGAAAGCTCTTGATTGGACATCTTACTGATCGACAAGAACATCTGTCCTGGTTCAAGCTTTCCATAGATTGTCGAACATCAGTTTCTTCACTTGTCAAGGTTAGTTCTATGCATTACATGTTGCACCTGATATGGGAGGGAACTGGATTACAACAGAACAATAGGGTATGATACAATTGTGGCAGTGCTTGGTTTATGAGGGTACTGGGAGGCCATTGATGTGGCAAAGTGAGGTTGTTACACTGTGTACAGGCAGGGAAAGGGTGATAGATATAGAGGTGGGAGAGATAGAAAGAGGTAGAGACAGAGACAGCTGGGGACCAAAGATACATTTATACAGGCATAAGTCAATAAGTAAGCAATAAGACACGATGGGGTGTGCATTAGGCAGTTCTAATGCACAGCTAGGGGACGTAGTGAGGCACGAGGCCATAGGCCGAGTGCGTCCAGTCCCCTAGCCGTGCATTAAAACTGTCTAATGCACATCCCCGAGTGGCTTATTGCACTTATAAAATGGGCCTGTGTATTCTAAATGGGGTTCTAGTTTTAGCTGTGCATTAGACACATCTAATGCACGGCTAACAACCAATTAGATTGCTTGAAAACCTTTCCCCATTTTATAAGTGGGAGTTAGAGTGTATTCCTGGCCTCAGTGTGTGTGTGTGCGTGTGTGTGTGTACACAGACTGGGAAAAGCAAAACAGGCAACATAATCTTTTGACTTGTACCGTGTTTGGAGGGGGGGGGGACTACAGGGCACAAAAGAGATCTTTCACTTACATGAATCACTAAATTTATTCTTTGACAAATTGTGGGTTTTTAAGCAATAAGGAATGACCAGGGGTTATGTTAATGGTCTGTTAATCACCCTCTAGGGGCATAATGTGGCACGAGGCATTGCCGAGTGTGACATGCCCCTAAAGGGCGATTAACTGACCATTAACATAACCCCTGGGAGTGACTTATTGCTATTATAATAAAAATGTTTTTTTAAACAGTGTTAAACTTTGTTCAATATATGGGTAAGCTGTACAAGTATATTAATAAAAGATTAACATAGGGCTGTTAGAATGTTTACAGCCAATCAGAAAGCTTCATTTCTCAGACCATTGTTATAATTGTGTATAGTCTGGGCAATGGCGGACTGGTAAAATAAATATTTGACTTGTTCAGACGGGGGGGGGAGAGAGAGACAGACTATTGGATGAAAAGATACATTTTTACAGCGACAGAAATTAGTGGTAGGGTCTGGTATGGGAAGGGGTGTGTACTGAAATTGTACATGGGGAAATGCTTAACTTATTTATTTGCTTTTGTTTACCGGGTGTGCACACTAGACAACCAAGTGCCTATTTTCAAATGCGTCCCGGGAGGGTTACAATGGGACAAAAAAATGATCATCAGGCATATACAGGGTTAACATACATCTTGGTTCAGGCACATATATAACATAATAAGGTACACATATATTTTACTGTCACATAAATCACAAGTAAAGTGTATTCTAGCACTAAATGTGGGTTTTTGTTTACAGGCCAGGCAATGGCAGGCTGATTAAAAAAACATATTTCACTTGCACAATCCGCTAAGGACCATAGAAAGGACAGAAAACAACTGATCTTACTTCGAGAAGGTTCCTGCAGTAGGTCTTCACGTATAGGTCTGCATCTCCTGGTGCCAGAACTGCACGGCAAACTTGTAGCTAGCAGTCATCAGCAGGGGCTGTGCCCCATCATCAGGTGATGTTACGTCAGCGTGACTATAAAGGGGCAGTCCTTGCCCGTCATCCAGTTCTTTCCTGCTATCACCTTATTTATCCCTTTCAAGTACTTGAAGCTCCCAATCACGTCCCTCCTCTCTCTCTCTTTTCCCTGTCTTTCAATTAGCTGGAGTGCAAGGTGGTCAGTGGCTCCTCCCCTGCCTGCCTCCACCTGCCAAGACAGCCGTCGGTGATGGTCGCACTGCTGTGGTTCCCCCCATCAGGGCTTATTGGTGCCTCGCTGGATGTACGACGGGACTAGATGGAGAAGACCCCTCTCCCTCCTCTTCCTCCACATCTCTGGCTGGTACCTCTGGCTAAAACTGTGGTGCACCCCTCAACTTTGTTGGGTATATGGGGTAAAATCTGCATTCCCCTCTTGGGTTCAAGGAGATGGAGGCCCCTCCTCAGCCTGCAGGCCTTAACGTGGATGCCCTTTCTTCCTTTCGGGTGGGACTCCGGCGCTTGTCCCGATGCCAGATGTCCTGATGACAGTCTCACAACCTGGACCTATTGACCGGCCTTTGCCTTTGGCCCAGATGCCTGATCAGGTCCCAGCTCCAAGGCCCCTGTGTTCTGCTCAGGCGCGGCACTGCGTGGGCTGTCCGACACGGACTCCCAGCCAATCTATACAGCAGTGGGTCTGACACTGGATTCCTCACTGCCATATCTGATGATGGGGATGTATTCCAGACCCGAACTATCCCACACTACCCACAGGGTTTCTTGGGACCACTGCATTGCTGAGTCATTTTGGCAAGTTCTACATGTGGTTTAGCCCCTCCTTGTACCCAGTGTTTCAGGGCTACCCCCTCCCACGGTGATTCCTACTCCCCACCCCCTAGCCTCCTACCAACCCCACCATCCCTCCCCTCCTTTGGAGGATCTGGATTACAAGACTTTAATTCAGTCTTGGTGGCATGGGGCTCAGTCGGTATTGGTTCAAGACCTGGAGAGCAGACTCCAACTGTTGAGGTCTCCTGGGTCCCCTTTCTGAGCAGTTCTTCATTGCTATCATCATGTCTCAGGAAGATCCGTTAGGACATTTCCCTTCAGATGTTGGGGGTATTACTTTAACCACTAGATGGCACTCACCTGAGTGTCACTACCTGCCTGCACAGTTCTTGAGTCTGAGCTCATGGCGCATTCCAAGTGTCCACTACCCTCTCTGTGAAGAAGTGCTTCCTGAACTCCCATTTCAGGTGGGACGCTGGATGTCCCGATGACAGTCTTACAACCTTGACCTATTTACCGGCCTTTGCCTTAGGCCCCAGTGCTGTATCAGGTCCTGGATGTAGAGTCTATGTCCCCGGTCCCCATTCCTCCATGGATCGCCCCCTTCTGCTGCTTCCCGGCTCACTTGTTGCTCCTTTTGTTTGCTTCGGCATCGGTCCCTCCCCCCACTTCACCGCTCCTGTCTTGTCCTGTTTCCTATCTCTGTGATGTCCCTCTCCAAACCCTCTCTACTTGTGTTGTCTCTGATCCTCCTGCCACTTCTCCATTCTGGTTATTAAAGGGGGCAACACAAATGTGAGGATGGTCGAGTCAGGGGACGAAGATTTAGGGTTGGCTATTGGTCAGGTGGGGTCCAGTGTGAGAAGAGGGTCAGAAGGGGCAAGTGACAGCGATGAAGAGGGGTCAAATAGGGGAATGTATTCAGATTAGGGTAATATGGAGTGGAGAACCATAGTAACTTTCTTATTCTCTTGCCTGCCACCATTCTCTCAGAGCTCTTTTGATACCTCTCCCCATTTCAGCAAAGTCAGCATTTTGAAATCCAAAACATGTCCTAGTAATGACTTGAGTTGTAGTATCTACCCTGCTAAACTAAACTATGTTGTGATCGCTGGATCCCAGTGTGGGGGAGTTTGAGAGAGGAGATTAACCACCATGCTATTTTAGAGTACTAAATTAATGATAGCACATGTTATCAAAGTGCATGTTTGGACAATTTGACAATCGAAGTGTGAATCTGTGATGGCACAAATTATGAAGGTTCATGTTGTGCCAATTTGACAGTTGCATGTTATCAGTTTGCATATTGCCATTTGATGGTCTAAATGTAAATCGTAGTACGCATGTTATCAGGTACATGTTGTGCCAATTTGTCAGTAGCATGGAAAATTCATGATAGCATGTTACCAAAGTGCATGTTGTGCCGAATTTGATGGGTGTATTGAAAATTCATGATAGCGCATGTTATCCAAGGTGCATATTGTGCAAATTTGTCAATACATGGGACATTTGTGATAGTGCATGTTATCAAGATGCATGTTGTGCAATTGTCAGTCGCATGGAAAATTCATGATAGCACATGTTACCAAGGTGCATGTTCTGCCAATTTGATGGTCAAAGTGAAAGTCGTGATAGTGCATGTTGCCAAAGTGCATGTTGTGCCAATTGACAGGCAAGTGAACTAGATGCTTCATTTACAGAAGAGGTGCAAAGAAGGAATTCCATTAAAGGGCCAGTGAATGAACTTAACTGATTTCCCAGGCAACAATGGGCCAGTGAACCAAAGGAATATCACCTGTCCCAACTGGGATACTACTGATCACTTGAAATTGGCCATCTAGGCAGAGAGCACTGGTCTTTTAATCATTTTTACTAAAACATTTTTCTTCTATCTGTTAACTAATTTTATTACTTTATGTCACTATTAATATTATTATTATAATACTGCTAACAATAATTCTTTCTTATGCACCATTACACTCTAGTATACGCATAGTACCAGAATATCTATCCACTATCGGTTTCTTATCTCATTACTGTATCTTTTCATATTAACCTATTGTTGTTTCTCTTTGCATGCCTGAACAGATGAGGACTCCTTCACCATCAGATAGTATTGCTGTATTGTAGACATGTCATATATTAATAATTTATTAATTCTGGATCTCTGTGACTCCATTCCTGTATTTATTTTCAGTACTGGCGGACATTCGTCCTTCAAGATTCCTTCTTCTGACTCCACAGTATCCTGGTAGAGGCTCTCCACATATTACTTGGTTGTGTCTGGTATGAGAGGGTTACACGTGGATATGTGTCCTATAATCCCAGATCTTACCAAGAGGGCTCTTGCAATAGGTAATACTTATAGGACTCACGCTGGCGGTGACAGGACCCACACATAATTTCTACACTAGCAGTCCCTGGCGAGGACCACCCACCACATCAGGTGACGGCATCAGGAGATGTCGTGATGTAGAGGCGGCCCTGACTCCGCCTTTCAGTTCTTTCCTGGCGTTAGCTTGTGCAGTGCCTACTAGAAAAGTCTGTGCTAGTCATCCCAATCTTCGTCGTTTCTACTGCAAATACTTTGTTTTTTGACTAACGTCAGGTACCATCGTCGATGGATGTTGTCCCCTACACCCTCTGAGCACAAAAATAAGTGCGATTCATCTGGTAGCCCAACTACCACCACAAGGACGGACATTCCCTGTGCCTGTTCTGCCTAGGGCCCGATCACCCAGTTGAGAGAAATGCCAGCACTGCCTCAGCTTCATGCGGCTACCGGAAAAGGTGGCAATCCTCAAAACCATATTCTGAAGAAGAAGGTTTGACCTGAGATCTCAGTCATTCCTTTCTGAAAGTACACATAGTAGCCATCTCTGTCTATCATATTTCCTTCACAGACAAAACTTCCGCTCAATTGGATGTCTCTAAGACCTTTACCAGAGGGGTCCTTTATCTGAGGCCACCCATCAGTACTCCTGGTCAAGTAAGAATCCTCCACCAGAGGTAGCTTGTTTCAAAAATGTGTCTGAGCAGACATCTGTGCCGCAGACACTTGAAATTCTGTCAATACCTTTGCTAAACACTACAGTTTGGATGTTTCTGGCCTGTGCGGAAAAGAACTGGAAGGTGGGCATCAGGGTCCACCCTTTATACAGAGCGTCTCTGACGCCGGTCACCTGACATCTTGGGTGGTCCCTCAACAAGGGACAGCTAGCTAGAAATTTTCCATGGGGTCCCTGCTGCCTGTAGCATCAGTCCTGTGTATGTAAGTCAAACAACAGAGTCTTGCTATATTATGACATATGCAGTGAGTCCCAACCTCGAACTGCTCCGAGTTGAAAGAGTTAACTTTCCATGCCAGGCATGGAGCAGCTGAGATCGAGCTCGGTTGAAACACTATCTGTTGATCTTCAAACTCAAACCGTCAGATTCTTTACTCCGCCTCACTGAACAGTCGCTCAGGACTTTTCTCCTTTCTTAGTTCATTTTGTCCGGTTAAAGTATTGATTTTCTCAGTTTCATATTTAATTTAAACCACATAACCCGGTGGTTCAGACTCTGTCTGTAGGTATTGTAGTACTAGATAAGTTTTACATTAATTTCTATTCTGTGTGGAACTTGTAAGCGAAGTTGCTCGGTTCGGTTTGAACGATCAGGTTGTTTAAATATATTAATCTGTCATTTAGAGTGTGGTTAAAGGTTTTATCGGTTCTAAAAAATGGATTTTAATTCGTTTTTTTCCATGACCCTTGTCTACTGTTGGGAGCCGATAAGAGATATTTCCTGGCAGATTGCCATAAATGGGTAAGTTTGGTTAGGCTAGCATTATGTCTGAAACCCAACAGAAAACCCGGCCCACTGAGTTCCAACACTGCAGTTTCTGTGGGGAAGTCTTTGCCAAAATGACCCCACCACCTGTGTTTATTGTCTGATTTGACCATCTCAATGCAGACTGCCAGATTTGTAAAAATGTTGCAGCTACCCTGGAAAAGAGAGGTGGTAGGCTCAGGGAAAGGGAGGCCAAAAAGCCCGCTGAACGGATGTAGCCAGGTTGGTTCAACTCGAACAGAAGGGTGCTCCTCTGACCAAGTAGAGACTTTCTTGGGCAAAGGAGATCCGACTCTGAGGTCGGTTCCAGCAAAAGGACTAGGAAATCAGCTGGTGTGGAGCCAAAACTTTCCTCTCCAAGAACTGAAGAAGAAATAGCCGGCGATTAAAATTGTCCAGTCAGCTTTTGGTTCGACCCGAACCGGCACCATCGAAATAGCGTGCAGTTCGTCCATTCCACGGTTCAGAATAATGATTTAGAGAATATTATGACCGGAGGAGGGAAAGAGGACTATGAGGAGAATGAATGTGGATTTGAAAGTCTGGATGTGCCCATTGACCCGGACATCTCCCCAGACAGACCTTCAAGGAGGTGTCTCCTCCTAGGCTTTCTGAGTCCCTTCTCATTTTATGTTTTATAAAAAGTGGCTGAAACCCTCCAGCTCCTATGGAGGAAGCTGTGGATGATCAAGAGGAGCCTGACTATGTGGAAATGAAATCTTGGGAAACAGAAAGTAAAATTCTAAAAACTCACACACTATACCTCCTGTGGATAAGAGAATGGACAAGAGGTACACATTGTCAGGCTCTGATATGGAGTTCTACACAACAGTGCACAGCCATGTTGAGGTAGTGCAGGCTGCAGCCTGTGAACAAGAGCAAATATTCCCTTAGCTGAACATCCCTGACAAGGTCTCCAGGAGGATTGATGCCATGGCTCTCAGAGCTGTGGAAAGTGTTCCACCCTACATCAGGGCAAAAGAATTGTACTCAGGTACTCTTACCCCAAAAGACAGGAGAATGGTGGCCACATCCTGGATCTCAGATATCCATATTCTCATCAGAAGCTCCCATATAAAGTACCTCAGGTTCAGAGCTGCCCTCAGGCCATTACCAGTTCAAAGCAATGCCCTTTGGCCTCACCTCTGCTCCAAGGATATTCACAAAATGCCTGGCAGTAGCAGTTGCTTCCCTATGAAGGCAAAAAATTGCCATCTTCCCTTATCTGGATGACTGGCTCATAATGAACCAGTCTCCAGACCAGAATCAAATTACATCTGCAGATAACTCAGCAACTGCTCACCTCTCTAGATTTCCTTCTGAATCTTTCAAAGTCAGTTCTAGAGCCTGTCCAGCTCCTCACCTTCATAGGTGCAGAGCTGAACACAAAAGAAATCCAGAGCCTTCCTTCCTTTGGACAGGGCAAGGACCCTGGTCTCTAAGCCTCCTCATTCACCCTGCAGGTCTCTCAACCAGCAAGGCATTTTCTACAGCTCCTGGGGCACATGGTTGCTTCTAGCAGTAGTGCAGGGAGCAAGATTTCAAATGAAACATCCAGTTCCATTTGAGAGCCTTTTGGTCTCAGAGGAAAAGACCCTCTAGCAAATTGATCCAGTAGCAGAACCCTGATCCAAGCCCTACAGTGGTGGCAGGATCAGAGCAATCTGAGAAAAAGGGGTTCCTTTGTCACCAGTCTCATTCCTTAATCACTTACTACAGATGCAACCCTCTTGGGGTGGGGGAGCTCACAGGTGACCTCACTACCCAGGGATTGTGGTCCCCTCAGGTATCTCTGTCACATCAATCTGTTGGAACTCAGAGCAGTTTTCTAGCACTTCAAGTTTTTCCAAATCTGTTCAGAACAAAGTTGTACAGGTCAGAACAGACAACACCACCCACAATGTGGTACATCAACAAGCAAGGAGGCACTCGGTCTATGGCCTTGTGCACCCAAGCAATGAAGTTAATGATCTCACAACACTCCTGAACACCTCCCTTAGACAGTTCACCTCCCAGGCAAGGACCAATGTCCTGGAAGATGCTCTCAACAGGATTTCCCAGGAGCCCATCACGAATGGTCACTGGTTCTAGTCCTGGGTAATATTTGCCAGATAGGGCACCCCTGACATGAATCTTTTGCAGCCCCAGACAATCACCAACTTCCCTTTGCTGCAGGCCCCAGTGTTAGGCTCAGTCCCTCTGGATGCCGCTAGGTTCTCAATTGGGAAGGAAAGTGTCTCTATGCTTTCCCCCTTCCCTCTCCTACAAAGCAAGTGTTAGTCAAATCAGATCTCTCAATCCTGCAAGATGATCCTGATTGCTCCAGATTAGCCAGACAACCCTGGTATCCACTCCTACTGTCCTTATAGTCCATCATTCCCTGTGTCTTCCCAGGAATCACAATCTGTTAACCTGTGCTCAGGGGAGAGTTTGGTACCCGAACCTCAAATCTCTCAATCTCAAGGCCTGGCTCTTGAAGAGTTGAGTTTGCTGATCTACACCCCTCCCAAAGGTGTAGTGGCTATATTGAAAGCTTCCAGGAAACCTTCCACCAGGGCTACCTATAATTCCAAATGGAAGAGGTTTCCATGGTGCTCTGGGAAGCATATTTCCCCAGAATCTGCTGATTTACCCACAGTCCTGGATATATGGTCCATTGAAATACCTTGGGGCTGAGACCAGCTACCCTAAAGTACATTTGGCGGCTGTGTCTGCTTTTATTTCCAGCAGGTAAACCCTCTTCTCTTTCAGCTCATCCTGTATTCTCCAAGTTTTGTAAGGGATTGCTTCACACTAACCCTCCATTCAGGGACCCTGCCCCTGCCTGGGATCTTAATGTTTGCATTGCTCAGCTTATGCAACCTCCCTTTGAGCCCTTGTCTTCAGCAGAGCTTAAGTACTTGACTTGGAAGACTGTGTTTCTGGTAGCCATCACTTCTGCCAGACGCATAAGTGAGTTACAAGCTTTGTCAGTGGAGCCTGATTTTATCTACTTTCATAGAGATAAGGTGGTCCTCAGGACTAACAGGAAGTTCTTGCCTAAGGTGGTTTCAGATTTCCACCTTAATCAATCTATATCTCTTCCAGTGTACTTCACTGACCATTCCTCCTCTGGGAGAGGAGGCTGCACAATTAGATGTGAAAAGAGCCCTTGATTACTACATAGAGTGTACCAAGGTCACAGGTTTGAGCCCTCCAACTGTTCCTCACTTATGGTGAGGTTGGTAAAGGGAAACCTGCCACTAAAAAGATCCATTACGAGGTGGATTGTCTCTTATCCAATTCTGTTATGAAAAGCTGGGTAAGGTTCTCCCTCAGGCCTGAGGGCTCACTCCTACCAGGTACAGCCTGCTTCCCTGGCTGCTGCCAGGGACATCACCTATTCTGAGATATGCCAAGCAGCTACCTGGAAAACAGTTCACACTTTTACCAGCATTACTCCCTGGACATCAGGCTAGGGTGATGCTCAGTTCAACGCAGCTGTGCTTCAGATCCTATTTCCAAGTAGGTTCTGTCCTCCTCCATGAAGGTACTGCTGTGTAGTCTGCATATGTCATAATAGCAAGACTCCATTAGAAGAAACAACATTACTGGTGATAAATTTTCTTACCTACTGCAAACCCTCGAAGATATACTGTTACGGTAAGTTCTATTACGTAACTGTACTCATGCAGTGCCTGGTTTTGAGAAGTTTGGTGACAATTGGAAAGGTGGGTATCCTTTTCCGATGGGTTGGTCATGGTATATGAGGTGTAATGGAGGAAGGAGGAGGTAGCACAGAGTCACTTTTGATGCAAATCCCAAGTCCAAGAACAGGTCTCTAGGAAATGGGAGTGGTGTACAGTCAAGCCTCTCAGACAGAGGAGTGGGGAACTAGCAGGACAGATCAGAAGGACCTGTAAGAGGGTAGTGTGGTGATTGTAGGGGATTTCAACATGCCAGGAGTGGACTGGAGTACCCCAACAACGGGAACAGAGGGAGCAGATACCTGGATGCATTCCAGGACAGCTTCCTGATGCAAATGGTCAGTGAATCAACCAAGTTAGAATATCCTTGACCTTGTGCTGCAAATGAAGGTTCAGGAGGGAGCTGAGGATACCCTTTTTCTTTCTTTCAGAGTGGTAGCTGGGTGAAGTGCATTGCTGGCAGAGTGGTATCAGTAGAACAGTGGACTGCTCTACTTTCTCAGTGTGAGGTACCAGTCCCCACCGGTTTCAAAAAGTATTTTTAGACATTTTTTTTTCAACAGCCTGTAACACAGTTGGTAACCGATTGGGGGGGGTCTTGTCTGTCTTTAAAACTACTAAATACTAAGTGGTTAGGATGGCAAAAGAAATAAAAGGAAAACCGGGCCCACTGGGTTTCAGCACTGTAGTGAGTGTAAGTGATTTTAGGCATGAGCAGTTAGTATTTCCAAATACCAAGCAGATGTCACAACAATGTAGCATCCTATGATGTACAATGGCCCCTCACAGCCCTCCCATACCAGGTCACACCATCAAAAAAAAAAAAAAGATTCAGATTTTCTTAATGGCCCATAACTTCTCCTCACAGAAGACACCACAACATGTTAAGCATCCAGTAATTGTAAAAATAGCCCCACAACAATCTCCCTCACAAATAAGCCACCACACCTAAAATGCATTCATATTTGTTCTAAGTGGACTACAAATTACCTACCATTTCAGAGGACACATCAGGTTAAGTATTCACTTGTGGTGATGACTGACATGGGATGGAGTTGAGGAACCACCGGACAATAGGAATGTGCTTTCAATGCATCCTAAGTCCCTTCTCATCTTTCCACCCCAACCATTGTGCATAGAAACATATAAGTTGATGTCAAATAAGGACTGCAAGGCCCATCCAGTCTGCCCATTCTTTTCTACATTATAAATGTGCCATTGGCCTTGCTCTGTCAATGACCTATCTATCCATATTCATCTGTATTGCTCCTATGAATATCCATGCCTGTTTGAAGCTCTGCACTGTATTCACATCCACCACTTCCTGAAGTAGGCCATTTCATGCATCCACCACCTTTCTGTAAAGAACTTCTCACATTACCCCTTAATGGCATCCCTCTAATCTCATACTGTGTCCTCTTGTTCTGCTATTTTCTTATGTTGAAACATGTTAGACTCTTTCACCTTGTTAGCCCCTTAATGTGTGTGCCACCCACACAGGCCGTGGTGGACCACTCACAATGTCAGTAAAGTCCAAAGCATGACATGTTGAAAGTCATGGATGGTTCAGCCCTCTGCTCCACTCTGCTGGATGAAAAATGTATACAGGAGTATTGATCTGAAATTTCGCATTAAATATGTTTCATATGCTTTTCTAGGTGACATATTTTCAATACTTTTCAGTCTATCAATTGATGTTCTTGAGCTGTTTCAAAGAAGTATTGTGACGATGAACACTCAATATTCACACGAGTTCCCAGCCATTGTGAGAAATGTTATGCTATGAAAGTGTTAAATCACCATAGGTTGCACCATCTGGTGCTTCAATGGATGCTGCTGATAAAATCAGTTCATCATTTAAAAGATAATATATAATAATACATATTTCCTCTCACTTCTACTTGTACAGCAGTTATTTGTTCACGTAATATACTGTTAGTATTATGACACGAAATAAAAGAAATGTAATCAGAAGAACTGAGAATTGAATTCTGAAACTATAAACAATCTACTTTGGATGTATATGCTTTATTAATAAGACATAAATTGGTTGCTTTTTATCACTGAATTAAAATGTATGATATTGTTCTTGCAAATGTTTAAGGTCGTTAATAACACTTATCCTGACTTGATCCATAGAGTTTTCATGCATCTTCTTCATTGGACGGCACGCGAAAATCAGAGAGAACAATGGTTAATTTTACATTTATCAGTTCACTGACACATAGACACTTTTGGAACATTTGACTTTTTGATGGATATCCTTTGTACTGTGAATTGTTGATCCTAACTTGACATATGTGAAGTTCTTCCTATGTTGTGATACTGCATATGGATGGTTAATTAAGTTGCAGATTCCAAAACAAAGGTTTCAATTTGGTGATTGTCTTGACTAGTAAGAAATGAACTATTTGTTTATAACCAGGTAACATCAGGAGGCATTAATGCACACTACAGGGTGGCGAAAATGCTGACTGATGTTATCAATCATAAACCCATAGTCATTTACCTTGCAAATCTGATATTCTACTTGGCTTTTCATGTCAGCCGATGCAAAGTGAAGCACACACATATATATATATATATGCAGTAATCAAGTGTTCCTTAGGTCAGTGCAGTAAGGAAAACAATGTTGTTTATAACCAGGCAACATCAGGAGAATTAAAACTCCTGGAGAATGGTAAAATGCAGACTGATGTTATACGATCATAAACCTATAGTGATATATTGAGGTTGACATTTGTACACTAGTGAATGCTTGACTTGATGTTGCACCCTAATCACGGGATGGATGTTTCTATTATCACTATCACTATGTCTTCCAGTATGTGTGAAAATGAGCTTGAGTATTCGTTAAAGATATTACATGTTAACTCTTCGAATATAACTTATTTTTTTGTCTTTCAGGTTGATTCCTTGCAGTATATTTGACATAATTCGACAGAACATAGAATATTTTGTGAAATACGTTTGAAAATATAAATCAGTGCACAGTGGGGAGTTGGGGAGTAGGGTTTATTGAGCCAAACTGGTATACATAGAGCTTCATTATTCATATTATTAGTTAGAATCACCCAACAAAGATAACTTGCAACAATGATGTGTTTTATTTTGTTTTGTTTTGTTTCTCTACACCTTACAGAATAATCATCATGGCCAAAAAATGACTCGTTGGATGTTTTGGCTGCGATCCAGGCAGTACGTAAGTCGATTTCACGAATCGCATAGTGAAGGGATGTTGAAGAAAAGATTGTACCATCTGGATCTGGTGAAAGTGTGGAATGAGTCTTCTGAAGATGAAAAGTTACTGATCAAGATTACATGCGGATGTGGAACAGGAAGATCATGGAAGAGACCCCCACAACATTAGTAGGTGCAATGCCCAAGAAGACGAAGTAAAAGGCTCGGTCATCAGCAGACAAAGCGTTAGAAGAAGACGAATGGGAAAGAGGTGACAACAACAAGTGACAAGGACAACTATTCACTGCAACTTCAGGTCTCAGTTCCAGTCCCAGAAAGTCCTTGGTTGGACAACTGTTTTGCCTGATGGAAGATTTGGGCTTATTGCAAAGAAACAAATAGATATGCCAATATTCTTTCAGAACATCAATTGATGAGTTGCCACCACATTCAAGGGACAGGGCTTGGAAGATGACTGACAAGAAGAACTGAAGAGGTTTTGCATTATACATTGCGATGGGACTGGTAGTGAAGAGCAGTAAAGATGAATACTAAGAATTGGATGAAGTCACTACACTATTCTAGAGGGCAGTGTGTATGGCAAGGAACTGATTCAACCTGATTTTAATTTCTCCACATGGCTGACAACTTGAATCGGACCCTAGAGGATGAAGGGATTTGATCAACTTTTTCACATTAGGGAGATACATGGCGATTCCTGAATAGATCACGAGAAACCTATCTTCGACGGGACCTCTCCTGGATGAAGATATATGTCTGTGGAAGAAATCAGAGTTACAGAACATTTAATCCACAAAACCAGTGAACCAGCGGAATCAAGGTGTACACCTTATGATGAATCAAACTCAGGATACATATGCACTAGCAATTCTATACAGGCAAAGTTGACAAGGAACAGAAAAAAGGACATACATACAGAGTTGTTTGATCTTGTAGAGAAGAACTACGAGGAGAAAGGCTACAGGATTTACACAGACAGATACTACACTGGACCTCAACTCTACACAGATCTATTTTTATCTGGAGTTGGTGCAACTGAACTGTTATGCCCCAACAGCAAGGGAATGCCTCCCAAAATAAAAGACATAAAGCTGAAGATGAAAGAAAAGGTTACATTCAGGAAGACACCAATGCTCTGTATAGTGGAGAGACAAGAGGGACATATACATGCTGTCAACAACAAAGTACTGAATTTGTCGATACCAGAAGAAAGGATTGGAAGACTGGGGAGTCGTATAAAAACCCAAAATGTATACTGGACTACAACAGATATGGGTGGAGTAAACAAAATGACCAACTGGCAGATATTACATTTTAACCGGACGCAAGAAGGTAGCGAAGGAGTTCTTTTATTTACTGAATGCTATGTTACTTCAAATTACATAATGTACAAGAAATTTTCCCCAGAAAGAAAGATGGCGCTTGGAATTCCAACGAACTGTAATTAAAGAACTTGTAACGACAACCAAAAAAATAGATGATCTTCCACAACATAAAAAAAGCAATCGACAAAATTGGATCCATGCCAATGACTGCAAGGAAAATATTCCACATCAAAATACCAAGAACACAAAGCTGTACCTACCTGAAGATGTGCGGTGTGCTCAAAGAAAGAAAGCATAAGGAATCAACCTAGAGTGCACATTGCGAAAGCACACGCATGTGTAGATAAATGCTTCTCTGAATACCAGTCTAAAGATGAAATACAGGATGTCAGATCACCGAATACAAGCAATAATGACACAGAAGAAAGTAAATGCAACGACAGGCGCAGAATGCATCGGTGATAGAAGATGGTGGAGAGATCGAGATGTAAGATGAGATGGGAAATGCTGAGTACTGCATCCCGAATGGACAAATAAGCGCCCCTCATATAGTCAATGCATGTCATTGGACACCATGACATGTTTTATAGCTGTTTAATGCAGGAAGACAAGGATATCCATTGGACAACACGGAATGGTTAATTAGCCGATCTGTATAGAGCCGAGAGGGTGGGAGATTGAGATGTAAGATAGTGGGAATGCAAGTGTTGCTTCCTGAATGGTCAGCACAAGACTTCTCCATCAAGTCAACACTATGGCCATTGGACACCATGGATTTATAATTATGTTCCGCGTGGAAGACATGGTGTCCATTGGACACCATGGAATGATTAATCAGATCCCGGCATAGAGCCGAAAATGGTGGAGTGATCGTAGAAAGAAGGTGGGAATGCTGAGTTCTGCATCCAGAATGACAGACAGACATCATCACAGTCAGCATTGTGTCCTTGACACATGGCATGTTTAATAGTTGCGCTTCTCAGTGGAAGACACGGTGTCCATTGACAACATGGTATGGTTAATTAGCGAGATTCCTGGCAGAGACCGAGATGGCGGAGGATGAGATGTAAATAGGTGAAATACTGAGTGTCATCCGGAATGGACAACACAACTTCCTCTATCATCGCAGCATTACGGTCCATTGACACATAGCAGATTTATAGTTACTTTCCCAGTGTGGAAGACATGGATCTCAATGGACACCATGAATGGTTAATTAGCGATTCATTTAGAGACTGAGATGGCGGGTGATCGAGATGTAAGACAGGTGAAATATCGGTGCTGCATCCCAAAATGATGCATAAAAAAAACAATGCAAAATACAGTTTTTATTATAAGTTTTATTCAAGTACAGTTAAATGTAGGATTGGATAATGCATATCAATTGAGAATAAGAACTTTATAAACTGCCAATTAGAAATGTTTTTCTATTCTCTTTAATCCAACATGGTTCCAGTTGTACCAAAAGCACTATCTGTTATACCTTGCTAACCTTTTTTACAGGGCTCCAGGTTGATGGGAACCAGCCCCAGTGAGTGCAACAGTGGGAAGTGTATACTGAATAGGGGCTACAGAAATGTTGCGCATACATCTATGCCACTAGAAGGGGGAGGGGGATTCATCCAGAAAGCTGCACCCAGGTTAGCCTTATTTAACAACCCTGTCCTCCAGGTGGAGGCACCTGTCGAAAACACATGCCCTTGACCTGCAACCAGCCATGCAGGCAGGGAAAGTGCCAGATAGTGCCACCTAGGGATACACAAGTGTGGGATGACATGGAAGGCTGAAATGCACTGCTTTATTCTGCTAGGTCATCAAATATGACTACTCAAAATACTTTCCATTTGGCAAATCAGTTTCTCAAACCACAATCCGAATGTTGTCTTGAGATCTTGTGCAAATACAAACTCTGCCGAGTGTACTAATAGTAATCACTCTTAAATATTTTTATTTCGGAAATACCAGACATGTTGTCTTTTGCCGCAAAACAGAATTGAGCAATACTACCTGTCATAGATTGGATAATCCGATGCTATAATATGTATATTTTCTTAAATCAGATATACAGTGTCCAGAGAAGACATATAGATCTGCGGACAGTCCTTCGCATTGGGGGATTGGGGTAGTCTGAACGGGGACCAGTGTTGACCTGATACTCCAGTAAATGCCCATGGTTAGTGAGAGGTATGCTAGATCAACTGCGCCACGTTAAGCCGGGTGCCTGAGATCCAAACCAGATGTCACCGTCATCCACCTGAACAATAATTTAGGATTGAAGACGTCAGATGCTGCTATGAAGATGAAGGAGACGCCTTGACCGCAACCAATGCCGAAACCATGATCCTTGTCCACATCATCCAGCGCCGACAGTGGAGGAATGCTCTGATACGAAGCAATGGACAGAACAAGAAAAGATCAACACAGGATGGGGGCATTCGAGGTTGTCAGCGACATGATAAGCGATGGCATCATATCCACTTCCCAGAACTGTATCGGCGGATGGTGTACCAGATCAGGGGCGATATGACTGCAGTGACATCAAAGGCTGTAGCTCAATCCATAGGGTATGCAATTTATAGATGCAGTGGCGGGAATGTAGTATACAACCAATGGACTATAACTTTCAGGTCGTCATTGTATAATGCTTTAAATTCTATTTTCAATTGGATATAGCTAAAAAGTCTGTGCGAACAAACGTATCTGGATATCGTTCCAAATACCTATCGACTATCGTCAAAGTAAATCTTCCTATGACAATCTGTAATCTATATACGGTCTCGTTGTATGAAAGTTGTCTAGCTTCAAAATAATAGCAAAGCAGAATGGGAAATAAATTGGAAATAATAAGTATAGGTAGGTTACTCGGATGTCACTAACAGTAAGTTAGTTTAGCTTAGGTTTTGATATGTGTGTATTGATGTACAGTATGTATCTGTTTCAAAATTAATTCAGGGTTTGATCATGAAACCGCTAACATGTTAGTCAATTAAGTACCAGTGATTCACACTTATATCTAGCAAAGGGGTGGTGACTTTGTTTTTTTACCTTTATTTTTTTACCTTTCTCATACAGGAGAAAACACTAAGCGAAGCTTGATTACAGGTGCAACCTGTAAGTACAAACAGTTAATTGACTTTGTGTCCGGTAGTGGATACATATGATTACCATACCTCATCACACAGTATACAAGAACTCTTTAAAGGTGGCCATTTGAGGAAGTATAAAAAGTCAGCCATTTGGGGCATTTCAGCAGCAGCCATCTGGAAGCACTCACCAGAATTCACACTTGTGTACAGATATGGCAAAGTTTTGCAGTACTCACACCATTAAGTATCATCTGATTACCATCATACCGCATCTGCCCTGATCCATTCAGAGAGCTATTTAAACAAGGGCTGTTTTGATATTTTAGAAATGCAGACATTGAAGCATTTTAGAAGGTAGTAATCTGGTGATCAAGAAAATTAACACCGGGTACAGACGTGAAAAGTGGTGCAGGCGTCCAGAAGTCATCACATTGATTGACTGCTATTTCTTACTCTCAGAAAAGTGTTCAACATACTACAGATATCACAAAATTACCCTTTTGAACGACACCGAACAAGACACTGCAATGATGCTACATTACAAAATTTACATCTTGACTTCTATGATACTACTCAACTGATACTTTAGGATTACAGTAGAGACAAACTAGTTTGTCTAACAGGCTATAGAAACCTTGGTGATAACATAACCAGCCTTGCAGACCTACCACAAATAATGCACCACAACAAACTTCACCTTCATCTCATCAGTTGGAATGAATTATAATGCATGGACTAATTCTGAACACTCAAGAGATGACTTCGGCAAAAACCAGCTACATTGGGTAAATTAAACATCATGAGTATACAAAATATTGATGCAATAGTGTAGCATAGGGAATCAGACAGTTTTTATCTACAAAACACAAGACAAGACGATATATAGAAATTAGAAGAGAAAGGACAGGCACTGCCACATATTTTAGAATAGGAAAGGATAGGTTTTCTCTGGGTTTTAGAATAGGAAATGATAAGTATCTACAGGTTTTGAAAGGAAAGAATAGGATTTTTCCCAGGTTTAGAACAGGGAAAAGGAGGGTTTTTTCTCCAAGGTTTTTGAATAGGGAAATGTGAGGTTTCTCCACAGGTTTCAGAATAGGAAAAGGAAGGGTTTTTCTCCACAGGTTTTGAAAAGGAAAGGATGATTTTCTCCACAGGTTTAGAATAGGAAATGATAGGGTTTTCTCCAGGTTTTAGAATATGGAAAGATAGGATTTCTCCAGGTTTAGAATAGGAAACAGAGTTTTTTGCCATATTTCTGGCATTATCATATCAGTGGAATGCTCTTTGTGTATGATGATCCATAAAACTTGAAAAGCGAATGAAATGGACCACTGATGGTAATTGCTATGGCAATAAAAATAGTAAACTATTTTGGATTCTTGCCTGTATATATAAGATACTGTATAGTGGCCTAAATACACACGCTTTCATTAACATAGCAATTTGCTGTTCTCCTGTAAACATGAGATACTAAGAAACTAGGTCCATCATTAATTATATAAAACTCATGGTGACATACTGTATATCTTATCTACATCTTGAACTAAGGTGAAGGTACTGCTGTGTATGACAACCACAACTATTTATATAATGTACAGGAAAAATATTGCAAAACATAGGACTAGGCATAGTAGCATAGGTAAAATAAGAAAATGTGTTAATTATCCAAGGGCAACACAGTGATTAAAAACATAGTATAAGGTCATACTAGATAGGTTTTCCACTGTTCATGCATAAATGTGGAGATAGATATAGAAAAGACAGACCTTATGCAAGAGGGTCTGTAGGTCATCACATATAGGACTTGCACCTGGCATCAGACTGCACGAACTTTTAGAATACCCAAGGGACCACCCACCAACATCTACCAACGAACCCTTCAGTACCAGGTCTGGTTAAGCCCAATACAGCATCAGTGACCCTGCATAGGCTGTCGATACAGACCCTACCCATCTAATAACGGGTCAGAATGGATTCCTCTGATGCCAAGTCTGACATTGGGATTATAAACGACCTGAACTGTCACATTACCCTTTTGGTATCCAAGATCCTATAGGATGCTCCTCCAGATTGGTCATTTGGGAAGTTCTACCTGATTTACCTTACCCAACCCATGGGTTTGCATATCTCCACCGACACCCTCCTCCTCCCAGTCTCAACTGGATCTACTGCCTTCTGGCTACTTGGATTCAAGACCTGATTCAGTCTTGGCAGGGCCAGGTCGAACTGGTTCAGATCTGACTAGTCTACAACCACAGCTTCATGTCTCCTCCCGATCAACTATCTTGCAACTGTCCATGTCTTGGGAAGACTAAGCGAAAGTTCCTACCAGACTCTAGACACCGCCCCGTTAAGAGAGTGCACTTCATGATTTGTTATAAACAGGAAAAGGATAAACTTTTTCACCAGGTTTTAGAAAGGAAAGGGTGGATTTGACCACAGAGGAACAGAGAAAGGTAGGTTTTTCCACAGGTTTAGAACAGAAAGGATGATTTTTCTCCACAGGTTTTGACTAGGGAAAGGGTAGGGTTTTCTCTAAAATTTAGAATAGAAGGATAGGGTTTTTCTCCACAGTTTTTGAAAGGGAAAGGATAGGATTTTTCACAGTGTTAGAATAGAGAAATGGTAAAGTTTTCTACAGGTTTTAGAACAGGAAAAGGATATGATTTTTCTCCACAGGTTTTGAAGAGGAAAGGATAGGGATTTTCTCCACAGGTTTAAAATAGAAAAGGATAGAGTTTTTCTCCACAGTTTTTGGATAGAAAGGTAGGGTTTTTCTCCACAGAACAGAACAAGGAAAGGATAGGGTTTCTCCCACAGGTTTGAAAAGGAAGGATAGGATTTTTCCAGGTTTTAGTACAGGAAAGGACAGGGGTATTCTCCACATTTTGAATAGGGAAAGGAGAAGTTTTTCTCCACAGGTTTTAAGATAGGGAAAGAATGGACAACAACCAACTACTTTATATAATGCATGGGAAAAAATATCCAAAACATGGACTAAGGCATAGATAGGTAACATAAGAAAATGTGTTAATTTTCCAAGGGCAATACAGGCTAAAACATAATAGTAAAGTAATACTATATAGGTTTTGCACAGTCCACATGCATAAAGGCTGGAGATGATAAGAAAGACAGATCTTACTTCGAAAGTTCCATCAGTAGGTCATCACTATAGGACTTACACCACCCCGCATCCAGACACAGCAACTTTTCTAGCAATACCTGAAGAAGGACCACGGAAATCACGTGATAACAGACCTTCCAGTACCAGGTCAGATTCGGGATTACAACACCAGTGACCCTGCCGGGCTGTTACATGCAGACCCTCCCCATCTACACAACCTGTGTGATTCCCCTGTTCAGGACTACTGGGGGGCTTAAATCGACCCTGAACTGTCCCACACTTGGGTACAAGGGATCTCACACGGTGCTGCACCAGATTGGGTCATTTGGGGCAGTTCTACCCGGATTGCCCATACTCCAACTACATGGGGTTTCAAGGTATTATCTCTGGATGCCCTCCTCCTCCTCCCCCAGTCTCAACAGGATCCTCAAACCCCTAGTACTTCAGATTTCAAGACCCTGATTCACTCTTGGTGGTAGGCCAGGTCAGAGCTAGTTTCAGATCTGGAAACTGGCTCCTGCAACCACAGATTCCTATACCTTCCTGATCAGCTATCTTCAAATCTCAATGTCGGAAGACTGCAGGACATTCCCCACGGACTTTAGACACTGTCCTGTCAAGGATGTGGATCATGATGTGTTATATAATAGAAAGGATAGGCTTTTGTCCACAGATTTTAGAACAGGAAAGGTAGGGTTTTTACCCATGTTTTAGAATAAAGAAGGGTAGGGTTTTCACACATGTTTAGAATAGAGAAAGGGTAGGGTTTTCTCCACAGGTTTAGAATAAAGGATAAGGTTTTTCCACAGTATTTTGAATAGGGAAAGGGTAGGGTTTTCTCCACAGGTTTTAGAATAGAAGCAGTTTGATAAGAAAATTGAACAGTAGACACCATCTTATTTTGGTCATGTGACCAGGGATGTAGATATGGGTACAGTCTGAGCCTTCATTTACCATTCCTTCCCTAACACAAAACAAGCTGCTTACTTTTCTTTTAGAATGATGAAACATGCCTCATAATGCAACAAATTAGACACCCATTGACGAATGGGCATACCATGGGTAGTTGGATATGGCACCTTCTATCTACAGTTGGGTCTATAATGAAATTAGGATCAAATTTCATCCAAGCCCTGAAATGTAAGAAAAGGTAGCCTGACTTCTACCTTTTATAATAATTATCTACAAATGTATAACAGAGCAGTTTCACAGAAATGATTGAAGTAGCAACCATCTTATTTTTGGTCACAGACCAAGGAGATGTAATATGGGTACAGTCTGGGCTCAGTTACTCATTCACTTCCCGTCAAGTAAAACAGGACACATCTTACTTTACTTTCTGATTTATTTATGTAACTCATAATAATAGGTGTGCCCTCATGACACAGCATGGCTTCCTGAGTGACTAAGTATACCTAGCTAAATGGTGTGGGTCTATAATGAAACAGTGATCATATATTTCATAAGCCCTGCAGATATAAGAAATGTAATATATTGACTTTACCACTTTTAAATGCTTATCACAATAATGTGTAACAAGCAGTTTGATACAGAAAATGATCAAATGGTAGCAGCCATCTTATTTGGTCATGTGATCCAGGGATATAGATATGGGTACAGTCTGAGCCTTGATTTACTAATTCACTTCCTGTCATGTAAATGGGTTACTTTTACTTTTACTTTTTGAATTTATTGGCATACCCATAATGCAATAGGTGGACACCCCACACCAGCATGGACAACAGGTGGTTGAGTATAGCACCCTGGCTATTTGCAAATGGGTCTATATCCGAAATAGGGATCAGAAATTCATCAAACCCTCCAGATGTAGAAAAGGTGTAATCCTGACATTTACCACTTATAATGTAATTACAACAATAAATATGTAGAAACAGTTTGATACAGAAAATGATTGAACAGTATCCTATCTGCTTTTGGTCATGGACCCAGGGATGTAATATGGTACAGTCTGTCTTTGATTACCATTCACCCTTCATGTAAAACAGGATATCTTACTTTCCCTTTCTAGTTTATGGGTATGTAACCCATAATACAATAAGTAGACACACCATTGGCCATGGACACCCATGGGAGATTGGTATGGCACTGCAATCTACATGTGGTCTATAGAAAAGTAAGGATCAGAAAATCATCCAAGCCCACAGCAATGTAAGAAAAGTTGTAATCATTAAGTTACCTCTTTTATAATGTAGTTATCACAATACATGTGCAACAAGCAGTGATACAGAAATGATGGAACAGAAGCCGCCCATCTTATTTTTCATCAGGACCAGAGGATGTAGCTATAGGTACAGTCTGTCTCGATTTACTCATTTACTTCCCTGTCATAAAACAGGCTACTTTTTACTTTTAATTTTGATTGTTGTGCCCCATAATGCAACAGGTGGACACCCCCTTGGCCGCATGACATACCATGGGTGGTGGGTGTACTCAGCTATTGCAGGTAGACTATAATGAAATGAGATCAGAAATTTCATCAAGCCCCTGCAGATATAAAAAAAGGTAATCACGGCATTTCAGTTTTATAATGTATTATCCCTACAAACATATAAAAGAAGCAGTTTGATACAGAAAATGATCAAATAGTAGCTGCCATCTTGTTTTTAGTCATGTGTGCAGGGGAGAAATAAGGGACAGTCTGCTTAATTTACCTACTCTTCCCCGTCATGTAAACAGGATACTTTTACTTTTACTTTTGAATTTATTACACACCCAATAATAATAGGTGGACACCCATTGCCAACATGGGCATACCCAGGTGTTGGGCTGGCACCGCTATCTGCAGGTGGGTCTGTAATCAGGTGAGGATCAACAATTCATCCAAGCCCCACAGATATAAAAAAGGTGTAATCCATTGACATTTACCACTTTATAATGTAGTTATCCCCTACAAACGTGTAACAGATGCAGTTGATACAGAAATGATGGAACAGTAGCCGCATCTTGTTTTCAGCTCATGTGACCAGGGTTGTAGCTATAGGTATTCTGGCATTGATTACTCATTACTTCCTGTCACATAAATGGGCTACTTTACTTTCCTTCTTTAACTTATTGACATACCCCATAATGCAATGGTGGCACCCGCTAGCCAGCTTGGACATATCATGGTGAAGGGTATAGCACCCGCTATCTGCAGTTGTCTGTAATGAAAAATTAAGGATCAGAAATTTCATCAAGCCCCTGCAGATGAAAAGTTGCACTACTGAGATTTATCACTTATAATATATTATCCCTACAAAATGTAACAGAAGCAGTTTGATACAGAAATGATCAAATGGTAGCTGCCATCTTGTTTGTGGTCATATGACCCAAGGATGATATGGGTACAGTCTGGGCCTTGATTTACTCATTCACACATCATAAAAACTGGTTACTTTACTTTTTTTTTTGATTTATTGGCATGCACCCATAATGCACAGGAGACCTTGGCCAACATGGACATACAGAGGTATAAGGCACCCAGCTATTTGCAATGGGTCTGTAATGAATTAGGTTCAGAAAATTCATCAAGCACCTGCAGATATAAAAAAGTGTAATCCACTGACATTGCTATAATGTAGTTATCACAACTGATAGCAAAGCAGTTTGACGAAAATGATTGAACGGTAACCATCTTGTTTTAGTCATGTGACCCAGGGATGGAGCATGGACAGTCTGGTCCTTGATTTACTCATTCATTCCTCATGTAAAACAGGATACATCTTACTTTCCTTTCTGCTTATTGTATAAACCCATAATGCATTAGGTGGTCCTTTGGTCAGCATGGGTATACCGGTGATTAGTATGGCACCAGCTATATGCTGGTGGGTCTATAATCAAATGGTGATCATAAATATCCAAGCCCCCGATATGAAAAGTTGTAATCCATAGCATTTACCACTTTTATAATGCAGTTATCACAATAAATGTGTAACGAAACAGTTTGATGAAAATGAGGGAACCAAGCCGCCACCTTATTTTTGGTCTTGACCCAGGGGATGAAGCTATGGAAACATTCTGGGCATTGATTTACCATTCACTTCCTGTCATATAAACAGGTCTTTTACTTTACTTTTGAATTTATTGGCATACCCATAACGCATTAAGTACGACCCCTAGTGGCCAGCATGGACATACCATGGTGGTTAGGTATATACTAGCCATCTGCAGGTGGGTCTGTAATGTGAAATTAGGATCGAAATTAATCAAGCCCAGAGGTAAAAAGTTGTAATCATTGAGATTACCAGTTTTATAATGTAATTATCCTACAAAATATAAGAAGCAGTTTGATACAGAAATTATCAAATAAGCACCATCTTGTTTTAGTCATATGACCCAGAGAGGATGTAGATAAGAGTGCAGTCTGGGACCAGTTACTCAGTCCTTTCTGTTGATGTTGCCTTTATTGCTCCTCTGTCTCTCACTCTTCTCTCAGCAGGGTCTCATGCTGATGCTGCCTTTCTTGCTCCTCTGTCTCTGTCTCTTCTCTCAGCTGGGTCTCATGCTGGGCTGCCTTGATTGTTCCTCTGTGTCTTTATCTTCTCTCAGCTGAGTCGCATGTTGATGCTTCCTTTCTTGCTCCTCTGTCTCCGGCTCCTCTCTCATCTGGATCTCATGCTGATGCTGCCTTTCTTGCTCCTCTGCCTCTGTCTCTCACTCTTCTCTCAGCTGGATCTCATGCTGATGCTGTCTTTCTTGCTCCTCTTTCTCTGTCTCTCACTCTTCTCTCAGCTAGGTCTCATGGTGATGCTGCCTTTCTTGCTCCTCCCTCTGTCTCTTCTCTCAGCTGGATCTCACGCTGATGCTGCCTTTCCAGCTCCTCTGTGTCTTTATCTTAACTCAGCTGGGTCTCATGTTGATGCTGCCTTTCTTGCTCCTCTGTCTCTCACTCTTCTCTCAGCTGGGTCTCATGCTGATGCTGCCTTTCTTGCTCCTCTGTCTCTGTCTCTTCTCTCAGCTGGGTCTCATGCTGATGCTGCCTTTATTGCTCCTCTGTGCCTTTATCTTCTCTCTGCTGGGTCTCATGTTGATGCCTCCTTTCTATGTCCTCTGTCCCTGTCTCTTGGTCCTCTCTCTTCTGGATCTCATGCTGCTGCTGCCTTTCTTGCTCCTCTGTCTCTTCTCTCAGTTGGATCTCAAGCTGATGCTGCCATTCCTGCTCCTCTGCTTCTTTCTCTCACTCTTCTCTCAGCTGGGTATCATGCTGATGCTTCCATTCTTGCTCCTCTGTCTCTGTCTCTTGCTCCTCACTCTTCTGGATGTCATGCTGATGCTGCCTTTCTTGCTCCTCTGTCTCTGTCTCTTCTCCCAGCTGGGTCTCATGCTGATGCTGGCTTTCTTGCTCCTCTGCCTCTGTCTCTCACTCTTCTCTCAGCAGGGTCTCATGCTGATGCTGCCTTTCTTGTTCTTCTGTCTCCCCACTCTTTTCTCAGCTGGGTCTCTTGCTGCTGCTGCCTTTATTCCTCCACTGTCACTCACTCATCTCTCATCTGTGTCTCATGCTAATGCTGCCTTTCTTACTCCTCTGTCTCACACTCTTCTCTCA
Source organism: Neoceratodus forsteri (assembly GCA_016271365.2). Lineage (NCBI taxonomy): Eukaryota > Metazoa > Chordata > Ceratodontiformes > Ceratodontidae > Neoceratodus > Neoceratodus forsteri. Next base: position 12,505,080 of record CM057456.1, read on the forward strand.
GCTGGGCCTCAACCTAATGCTGCATTTCTTGTTCCTCTGCCCCAGACTCTTCTTTCAGCTGGGTCTCGTGCTGATGCTGCCTTTCTTGCTCTTCTGTCTCTCACTCTTTTCTCAGCTGCGTCTACTGCTGGTGCTGCCTTTCTTGCTCCTCTGTCTCTCACTCTTCTGTCAGCTTGATCTCGTGCTGATGCTGCCTTTCTTGCTACTCTGTCTCTCACTTTTCTCTCAGCTGGACCTCGTGCTGATGCTGCCTTTAGTACTCCTCTGTCTCTCACTCATCTCTCAGCTGGGCCTCGACCTGATGCTGCATTTCTCGTTCCTCTGCCTCTCACTATTCTCTCAGCTGGGTCTCGTCCTGATGCTGCCTTTCTTGCTCTTCCATCTCTCACTCTTCTCTCAGCTGGGTCTCGCGCTGATGATGCCTTTCTTGCTCCTCTGTCTCTCACTCTTCTCTCAGCTGGGTCTTGTGCTGGTGCTTCCTCACTTGCTCCTCTGCCTCTGTCTCTCACTCTTCTCTCAGCTGGGTCTCATGCTGATGCTGCCTTTCTTGCTCCTCTCTCTGTCTCTTCTCTCAGCTTGATCTCATGCTGATGCTGCCTTTCTTGCTTCTCTGTGTCTTTATCTTAACTCAGCTGGGTCTCATGTTGATGATGCCTTTCTTTCTCCTCTGTCTCTCACTCTTCTCTCAGCAGGGTCTCATGCTGATGCTGCCTTTCTTGTTACTCTGTCTCTGTCTCTTCTCTCAGCTGGGTCTCATGCTGATGCTACACTTATTGTTCCTCTGTGTCTTTATCTTCTCTCAGCTGGGTCGCATGTTGAAGCTTCCTTTCCTGCTCCTCTGTCTCTGGCTCCTCTCTCTTCTTGATCACATGCTGCTGCCTTTCTTGCTCCTCTGCCTCTATCTCTCACTCTTCTCTCAGCTGGGTATCATACTGATGCTGCCTTTATTGCTCCTCTGTGTCTTTATCTTCCCTCTGCTGGGTCTCATGTTGATGATTCCTTTCTTTGTCCTCTGTCTCTGTCTCTTGCTCCTCTCTCTTCTGGATCTCATGCTGTTGCTGCCTTTCTTGCTTCTCTGCTTCTGTCTCTCACTCTTCTCTCAGCTGGGTCTCCTGCTGATGCTGCCTTTCTTGCTCCTCTGTCTCTGTCTCTTGCTCCTCACGCTTCTGGATCTCATGCTGATGCTTCCTTTCTTGCTCATCTGTCTCTGTCTCTTCTCCCAGCTGGGTCTCATGCTGATGTGGCCTTTCTTGCTCCTCTGCCTCTGTCTCTCACTCTTCTCTCAGCTGGGTCTCATGCTAATGCTGCTTTTCTTGCTCCCCTGTCTCTGTCTCTTCTCTCAGCTGGGTCTCATGCTTGTGCTGCCTTTCTTGCTCCTCTGCCTCTGTCTCCCACTCTTCTCTCAGCTAGGTCTCATGCTGATGCTGTCTTTCTTGCTCCTCCCTCTGTCTCTTCTCTCAGCTGGATCTCATGCTGATGCTGCCTTTCCAGCTCCTCTGTGTCTTTATCTTAACTTAGCTGGGTCTCATGTTGATGCTGCGTTTCTTGCTCCTCTGTCTCTGTCTCTTCTCTCAGCTGGGTCTCATGCTGATGCTGCCTTTACTGCTCCTCTGTGTCTTTATCTTCTCTCTGCTGGGTCTCATGTTGATGCTTCCTTTCTATGTCCTCTGTCTCTGTCTCTTGCTCCTCTCTCTTCTGTATCTCATGCTGCTGCTGCCTTTCTTGCTCCTCTGTCTCTTCTCTCAGTTGGATCTCATGCTGATGCTGCCATTCCTGCTCCTCTGCTTCTGTCTCTCACTCTTCTCTCAGCTGGGTATCATGCTGATGCTTCCATTCTTGCTCCTCTGTCTCTGTCTCTTGCTCCTCACTCTTCTGGATGTCATGCTGATGCTGCCTTTCTTGCTCCTCTGTCTCTGTCTCTTCTCCCAGCAGGGTCTCATGCTGATGCTGGCTTTCTTACTCCTCTGCCTCTGTCTCTCACTCTTCTCTCAGCTGGGTCTCATGCTGATGCTGCCTTTCTTGCTCTTCTGTCTCCCACTCTTTTCTCAGCTGGGTCTCTTGCTGCTGCTGCCTTTATTCCTCCACTGTCACTCACTCATCTCTCATCTGTGTCTCATGCTGATGCTGCCTTTCTTACTCCTCTGTCTCTCACTCTTCTCTCAGCTGAGCTTCGTGCTGATGCTACCTTTCTTGCTCCTCTGTCTCACACTCTTCTCTCAGCTGGGCCTCCAACAATGCAGCATTTCTCGTTCCTCTGCCTCAGACTCTTCTTTCAGCTGGGTCTCGTGCATGCTGCCTTTCTTGCTCTTCTGTCTCTCACTCTTTTCTCAGCTCGTCTACTGCTTATACTACCTTTCTTGCTCCTCTGCCTCTCTCTGGCTCCTCTCTCTTCTTGATCACATGCTGATGCTGCCTTTCTTGCTCCTCTGCCTCTGTCTCTCCTCTTCTCTCAGCTGGGTATCATACTGAGTGCTGCCTTTATTGCTCCTCTGTGTCTTTATCTTCCCTCTGCTGGGTCTCATGTTGATGATTCCTTTCTTTGTCCTCTGTCTCTGTCTCTTGCTCCTCTCTCTTCTGGATCTCATGCTGTTGCAGCCTTTCTTGCTTCTCTGCTTCTGTCTCTCACTCTTCTGTCAGCTGGGTCTCCTGCTGTGCTTCCTTCTTGCTCCTCTGTCTCTGTCTCTTGCTCCTCACGCTTCAGATCTCATGCTGATGCTTCCTTTCTTGCTCATCTGTCTCTGTCTCTTCTCCCAGCTGGGACTCATGCTGATGCGGGCTTTCTTGCTCTCTGCCTCTGTCTCTCACTCTTCTCTCAGCTGGGTCTCATGCTGATGCTGCCTTTCTTGCTCTTCTGTCTCTCACTCTTTTCTCAGCTGGGTCTCATGCTGCCGCTGCCTTTCTTGCTCCTCTGTCTCACACTCTTCTCTCAGCTGGGCCTCGACTTAATGCTGCATTTCTCGTTCCTCTGCCTCTCAATCTTCTCTCAGCTGGGTCTCGTGCTGATGATGCCTTTTTTGCTCCTCTGTCTCTCACTCTTCTGTCAGCTTAATCTCATGCTGATGCTGCCTTTCTTGCTCCGCTGTCTCTCACTCTTCTCTCAGCTGGGCCTCGTGCTGATGCTGCCTTTTGTGCTCCTCTGTCTCTCACTCTTCTCTCAGCTGGGCTTCGAGCTGATGCTGCATTTCTCGTTCCTCTGCCTCTCACTCTTCTCTCATTTGGGTCTCGTCCTGATGCTGCCTTTCATGCTCTTCAATCTCTCATTCTTCTCTCAGCTGGGTCTCGTGCTGATGCTGCCTATCTTGCTCCTCTGTCTCTCAATCTTCTCTCAGCTGGGTCTCGTGCTGATGCTTTCTTTCTTGCTCCTCTGTCTCTGTCTCTTACTCTTCTCTCAGCTGGGTCTCATGCTGATGCTGCCTTTCTTGCTCCTCCCTCTGTCTCTTCCCTCAGCTGGATCTAATGCTGATGCTGCCCTTCTAGCTCCTCTGTGTCTTTATCTTAACTCAGCTGGGTCTCATGTTGATGTTGCCTTTATTGCTCCTCTGTCTCTCACTCTTCTCTCAGCAGGGTCTCATGCTGATGCTGCCTTTCTTGCTCCTCTGTCTCTGTCTCTTCTCTCAGCTGGGTCTCATGCTGATGCTGCCTTTATTGTTCCTCTGTGTCTTTATCTTGTCTCAGCTAGGTCGCATGTTGATGCTTCCTTTCTTGCTCCTCTGTCTCTCACTCTTCTCTCAGCTGGATCTCGTGCTGATGCTGCCTTTCTTGCTCCTATGTCTCTCACTCTTCTGTCAGCTGGGTCTTGTGTGGATGCTTCCTTTCTTGCTCCTCTTTTCCTGTCTCTAGCTCCTCTCTCATCTGGATATCATGCTGATGCTGCCTTTCTTGCTCCTCTGCCTCCCTCTCTCTTCTCTCAGTAGGGTCTTGTGCTGATGCTGCCTTTCTTGCTCCTCTGTGCCTCACTCGCCTCTCAGCTGGGCCTCGACCTGATGCTGCATTTCTCATTCCTCTACCTCTCATTCTTCTCTCAGCTGGGTCCAATGATGATGCTGCCTGTCTTGCTCTTCTGTCTCTCATTCTATTCTCAACTGGGTCTCGTCCTCATGCTTCCTTTCTTACCCCTCTGTCTCTCACTCTTTTCTCAGCTGGGTCTCATGCTGCTGCTGCCTTTCTTGCTCCTCTGTCTCTCACTCTTCTCTCAGCTGAGCCTCATGCTGATGCTGCCTTTCTTGCTCGTCTCTCTCTGTCTCTTCTCTCAGCTGGGTCTCAAGCTGATACTGCCCTTATTGTTCCTCTGTGTCTTTATCTTGTCTCAGCTGAGTCGCATGTTGATGCTTCCTTTCTTGCTCCTCTGTCTCCGGCTCCTCTCTCATCTGGATCTCATGCTGATGCTGCCTTTCTTGCTCCTCTGCCTCTGTCTCTCACTCTTCTCTCAGCTGGATCTCATGCTGATGCTGTCTTTCTTGCTCCTCTTTCTCTGTCTCTCACTCTTCTCTCAGCTAGGTCTCATGGTGATGCTGCCTTTCTTGCTCCTCCCTCTGTCTCTTCTCTCAGCTGGATCTCACGCTGATGCTGCCTTTCCAGCTCCTCTGTGTCTTTATCTTAACTCAGCTGGGTCTCATGTTGATGCTGCCTTTATTGCTCCTCTGTCTCTGTCTCTTCTCTCAGCTGGGTCTCATGCTGATGCTGCCATTTCTGCTCCTCTGCTTCTGTCTCTCACTCTTCTCTCAGCTGGGTATCATGCTGATGCTTCCATTCTTGCTCCTCTGCCTCTGTCTCTCACTCTTCTCTCAGCTGGATCTCATGCTGATGCTGTCTTTCTTGCTCCTCTTTCTCTGTCTCTCACTCTTCTCTCAGCTAGGTCTCATGGTGATGCTGCCTTTCTTGCTCCTCCTCTGTCTCTTCTCTCAGCTGGATCTCACGCTGATGCTGCCTTTCCAGCTCCTCTGTGTCTTTATCTTAACTCAGCTGGGTCTCATGTTGATGCTGCCTTTCTTGCTCCTCTGTCTCTCACTCTTCTCTCAGCTGGGTCTCATGCTGATGCTGCCTTTCTTGCTCCTCTGTCTCTGTCTCTTCTCTCAGCTGGGTCTCATGCTGATGCTGCCTTTATTGCTCCTCTGTGCCTTTATCTTCTCTCTGCTGGGTCTCATGTTGATGCCTCCTTTCTATGTCCTCTGTCCCTGTCTCTTGGTCCTCTCTCTTCTGGATCTCATGCTGCTGCTGCCTTTCTTGCTCCTCTGTCTCTTCTCTCAGTTGGATCTCATGCTGATGCTGCCATTCCTGCTCCTCTGCTTCTTTCTCTCACTCTTCTCTCAGCTGGGTATCATGCTGATGCTTCCATTCTTGCTCCTCTGTCTCTGTCTCTTGCTCCTCACTCTTCTGGATGTCATGCTGATGCTGCCTTTCTTGCTCCTCTGTCTCTGTCTCTTCTCCCAGCTGGGTCTCATGCTGATGCTGGCTTTCTTGCTCCTCTGCCTCTGTCTCTCACTCTTCTCTCAGCAGGGTCTCATGCTGATGCTGCCTTTCTTGTTCTTCTGTCTCCCACTCTTTTCTCAGCTGGGTCTCTTGCTGCTGCTGCCTTTATTCCTCCACTGTCACTCACTCATCTCTATCTGTGTCTCATGCTAATGCTGCCTTTCTTACTCCTCTGTCTCCACTCTTCTCTCAGCTGGGCCTCAACCTAATGCTGCATTTCTTGTTCCTCTGCCCCAGACTCTTCTTTCAGCTGGGTCTCGTGCTGATGCTGCCTTTCTTGCTCTTCTGTCTCACTCTTTCTCTTTCTCGTCTACTGCTGGTGCTGCCTTTCTTGCTCCTCTGTCTCTCACTCTTCTGTCCAGCCAGTCTCGTGCTGATGCTGCCTTTCTTGCTACTCTGTCTCTCACTTTTCTCTCAGCTGGCCTCGTGCTGATGCTGCCTTTAGTACTCCTCTGTCTCTCACTCATCTCTCAGCTGGGCCTCGACCTGATGCTGCATTTCTCGTTCCTCTGCCTCTCACTATTCTCAGCTGGGTCTCGTCACAGTGCTGCCTTTCTTGCTCTTCCATCTCTCACTCTTCTCTCAGCTGGGTATCGCGCTGATGCTGCCTTTCTTGCTCCTCTGTCTCTCACTCTTCTCTCAGCTGGGTCTTGTGCTGGTGCTTCCTCACTTGCTCCTCTGCCTCTGTCTCTCACTCTACTCTCAGCTGGGTCTCATGCTGATGCTTCCTTTCTTGCTCCTCTCTCTGTCTCTTCTCTCTGCTTGATCTCATGCTGATGCTGCCTTTCTTGCTTCTCTGTGTCTTTATCTTAACTCAACTGGGTCTCATGTTGATGATGCCTTTCTTTCTCCTCTGTCTCTCACTCTTCTCTCAGCAGGGTCTCATGCTGATGCTGCCTTTCTTGTTACTCTGTCTCTGTCTCTTCTCTCAGCTGGGTCTCATGCTGATGCTACCCTTATTGTTCCTCTGTGTCTTTATCTTCTCTCAGCTGGGTCGCATGTTGAAGCTTCCTTTCCTGCTCCTCTGTCTCTGGCTCCTCTCTCTTCTTGATCACATGCTGATGCTGCCTTTCTTGCTCCTCTGCCTCTATCTCTCACTCTTCTCTCAGCTGGGTATCATACTGATGCTGCCTTTATTGCTCCTCTGTGTCTTTATCTTCCCTCTGCTGGGTCTCATGTTGATGATTCCTTTCTTTGTCCTCTGTCTCTGTCTCTTGCTCCTCTCTCTTCTGGATCTCATGCTGTTGCTGCCTTTCTTGCTTCTCTGCTTCTGTCTCTCACTCTTCTCTCAGCTGGGTCTCCTGCTGATGCTTCCTTTCTTGCTCCTCTGTCTCTGTCTCTTGCTCCTCACGCTTCTGGATCTCATGCTGATGCTTCCTTTCTTGCTCATCTGTCTCTGTCTCTTCTCCCAGCTGGGTCTCATGCTGATGTGGCCTTTCTTGCTCCTCTGCCTCTGTCTCTCACTCTTCTCTCAGCTGGGTCTCATGCTAATGCTGCTTTTCTTGCTCCCCTGTCTCTGTCTCTTCTCTCAGCTGGGTCTCATGCTTGTGCTGCCTTTCTTGCTCCTCTGCCTCTGCCTCCCACTCTTCTCTCAGCTAGGTCTCATGCTGATGCTGTCTTTCTTGCTCCTCCCTCTGTCTCTTCTCTCAGCTGGATCTCATGCTGATGCTGCCTTTCCAGCTCCTCTGTGTCTTTATCTTAACTTAGCTGAGTCTCATGTTGATGCTGCGTTTCTTGCTCCTCTGTCTCTGTCTCTTCTCTCAGCTGGGTCTCATGCTGATGCTGCCTTACTGCTCCTCTGTGTCTTTATCTTCTCTCTGCTGGGTCTCATGTTGATGCTTCCTTTCTATGTCCTCTGTCTCTGTCTCTTGCTCCTCTCTCTTCTGTATCTCATGCTGCTGCTGCCTTTCTTGCTCCTCTGTCTCTTCTCTCAGTTGGATCTCATGCTGATGCTGCCATTCCTGCTCCTCTGCTTCTGTCTCTCACTCTTCTCTCAGCTGGGTATCATGCTGATGCTTCCATTCTTGCTCCTCTGTCTCTGTCTCTTGCTCCTCACTCTTCTGGATGTCATGCTGATGCTTGCTCCTCTGTCTCTGTCTCTTCTCCCAGCAGGGTCTCATGCTGATGCTGGCTTTCTTACTCCTCTGCTCTGTCTCTCTCTTCTCTCAGCTGGGTCTCATGCTGATGCTGCCTTTCTTGCTCTTCTGTCTCCCACTCTTTTCTCAGCTGGGTCTCTTGCTGCTGCTGCCTTTATTCCTCCACTGTCACTCACTCATCTCTCATCTGTGTCTCATGCTGATGCTGCCTTTCTTACTCCTCTGTCTCTCACTCTTCTCTCAGCTGAGCTTCGTGCTGATGCTACCTTTCTTGCTCCTCTGTCTCACACTCTTCTCTCAGCTGGGCCTCAACTTAATGCAGCATTTCTCGTTCCTCTGCCTCAGACTCTTCTTTCAGCTGGGTCTCGTGCTGATGCTGCCTTTCTTGCTCTTCTGTCTCTCCTCTTTTCTCAGCTCGTCTACTGCTTATGCTACCTTTCTTGCTCCTCTGCCTCTGTCTCTGGCTCCTCTCTCTTCTTGATCACATGCTGATGCTGCCTTTCTTGCTCCTCTGCCTCTGCTCTCACTCTTCTCTCAGCTGAGTATCATACTGATGCTGCTTTATTGCTCCTCTGTGTCTTTATCTTCCCTCTGCTGGGTCTCATGTTGATGATTCCTTTCTTTGTCCTCTGTCTCTGTCTCTTGCTCCTCTCTCTTCTAGATCTCATGCTGTTGCAGCCTTTCTTGCTTCTCTGCTTCTGTCTCTCACTCTTCTGTCAGCTGGGTCTCCTGCTGATGCTTCCTTTCTTGCTCCTCTGTCTCTGTCTCTTGCTCCTCACGCTTCTGGATCTCATGCTGATGCTTCCTTTCTTGCTCATCTGTCTCTGTCTCTTCTCCCAGCTGGGACTCATGCTGATGCGGGCTTTCTTGCTCCTCTGCCTCTGTCTCTCACTCTTCTCTCAGCTGGGTCTCATGCTGATGCTGCCTTTCTTGCTCTTCTGTCTCTCACTCTTTTCTCAGCTGGGTCTCATGCTGCTGCTGCCTTTCTTGCTCCTCTGTCTCACACTCTTCTCTCAGCTGGGCCTCGACTTAATGCTGCATTTCTCGTTCCTCTGCCTCTCAATCTTCTCTCAGCTGGGTCTCGTGCTGATGATGCCTTTGCTCCTCTGTCTCTCACTCTTCTGTCAGCTTAATCTCATGCTGATGCTGCCTTTCTTGCTCCGCTGTCTCACTCTTCTCTCAGCTGGGCCTCGTGCTGATGCTGCCTTTGTGCTCCTCTGTCTCACTCTTCTCAGCTGGGCTTCAGCTGATGCTGCATTTCTCGTTCCTCCTGCCTCTCACTCTTCTCTCATTTGGGTCTCGTCCTGATGCTTGCTTTCATGCTCTTCAATCTCTCATTCTTCTCTCAGCTGGGTCTCGTGCTGATGCCCTATCTTGCTCCTCTGTCTCTCAATCTTCTCTCAGCTGGGTCTCGTGCTGATGCTTTCTTTCTTGCTCCTCTGTCTCTGTCTCTTACTCTTCTCTCAGCTGGGTCTCATGCTGATGCTGCCTTTGCTCCTCCCTCTGTCTCTTCCTCAGCTGGATCTAATGCTGATGCTGCCCTTCTAGCTCCTCTGTGTCTTTATCTTAACTCAGCTGGGTCTCATGTTGATGCTGCTTTTCTTGCTCCTCTGTCTCTCACTCTTCTCTCAGCAGGGTCTCATGCTGATGCTGCCTTTCTTGCTCCTCTGTCTCTGTCTCTTCTCTCAGCTGGGTCTCATGCTGATGCTGCCTTTATTGTTCCTCTGTGTCTTTATCTTGTCTCAGCTGAGTCGCATGTTGATGCTTCCTTTCTTGCTCCTCTGTCTCTCACTCTTCTCTCAGCTGGATCTCGTGCTGATGCTGCCTTTCTTGCTCCTATGTCTCTCACTCTTCTGTCAGCTGGGTCTTGTGTGGATGCTTCCTTTCTTGCTCTCTTTTCCTGTCTCTAGCTCCTCTCTCATCTGGATATCATGCTGATGCTGCCTTTCTTGCTCCTCTGCCTCCTCTCTCTTCTCTCAGTAGGGTCTTGTGCTGGTGCTGCCTTTCTTGCTCCTCTGTGCCTCCTTCGCCTCTCAGCTGGGCCTCGACCTGATGCTGCATTTCTCATTCCTCTACCTCTCATTCTTCTCTCAGCTGGGTCCCGTGCTGATGCTGCCTGTCTTGCTCTTCTGTCTCTCATTCTATTCTCAACTGGGTCTCGTCCTCATGCTTCCTTTCTTACCCTCTGTCTCTCACTCTTCTCTCAGCTGGGTCTCCTGCTGATGCTGCCTTTCTTGCTCCTCTGTCTCACTCTTCTCTCAGCTGAGCCTCATGCTGATGCTGCCTTTCTTGCTCTCTCTCTGTCTCTTCTCTCAGCTGGGTCTCAAGCTGATACTGCCTATTGTTCCTCTGTCTCTTATCTTGTCTCAGCTGGGTCGCATGTTGATGCTTCCTTTCTTGCTCCTCTGTCTCCAGCTCCTCTCTCTTCTGGATCTCATGCTGATGCTGCCTTTCTTGCTCCTCTGCCTCTGTCTCTCACTCTTCTCTCAGCTGGATCTCATGCTGATGCTGTCTTTCTTGCTCCTCTTTCTCTGTCTCTCACTCTTCTCTCAGCTAGGTCTCATGGTGATGCTGCCTTTCTTGCTCCTCCCTCTGTCTCTTCTCTCAGCTGGATCTCACGCTGATGCTGCCTTTCCAGCTCCTCTGTGTCTTTATCTTAACTCAGCTGGGTCTCATGTTGATGCTGCCTTTATTGCTCCTCTGTCTCTGTCTCTTCTCTCAGCTGGGTCTCATGCTGATGCTGCCATTTTCTGCTCCTCTGCTTCTGTCTCTCACTCTTCTCTCAGCTGGGTATCATGCTGATGCTTCCATTCTTGCTCCTCTGACTCTGTCTCTTGCTCCTCATTCTTCTGGATGTCATGCTGATGCTGCCTTTCTTGCTCCTCTGTCTCTGTCTCTTCTCCCAGCTGGGTCTCATGCTGATGCTGGCTTTCTTGCTCCTCTGCCTCTGTCTCTCACTCTTCTCTCAGCTGGGTCTCATGCTGATGCTGCCTTTCTTGTTCATCTGTCTCCCACTCTTTTCTCAGCTGGGTCTCTTGCTGCTACTACCTTTATTCCTCCACTGTCACTCACTCATCTCTCATCTGTATCTCATGCTGATGCTGTCTTTCTTACTCCTCTGTCTCAGACCCTTCTCTCAGCAGGGCCTCAACCTAATGCTGCATTTCTCGTTCCTCTGCCTCAGATACTTCTTTCAGCTGGGTCTCGTGCGGATGCTGCCTTTCTTGCTCCTCTGTCTCTCACTCTTCTGTCAGCTTGATCTCGTGCTGATGCTGCCTTTCTTGCTTACCTGTCCCTCATTCTTCTCTCAGCTGGGCGGTGCTGATGCTGTCTTTCGTGCTCCTCTGTCTCAACTCTTCTCTCAGCTGGGTATCATGCTGATGCTTCCATTCTTGCTCCTCTGTCTCTGTCTCTTGCTCCTCACTCTTCTGGATGTCATGCTGATGCTGCCTTTCTTGCTCCTCTGTCTCTGTCTCTTCTCCCAGCAGGGTCTCATGCTGATGCTGGCTTTCTTACTCCTCTGCCTCTGTCTCTCACTCTTCTCTCAGCTGGGTCTCATGCTGATGCTGCCTTTCTTGCTCTTCTGTCTCCCACTCTTTTCTCAGCTGGGTCTCTTGCTGCTGCTGCCTTTATTCCTCCACTGTCACTCACTCATCTTTCATCTGTGTCACATGCTGATGCTGCCTTTCTTACTCCTCTGTCTCTCACTCTTCTCTCAGCTGAGCTTCGTGCTGATGCTACCTTTCTTGCTTCTCTGTCTCACACTCTTCTCTCAGCTGGGCCTCAACTTAATGCTGCATTTCTCATTCCTCTGCCTCAGACTCTTCTTTCAGCTGGGTCTCGTGCTGATGCTGCCTTTCTTGCTCTTCTGTCTCCCACTCTTTTCTCAGCTGGGTCTCTTGCTGCTGCTGCCTTTATTCCTCCACTGTCACTCACTCATCTTTCATCTGTGTCTCATGCTGATGCTGCCTTTCTTACTCCTCTGTCTCACACTCTTCTCTCAGCTGGGCCTCAACTTAATGCTGCATTTCTCATTCCTCTGCCTCAGACTCTTCTTTCAGCTGGGTCTCGTGCTGATGCTGCCTTTCTTGCTCTTCTGTCTCTCACTCTTTTCTCAGCTGCGTCTACTGCTTATGCCACCTTTCTTGCTCCTCTGCCTCTCTCTCTGGCTCCTCTCTCTTCTTGATCACATGCTGATGCTGCCTTTCTTGCTCCTCTGCCTCTGTCTCTCACTCTTCTCTCAGCTGGGTATCATACTGATGCTGCTTTATTGCTCCTCTGTGTTTTATCTTCCCTCTGCTGGGTCTCATGTTGATGATTCCTTTCTTTGTCCTCTGTCTCTGTCTCTTGCTCCTCTCTCTTCTGGATCTCATCCTGTTGCAGCCTTTCTTGCTTCTCTGCTTCTGTCTCTCAGTCTTCTCTCAGCTGGGTCTCCTGCTGATGCTTCCTTTCTTGCTCCTCTGTCTCTGTCTCTTGCTCCTCACACTTCTGGATCTCATGCTGATGCTTCCTTTCTTGCTCATCTGTCTCTGTCTCTTCTCCCAGCTGGGACTCATGCTGATGCGGGCTTTCTTGCTCCTCTGCCTCTGTCTCTCACTCTTCTCTCAGCTGGGTCTCGTGCTGATGCTGCCTTTCTTGCTCCTCTGTCTCTCACTCTTCTCTCAGCTGGGCCTCGTGCTGATGCTGCCTTTTGTACTCCTCTGTCTCTCACTCTTCTCTCAGCTGGGCCTCGAGCTGATGCTGCATTTCTCATTCCTCTGCCTCTCACTCTTCTCTCATTTGGGTCTCGTCCTGATGCTGCCTTTCTTGCTCTTCCATCTCTCATTCTTCTCTCAGCTGGGTCTCGTGCTGATGCTGCCTATCTTGCTCCTCTGTCTCTCAATCTTCTCTCAGCTGGGTCTCGTGCTGATGCTTCCTGTCTCTGTCTCTTACTCTTCTCTCAGCTGGGTCTCATGCTGATGCTGCCTTTCTTGCTCCTCCCTCTGTCTCTTCCCTCAGCTGGATCTAATGCTGATGCTGCCCTTCTAGCTCCTCTGTGTCTTTATCTTAACTCAGCTGGGTCTCATGTTGATGTTGCCTTTATTGCTCCTCTGTCTCTCACTCTTCTCTCAGCAGGGTCTCATGCTGATGCTGCCTTTCTTGCTCCTCTGTCTCTGTCTCTTCTCTCAGCTGGGTCTCATGCTGAGGCTGCCTTTATTGTTCCTCTGTGTCTTTATCTTCTCTCAGCTGAGTCGCATGTTGATGCTTCCTTTCTTGCTCCTCTGTCTCCGGCTCCTCTCTCATCTGGATCTCATGCTGATGCTGCCTTTCTTGCTCCTCTGCCTCTGTCTCTCACTCTTCTCTCAGCTGGATCTCATGCTGATGCTGTCTTTCTTGCTCCTCTTTCTCGTCTCCTCTTCTCTCACTGGGTCTCATGCTGATGCTGCCTTTCTTGCTCCTCCCTCTGTCTCTTCTCTCAGCTGGATCTCACGCTGATGCTGCCTTTCCAGCTCCTCTGTGTCTTTATCTTAACTCAGCTGGGTCTCATGTTGATGCTGCCTTTCTTGCTCCTCTGTCTCTCACTCTTCTCTCAGCTGGGTCTCATGCTGATGCTGCCTTTCTTGCTCCTCTGTCTCTGTCTCTTCTCTCAGCTGGGTCTCATGCTGATGCTGCCTTTATTGCTCCTCTGTGCCTTTATCTTCTCTCTGCTGGGTCTCATGTTGATGCCTCCTTTCTATGTCCTCTGTCTCTGTCTCTTGGTCCTCTCTCTTCTGGATCTCATGCTGCTGCTGCCTTTCTTGCTCCTCTGTCTCTTCTCTCAGTTGGATCTCATGCTGATGCTGCCATTCCTGCTCCTCTGCTTCTTTCTCTCACTCTTCTCTCAGCTGGGTATCATGCTGATGCTTCCATTCTTGCTCCTCTGTCTCTGTCTCTTGCTCCTCACTCTTCTGGATGTCATGCTGATGCTGCCTTTCTTGCTCCTCTGTCTCTGTCTCTTCTCCCAGCTGGGTCTCATGCTGATGCTGGCTTTCTTGCTCCTCTGCCTCTGTCTCTCACTCTTCTCTCAGCAGGGTCTCATGCTGATGCTGCCTTTCTTGTTCTTCTGTCTCCCACTCTTTTCTCAGCTGGGTCTCTTGCTGCTGCTGCCTTTATTCCTCCACTGTCACTCACTCATCTCTCATCTGTGTCTCATGCTAATGCTGCCTTTCTTACTCCTCTGTCTCACACTCTTCTCTCAGCTGGGCCTCAACCTAATGCTGCATTTCTTGTTCCTCTGCCCCAGACTCTTCTTTCAGCTGGGTCTCGTGCTGATGCTGCCTTTCTTGCTCTTCTGTCTCTCACTCTTTTCTCAGCTGCGTCTACTGCTGGTGCTGCCTTTCTTGCTCCTCTGTCTCTCACTCTTCTGTCAGCTTGATCTCGTGCTGATGCTGCCTTTCTTGCTACTCTGTCTCTCACTTTTCTCTCAGCTGGGCCTCGTGCTGATGCTGCCTTTAGTACTCCTCTGTCTCTCACTCATCTCTCAGCTGGGCCTCGACCTGATGCTGCATTTCTCGTTCCTCTGCCTCTCACTATTCTCTCAGCTGGGTCTCGTCCTGATGCTGCCTTTCTTGCTCTTCCATCTCTCACTCTTCTCTCAGCTGGGTATCGCACTGATGCTGCCTTTCTTGCTCCTCTGTCTCTCACTCTTCTCTCAGCTGGGTCTTGTGCTGGTGCTTCCTCACTTGCTCCTCTGCCTCTGTCTCTCACTCTACTCTCAGCTGGGTCTCATGCTGATGCTTCCTTTCTTGCTCCTCTCTCTGTCTCTTCTCTCTGCTTGATCTCATGCTGATGCTGCCTTTCTTGCTTCTCTGTGTCTTTATCTTAACTCAGCTGGGTCTCATGTTGATGATGCCTTTCTTTCTCCTCTGTCTCTCACTCTTCTCTCAGCAGGGTCTCATGCTGATGCTGCCTTTCTTGTTACTCTGTCTCTGTCTCTTCTCTCAGCTGGGTCTCATGCTGATGCTACCCTTATTGTTCCTCTGTGTCTTTATCTTCTCTCAGCTGGGTCGCATGTTGAAGCTTCCTTTCCTGCTCCTCTGTCTCTGGCTCCTCTCTCTTCTTGATCACATGCTGATGCTGCCTTTCTTGCTCCTCTGCCTCTATCTCTCACTCTTCTCTCAGCTGGGTATCATACCGATGCTGCCTTTATTGCTCCTCTGTGTCTTTATCTTCCCTCTGCTGGGTCTCATGTTGATGATTCCTTTCTTTGTCCTCTGTCTCTGTCTCTTGCTCCTCTCTCTTCTGGATCTCATGCTGTTGCTGCCTTTCTTGCTTCTCTGCTTCTGTCTCACTCTTCTCTCAGCTGGGTCTCCTGCTTGATGCTGCCTTTCTTGCTCCTCTGTCTGTCTCTTGCTCCTCACGCTTCTGGATCTCATGCTGATGCTTCCTTTCTTGCTCATCTGTCTCTGTCTCTTCTCCCAGCTGGGTCTCATGCTGATGTGGCCTTTCTTGCTCCTCTGCCTCTGTCTCTCACTCTTCTCTCAGCTGGGTCTCATGCTAATGCTGCTTTTCTTGCTCCCCTGTCTCTGTCTCTTCTCTCAGCTGGGTCTCATGCTTGTGCTGCCTTTCTTGCTCCTCTGCCTCTGTCTCCCACTCTTCTCTCAGCTAGGTCTCATGCTGATGCTGTCTTTCTTGCTCCTCCCTCTGTCTCTTCTCTCAGCTGGATCTCATGCTGATGCTGCCTTTCCAGCTCCTCTGTGTCTTTATCTTAACTTAGCTGGGTCTCATGTTGATGCTGCGTTTCTTGCTCCTCTGTCTCTGTCTCTTCTCTCAGCTGGGTCTCATGCTGATGCTGCCTTTACTGCTCCTCTGTGTCTTTATCTTCTCTCTGCTGGGTCTCATGTTGATGCTTCCTTTCTATGTCCTCTGTCTCTGTCTCTTGCTCCTCTCTTCTGTTCTCATGCTGCTGCTGCTGCCTCCTTGTCTCTCTCTTCTCTCAGTTGGATCTCATGCTGATGCTGCCATTCCTGCTCCTCTGCTTCTGTCTCTCACTCTTCTCTCAGCTGGGTATCATGCTGATGCTTCCATTCTTGCTCCTCTGTCTCTGTCTCTTGCTCCTCACTCTTCTGGATGTCATGCTGATGCTGCCTTTCTTGCTCCTCTGTCTCTCTGTCTCTTCCCCAGCAGGGTCTCATGCTGATGCTGGCTTTCTTACTCCTCTGCCTCTGTCTCTCACTCTTCTCTCAGCTGGGTCTCATGCTGATGCTGCCTTTCTTGCTCTTCTGTCTCCCACTCTTTTCTCAGCTGGGTCTCTTGCTGCTGCTGCCTTTATTCCTCCACTGTCACTCACTCATCTCTCATCTGTGTCTCATGCTGATGCTGCCTTTCTTACTCCTCTGTCTCTCACTCTTCTCTCAGCTGAGCTTCGTGCTGATGCTACCTTTCTTGCTCCTCTGTCTCACACTCTTCTCTCAGCTGGGCCTCAACTTAATGCAGCATTTCTCGTTCCTCTGCCTCAGACTCTTCTTTCAGCTGGGTCTCGTGCTGATGCTGCCTTTCTTGCTCTTCTGTCTCTCACTCTTTTCTCAGCTGCGTCTACTGCTTATGCTACCTTTCTTGCTCCTCTGCCTCTGTCTCTGGCTCCTCTCTCTTCTTGATCACATGCTGATGCTGCCTTTCTTGCTCCTCTGCCTCTGTCTCTCACTCTTCTCTCAGCTGGGTATCATACTGATGCTGCCTTTATTGCTCCTCTGTGTCTTTATCTTCCCTCTGCTGGGTCTCATGTTGATGATTCCTTTCTTTGTCCTCTGTCTCTGTCTCTTGCTCCTCTCTCTTCTGGATCTCATGCTGTTGCAGCCTTTCTTGCTTCTCTGCTTCTGTCTCTCACTCTTCTGTCAGCTGGGTCTCCTGCTGATGCTTCCTTTCTTGCTCCTCTGTCTCTGTCTCTTGCTCCTCACGCTTCTGGATCTCATGCTGATGCTTCCTTTCTTGCTCATCTGTCTCTGTCTCTTCTCCCAGCTGGGACTCATGCTGATGCGGGCTTTCTTGCTCCTCTGCCTCTGTCTCTCACTCTTCTCTCAGCTGGGTCTCATGCTGATGCTGCCTTTCTTGCTCTTCTGTCTCTCACTCTTTTCTCAGCTGGGTCTCATGCTGCCGCTGCCTTTCTTGCTCCTCTGTCTCACACTCTTCTCTCAGCTGGGCCTCGACTTAATGCTGCATTTCTCGTTCCTCTGCCTCTCAATCTTCTCTCAGCTGGGTCTCGTGCTGATGATGCCTTTCTTGCTCCTCTGTCTCTCACTCTTCTCTCAGCACTCTCATGATGCTGCCTTTCTTGCTCCGCTGTCTCTCACTCTTCTCTCAGCTGGGCCTCGTGCTGATGCTGCCCTTTGTGCTCCTCTGTCTCACTCTTCTCTCAGCTGGGCTCTGGGCTGATGCTGCATTTCTCGTTCCTCTGCCTCTCACTCTTCTCTCATTTGGGTCTCGTCCTGATGCTGCCTTTCATGCTCTTCAATCTCTCATTCTTCTCTCAGCTGGGTCTCGTGCTGATGCTGCCTATCTTGCTCCTCTGTCTCTCAATCTTCTCTCAGCTGGGTCTCGTGCTGATGCTTTCTTTCTTGCTCCTCTGTCTCTGTCTCTTACTCTTCTCTCAGCTGGGTCTCATGCTGATGCTGCCTTTCTTGCTCCTCCCTCTGTCTCTTCCCTCAGCTGGATCTAATGCTGATGCTGCCCTTCTAGCTCCTCTGTGTCTTTATCTTAACTCAGCTGGGTCTCATGTTGATGTTGCCTTTATTGCTCCTCTGTCTCTCACTCTTCTCTCAGCAGGGTCTCATGCTGATGCTGCCTTTCTTGCTCCTCTGTCTCTGTCTCTTCTCTCAGCTGGGTCTCATGCTGATGCTGCCTTTATTGTTCCTCTGTGTCTTTATCTTGTCTCAGCTGAGTCGCATGTTGATGCTTCCTTTCTTGCTCCTCTGTCTCTCACTCTTCTCTCAGCTGGATCTCGTGCTGATGCTGCCTTTCTTGCTCCTATGTCTCTCACTCTTCTGTCAGCTGGGTCTTGTGTGGATGCTTCCTTTCTTGCTCCTCTTTTCCTGTCTCTAGCTCCTCTCTCATCTGGATATCATGCTGATGCTGCCTTTCTTGCTCCTCTGCCTCCCTCTCTCTTCTCTCAGTAGGGTCTTGTGCTGATGCTGCCTTTCTTGCTCCTCTGTGCCTCCTTCGCCTCTCAGCTGGGCCTCGACCTGATGCTGCATTTCTCATTCCTCTCCTCTCATTCTTCTCTCAGCTGGGTCCAATAGTGAGTGCTGCCTGTCTTGCTCTTCTGTCTCTCATTCCTTTCTCAACTGGGTCTCGTCCTCATGCTTCCTTTCTTACCCCTCTGTCTCTCACTCTTTTCTCAGCTGGGTCTCATGCTGCTGCTGCCTTTCTTGCTCCTCTGTCTCTCACTCTTCTCTCAGCTGAGCCTCATGCTGATGCTGCCTTTCTTGCTCCTCTCTCTCTGTCTCTTCTCTCAGCTGGGTCTCAAGCTGATACTGCCCTTATTGTTCCTCTGTGTCTTTATCTTCTCTCAGTTGGGTCGCACGTTGATGCTTCCTTTCTTGCTCCTCTGCCACTGTCTCTCACTCTTCTCTCAACTGGATCTGATACTGATGCTGTCTTTCTTGCTCCTCTGTCTCTGTCTCTCTCTCTTCTCTCAGCTGGGTCTCATGCTGATGCTGCCTTTCTGGCTTCTCCCTCTGTCTTTTCTCTCAGCTGGATCTGATGCTGATGCTGCCTTTCTAGCTCCTCTGTGTCTTTATCTCAACTCAGCTGGGTCTCATGCTGATGCTGCCTTTCTTGCTCCTCTGTCTCTGTCTCTTCTCTCAGCTTGTTCTCATGCTGATGATGCCTTTATTGCTCCTCTGTGTCTTTATCTTCTCTCTGCTGGGTCTCATGTTGATGCTTCCTTTCTATGTCCTCTGTCTCTGTCTCTTGCTCCTCTCTCTACTGGATCTCATGCTGCTGCTGCCTTTCTTGCTCCTCTGTCTCTTCTCTCTCAGTTGGATCTCATGCTGATGCTGCCATTCCTGCTGCTCTTCTTCTGTCTCTCACTCTTCTATCAGCTGGGTCTCATGCTGATGCTTCCATTCTTGCTCCTCTGTCTCTGTCTCTTGCTCCTCATTCTTCTGGATCTCATGCTGATGCTGCCTTTCTTGCTCCTCTGTCTCTCACTCTACTCTCAGCTGGGTCTCGTGTTGATGCTGTCTTTCTTGCTTCTCTGTCTCTCACTCTTCTCTCAGCTGGGTCTCATGCTGATGCTGCCTTTCTTGCTCCTCTGTCTCTCACTCTTCTCTCAGCTGGGTCTCATGCTGATGCTGCCTTTCTTGCTCCTCTGTCTCTCACTCTTCTCTCAGCTGGGTCTCATGCTGATGCTGCCTTTCTTGCTCCTCTGTCTCTCACTCTTCTCTCAGCTGCATCTCGTTGCTGATGCTGCCTTTCTTGCTCCTATGTCTCTCACTCTTCTGTCAGCTGGGTCTTGTGTGGATGCTTCCTTTCTTGCACCTCTTTTCCTGTCTCTAGCTCCTCTCTCATCTGGATCTCATGCTGATGCTGCCTTTTTTGCTCCTCTGCCTCTCTCTCTCTTCTCTCAGCAGGGTCTTCTGCTGATTCTGCCTTTCTTGCTCCTCTGTCTCTCACTCTTCTCTCAGCTGGGCCTCGAGCTGATGCTGCATTTCTCATTCCTCTACCTCTCATTCTTCTCTCAGCTGGGTCCCGTGCTGATGCTGCCTGTCTTGCTCTTCTGTCTCTCATTCTATTCTCAACTGGGTCTCGTCCTCATGCTTCCTTTCTTACTCCTCTGTCTCTCACTCTTCTCTCAGCTGGGTCTCCTGCTGATGCTGCCTTTCTTACTCCTCTGTCTCACACTCTTCTCTCAGCTGGGCCTCGACCTAATGCTGCATTTCTCGTTCCTCTGCCTCTCAATCTTCTCTCAGCTGGGTCTCGTGCTGATGCTGCCTTTCTTGCTCCTCTGTCTCTCACTCATCTGTCAGCTTGATCTCATGCTGATGCGGCCTTTCTTGCTCCGCTGTCTCTCACTCTTCTCTCAGCTGGGTCTCCTGCTGATGCTGCCTTTCTTACCCCTCTGTCTCTCACTCTTCTCTCAGCTGGGTCTCGTCCTGATGCTGCCTTTCTTGCTCTTCTGTCTCTCACTCTTTTCTCAGCTGGGTCTCATGCTGCTGCTGCCTTTCTTGCTCCTCTGTCTCACACTCTTCTTTAAGCTGGGCCTCGACTTAATGCTGCATTTCTCTTTCCTCTGCATCTCAAACTTCTCTCAGCTGGGTCTCGTGCTGATGCTGCCTTTCTTGCTCCTCTGTCTCTCACTCTTCTCTCAGCTGGGCCTCGTGCTGATGCTGCCTTTTGTACTCCTCTGTCTCTCACTCTTCTCTCAGCTGGGCCTCCAGGCTGATGCTGCATTCTCATTCCTCTGCCTCTCACTCTTCTCTCATTTGGGTCTCGTCCAGTGCTGCCTTTCTTGCTCTTCATCTCTCATTCTTCTCTCCAGCTGGGTCTGTGCTGATGCTGCCTATCTTGCTCCTCTGTCTCAATCTTCTCTCAGCTGGGTCTCGACGCTGCTTCCTCTTCTCTGTCTCTTACTCTTCTCTCAGCTGGGTCTCATGCGTGCTGCCTTTCTTGCTCCTCCTCTGTCTCTTCCCTCAGCTGGATCTAATGCAGAGTGCTGCCCTTCTAGCTCCTCTGTGTCTTTATCTTCTCTCAGCTGGGTCTCATGTTGATGTTGCCTTGTTGCTCCCTGTCTCCTCTTCTCTCAGCAGGGTCTCATGCTGATGCTTGCCTTTATTGCTCCTCTGTCTTTATCTTCTCTCAGCTGGGTCGCATGTTGATGCTTCCTTTCTTGCTCCTCTGTCTCTGGCTCCTCTCTCTTCTGGATCTCATGCTGATGCTGCCTTTCTTGCTCCTCTGCCTCTGTCTCTCACTCTTCTCTCAGCTGGGTCTCATGCTGATGCTGTCTTTCTTGCTCCTCTGCTCTGTCTCTCACTCTTCTCTCAGCTGGGTCTCATGCTGATGCTGCCTTTCTTGCTCCTCCTCTGTCTCTTCTCTCAGCTGGGTCTCATACTGATGCTGCCTTTCTTGCTCCTCTGTGTCTTTATCTTCTCTCAGCTGGGTCTCATGCTGATGCTGCCTTTCTTGCTCCTCTGTCTCTCACTCTTCTCTCAGCTGGGTCTCATGCTGATGCTGCCTTTCTTGCTCCTCTGTCTCTGTCTCTTCTCTCAGCTGGGTCTCATGCTGATGCTGCCTTTATTGCTCCTCTGTGTCTTTATCTTCTCTCTGCTGGGTCTCATGTTGATGCTTCCTTTCTTGTCCTCTGTCTCTGTCTCTTGCTCCTCTCTCTTCTGGATCTCATGCTGCTGCTGCCTTTCTTGCTCCTCTGTCTCTTCTCTCAGTTGGATCTCATGCTGATGCTGCCATTCTTGCTCCTCTGCTTCTCTCTCACTCTTCTCTCAGCTGGGTCTCATGCTGATGCTTCCATTCTTGCTCCTCTGTCTCTGTCTCTTGCTCCTCACTCTTCTGGATGTCATGCTGATGCTGCCTTTCTTGCTCCTGTCTCTGTCTCTTCTCCCAGCTGGGTCTCATGCTGATGCTGGCTTTCTTGCTCCTCTGCCTCTGTCTCTCACTCTTCTCTCAGCTGGGTCTCATGCTGATGCTGCCTTTCTTGCTCCTCTGTCTCTCACTCTTCTCTCAGCTGGGTCTCGTGCTGCTGCTTCTTCCTTGCTCCTCTGCCTCTGTCTCTCTCACTCTCAGCTGGGTCTCATGCTGATGCTGCCTTTCTTGCTCCTCTCTCTGTCTCTTCTCTAGCTGAGTCTCATGCTGATGCTGCCTTTCTTGCTTCTCTGTGTCTTTCTCTTATCTCAGCTGGGTCTCATGTTGATGCAGCCTTTCTTGCTCCTCTGTCTCTCACTCTTCTCTCAGCTGGGTCTCATGCTGATGCTGCCTTTCTTGCTCCTCTGTCTCTGTCTCTTCTCTCAGCTGGGTCTCATGCTGATGCTGCCTATTGTTCCTCTGTGTCTTTATCTTCTCTCAGCTGGGTCTCATGTTGAGCTTCCTTTCCTGCTCCTCTGTCTCTGCTCCTCTCTCTCTTCTTGATCACATGCTGATGCTGCCTTTCTTGCTCCTCTGCCTCTTCTCTCACTCTTCTCTCAGCTGGGTATCATACTGGCCTGCATTTATTGCTCCTCTGTGTCTTTATCTTCCCTCTGCTGGGTCTCATGTTGATATTCCTTTCTTTGTCCTCTGTCTCTGTCTCTTGCTCCTCTCTCTTCTAGATCTCATGCTGTTGCTGCCTTTCTTGCTTCTCTGCTTCTGTCTCTCACTCTTCTCTCAGCTGGGTCTCCTGCTGATGCTGCCCTTTCTTGCTCCTCTGTCTCTGTCTCTTGCTCTCCGCTCTGGATCTCATGCTGATGCTTCCTTTCTTGCTCATCTGCTCTGCTCTCTTCTCCCAGCTGGGTCTCATGCTGATGTGGCCTTTCTTGCTCCTCTGCCTCTTCTCTCACTCTTCTCTCAGCTGGGTCTCATGCTAATGCTGCTTTTCTTGCTCCCCTGTCTCTGTCTCCTCTCTCAGCTGGGTCTCATGCTGTGCTGCTTTCTTGCTCCTCTGCCTCTGTCCTCTTCTCTCAGCTGGATCTCATGCTGATGCTGCCTTTCTTGCTCCTCCTCTGTCTCTTATCTCAGCTGGAGTCTCATGCTGATGCTGCGTTTCTTGCTCCTCTGTCTCTGTCTCTTCTCTCAGCTGGGTCTCATGCTGATGCTGCCTTTCTTGCTCCTCTGTGTCTTTATCTTCTCTCTGCTGGGTCTCATGTTGATGCTTCCTTTCTATGTCTCTGTCTCTGTCTCTTGCTCCTCTCTCTTCTGTGTCTCATCCTGCTGCCTTTCTTGCTCCTCTGTCTCTTCTCTCAGTTGGATCTCATGCTGATGCTGCCATTCCTGCTCCTCTGCTTCTGTCTCTCACTCTTCTCTCAGCTGGGTATCATGCTGATGCTTCCATTCTTGCTCCTCTGTCTCTGTCTCTTGCTCCTCACTCTTCTGGATGTCATGCTGATGCTGCCTTTCTTGCTCCTCTGTCTCTGTCTCTTCTCCCAGCAGGGTCTCATGCTGATGCTGGCTTTCTTACTCCTCTGCCTCTGTCTCTCACTCTTCTCTCAGCTGGGTCTCATGCTGATGCTGCCTTTCTTGCTCTTCTGTCTCCCACTCTTTTCTCAGCTGGGTCTCTTGCTGCTGCTGCCTTTATTCCTCCACTGTCACTCACTCATCTCTCATCTGTGTCTCATGCTGATGCTGCCTTTCTTACTCCTCTGTCTCTCACTCTTCTCTCAGCTGAGCTTCGTGCTGATGCTACCTTTCTTGCTCCTCTGTCTCACACTCTTCTCTCAGCTGGGCCTCAACTTAATGCAGCATTTCTCGTTCCTCTGCCTCAGACTCTTCTTTCAGCTGGGTCTCGTGCTGATGCTGCCTTTCTTGCTCTTCTGTCTCTCACTCTTTTCTCAGCTGCGTCTACTGCTTATGCTACCTTTCTTGCTCCTCTGCCTCTGTCTCTGGCTCCTCTCTCTTCTTGATCACATGCTGATGCTGCCTTTCTTGCTCCTCTGCCTCTGTCTCTCACTCTTCTCTCAGCTGGGTATCATACATGCTGCCTTTATTGCTCCTCTGTGTCTTTATCTTCCCTCTGCTGGGTCTCATGTTGATGATTCCTTTCTTTGTCCTCTGTCTCTGTCTCTTGCTCCTCTCTCTTCTGGATCTCATGCTGTTGCAGCCTTTCTTGCTTCTCTGCTTCTGTCTCTCACTCTTCTGTCAGCTGGGTCTCCTGCTGATGCTTCCTTCTTGCTCCTCTGTCTCTGTCTCTTGCTCCTCACTTCTCTGGATCTCATGCTGATGCTTCCTTTCTTGCTCATCTGTCTCTGTCTCTTCTCCCAGCTGGGACTCATGCTGATGCGGGCTTTCTTGCTCCTCTGCCTCTGTCTCTCACTCTTCTCTCAGCTGGGTCTCATGCTGATGCTGCCTTTCTTGCTCTTCTGTCTCTCACTCTTTTCTCAGCTGGGTCTCATGCTGCTGCTGCCTTTCTTGCTCCTCTGTCTCACACTCTTCTCTCAGCTGGGCCTCGACTTAATGCTGCATTTCTCGTTCCTCTGCCTCTCAATCTTCTCTCAGCTGGGTCTCGTGCTGATGATGCCTTTCTTGCTCCTCTGTCTCTCACTCTTCTGTCAGCTTAATCTCATGCTGATGCTGCCTTTCTTGCTCCGCTGTCTCTCACTCTTCTCTCAGCTGGGCCTCGTGCTGATGCTGCCTTTTGTGCTCCTCTGTCTCTCACTCTTCTCTCAGCTGGGCTTCGAGCTGATGCTGCATTTCTCGTTCCTCTGCCTCTCACTCTTCTCTCATTTGGGTCTCGTCCTGATGCTGCCTTTCATGCTCTTCAATCTCTCATTCTTCTCTCAGCTGGGTCTCGTGCTGATGCTGCCTATCTTGCTCCTCTGTCTCTCAATCTTCTCTCAGCTGGGTCTCGTGCTGATGCTTTCTTTCTTGCTCCTCTGTCTCTGTCTCTTACTCTTCTCTCAGCTGGGTCTCATGCTGATGCTGCCTTTCTTGCTCCTCCCTCTGTCTCTTCCCTCAGCTGGATCTAATGCTGATGCTGCCCTTCTAGCTCCTCTGTGTCTTTATCTTAACTCAGCTGGGTCTCATGTTGATGTTGCCTTTATTGCTCCTCTGTCTCTCACTCTTCTCTCAGCAGGGTCTCATGCTGATGCTGCCTTTCTTGCTCCTCTGTCTCTGTCTCTTCTCTCAGCTGGGTCTCATGCTGATGCTGCCTTTATTGTTCCTCTGTGTCTTTATCTTGTCTCAGCTGAGTCGCATGTTGATGCTTCCTTTCTTGCTCCTCTGTCTCCGGCTCCTCTCTCATCTGGATCTCATGCTGATGCTGCCTTTCTTGCTCCTCTGCCTCTGTCTCTCACTCTTCTCTCAGCTGGGTCTCATGCTGATGCTTCCTTTCTTGCTCCTCTTTTCTGTCTCTACTCTCTCTCTCATCTAGGATATCATGCTGATGCTCCTTTCTTGCTCCTCCCTCCCTCTCTCTTCTCTCAGCTGGGTCTCATGTTGATGCTGCCTTTATTGCTCCTCTGTCTCTGTCTCTTCTCTCAGCTGGGTCTCATGCTGATGCTGCCATTTCTGCTCCTCTGCTTCTGTCTCTGTCTCTTCTCTCAGCTGGGTCTCATGCTGATGCTGCCATTTCTGCTCCTCTGCTCTGTCTCCTCTTCTCTCAGCTGGGTATCATGCTGATGCTTCCTTTCTTGCTCCTCTGTCTCTGTCTCTTCTCCTCATCGCTGGGTCTCATGCTGATGCTGCCTTTCTTGCTCCTCTGTCTCGTCTCTTCTCTCTCAGCTGGGTCTCATGCTGTGCTGCCTTTCTTGTTCATCTGTCTCCCTCTTTTCTCAGCTGGGTCTCTTGCTGCTACTCTTTATTCCTCCACTGTCCTCACTCATCTCTCATCTGTATCTCATGCTGATGCTGTCTTTCTTACTCCTCTGTCTCAGACCCTTCTCTCAGCAGGGCCTCAACCTAATGCTGCATTTCTCGTTCCTCTGCCTCAGATACTTCTTTCAGCTGGGTCTCGTGCGGATGCTGCCTTTCTTGCTCCTCTGTCTCTCACTCTTCTGTCAGCTTGATCTCGTGCTGATGCTGCCTTTCTTGCTTACCTGTCCCTCATTCTTCTCTCAGCTGGGCCTCGTGCTGATGCTGTCTTTCGTGCTCCTCTGTCTCAACTCTTCTCTCAGCTGGGTATCATGCTGATGCTTCCATTCTTGCTCCTCTGTCTCTGTCTCTTGCTCCTCACTCTTCTGGATGTCATGCTGATGCTGCCTTTCTTGCTCCTCTGTCTCTGTCTCTTCTCCCAGCAGGGTCTCATGCTGATGCTGGCTTTCTTACTCCTCTGCCTCTGTCTCTCACTCTTCTCTCAGCTGGGTCTCATGCTGATGCTCCTTCTTGCTCTTCTGTCTCCCTCTTTTCTCAGCTGGGTCTCTTGCTTGCTGCCTTTATTCCTCCACTGTCACTCACTCATCTTTCATCTGTGTCACATGCTGTGCTGCCTTTCTTACTCCTCTGTCTCTCACTCTTCTCTCAGCTGAGCTTCGTGCTGATGCTACCTTTCTTGCTTCTCTGTCTCACACTCTTCTCTCAGCTGGGCCTCAACTAATGCTGCATTTCTCATTCCTCTGCCTCAGACTCTTCTTTCAGCTGGGTCTCGTGCTGATGCTGCCTTTCTTGCTCTTCTGTCTCCACTCTTTTCTCAGCTGGGTCTCTTGCTGCTGCTGCCTTTATTCCTCACTGTCACTCACTCATCTTTCATCTGTGTCTCATGCACATGCTGCCTTTCTTACTCCTCTGTCTCACACTCTTCTCTCAGCTGGGCCTCAACTAATGCTGCATTTCTCGTTCCTCTGCCTCCAGACTCTTCTTTCAGCTGGGTCTCGTGCTGGTGCTGCCTTTCTTGCTCTTCTGTCTCTCACTCTTTTCTCAGCTCGTCTACTGCTTATGCCACCTTTCTTGCTCCTCTGCCTCTCTCTGGCTCCTCTCTCTTCTTGATCACATGCTCATGCTGCCTTTCTTGCTCCTCTGCCTCTGTCTCTCACTCTTCTCTCAGCTGGGTATCATGACAGTGCTGCCTTTTTGCTCCTCTGTGTCTTTATCTTCCCTCTGCTGGGTCTCATGTTGATGATTCCTTTCTTTGTCCTCTGTCTCTGTCTCTTGCTCCTCTCTCTTCTGGATCTCATGCTGTTGCAGCCTTTCTTGCTTCTCTGCTTCTGTCTCTCAGTCTTCTCTCAGCTGGGTCTCCTGCTGATGCTTCCTTTCTTGCTCCTCTGTCTCTGTCTCTTGCTCCTCACACTTCTGGATCTCATGCTGATGCTTCCTTTCTTGCTCATCTGTCTCTGTCTCTTCTCCCAGCTGGGACTCATGCTGATGCGGGCTTTCTTGCTCCTCTGCCTCTGTCTCTCCTCTTCTCTCAGCTGGGTCTCATGCGTGCTGCCTTTCTTGCTCTTCTGTCTCTCACTCTTTTCTCAGCTGGGTCTCATGCTGCGCTGCCTTTCTTGCTCCTCTGTCTCCACTCTTCTCTCTCAGCTGGGCCTCGACTTAATGCTGCATTTCTCGTTCCTCTGCCTCTCAATCTTCTTCAGCTGGGTCTCGTGCTGATGATGCCTTTCTTGCTCCTCTGTCTCTACTCTTCTGTCAGCTTAATCTCATGCTGATGCTGCCTTTCTTGCTCCGCTGTCTCTCACTCTTCTCTCAGCTGGGCCTCGTGCTGATGCTTGCCTTTTGTGCTCCTCTGTCTCTCTCTTCTCTCAGCTGGGCTTGAGCTGATGCTGCATTTCTCGTTCCTCTGCCTCTCACTCTTCTCTCATTTGGGTCTCGTCCAGTGCTGCCTTTCATGCTCTTCAATCTCTCATTCTTCTCTCAGCTGGGTCTCGTGCTGATGCTGCCTATCTTGCTCTCTGTCTCTCAATCTTCTCTCAGCTGGGTCTCGTGCTGATGCTTTCTTTCTTGCTCCTCTGTCTCTGTCTCTTACTCTTCTCTCAGCTGGGTCTCATGCTGTGCTGCCTTTCTTGCTCCTCCCTCTGTCTCTTCCCTCAGCTGGATCTAATGCTGATGCTGCCCTTCTAGCTCCTCTGTCTTTATCTTAACTCAGCTGGGTCTCATGTTGATGTTGCCTTTCTTGCTCCTCTGTCTCTCACTCTTCTCTCAGCTGGGTCTCATGCTGATGCTGCCTTTCTTGCTCCTCTGTCTCTGTCTCTTCTCTCAGCTGGGTCTCATGCTGATGCTGCCTTTATTGTTCCTCTGTGTCTTTATCTTCTCTCAGCTGGGTCTCATGTTGATGCTTCCTTTCTTGCTCCTCTGTCTCTCACTCTTCTCTCAGCTGGATCTCATGCTGATGCTGCCTTTCTTGCTCGCTCTGTCTCTCACTCTTCTCTCAGCTGGGTCTATGCTGATGCTTCCTTTCTTGCTCCTCTTTCTCTGTCTCTCACTCTTCTCTCAGCTAGGTCTCATGCTGATGCTGCCTTTCTTGCTCCTCCCTCTGTCTCTTCTCTCAGCTGGATCTCTGCTGATGCTTTCCAGCTCCTCTGTGTCTTTATCTTAACTCAGCTGGGTCTCATGTTGATGCCCTTTATTGCTCCTCTGTCTCTCACTCTTCTCTCAGCTGGGTCTCATGCTGAGTGCTGCCTTTCTTGCTCTCTGCTCTCTGTCTCTTCTCTCTCAGCTGGGTCTCAGTGCTGATGCTGCCATTTCTGTCCTCTGCTTCTGTCTCTCACTCTTTCTCAGCTGGGTATCATGCTGATGCTTCCATTCTTGCTCCTCTGTCTCTGTCTCTTGCTCCTCACTCTTCTGGATGTCATGCTGATGTGCCTTTCTTTCTCCTCTGTCTCTGTCTCTTCTCCCAGCTGGGTCTCTTGCCTGATGCTGGCTTTCTTGCTCCTCTGCCTCTGTCTCTCACTCTTCTCTCAGCAGGGGTCTCATGCTGATGCTGCTTTCTTGTTCTTCTGTCTCCCTCTTTTCTCAGCTGGGTCTCTTGCTGCTGCTGCCTTTATTCCCTCCACTGTCACTCACTCATCTCTCATCTGTTTCTCATGCTGATGCTGTCTTTCTTCTCTCTGTCTCCACTCTTCTCTCAGCTGGGCCTCAACCTAATGCTGCATTTCGTTCCTCTGCCTCAGACACTTCTTTCAGCTGGGTCTCGTGCAAAGTGCTGCCTTTCTTGCTCCTCTGTCTCTCACTCTTCTGTCGCTTGATCGTGCTGATGCACTTTCTTGCTTACACTGCCCTCATTCTTCTCTCAGCTGGGCCTCGTGCTGAGTGCTGTCTTTCATGCTCCTCTGTCTCAACTCTTCTCTCAGCTGGGTATCATGCTGAGTGCTTCCATTCTTGCTCCTCTGTCTCTGTCTCTTGCTCCTCACTCTTCTGGATGTCATGCTGATGCCCTTTCTTGCTCCTCTGTCTCTGTCTCTTCTCCAGCAGGGTCTCATGATGATGCTGCTTTCTTACTCCTCTGCCTCTGTCTCTCACTCTTCTCTCAGCTGGGTCTCATGCTGGTGCTGCCTTTCTTGCTCTTCTGTCTCTCACTTTTTTCTCAGCTGGGTCTCTTGCTGCTGCTGCCTTTATTCCTCCACTGTCACTCACTCATCTCTCATCTGTGTCTCATGCTGATGCTGCCTTACTCCTCTGTCTCACACTCTTCTCTCAGCTGGGCCTCAACCCAATGCTGCATTTCTCATTCCTCTGCCTCAGACTCTTCTTTCAGCTGGGTCTCGTGCTGATGCTGCCTTTCTTGCTCTTCTGTCTCTCACTCTTTTCTCAGCTCGTCTACTGCTATGCCACCTTTCTTGCTCCTCTGCCTCTCTCTCTGGCTCCTCTCTCTTCTTGATCACATGCTGATAGCTGCCTTTCTTGCTCCTCTGCTCTGTCTCTCACTCTTCTCTCAGCTGGGTATCATACTCAGTGCTGCCTTTAGTTGCTCCTCTGTGTCTTTATCTTCCCTCTGCTCAGGTCTCATGTTGATGATTCCTTTCTTTGTCCTCTGTCTCTGTCTCTTGCTCCTCTCTCTTCTGGATCTCATGCTGTTGCAGCCTTTCTTGCTTCTCTGCTTCTGTCTCTCAGTCTTCTCTCAGCTGGGTCTCCTGCTGATGCTTCCTTTCTTGCTCCTCTGTCTCTGTCTCTTGCTCCTCACACTTCTGGATCTCATGCTGATGCTTCCTTTCTTGCTCATCTGTCTCTGTCTCTTCTCCCAGCTGGGACTCATGCTGATGCGGGCTTTCTTGCTCCTCTGCCTCTGTCTCTCACTCTCTCAGCTGGGTCTCATGCTGATGCTGCCTTTCTTGCTCTTCTGTCTCTCACTCTTTTCTCAGCTGGGTCTCATGCTGCTGCTGCCTTTCTTGCTCCTCTGTCTCACACTCTTCTCTCAGCTGGGCCTCGAGCTTAATGCTGCATTTCTCGTTCCTCTGCCTCTCAATCTTCTCTCAGCTGGGTCTCGTGCTGATGATGCCTTTCTTGCTCCTCTGTCTCTCACTCTTCTGTCAGCTTAATCTCATGCTGATGCTGCCTTTCTTGCTCCGCTGTCTCTCACTCTTCTCTCAGCTGGGCCTCGTGCTGATGCTGCCTTTTGTGCTCCTCTCTCTCACTCTTCTCTCAGCTGGGCTTGAGGCTGATGCTGCATTTCTCGTTCCTCCTCTCTCACTCTTCTCTCATTTGGGTCTCGTCTGATGCTGCCTTTCATGCTCTTCAATCTCTCATTTCTTCTCTCAGCTAGGTCTCGTGCTGATTTGCCTATCTTGCTTCTCTGTCTCTCACTCTTCTCTCAGCTGGGTCTCGTGCTGATGCTTCCTTTCTTGCTCCTCTGTCTCTGTCTCTCACTCTTCTCTCAGCTGGGTCTCATGCTGATGCTGCCTTTCTTGCTCCTCCCTCTGTCTCTTCCCTCAGCTGGATCTAATGCTGATGCTGCCCTTCTAGCTCCTCTGTGTCTTTATCTTAACTCAGCTGGGTCTCATGTTGATGTTGCCTTTATTGCTCCTCTGTCTCTCACTCTTCTCTCAGCAGGGTCTCATGCTGATGCTGCCTTTCTTGCTCCTCTGTCTCTGTCTCTTCTCTCAGCTGGGTCTCATGCTGATGCTGCCATTTCTGCTCCTCTGCTTCTGTCTCTCACTCTTCTCTCAGCTGGGTATCATGCTGATGCTTCCATTCTTGCTCCTCTGTCTCTGTCTCTTGCTCCTCACTCTTCTGGATGTCATGCTGATGCTGCCTTTCTTTCTCCTCTGTCTCTGTCTCTTCTCCCAGCTGGGTCTCTTGC
This sequence comes from Neoceratodus forsteri, assembly GCA_016271365.2. Classification (NCBI taxonomy): domain Eukaryota; kingdom Metazoa; phylum Chordata; order Ceratodontiformes; family Ceratodontidae; genus Neoceratodus; species Neoceratodus forsteri. Next base: position 12,535,470 of record CM057456.1, read on the forward strand.
TGATGCTGGCTTTCTTGCTCCTCTGCCTCTGTCTCTCACTCTTCTCTCAGCAGGGTCTCATGCTGATGCTGCCTTTCTTGTTCTTCTGTCTCCCACTCTTTTCTCAGCTGGGTCTCTTGCTGCTGCTGCCTTTATTCCTCCACTGTCACTCACTCATCTCTCATCTGTTTCTCATGCTGATGCTGTCTTTCTTACTCCTCTGTCTCACACTCTTCTCTCAGCTGGGCCTCAACCTAATGCTGCATTTCTCGTTCCTCTGCCTCAGACACTTCTTTCAGCTGGGTCTCGTGCTGATGCTGCCTTTCTTGCTCCTCTGTCTCTCACTCTTCTGTCGGCTTGATCTCGTGCACTGATGCTGCCTTCTTGCTTACCTGTCCCTCATTCTTCTCTCAGCTGGGCCTCGTGCTGATGCTGTCTTTCGTTGCTCCTCTGTCTCAACTCTTCTCTCAGCTGGGTATCATGCACAGTGCTTCCATTCTTGCTCCTCTGTCTCTGTCTCTTGCTCCTCACTCTTCTGGATGTCATGCTGATGCTGCCTTTCTTGCTCCTCTGTCTCTGTCTCTTCTCCCAGCAGGGTCTCATGCTGATGCTGGCTTTCTTACTCCTCTGCCTCTGTCTCTCACTCTTCTCTCAGCTGGGTCTCATGCCAGTGCTGCCTTTCTTGCTCTTCTGTCTCCCTCTTTTCTCAGCTGGGTCTCTGCTGCTGCCTTTATTCCTCCACTGTCACTCACTCATCTCTCATCTGTGTCTCATGCTATGCTGCCTTTCTCCTCTGTCTCACACTCTTCTCTCAGCTGGGCCTCAACAATGCTGCATTTCTCATTCCTCTGCCTCAGACTCTTCTTTCAGCTGGGTCTCGTGCTGATGCTGCCTTTCTTGCTCTTCTGTCTCTCACTCTTTTCTCAGCTGCGTCTACTGCTTATGCCACCTTTCTTGCTCCTCTGCCTCTCTCTCTGGCTCCTCTCTCTTCTTGATCACATGCTGATGCTGCCTTTCTTGCTCCTCTGCCTCTGTCTCTCACTCTTCTCTCAGCTGGGTATCATACTGATGCTGCCTTTATTGCTCCTCTGTGTCTTTATCTTCCCTCTGCTGGGTCTCATGTTGATGATTCCTTTCTTTGTCCTCTGTCTCTGTCTCTTGCTCCTCTCTCTTCTGGATCTCATGCTGTTGCAGCCTTTCTTGCTTCTCTGCTTCTGTCTCTCAGTCTTCTCTCAGCTGGGTCTCCTGCTGATGCTTCCTTCTTGCTCTCTGTCTCTGTCTCTTGCTCCTCACACTTCTGGATCTCATGCTGATGCTTCCTTTCTTGCTCATCTGTCTCTGTCTCTTCTCCCAGCTGGGACTCATGCTGATGCGGGCTTTCTTGCTCCTCTGCCTCTGTCTCTCACTCTTCTCTCAGCTGGGTCTCATGCTGATGCTGCCTTTCTTGCTCTTCTGTCTCTCACTCTTTTCTCAGCTGGGTCTCATGCTGCTGCTGCCTTTCTTGCTCCTCTGTCTCACACTCTTCTCTCAGCTGGGCCTCGACTTAATGCTGCATTTCTTGCTCCTCTGCCTCTCAATCTTCTCTCAGCTGGGTCTCGTGCTGATGCTGCCTTTCTTGCTCCTCTGTCTCTCACTCTTCTCTCAGCTGGATCTCATGCTGATGCTGCCTTTCTTGCTCCGCTGTCTCTCACTCTTCTCTCAGCTGGGCCTCGTGCTGATGCTGCCTTTTGTGCTCCTCTGTCTCACTCTTCTCTCATTGCTCGTTCCTCTAAATGCTGTCTTCTCTCGCTGAGACTCATGTTGGTCTTCCTTTCTTACTTCTCGTCTGTGTCTCTTGCTCCTCTCTCTTCTGGATCTGATGCTGATGCTGCCTTTCCTGCTCCTCTGTCTCTTTTCTCAGTTGGGTCTTATGCTGGTGCTGCCTTACTTCCTTCTCTGCTTCTGTATCTCACTTCTCTCAGCTGGGTCTCATGTTGATGCTTTCTTGCCTCCTCCTCTGTCTCACTCTTCTCTCACCCGGTCTCTGCTGATGCTGCCTTTCGCACTCCTGCCTCTGTCTCTTTTCTCAGCTGGGTTTCATGCTGATGCTACTTCTTGCTCCTCTATCTCTCTGTCTTGCTCTCTCTCATCTGGATCTCATGCTGATGCCTTTCTTCCTCCTCTGTCTCACCTCTTGCATAGCTAGATTAGGTGCGGTGCTGCCTTTCTTGCTCTTCTGTCCTGTCTCTTCTCCCCAGCTGGGTCTCATGCTAATGCAGCCTTCATTGCTCCTCTGAGTCTTTATCTTCTCTCAGCTGGGTTTCATGTTGATGCTGCCTTTGTTGCTCCTCTGCCTCTCACTCTTCTCTCAGCTGCGTCTCGTGCTGATGCTTCTTTTCTTGCTCCTCTACCTCTGTCTCTCACTCTTCTCTCAGCTGAGCTTCGAGCTGATGCTGTATTCTCGTTCCTCTGTCTCACTCTTCCTCTCAGCTGGGTCTCATGCTGATGCTACCTTCCTTGCTCCTCTGTCTCACTCTTTTATCAGCTAGATCTCATGCTGAAAGCTGACTTTTCTTCCACTCTGTCTCACTCTCTTCTGGGGTGGGCCTCGTGCTGATGCTGCCTTTTCTTGCTCCTCTGTCTCTCACTCTTCTCTCAACTGGGCCTCAGTGATGCTGCATTTCTCGTTCCTCTCCTCTCCTCTTCTCCCAGCTGGGTCTCGGGGCTGTGCCTTTCTTCTCCTCTGTCTCTCCCTCTGATTCTCAGCTATGGATATCATACTGATGCAGCCTTTCTTGCTCCTCTGTCTCCTCACTCTCCTCTCAACTGGGTCTCATGCTGATGATGCCTTCCTTGCTCCTCTGTCTCCTCTTCTCTCCAGCTAGGTGCTTGTGCTGATGTTGCCCTTCTTGCTTTTCTTTCTCTCACTCTTCTCTCAGCTGAGCCTCGAGCTGATGCTGCATTTCTCGTTCCTCTACCTCTCACTCTTCTTTCAGCTGGGCCTCGTGCTGGTGCTGCCTTTCTTGCTCTTCTGTCTCTCACACTCTTCTCAGCTGTGTCTCATGCTGATCTTACCTTCTTGCTTCTCTGTCTCTCCTCTTCTCTCAGCTCAGTCTCGTGCCTTTCTTACACACCTCCCTGAGTCTTCTTCTCTCAGCTGGGTCTCATGTTGATGCTTCCTTTCTTGCTCCTCTACCTCTGTCTCTCACTCTTCTCTCAGCTGGGCCTCGAGCTGATGCTGCATTTCTCGTTCCTCTGTCTCTCACTCTTCTCCCAGCTGGGTCTCGTGCTGATGCTACCTTTCTTGCTCCTCTGCCTCTGTCTCTTGCTCCTCTCTCATCTGGATCTCATGCTGATGCTGCCTTTCTTGCTCCCCTGTCTCTGTCTCTTCTCTCAGCTGAGTCTCATGCTGGTGCTGCCTTTCTTGCTTCTCTGCTTCTATCTCTTGTCTCTGCTGGGTTTCATGCCAATGCTACCTTTCTTGCTCCTCTGCCTCTGTCTCTTACTCCTCTCTCATCTGGATCTCATGCTGATGCTGCCTTTCTTGCTCCCCTGTCTCTGTCTCTTCTCTCAGCTAAGTCTCATGCTGGTGCTGCCTTTCTTGCTTCTCTGCTTCTGTCTCTTGTCTCTGCTGGGTTTCATGCCAATGCTACTTTTCTTGCTCCTCTATCTCTGTCTCTTGCTCCTCTCTCATCTGGATCTCATGCTCATGCTGCCTTTCTTGCTCCTCTGTCTCTCACTCTTCTCTCAGTTCGATCTCATGCTGATGCTTTTCTTGTTCCTCTGTCTCACCTCTTCTCTCAGCTGGGCCTCGGGCGATGCCATTTCGTTCCTCTGCCTCTCACTCTTCTCCCAGCCAAATTCCCATGCAAGCTGCCTTTCTTCCTCCTCTGTCTCTCACTCTTCTCTCAGCTGCATCTCGTGCTGATGCTGCCATTCCTACTCCTCTGTCTCTCACTCTTCCCTCACCTGAATCTCGTCCTGGTGCTTCCTTTCTTATCCCCCTGTCTCTCACTCTGCTCTCAGCTGGGCCTCGTGCTGATGCTGCCTTTCTTGCTCCGTTGTCTCTCACTCTTCTCTCAGCTGGGTCTCGTGCTGATGCTGCCTTTCTTGCTCCTCTGTTTCTCTCACTCTTCTCTATGCTGGGTCTCGTGCTGATGCTGCCTTCCTTGCTCCTCTGTCTCTCCTCTTCTTCTGGGTCTCGTGCAGTGCTGCCTTTCTTGCTTCTCTGTCTCTCCTCTTTCTCAATGGGCATCGAGCTGGGCTGCATTCGATTCTGCTCTCACTCGTCCTCAGCTGGACCACATGCTGATGCTGCCTTTCTTGCTCCTCTGTCTCACGCTTCTCTGCTAGGCCTCGAGCACAGCTGTATTCTCTTTCTCTGCCTCCTCTTCTCCCCAGCCAGGTCTCGGACTGATGCTACCTTTCTCTCCTCTGCCTCTGTCTCTTGCTACTCTCTCATCTGGTCATGCACATTCTGTCTTTCTTGCTCCTGTCTCTTCTCTCAGCACGGTCTCATGCACAGGCTGCCTTTCTTGCTCCTCTGCCTCTGTCTCACTCTTCTCTCAGCTGGTCTCATATGATGCTGCCTTGCTCCTCTGCCTCTGTACTTCTCTCAGCTAGGTCTCATCCCCAAACTTCCTTTCTTACCTCTGTCTCCTCTTCTCTCAGCAGGCCTCATGCTGATGCCGCCTCTTGATCCTCTGTCTCTCCTCCTCTCACTGGTCTCGTGCTGATCACGACCTTTCTTGTCCTCTGTCTCACTCTTCTGTCATCTGGGTCTCGTGCTGCCTTTCTTGCTTCTCTGTCTCCTCTTCTCAGCTGGGCAGCAGACGTGCTGCATTTCGTTCCTCTGCCTCTCACTCTTCTATCAGCTGGGCCTTGTGCTGATGATGCCTTTCCTCTTCTGTCTCTCCTCTTTCTCAGCTGGGTCTCATGCAGTGCTGCCTTTCTGTCTCCTCTGTCTCCTCTTCTCTCAACTGGGTCTCATCCTCATGCTGCCTTTCTTCTCCTCTGTCTCTCCTCTTCCCCAGCTGGGTCTCATGCTGATGCTTCCCTCTTACCCTCTATCTCTGCCTCTCACACTCTCTCAGCTGGACCTCGGCTGATGCTGCACATTCCTCTGTCTTTCCTCTTCTCCAGCTGGGTCTCGTGCTGATGCTTCCTTTCTCGCTCCTCTGCCTCAATCTCTCCTCTTCTCTCAGCTGGGTTTCATGCTGATACCACCTTCTTTCTCCTCTACCTCTCTTGCTCCTCTCATCTGGTCTCATGCAATTCACCTTTCCTGCTCCACTGTCTCTTCTCTCAGCTGGTCTCATGCTGGTGCTGCCTTTCTTCCTCCTCTGCCTCTGTCTCCAACTCTTCTCTCATGGCTCCGTCTCATGTAATTTCTTGCTCTCTGCCTCTCTCTTCTCTCAACAGGTCTCATGCACATGTCCCTCTTACTCTCTGTCTCTGTCTTGCTCCTCTCATCTGGATCTCATGCTACTGCCCCGGTCTGCTTCTGTCTCTCTCTTCTCCGCTGGGTCTTGTGTTCTTCTTTCTTGCTCCTCTGCCTCTCTCTCACTCTTCTCTCAGCTGGGTCTGTGCTGATGCTACCATCTGTCTCTGTCTCCTCTTCGCCACGTCTCGTGCGATACTGACTTTCTTGCTCCTCTGTGTCTCCTCCTCTATCAGCTGGGTCATACAAACTGCCTTCTTGCTCCTCTGTCTCTCACTGTTGTCATCGGTCTCATCATGATGCTGCCTTCTTGCTCCTCTGTCTCTCACTCTTCTCTCAACTGGACCCCCAGGCTGATGCCATTCTCATTCCTCTCTCACTCTTCATCAGCTGGACATGCGCACGCTGCCTTTCTTACTCTTCTGTCATGCAAACTTTTCTCAGCTGGTCTCATGCAAATGCTACCTTTTTTGGTCCTCTGTCTCTCACTCTTCTCTCAGCTGGGTCTCATGCTGATGCTGCCTTTCTTGCTCCTCTGTGTCTCACTCTTCTCTCAGCTGGATCTCATGCTGAAGCTGACTTTCTTGTTCCTCTGTCTCACTCTTCTGACAGTTGGGCCTCGTGCTGATGCTGCCTTTCTTGCTCCTCTGTCTCTTACTCTTCTCTCAGCTGGGCCTCGAGCTGATGCTGCATTTCTCGTTCCTCTGCCTCTCACTCTTCTCCCAGCTGGGTCTCGGGCAAGTGCTGCCTTTCTTACTCTTCTGTCTCTCACTCTTCTCTCAGCTGGGTCACATCCTGATGCATCCTTTCTTACCCCTCTGTCTTTCACTCTCCTCTCAGCTGGGTCTCATGCTGATGATGCCTTCCTTGCTCCTCTGTCTCTCACTCTTCTCTCCGCTGGGTCTCGTGCTGATGCTGCCCTTCTTGCTCCTCTTTCTCACACTCTTCTCTCAGCTGAGCCTCGAGCTGATGCTGCATTTCTTGTTCCTCTGCCTCTCACTCTTCTTTCAGCTGGGCCTCGTGCTGATGCTGCCTTTCTTGCTCTTCAGTCTCTCACACTCTGCTCAGCTGGGTCTCATGCTGATGCTGCCTTTCTTGCTTCTCTGTCTCTCACTCTTCTCTCAGCTGGGCCTCATGCTGATGCTGCCTTTCTTGCACCTCTGCCTCTGTCTCTTCTCTCAGCTGGGTCTCATGCTGATGCTGCCTTTCTTGCTCCTCTGAGTCTTTATCTTCTCTCAGCTGGGTCTCATGTTGATGCTTCCTTTCTTGCTCCTCTACCTCTGTCTCTCACTCTTCTCTCAGCTGGGCCTCGAGCTGATGCTGCATTTCTCATTCCTCTGTCTCTCACTCTTCTCCCAGCTGGGTCTCGTGCTGATGCTACCTTTCTTGCTCCTCTGCCTCTGTCTCTCACTCTTCTCTCAGCTTGTCTCTTGCTGATGCGCTTTCTTCTCCTCTGTCTCTGTCTCTTCTCTCAGCTGGGTCTCATGCTGATGCTGCCTTTCTTCTCTGCCTCTCTCTTCTCTCAGCTGGGTCTCAAACCAATGCTACTTTTCTTGCTCCTCTATCTCTGTCTCTTGCTCCTCTCTCATCTGGATCTCATGCTCATGCTGCCTTTCTTGCTCCTCTGTCTCTCACTCTTCTCTCAGTTGGATCTCATGCTGATGCTGCCTTTCTTGCTCCTCTGTCTCTCACTCTTCTCTCAGCTGGGTCTCAGCTGATGCTCCTTTCTTCCTCTGCCTCTCTCTTCTCTCCAGCTGGGTCTCGTGCTGAGCTGCCTTTCTTGCTCCTCTGTCTCTCACTCTTCTCTCAGCTGGATCTCATGCTGATGCTGCCTTCCTACTCCTTCTGTCTCCTCTTCCTCTCAGCTGGGTCTCATGCTGATGCTGCCTTTCTTGCTCCTCTGTCTCTCACTCTTCTCTCAGCTGGGCTCTCATGCTGATGCTGCCTTTCTTGCTCCTCTGTCTCTCACTCTTCTCTCAGCTGGGTCTCGTGCTGATGCTGCCTTTCTTGCTCCTCTGTCTCTCACTCTTCTCTCAGCTGGGTCTCGTGCTGATGCTGCCTTTCTTGCTCCTCTGTCTCTCACTCTTCTCTCTTCTGGGTCTCGTGCTGATACTGCCTTCTTGCTCCTCTGTCTCTCACTCTTCTCTCAGCTGGGTCTCGTGCTGATGCTGCCTTTCTTGCTCTTCTGTCTCTCACTCTTCTCTCAGCTGGGTCTCATGCTGATGCTGCCTTTCTTGCTCCTCTGTCTCTCACTCTTCTCTCAGCTGGGTCTCATGCTGATGCTGCCTTTCTTGCTCCTCTGTCTCTGTCTCTTCTCTCAGCTGGGTCTCATGCTGATGCTGCCTTTATTGCTCCTCTGTCTCACTCTTCTCTCAGCTGGGCCTCGTGCTGATGCTGCCTTTCTTGCTCCTCTGTCTCTCACTCTTCTCTCAGCTGGGTCTCGTGCTGATGCTACCTTCCTTGCTCCTCTGTCTCTCACTCTTCTCTCTGCTGGGTCTCGTGCTGATGCTAACTTTCTTGCTCCTCTGTGTCTCACTCCTCTATCAGCTGGGTCTCGTGCTGATGCTGCCTTTCTTGCTCCTCTGTCTCTGTCTCTTCTCTCAGCTGGGTCTCGTGCTGATGCTGCATTTCTTGCTCCCCTGACTCTCACTCTTCTCTCTGCTGGGCCTCGTGCTGATGCTGCATTTCTCATTCCTCTGCCTCTCACTCTTCTGTCAGCTGGTCCTCGTGCTGATGCTGCCTTTCTTGCTCCTCTGTCTCTCACTCTTCTCTCAGCTGGGTCTCATGCTGATGCTGCGTTTCTTGCTCCTCTGTCTCTGTCTCTGTCTCTTCTCTCAGCTGGGTCTCAGGCTGATGCTGCCTTTATTGCTCCTCTTAGTCTTTATCTTCTCTCAGCTGGGTCTCATGTTGATGCTGCCTTTCTTGCTCCTCTGTCTCTCACTCTTCACTCAGCTGGGTCTCTTGATGCTGCTTTCTTGCTCCTCCTCTGTCTCTACTCTTTCTCCAGCTGGTCTCGATCTGATGCTGCATTTCTCGTTCCTCTGTCTCTCTCTCTTCTCTCAGCTGGACCTCGAGCTGATGCTGCATTTCTCGTTCCTCTGTCTTTCACTCTTCTCTCAGCTGGGTCTCGTGCTGATGCTTCCTTTCTTGCTCCTCTGCCTCCGTCTCTCACTCTTCTCTCAGCTGGGTTTCATGCTGATGCTACCTTTCTTTCTCCTCTGCCTCTGTCTCTTGCTTCTCTCTCATCTGGATCTCATGCTGATTCTGCCTTTCTTGCTCCACTGTCTCTTCTCTCAGCTGGGTCTCATGCTGGTGCTGCCTTTCTTGCTCCTCTGCCTCTGTCTCCCACTCTTCTCTCAGCTGGGTCTCATGCTGATGCTTCCTTTCTTACTCCTCTGTCTCTGTCTCTTGCTCCTCTCTCATCTGGATCTCATGCTGATGCTGCCTTTCTTGCTCCTCTATCTCTCACTCTTCTCTCAGCTGGGTATCGTGCTGATGCTGCCTTTCTTGCTCCTCTCTCTCTCACTCTTCTCTCAGCTGGGTCTCGTGCTGATGCTGCCTTTCTTGCTTCTCTGTCTCTCACTCTTCTCTCAGCTGGGCCTCGAGCTGATGCTGCATTTCTTGTTCCTCTGTCTCTCACTCTTCTCTCAGCTGGGTCTCATGCTGATGATGCCTTTCTTGCTCCTCTGTCTCTCACTCTTCTCTCAGCTGGGTCTCGTGCTGATGCTGCCTTTCTTGCTCCTCTGTCTCTCACTCTTCTCTCAGCTGGGTCTCATGCTGATGCTGCCTTTCTTGCTCCTCTGTCTCTCACTCTTCTCTCAGCTGGGTCTCGTGCTGATGCTGCCTTTCTTGCTCCTCTGTCTCTCACTCTTCTCTCAACTGGGTCTCGTGCTGATGCTGCCTTTCTTGCTCCTCTGTCTCACACTTCTCTCAGCTGGGTCTCGTGCTGATGCTGCCTTTCTTGCTCTCTGTCTCCACTCTCTCTCAGCTGGCCTCGTGAGATGCTGCCTTTCTCGCTCCTCTGTCTCTCACTCTTCTCTCAGCTGGGTCTCGTGCTGATGCTGCCTTTCTTGCTCCTCTGTCTCTCACTCTTCTCTCAGCTGGGTCTCGTCCTGATGCTCCTTTCCTGCTCCTCTGTCTCTCACTCTTCTCTCAGCTGGGTCTCATGCTGATGCTGCCTTTCTTGCCCTCTGTCTCTCACTCTTCTCTCAGCTGGGTCTCATGCTGATGCTGCCTTCTTGCTCCTCTGTCTCACTCTTCTCTCAGCTGGGTCTCGTGCTGATGCTGCCTTTCTTGCTCCTCTGTCTCTCACTCTTCTCAGCTGGGTCTCGTGCTGATGCTGCCTTTCTTGCTCCTCTGTCTCTCACTCTTCTCTCAGCTGGGTCTCGTGCTGATGCTGCCTTTCTTGCTCCTCTGTCTCTCACTTCTCTCAGCTGGGCCTCGAGCTGATGCTGCATTTCTCGTTCCTCTGTCTCTCACTCTTCTCCCAGCTGGGTCTCGGGCTGATGCTGCCTTTCTTACTCCTCTGTCTCTCACTCTTCTCTCAGCTGCGTCTCATGCTGATGCTGCCATTCCTTTTCCTCTGTCTCTCATTCTTCTCTCAGCTGGGTCATGTCCTGATGCTTCCTTTCTTACCCCTCTGTCTTTCACTCTCCTCTCAGCTGGGTCTCGTGCTGATGCTGCCTTTCTTGCTCCTCTGTCTCTCACTCTTCTCTGAGCTGGGTCTCGTGCTGATGCTGCCTTTCTTATCCTCTGTCTCTCACTCTTCTCTCAGCTGGATCTCGTGCTGATGCTGCCTTTCTTGCTCCTCTGTCTCTCACTCTTCTCTCAGCTGGGTCTCGTGCTGATGCTGCCTTTCTTGCTCCTCTGTCTCTCACTCTTCTCTCAGCTGGGTCTCGTGCTGATGCTGCCTTTCTTGCTCCTCTTCTCTCACTCTTCTCTCAGCTGTCTCGATGCTGATGCTCCTTTCTACTCCTCTGTCTCTCTCTTCTCTCAGCTGGGTCTCATGCTGATGCTGCCTTTTCCTTCCTCTGTCTCTACTCTCTCTCAGCTGGAGTCTCATGCTGATGCTTCCTTTCTTGCTCTCGTCTCTGTCTCTTCTCTCTCTCAGCTGGGTCTCATGCTGATGCTGCCTTTCTTGCTCCTCTGTCTCTTCTCTCAGCTGGGTCTCATGCTGGTGCTGCCTTTCTTGCTCCTCTGTCTCTCACTCTTCTCTCAGCTGGGTCTCGTGCTGATGCTGCCTTTCTTGCTCCTCTGTCATTCACTCTTCTCTCAGCTGGGTCTAGTGCTGATGCTGCCTTTCTTGCTCCTCTGTCTCTCACTCTTCTCTCAGCTGGGTCTCATGCTGATGCTGCCTTTCTTGCTCCTCTGTCTCTCACTCTTCTCTCAGCTGGGTCTCGTTCTGATGCTGCTTTCCTTGCTCCTCAGTCTCTCACTCTTCTCTCAGCTGAGCCTCGTGCTGATGCTGCCTTTCTTGCTCCTCTGTCTCTCACTCTTCTCTCAGCTGGGTCTCGAGCTGATGCTGCACTTTTCGTTCCTCTGCCTCTCACTCTTCTCCCGGCTGGGTCTCAGGCTGATGCTGCCTTTCTTGCTACCCTGTCTCTCACTCTTCTCTCAGCTGGGTCTCGTGCTGATGCTGCCTTTCTTGCTCCACTGTCTCTCACTCTTCTCTCAGCTGGGTCTCATGCTGATGCTGCCTTTCTTGCTCCTCTGTCTCACTCTTCTCTCAGCTGGGTCTCATGCTGATGCTGCCTTTCTTGCTCCTCTGTCTCTCACTCTTCTCTCAGCTGGGTCTCGTGCTGATGCTCCTTTCTTCCTCTCTGTCTCTCACTCTTCTCTCAGCTGGGCCTCGTGCTGATGCTGCCTTTCTTGCTCTGTCTCTCACTCTTCTCTCAGCTGCGTCTCGTGCTGATGCTGCCTTTCTGCTCTTCTGTCTCTCACTCTTCTCTCAGCTGGGTCTCATGCAGTGCTTGCCTTTCTGTTCTCTGTGTCTCTCTTCTCTCAGCTAGGTCTCATGTTGCGATGCTGCCTTTCTTCCTTCCTGTCTCTTGCTCCTCTCTCTTCTGGATCTCATGCTGATGCTGCCTTTCTTGCTCCTCTGTCTCTTCTCTCAGCTGGGTCTCATGCTGATGCTGCCTTTCTTGCTCCTCTGTCTCTCACTCTTCTCTCAGCTGGGTCTCGTGCTGATGCTGCCTTTCTTGCTCCTCTGCCTCTCACTCTTCTCAGCTGGGTCTCATGCTGATGCTGCCTTTCTTGCTACTCTGTCTCTCACTCTTCTCTCAGCTGGGTCTCGTGCTGATGCTGCCTTTCTTGCTCCTTCTCTCCTCTTCTCTCAGCTGGGTCTCATGCTGATGCTGCCTTTCTTGCTCCTCTGTCTCTCTTCTTCTCTCCAGCTGGGTCTCATGCTGATGCTGCCTTTCTTGCTCCTCTGTCTCTCACTCTTCTCTCAGCTGGGTCTCATGCTGATGCTGCCTTTCTTGCTCCTCTGTCTCTCACTCTTCTCTCAGCTGGGCCTCGTGCTGATGCTGCCTTTCTTGCTCCTCTGTCTCTCACTCTTCTCTCAGCTGGGTCTCTGCTGATGCCTTTCTTGCTCCTCTCTCTCACTCTTCTCTCAGCTGGTTCTCTTGCTGATGCCGCCTTCCTTGCTCCTCTGCCTCTCACTCTTCTCTCAGCTGGGCCTCGTGCTGATGCTGCCTTTCTTGCTCCTCTGTCTCTGTCTCTTCCCTAAGCTGGGTCTCATGCTGATGCTGCCTTTATTGCTCCTCTGAGTCTTTATCTTCTCTCCTCTGGGTCTCATGTTGATGCTGCCTTTCTTGCTCCTCTGTCTCTAACTCTTCTCTCAGCTGGGTCTCGTGCTGATGCTTCCTTTCTTGCTCCTCTACCTCTGCCTCTTACTCTTCTCTCAGTGGGGCCTTGAGCTGATGCTACATTTCTCGTTCCTCTGTCTCTCACGCTTCTCTCAGCTGGACTTCGAGCTGATGCTGCATTTCTCGTTCCTCTGTCTTTCAATCTTCTCTCAGTTGGGTCTCGTGCTGATGCTTCCTTTCTTGCTCCTCTGCCTCTGTCTCTCACTCTTCTCTCAGCTTTGTCGCATGCTGATGCTACGTTTCTTGCTCCTCTGCCTCTGTCTCTTGCTCCTTTCTCATCTGGATCTCATGATGATGCTGCCTTTCTTGCTCCCCAGTCTCTGTCTCTTCTCTCAGCTGGGTCTCATGCTGGTGCTGCCTTTCTTGCTCCTCTCTCTCTGTCTCTTGCTCCTCTCTCATCTGAATCTCATATAGATGCTGCCTTTCTTGCTCCTCTGTCTCTCGCTCTTCTCTCAGCTGGGTCTTGTGCTGGTGCTGCCTTTCTTGCTCCTCTCTCATTCACTCTTCTCTCAGCCGGGCCTTGTGCTGATGCTGCCTTTCTTGCTCCTCTGTCTCTCACTCTTCTCTGAGCTGGGTCTCGTGCTGATGCTGCCTTTCTTGTTCCTCTGTCTCTCACTCTTCTCTCAGCTGGGCCTCGAGCTGATGCTGCATTTCTCATTCCTCTGCCTCTCACTCTTCTCTCAGCTGGGTCTCGTGCTGATGCTGCCTTTCTTGCACTTCTGTCTCTCCTTCTTTTCTCAGCTGGGTCTCGTGCTGATGTTGCCTTTCTTGTTCCTCTGTCTCTAACTCATCTCTCATCTGGGTCTCATGCTGATGCTGCCTTTCTTGCTCTTCTGTCTCTCACTCCTTTCCCAGCTGGGTCTCATGCTGTTGCTGCCTTTCTTGCTCCTCTGTCTCTCACTCTTCTCTCAGCTGGGTCTCATGCTGATGCTGCCTTTATCGTTCCTCTGTGTCTTTATCTTCTCAGCAGGGACTCATGTTGATGCTTCCTTTCTGGCTTCTCAGTCTCTGTCTCTTGCACCTCTCTCTTCTGTATCTCATGCTGATGCTGCCTTTCTTACTCCTCTGTCTCTTCTCTCAGTTGGGTCCCATGTTGGTGCTGTCTTTCTTGCTTCTCTGCTTCTGTCTCTCACTCTTCTCTCAGCTGGGTCTCATGCTAATGCTGCCTTTCTTACTCCTCTGCCTCTCACTCTTCTCTCAGCTGGGCCTCGTGCTGGTACTGCCTTTCTTGCTCTTCTGTCTCTCACTCTTTTCTCAGCTGGGTCTCATACTGTTGCTGCCTTTCTTGCTCCTCTGTCTCTGTCTCTTCTCTCAGCTGGGTCTCATGCTGATGCTGCCTTTATTGCTCCTCTGTGACATTATCTTCTCTCAGCTGGGTCACATGTTGATGCTGCCTTTCTTGCTTCTCAGTCTCTGTCTCTTCTCTCTCTCTTCTGGATCTCATGCTGATGCCGCCTTTCTTGCTCCTCTGTCTCTTCTCTCAGCTGGGCCTCGTGCTGCTGCTGCCTTTCTTGCTCCTCTGTCTCTCACTCATCTCTCATCTGGGTCTCATGCTGATGCTGCCTTTCTTGCTCCTCTGTCTCTCACTCTTTTCTCAGCTGGGTCTCGTGCTGATGCTGCCTTTCTTGATACTCTGTCTCTCACTCTTCTCTCAGATGGGTCTCATACGCATGCTGCCTTTCTTGCTCCTCTGTCTGTCTCTTGCTCCTCTCTCATCTGGATCTCATACTGATGATGCCTTTCTTGCTCCTCTGATTCTCACTTTTCTCTCAGCTGGGTCTTGTGCTGATGCTGCCTTTCTTGCTCCTCTGTCATTCACTCTTCTCTCAGCTGTGCCTTGTGCTGATGCTACCTTTCTAGCTCCTCTGTCTCTCACTCTTCTCTGAGCTGGGTCTCGTGCTGATGCTGCCTTTCTTCCTTCTCAGTCTCTCTCTCTTGCTCCTCTCTCTTCAGGATCTCATGCTGATGCTGCCTTTCTTGCTCCTCTGTCTCTCACTCTTCTCTCAGATGGGCCTTGAGCTGATGCTGCATTTCTCATTCCTCTGTCTCTCACTCTTCTCTCAGCTGGACCTCGAGCTGATGCTGCATTTCTTGTTCCTCTGTCTTTCACTCTTCACTCAGCTGGGTCTCATGCTGATGCTTCCTTTCTTGCTCCTCTGCCTCTGTCTCTCACTATTCTCTCAGCTGGGTCTCTTGCTGATGCTACCTTTCTTGCTCCTCTGCCTCTGTCTCTTGCTCCTCTCTCATCTGGATCTCATGCTGATGCTGCCTTTCTTGCTCCCCTGTCTCTGTCTCTTCTCTCAGCTGGGTTTCATGCTGATGCTGCCTTTCTTGCTCCTCTATCTCTGTCTCTTGCTCCTCTCTCATCTGGATCTCATGCTCATGATGCCTTTCTTGCTCCTCCGTCTCTCACTCTTCTCTCAGCTGGGCATCAAGCTGATGCTGCCTTTCTTGCTCCTCTGTCTCTCACTCTTCTCTCAGCTGGATTTCGTGCTTATGCTGCCTTTCTTGCTCCTCTGTCTCTGACTCTTCTCTCAGCTGGGCCTCGAGCTGATGCTGCATTTCTCGTTCCTCTGCCTCTCACTCTTCTCCCAGCTGGGTCTCGTCCTGATGCTTTTTCTTACCTCTCTGTCTCTCACTCTTCTCTCAGCTGGGCCTCGTGCTGATGCTGCCTTTCTTGCTCCTCTGTCTCTCACTCTTCTCTCAGCTGGGTCTCATGCTGATGCTGCCTTTCTTGCTCCTCTGTCTCTCACTCTTCTCTCAGCTGCGTCTCGTGCTGATGCTGCCTTTCCTGCTTCTCTGTCTCTCACTCTTCCCTCAGCTGTGTCTCGTCCTTATGCTTCCTTTCTTGCCCCTCTGTCTCTCACTCTTCTCTCAGCTGGGTCTCGTGCTGATGCTGTCTTTCTTGCTCCTCTGTCTCTCACTCTTCTCTCATCTGGGTCTCATGCTGATGCTGCCTTTCTTGCTCCTCTGTCTCTCACTCTTCTCTCAGCTGGGCCTTGTGCTGATGCTGCCTTTCTTGCTCCTCTGTCTCTGTCTCTTCTCTAAGCTGGGTCTCATGCTGATGCTGCCTTTTTTGCTCCTCTGAGTCTTTATCTTCTC
Source organism: Neoceratodus forsteri (assembly GCA_016271365.2). Taxonomy (NCBI): domain Eukaryota; kingdom Metazoa; phylum Chordata; order Ceratodontiformes; family Ceratodontidae; genus Neoceratodus; species Neoceratodus forsteri. The sequence goes on from CM057456.1 coordinate 12,550,836, forward strand.
TCCTCTGGGTCTCATGTTGATGCTGCCTTTCTTGCTCCCCTGTCTCTCTCTCTTCTCTCAGCTGGACCTTGAGCTAATGCTGCATTTCTCGTTCCTCTTTCTTTCACTCTTCTCTCACTTGGGTCTCGTGCTGATGCTTCCTTTCTTGGTCCTCTGCCTCTGTCTCTCACTCTTCTCTCAGCTTTGTCTCATGCTGATGCTACGTTTCTTGCTCCTCTGCCTCTGTCGCTTGCTCCTCTCTCATCTGGATCTCATGATGATGCTACCTTTCTTCCTCCCTGTCTCTCTCTTCTCTCAGCTGGGTCTCATGCTGGTGCTGCCTTTCTTGCTCCTCTGCCTCTGTCTCTTCTCTCAGCTTGGTCTCATCCTGATGCTTCCTTTCTTACTCCTCTGTCTCTGTCTCTTGCTCCCCTCTCATCTGTATCTCATACTGATGCTGCCTTTCTTGCTCCTCTGTCTCTCACTCTTCTCTCAGCTGGGTCTCGTGCTATGCTGCCTTTCTTGCTCCTCTGTCTCTCACTCTTCTCTCAGCTGGGTCTCGTGCTGATGCTGCCATTCTTGCTCCTCTGTCTCCACTCTTCTCTCAGCTGGGTCTCATGCTGATGCTGCCTTTCTTGCTCCTCTGTCTCTCACTCTTCTCTCAGCTGGGTCTCATGCTGATGCTGCCTTTCTTGCACTTCTGTCTCTCCTTCTTTTCTCAGCTGGGTCTCGTGCTGATGTTGCCTTTCTTGTTCCTCTGTCTCTCACTCATCTCTCATCTGGGTCTCATGCTATTGCTGCCTTTCTTCCTCCTCTGCCTCTCACTCTTCTCTCAGCTGGGCCTCGTGCTGATACTGCCTTTCTTGCTCTTCTGTCTCTCACTCTTTTCTCAGCTGGGTCTCATACTGTTGCTGCCTTACTTGCTCCTCTGTCTCTGTCTCTTCTCTCAGCTGGGTCTCATGCTGATGCTGCCTTTATTGCTCCTCTGTGACATTATATTCTCTCAGCTGGGTCACATGTTGATGCTGCCTTTCTTGCTTCTCATTCTCTGTCTCTTGCTCCTCTCTCTTCTGGATCTCATGCTGATGCTGCCTTTCTTGCTCCTCTGTCTCTCACTCTTCTCTCATTTGGGTCTCGTGCTGATGCTTCCTTTCTTGCTCCTCTGTCTCTCACTCTTCTCTCAGCTGGGTCTCATGCTGATGCTGCCTTTATCGTTCCTCTGTGTCTTTATCTTCTCAGCAGGGACTCATGTTGATGCTTCCTTTCTTGCTTCTCAGTCTCTGTCTCTTGCACCTCTCTCTTCTGTATCTCATGCCGATGCTGCCTTTCTTACTCCTCTGACTCTTCTCTCAGTTGGGTCTCATGCTGGTGCTGCCTTTTTTGCTTCTCTGCTTCTGTCTCTCACTCTTCTCTCAGCTGGGTCTCACGCTGATGCTTCCTTTCTTACTCCTCTGTCTCTGTCTCTTGCTCCTCACTCTTCTGGATCTCATGCTGATGCTGTCTTTCTTGCTCCTCTCTCTCTTCTCTCAGCTGGGCCTTGTGCTGATGCTGCCTGTCTTGCTCTTCTGTCTCCCACTCTTTTCTCAGCAGGGTCTCGTGCTGCTGCTGCCTTTCTTGCTCCTCTGTCTCTCACTCATCTCTCATCTGGGTCTCATGCTGATGCTAGCTTTCTTGCTCCTCTGTCTCTCACTCTTTTCTCAGCTGTGTCTCGTGCTGATGCTGCCTTTCTTGATACTCTGTCTCTCAATCTTCTCTCAGCTGGGTCTCATACTGATGCTGCCTTTCTTGCTCCTCTGTCTCTGTCTCTTGCTCCTCTCTCATCTGGATCTCATACTGATGATGCCTTTCTTGCTCCCCTGATTCTCACTCTTCTCTCAGCTGGGTCTCATGCTGATGCTGCCTTTCTTGCTCCTCTGTCTCTCACACTTCTCTCAGCTGGGTCTCATGCTGATGCTGCCTTTCTTGCTCCTCTGTCATTCACTCTTCTCTCAGCTGGCCCTTGTGCTGATGCTGCCTTTCTTGCTCCTATGTCTCTCACTCTTCTCTGAGCTGGGTCTCGTGCTGATGCTGCCATTCTTGCTCCTCTGTCTCTCACTCTTCTCTCAGATGGGCCTCGAGCTGATGCTGCATTTCTCATTTCACTGCCTCTCACTCTTCTCTCAGCTGGGTCTCGTGCTGATGCTGCCTTTCTTGCACTTCTCTCTCTCATTCTTTTCTCAGCTGGGTCTCATGCTGATGTTGCCTTTCTTGTTCCTCTGTCTCTTACTCATCTCTCGTCTGGGTCTCATGCTGATGCTGCCTTTCTTGCTCCTCTGTCTCTCACTCTTCTCTCAGTTGGGTCTCGTGCTGATGCTTCCTTTCTTACTCCTCTGACTCTCACTCTTCTCTCAGGTGGGTCTCATGCTGATGCTGCCTTTATCGTTCCTCTGTGTCTTTATCTTCTCAGCAGGGACTCATGTTGATGCTTCCTTTCTTGCTTCTCAGTCTCTGTCTCTTGCATCTCTCTCTTCTGGATTTCATGCTGATGCTGCCTTTCTTACTCCTCTGTCTCTTCTACTAGTTGTGTCTCATGCTGGTGCTGCCTTTCTTGCTTCTCTGCTTCTGTCTCTCACTCTTCTCTCAGCTGGGTCTCATGCTGATGCTTCCTTTCTTACTCCTCTGTCTCTGTCTCTTGCTCCTCTCTCTTCTGGATTTCATGCTGTTGCTGCCTTTCTTGCTCTTCTGTCTCTTCTCTCAGCTGGGCCTCGTGCTGATGCTGACTTTCTTGCTCTTCTGTCTCTCACTCTTTTCTCAGCAGGGTCTCATACTGCTGCTGATGACTTTCTTGCTCCTCTGTCTCTCACTCATCTCTCATCTGGGTCTCGTGCTGATGCTTCATTTCTTGCTCCTCTGTCTCTCACTCTTCTTTCAGGTGGGTCTCGAGCTGATGCTGCCTTTCTTGCACTTCTGTCTCTCACTCTTTTCTCAGCTGGGTTTCATACTGTTGCTGCCTTTCTTGCTCCTCTGTCTCTATCTCTTCTCTCAGCTGGGTCTCATGCTGATGCTGCCTTTCTTCCTTCTCACTCTCTGTCTCTTGCTCCTCTCTCTTCAGGATCTCATGCTGATGCTGCTTTTCTTGCTCCTCTGTCTCTCACTCTTCTCTCTTCTGGGTCTCGTACTGATACTGCCTTTCTTGCTCCTCTTTCTCTCACTCTTTTCTCAGCCGGGTCTCGTGCTGATGCTGCCTTTCTTGATACTCTGTCTCTCACTCTTCTCTCAGCTGGGTCTCATATTGATGCTGCCTTTCTTGCTCCTCTGTCTCTGTCTCTTCTCTCAGCTGGGTCTCATGCTGATGCTGCCTTTATTGCTCCTCTGTGTCTTTATAGTGTATGGTGGAGCGTCATTCTCCACCGAAATCGATCGTTTTCCATACCTTGTAGTCAAACAGTAGTGACGATCACAGAGCAGCAGAACTATTAGTCTCACTGCACTACACACGTCACAAACCATGTCCTCGAGCATAATTTGACAGTTAGGGTTTATTCATTTGACAGTACAGGTAGCGTTAGCAGCAATGTCGGCCAGCGACCTTTCAAAGCCACTTTCTGTAGTTACTGTGCTGTTCGGTGCTGCTGCTGTGGGTTTTCAAAGTTTAAATGTTAATCTAAAACATTTCAGCGTGGCGTAAGAATGTAAATTTAGTTGTTCAGTAACCAAGTATACATTTTTGTAAGCAGCAATACAAAGTAGTGATTGTTTTTTGTCAAGCATGCGTTCCACCATACTATAAAGAAAGTGCGCGGGAGCGGTTGTGCTGGGGCTTTTTCACCTCTTTGCTTTTATGACAATGGCTTACCTCTTGGCTGCGCTCAGGTGGCCGTTGTCATGAGTGCCAACTCAGTGAAGAGGCCCTGTTGTCAACCCAGTTCATATGCTATATATCTTCTCTCAGCAGGGTCTCATGTTGATGCTGCCTTTCTTGCTCCTCTGTCTCTCACTCTTCTCTCAGCTGGTACTCGTGCTGATGCTTCCTTTCTTGCTCCTCTGCCTCTGCCTCTCACTCTTCTCTCAGCCGGGTCTCTTGCTGATTCTGCCTTTCTTCCTCCTCTGCCTCTGTCTCTTCTCTCAGCTAGGTTTCATGCTAATGCTGCTTTTCTTGCTCCTCTATCTCTGTCTCTTGCTCCTCTTTCATCTGGATCTCATGCTGATGCTGCCTTTCTTGCTCCTCTTTTTCTCACTCTTCTCTCAGCTGGGTCTCGTGCTGATGCTGCCTTTCTTGATCCTCTGTCCCTGTCTCTTCTCTCAGCTGGGTCTCATGCTGATGCTGCCTTTATTGCCCCTCTGAGTCTTTATCTTCTCTCAGCTGGGTCTCATGTTGATGCTGCCTTTCTTGCTCCTCTGTCTCTCACTCATCTCTCAGCTGGGTCTTGTGCTGATGCTTCCTTTCTTGCTCCTCTACCTCTGTCTCTCACTCTTCTCCCAGCTGGACCTCGAGCTGATGCTGCATTTCTCGTTCCTCTGTCTCTCACTCTTCTCTCAGCTAGGTCTCATGCTGATGCTACCTTCCTTGCTCCTCTGTCTCTCACTCTTCTCTCAGCTGGATCTCGTGCTGATGCTGCCTTTCTTGCTCCTCTGTCTTTCACTCTTCTCTCAGCTGGGCCTCGAGTTGATGCTGCATTTCTTTTTCCTCTGCCTCTCACTGTTCTCCCAGATGGGTCTCGGGCTGATGCTACCTTTCTTGCTCCTCTGTCCCTCACTCTTCTCTCAGCTGCGTCTCGTGCTGATGCTGTCATTTCTACTCCTCTGTCTCTCACTCTTCTCTCAGCTGGGTCACGTCCTGATGCTTCCTTTCTTACCCCTCTGTCTTTCACTCTCCTCTCAGCTGGGTCTCGTGCTGATGATGCCTTCCTTGCTTCTCTGTCTCTCACTCTTCTCTCTGCTGGGTCTCGTGCTGATGCTGCCTTTCTTGCAGCTCTGTGTCTCACTCCTCCCTCAGCTGGGTCTCGTGCTGATGCTGCCTTTCTAGCTCCTCTGTCTTTCACTGTTCTGTCATCTGGGTCTCGTGCTGATGCTGCCTTTCTTGCTCCTCTGTCTGTCACTCTTCTCTCAACTAGGCCTCGAGCTGATGCTGCATTTCTCGTTCCTCTGCCTCTCACTCTTCTGTCAGCTGGGCCTCGTGCAGATGCTGCCTTTCTTGATCTTCTGTCTCTCACTCTTTTCACAGCTGGGTCTCATGCTGATGCTGCCTTTCTTGCTCCTCTGTCTCTTGCTCTTCTCTCAGCTGGGTCTCGTGCTGATGCTGCCTTTCTTGCACCTCTGTCTCTGTCTCTTCTCTCAGCTGGGTCTCATGCTGATGCTGCCTTTATTGCTCCTCTGAGTCTTTATCTTCTCTCAGCTGGGTCTCATGTTCATGATGCTTTTCTTGCATCTCTGTCTCTCACTCTTCTCTCAAATGGGTCTCGAGCTGATGCTTCCTTTCTTGCTCCTCTACATCTGTCTCTCACTCTTCTCTCAGCTGGGCCTCTAGCTGATGCTGCATTTCTTGTTCCTCTGTCTTTCACTCTTCACTCAGCTGGGTCTCATGCTGATGCTTCCTTTCTTGCTCCTCTGCCTCTGTCTCTCACTCTTCTCTCAGCTGGGTCTCTTGCTGATGCTACCTTTCTTGCTCCTCTGCCTCTTTCTCTTGCTCCTCTCTCATCTGGATCTCATGCTGATGCTGACTTTCTTGCTCCCCTGTCTCTGTCTCTTCTATCAGATGGGTTTCATGCTGATGCTACTTTTCTTGCTCCTCTATCTCTGTCTCTTGCTCCTCTCTCATCTGGATCTCATGCTCATGATGCCTTTCTTGCTCCTCCGTCTCTCACTCTTCTCTCAGCTGGGCATCGAGCTGATGCTGCCTTTCTTGCTCCACTGTCTCTGACTCTTCTCTCAGCTGGGCCTCGAGCTGATGCTGCATTTCTCGTTCCTCTGCCTCTCACTCTTCTCCCTGCTGGGTCTCATGCTGATGCTGCCTTTCTTGCTCCTCTGTCTCTCACTCTTCTCTCAGCTGGGTCTCATGCTAATGCTGCCTTTCTTGCTCCTCTGTCTCTCACTCTTCTCTCAGCAGGGTCTCTAGCTGATGCCGCCTTCCTTGCTCCTCTGCCTCTCACTCTTCTCTCAGCTGCATCTCGTGCTGATGTTGCCTTTCCTACTTCTCTGTCTCTCACTCTTCCCTCAGCTGTGTCTCGTCCTGATGCTTCCTTTCTTACCCCTCTGTCTCTCACTCTTCTCTTAGCTGGGACTCGTACTGATGCTGCCTTTCTTGCTCCTCTGTCTCTGTCTCTTCTCTAAGCTGGGTTTCATGCTGATGCTGCCTTTATTGCCCCTCTGAGCCTTTATCTTCTCTCCTATGGGTCTCATGTTGATGCTGCCTTTCTTGCTCCTCTGTCTCTCACTCTTCTCTCAGCTGGGTCTCGTGCTGATGCTTCCTTTCTTGCTCCTCTACCTCTGCCTCTTACTCTTCTCTCAGCTGGGCCTCGAGCTGATGCTGCATTTCTCACTCCTCTGTCTCTCTCTCTTCTCTCAGCTGGGTCCCATGCTGATGCTGCATTTCTCGTTCCTCTGTCTCTCACTCTTCTCTCAGCTTGGTCTCATGCTGATTCTACCTTTCTTGCTCCTCTGCCTCTGTCTCTTGCTCCTCTCTCATCTGGATCTCATGATGATGCTGCCTTTCTTGCTCCCCAGTCTCTGTCTCTTCTCTCAGCTGGGTCTCATGCTGGTGCTGCCATTCTTGCTCCTCTGCCTCTGTCTCCCACTCTTCTCTCAGCTGGGTCTCATGCTGATGCTGCCTTTCTTGCTCCTCTGCCTCTGTCTCTTCTCTCAGCTGTGTCTCATGCTGATGCTTCCTTTCTTACTCCTCTGTCTCTCACTCTTCTATCAGCTGGGCCTCGAGCTGATGCTGCATTTCTCGTTCCTCTGCCTCTCACTCTTCTCTCAGCTGGGTCTCATGCTGATGCTGCCTTTCTTGCACTTCTGTCTCTCCTTCTTTTCTCAGCTGGGTCTCGTGCTGATGTCGCCTTTCTTGTTCCTCTGTCTCTCACTCATCTCTCGTCTGGGTCTCATGCTGATGCTACCTTTCTTGCTCCTCTGTCTCTCACTCTTTTCTCAGCTGGGCCTCGTGCTGATGCTGCCCTTCTTGCTCTTCTGTCTCTCACTCTTTTCTCAGCTGGGTCTCATACTGTTGCTGCCTTTCTTGCTCCTCTGTCTCTGTCTCTTCTCTCAGCTGGGTCTCATGCTGATGCTGCTTTTCTTCCTTCTTTGTCTCTGTCTCTTGCTCCTCTCTCTTTAGGATCTCATGCTGATGCTGCCTTTCTTGCTCCTCTGTCTCTCACTCTTCTCTAAGTTGGGTCTCATGCTGATGCTTCCTTTCTTGCTCCTCTGTCTCTCACTCTTCTCTCAGCTGGGTGTCATGCTGATGCTGCCTTTATCGTTCCTCTGTGTCTTTATCTTCTCAGCAGAGACTCATGTTGATGCTTCCTTTCTTGCTTCTCAGTCTCTGTCTCTTGCATCTCTCTCTTCTGGATTTCATGCTGATTCTGCCTTTCTTACTTCTCTGTCTCTTCTCTCAGTTGGGTCTCATGCTGGTGCTGCCTTTCTTGCTTCTCAGCTTCAGTCTCTCACTCTTCTCTCAGCTGGGTCTCATGCTAATGCTTCCTTTCTTACTCCTCTGTCTCTGTCTCTTGCTCCTCACTCTTCTGGATCTCATGCTGATGCTGCCTTTCTTGCTCTTCTGTCTCTTCTCTCAGCTGGGCGTCATGCTGACTGCCTTTCTTGCTCTTCTGTCTCTCACTCTTTTCTCAGCAGGGTCTCGTGCTGCTGCTGCTGACTTTCTTGCTCCTTTGTCTCTCACTCATCTCTCATCTGGGTCTCGTGCTGATGCTGCCTTTCTTGCTCCTCTGTCTCTCACTCTTCTGTCAGCTTGATCTCGTGCATTACGCACGTCACAAACCATGTTCTCGAGCATAATTTGACAGTTAGGGTTTATTCATTTGACAGTACAGATAGCGTTAGCAGCAATGTCGGCCACGGTACTTTCAAAGCCACTTTCTGTGAATTACTGTGCTTCTGTTCGATTGCTGCTGTGAGTTTTCAAAGTTTAAATGTTAATCTAAACATTTCAGCGTGAGCGTAATGAATGTAAATTTAAGTTGTTCAGTATCCAAGTAAACATTTTGTAAGCAGCAATACCAAAGTAGTGATTGTTTTTTTGTCCAGAAAATGCCCGTTTCCACCATACACTATAAGAAAAGTGCATGGGAATGGTTGACAACAGGGCTTCTTCCACCTCTTCGCTATGACGGCTTACCTCTTTCGAGCTGCGTCTTGAGGTGGCCGTTGTCATAGTCTCCAACTAATGGAAGAATAGCACTTTATCAACATTCATGCACTATCCTATATATCTTCTCAGCTGGGTCTCATGTTGATGCTGCCTTTCTTGCTCCTGTGTCTCTCACTCTTCTCTCAGCTGGGACTCGTGCTGATGCTTCTTTTCTTGATCCTCTTCCTCTGTCTCTCACTCTTCCCTCAGCTGGGTCACGTGTTGATGCTGCCTTTCTTACTCCCCTATCTCTCATTCTTCTGTCAGCTGGGTCTCATACTCATACTGCCTTACTTGCTCCTCTGTCTCTCACTCTTCTGTCAGCTTGATCTTGTGCTGATGCTGCCTTTCTTGCTGCTCTGTCTCTCACTCTTTTCTCAGCTGAGTCTCGTGCTGATGCTGCCTTTCTTGATACTCTGTCTCTCACTCTTCTCTCAGCTGGGTCTCATACTGATGCTGCCTTTCTTGCTCCTCTGTCTCTGTCTCTTCTCCCGCTGGGCCTCATGCTGATGCAGCCTTTCTTGCTCTTCTGTCTCTCACTCTTTTCTCAGCTGGGTCTCGTGCTGATGCTGCCTTTCTTGCTCCTCTGTCTCGCACTCTTCTCTCATCTGGGCCTTGAGCTGATGCTGCATTTCTCGTTCCTCTGTCTGTCACTCTTCTCTCAGCTGGGTCTCGTGCTGATGCTGCCTTTCTTCCTCTTCTGTCTCACACTCTTTTCTCAGCTGGGTCTATTGCTGATGCTGCTTTTCTTGCTCCTCTGTATATCATTCATCTCTCATCTGTGTCTCGTGCTGATGCTGCCTTTCTTGCTCCTCTGTCTGTCACTCTTCTCTCAGCTTGGCCTCGTCCTGATGCTGCCTTTCTTGCTCCTCTGTCTCACACTCTTCTCTCAGCTGGACCTCGACCTAATGCAGCATTTCTCGTTCCTCTGCCTCTCACTCTTCTCTCACCTGGGTCTCGTGCTGATGCTGCCTTTCTTGCTCTTCTGTCTCTCACTCTTTTGTCAGCTGTTTCTCATGCTGATGCTGCCTTTCTTGCACCTCTGTCTCTCACTCATATCTCATCTTGGTCTCATGCTGATACTTCCTTTCTTGCTCCTCTGACTCTGTCTCTCACTCTTCTCTCACCTGGGTGTCATGCTGATGCTGCCTTTCTAGCTCCTCTGTCTCTGTCTCTTCTCTGAGCTAGGTCTCATGCTGATGCAGTCTTTATTGCTCCGCTGTGACTTTATCTTCTCTCAGCTGTCTCTCATGTTGATGCTGCCTTTCTTGCTCAACTGCATCTCCACTCTTCTCTCAGCCAGGTCTCGTGCTGCGCTTTTCCTTTCTTGATTCTCTTCCTCTGTCTCTCACTCTTCTCTTGGCTGGGTCTCATGTTGATGCTGCCTTTCTGGCTCCTCTGCCTCTCACTCTTCTCTCAGCTGGGTCTCGTGCTGATGCTTCCTTTCTTGATCCTCTTCCTCTGTCTCTCACTCTTCTCTCAGCTGGGTCTCATGTTGATGCTGCCTTTCTTGCTCCTCTGTCTCCGTCTCTTCTCTCAGCTGGGTCTCAGGCTGATGCTGGCTTTATTGCTCCTCTGTGTCTTTATCTTCTCTCAGCTGGGTCTCATGTTGATGCTTCCACTCTTCCTCCTCTGTCTCTGTCTCTTGCTCCTCTCTCTTCCAGATCTCATGCTGATGCTGCCTTTCTTGCTCCTCTGCTTCTGTCTTTCACTCTTCTCTCAGCTGGGTCTCATGCTGATGCTGCCTTCCTTGCTCCTCTGCCTCTGTCTCCCACTCTTCTCTTAGCTGGGTCTCAGGCTAGTGCTGCCTTTCTTGCTCCTCTGCCTCTGTCTCTTCTCTCAGCAGGGTCTCATGCTAGTGCTGCCTTTCTTGCTCCTCTGCCTCTGTCTCCCACTCTTCTCTTCGCTGTGTCTCATGCTGAGTACTGCCATTCTTGCTCCTCTGCCTCTGTCTCTTCTCTCAGCTGGGTCTCATGGGCGATGCTACTTTTCTTGCTCCTTTATCTCTGTCTCTTGCTCTTCTCTCATCTGGATCTCATGCTCATGCTGCCTTAATTGCTCCTCTGTCTCTCACTCTTCTCTCAGCTGGGCCTCATGCTGATGCTGTCTTTCTTGCTCCTCTGTCTCTCACTCTTCTCTCAGCTGGGACTCGTGCTGATGCTGCCTTTCTTGCACCTCTGTCTCTCACTCTTCTCTCTGCTAGGCCTCGTGCTGATGCTGCCTTTCTTGCTCCTCTGTCTCTCACTCTTCTCTCAGCTTGGTCACGTTTTGATGCTACCTTTCTTGCTTCTCTGTCTCTCACGCTTCTCTCAGCTGGGTCTCATGCTGATGCTACTTTTCTTGCTCCTTTGTCTCTCACTCTTCTCTCAACTGGGTCTCATGCTGATGCTGCCTTTCTTGCTCCTCTGTCTCTCACTCTTCTCTCAGCTGGGTCTCATGCTGATGATGCCTTCCTTGCTCCTCTTTTTCTGTCTCTTGCTCCCCTCTCATCTGGATCTCATGCTGATGCTGCCTTTCCTGCTCCTCTGTCTGCCGCACTTCTCTCAGCTGGGCCTCGTGCTCATGCTGCCTTTCTCGCTCCTCTACCTCTCACTCTTCTCTCAGCTGGGTCTCATGCTGATGCTGCCTTCCTTGCTCCTCTGTCTCTCACTCTTCTCTCAGCTGGGTCTCATGGTGATGCTGCCTTCCATGCTCCTCTGTCTCTTACTCTTCTCTCAGCTGGGTCTCGTGCTGATGCCTCCTTTCTTGCTCCTCTTTTTCTGTCTCTTACTCCACTCTCGTCTGGATCTCATGCTGATGATGCCTTTCTTGCTCCTCTGTCTCTCACTCTTCTCTCAGCTGGTTCTCGTGCTGATGCTTCCTTTCTTGCTCCTCTGTCTCTGTCTCTTCTCTCAGCTGGGTCTCATGCTGATGCTGCCTTTATTGCTCCTCTGAGTCTTTATCTTCTCTCTGCTGGGTCTCAGGTTGATACTGCCTTTCTTGCTCCTCTACCTCTGTCTCTCACTCTTCTCTCTGCTGGGCCTCATGCTGATGCTGCCTTTCATGCTCCTCTGTCTCTCACTCTTCTCTCAGCTGAACCTCGAGCTGATGCTGCATTTCTCGTTCCTCTGTCTTTCCCTCTTCTCTCAGCTGGGTCTCGTGCTGATGCTTCCTTTCTTGCTCCTCTGCCTCTGTCTCTCTCTTCTCTCAGCTAGGTCTCATGCTGATGCTACCTTTCCTGCTCCTCTGCCTCTGTCTCTTGCACCTCTCTCATCTGGATCTCATGCTGATGCTGCCATTCTTGCTTCCCTGTCTCTGTCTCTTCTCTCAGCTGGGTCTCATGCTGGTGCTGCCTTTTTTGTTCCTCTGCCTCTGTCTCCCATTCTTCTCTCAGCTGGGTCTCATGCTGATGCTGCCTTTCTTGCTCCACTGCCTCTGTCTCTTCTCTCAGCCTGGTCTCATGCTGATGCTACTTTTCTTGCTCCTCTATCATCTGGATCTCATACTGATGCTGCCTTTCTTGCTCCTCTGTCTCTCACTCTTGTCTCAGCTGGGTCTCGTGCTGATGCTGCCTTTCTTGCTCCTCTGTCCCTCATTCTTCTCTCAGCTAGGTCTCGTGCTGATGTTGCCTTTCTTGCTCCTCTGTCACTCACTCTTCTCTCAGCTGGGCCTTGTGCTGATGCTGCCTTTCTTGCTCCTCTGCCTCTCACTCTTCTCTGAGCTGGGTCTCGTGCTGATGCTGCCTTTCTTGCTCTTCTGTCTCTCACTCTTCTTTCAGCTGGGTCTCATGTTGATGATGCCTTTCTTGCTCCTCTGTCTCTCACTCTTCTCTTCGCTGGGTCTCGTGCTGATGCTGCCTTTTTTGCTCCTCTGTGACTCACTCCTCTCTCAGCTGGGTCTCGTGCTGATGCTGCCTTTCTTGCTCCTCTGTCTCTCACTCTTCTGTCATCTGAGTCTCGTGCTGATGCTGCCTATCTTGCTCCTCTGTCTCTCACTCTTCTCTCGGCTGGGCCTCAAGCAGATGCTGCATTTCTCGTTCCTCTGCCTCTCACTCTTCTGTCAGCAGGGCCTCGTGCTGATGCTCCCTTTCTTGCTCTTCTGTCTCTCACTCTTTTCTCAGCTGGGTCTCATACTGATGCTGCCTTTCTTGCTCCTCTGTCTCTCACTTTTCTCTGAGTTGGGTCTCGTGCTGATGCTGCCTTTCTTGCTCCTCTGTCCCTCATTCTTCTCTCAGCTTGCTCTCGTGCTGATGCTACCTTTCTTGCTCCTCTGTCACTCACTCTTGTCTTAGCTGGGTCTCGTGCTGATGCTGCCTTTTTTGCTCCTCTGTCTCTCACTCTCCTCTCAGCTGGGTCTCGTACTGATACTGCCTTTCTTCCTCCTCTGTTCTCTCACTCTTCTGAAAGCTTGACCTCGTGCTGATGCTGCCTTTCTTGCTCCTCTGTCTCTCACTCATCTCTCATCTGGGTCTCATGCTGATGCTTCCCTTCTTGCTCCTCTGCCTCTGTCTCTCACTCTTCTCTCTGCTGGGTCTCATGCTGATGCTGCCTTTCTTGCTCCTCTGTCTCTCACTCTTCTCTCATCTGGGCCTTGAGCTGATGCTGCATTTCTCATTCCTCTGTCTGTCACTCTTCTCTCAGCTGGCTCTCGTGCTGATGCTGCCTTTCTTGCTCCTCTGTCTCACACTCTTCTCTCAGCTGGGCCTCGACCTAATGCAGCATTTCTCGTTCCTCTGCCTCTCACTCTTCTCTCACCTGGGTCTCATGCTGATGCTGTCTTTCTTGCTCTTCTGTCTCTCACTCTTTTGTCAGCTGTTTCTCGTGCTGATGCTGCCTTTTTTGCACCTCTGTCTCTCACTCATATCTCATCTTGGTCTCATGCTGATACTTCCTTTCTTGCTCCTCTGACTCTGTCTCTCACTCTTCTCTCACCTGGGTGTCATGCTGATGCTGCCTTTCTAGCTCCTCTGTCTCTGTCTCTTCTCTGAGCTAGGTCTCATGCTGATGCTGTCTTTATTGCTCCTCTGTGACTTTATCCTCTCTCAGCTGTGTCTCATGTTGATGCTGCCTTTCTTGCTCAACTGTCTCTCACTCTTCTCTCAGCTGGGTCTCATTTTGATGCTGCCTTTCTTGCTCCTCTGCCTCTCACTCTTCTCTCAGCTGGGTCTCGTGCTGATGCTTCCTTTCTTGATTCTTTCCTCTGTCTCTCACTCTTCTCTCAGCTGGGTCTCATGTTGATGCTGCCTTTCTTGCTCCTCTGTCTCCGACTCTTCTCTCAGCTGGGTCTCAGGCTGATGCTGGCTTTATTGTTCCTCTGTGTCTTTATCTTCTCTCAGCTGGGTCTCATGTTGATGCTTCCACTCTTCCTCCTCTGTCTCTGTCTCTTGCTCCTCTCTCTTCCGGATCTCATGCTGATGCTGCCTTTCTTGCTCCTCTGCTTCTGTCTCTCACTCTTCTCTCAGCTGGGTCTCATGCTGATGCTGCCTTCCTTGCTTCTCTGCCTCAGTCTCCCACTCTTCTCTTAGCTGGGTCTCATGCTGATGCTACCTTTCTTGCTCCTCTGCCTCTGTCTCTTCTCTCAGCAGGGTCTCATGCTGGTGCTGCCTTTCTTGCTCCTCTGCCTCTGTCTCCCACTCTTCTCTTCGCTGGGTCTCATGCTGATGCTGCCTTTCTTGCTCCTCTGCCTCTGTCTCTTCTCTCAGCTGGGTCTCATGGTGATGCTACTTTTCTTGCTCCTCTATCTCTGTCTCTTGCTCCTCTCTCATCTGGATCTCATGCTCATGCTGCCTTAATTGCTCCTCTGTCTCTCACTCTTCTCTCAGCTGGGTCTCATGCTGATGCTGTCTTTCTTGCTCCTCTGTCTCTCACTCTTCTCTCAGCTGGGTCTCGTGCTGATGCTGCCTTTCTTGCACCTCTGTCTCTCACTCTTCTCTCTGCTGGGCCTCGTGCTGATGCTGCCTTTCTTGCTCCTCTGTCTGTCACTCTTCTCTCAGCTTGGTCACGTTTTGATGCTACCTTTCTTACTTCTCTGTCTCTCACTCTTCTCTCAGCTGGGTCTCATGCTTATGCTACTTTTCTTGCTCCTTTGTCTCTCACTCTTCTCTCAGCTGGGTCTCATGCTGATGCTGCCTTTCTTGCTCCTCTGTCTCTCACTCTTCTCTCAGCTGGGTCTCGTGCTGATGCTGCCTTTCATGCTCCTCTGTCTCTCACTCTTCTCTCAGCTGGGTCTCATGCTGATGCTGCCTTTCTTGCTCCTCTGTCTCTTACTCTTCTCTCACCTGGGTCTCGTACTGATGCCTCCATTCTTGCTCCTCTTTTTCTGTCTCTTACTCCTCTCTCATCTGGATCGCATGCTGATTCTGCCTTTCTTGCTCCTCTGCCTCTCACTCTTCTCTCAGCTGGTTCTCATGCTGATGCTACCTTTGTTGCTTCTCTATCTCTTACTCTTCTCTCAGCCTGGTCTCGTGCTGATGCTGCTTTTCTTGCTCCTCTGTCTCTCTCTCTCTTCTCTCAGCTGGACCTCGTGCTGATGCTGCCTTTCTCGCTCCTCTGCCTCTCACTCTTCTCTCAGCTGGGTCTCATGCTGATGCTGCCTTCCTTGCTCCTCTGTCTTTCACTCTTCTCTCAGCTGGGTCCCATGCTGATGCTTCCTTTCTTGCTCCTCTTTTTCTGTCTCTTACTCCTCTCTCATCTGTATCTCATGCTGATGCTGCCTTTCTTGCTCCTCTGTCTCTCACTCTTCTGTCATCTGGGTCTCGTGCTGATGCTGCCTTTCTTGCGCCTGTGTCTCTCACTCTTCTCTCAGCTGTACCTCGAGCTGATGCTGCACTTCTCGCTCCTCTGCCTCTCACTCTTCTGTCAGCTTGGCCTCCATGCTGATGCTGCCTTCCTTGCTCCTCTGTCTCTCACTCTTCTGTCATCTGAGTTTCATGCTGATGCTGCCTATATTGCTCCTCTGTCTCTCACTCTTCTCTCGGCTGGGCCTCGAGCTGATGCTGCATTTCTCATTCCTCTGCCTCCCACTCTTCTGTCAGCAGGGCCTCGTGCTGATGCTGCCTTTCTTCCTCCTCCTCTGTCTCTCACTCTTCTCTGAGTTGGGTCTCGTGCTGATGCTGCCTTTCTTGCTCCTCTGTCCCTCATTCTTCTCTCAGATAGGTCTCGTGCTGATGCTGCCTTTCTTGCTCCTCTGTCACTACACTCTTCTCTCAGCTGGGTCTCGTGCTGATGCTGCCTTTTTTGCTCCTCTGTCTCTCACTCTCCTCTCAGCTGGGTCTCGTACTGATACTGCCTTTCTTCCTCCTCTGTCTCTCACTCTTCTGTCAGCTTGATCTCGTGCTGATGCTGCCTTTCTTGCTCCTCTGTCTCCCACTCTTCT
The DNA here is from genome assembly GCA_016271365.2 of Neoceratodus forsteri. NCBI lineage: Eukaryota > Metazoa > Chordata > Ceratodontiformes > Ceratodontidae > Neoceratodus > Neoceratodus forsteri. The sequence goes on from CM057456.1 coordinate 12,566,503, forward strand.
CTCAGCTTGGCTTCATGCTGATGCTGCATTTCTTGCTCCTCTGTCTCACACTCTTCTCTCAGCTGGGCCTCGACCTAATTTAGCATTTCTCGTTCCTCTGCCTCTCACTCTTCTCTCACCTGGGTCTCGTGCTGATGCTGCCTTTCTTGCTCTTCTATCTCTCACTCTTTTGTCAGCTGTGTCTCGTGCTGATGCTGCTCTTCTCTGAGCTGGGTCTCAGGCTGATGCTGTCTTTATTGCTCCTCTGTGACATTATCTTCTCTCAGCTGGGTCTCATGTTGATGCTGCCTTTCTTGCTCCTCTGTCTCCTTCTCTTCTCTCAGCTGGGTCTCAGGCTGATGCTGGCTTTATTGTTCCTCTGTGTCTTTATCTTCTCTCAGCTGGGTCTCATGTTGATGCTTCCACTCTTCCTCCTCTGTCTCTGTCTCTTGCTCCTCTCTCTTCCGGATCTCATGCTGGTGCTGCCTTTCTTGCTCCTCTGCCTCTGTCTCCCACTCTTCTCTTAGGTGGGTCTCATGTTGATGCTGCCTTTCTTGCTCCTCTGCCTCTGTCTCTTCTCTCAGCTGGGTCTCATGCTGGTGCTGCCTTTCTTGCTTGTCTGCCTCTGTCTCCCACTCTTCTCTTAGGTGGGTCTCATGCTGATGCTGCCTTTCTTGCTCCTCTGCCTCTGTCTCTTCTCTCAGCTGGGTCTCATGCTGATGCTGCCTTTCTTGCTCCTCTGCCTCTGTCTCTTCTCTCAGCTGGATCTCATGGTGATGCTACTTTTCTTGCTCCTCTATCTCTGTCTCTTGCTCCTCTCTCATCTGGATCTCATGCTCATGCTGCCTTTCTTGCTCCTCTGTCTCTCATTCTTCTATCAGCTGGTTCTCATGCTGATGCTGTCTTTCTTGCTCCTCTGTCTCTCACTCTTCTCTCAGCTGGGTCTCGTGCTGATGCTGCCTTTCTTGCTCCTCTGTCTCTCATTCTTCTCTCAGCTGGGTCACGTTTTGATGCTACCTTAATTGCTCCTCTGTCTCTCACTCTTCTCTCAGCTGGGTCTCATGCTGATGCTACTTTTCTTGCTCCTCTATCTCTGTATGTTACTCCTCTCTCATCTGGATCTCATGCTCATGCTGCCTTTCTTGCTCCTCTGTCTCTCACTCTTCTCTCAGCTGGGTCTCATGCTGATGCTGTTTTTCTTGCTCCTCTGTCTCTCACTCTTCTCTCAGCTGGGTCTCGTGCTGATGCTGCCTTTCTTGCTCCTCTGTCTCTCACTCTTCTCTCAGCTGGGTCACGTTTTGATGCTACCTTTCTTGCTCCTCTGTCTCTCACTCTTCTCTCATCTCTCATCTGGGTCTCATTCTGATGCTGCATTTCTCATTCCTCTGCCTCTCACTCTTCTCTCAGCTGGGTCTCGTGCTGATGCTGCCTTTCTTGCTCTTCTTTCTGTCACTCTTTTCTCAGCTGGGTCTCATACTGTTGCTGCCTTTCTTGCTCCTCTTTCTCTCACTCATCTCTGATCTGGGTCTCGTACTGATGCTTCCTTTCTTGCTCCTCTGCCTCTGTCTCTCACTCTTCTCTCAGCTGGGTCTCATGCTGATGCTGCCTTTCTTGCTCCTCTGTCTCTTCTTTCAGCTGGGTCTCATGCTGATGCTGCCTTTATTGCTCCTCTGTGACTTTATCTTCTCTCAGCTGGGTCTCATGTTGATGCTTCCTTTCTTGCTTCTCTGTCTCTGTCTCTTGCTCCTCTCTCTTCTGGAGCTCATGCTGATGCTGCCTTTCTTGCTCCTCTGTCTTTCACTCTTCTCTCATCTGGTTCTCGTGCTGATGCTTCCTTTCTTGCTCCTCTGTCTCTCACTCTTCTCTCAGCTGGGTCTCATGCTGATGCTGCCTTTATCGTTCCTCTGTGTCTTTATCTTCTCTCAGCTGGGACTCGTGTTGATGCTTCCTTTCTTGCTTCTCTGTCTCTGTCTCTTGCTCCTCTCTCTTCTGGAGCTCATGCTGATGCTGCCTTTCTTGCTCCTCTGTCTCTTCTCTCAGTTGTGTCTCATGCTGGTGCTGCCTTTCTTGCTCCTCTGCTTCTTTCTCTCACTCTTCTCTCAGCTGGGTCTCATGCTGATGCTTCCTTTCTTACTCCTCTGTCTCTGTCTCTTGCTCCTCTCTCTTCTGGATCTCATGCTGATGCTGCCTTTCTTGCTCCTCTGCCTCTGTCTCTTCTCTCAGCTGGGTCTCATGCTGATGCTACTTTTCTTGCTCCTCTATCCTTGTCTCTTGCTCCTCTCTCATCTGGATCTCATGCTGATGCTGCCTTTCTTGCTCCTCTGTCTCTCACTCTTCTCTCAGCTGGGTCTCGTGCTGATGTTGCCTTTCTTGCTCCTCTGTCTCTCACTCTTCTCTCAGCTGGATCTCATGCTGATGCTTTCTTTCTTGCTCCTCTTTTTCTGTCTCTTGCTCCTCTCTCGTCTGGATCTCATGCTGATGCTGCCTTTCTTGCTCCTCTGTCTCTCACTCTTCTCTCAGCTGGTTCTCGTGCTGATGCTTCCTTTCTTGCTCCTCTGTCTCTCACTCTTCTCTCAGCTGGGTCTCATGCTGATGCTGCCTTTCTTGCTCCTCTGCCTCTGTCTCTTCTCTCAGCTGGGTCTCATGCTGATGCTACTTTTCTTGCTCCTCTATCCTTGTCTCTTGCTCCTTTCTCATCTGGGTCTCATGCTGATGCTGCCTTTCTTGCTCCTCTGTCTCTTACTCATCTCTCAGCTGGGTCTCGTGCTGATGCTGCCTTTCTTGCTCCTCTGTCTCTCACTCTTCTCTCTGCTGGGTCTCATGCTGATGCTACTTTTCTTGCTCCTCTATCCTTGTCTCTTGCTCCTCTCTCATCTGGATCTCATGCTGATGCTGCCTTTCTTGCTCCTCTGTCTCTCACTCTTCTCTCAGCTGGGTCTCGTGCTGATGTTGCCTTTCTTGCTCCTCTGTCTCTCACTCTTCTCTCAGCTGGATCTCATGCTGATGCTTTCTTTCTTGCTCCTCTTTTTCTGTCTCTTGCTCCTCTCTCGTCTGGATCTCATGCTGATGCTGCCTTTCTTGCTCCTCTGTCTCTCACTCTTCTCTCAGCTGGTTCTCGTGCTGATGCTTCCTTTCTTGCTCCTCTGTCTCTCACTCTTCTCTCAGCTGGGTCTCATGCTGATGCTGCCTTTCTTGCTCCTCTGCCTCTGTCTCTTCTCTCAGCTGGGTCTCATGCTGATGCTACTTTTCTTGCTCCTCTATACTTGTCTCTTGCTCCTTTCTCATCTGGGTCTCATGCTGATGCTGCCTTTCTTGCTCCTCTGTCTCTTACTCATCTCTCAGCTGGGTCTCGTGCTGATGCTGCCTTTCTTGCTCCTCTGTCTCTCACTCTTCTCTCTGCTGGGTCTCTTACTGATGCTGCCTTTATTGCTCTTCTGTCTCTCACTCTTCTCTCAGCTGGGTCTTGTGCTTATGCTGCCTTTCTTTCTCCTCTCTCTCTCACTCTTCTCTCAGCTGGGTCTCATGCTGATGCTTCCTTTCTTGCTCCTCTTTTTCTGTCTCTTGCTCCCCTCTCATCTGGATCTCATGCTGATGCTGCCTTTCTTGCTCCTCTATCTCTTCTCTCAGCTGGGTCTCATGTTGATACTGCCTTTCTTGCTCCTCTGTCTCTGTCTCTTCTCTCAGCTGTATCTCATGCTGATGCTGCCTTTATTGCTCCTGTGTTTCTCACTCTTCTCTCAGCTGGGTCTCATGTTGATGCTTCCTTCTTGCTCCTCTGTCTCTCTCTCTTGCTCCTCTCTCTTCTGGATCTCATGCTGCTGCTGCTTTTCTTGCTCCTCTGCCTCTGTCTCTTCTGTCAGCTGGGTCTCATGCTGATGCTACCTTTCTTGCTCCTCTATCTCTGTCTCTTGCTCCTCTTTCATCAGGATCTCATGCTGTCACTATCTTTCTGTCTCCACTCTCTCTCTCTTTCTCTCTCTCTCTCTCTCATTCACTCATTCCCCAGTTTCTGCCTTTGTCCTCTGCAGCTCCACTGCTGCCTTTGCCTTAACCAGGGTGAACTCCAACTGCATCATTCTGTATCCAATCTGCTTGCACAGCTGCCTCAGTTATAAGCCCTGGATCATTTGCTCTCACCCCATCCCCATCTCACAACTTTGGGGTGTTTGGCCATGGTGTCTTAGCTCAAGTAACTTATAATAATGATTTAAAGATTTTTTTTTAATAACTCTTGCAGTGTGTGCACCATTTTTGTTGTTTTTTAGTGCCCACTTTTGCACTGCTTCCCTGATCATTTTTTCAAAGAGGTCTATGAGGCCTGCTCATGGCTAGCCATCCTTGAAGACAAGCAGTCTCCTTTTGCACAGCTTAAAGTGTGCCAGCTTCAGTTTTTTGTGTGGCCCAGACCTAGTGTCTTCTAGCTATCTGCACTTACTTACAACAAAATAAAAATGGCAATGCATACAGTATCCAGTTTTTGTATACCCTGTTCTATGACTAGACAGATAACCTTTTTATTGACAGTCTATCTCAGATTCCAACCACTGCCAACTAGTTTGTCACAGAATGGTTCTCTCCCAGTACTTCACCTGGTTTCATGATCAATGCTTCTGAGATGTGTACTAGATTTATGGCTAGAGGCTATGGTGCTGATACGGTGAATAAAGCATATGGTGAAGCCCTAGGAAAAGATAGGAAGGAGCTTCTTACAGTAAAATAGCATGAAAAAGATACCTCTAGGATGAATTTTATTACAAAATACACCAGGCACACACTGGACATAGAACAAGTTTTAAATGACAACTGGAACATTTTAGGATCAGAACCATTGCTTAGAGCAAGTGTACAAGAAAGGCCTAGAATGGTATACAAACGTGGACAGAATTTAAAGGATAACTTGGTCCACAGTTATCAAGCTCGAGTAGCTCCTTGTGTGCCTGATGGTAATTGGTTGCCATCATTGCCATATGGTAATTTTCATTGTGGCAATTGCAAATTGTGTACTTCAATTCTAAAAACCAACACATTCACCACAGTTAATAGTACAAATGTGTATAAGATAAATCACTTATTTAACTGTAGTACAAACAGCTTGGTGTATTTGGCAACCTGTGAGTGTTCTGCATTTTTATGTTGGCAAGACAACAAGACCTTTTAAGGTCAGGATAGGTGAACACCTGAGGTCAATTCAGGCTGAAGATCCTTCAAATGCACTAGTTAACCATTGTAGAATAGCAAGAAACACTGGTCATACCTTTAAATTCTGTGCGATATAGGAGGTAACAGTGGGGCGAAGAGGTGGGAACCACAAAGATAAACTTAAATATAGAGAATCATTCTGGATATTCACATTAGGGGCATTGGTTGCACCAGGCCTCAATGATAGAATTGAGCTGTTGGCTTGCATTATTAAATAAAATGTTGAGTTAAAAAGAAAATGCAGGACCAGGATAGGTAACAGTATGTGGCCAGTACAAATGATGTGATAGTTTTATTAGACAGGTGATTGTACTTTGACAGTGTTTATTTTTCTTGTCCTTATGTCCCTAATGACATGTGTTGTACCACCATGTTCCTGAAAGCTTTACGAAACAAAAGAAAAGAAAAAATGTTTCAAACATGGATTATATTGGTGTTATTGAACACTAGATCAAATGGACCTTTATTTTTCTTAATTATATATATAAGAAGTACATATTGTGCCTTAATGAAATTAAGAAATGATGTTATAGTTCCTCAATGCAGTTTTTACTGTGTTTTAATAATAATTTAAGGTTATTTCATCTTTTTGCATCCCAGTGTTTATTTTTTGGTGGTGTTGGTATACACATATGTATAAAATGCACTTTTTATAATTTGCTTGATGATCATACTATCCCTTTAAGGGACCACTACTTAAATAGGTCCCATTATGTGAATGGACCATCCCCCTGATGATGCACTAGTTGTGAAACCGGATGGGGCTCTGTTTGCTGCTGTACCTGGATGGTATGTTGCTGGCATTTTGCCTTTCTAAACTTTTTTTCAAAATAAAGCCTTTTTGCTCATGATATTAGAGTAGTGCCGGTTTTGTTGTTGCTTTGTTTATCCTGGTACTGAGCACACTCCGTCAGCAGCTGCAGCTGTTTTTGTTGTTCTGCATGTGGCTACCAGTATTCACAACCCTTCAAACACCTGAAAGGGCTCAGCTGTAAACTCACTGGGGTATCTCTAGGTCTGAATCCTACCAAAGTCATTGCTCACACACAGTACAATGTTCCTTTCCAAAGGGCAAATGACCCAAACCTTTACTTACAGCTGAGTCACTTTGTTTTATGTGGTAACTTTGTAGCCTGCCTCTTTGGAGATGGAGCACAGACTTGTCACTTTATCCCTAGTTAGCTATACCTGAAATGATTCAGTCACAGAAAGCATGACGTATATAAAACTAACATTAAATATGCCACGATATTTACATGTGTTACAGGATAATAAACACTAAAGACTATGGGGAATACAGTATTTCTACAGAAACAAAAATAAATATATTTGAACAGACAGAGCTCAAACAGAAGAAACCTAATTCAAAACTATCTAGATTTTTCAGTCGAGTAGAAGAAGCTTACCTCAGTCTGGGAACTAGATGAGTTATGGCAGACTTGAACCCACAATGTTGCTAGTTCAACATCCCAAAACATAACTGAACCTCTAAGAGCAAACAAACACACAGATATCTTTGGCTGGCTGGCCCACTATGCCCACATTATCATATATGCTTCTCTGACATCACAGCCTGGGCCATTTCTTTGATCTCAGGGGACCACCCTTTTTTAAAATGGGTCCAAACTGGATTTGTTATTTAGATCTTGGCCCTTTTGTTCTCCTGGGTGTCTGTATATGTGTGGTTCCATCTTGCTCTGCCTTGGACCTGTTTACACTCAAAAAATATCTTTTTGTTATGAAAGGGATTCAGTCCTTTAAGTTTAACCAAAATAAAAGCCTTTTAGATGAAGGGGGAGGCTCAGCCCTAGATATTTAAATAAAACAAAAGAGCCTTTGCAAGACAGGAGAACATAAATATCTGCACTCAGGAGCATAAATCATTCAGGAGCAAATTTTAAAACATTAATTCAAGGTTTTTTCCATGCTTTAGAAGACACCATAGCCTCCATAACCATAGGAACTGTTGCTGTCCTCATTAAGCCTCAGTGAGAACCCAGGAATGCCCACATACTAAAATATTTTACAGGCAACATAACTAATAAGATAAAAAAAAATGTAAAACATGTTCCCGGGTGTTACATCTGTTACAGCCACTAAATCTTGATTAACCTCCACCATGATGACATCCAGGTCTGGAATTTTGTTACCAAGGCTCCTTGAGTTAGTGCACATCACTTTGCAAGTCTTTTTCCCCCTTGTCTACTACCCAGCTTCTCCCTTCTATTCCTCCTTGTTTTGTTCCCTGACTTACTTCTTGACTTACTAGTTTCCTTTTTACTTTCACCATATCTAGTCCCCTTTAGTACTATGCCCTTCACACCCTGAATTTTATTTCTATTTTCTTCTTCCCTATCCCTCTCCCTCTCTGTTCGTGTTTCTGCTTTAGGGGTATTTTCTCCACTATGGCCCTTTCCCCTTAACACTTCCCTAGCACTTTACCATCCACTTCAACATTAAGGGGGTGGCAATTGTTCCCTCTTTTGTTTTCACCACCCCCCCATCTAGTTTAAATGCTCATCCATGTAGCATTTGAATCTGCCATCAAGGACTGTGGACCCCTTCCTAGAAGGATGCAGGCCATTTCTCCCATAGAGGCCCATTATCCTCTCAGGCTGGTCCCCAGTCCCCAATGTATCCAAAACCTTCTTCCATATACCATGCCTTCAACCATTCATTAAAAGTCCTGATGTGTAGTTTCCTTGCCTCTCCCCAGCCGTACAGAGGAGGCATCTCCAAAAACACCACCATTCATTGTACTTGCTTGGGGTTCATCCCCAGCTCCCTGAAATTTCCCTTCACTACTCGTATCTTTTCTCATACTGTATCATTTGTCCCAACATGGACAATGATATCCAGCTCCCTTCCACTTCCCACTGCCCTAATGATCCACAGGATCTGCTCTCCATCTCTCCCAGTTAAGGCACCTCTCAAGCACCACACATCCCTATCTTTCCCCCTCCAGCTCCTGAGTCTATCCCATTTACAGCTGAGTCCAACACCAGCAGCTGGTTCTTCTTTGGCTGGGGAATGTTCCCACCCTCCTTGGGGTTTCCACTTTTGAGAACCCCCACCTCCTCCTCCTTTCCCACTATGATGGGTACCTCTTCTTGGTTTCCCCTTTCCACCAGTAAGGCAAAGGTGTTATACAATGATATAGATGGAGGAGCGTGCACCCTACCCTTACTGCACATTACCAAAACTCACTATGGTCCATCTATTCTGCCTCTGTCTAAGCATCCTCTGGAGGAGTGGTGGTTGGTGGACTTGGTGGCCCCTGAGTGGGGCAGAAGGTCTGCTACACCCCCACCAGTTTGACCCAGAGTCCAGTAACCTGTGCCTGCAACACAGAGGGGTGAGTACATATGGGGCAGCATCTCAGTCTCTAGAAGGTTTCCTCAAAAACTGCTGCACCACAGCCATTCAATTGCACAAAAGGTTGTGGCACTCCAGGTCTCTAAATTAACAAACAAACAGCAGCAGTCCAGGTTAGCTCCAAGCAGGTTTATTCGGTGGAGGCTTTCTGCTTCCCTTAGCACCTCATCCCTACAATCAGGCCTTAGGTTGAGGGTGAATTAGCAGATTTACAGGTGCTACATTTATTCTGGTAGCTTAAAGTGATACACACATAATATTCATAGTATTAAATTACTTAAAGTGCACATAAATCCAAAATTTTTTTTGTATAAATGGTACCTAATTTCATTCAAAATAGTACCCAGTGTAATAAAAATTTATAGAAAAGAGCTTATTTATTAAAGTAATTTTAGTAAAAACATTTGGTCTGACAGTAGGATGGGGGGCAGGATGTGGATAACACACATAACATGACTACACAATGGATGGGGGGCCTTTTGGGGGGAAAGACAACTGTTGAGCTCCTATCACAGTTTATTGTGTGCTGCTTAATGTAAAATTCCACATTTATAACTATTTAGGAGATCAAGACCACATGATTTAAGTTAAATAATTTTTTTTCTTCTAGTGGCATCCCATGTGTCAAATTGATATAGCTCTGAAAGGTCCCATTATTAGGGCAATTTCATGTAACCTGTAACCTTCATGACCTGGGAAGTAAAAACATAAATACTGAACATATAAAAAGCTCTAAGAATGTTATTCTTTTAAGTATTTTTATGATAGTTGGAATTTATCTTTGTTTGATACAGTTGTTTTGCTTCCTAAACTAAGAACATACAACAACTATTTGAGACATTTACAGAAAGAACACACGCAAGTCTTAAGTTGCTCACCGAGCAGTTACTACTTTATTTTTTTTTTCTTCAGAGTCAGCTAAGAATGTAACTTGTTCATTGGTCTTTTATATAAGGACTGAAGTCCACCTCTTCATTAAACCCTAGTGGTTAGACTGTGTTCAATGACACTATCCATCTTGTTTCCTTTTGATTCAATTTATTCACGTGATCTCCTCCCCCTCTCTAGTGGTGGGGCATAATTGAGAGCCATGAACTTAAGTTGTAATGGGTCAGAGTTATGGAAATCAGCAAAGTGGCTACCAATAGAGCTTCGGTCACTCTGATTTATGATGACCCTAACGTGTTCTTGCACACATGTCTTTAGTGGTCTCACTGTTCTCCCAGCATAATGTTTTATGCAGGGGCACCAAATTATGTACACCACAAATCCAGTTATACATGTTATAAATGTTATCAATTTTACCTTTCTATTATTTGTGTGTTGGACATAAGTGTCTCCCTCATTAGCACATCTGCATATTTTGCTGTGTCCACATTTAAAGAAGCCATTCAGCTTTGGAGATAACCAGGTCAGTATTTGTTTTTTCTTAGATTTAAAGTGGCTTCTTATTAGCATGTCTTTGACATTCTTATCTTTTTTGTAGGCAATTCTCGGTTTATCTCCTATTTCTTGTTTAAGAATGTCATCCGTCTTTAAGACATGCCAATATTTTGTTATTATATTACCAACGTGACCTGATATTTTGTTGTACTTTGTTGAAAATGTTACATTTTTGCCCTCCTGATTGTTTCTTATTTTGGGCCTAAGTAAGTTTTTTCTCTCATGTGTGTTAACTCTGGTTAGTGCTTCAGCACCTGTAAATCTGCTAATTCAGCCTCAACCAAAGGCCTGATTCTAGAGTCGAGGCGCTAAGGGAAGCAGAAAGCCTCCACAGAATAAACCTGCTTGGAGCTAACCCTGACTGCTGCTATTTGTTTTTTTAATTTTGAGCCCTAGAGTGCCACAACCTTTTGTGTAATTGATTGAGTTTTTGGGATGTGCCGTCCCGTTTAGTGAGCACCTGAGAAGAAACATGTGTCCCACCTGTTCTTTCTTTCACTCATTGCTTTGGCTTTGTCAGGTGCTGCTGTACTCCGACAAGGAGTGTTATTCTTCTCTTGGTCTGAAACATATGAGCCACTATTTCGTACACAGCAGCTATTAATCAATTTCAGCATAAAAAAGGTTAGCATGATAAATCACGGTACTCACTACTACCTGTGGTCAGCGGGACAGTCCTGTGGTTGTGCTACCTTTCTCCAGTATCCCAGAGGCTTTAAATGGAGTCAGACCATTTTCCGAACAGAAATGGACTAATGGCTGGAAATTGATCACTCACAGAAAGGCATGAGCAATCACCGAAATCCCAGCAATACAGAAGAAATCAAGGTGGCAACTGCTGTGGCCAGCATGGAGGATAAGGAGAAAGAGATCTTTGATTGCCTGGAGGATTGGGCAACCACACTGCAGTGGAGAGAAAAGCATGTAATTGATATTACAACTGAGATGTGCATTCAGGATTAAGGTGAGATAAAACTGTTGTTTCACCATCTAGAAAAGTTAAGAATACAGGAACTTAATAAGTACTATAATAAAATATCACTTGAACAATACTTGGAAAAATATTTGTCCTCACGTGGCCTTAGAACTGACAAAAAACCTTCCTGTGGTTTTGATGATGAAATGCTTAAACAAGAACGGGAGCTAGCTAGCACTTAGAGCACTAATGAATATAGGAGAGCCCTTGTAAGAAAAGATGAAAGGGACTTGGCTAAAATTGAAAAGGGAATAGTCGAAGTACAAGAGACATTAAAATTGATCAGAAATAACAGAGACTCTATAACATTAAAACATACACCTTAAGTACTTAAAAAATTGAAAACGAACCAATAAAAAGGAAAAGAACAAAACTAATTAGAAACACAGTTATCAATTTAACAGAACTTGAACTCTCAGAAACTTTGGTAAAGGTTCTAGAAAAAAGGTTTATCTTTTTCCCCTAGCCCTGCTGTGGATTTCTTTGCTATCAGAACAGATATATACAAACTTATCAGAAAACTCAAATTGAAATATTACTTTAAAAAAAAAGTTATGATGAGCCATTTGCACTACCTCAATATCTCAGAGGTCCCAGGGATAGATGAGCGTGATGTAACTGCAGGACACATACTAGAGTCAGAGACCTACTCTGGTGTGGATGAACCAATTACTTGTTTACTTGACTGCCAAGACCTTGAAGCTATGCTTGAACATTATGCAGAAGTTGAAACAGATAGGATAGATGAAGAAGTGACTTCAATTCAAAGAACTAACAAATTTAAAGCAAAATCAACTTTTTCTCCACAGGTTTTGAATCATGCTATTTCAACTCTTGAGAAATTAGTATTACAAGATCCTGAAAAGCTGTATGTTGAATGTAAAAGTAACTAATACAGTAATTTAGGCTGAATGAAAAACAAGCATTAGCAGAGTTACAAAAAACAAAAGGGATAGTAATTAAGGAATCAGACAAGGGCAGTAACATTGTACTTATGAGAGAAGAAGTTTATGTTTCCCAGATCATGCATTTATTAAATGATAGAAACACATACGAGGTGCTTAAAGGAGACCTGACAGCTAAGTACATGTTACAGTTATACACAGTGATTGATGGTGCATATATTGAAGGCGTTCTAACAGAAGAAGAGACAGCATACATCAAACCAGAGTTCCCCATGATTCCAACATTCTACAGAATACCTAAAGTTCATAAAAATAGGGAAAACCCACCATTACGCCCTACTGTTTCAGGGGTAGATTCCTTAACTTACAACCTGGGTAAATATATAGATAATTTTTTAAAACAATATGTCATGGGAATTAAGTCACACATCAGAGGTACTATGTATTTATTGCAAATAAATTGATGAGTTAAAGTGGTCAGACACATATAATTGGGCCACAATCGATGTAATAAGTCTCTATACTTCAATCAAACATAATGTTGGTCTGTCAGGTGTTAAACACGACCTGTCCAAACCCACAATGGGAGATACTGTGCCAAAAGATTTTTTATTAAAAGCTTTGAAGTTTGTATTAGAGCACAATTATTTTGTGTTTGATAAAACATACTACAGACAAACTTGTGGCACAGCAATGGGTGCCTCAATGGCACCCTTCTATGCCAATTTAACTTTAGGCAAATGGGAAGTGGACTTTGTATGGAATACAGGTAAAAATGATTTCATCAATAAGGTAGTAGAATGGTATTGCTTTATTGATGACATTATTTGTGTATGGGACAGTGATGAGAATGGATTTAATCAGTTTAACGAATTCCTGAACAACACAACTGAATGTTTTCAGTTTACTAGTAATTTTGATAAAAATCGGGTGTTGGAGTGCCCATCCCCAGAAACTGATTAATTCAACTCCCTATGGCCAACTAGTAAGGATCAAAAGAAACTGCAGTAACCAAAGTGACTTTGAGAAACAAGCAGAAGAAATGGTAACTAGATTCAGAGAAAGAGGCTACAAAGAAGAGGCACTTGCTGAAGCACTAACCAGAGTTAACACACTTAAGAGAAAAAAACTTACTTAGGCCCAAAATAAGAAACAATCAGGAGGGCAAAATGTAACATTTTCAACAAAGTACAACAAAATATCAGGTCACATTAGCAATATAATAACAAAATATTGGCATGTCTTAAAATCGGATGACATTCTTACACAAGAAATAGGAGATAAACTGAGAATTACCTACAAAAAAGCTAAGAACGTCAAAGACATGCTAATAAGAAGCCACTTTAAATCTGAGAAAAAAAGAAGTACTGAGTTGGTTACCTCCAAAGCTGAATGGATTCTTTAAATGTGGCCACTGCAACATATGTAGATATGCTAATGAGGGAGACACTTATGTCCATCACACAAATAATAGAAAGGTAACATTGTCAACATTTGTAACATGTATTACTGGATTTGTGGTGTACATAATTTGGTGCCCCCTGCATAAAACATTATGTTGGGAGAACAGTGAGACCACTAAAGACATGTGTGCAAGAACACGTTAGGGTCATCATAAATCAGAGTGACCGAAGCTCTATTGGTAGCCACTTTGCTGATTTCCATAACTCTGACCCATTACAACTTAAGTTCATGGCTCTCAATTATGTTGGGAGAACAGTGAGACCACTAAAGACACGTGTGCAAGAACACTTTAGGAACACTTTAGGACCATCAAAAGTCAGAGTGACCGAAGACCTCTTGGTAGGCACTTTGCTGATTTCCATAACTCTGACCCATCACAACTTAAGTTCATGGCTCTCGATTATGCCCCACCACTAGAGAGAGGGGGGATTGTTTGAATAAATTGAATCAAAAGGAAACAAGATGGATAGTGTCATTGAACACAGTCTAACCACTAGGGTTTAATGAAGAGGTGGACTTCAGTCCTTATATATAAAGACCAATGAACAAGTTACATTCTTAGCTGGCACTGAAGAAAAAAATATAGCAAATTAGTAACTGCTCGGTGAGCAACTTAAGACTTGCCTGTGTTCTTTCTGTAAATGTCTCAAATAGTTGTATGTTCTTAGTTAAGGAAGCAAAATAACTGTATCAACAACAATAAATTCTAACTATCATAAAAATACTTAAAAGAATAACATTCTTAGAGCTGATATATGTTCAGTATACATGTTTTTCCTTTCCCAGGTCATGAAGGTCACAGGTTACATGAAATTGCCCTAATGATGGGACCTTTCAGAAATATAACAATTTGATAAGTGAGATCCCACTAGAAGAAAAAAAAATGTTTTAATTTAAATCCTGTGGTCTTGGGGCCCGATTACAAGATAACGGCTAGAGCAGTGTGCAAAGTACGTCATGGTGGTAGATACGCCAAAATTCCTACGACACGCAAGCTGCGCCAGATTCCAAGACAGCCACCAGATACAACAAAAACTGCTGAAATACGCATGCCACAACTAACACCCTCTGTGCATGTCACAGCCCGCAATAACAGCGTAGCAATACGCATGTCATAATGCTACGATCATATAGGTGTGCGCATGCGCAGACATGTCATAGGGGCTATGAGATGTTGGGTAGCAGGAGAGAGGTGGCAAGTGGGAGCAAAAAGAGAAAGAGGAAGAGGAACTTCACTTTAGAAGAGACTGATGTGCTGTTAGAAGAGCTAGAGGTACAACCAGACCCACTGTTGGGGAAGGGAGATGAGTGAGAGCAACGAATGCAGAGGAAGGTGGCATGGGATGCAGTTGTGCAGAGGGTAAATGCAGTGGCACATGCACGTCGTACTGTGTGTGACCTGCAGAAGTGGTATAGTGACCTGAAGTGCCACGCAAAGGCAAAGGAGGCCCACAACAAGCGGAAGGTGACAGCTAGAGGAGGCGGGGCCACAGGAGATGCGACCCCTAAGCACACATGAGGAGAGGGCACTGACATTCATGAGCCAGCACAGTGTCCACGGGGACTCAGAGCTGGACACCTTCTGGATGGATGCAGGGACAGGTAAGTAGAAGTGTGAAGCATTGCAAAGTGAATATGATGACAGAATGTAAACATGGGCAAGAGGGAGTTTGACATCCTGGGTGCACAGGCAGTGTGCCGGAGAACAGTAGGAACTGTGAATGTGGGGCACAGCCATGCAACATGGAACAGTGCACAGATGAGAGGGACTGTGTGGGAATGTAGCATGGCATGGGGCACAGCCATGTGAACAGCAGGCAGTGCAGTCACCACATGGGCAGGCAGCACTGATGCAGTCTCATTCCCCCCCCCAACAGGTGCAGCCACAGCAGACACAAGGGCAGGTAAGGTGATGGCCAGCGCCACCCGGCATGTGGTAGACAGTGACACAGGGGGGTGGATGGTGACACGCATGGTGGGCTTGTAATGGCATGGTAGCACTGAAGCACTGCTGTTAACTTCACAGGTGCAGAGCCAGAGGACACAGAGGATGGTAAGCCAATGGCCAGCTGTGCCCACGCCTTCTGTGGGATGGCGCTGCAGGGGTGTGGCCCGTGGCACGCATGGTCATCTTGTAACAGTGCTGTAACACTGATGCCCTCACATTCCCCCACAGGTGCAGAGGCAGAGGACAACGGGGCAGATAAGGACATGGCCAGCGCAAACTCCAGTGTGTGGGAGAGCTATGCAGGGGCAGGACGGTAGCAGGCCTGACATGGGATATCCCACTGATGTCTCCCCACAGGCACAGCAGCAGTGGACACAGTGGCGGTGGACAGTGCACACACCACTGCACATCAGACCCATCAGGACATGGCCAGGACACCGGTGGTGAGGGAGCAAGAGGAGATGGGGGAACAGCTGCAAGAGGAGATGGGACTGGACCGGACTACCTTAGTTGTGGCAGCCTGGGGGATGACATTGCACAGAACCTGAGCCCTGCATCCTACCGGAGGCTGGAGGAGGCTCTGGATGGGACAACACCATCACCGGAGATGAACAGGCCAAAGACCCTGATGGACTACACAGGGTTCTGCCAGATCCTAGTGACTGCTCACACGTAACAAGCTGAGCTGCTGGGCTGCATAAGGCTCAGCATGGATGCCAACCATGCAGCACTGCAGGAGCAGATGAACACTCTCATAGCAGTGCTGGAGACTGGGGTACAGACCACTGGTTCTGCCATGGAGCTTATTATGGAGGCCATGGCTGCCACACAGGCCTGTGCACCTGCCTGGCTATGGTCATTATGGGGTCAGTGGCGCAGCAGGTGAGGTAGACAGATGGACTGGTGGCCCTGCTGAAGGCCATGCAAGCAGGCCTGCACTCATGGGGCACTGCTGTGCATGATGCAGCTACACAGGTGGTACAGGAGTAGCAACTGGCACCAGCCCCATCAACGGTGCCAGGAACAGCCACGGAGTCCACACCACCACTGCCAGGGGTGGTGGTGCCAGCATTGCCACCACCACCAACACCAACACCACCACCGCCACCAACACCAACATGACCACCACTGCAACCACCACCACCTGCAGTGCTGGCACTGCAGGTGGCCTCACCACCACAACCAATGGCACCAGTGCCACAGGCACCACAGCCCCCTGTTCCACCAACACCCACAGCACTGGGGCGACATCAGCCACTGACAGCAATGAGACATGCACCGGTGGCACCACAAGCTGCAAGAGCAGCAGGCAAAAAGGCAGCAGCAACCCTCGCCACCAGGGGCATGGGGCGGAAGGCGCTGGGCACTGGGCACAGGACCAGTGGCTCATGGTAGGAGGCAGCACAGGCAGTTGCACAGAGGATGCCCACGGACAGCAGTGTGCCCAAGGGGACTGGACGGGGGACAGTGCCACAGCCTGCACCACCTGCACCCAGGAGATGCAGCAGAACCCGGAGGCCAGCGGTGCCAGTGGTACCCAGGGACAGTGGTGGCACAGCCAAGCTGCAGCAAGTACAGGGTGGGCCCAGTGCCACCACAGGGACCACAAAACAGAAGAGGACTTGGTGCTAGCAGCAGGCGCATGACAGACTTGTACCCATGGCATGCTGCTGCTAGTGGTGGACAGTAGGGGAGGATGCACCCAGGGTGGGCACAGTGTGAGTCTTGCTGCTGTGTGTGTGGGTTGTGCACGTGCGTGTCTGTGAGTGTGTAGGAGTGGGAGGAAACTGTGTGGGGTCACGTATGAGCACTGCACAATCACTGGGTGTTGGTATGTGTGAGGGCTTGTCACATGTACAGTAAGGCAATGCACTGTGTCACCTATGTATGTCTCACCTGTCACAAGTAAACACTTTGCACTACACGCCTGTGTGATCTACCTCATTACCAGTACCATAACTGGACAAAATCCATGGCAGACTACAAAACACACATCGCAGATGCACAGTATATGTGTAGGCCACAAGTGCGTACATAACGCAGTTGTGCAGCAGCGTAACGCAGATCACAAATGCGTAACTACAACCTGCAATGCACATGCTGCGTGTACGTGCACCACGTGCATGTAGCGGCACGTCAGAGGAAGCTAGGCAGCAGCACCATCTCACAGGTCACAAGCTGGAGAGCAGGCTGCAGTGCTGAGGGACAGGAGGGACACTGCGCAGGAAGCCCAGGTGGGACTGATACAGCACACTAGTAGGTACTGGGACACAGCACCCACAGGCAGCAGGCCACTGATACAATGCCAGCCATGAGCTGATCCATTTCTTATCCCCCTGTAGCATCAGAGAGGACACACCCAGGACATAGGTGAGTACTAGACACTGCACAGCATGCACAGTACATATGCTTGTACTACATAGTGGTCCTACTAATGCTGTACCCTTCCCCCTGTGTAAAAGACAGTGACCCTGTACAGAAGCAGGTAGGTGGACACTGCCACACCACATCATGTGCTGGTGTCACTGTTTGTATTACTAGCTAATGCTGTCCTGACAATTGTCCATCCAGGTGTGCCACCATAGACAGCAGTGCCACCCACAAGTGCTCACATGGCACACAGACCAAGTAGGTGTATTTCACATATCACACTGTCAGCATGCGGGGGCCATGGGACCACGCCCTTGGCACAGGTCGATGGGCACAGCGGGGTGTACCCCCGCGCAAGTGAATGTGCGGACATGTGACGGTGTGTAGTGCAGTCTGAACACACCCACACTCTACAGAGCCCTGCTGCATCATGCCACGGGGTCGTTTGCTGGCAGGTACATGGCCATGGCTGTCCATGTGCAGGCCTGGCTCCATGCATCTGGCGTCCATGAGGGCACGCCTCTGCATGGGACTGGAGGCCTGGCAGTCCACAGCTGGGGCAGTGTGTGGCAGTGTGGGGTGGTGCGTGCGCATGGTACCGCACTGCCAGGCCATGCTGCCTGCGGTGCAGGCTGGCGGTGGGGGCACCTGCTGTAGGGGGGTGTTGAGCAGTGCCATGCCTGTGCTGGACTGCACTGCTGTGCCACACCAGTGGTGTGGCACAGCAGTGGGGGGGCTGGCATGGGGGAGCTTATGTTGCTGTGTTATGTTCGTTGCTGTACACCTTTCCTGCTGTTCACCTCCTTCTCTACTGCTGTTTGCCCTGTGTCCCTGTTTTGCCATTGTGCCCATTAAATGATTTTTCTATACACCGGGCTCTGCGTGTCTGTCTCTGTTGTGCATGGGCGTGTGCATGTGTGAGTTGCCATACGCGTGGGAGCCCACCTGTGGCAGTTCCTGCTGTCCCCTGTGTGTCCTCACTGTGCACCTGGTCTGTGTGCCGGCTGTGCAACTCACAGCATTTGGCGTGTTCCAGTGGCCGCATCCGAATGGTGTCCTGTGTGCTGCAGCACATCATGCCTGGTTCAGCCCACATGCCGCCACACATTGCATGTCCCGGCTGTGTGGCAGCCTTGGGCCTGTATGGCTCCATTCCACCCAGGGGCCCAGTGGACCCTGTGGGTGGCACCAGTGGTACAGGCATTGGTGTGTTGTTTACCACCTTTGTACACATTTCCAGACTGCTCAGCTTGTTCACTTTTGTGAAGTGGGACTACATCAGCCCTTCTCCAATCCTCCAGAACCACTCCTGTCTCCAGTGATTGGTTGAACAGGACAGTCAGAGGTGCAGCCAGCATCTCCCTGAGCTCCTTAAGTATCCTGGGATGTATCCTGTCTGGCCTCATTGCCTTGCCCACTTTCAGGTTTGCAAGTTCCTTCATGACTCTTTCCACTGTAAATGGACTTCTGTCCATTTCCCTTCCCTCAATACTCCTGCCCCTAATCTGTGGTCCCTCATCTTCCTCTTCCACTGTGAACACTGAAAAGTATTTATTCAGGATGTCTGCTTTTTCTTGGTTCCTTCACCTCCTCCCCCCTAATCTTACTATTCCTCCCTGGGCTTTCTCCTTTCATTTACATACCTTAAATGTCGGGCAGATCGGGGCTTGGGGGTAGGTCTGCTAGATCACCAGGGAATGTTTTTCTTTTAATGTTTAACTTTTTTGGCAGATCAGGACTCGGGGGAGGGACTGCTAGATCACCAGGGAATGAATTTTATTAACATTTTAAATGTCGGGCAGAACAAGGCTAGTGAAGGGGGTCCACTAGATCACCAGCAATTTTTTTTTTATCATTTTTTTTTTTACAGGCAGAGCAGAGCTGGGGGAGGGACTGCTAAACTGCTAGACCACCAGGGAATGATTGTTATTAACATTTTAATTTTGGGGTACCTCAGGTGGGGGGGGTTGCAGCACATGAGGGCTCTGATAGTAGCGCAAGTGGTTAAACCTTCCCAGAGGATGACTTCTTAGGATACTTAGAATTTCACCCTCTGGGAGCGTTTTGAGAATCCAATTTAGGATGTGGCCACTTGCATTCGCTTGCATGCCCTTAGTGTCATGTGCCCACGCACCCATTTTGTGGTTTAATGATGGCAATAAGCACCTCTGCATCCTGCGGCTGACACAGGATACCTCTGTGAAATGTTCCCAGTGCATCTTTCAGTGAAAGTGACAACATTGTGCTGTTCTATGTGGCACAAGCCCCTTGTACCATGCTGGGAGATTTAAGAATTGGGCCCCTAGTATTCAGGAAAAAATACTGCTGTCACTTCTCCTGAGAAACGCTGACAATTATGTATCACACAAAAGTGTGACAAAAATTACCCTCCGTAGCTTGGGATTTAGAGAGCAGAACAAAAGATGTCCAGATTTCTGATTTTTCTTTCTAATTTTAACAAGAGGATGGAAGTAGATTCTTTCTCTGCAGCAGCTCAAGTTGTCTGTCTCTCCTGCCTGAAACTTCTGCAAGTGCTGAGTCACATGACCTGTCCTCAGTGAGCTTTCAAACTGGCCTCTGATTGGACAGGAAGTCCAGGAGATCTTGTAGTGTCTCTCAGCCAGTTCCAGTGGCTGAATAATGAATAATGAATAATTAGGATCTCCGAATATGACTGCTCGACGAATATTCAAAATAAAGTACTTGCACACCCCTATCAGATTGTCAGATTTCTAACAATGGCTTCTTCAGAACTGATGTCACCTCCACATTTTTCAGGGACACTGGCAGTACTCCCTCCTTCAGAAAGGAATTGACAGTTCTGGTCAGTACTGGTATCAGAGCCATCCACCCTGTCTTGAGTAACATGATAGGGACTGGATATAGTACCGACATGGTGCAGTACAAGCAAGTGACCACCCTGAGATACTCCCCCAAACCAACCATTGTTCCTCTCTTTCTCACCCCTCAATCACTGTTGCTCCTTTTTATGAGACTAGCAGAGATCTGGTCTCGAAAGCCTTCAATCCTGGCTTTGAAGAACTGACCAAGCTGCTCACACCTCTTCAGGTAGAGCTGTTCCTTGAGGGTAGCCAGTCAGGATGTAAAAGACTGTCTACTACCCTGAAAAGTGCTGCTGGCTGGTTCCTCTCAACCACTGTCACCAATGTGAAAAACGTTTGTTTGCCTCCCTGATAGCCCCCTGGAAATATCTAAGATGTTCCTCTAGGGCAAGTTTGACAACATTAACCTGAGAGCTCCTCCATTTATGCTCTAATTTCTGACCCATGACCTTGAGCTGCTGAAGCTCAAGTGAAAACCAAGGTACGATTCAGTGTGAGGTTATCAGGTGAGAACGTACTGCTGCCAGCAAATCCACTGCCTTGGAGAAAGTTGTATTATAGGCCTCAACCACAGCTGTGCATCCCCTCGTACAACCCTCAACCATGCTCAAAGTGCCCCGCAAACACAGAAACCTTACTGGATGAAGTGCTGGTAATTTCTAGAAAAAAATTTGAATCCTCATTCTCATAGTACAGGCTGCTTTAGCATACAACACTTATGTCAAAAGAGGAAGAAAACGGGGGAAATTTACTGTTTTTCATAGTTATAAAATGACACTGGAAAATCCATTAATGTGATTGGCCAAAACACACTACATAGCCATGAATCCAAATGTTTGTTTTTTTTAAATAGCAAGAGGAAATCCAGAACCTCACTGAGTGAAACACTTCCCCTTGACAAAGCATTAAAAAGCTACTGATGCACAGTTCAGTGTAGTTCAGCGTCAGACCTCAGTCCTATACCTCACAAAATCTCATTAACTGGCACCAGTAGCTATCGTATTACTGCAATGCCATAGACATTTTTATGTTTGCTTGCACACATGTGCAAGAAACATAGTGCCATCATTCGAGATTTCGGAGGTGTGTCACCTCCTCCTCCAGTTCAGTCAGTGTGTTGGCAGGCGTGGCCCCTGTAAGCCAATGCATGCTGGAGCTGTATATGACAAGCTCCAAAATGCAGTGGCATACAATTGAGCCGGAGCTATGCTTCAGTGAGCAGCGATAAGATATACGCCTGCTCATGCGCGCAGCTCCCCACACATACACACACACGCGCTGCTGCATGCATAGCGTGCGTTGCCTCCCCGCAAGACACACGATAGCCGACGGGGTGCCTAATCCCCTGCTGGCTTGTGCTGCGCCTCCCCAAAAGCTTCCACATGCCACGCTGGGTGCCCACCCCAGTGTGGCAACTCATAGAATAGCCGAGGTGCCCAACTCTCGCCGGCTCCACTGTCCTCACCCCGAGTAGCTGGGTGCCACGCTGGGAGCCCACCCCAGCGTGGCACTGATCATATGGGCCGACGGGGTGCCCAATCCCGCCGGCCCACGCCCCCAGCCATCCTTGTGCCATGTTGGGAGCTCCACCCCAGCGTGGTAAATGTCCCACGTCCGTCTTTTTTTTTTTAACCTGCAAAATAAAACGGTCCCAGGCGCTTCTCCCAGCCCCTCCCACAACCCGACCCACCCACTGCGCACCTGCTCTCCCCACACCCCTCACCCCATACTTACCTCCGAGCTCAGCACGATGATCTTCGTGAACCGGGAACACGCCTGTACCTTTCAAAGCCGACCGCGAACTGAGGAAATGCCGTAAGCTGTATAATGGGCTAGATAGGGTTTTCAACTTTATTGCATATCTCAGGCATTTTTTGGAACTTTTGCACCAAATTTTCAACATGGGGTTTTTGGACCCCTTCTCATGAATGATGTCACTGTCATGGCGTTA
Source organism: Neoceratodus forsteri (assembly GCA_016271365.2). NCBI lineage: Eukaryota > Metazoa > Chordata > Ceratodontiformes > Ceratodontidae > Neoceratodus > Neoceratodus forsteri. The sequence goes on from CM057456.1 coordinate 12,588,956, forward strand.
TTCGGGCCTGAAGGGTGATGCCGCAGTCACTGCGCAGTCACTGCACGAAATCACCCTTTGTGCCTGAATAACACCATGACAGTGACATCATTCATGAGAAGGGTCCCAAAACCCCAAGTTGAAAATTTGTGCAACAATTCCAAAAATGACTGTTTCACGCAGCGCATGCTTAAGCAGTTCCTACACACGCTCGTAAGTTCCAGAATTTTCAATATTTTCACTCCAGATTTTCAACATTGCCATTTTACCACACCTTCTTATGAGTAGTATAGCTGTCATTTTCACATCTCACCCAAAATGTGTTTGCTCATCATGTAGCGCACAATGGCGTAGTCGTGTGCAAAATCAATGTACAGGACAAATTAAGAAAATCACAGTGACACTGTTCATGAGCAGAGGTCTTAAAATGGCTATGTTGAAAATTTGGTGAAAAAATTCCTAAAAATGACTGTTTTATGAGTGTGCGTTGCGCAGTTCCTACGCACGCTCGTAAGTTCGCGAATTTTCAATATTTTCACTCCAGATTTTTAGCATTGCCATTTTATTACACTTCCTTATGAACAGCACAGCTGCCATTTTTCAGATGTCGCCCAAAATGTGTTTTCGCACATGTAGCGCACAATGGTGCTGTTGGTGTGCGAAAGCAATGTTTAGGACATATTAAGAAAATCACAGTTACACTGTTCATGAGCAGAGGTCTTAAAATGGCTATGTTGAAAATTTGGTGAAAAAATTCCAAAAAATGACTGTTTTACTAGCGTGCATTGTAGAGTTCCTACGCATGCTCGTAAGTTCACGAATTTTCAATATTTTCACTCCAGATTTTCAACATTGCCATTTTAAAACACCTTCTTATGAGTAGTACAGCTGTCATTTTTCACATCTCACACAAAATGTGTTTCCACCCATGTAGCGCACAATGGCGCAGTCGGTGTGCGAAATCAATGTACAGGACAAATTAAGAAAATCACAGTGACACTGTTCATGAGCAGAGGTCTTAAAATGGCTATGTTGAAAATTTGGTGAAAAAATTCCTTAAAATGACTGTTTTAAGAGCATGCGTTGCGCAGTTCCTATGCATGCTCGTAAGTTTGTGAATTTAATATTTTCCTCCAGATTTTCAACATTGCCATTTCATTACACTTCCTTATGAACAGTACAGCTGCCATTTTCATATATAAGCTAAAATGTGTTTTCGCACATGTGGCGCACAATGGTGCAGTTGGTGTGCGTAAGCAATGTTTAGGACAGATTAAGAAAATCACAGTTACACTGTTCATGAGCAGAGGTCTTAAAATGGCTATGTTGAAAATTTGGTGACAAAAGTCCATAAAATGACTGTGTTACGAGTGAGCATTGCGCAGTTTCCACGCACCCTCGTAAGTTCATGACTTTGTAATATTTTCAGTCCAGATTTTCACCAGTGGCATTTTTCCAAACTTCCTTATGAACAGTACGGCTGTCATTTTTCACAACATGGCTGAAGTGTGTTTTCACACTTTCAGCGCAGAGATGCGTGGTCGCTGTGGGAAATCATTGTTCGGCACAGATAAAGAAAATCACAGTGACACTGTTCATGATCGGAGGCGCTAAAATGCCTGAGTTGACAATCTGCTGTAAAAAATCCCCAACCTAATTATATTACGGGTGTGCGTTGCACAGTTTCTATGTACGCTCGTGACTTCACCATTTTTTTTAATATTTTTACTGCAGATTTGCAACATTGCTATTTTTTACACCTCCCCATGAACAGTACAGCTGTCATTTTTTACATCCTGTTCGAATGTTTTGCACCTGTAAGCTAAATGCCGTAGTCGCTGTGCATAAGCAGCTTTACGTTAACAAACTGATATTCCCCTGTTCATGAGGTGGGGTCACAAAAAAAACATGTTGAAAATTTGGAGTGAAAATACCAACGAATGCCTGAGGTATTAGGGTTTCCAACCATAACGCCAACCCTGTAGAGAATGACAGGCATCAGGGTGTGACTTGGGATTCTTGCCTGTAATGCTCATACCATTCCACACCCTGCAGCCAGTGAGAGGCATCGAGGTATGCCTTGGACTCTTCAGCCCCAAAGTCCACCCCATTCTTCCATATCGCACCCATCTCACTGTATTTCCTAATGAAATGGGTGCGATCAAGGCCAAAGACCCTAAGGAACACCGTGACACTTGTCAGTGTCTGCAGGGTGGGTGGTGAAATGGCGGCTGCTATGCCTGATGACCCAAACGCACACCCCAATGCCTGTCACTCTCTGCAGGGTGGTGGTGGGGTTGGCTTCAGTTCAATACTTCACTGCCATTCCTATTACACAGCTCTGTAACTTCTACACTACCACTGCCAATGCCAGCAAGCAAACATTCGGCATTGACAAATGCTTGTTTAAAGTAGTACTGATGCCATATTGGAGATTTTACCCTTTACTACCCTCACTTAAAAAAAAAACACACATTTATCATTTAACCACATACTTGCTCTAAAACTTCCCTCATCCACATGTTTTACCATTTGCCAGTTTTAAAAGTTAATTATGCTAATGGGTCATTCCTTACTCAATAAGGCTTAACCCCTCCCCCCCTGACATTCTCACCATAATGAACTGTAACATAAACATGTCTTTTTTTTTTGTAAAATCTTTCTACTGGCATAACTGGTCAACAATAAAATACATAAATGAGAACAAGGAAACTATGTGTTACACTGGCAATAGAGAGATGAGGTACAGGAACAATTGATCCCGACCCAGCCAATTTACAGCAGCGAATAGGCGTGATGCATTGGTTATCACACATTAACACATCCCAGAAGTAGTGGATCTCAAGATCCAAGGTATGACATATAAATGTTCCCCAGTCACAGCCATCTCCAGGGGAGACCAGATTGCGTCATACATCTCCACTTGGTTGAAAGCAGTATAATGAGCACTTTCCTTTTTCATGCAGGCCAATAAAGCTGTAATCCACTATGCAATGCTTGGGAGTCTATTAGAGATCCACCCCCCCCCTACGATAACTAAACCTAACCTCCAAAGGGGGTGGTTATACTTAGACTGTGCATGTCCCATTGGGCCTATTCCCAAGAGAATTCTCCGAGGTGTAGTTTCAGCAGTGAAATTTAACACCTTTCTTTGATAAGATATCAGTGCCCCCGCCCACCCCCAGTATGTGCCCATCTTTGGGCACTGCCAAACCATATTTATTTATTTATTTATTTATTGAAAATGTTTTACCAGGGAAGGCACACTGAGCAAAAAGATGCTTGTCTCACAGTGCGACCTGGGGTGGGGGTTACAGAGGAGGCAGGTATACATACAATAGTTGAACTTACAGTAGCACAATATGGAAAATGTACATAGTTGGGAAGGATTACATTTGAACTTGTTACATAGGCAGTGCAGTTCAGCACAGCACAGGCTCAGCAAGTACAGGTTATACAAATCGTGGTTGACCAACTAGGTAAGAACAGTACAGAACATGAACGTAAGGGCATGGTATACAATACAAGGGTACGCATTGAGGCAAAACATGAAATACATAAGTGCCAGTTACAGAACAGAGGTAGTAATAGCAGAACTTGAGTGCCAGTAGCAGAGGTTGAGCTTCAGGGAGATGCATCAAGTCAAAAGGAAGGATTTAGAGAGCAAGATGGGGGGTAGAGATGGAGGGTGTAGAAACGTAGGTGTATAGGGGAGAGGTTAGGTGAGGAGGGAGGGAGTGGGGCTGGGGAGCTTAGGTTGATTAGGAAGGGGGGAAGGGAGAAATTGAGAGTGCGGAGTAGGTAATAGAGAGGGTATAAGTGCGTAGGGTAGTATATAAGCCAGACAATTAGGCAATAGCCGGGCCACTGGTCAGGTGCAGGGGAGCGGGGGAGCTAACGGGAGGGTGGTCAGGGGCAGTAGAAATTAGGTGCAAGGAAGTTAGAGAGGGCATAGGAAAGGGAGAGTTTGGATGAAGAATGACGAATCTGGATGGGCAGGCCGTTCCAGAGTTTAGGGAAGAGGTAAGAGAATGCGGATTGGCCGGTGGTGGTCCTACGGTGAGGGATGAATAGTAGTCTATGGTCAGCGGATCTGAGGGCGTGTGAGGGGGTAGGTAGGGAGGGAGGATAGGGCGGAGGTGAGATAGGGAGGGAGGGAGCCGAGCCAGAAGTTAGAAGTGAATTTAGCGCTATGAATTAGGCGCCGGTTACTTAGAGAAGGTAGGGACAGGGAACGATAAAGCGTGCAGTGATGTGATCGAGGGGGGGCATCGAGGGCAAAGTGGCAAAAAGCATTGAAGAGGGGGTCTAATCTGGCTAGGGTGGTCTGTGCAGCGGAACTGTAAACTACATCACAGTAGTCGAAGGAGGGTAGAATCATTTTTTGAACAATTTCGCATCTGACAGGAAGAGGGAGACTAGTGCGGTTTCTATAGAGGGCACCAAGTTTTGGGCGCAGTTTGGAAATGATGGTATCGACGAGAGTGGAAAAGGAGAGGTGGCGTTCAAGCCAAACCCTGAGATACCTGAAGGAGGGTACTTCTTTGAGGATGGCGTTATTTAAGGTGTGGAATCTCAGAGGGGAGGTGAGTTTGGATAGGCGCTGTCTGGTGCCGAAAGTCAGAGTTGGTTTTCTTAGCATTTAGGGAGAGTTGGTTGCTATTGAACCAGAGCTGGATTTTGTTGAAGTCAGATTGAAGTTTGGAGGCGACTTCTTCGTGGGTCCGGCCGGAGGTGAAGAGGACTGTGTCGTCTGCATACATGTGGATGGCGGAAGAGGAGCAGGAGTTTGGCAGGTCATTTAGGAGGATGGAGAAGAGGATGGGGCCAAGAACTGAGCCTTGCGGTACGCCAGAGGTGATAGGGGGGGGATGTGGTCAACTATTTTAGTGGATTGGGTTCTATTTAGAAGGTAGGCACTAAACCAGTTTATGGCGGATGCAGCTAACCCAGCTCCGGAAAGGCAGGATAGTAGGAGAGAATGGGACACGTGTCAAGGCTTTGCTAGGTCAATGAAAATAGCAGCAGTGATTAGCCCTTGTCCATCCCAGTGAGGATGTGGTCTGTGAGTCTGAGCAGGGAGGAGGTAGTGGAGTGGTGTTTTCTGAAACCGGACTGGAAAGGGGTGAAGAAGTTAGTTTCTGTGAGGAAGTGAGAGAGTTGGGATAGCACAAGGTGTTCCTGGAGTTTTGCAAGAGTGGGGAGGGGGGAGATGGGGTGGTAGTTGGATGCAGAGGTAGAGTCACCGCCTTTAGGGAGGGGTAGAACAGTGGCATGCTTCCATATGGAGGGGAGTGACTCGGTACTGAAGGAAAGATTTAGTAGGGCTGCGAGGGGGGTAGCGGTGGCGGGAGCAGATAAGAAGAGGAGTTTGTTGTCAAGACCGTCAGGGGATTTGCCTTTGGAGGGGTTTAGGGCGCAAAGCACTACACCAGGTACTTTGGGTAATACCCATAACTGATACACTAGTGCAGCATGAGGGGGGGGGTGATACGTTCTTTAGCTGCCATCCTTCGGATGAGGTGTTAAATCGAGGTCCCCTTCTGTCCTTCTCTGGTCACTGTCCAGGTGGAAGTAAAAGATCCCATGGCATTTATTGAAGAAGAGCAGGGGATTTTTCCCAGTGTTATGGCCAACATTTCCCCTTGCAATAAAACAGGTCCATGCAAACAAACCCCCAGGTCGCACCTGGAAACAAGTTACAACACCTTAGTGTGCCTTTCCCTGTCAAAAATTTAAAATAACTAAATAAATATGAAAGATGCTACTGCTACAATCTGACATTTCAAACAATGATCTGACTTAGTATTGTCTGTGTGGTATGCCAGTACTGGGGTAAAATATGCCGTATGGAGGAAGTTGGAGAGTACCTGTCTTAGTCTATGCTTGACTGAACAACCGTTAATACATTTAATTTCTGTGTCCCAATCCCGCTCTGACATGGTATCCTCCCACTTCCTCCTCGCTATCTGCAGAGGGTCTGCAAAGCTCTCCAAGAGCAAGGAGTAATAACTGTTTTACGGGTTTCTAGCCCAACAGAGTGCATAGGGCAATTAACATTTCATTTCTTAACTGCAACAAGCAATAGTGAAATGTCTTAGTAGCAAACCTGTCTTCATGCAACAAATACGCTTCACTGAAACGGAAGCGGGAATGACAGAGACAAAACCATGTGGCACAATTCACTTCTGAAGTGCAGCTGCAAAAGATTATGTTGGCAGCCAAATGATGACCATTACTCACAATGAGCAGCAGTAACATTAACGCAGGTTTGGACAACACTCCCCCCTGCTACTCCATCAAGGCTAGTGACATATATTTTTTTGATTTAGCTTTTGTTAACTGGGTAAGTGCACTAGCCATAAAATGACTATTTTCAGGCATGACCCGGGAGAGTACAGACATGCAGAAACTAACAGGATAACAATTTATAAGTGTTTTACATACAAGGAGTTAAAGTGGATACAATATATCAGAACATACAAAGTGAAGCACTTTACATACAGTGAGTTAAATTGGATACAATATATCAGAGACATACAGAATAGAGCATTCATAAGTTCATAGGTGTCTACCTATGAATGAGTAGAGAAGACCTTGGACAATAGATTATCAGGTGACATATATGAACAGAACAAGGTGCACAAAAACAAAAGCAGGTAATACAAAAGGAAGAAATAACCATTGAGAGCAGGGGGTGTCATTAAGGAAAAGGTCGGTAAGTGAGGAAGAGGGGAGCAAGCCATGAAATTATATTATATGAGTGTATGTAAGTGTAAGGGAGGTGCCTGTAGTGCAAAATTATATGTGGGCAGGGAAAAGGAGCCAGGACAGACTAAGGCAGTAAGAGAGTTATACAGAGGTGAGGAAATACTGTTGTATGGCCAGAGACATCAGTCATTAGGTAGGGTGAAAGCAGGAACAGGTATCAGCAATCAGCAGATTTGAGCACAATTTTCTCTTAAAGCATGTGTGTGAGCTAGAAAGTCTAATGTCGGGGGGAAGGGAATTCCACAGCTGTAGAGCTGCATGCTCAAATGCAACAGTTCCTTTCCTAGTGCGGCACCTCGGCAAATTCAGAAAGGATTTATCAGCTGATCGTAGACCATGGAGTGTGTCCTGAGGAACAAGTATAGCTGCAAGACACCCAGGGGTTTGATTTCAAATTATTGAATCAATAAGAGAGCCAAGGTAGTATTTCCTACTAGCTAACGGAGAGAACCAACCAAGAGCATTATAAAGTTGACAGTGGTGTTTAAGCCGAGGAGCAGAAGAGGCATAGTGACATATGTTGTTATATATAATATCCCATCTGAGTAGGTCAGTTTTATGAGCAGCCCTCAATAAGGGAGCCCCGTAGGTTAGGGTGGGGAGCAGAATCCTCCTAGCAATGGCCATTTTAGCCAATGGCGTGTGCATATTGCTAGTCTTTTATGCAACACCCAGTTTGGAGTTGACAGCTCTACAAACAGACTGCACATGAAGGTTAAGATCAAGAGCTTGATCTAGCAGGATGCCCAGGTACTTGAAAGAAGTCACACATTCCAGTAATTGACCTACTAAGTCCTGCACCGTCAATGCTGTCATGCAAGCCTGGAGCTTCGGGGCTGACCCAAGCAGCATGGCTTTAGTTTTGCTAGTGTTGAGAGCCAGTTTGTGGTCATATAGCCAGTTCTGGATATTGTTAAAGTCAGAGGAAAGGCTTGTATTGATAGTGTCTATATTAGTAGAACTTGTATAGATGACAAGATCATCAGCATATAGGATAGCAGAGCAGGATTTTAGAGCAGCTCCAATGTTATTTATATAAAGAGAGAATAGGAGGGGCCCTAGAATGGAACCTCGAGGTACACCATTGTTAATGGTGGTACTGCTCGATAGAGAGAAATCAAATTTTACCACCTGAGTTCTATTTGACAGGTAGCTTTCATACCAGTCAACAACAGAGGAGGAGAAATGCAGGTGTTGAAGTGAGGAGAGAAGCAAAGTGTGATCAACAAGGTCAAAAGCCTTTGTGAGGTTAATAAAGACAGCCCCAGTCAGATTGCCAGTATCTATTTTTTTAAGAGTGTCTGTAGTGAATTTAAGGAGTGCAGTAATTGTGCTATGTCCTTTCCTGAAGCCATGTTGGGTATCCGAGAGCAGGTTGACCTTAAGTAGATAGTCAGTTGTCTGAGTTGCAACAATTTTCTCCAGAATTTTGCTCAGTACTGAGAGAAAGGCAATTGGTCTGTAGTTCACAGTAACCTTAGGATCCCTTTTTTTAAGTACAGGCATAATCTGAGCAGCTTTCCAGAGGTCAGGGACCATTCCACCTGAAAGTGATAACGTATAAATTTTGGCCGGCAGTAGTACAATAAGGGGAGCAGCAAGTTTCAAGAGGCATGGTTCCAGGGAGTCTGAGCTAGAACTGGTATTAGCAGAGACAGACCTCAGCAGCTTCAGGACCTCCTTCCTAGACACAGCCTTAAAATAGAATGGAAGAGTATAAGGAGGCACAGGGGACAACACTTACAGCTTATCCAGACAGGTTCCTGATGAGGAGTGGGAGGACATTGCAGTGGGATTGAAGGAAGAGGTATATTGGGAGAGATCAGAGAAATGCAGGTTGAAAGAATTAGCTATGGTCTGTGAGTCAGTGCAATGCACATCATTTATCAGCATATCACCAGGGGTAGTTGACTGTGAGGATTCTAGGAAGGATTTGATGTGTGATCAGAATTTTCTGGGATCACTGGCCAAGTTAATCAGTAGGTCTTTACAGTACTTACTCTTAGCAGCTCTAACTTGTCTTTTACATGAATTCTGTAGCGTACTGTAGGCATTGAAATCTGTTTGCTGGAATGATGTTTTGTAGTGCTTCCTGAGTTTATCTCTAAGGTACAAATTTTTGAGCAAGTTTTTGTTTAGCCATCTTGTTTGTTTACCCCTCACTCTCCAGGTGATCTTTGGGACATGTTTACATGCCCTGAAGCCCTCCCTGCCCGCAGAAGCCCCGAACCCGAGACACACCAGAGACCACCCCCCTTCCCTGAGGAGACCGGAGGTCATGAGGGCCTGCCCTGAAGCCCTCCCTGCCCGCAGAAGCCCCAAACCCGAGACACACCAGGTAATTTCTACCTTGATCCAGGCTGCTGCCACCACCGCTGGCCATCTGGCGCTTTTCTGAAACTACCACAAGCCCCTGCTCAGCGATGAATCCCAGCCAGAGTAGCACCTCGAAGTTGCTGCCCAGGCTCAAACGGAGCAGAACTGTTACTTTTGTGCCTGATTTTGAAAGTTTTAAAACGAACCAGCTAAAACTATTTGTATTTGCCTGTAACTGTATTTAAAAGCTTAGAGTCACTGCAAGCCCAGGACCTGTATTCTACCTGAAATCCCACCACCCTTCGCTGGTATTACTTAAATAGCCTCTACCCTTGCGATATTTTGCTGCTGTCAGGATTTTTTTTTTTTCTCCATTAGCGCCTTATATTGTTTTGCCACTAGAGGGAGCCTGATTAAGTTTGAGCAATTTGCTCCCAATACCTCACTTGTCACATTTTACTGCTCTCTAGTAGCTGTTTTCACTTGGTGATTTATATTAAAGGAGCCCTCTGCTGTCTCTTTCTCTCTACCTCACTCCTTCTCTAGTCAAAATGTCCCTCCTCCCTCCTAGCGCTCCTCATGGGAATACTTTGCCTTTCCTATCCTCTTTGAGCTTTACTGCTTGAACACATCAACAGCTTCTGCCAATACTTATACTCAGTTTGACTTCTACTACTCCAACATGCTTGCTACTGCCACTCCACTACCTCACCCCTCTCTGCTCTCATCCAGCAAGCGTATTAGCCCAATAGTCAGATACCTTCACCTTCATCTGAAGCTGCCACCCTGCATGTCTATCAGGGCGCATCATCACCCCGCTATGGTTACTTAACCCTATCTCTTATACTATCCGGCGACATTGAGATCAACCTGGTCCATCTCTGCGCCCTGGCATAACCTTGCCCCCCGCCACCACTCTCCCTAAACCGGTGGACTAACTTTCGCCCACCTGAATGCTAGGAGCCTTATGGCCAGCCTCCCTGACCTCCAGGCTTGGATCTATACTAATGTCCGGACGCCCTCGCCATCATAGAAACCTGGCTTAAGCCCACAGTGCCTGACTCAGTGCCACTTTCCTGGATACAACATGCTTCCATCGACGTTCTGGCACTTAAAGGAGGTGGCCTTGCCTCTACTTCAAAACTCACCTAAACATTACCCTTCTGCAGGATCCTCCTGCCAAACTGTGAAACTTACACTCCTACTGCTTCTTGGGGTGTAAAGAAACTCCATATTTTTGTACTTACATCCCCCCAAAAAATGTTACACAAGGCATCACTGAACTCCTAGGGTTTCTGCCTACAGTTACAGGCAAGAATGACATTATCTGCCTTGGTGATTTTAACCTTGACTGGTCCGAGAAAAACCAGCTAACCTATCCTCCTTGGCTGTAAAGGCAAATCTATCCAGCTCATACATGAACCCACAGGTCTCACGTGGGGCAACTGTGCCACCCTCCTTGACTGGATACTTACTAACAGGACGGAATATGTTGCCTCAGCCGGTGTGCTACGTGACACAATTAGTGACCACTATCCCATCTACTGTGTCTGGAACACTGTCATTCCTCCCTCCCTGCAAACTGTAACCTTTCCTAATCTCTCCCACCCTAAGTCATGAGGACTTTAACTGACCTTAACCAGGTTGACTGGTCCCTCTCTACCAAACAGAGGACATTAACATAGCCACAGAATATTTCAACTCCGTCTCCTCTCTTCTTCAAAACCTTCACATCCCGGTCACCACACGAGGATGGCAGGGAAAGTAACCTAGTGTTTAACACGCCCCTGCTTCAACTTCTCAAATCTAGGGACAAACTTTTGGTCCAGGTGGAAGATCTCCCACCTCCATGCAGACTTTGAAGACTATCGTATGCATACGTAACTGCAAAAGACAAATTCATGACACAAAAGCACCTACTATAGGAACCTACTAATAACATCCCTACAAATCCGTGAGGTACTGGTCCAAAATTAATGACATTCTCGGCAACGACAAGCAACAGAATCCAGCTGACATGAACATTCAAGGTGTTCACTGCACCAACCATGACACCATAGCCATGCCTTCAATGCCCTTTTTCTTCTCCACCAGTCGCCACTCTAACTAGCCCACAACCTGACTGTCACTCTTTCCTCCCCTCACCCCTCCCAATCCCTCCCTTTCATTCTGGCTCCAACCACATACCTTGAAGTTCGCAGCTACTTAACTCCCTTCCGCACGCTGGGGTCAAGGGGCCTGAGGGCATCCATCCTTGCATACTTAAGCAGTATGCACCTTGGCTGACCAGACCTATCAACTGGCTTTTAACCTCTCGATTCATCGCATCTGTCCCATCCACCTGAAACTGCCAGAACCATCCCTATACACAAAAGGTGATGTCAAACTCATGTCGAACTACGCTCTTATCTCTTCTGCCTACTCAGTAAGCTGCTTGAAAATAGTCCACCGCCAGCTTGCTGCTCACCTTGACATGTTTAATCTTCAAACCCCTGCCAACATGGTTTCCGGCCCAGTCACAGTACCACCTCTGCACTTACACAACTTACAAATGACATCAGAAATATGGACCGGTGGCCTACCCACTGGGGCCGCCTTTATCGACTCTGTCTAAAGCCTTCGACATGGTACACCATCTCTCATGCTAAAGAAGCTCCAATCCATTGGAGCATCTGACCAAGCCCTCTCCTGGTTCCATAGCTATCTTGACAATCGGACTCAGGCAGTAGCATTTCACAAGGCCCTTTCCCCCCTAAACATCTCCCATGGAGTTCCCAGGGATCCACTCTTGGACCCTCTACTCTTCCCTCTTCCTAAATGATATTCCCACCATGTCCCGGCATAGCTGCACTCTTATGTACGAGATGACCTTGTTCTCTACTCTGTGTCAAAATCGGTTGCTGCCATCAACTCCACTCTCACTAATGACTTCCAATTCCTGCAGACCTGGCTCTCTAGCAACCACCAAGTCCTGAACCTAGAAAAACCTGTGCTATGCTATTCGATCCTCTAAGAAACTGTCTGCCCCTGCGAACAGGCTCTGGGTTCAATGCCTTGATGGCTCCCTCATCTCAAACACTGAGTCCTTCAAGTACCTTGGGGTCACTTTGGATCCCACACTTGACCTGTCTCAACATGTCAATATGGTGTGCCGTGCGTTAATGCTAAAATTGGCGGAGCTTATCGCGGCGCCACTCCTCACTCCTTCCGCTAGACTTTCTGTTGCGAGAGGTATTCTCTTACCCCAGCTCCAATATGCTCTGCCCCTCCTTGCTGCAAACTCTGCTACACTCCACAAATGGGACACTGTCTACAACAACATCTATAGATTCGCTTAACTGCCCCACATCTACCCATCATTGTCTCCTTTTACCTGGCTTAAATTGGCTGTCACCTAAGGATATTCGAGCCTACTCCCTGGGCTGCTTTATCGAATTCCCTGTCTAGACCTCCCTGCCCTGTCTATCTTGCCAACCTCCTGACTCCTGCCTCACACACTGCACCTCAGGTCTTCCTCTGTCCCCATGCTCTTCACTAGACCTTGCATGACAAAAATGGGTGAACAGGCATTTGCCCATTTGCTCCCAAATTCTGGAACTCACTCCCCCTTATGGTGAAAACTTCAGCTTCCCATCGAGAATTCAAAAACTCGCTGTTCACCCACCTTCTAGCCTCTGGCCAATGCAAATGCTCTTAATTTGCTTTGTCCCACTGCAGGCTGTCGGTCTGACCCTGAGTACTACACTAATGTTCTCCCATGCAATATGCTTGTCTAGGTGGCTATGAACCTTGATGTCTTTACTGTCCTCAGCTGTCTTATGGTTACCCTAATTGCTTTATTTTACATCCTTATTATGATCTATGCCTAAAATGTACCCTTATGTAACTATTACTGTGCTATCCAATGTATATCTTGTTTTGCTCCTGTACACCTATATTATGTCTGTGCATTTCTGCATATTGTAACCAATGTCCTGTGCTCTCCCGGGTCGTGCCTGAAAATAGGCAGGTCTGTTGCCTAGTGCACTTACCCGGTTACCAAAAGCTAATAAATAAATAAAAAAATAAACCGTAAGGAATTTAGTGATGAAGAGGTTAAGAGTGTCCAGAGCACAGTGTGATAGATAGATCTCCGACCAAACAATTCTGGAGATGTCATACAGAAACGCCTCTTGGTCTAGGTGAGCAAAGTTTGTGAGAGTGATGAGACGTGGTGGAGGAGATGGAGGTGCCCCCAAGGACAGAATGCAGAAAGTAGGAGAGTGGTCAGTTAAGGCATCAGCAAGAGCTGATATGGGTTTGATCTGGTTTACTAGCACCCAATCCAATAGTGTGCCTAGTGTTGATGAAGACAGACTTCTAGTCGGCACAGTTACCATCTGATGCAGGTTGTAGCTATGAGTCAGAGATTGAAGAGAACTGAGAGCTGCCCCAAGCCAGTTTAAGTTAAGGTTTCCTAAGATGATAACCTCATTATGATTAAAATTCTGAGAGGTATTTTCCAATAGGTACTCTAGACCTGCTGTCCCTTCCACTGGGGGGGTTATATGCACAGATAACATGCATTTTGTTGGCTCCCAACGCAAGGGTAGCATGCAAGTATTCACATACCGATTGAGCATCCGGGACATGAGAAGAGAAACATTCAGATTATTTTTGTAGTACAGAGCAACTCCACCACCACGTTTGTTCGATGTCCTATCCCTTCAAATAATAGAGTAATTTGGTAGGGAGCAGAGGGAGTCAGTTACCGATGGTTTTAGCCAGGTCTCAGTGAGACAGAGGATATCAAGATTGTACAGTTTGACCCATGCCTCCAGTTCCACAAAGGACACATCAAACTTGTTCACTTGGCCCAGGCAGAAGTAGTATGGGAATAAACTCAGCAAAGCCACACTCACAGTAGGGAACAGACCTGGCAGAAACATAGGCCATGATTCTACACTCAGAACAGATGGCACTACCACTGAACAGAACAGGACCCATATTCAAACATAGGCCATGACACTACACTCAGAACAGATAGCACTACCACTGAACAGAACAGGACCCATATTCAAACATAGGCCATGACATTACACTCAGAACAGACGGCACTACCACTGAACAGAACAGGACCCATATTCAAACATAGGCCATGACACTACACTCAGAACAGACGGCACAATCACTGAACAGAACAGGACCCATATTCAAACATAGGCCATGACACTACACTCAGAACAGACAGCGCTACCACTGAACAGAGCAGGACGTATATTCAAACATAGGCTTCAACACAAACACACAGTGCCACCTTCTAGACACACATTCAAACTCAGTAGGCTGCTATTTCACATTATCATCAAAATGAAAACTTTATTCTGCTGCAAACAAAAAAAGTATTAATTTTTATTTTAAATATAGCACACAAGAGCCTAATTTTAAATATCACTCATGACAGAAAGCCATTTTATTAGCACAATAAGCCACTTCAGGGTGTACAATAAAATATTTATGCTGCAGTTCCCAGGGGCTTGAGGACACCAGTCTTTAGCCTCATTCCTGATCATACATCTCAACCTCTTGCCTCATGAATCAGGGACAAGGCTTAAAAAAAATCAGGGACAAAGATCCCAAATCAGGGATACGTCTTAAAAACTGGTACTATTCACTCAGAAAGCTGATAGAATAAAGGGGCTTGTGTTAAGATGCATTTTCTGTAGAACAACAAGTCTGTAACATTAATGTTTGACATTTTTTTGTGCTTTTAATCCCCACTGTTCTGTCACACAAACAAAACTTTTACAAGGGACAGAGGAAAATTTTGAAGCCAAATCAGGGACGTCCCTGAAAATCAGGGAGAGTTAAGAGGTATGTTCCTGACTACGTCCCTGGGGTGTGCGTCACAAATTCTTCAATGACCACCCAATTGTGGATTTTTGCTTACTTAACACACATGTAACTCCACTCCAGGGACTTACTAGTAATCTCTCTAAATCAGGACTCAGTCCAGCCTATGCTCTGCTGTGCAGTGTGCTTTCAGGATTCAAGTCTTTGGACTGGGATAGCGGTGCAAAGTGGGTGCAACAGTGCTAATGTGAGTTGAGTGCATTTTTGCAAGTTGCTGTAGTTTGAGCATTGCAGAGTAAAGGGGACTGAAACACCACCAGTCAGAGAAAAGAAGTTCAATTAACTGGGCTTGAAGGAATGTAGGCAATAAGGACAACCCTGCTCCTCACCAGTCAGAACTGTGCAATTGACAGTCATGAGCTTGTCCAAAACTGCAATGCACACATCTCATTGTGGTGACTGATCACAAAATACCATCCAGTCATGCATCAAGTACTAGTTTTCCAGCTGGGCGCTCAAAAGAGTAGGAGCCACTGCAGCAAACTGAGAGGTGATGTCAACAATAGTATGAGGGGCTGTTGCTAGGGCTGTGGCAAGTGTAGGAGCAATGTGTTTGGGGTCATTGATGTCAGTATGTTTGGTGAATGCATGGGCACAGGGAGCTGGAGACGCTACATCAAGGACTTTGAGTTATGCAAGTATATGCATTGGGATGACCTCCTGGGTCCGGACTGCCCAGTTCACTGTGCACTACTTAGCAAGCAAGACAACTACATCAGCTCTATGCAGTTTGCAATCAGGACAGCTGTAGACAATTAAAGAGAGGTTAAGAGACTGAGGCAGGCCATTAACCTGACAGATGCCTTTAGTAAGCCACAAGTATTCTAACTTATGCTAAGCATTGTGAATCAGCAGGAGTGCCATCCATCCCTGTTGTTTATGGTGGGAACCATTGGTATCTGGTGAGGGCTTGCTGCTCTGTTGCTGTTGCCATTCCTGCACAAAATTCATTGACTGTTCATAGAACCAAGTCACAGATTGAGGGTCCCTTAGTATTTACTGACTGCTTGTAAAGCAAATCGTTACATTCCCTGTTAGGCATGTCAATGTGGGCCCTTTTTTGTAATTCTCCAGTTCTCCTGGTTGTGACATAGCAATGATCCAGTGTACGTCCTTGGTGGGTGGGTATTGTTATCCTCCTAGCCTGTCACCCCCATTGCTGAATGTGAGTTACCAATGGTTGGCTGAGCCATTGCTATGCCCAAGCAACCAGCACCTGTGTGTGCTGACCACTGAAACCGGCACCTTCATCACCAGAGACCTAGCTGCAACACCATCAAAGGTAACTGCTTCACCAGCCACACAGTCAGCAAAGCCAGAGTCCAATGCAAAGGTCATGAGTACTCAGACAGACACTTTGAAGGACAGCATCCTTGTTTATTTTGGGTTTGTATTTGCCACCTGACCACCATATGGAATTACAATTTGGGTATAACAGTTTTGTTTGCAGTTGCTTAATGTCATTCAAGAGTGAATATTTCAGGTTCATCTGAGTGCACCAATGCAAGATGCTTGGCAGCACAGACACTCGGCCTGTCTTGAAATAACCGCTGGTTACCCAGTCAGTGCTGTAGTAGGAGAAGCACACCACCCATACACAGTGTGGGCCTGTGTGGGATGGGGTGGCCCGACAGTACAGATGGACCGCGACTGCTATGGGTAGGGCAAAGTAGTACTTCCAGTGGGTTGTTAATGTATTGCCTAGTTAATAGTGCATAACTCAGTTTTTCTTTCCCAGATCTGCTGTTTAATAAATATCAATTGCTATACATCTCTAGAGTCATTTGCAATTTCTAACTAAAGATAATGCATCTGGGGGGGGGGGCATGGTACTGTTACGTAACACCAGTGAGTGATGTGGGAGATTATGCCAGCCCTGAGGAGGTGGAAGGTACTACATTCGAAGGCATAGGTATCCTACACTAGGCCAAACCCACTTTCATTCTCTGGATGGAGACACATGCAATTGGATTTTAGATACAAATCCACATTCAAGTTAAGGAGATAAAACTTGGCTTCCTCCTACTTAACACCTCTAGAAGAAAGAGGGTGTCACCACCTGACAACTTGGCAACCCGATGACATGCAGGTGAGTGGCTATCAGAATATTTATTTATTTATTTATTTAAGCGTTTCACCAGGAAGCCATACTGAGCGGAGATACCAC
This sequence comes from Neoceratodus forsteri, assembly GCA_016271365.2. NCBI lineage: Eukaryota > Metazoa > Chordata > Ceratodontiformes > Ceratodontidae > Neoceratodus > Neoceratodus forsteri. The sequence continues at coordinate 12,606,081 of CM057456.1, forward strand.
TCGATTCCAGATGCGTCCTGGGGGAAGGGGGAAGAGGAGCAAAATACAGACAATAAATATTATTCAAGAGTACAGACTTGTGCAAGGGACATACAAGTTTACAGGATTGTACCAGGAACATAGAACATGTGACAATAGATTAACAGGGCTCCCAGGAATAAGAGCACCAAGGTAAACTTGACAAGTAGCTAGCAGTAACAAGCTGTACAACAAAAAATGTGATATTGCTGAGACCTTTGATAACTGAACCCTAAGGCTGCTCAGGATGATTATATTACTATGGAGGGGACAGCAGAGGTAGGATTTTAAGGGCTGCCTAGCCCATGTTCAAGGATGTGGTATGTAGCATACAGGTGTAAGGGACCTACTAGGTGAGGCTATAGCTGTATGGCATTGGGTGCCACCACTGGATGGTCCTAGGTGCAAGTGCATGTGGAGGAGAGGTGTGTTTTTAGGAGGTGGTTGAGCTGCTCAGAGTTTGCGGTGAGTCTGATGTCCGTTGGCAACACATTCCAAAGTGTGGGCATGCGGTATCTGAAAGCTGCTTGGCCTTTAGCTGACCCCATATGTGGGACATGAAAGAGCCTGGTGTCAGTGCTCCTGAGGGAGTAGGCAGACAGTGATTGGTTGGAGAGGGTGGATTCAAGATAGGGTGGAAGGGACTGTATCCAGTGTTTCGCTATGGTTCTGGTGCAGTGTAGCTGCCTGCGATCGTGGAGTAAGGGCAGATCAAGGGACCTGTAAAGGTCACAGTGGTGAGTTTTAGGGGGGCAGTCCAAGATGAAGTGACGGAAGGAATGAAAGAGTGTCTCCAGACTGGAAAGGGAGAATATGGGCACAGCACCATAGACTGCATCACCATAGTCAAGTAAAGGGAGGATCATCTTCCGAACAATTGCCTTTCGGGTGGACGGGGGGATACAGGCCTTGTTGAGATATAATGCACCTAGTTTTGGATGTAGTTTCTTATGGATTGAGTCGATGCGTATAGAGAAATCAAGGTGCTGGTCAAGCCAGACTCCTAAGTAGCTGAAGGGGGTGCAAGCCTCCAGGGGAGTCCCGTTGAAGGTGAGGAAGGTGGGAGGTGAGGAGAGACGGCAGAGTCTTTGATGCAAGCTGAAAGTTAGGGAGACAGTTTTCTTAGTATTGAGAAACAGATGGTTTGGGCGGAACCGGAGCTGAGTACTGTTGAAGTCCTCCTGGAGTGTAGAGGCCACTACAGCAGGGGAGGGACCTGAGGCATACAGGATGGTGTTGTCCACATACATGTGAATGGAAGTACATGGGCATACAGAGTGTAGGTCATTCAGAAAAATGGAGAAGAGTACCAGTCCTAGGACCGAGCCTTGAGGGACACTGGTATTGACTGGGAGGGAGTTAGAAGTGTGTGGTCCAATTTTTACCAACTGAGATCTGCCTGACAGGTACGAATGAAACCAATTGGTGACAGCTCCGGAGAGTCCGGTCCTCGTAAGTTTGGATACAAGTAGAGAGTGGGAGACTGTGTCGAAGGCCTTTGCAAGGTTGATGAAAATGGCTGAGGTGATGTGCCCCTTGTCCATGCCAGTGAGGATGGCATCGGTGAGCCTTAGAAGGGAGGTAATGGTTGAGTGTGACTTCCGGAACCCAGAATGGTATGGGGTGAAGAAGGCAAAGGAGTCAAGAAAGGAGGTGAGTTGGGCTAGTACAAGATGCTCCTGCAGTTTAGCCAGGATGGGGAGAAGGGAGATGGGACGGTAACTACCTGGCGAGGAAGAATCACCCCCTTTAGGGAGGGGTATGACTACGGCATGCTTCCAGTCAGTTGGGATGTCAGCTAGTGTAAAAGGGAGATTGAAGAGAGCAGCAAACAGGGTGGTGATGGCTGGTGCTGACAGGTAAAGCATTTTTGCGTCCAGACCTGTGGGGCATTCTCCCTTGTTGGGATTGAGTGCCCACAGTGCTTTTAGTTCTTCGGCCAGCGTGACCCATTGGAATGAGAAGCTGGGGGTCAAGGAGGTGGTGGTGTTAGCGGAGTTGTACATGGGGGGGACGAGATAGATCGGATAAAAGAGTAGCTGTGCAACTAATGAAGAATGTGTTGAAAACAGAGGCCACTTCAGCATGATCCGAGACAGTAGAGCCTTGGACAGTAAGAGTCCGAGTGGGTGGCTGAGCGGGGGGGGGAAGAGATTTGATTGTTTGCCAGAATTTTGTTGGGTGGTTGAGATTTGAGCTGAGAACCGTCTTGAAGTACTTAGTTTTGGCCTGCCGGATGAATCTAGTGCAGGAGTTTCGGAGTGCACGGTACAAATCAAGTGATCCCTGGGTGCCTGTAACTTTGTACATTTTCCAGGCCTGGTCCCTGGCATGGAATTTGTCAGTGAAAAAGGTGGATACCCAGGGGAGGTGGGCACCCCTGACCCATGTCCTTCTGAGGGGGGCATGGAAGTCCCACACTGCTAGAAAACAGGACTTAAAGAGATCCAGGGCAGCATTGATGGAGGAAGCTTTAGGGATAAAGGACCAGTCCACATGAGCTAGGTCATTTAAGAGTGCCGCTTGATCTAGAGTTTTGTGTGCTTTAGTGAGCAGCATCCTTGGGGGTGGAGCTTTGGGCCTGTGTACCTTCCTGACCATGTAGATCATGTGGTGGTCACTTAAGGAGTCGGGAAGAAGACCCGCTTCAATTATCCGGTTGGGGTGTGAGCTGAGGGCCCAGTCTAAGAGAGAATGGTTCTGTGATTTGTGATTTAGGTGGGTTGGGTGGGAAATTTGCCGGGTGAGGTTTAGGGCTTTTATCTTGCTGCGAAGCTTGATGCTTGCATTGGCGAGCCAATTAAAATTGAAATCCCCAAGGATATGTAGCTTGCTGGTTGAAGCGGATGCCTTTAGGGAGGCCAGGTGGTTCAGGACAGTGGGTAGAGGGGTGTCAGGGGCACAGTAGGAGCCAGTTACATAAACATGTGCAGAGTGTGGGAGTGATAGTTTAATTAGTAAGGAGTCTATGTCCTGCGAAGGTTTAGAAAGCAGGACAGGGGTGAACTGGAGAGTGGAGGAGATGTACATGGCAATACCTCCGCCTCTTTTTTCACCCTTGTGATTGTGTTTGATGAGTGAGTAGCCAGGGACAGAGAATTCAGCGTCCGAGTGGTGGGGCTTCAGCCAGGATTCAGAGATGATTAAAACATCAGAGTGAATTGATAATGTTAGTGGTTGTAGAGCTGTTATTTTGTTTAGGATGCTACAGATATTGAGGTGCACTAACTTCAGCCCTCTGGATAGTGTGGATGGGGCAGAGGGCTTGGTAGGGCTGGGTCCTGGGTTAGGTTCAACATCCCCTGCCAATAGGAGCAGCAACACTACAAGCTGTTTAGATATGACCATGGCCCTTAGAGGTTTGTGGGGGCTGGGAGGGTCTGGGAGGGATGTGAGGTACCGCCGAAGGTGGGATGTGTAAAACTGTTAGCCCCATGTGAAAGGAGGGTGGCAGAATGGAAGCTCCCAGAACCCAGTTGTTCAGAGGGCTATGGTGCTTCTGCACAGGGGTGGAGGTTGTAGATTTGGGGCTGGGAACTGCATTGGACAAGACAGTGGGGGGGTTTGTTTGCCATTCTGGGTAGATGGCAGGAGGGAGGGAGGCTACAGGTATAAGCAGGCACAGTAGTAAAAGATTTAGAGTCATCATAGTGCTTGCAGTATCAATGCTGTCACTAGGGTGGCCACTAGAGGTGAGTACAGATAAACTGCTAATGGGAGAGTGGGCTGATAGGTTCTGACAATCACGTGATGGGCTCTATGTAACTCTGTGCTCACCAAGGGTGGTGGTGAGGGTGGTGGGGCAGCCGGCGCACAGCGCCAGTGGGGCAAGCACACAATTCAGAGCACTGGCACTCTTCCTCAAATCACGATCTGCGTACCTTTTCCTCTGCCCTTCTGGATGGTGCAGTGCTCCGGTGAGGGGAAGGGCTACCTGAGGAGTCCCTCGCGACCCAGGGCTGCCTGTGGAGAAAGGACAGGGGCGGTTTTATAAGGCTGCAGAAGGAGGAGTAGGCGTTAGCAAGGGAGTGGATCAGCAAGCTGCCCCATATAAGGTAATCTAAATTCGGATTAGTATTAATGGACCTACTGAGCTCCACTAAAATAAATAAATTAATGAAAATCCCTCAGCTAAAATACAAAGCATGCATCTCTCTGTTTGAATTTATGAGCATTTGTACACATTTACAGGATCGGCTGTAAAATATAGAGCTCTCGCTGCTGTAGACGCCAAGGCTTAAAGGCCAGTCACCTAGGTGGCCAAGTTAAGGCTTCTTCATACAGAAAACAAATTCTAGTAAGTAGTAATCTACCAGCAGTCCTCTTAAAGCAACGTTGCCATGGCCAGGATTTGTAGCCAAATTAGTGCAGGCATTAGCTAAAAAAAACTATCGGCACGGCTCTGCCAACAAGAATGTGAAAGTCCCCCTTTTCTTTTTTTTAAAAAGACGCCAAACAGCGAGATCCTTTGTTCAAATATCTGTAATCCAGTACTTTTGGAAGTCTCACAGCCATAAAAGATGGGTCACACATCTTCTCTGTGACTAAACTTAGTCCAGAGAGAACAGCGGGACCAGCAAACAAAAGATCAGAACTTATAAAAGCTCTAATATGCTCTGCAGGGTATTGAATCTCCCACTGCAGCAGCCCTGCTTTGATGTCAATTGCAGGGGATTCTGGGATTTGTAGTTACAGAAAATGTCAGCTTACAAGTCAACAAAGTCAGTCTGATACAATCTACTATGCTGCAGAAAGCAGTAAGAAAAAAAGTGTTTTTGCACACAAAGTGCAAACTGGGACCAGCCCCACAACTGGATGTGGGGTTCTTAGCTGAGACTGTTCCCTTTTAAGTAGTTATTTCTGTCTTATGTCCCTTTCTAATCTTCACATTTTTAGCAGTATTTATATTGTGCACTTGAATTATTTTTAAGTGCAGTATTCTATGGTTTATATTTTACTAGTGAAAGGGTCAGAAAAGGGCTAGCAGCCTTGAAGATAGTTAAAGCCCTGGGGCCAGATGGGATGCATCTCAGGGTGCTAGGGAACTGGCAACGGAATTAGCTGCACCCCTGGTAAGACTATTCAATAGCGCTATTCAGACATGGGTGCTTCCCAAAAGACTGGAGGGTAGCAGATGTAGTTCCGCTTCATATGGGTGGGGACAAAGAGCAGCCGGGTAACTACAGGCCTATCAGTCATATGTCTGTTGTGGGTAAACTGAAGGAGACACTAGTCAAAGAGGACCTAGCGGACTACTTGGAGAAAAACAGGCTCAAGGATAGTAAACAGCAGGGGTGCATGGTAGGGAGGTCTTGTCAGACCAGCCTGACAGTTTTCTTTGACTTTTGCCTGTGTAACTGGGACAGTAGATTATGGTCATGCAGTGGATATGCTCTACTTCAATTTCAACAAGGCATTTGACTCAGTACCTCACAGAAGGCTACTAAAGAAGCAATAAGATATGAGTACAGCAAAGGACGTAGATGGGCAGGAAGTTGGCTGGAAGAGAGATATCAAAGGGTAGTGGTAAATGGAGTCAGAACCAAGGAGAGGGAGGTTACCAGTGGGGTGCCACAGAGATCGATCCTAGGTCCAGTCCTTTTCAATATGTTCATCAGTGACATAGGAGAGGGAATTCAAGATGCAGCTCTGAATAGATGGTGCTAAACTCCGTGGTAGGGTAGACAGCAAGGTGGGTATAAGGGACAGGGCTGTGCCAATAACTGTAAGGGCCCCCCTGCAAAATATTTTGTGGGGCCTACCTCCCCACCAATAAGCACAAAATAACTGTTAGCACATAAAAAATATTTATAGCATAGGCTCTGTTGTAGCAGCCCGGCTTAGCATCTGTAATTTGTCCATGCCACCCCTGTCCTACTTACTGGCACCATGATCAAGGAACTGAACAATGTAATTTGTCCCTGCTCCTCCTGGAGACACTGGACCCAAGATTAGATGTTTTGAGTAAAGGACCCTATTGCTTCTTTGTTCTGCACTCCCCCAACACTTGAGACTGGAGATGGAGTCTTCTGCCTGTACTGCTGCCATTGCTGATAGTCTCAATTTCAAATGGATACGCAATGCTCAAAGAGAAAATTGCAAGTATTTGTCTGTGATAAAGGTTTTCTTAATGCTGGCCTCTGAGGCAGAGGGCCCCCTGACAGTACATGCCCTACTGCAACCACAGCTCTTGCACTCCCCCAGTCACGGCCCTGATAAGGGAGTTGCAGAGGAACCTACAGAAGTTGGAGAGGTGGTCCAAGGTTTGGCACCTGAAATTTAATGCCAAAAAAATGCAAGGTGATGCATTTAGGGAACAAGAACCCCAGAAATGAGTACTGGATTGGAGGGATTAAACTGGGCACTAATGTCAGGAAAGGTACCTAGAAGTCATCATAATTCACTCCCTTAAAATAATTTAGCCAGTGTAAGAAGGCCTACAGTAAGGAAGACAGAATACTGAGGTGTGTCGGGAGGGGTTTTGACAACAGGAGGAAAGAGGTACAGTGCAACCCACTTAAGTCAAATACCTTTATACCAGATGTTCATTAAGTCTGGACGAATAGCTGTTACCAAAAGCCAGATCAATAGATGACAATACAATATGCGCTGCATACAATGGATTTTTGTAGTCCATATATAGTGGACACCGGAGGCAGGAAATGCTGTATTGTGGAGTGAGCTGACACACTAGCTCTGATCTAATGACCTGCTAATCACTGACCAATCACTGGCTGAATCACCTCATTCAGTATGCAGCATAACTTGAGAGACTAGTCAGTGTGTGCAGTTTGTTTTTCACACAGCTCAAACATCTCTCAGTATGCAGCATAACTTGAGAGACCAGTCAACGTGTGTGCATTTTGTTTTTCACGCAGCTCAAATATCACTCAGTATGCAGCATAACTTGAGAGACCAGTCAGCGTGTGGTTTGTTTTTCATGGAGCTCAAACATCTCTCAGTATGCAGCATAACTTGAGAGACCAGTCAGCATGTGTACAGTTTGTTTTTCACGCAGCTCAAACATCACTCAGTATGCAACATAACTTGAGAGACCAGTCAACGTGTGTGCAGTTTGCTTTTCATGCAGCTCAAATATCACTCAGTATGCAGCATAACTTGAGAGACCAGTCAATGTGTGCAGTTTGTTTTTCACGCAGCTCAAATATCACTCAGTATGCAGCATAACTTGAGAGACCAGTCAACGTGTGCAGTTTGTTTTTCATGCAGCTCAAACATCTCTCAGTATGCAGCATAACTTGAGCGACTAGTCGGCATGTGTGCAGTTTGTTTTTCATACAGCTCAAATATCACTCAGTATGCAGCATAACTTGAGAGACCAGTCAACGTGTGCAGTTTGTTTTTCATGCAGCTCAAACATCACTCAGTATGCAGCATAACTTGAGAGACCAGTCAACATGTGTGCAGTTTGTTTTTCACGCAGCTCAAACATCTCTCAGTATGCAGCATAACTTGAGCGACTAGTCGGCATGTGTGCAGTTTGTTTTTCACGCAGCTCAAACATCACTCACTATGCAGCATAACTTGAGAGACCAGTCAACGTGTGTGCAGTTTGTTTTTCGCACAGCTCAAACATCTCTCAGTATGCAGTATAACTTGAGACTAGTCAGTGTGTTCAGTGTGTACTCCCATTGTCTCCGTATATTGGCTCCTTCCCAGCCTCAGCTGTAGCAGGTGCACTGCCTCAGTCTGTCAGCTCCCTTCCATTACAAGTCATTAAGCAGTACCAGACCCAGCATGTGGTGCTCATTCACTAACCCTTCCCCTCACTGCCCTGTAACAGGATTCCCCACAACAGGATCACCATCAGTTCGATGGTCATGTTCTTAGCAGCAGCAGCTCTGTGTGTGCAAACATGTACACAGGCTACTTAAACAGAGGCAGTAAACAAAATACTTAGAAAGTATTACATGAAATGTGTGCAAAAGTACATTTTGTGGGCTTTTACTATGTAGTGGACACCCCTTATGATGAACAAAAACCAGTTGCACGGACATGTCTGTTATAAGTGGGTCCCACTGTATTACTGCCTCCCTGTAGATCACCGGTGAGGCCACCCTGGAGAACGCAGCACAGTTCTGGATTCCTCATATAAAGAAAAACAAGGGCAGGTTTGAGATGGTGCAGCAAATGGAAATTAAAACGATTCGGGGCCAACAGGGCAGATCCTACAAAGATCGGCTTAGAGCAATGAACATGTACTCATTCAAGGCCAGATATGAGAGGAGTGATATGATAGAGACCTTCAAGTTTCTAAAAGGTATGAACAAGGTGAACTGTGAGGAACTATTCAACAGAAGTAAGGAATCTAGAACACAAGGACATGAATGGAAACCGGTTGGGGGTTCGGGAGGGAGATGAGACAGTTTTATTGTACCGAGAGAGTGACTGCGTCATGGAACGGTCTGCCAGTGGAGGTTGTGGGCGCTAAAACCATTAATGGTTTCAAGCAAAGATGGGACAGAGTTAAGGGCTTAGTAGCTACTCAGTGGGATAGTAGTAAGATGGAGCAGGGGGATACTGTAGATAAAAAAAGACATATTAACAAAAAGGTCTTGGGGGCATGAAAGGGTGTTCTGGGTAGACAGGATAGACCATTATCCTTTTTCTGCTGTCATTGTCTATGTCTCTGTCTTTACCCGTAACACAAGCACAAGAACCTCAGGCAATTGTAACTTTTTAAATGATTCCCCTCAAGCAATTGTAACAGATCAATAATTAATAATTCAAATAGTAAGTTACTGTATAAAATGTTCTTATGCCAACCTCCACTGCACCCTGTCGAAGCCCTGGATTTTGAGACAAAACTTTGGGGTGGTAGTCCAGCTGATTTTGCCCTTCTGTTTCTGTGATGCCTGATGCCAGATGTAAATCTCTTTGTGATTGTCTGGTATGACATGCTGTGTGCTGTTTTGCAATCCACTCACTTGGCATGCAGCTGTAAGGTCTTTTCTTTCCTTGGTTGGCCACACTTTTGTTTTTCCATATTAAAAGAGGTTTTCATAGCTATCAATTATGTGCACCTTAGACACGGAAGCAGTGGGTATTGTTTTTTTCTCTTAAATTTTATATTACTCCTATGTTAGCTTGATACTCACTATAGCAGTGATCAATTTACATAGATAACTGTAGGAAGACGACATGTCCCCGTGCATATGTGTATACTGATTGTATTGTAGCTATGCATTGATTTTAATAAGGTGATGTTTGTTATAAGGATGCAGATTCATTGTGTGGTTAATAACTTATCTGCACTGTGTGCCAATTATTTGTTTTGCATTGATTCACTTTTTGCACAGATCTGAGCGCTGTCACTTTAATGCTGCACTATTTAAGATCGGTCCTAGATGTCACTATTACTCTTAAAATGTGCACATTCAGTGCAAAACATTGAGTGTGTGCAATTTCTCTCTTGCCTATAACTGTTACATTTTACTCTGCATCTAACAAAGTATTTTTGAAAATTCTGACTATAGCTTAGGGTTTTCTTCTTTGGCAGAGTACAGTGAGTCCATTGTACTGCTTGGACTGGGCTTTTCTGCAGTACATCAGTAGATAGCACTTTTATAGGACACCAGTCATTGTAAAATAGGTATTAAATAATTTTGGAAATTCTAATTCTCTGTAACAAACATTGACTCTGCTGCTGTATCGGTCTGCTGAAAGCCTCATACAAAATAGGTGGGTCGTCTAAATGAAGTCAGGTTGGTGTGTGAGCTCCTGGTTCCTAAGCTGGTACTCTAACCACTGTCTTCCCTTATTTATTTATTAGCTTTTGTTGACCAGGTAAGTGCATTAGGCAATTAGACCTGTCTATTTTCAAGCATGACCCGGGGAGAGTACAGAACACCAAGTTGCAAAGTAGAGAGCAAAACAGTAGTAATAGTACATGAGACAGGCAGGACCCCATGCAGGAAGGTCAGAATACAACAGCAATCCATTTGTACAGGAAAACACCCATGCAGGAGTGTGACTAGAAGAAAAACATGTAAGCAAATACCAGCACAGGACACCAACACTTTAAGAACCTTAATGGGCCTCCTGATTTTAGGGACTTTGTCTTTGCTGAAGAGACTATACCACATTAACTCATTTTATTATAAAATGACTGATGTTATCCAGTTCTCTAGGGGTCATGTTAAGCTATTAAAGGATAAGGGAATTTTGCCATGTTCTGCAAATTCGGACAGCTCGTGAAAATATTTTTCATGTAAGTTATTGGGCTTACCTGTAGGTACAGCAATCTACAGATGTAGTGGAGTCAGTCAGGATGCATTGCTCTTATCACAGTTTCTGCCAGTGGCACACTGGTGAATACTGCAAGAACACAATGTAATTCAATGGCAATTACTCTAACAGCACAATGTTTCCTAACTGGTTCCACTGTTACTGCCTAAATCTTCCCTACATCATGGAAACATAGATCATGAAGGCAGAGAAAGATCATTGGTCCAACCAGTCTACTCATAACACCCTATCATACCTCAAGACCTTTGTTAAAATGGGGGCTTTGTCTACACTATCCACCCCTTTGCTCCCTGTCTTAATATTACCCTGCTGAGTAACTACTAAGCCCTTAAATCTGTCCCAGCTGCACTTGAAACCACTGATGATTTTGCCGCCTACCATCTCAACTGGCAGACTGTCACGCAGCTCAAGCTCTTCCTGTGTAAAATAAAACTTTCTCATGTCTCTCCTGAATTTCCCCCCTACCCCACCAGCTTCCACTCATGTCCTTGTTTCTAGATTCACTATTTCTGTTGGATAGTTCCTCATAGTTCACCTTTTCTATTCCTTTCAGGAAACTGAAGGTGTATATCATATTGCCCCCTCTCTCGTCTAACATCCAGCGAGTACATGTTCAGTGCCCCTAGTCAGTTTTTGTAGGATCTGCCCTGCTGGCCCGGAACAATTTTGGTTATCTACAATGCACCATTTCCAGTCTGTCTTTGTCCTTTGTTTGGTGAGGACTCCAGAACACCATAATACACCAGAAGTGGCCTCGCCAGTGATCTATAGAGAGGTAGTAATACTTCTTTCCTCACACTGTCAAAACCTCTCCTGATACATCCCACCATCCTGTTAGCCTTACTGTAAGCGGGAGCAAATTATGATGACTTTCTATTTATTTATTAGAATTTTGGATAAATACCTTTGAGCCAATGGCTCTTTTATAAAGGTTCCACATCAGTCTACAAAGAATAGAAGTACAATTTGTGTGAGATTAGCAGGCAAGCAGTTGGAATACAAATTTCAGTACAGGGTATACATGATCGAAAAGCTACAGGTAATATAATTAATAGTTAGAACAACACAACCAAGCATACATTTAAGAATGATGAATCACAGCAAACAATATTTACAGGAATTAAAGCTGCCAGAAGGGCATTGTCAAAGGGAAAGGTGGAGTGGAAAAACTGAGTTGCTGTCAGTTGTACCAGGTTATTACTCCTAGGCCCCTTTCCTCAGAAGTAGTGCCCAACTTAACCCATCCCATCCAATACTCTGTCTTGGGATTCTTTTTCTCTGTGCATCATCATCTTGCAGTTTTCGATGTTGAATTTCAACTGCCAAACCTTGGTCTTTCTCTTCAACTTTTGGAGGTCCCTCTGGGACTCCCTTAATCCCTTCTCACTGTCTACCCTACCACAGAGCTTAGTGTCATCTGCAAAGAGACACATCTTGCCTTGAATTCCTTCTGCTATGTTGTTGAGGAACATATTGAAAAGGACTGAACGCAGAACTGATCCCTGTGGCATGCCACTGGTGACCTCCCTCTCTCAAATCAAGGCATCAGTCATATGATGGCATCTTGTATCAAGAAGTGATGTGACTGTGGGCACTCTGTGCTTAACATACAGCTTGCCCATTAACTGACATAACATTCTGTCATACAATTCTATGAAACTGGTGCTGCCTTGATTTAATCACTTGACTGCTGATACCTACAGTACGTGTACGTCCTACACCTTATTTCAGCGATTGTTTTGTGGACGTTCAGAATGTAGGTAGTCTGGTACACTTTCTCTTCTGTTTAGCTGTGCTTTCCACAGAATGTAGGGAGGTCTAGCTGGGGTGAAACGTGTTAGGGAAGAAAGGATATCAGCAACTAGGATGGAGAAGATGAAGCATCTGACGAAATTACAAGAAGATGAATTAAAAGGTGCAGCTCTGACTAACTGGTTATGAAGTGAAGGGAGGAGGATTTGGAACCCTCTCAATCTCTTCAATGTCCGCAGGAGATTTCGTAACCCTCTTAATCTCATCAGTGTCCGCAGTACAGACGTGACACGGAAGAGATCGAGAGGGTTCAGCACAGAGCCATTAAGCAGATTAGTAGTGTAGGAAATGAAAGTTACGAGGAGAGATTGAATGCACTCATATTATTCAGCCTTGAAAACATAAGGCTGAGAAGGGGACATGATCATGGTTTTCCAAATACTGTATCTGGATAGGAGGGGAAGAGTATATACATATGTGTTGAAGATAGTGAGTACAAACAGAACTTGTGGTCATTGCCTCACACTGAAGGAGACAGGATAAGGGAAACCCTTAGAAACATTACTTTAGACAGAAGGCAACTAACTTGTGGAATAGCCTAACCAGTGAGATTGTTGAAACTAGCACTGATTAGACTTTCAAAGCAGGACTAGACAGATTCCTGAGGGAAAATTACTTTGAGGGCTAAACACCATGAGTAGGGGTATATTTTAACTGCTAAGCTTGAATGAGTGCCCAGTTAGGTATGGTCAAAGCCATGCAGCAGGAGGAACAAACAAGCTGGACCTTAATTCCTTAGCAGCATCAAAATACTACGAAACTACAATGCTATAATACACGGGGCCAGATTCTCAAAGGGTGATGCAGGGCTTGCGTTAAGTCCTGTATCAAACCCTTTTTTTTTTTTTTGCACAGCTGTTCCAAACACCTTTGCCGCAACGGTACCCAGCTTTGACAAACTGGGTGCAGTTGCAACACCTTACCCAATTTATGGCAGCTTGCACCAAGCATTTGGCGTGAGTCCTGTAAAAAGGGTACCCAGAACTGCCACAAGTTAGATCAGACAAAGTTGATCTAACTTGCAGGAATCAGTGCATGGGATAGAAAATCCCAATTGCTGACTGGAAGAATGCTGCAAGCGACATGCTCCATATGTTCAGTGCACCCGGGGCTTGCGACATTCTCGGCCCATACACTTAAAGATCTAGTGGTGTTAAAACTGAAGACAGAACACGTTTTCATTTTTAAAAGAGCCAGTCATTACTTTTTATTTCTAAAGTATCTTGTTATTTTCTTTTATTATTGAGAAGATTTTCTACTTGACAGTGTTAGATATGAGTGCAGAACAGTGCTCTGTGGGGGCTGGCATGTGCTATTCCCCTTTAGAAAATGGGTAAATGAAATAATGTATTCTGGTTGGCTGTTGCCATGTCATTAGCTTATGTTTGTGTACCAATACTGCCCTGTAAAGAAAAAGGTCCGACCATGTGATCTGGAATTTGGACAAATTACATACAGAACTCATGAGCCACTTCACTTATTCCTGTTTTCCATCACAAATATGGCTACCACTTTTACGCCAACATAAATGACTTCAACTAGGCCCTAAAGATATAACTCCCTTAAATTAAGAAAAATAAATAAATAACTGAATGTTTTTTCCCCTTGTGATCCCCTCCTTACACATACAGTATAAACTGATTTTAAAAATCAAGCAGTATTCAGAGTTTTTATTTCTGGTATTTCTTTGATGACCATGAACAATCATCCTTATATCGTTACCAGCTTGACAGAGAAACTTCTGCTGCTTACCCTGCGACAGATAAAACATAGGATCCGACTCCAAATGATATGTGTGTGTGTGTGTGTGTGTGTGTGTGTGTGTGTGTGTGTGTGTGCCCTGTGTGAGTGTATTCCAGTGAGATACTGCAGAATATTAAATTCCATGATAAACAAACAAAACTTCTAATGAATGTGTAGAAAGACAAATGACTGTCAGGTAGAAACCATTTGTGCAGGAACTATTTGACATTTTCTAAGCAATATTTTACAATTTTTTTTGTGTGTTTTTCTCATCTTTTACAGTTTTTCTTTAAATTTGCCCAACCCATTTTCTAAGCACAATAAGACCCTTCCGAATGTGGGATAGTGGTGGATACCTGCCCTTTCTTGGGGTATAAGGACCTCTGCCTGCAGTGTCAGGCCTCAGCATTCCCCTGGGTGTGCGAGTATCTACCAATATTCCATGCCCTATTGGGTATTATTGCTTACTCGTTCCTCATCATAATATTGTTGCACATTATGTCATCACTAGTGACAAATTTGACAGAACTTATGTGACTTGATTATGTTTGATGTCACAGTGGTGTATTAAAGCAGCAGTGCAGTGAAACTGGGCCATAAGAACATAAGAAGTAGCTGGCAGATGGGGACCGTGTGATCCATCTAGTCTGCCCAAAAATGTCTACCCCCCCTCCCTGTTTTATTACCTCTTCAGGTGCCCGCATTGCTTGTCCCATGCTAGTTTGAATTTCTGCACTGGCTTCGATGCTACCACCTCTGAGGGCAGGCTGTTCCATGGTTCTAGCACCCTCTCTGTGAAAAAGTATTTTTTCCTTGTATTGGTTCTAAATCTGCCTCCCACTAGGTGCTGATTGTGCCCCATTGTATGCGTTGTTTTGTTTTCCTGGAATAGATTTCCCGTCTGGGCTGTGTTGATTCCCTTTATGTATATGAATGTTCTCTCATGTCCCCCTATTTCTTCTTTGCTCTAGAGAGTGTAAGTTTAATTCACCGAGTCTTGTTTCATACTGTTCTTGATGCAAATCCTGCACCATCTTGGTGGCCCTTCTCTGAACCCTGTCTAAGTGGATAATGTCCTCTTTTAGTTGGGGCCTCCAGAACTGCACACAGTATTTCAGGTGCAGCCTGACCAAGGACCTGTACAGCGGAATGATTACCTTGTGCTTCCTGTTCATAATCCCTCTACCTATGCAGCCAAGGATGCCGCTGGCCTTCTGTGCTGCTTTTTCACATTGTTTCCCCACTTTTAGATCATCAGTAACAATTACTCTGAGGTCCTGTTCCATCTTTGATTCTTCTAATTGATGCCCATTCAGTGTGTATGTCTTTCTTGGGTTATGTTCCATAGTGGTGACCGTGGCTCTTCAATTTTAGCCCCCGGTTGAGATTTTCTGGGCTAGGCTCTGGCATAATTGGTGGTACCAGCGAAGGGGATTCTTTGACTTTTCAACTGGATACGGTCAGACTATTTACTCATTCTTTCTTTCTGATTTCATATCCTCCTTGCAGTGAGAGTGCTTGAGTGATTGGAAAAGTATTGGGATACATTTGCATTTTACTTCGTCAAGGGAGTGAGAGTCTCTGTATGTCATTAGGCCCCCCTGGTTGTAAGAGGGCCTGGGGGGGGGGGGCTGAAGATGTGTTTTCTTCTGCTTTTTCACTTTACATTTATTGACTTAAGTCTGAGTTTCCATAGCAAGGAATCTACTGTTTATTATATGTTTGGTCTCCTTATATTCTTCAAATCGTTTTCCTTGGACCTTTGAACTGTGGCATTTTTATTTTATGTTATTTTAACGATTGTTTTTTAGAGTGTTTGATGTTATGGCGATGTATTTAAGAGTTGCATTTACTGCTTAATTTAAGTGTTAGTTTAAGGATGTCTGATTGGTAGTTGGGGTTGTTTTGTTCTGTTCCTCTAGTGAGAGTAGAGGGAGCATTTTATTTCTTTTTATTTTATTATTGTGAGTTTAGGTTAGTTAATCAGTTGGGATTCCTCTGTTTTGGTTTTGTGATACACAGTTGGATAGTAGTGGAGTATTGTTCAGATTACCAAAATGTGTTGGAGTCCTGCCCCTACGGTCATGCGCTATTCATCCTCTGCCCTTCATGCTCTCTGCCCTTCTTTCGCCCCCACTCCAGTCTACAATGTGCCTTTGCTGTAGGGCACTGGGTATTGCATGGAGAGGTAGGAGGAGAAGGGTGGGGATATGTGAACAGCGGAGGATGAATGAGGGGGGCCACTGCATTGGGGTAGTGAAATCCAGAAGACACCCTGGGGCGAAATGGAACCTGGAACGTGGTCCACCATGTCTGGTTTCCATACCCAAGGGCACTACAAATGGTGGTAGACAGATAGCCCGGGTGGCTCAAGAGGTTCATCCAACTCGGGTGGTGCTATGTAATGCTAGGTCCATTAAAAACAAGACTGCAATTATTGCAGATCTTGTTAGATCGGTGGACCTGGCTTGCATCACAGAGACCTGGCTGGATGAAAACTCTGGCCCCATCTTGGAGGCTGCAATTCTGGCTGGGTACTCAATGATACACCGCCCAAGAGTGGATCGTGGGGGGGGGGGGTAGCAGTCTGTTTCAAGACCAAACCTAACCTCACGAATGTACCAGTCGAGGAGACAGAGTCATTTGAGTGTACCATAGTAGCAGGTGTAGGCTGTAGGATTGTCCTCATCTACCGTCCACCAGGAGATGAGAAATGATTCCTTCAGGAAGTTGCAGACTTCGTCATTGACATGGCATTTGAGTCACCCAGGCTGATGGTCCTGGGTGACTTCAATGCCTGTGTCGACGATGAACTCTCGCAATTTGGTCAACACTTCCTCCAGTTAATGACATCTCTGGGCCTTACACAAGTACTTACCACTGCTACTCATAGTCATGGTCACTCTCTTGACTTAGTCTTCCTTCTGGGGATTGAGGCCTCCAACCTGGGGGTGGAACCAGTTGGATGGTCTGATCACTACACCCTGAGCTTCAGTTTTAGTGCTCCCCTACATAGGCCTTCCCCTGTAGAGATGACTCGGTACCGTCCTTTGCAAGATATAAATTCTCAAAGGCCTTACGGCGGTGCTAGATCTCTCATCCCACTCAGATGCAAACAGTGACCCAGAGGTCCTCGTGATGGCTTATAATTCAGCCATTGCAGCGGCCCTGGATGTCATTGCTCCTGTCCGTGTCCGTCCTCTCTCCCTTCGCCCCCGATCCCCATGGTTTGATGGGACTTTGAGGGAGATGCGGCAACTAGGACGAAGGTTAGAGCATTGCTGGTGAAAATCCTCCCCTGATGCTGACCACCTTAAATTGATGGACCATTATCAAGTCTATCTATTTGCAATCACCCATAAGAAGGCAGAGTTCCTGTCCGGGGAGATTGCGGCTACTCAAAATCGACCAGCTCATCTGTTTCAAACTGTGGACAGACTGTGCGACCCAACCTGTCTACAAGTCCAGAAAGCTTTTTCACAAGAAGAGTGCGATGAGCTTGCAAGATTTTTTACACTAAGGTGGCTGACATTAGTGCGGTGTTCCATCCAACACACTCTATGGTGTTGCTGTGGATCAATGTGGAGTCACTGATCCTCGGCTTTCTTGGAGTACCTTTGTCCAACTGGCTTTTATGGATGTCATGCGGATCCTCCAGAGTGTGCACCCTACATGCTGTAGTTTGGATCCGGGACCAACTTCCCTGATTGTGGGTTTCATTGATTCCATCGGTCCGGTCCTAGCTCAGATAGTCTGGTGCTTCTTGGAGACAGGTGAGTTTCCACTCTTGAAGAAAGCTTCTTTGGACCCAGACTGCCTTGCAAACTACAGACCTATCTCTAATCTTCCCTTCTTAGGAAAGGTGATTGAGAAAGTAGTGGCCACTTAGCTGGAGGACCATTTGACCATCCATGATGTCTATGAACCCCTCCAGTCCGGATTTCGAAAGAGGCATAGTACTGAGACAGCGCTGGTTCAGGTGCTCAATGATCTCCTGATGGCTAGAGATCAGAAGAGCCATTCCATTCTGGTCCTCCTGGATCTCTCAGCAGCATTCGACACTGTGGACCATGGGGTTTTGCTTGATTGTCTGAGGTTCATCTGTGGACTGTCAGGTATAGTCCTCGAGTGGTTTACATCGTTCCTCATGGGAAGATCTCAGAAAGTGGTGTCTGAAGTTTATTCCTCGGACCCAGTCTCTCTCTATCATGTGGGGTCCCTCAGGGCTCAGCGCTGTCCCCCATGTTATTCGCAGTGTATATGCTGCCCCTCGGAGACATTGTAAAAAGGTATGGGCTGAGGTTTCACTGCTATGCTGATGATACCCAGCTCTACCTCTCTTTTGCACCTGACCAGGATGGAGCTGTCTCGGTCTATTAGCTGCCTCACTGAAATCCAGGAGTGGATGGATGCCAGTTTGTTGAAGTTGAACTCTGATAAGACTGAGGTATTGGTTGTGGATCCAGGCTGCCTGATAGGGGGGTTGGGTGTGGGTTCAACCTCTGGACTTTTTCTTGGGGGTGTGCCACTCCTGACCTCTGAATGGGTGTGAAACCTGGGGGTAATTTTTGACAAAGGGCTGACCCTTCATTCGCAGGTGTTGGCTGTCGTCAAATCCTCATTTTACCATCTGAAGAATATCTCCAAGATTAAGCACCTTGTTCCATCTGGCGACCTTCCTACACTGATCCATGCCTTTGTGACCTCGCGTTTGGACTACTGCAACTCCCTATACCTAGGGCTACCAGGGGTGGAAATCCACTGCCTGCAGCTGGTGCAGAATGCAGCAGCCCAGCTTTTGATGGGGTCATCCCAGTCCTGTCATATTTCACCGGTGCTGCGTGGACTGCACTGGCTGCCAGTTCAGTGGCAGATCACCTTTAAAGTTGGTCTTCTGACTTTTAAAGCCCTACATAGACTAGGCTCAGACTATCTGAAAGAGCTTCTGGTCCCTTACTGCCCTGGGTAATTGCTCCACTCAGCCAACGAGGGGTTGCTAGAGATTCCAAGGGTGTGTTTAAAATCTTCTGGGGCGAGAGCATTTATGTATGCCTTCCCTATCCTTTGGAATTCTCTACCCCGTCGGTTACGTGAGTGCACGACCATGGAGGGGTTTAAACAAGCATTAAAAACTATTCTGTGGTACCAAGCTTTGGTGATTAATTAATGAATGATATTAGTTTGATTATATTGTTTGCCGCTGAGATGTTTGTTTGTTGATATTGTGATTTTAATATTGTTAAGGCGCCTTGGTTTTTGAAAGGCACCATACAAATAAAGTTTATTATTATTATCATTATGTTTACCCACGTGCATCACCTTACACTTCTTGACATTAAATTTTAACTGCCATATTCTTGACCACTCTTCTAATTTCTTGAAATCAGCTTCCATCCCAGAGGCACCTTCATCAGTATGTACCTTGTTGCAGAGTTTTGTATCATCTGTGAAAAGCCAGACCTTCCCCTCGAGTCCATCAGCATTGTCACTGATGAATATATTGAAGAGGACTGGGCCAGGTACTAGCCCCTGTGGAACGCCACTAGTTACTCTTCCCTCCTCTGATAATGCCCCATTGTCCAGGACTCTCTGTGACCTATCCCGAAGCCAGCTCTTAATCCAGCTGACTATTTTATGGTCTATGCCTGTGTGCTCTAGTTTGTTGGTTAAGTAAATTTGACCCTACCTTTTCTTCATTATAAAAGTTTGTAGGCATTTTCCAGTTTTATTTGGTGGTAAAAGTGTCTTATTCCACCAAAATTTCAATATTTTATAAGTGTTTAATTCAGTTTTTCTCAAGAAAAAAAAGTGGCTTACATATTTAGCTTAGAAATAGCATTGTAGACCTGGCATGGGTTAGACTTGAGAAAATTAACTCATGGTGTGCAACATAGGGGGTACCCAAAAAAGCAGATGTGACAGGTATGCTAATACTTTTTACTAAAGGGAACAATCAGCACAAAGGACCCCACACTTGAGTGAGGGGCTGGTCCCAGTGTGCACTTTGTGGGCAAACACATTTTGGTTTACTTACTATTTATTATAGTGTAGTAGACTATATCAGACAGATTTTGTTTAGTTGTAGGCTGACATCTTCTTTTACTACAAATCCCAGAATCCCCTGCAGTTGACATCAGACCAGTAGGCAGCAGTGGGAGACTGAATAGCCTGCAATGCATGTTAGAGCTTTTATCATCTCTGATCACCTCACCAAGGGCTGTGTACAGTCCTTTGTGACTATACACAGCCCATGGAGGACAGCGAGACCAGCAAACAAAATATCAGAGCTAATATAAACTCTAACATGCACTGCAGCCTTTTGAATCTTCTCACTGCTGCCTACTGCTCTGATATCATCTGCAGGGGATTCTGGGATTTGTAGCAACAGAAGATGTCAGCCTACAAGTAAGCAAAATTAGTCTGATATACTCTACTCTACTATACTACAGTAACCAGCAAGTAAACCAAAATGTATTTGCACGTAATGTGCACATTGGGACCAGCCCCACAGTTGAGTGTGGTGTCTTCTGTACTGACTGTTCCCCTTTAATTGTAGCTTAAACTAGCTTTTGGGGAAAACGTTATTTGTTGCAATGCTGCTTTAATACTAATGTGGTATAAGCAGGAACAGAACTAGTAATGTCAGCCACAGAGCTATGCAGAATGTGGAATTCTGCAGGCGGACTTAATGCAGAACGGCAATTCTGATTCCAAAATGCTTTTTGGGATTTCTTTTTGAATTCCAAGAGCATTTTTATCTAAACCACAGAATAACTTTTCATGGATCATGTAAACTGAGGAATAATTTTCCACGGATTACAATAAAAGTATCTGTGGCTCATGTAAAACATGGATTGATTATCAGTCTATGAAAATCATCCCACTTTCGAGATTTTGGATTTCTGCTCCTGGCGGAATTGCATTCCACTGGAGTCTGAAAATTCTGCACAGCATTAGTCAGCCAGTAACTAGAGTGTTGTACTACACATTACAATTAGTTCTGTCTAGAAGAAAATCTTCTAATTATCTAAAAGAAAAATATTGTACTTCAGATACAAAAGGTAACATTTTCTATTTTTAAAAGTTAATATTAATTTCAGATAGTGTATTATCTCATTCATGCTTCACGTTGTATATGCATGCTTTGTTTTCTGTATTACAAGGGATTATACATACATACGTATGCGTGTTTACCTTTTGCCTCACATGCAGTGCTGAATACACATCTAAGACTTCCACCCATTGTATCAAACAATTAGAGGGAACATTAATGGCATTTGTATCCATAGGTGTAGAACTTATGGTCTGAGGTGTCTGACTGTGCTTCTTCAGTTTCTCTAGGTTGCAGAACTGGAAAAGATCATCTTTTTAACAGCAGGATTCCTTTGTCCAAGTCTCTGGACTAATCATCTATAAGCATCTGTTGGGCGAGAGTTCCATGTGGTCTGTTAGTCTCTTGCATCACTGCACACTCAGCTACTTTCACAAATCCAGTAAGCCTCATAAGTTCCGACTCTGTTTGCCATTGACATGGAAGATTTGTTACATATGAATGATAATTACTTCACACCTGTCAAAGCATGAGTTACAACTGTGTAGTAGTCACCAAGAAGGTTTAAACACATGCTCCTTTTATAAGTTCAGAGAACTTCATCCAGAACTTAAAACACATTCACAAAATGCAGTCTCGTGTCTGTCATAATCAGACCAACATCATGATGTATTTTATATTTCTGCATCATTTATACTTAAAAAAATATTCTCAGTTGTATTTAAGTTTCTATAGCTCTGGTAGACTTCATTAATGTATATTTTAATAGCTACAAATATTCCCACAAGAGACTATAAAATATGTGATTATAGCCTTTGGAATTCTTTCATAAAATGCAAAAGTCTTTCAAACAATCATTATTGGTCTGTGTGTTTAAAGCTTTTCCAAAATGGAATTCCTTTGACAGTTCAAACCTGGCCTCTTGATTTGTTATGCCAACTATTGCATTCTTAAGAATGTGATGTTCCCTTGATGGCACTTGGTAGGAGCTTCACTGAGAAAAGAGTCCAGGCTCTAGTTTAATTTATTGTATTTTTCCTCCTGGAAATTTAACCTTCCTTACATCAGAACTCATTTGTCCATATGTATGGGTCTGCAAACTGAATTTTCCTCTGTGGCCTGTGTTTATGTAACAGCCACTGTGCATATTAACTAATATTTCATATCTTTCATTTGTTTAGCCACATATTCCTTCACCTTAACCTATTTTGATAAGGTGTTATAATAGTAAAATAACTGAATAATAAAACATTGGATATTATCTCTGTACTAATCAAAAATTAATTAATATGTTGAAGACTGATGTACTTCCAACTCAGACCACATTACACTTGAGCTGTGGAAGCTGCACTGGCTCCCAGTTAGGTGGCGCACCACCTTCACAATCTTGTTATTAGCTAACAAAGCCCTGCAAGGATCGGGGCCTGACTACCTTAGTGACCTCTTAGCCTGGTATGCACCTCATCAACCCCTCCACTCCACTGAGGGTAGGTTCTTGGTCATCCCAAGGGTCAAAAAAGATGTCAGGAGAAAGAGCCTTTGCAGTGGCGGCCCCCTGCCTAACAAACTCTCTGAGATATCAACTGTGGAGTTTGACCTTGGTGGAGGCTTTCAAAAAGGGCTGAAAATAATTTATTCAGGTTATTTTTTTGTGTGTATTTCTCTCTTGTCCTGGCCAGCACCTCCTTCCCACTGACCCCCCAAGCCCCATCGCCCCGACATCTCCCAGGACTTACCTTTTCCCATTTATCACCCATGGCTTGCCCTCTGTGCAGGGGGTTGGTAGTCTCCTCACCCCACCAGACAGGATCTAGATGCAGGAGGCTCCTGAGTCACCAGATCACAGAGTCTGCGAGGGTCAGTGATCATCATGCATGGCCAGGATTTTCCCCTATTTTTCCCTCTCAGCTTCAGAGGAAGGGCATGCAATGACATTAATGGCCATGCCGCGCACGCTCCCATGTGTAGCACACTGGGTGTCTGCCCTACCTCTGCACCCATTCTGCAGTGTCTGTGTGTGTCAACCCCCAGCCTCCTCTAGGGGCCAGGCAAGCATCAGCCACTGATCCCCTCCCTCCCCAGAGGAGGAGAGCTGTTCTTGGGACACTCAATCCTCCCCCTCCCACTCCCTGGCCGACCCCCAGCGATCTGCTTGCACTGCGAACATGGGTCACCAGCATGGCAGGAGGTAAGGCACTGATGCCTCAGCCCTCCGTGCCACTGGGCCGGCTATTTAGGTTAGCTTTTGACTTAGATGAGGTGAATTAAAACATACCTGTTGTTTTAGGTTTGTTACTAATGCATTAATTTATATTGCTGTTTGATATTTGTATTTATTGTAATTGTTTTGAATACTGCAAAGTGTTCCGAGCCATTTGGATGAGGCACTCTATAAAACAAAATACCTTACCTAATTACTCCTACAGTATGGACTACTTGGAGCCCAATAGCAAAACCATTGCAAACATCTTGGTAGTTACAGTCCATTTCACTTGCTACACCCAGGCATTTCTGGCAAAGGAGAAACAAGCTAGCATGGTAGCTGAAGTTCTTTGGCAGAAGTATTTTGTGCATCATGGACTGCCTGTATGTTGCACTCTGACCAAGGTAGAAACTTTGAAAGCTCTATCATCAAAGAGACATTGCAACTAACAGGCATGAATAAGTCCCAGACCATTCCATACCACTCCAAGATGATCCAAAGTTTGAGAGGTTCAACTGGACTTTGTTGAACTTGGTTGGGTATGATGGAGCCGGCCCAGAAATCCAGAAAGAGTCAATACATGAGTTCACTTGTTCATGCATACAACTGCACCAAGAACCAGTCCACTGGATTCTCCCCATAATTCTTGATGTTTGGATGAGAAGCCCAACTCACTGTAGATCTCTGAATCAGAGTTTCCAGGGCAACCCTGGAAACAGGCCCATACACAGTGGTCCTTTCCTCATTCGTTCACCCACTAATGGTGCCATTCCTGGGACATATTTGCAGTACACTACCAGCTTAAAATAACAATTAAAATTACGTTTACTGTTTGGGTAACAAGGCTACTGTGGCTCCTGTAAGAAGCAATACAGAAACAAAACCAGGTACAACACCAGGGTCTGGGAACAAGCTCTCTTGAAAGGACAGAGAGTACAGCTAAGAATCTTGGGCATCTCAGGAAAGCATAAGAATGCATATAGATGGAAGTCTGAGCTGTATGTAATCATGAGGCAGAGAAAGGTCCAGCAAAGACCCATCATAACCATCTGCTACTGACTGAACAACTTAATCTGCAAACGTGAACCACTGAAGTATCCACTCCAGTTTTAAATACTGCCAGGGGTAAAAGCCAGAGATGGGTACCCCCTATTTCTCCACAAAGGCCTCATGCTGCTCAAGTGCCTGAGTCTGATGTTGCCGCTGAAAACTGAGAAGAAAAAAGTGGGATTTTTTTATCTGTGTGTGAATCTGGACATCTGATTACCTAGTTTGATGATATTAGACCACACAAAAACTGAGAGAGAAGATCCCCAACACTACAATGATGCAAAGCATTTTGTTTCCACAGATCAGGAGCCCTTAATGGAGGACATTGAAACTAAGGAGGCTGATGGAGGACAGTTGGAGATCGTTAAGCCTGATACCAAAGTAGAAACAAAACTCTGTGAAAATTAAAGGGACACTGTCAATCTTTTTTTGCATCATATTATTTCTAGTTAAAACCCCACATTTTATGAGTGCTTACCTAATCTAAAATCCATTGATGTTGCTGTTTTTTGTATCTGCCTTTTTGCTTAGTAGGACTGAAATGCATGCTAATGTATTAATAAGCAATTTTGTTTTGAATCCTGGATCTATTTTTATTACATACTTCCTGAACTATAGAAACACCCTCCAAACAGTCCAGCCACTCATGATACAATAGTCCCCTCTACTCCCACTGCATAATGAGTAACTAGACCATGTTGCGGGTGTTCCAGGGTCCAGCAATGAGTGGGACTTGATCAAGGAATGCAAACAAACATATTTTGATGTGGTGACACCAGTATGGTGGGCAGTCTGTTTTTCATTGTTTAAAAGAAAAAAGAACCAGAATCAAACAACCAGCTACATCAGCAGTCTCTACAGAACGTGAACAGCCAAAAGATGTGTTTTTTAAACTAGGGACACTTCAAGGCCTGAGGGGATTGACAGTGTTCCTTTAACCCGATGATGGATCCAGATACATCCTCAGAGGAAGACCCCGTAGAACCTGAATGAGCTAACTGAGAAATGAAACCCATCATCAGACTCAGCTGCGATTCTCCTGATGCTGCTACCAATACTTCACATTGTGCACAAGTGGGTACAGCTTTACCAGGTCCTGTTATTCATAGCTGTAGCCACTGATCTATTGGGACTTTTGGTGAGCCATACCCAAGACTTCCCTTGGCTGGACCGTGGCAGTTAAAGAGTGGTTTACTTCATTCGCGGGCATAAACAGAGAACACCACAAGTGAGAGAGAAAGTTGTAGAGATAAGTTTCCAGAGAGTACAGAGGTAGCTTGGCTGCAGCCAGGCTTACTGGGTGCCATTTGGTTGCCACTGAGTGTGGGCAGGGGAGGGCTCAGATGTGGCCATTCTGCTGTGTGCCAGTCTCTGAGGGGACCCAGACAAGGCCAAGGACAAGTGACTCCCATGGGCTGGGTATCCCAGTATTCCACTGGGTTGCTGATCCATGTGAAGACATACTGGAATTACAGCTGGGCAGAGTTGCCTGTTAGAAGAAGACATGTGAACTGAGACTCCCCCTTGAGCCTTAGAAGGAACTGTAAATGAGGTTAGGAACAAACCAATACCTGAGGACAGTACCAGTGTATATTAAGCAAGGACCCCTTCATACTGCTAGTGTCCCTCAGTAGCAGTGAGGGCTTGCTATGGATCAGTACCACTCAGAAAGCATGAACTTTAGTCCTAGACAGCTGTACGGATACACGGGTTCAAGTACTGAGTACCCTCTGTATGACGTCCAACCTGCAAGTACCATTTGACATATAATACATTTGTTTATTATTTATTTAGCTTTTGTTGACCGGGTAAGTGCACTAGACAAATCCTGCCTATTTTCAGGCACGACCCGGGGGAGGGGGATACAGATGAATGCCAACTGAACTTGAACCAGATTAAGCTGTTGGAGGCATTTTTAGTGAATGAGGGAAATTTGGCCAGGACACCGGGGAAATTCCCCTACTCTTTTCGAGAAGTGCCATGGGATCTTTAACATCCACCTGAACTACCACCAATCCAGGCAGACGGGACCTCGGTTTAACGTCTCATCCGAAAGACGGCACCTCAGAAATGCAGCACCCCTCTCATGCTGCATTACAGTGTCAGTACTGGGATATTAACCCAAGTGCCAGATGTGGGAACTGAACCCACAGCCCTCTGATCTCCCGGCCTCAGAGGCGAGTGTGCTACCTACTGAGCCACTGACACTGCTAACTGCTACATGGGCAGTACTGCTATGCCTGTAAACCATGCTGTGTCTGGCATTTTCCTTCCTGCCTGCAACACTAGCCAAGGAGCATGGAGCAGAGGTGGATCAGAAAAAATATGCACCTTACCCACCGATGGGGAACATGGCATGGTAAGGGACATTAAAAGCTGTGATTTGCGTCAGAAGGTTTTCTGACACCTGAGTCTTCCCCACATATTTCTACCAAGCTAGCAAAATGACATGCCTACCATGGCCCCTCCCACGCAACGGGCTGGGTCACACACCCTTTTTGATGTTCTTATGTCAATTTTGGAAAATGAACTTCTGTTATGCCAGAAAATTGTTTGAGAACTGTTCAATTCCTGTTCATGCTATTTATTGTACAAAACTTATTGCTTAGACCAGACACATCTGTGGTGAGAAAGACATTTTATTTCTATGTTTCATGTCCCTATAGGTCCTTGATGAGGGAATCAAGGTTTGTGGGGATACTGTAAACCAGTAATGTGTAGGAGGCTTACCTCTGGCTCCCCACCAAAGAGCTGACTCACCTATGAGCCCATCTCACCCTGCAGCCCATGGAGCACCAGTGCCATGAGGCACAGCAAGGACACACTGTGTTTCTTTGCGTGGTCCCCTGGTCTGTTTTGAGGAAGATGCCAACCAGAAGGTACTCCCTGACCCCAGAATATGCACACTGGTACATGGTCAGTGTGCAAGGAGAGGAAAAGTTCGCAAATGGGCAAACCTATCAAGAGGCAGTCCAGCATCTTAGACTTTTCCAGTCAAGGTTGTAGGGCATAAGGGATCCTGTATTTCATAAATCATTGTTTGCAATAAAGGGTTCGGATGGCAGCCAGTGATAAAAATGAGATGATTGCTATGCCAGTTGCCATTGAGGGGGCTGGAGGTGCAATCAGCTACCAAGGGCTGTACTGGCATGCGATCGATTGAGGGTACCACTGATTACCATGCCCTGTCTTTACATAGGGTGGGACTAGGGAGGAGGCTGTACTGAACACCAGGACTCTAATGCAAGGCATGGAGTGAGGAAGGGGGGGTGCGTCTGATCACCAGGGACTTTAATGCATGGGATGGTGTGAGGGGAAGGTGCCACAGGACAGCAGGGACTGTTGTGGCATGGTATGGAGTGAAGAAGAATGGTTTCCAAAGGAAAATGAAAAAATAGGATTGGATTGTCAGATTTTGTACAATCTAATCCAGGATATTTTTCTCCATGTAGGTTTTTCTCTCAGGGCTGCAGGCGGGTGGCTATCAGCCATGCCCCTGCTCCCCCTGTGTGTCACTAATCTTCCCGGCCACTGGTGAGTCCCCCTCTGACTGACCCCCTCTGCAGGACCAGGATGGGGAGGGATGTCTTCCCCCTGATACAACATATCCAGATGCCGGTGGCTGGGTGACAGTGAAGGCTAGAGGAGAGCAGGCATGGCTTCATGAAGCCCACCCCAAACCCTTTTCTATTTTCTGTCCAATCCCTTGGGCTGCTGTGGCACAGAAGCATGATTGTGGAGGCAAGTGAATTCGACCATGCCTATTACCCCTCTTATGAACTGAGTCAGTTGTCTCGAGGTAACCCCTGATAAATTGTGGGGATGAAGCTGAGCCTTCTGGACTGCCCCCCCCCCAAGCTTCGTCCTTGGAGCCAATACTCCCATAAAGTGAAGTGCAAAGTATCACGTCCGAAGATGTTGAGTCTGTGTATTGTGGAACTGTATGGTTTGCCTGAAGAAGGGGCTGAGGGGTTGAGTCTTTCTGGTGACATACCAGAACTTAAAGAACACTATGGGAGTGCTGACCACCCTCCTTCAGTGCCTCAAAGCTTGATTGTGCCTGAGCCTTCACAAAATGAGTCAAGGGTTGTAGAAACAGAGCCTGCAGAGCAAGAAGCCAACAATGCCCCAAATTTGGACATTCCCACCCAGGCAGAGGCACCCCTCACAAGTGACGAGAGTCCCCAGACCAGTGCTGAGAGTACAGAGACTGTAGTTTTCCCCCTCAGAAAGACTGGCCAAGCTGTCAAGCCAGTAGTACGCCTCAGTTATGATTCTCCGGGGAGGCCTGTGGATTTGCCTCTCAATGTGGTGCACAAAAGTGTTTGTCTCACCAAGCTCACTGCCCAAATTGAGCTTGATAGACAATTCCAGGATACTTGTCTTTCCCTCTCACCATGGTGCCCCTGCCCCCTCTAGCCCCAAGTTAGCTGATAGGGAAGGCCCCCCCTCTTGCATTGTTTGAGGTACAAGAAGTTATTAACTGATTCAGTATAGTAATGTTCAATTTACCTGTGTAAAATATGCACGATGTGTTGCCATAATGGATATAGTATCATGAAGTGTAGTGAATATGTATAGTAAAGTAATAAGTTTATGTTAATTGATGCATGATGGTACAGACTTGACGCGGACGCTAAGTTTTCTCCAGGCAGGGAAGGGTGTAACCCCCCTACAAATGGGGGTTCCTGAAAAGTCTTCCTCGAGCTTGCCTAAATGCTCACTGCCAGGCTGGTGTCCTGCATTTTAGCAGTTTAAATGTGATTGCCAATGAGTGCCTGTATAGCCTCTGTGCTCTGTCTCTTTAAGAGCGGCTTGGATTGCAGTCATAAGTAATCTGAGAGGGAGCTCTGTTGAAAGATGTAACTATTTTCTGAAAATAAATAGAGTGATAATGATAACGTAGTTTATCTAACCTGCCTTCTTTGCAACAAGGACTGTTTTGTTTATCTCCAATATCTTGGTCCTGGACTGCGAAGTGGACCAATAAGTTCTGGTGGGACTTAAAATGGAGCTGGACTACAGGAGCTGTCTGGAGTCAAAATCTGTAGAAATTGTAGTTTGGGGCTTTTGGCACCTTTTTGCACCTGAAGGGGGAGCCTTTTTTGTGACTGACAGACAGATCAGCCAACCAAACCTTTTAGATTCTGGGGAAAAGTCCCTGGTTTGCTGGCAGTTGAGTCAGATTTAAGTTGGGAGCTAAAAAAGCAACATGCTTGAGACAGTCAAGCAGCTGTCTCAGTAGTTTCGTGCGGGAGACCTGTGGAAAGGCCTGAGTTGTGGCCTGCATGTCTGCCTGCTGCCCCTGAGAGAGAGAGAAGAGAATTATTTCAGACTAAATCCAATTTTATGAGAACGAAGTAAGCCACTGATTTTTTTACCAGGCTCATACCTGAAGAAGACCGAAGATTTTGCTGAATGCGATCGGCCTGTCAGAATTTCCAGCTGCTTTTGAATCCCCAGTTTGTGCAGAGACTTTGAAATCGTGACCAGAGAGCGGTTTGCCTGGTACAGTAGAATTTCCTTACATGTAAATGTGCTGTGTATTGAAAGTGGGTTGTGATTTGGTTCCCCACTGTGTGAACTGTGTTCTGCTTGCTGGTACCGTAGAATCCTTTACATGTAAATACGCTGTGTATTGATAGTGGGTCATGATTTGGTTCCCCACTGTGTGAACTGTGTTCTGCTTGCGGGAAGGTTTAACCAGCCTAATTGGAATGAATCCGCTTTCATCTCCATTCAGCCTGGACCATGCCACGCTGGCCCTGCCAGACTACCCCACTGTAAAGAGAAAGCCACCGACAAGAGACCTGCCTGGGGATCAGCCCTCTGCTCAATGTCTTGAACAACTGCAACATTCCTGGCTAGCCCACCATTCTCCATCTGGGTACCCAGAGTGTGTGACTGTTTATGGAACCTGAAGTGCATCCATAACTGTTTGATAGAGTCTTTAAGCAAATTAACCTGATTACGCCCCTCCCTTGTTCAAGTCCCTTAAATAAATCAGATCAAACTCTTTTTTTGCATTTACCCTGACTGTGGTTCCAGTTTGTGCAAGAGTACTGTACTGCTGTTATTTGCTGTGTATAACCTTGTTTTACAGGGGGAACCAGCCCTGGTGATAAGTGCAAACAGTGTGGGTAATTGCCTGGTGAATAAGGGTCATTGTGAAAGTAATTATTGTATATTGTTCAGGCCACTAGAAAGGAAAGATGGTGGTTACAGTGTTCTGGAGGGCTGTGCCCAGGTTAGCTTGACCACTAACAACCCTGACCTCCAGGTGGAGGCACCCATTTCATTACCCAGGCCCCTTAACCTGTTACTAGCCAAGCAGGCAGGGATAGTAGCCCTTAGGATAGCGCCACCTAGGGGTTACATCTTGGAGGCTCACCGCTGGGATTTTGTGTTTTCCAGTGGCCGAAATTACAAATTATTGTCAAACGTAAGTGGCTAGGCCAACAGAAGTGGCTGTGCACCAGTTGGTGGGGTGATGTATGGGGCAAGAGATTGATCCACATAATGTTTTGCTAATACTGAATATACCTATGGGCATTAGTAAGGACATTGTTGAAGGGGCACTTTCTAAAGTTGAATGTTTGAAAAAAGCTGTAGTGCTGGGGTTGACAGGCTGATTTAACTGCCCAAACTCTCATGGCCTTGGTGGAGTGTTGTGACCCCCTGGACAGTTCAAAGGTGCCCCAGACTATCACTCCAGAAGGGTTCCCAGCCGCCTGGAGGGTGATGACCAAAGACAGCGAGGATCCCTTAGAGGATGAGCCCCCACCATTATCTGAGTCTTTTGAGGAGAAGTTTTCCAAGTTGTTACTGGAGGAGGGCAAAACTGTGGAGGAGTTAAAAAAATTACTCCTCCCCACTGTCCACACAAACCCCAGCACCTGTTCTTTCACCAACTTCTGTACCTGCCTCTGAGCCAGCAAGTAGTCATGGCCCTTACCACAAGCTCAAGGTATTCTCTGGCATCCACCCTACTCCTAATGGGGAAGTCGACCTGGAGACCCGGACAGGCTCTTGCTACTCTTGCGGTACAAGACTGGCAATGCTCAGAGGCCAAAAAAAGGGCCCGCTTGGGGGAAAGGCTTCGGGGACCCGCCCTATGTACTTTTCGCTCCCTGAGGTCCTCTGACACTGACACCAAAGCCCAAGAGTACATAGTTGCCCTTGAACATGTGTTTGGGGGCACCACTAGTGTTGAAGCCTTGAAATGGAAACTTAAAGATATTAGACAACAGCCGGGGGAATTGTTATCTGCCTACATGGATTGATTAGAGGGAATCCTACAAACCATTTTTCGGAAAGGAGGCTGGGCCTCTAGTGAAGTAGATTGGTTAAGACTGGATCATATACTCTGCTCTGCCCAGCACTCCAGCTGGGTGTTGCTCAAAATGCAACTGCATCAAAGGAAATCTGGTCCCTTGGCCTTCCATGTGTTGATGAAGGAGGTATGGGAAGTTGAGGAGGAGGAGGAGGAGGAAGGCTTTTTGGAGCCCTGCATAGTCGTAGCTGCTGCAACCCCTGCTCCAGGCATGGGGTCAGTTGCTGATGGCCTGGAATCACCGCAATCACATGACAGAATCCGAGAACTAACTGTCAGCCCCAGAGAGGGGCTGCTATAGATACTCCACCATGGGACGAACTGCTGAGGGAGTTCAGAGAAACAAAAAACAGTCTCTTTATGAAGGCCACTCCTGCCAGTACAGGCCCCAATCCTTATCCGACTGCATCTGCTATGGGTGTGGGGGTGCACACCCAGGCATCTCCTGCTGACAGCAGCTCAAAAATTGATGTCTTGACTATGGAAGTGAGAGAATTGACGAGATGTATCCAAATGCTCACCACACTGCAGATAGAGGTGGAACCAAGGTTTTCTGTTGGTAGTACCCCCGCCTCAGCTCCCAATGTGATGTCTCTGCCACACCAGACCTCAGAAAGCATATTTTGCCATAATTGTGGGAAGGAGGGGCACATGAAGAGAGAATGCTGGTCCCCAAAAGACCTAGATAAAGTTGTATACAGACTTCAAGGGGAGCTTCAGAAAGTGAGACCATGGCCAAGGAGGGCCAGAAATTACCACAGTGCAGGATTGAGAAATCCTACCTCAAATTTCTTTGTGGCTAAATCATCTGTCCAGGCCTCTGCTGCTGCCTCTCCAGACTGGTCCAGAATAGCGGGCCCTTTGATGGAGACTTCTGTGACTGTCCATGGTATCCATGCTTGGGCTGTACTTGATAGCAGGTAGCAAGTGACCATTGTATTCCAGGACTGGTATGACAAGCACTTATCTGTTGCGCCACTACAATCTCTGGAAGGTCTGCATGTGTGGGGCCTGGGCAACAAGTCTTATCCGTACCTAGGATATATCCGGCTCTGGTTGTCTTTCCCTGTGACTGCAACTGGTGTAGATGAACAAGTAGAGACACTAGCCCTGGTGTGCCCTCCTATGGGATTGTATGATGGGATTCCCTTGCTCATTGGAACCAACGCCCACATATTTGGAAGACTAGCACAGTTGTGTCACAAAAAACAAGGGAAATGGACTGGGCAGGCACTGAGAATCTCAGCCCTGGTAAAGAGAGACTATAATCTGCAAAAACAGACTACCGAAGCCGACGGAGATGAGCCGGTGGGGACAGTGTGGAAGAAAGATCCTGAATCTCTGGTACTCCCTTCCCATGCTCAGTACACCATTCAGGAAGAGGTTTACATTAGAAAGGAAGTGAAAAATAAAATATTAATGTTGGATGCACCAGCTGATGGAAAACTGCCAGAGGGATTATTGGTTAAAACCAGCATTTTGCCTGCCGGTACCCATGCCTATGCACGACGAGTGATGGTCCAGATTCGGAATGTGTCAGATCGGGAGGTCCAGTTGAACAAAGGGTGCGTCCTAGCTACAGGACACTGTGTAGACACTGCTGTATTACCCAGCAACAAGTACTCTGGTGAAAAGGAAAGAGTGACCTCGAACTTATTCGACTTTGGTGATTCCTTGTTGCCAGCTGAATGGAAGACTAGAGTTAGCAAGAAACTCGCCCAGAGAGAACAAGTGTTTTCGTTAAAAGAATGGGACATGGGGTGTGTCCAGGGTGCAAAGCATCACATACGCCTGCATGATGACCGGCCATTTCAAGAAAGAGAACCCGACGCCTCGCCCCAGTGGACATAGATGATGTTAGGAGGCACCTGCAGGAAATGCTCACTGCTGGCGTTATACAAGAATCAAGAAGACCATATGCCTCTCCCATTGTGGTTGTGCATAAGAAGAATGGGTCTGTGAGGATGTGTGTTGATTATCAAATCCTGAACCGGCGAACCATCCCAGATCAGTACACCACGCCCCATATACAAGATGCCCTGGATTGCCTGAATGGGAGCAAATGGTTCTCGGTATTGGATCTTCGCAGTGGATATTACCAGATTCTGATGGCCCCGGAGGACTGTGAGAAAACAGCCTTAATCTGTTCTTTGGGGTTCTATGAATTTCTGAGAATGTCACAGGGGATTTCGAGCACCCCGGCCACCTTTCAGCAACTGATGGAATGTGCGGTGGGAGATATGAACTTGCTGGAATGTCTAGTGTACGAAGATGATGTCATTGTGTTCAGACGCACATTAGTGGAGCATGAGACCTGACTGTTTAAAGTGCTGGACCGATTGGAAGACTTCGGCATCAAGCTGTCCATCAACAAGTGCCAGTTTTTTCAAACCTCCGTGAAGTATGTGGGGCACATAGTATCTGCAGAAGGAATAGAGACTGATTCCAGTAAAGCTGAGTCACTGACTACAACATTTTCTGGGGTTCTGTGGCTACTACCGCAGGTTCATAAAAGACTATTCAAAGCTGATTCACCTGCTCCTGAATCTTACCCCAGTGTTACCCTCCTACCAACCATAAATACAAGAAAGGGGGGTGTCAAAGACCAGAGAAAGTTTACTTCCTCACAGCTGAACCTTTTCGGCCCTGCTGGACACCCGAATGTGAAGCAGCCTTCCACACAGTCCTATACCAGCTCACCCATGCCCCCATCCTTGCCTATGCTGACCCTACCAAGCCCTACATGCTGCATATGTGCTGACACTAGTCTGCAGTGCCTAGGAGCTGTGCTGTATCAAGACCATGAGGATGGTTTAAGACCAGTCGCTTTCGCCAGCAGGAGTTTGACCCCGTCGGAGTGAAACTATCCTGTGCACAAGCTGGAGTTCCTGGCCCTAAAATGGGCCATCGTTGGTCAGTTTCATGAGCACCTCTATGGGGCAAAGATATTGGTGAAGACCGACAATAACCCGTTGACCTATGTACAGACTTCAGCTAAGTTAGACGCCACTGGGCACCGGTAGCTCTTTGCCTTATCAACTATGATTATGCTGTTGAATACAGACCGGGACTGAACCATATTGATGCTGACGCCCTGTCACGAAGGCCCACTTCCAAGAGTGATTAGGTCAGGCTGTCTGAACCTGACATCTGAGCATTGTACCAAAAGTTTGACAGAGGTGAACAGATGTCTTCGAACACAGTGGACTGTCTAGTAGATTGCTTGGGCCCTCTTGATACCTGCATACCGGCTGCCTATTGCCATTTCTCTGCTCTAGATATTAGTGCACTACCTCAACTTGACAATGACAGTATTCAGTGGGCTCAATCCCAAGATCCTATGATTCAACCCACAGTTGATGCCCTGCGTGCAGGGAAAGATGTGTCAAAGTTGTGTTCCCCTGACTTGCGAACTGTCCTATTGTTTAAAGAAGGCCCCAGGTTGAAGTTACTCAATCAGCTGTTATACAGAGAGACAGTGGATCATAGTGGTCAAGTAGACAAGCAACAATTGGTCCTGCCCACGGCCTTTTAACACTTGGTACTGAGGTCCCTCCACAATCACATGGGGCACCTCGGTATTGACAGGATTCTCGACCTGGTACAATCTCGATTCTACTGGCCCAAGATGGGGGCCAATGTTGAGCCCAATGTAAAGACCTGAAGTCATTGTCTCCAAAGAAAAGTTCTGCCTCAGAGGGCTGCCCCCCTTGTCAGTATCACAGCAACGCCCCCATGGAACTAGTCTGCATAGATTTTTGTGTTTAGAACCTGATCAACGGAATATTGGCAATGTGTTAGTGGTTACAGATCATTTCACATGGTATGCAGAAGCTTTTCCAACTAAAGATCAAAAAGCCTCTACCGTGGCCAAGATGCTAGTGGAAAAATTCTTCATCCACTATGGTGCCCCCCAGCGGATCCACTCAGACCAAGGCAGAGACTTTGAAAGTAGGCTAATCAAAGAAATGATCTCTCTGTGGGGGGTGCAGAAGTCAAGAGCCACCCCTTATCACCCACAGAGGGACACTCAAACAGAACGTTTTAACCACACCCTTCTAGACATGCTGAGCACCTTCCATCCAAAAGACAAGCATAAGTGGAACCAGCAGATTAGCACCTTGGTACTCACATACAAATGCACCAAAAATGACACTACTGGGTTCTCCCCCTACCACTTCTTGTTTGGGAGGGAGGCCCGCCTGCCAGTTGATGTCTGTTTTGGGGTCTCTCCAGATGGGGTCCGAGCCAAAAACTACCTGCAGTATGTACAGAAACTGAAAGCTCAGTTGAACCATGCATATCAACTGGCCCAGACAATGGGCGCTAAAAGAAATCTTGCCAACAAAGAGAGGCATGACAAGAAAGTAAAGGTTCAAGAGCTACGGCCCGGAGAGCGTGTGTTGTTACGCAATTTGGGACTACATGGCAAGCACAAAGTTGCTGATAGGTGGCACCATCTTCCTCATGTAGTAGTTGGAAAGTTGGATGATCTACCAGTATACAAGGTACGCCCAGAGAATAACTCAAAAGCTGTCAAGACCATGCACTTTAACCACTTGCTGCCTATCGGCCAAGTTATTATTGAAGCTGAGCCAGCAGACATTGCCTCCCCTGGGCCGATGACTCATGCTGCTGCAAAAAAGAGACAGAGTCAACCTACCCCAGTAGTTACAGAGTTAAGGTTTCCCCCGCAGCAGGCCCAGAATGATAGTGACTGTCAATCTACCTCTGACGATAGTGAGTGTGGCAATGCCTATTACCCCTCCTATGAATTGAGTTAGCTGTTTCGAGGTAACCCTATGACAAATTGTGGGGATGAAGCTGGACCTTCTGGACTACCTAACCCCCCAACTTCATCCTTGGAACCTATGCTCCATGAAAGTGAGGTGCAAAGCATCACATCTGAGGTTGCAGACTCTCTGTGTTTTGTGGAACTGTGTGAATCGCCCCAAGAAGGGGCTGATGGTCTGAGTCTCCCTGGTGACACACCAGACCTTGAAGAACAGTATGAGAGTGCTGACAGCCCCATTTCAATGCCACAAGGCCTGATTGTGCCTAAACCTTCTCAAAATGAGTCAGCTGGGCCCTCATCAGAAGATAGTAATGAGCAAAGCGTTGAGGAACCAGAGCTTATAGAGCAAGGAGCTGACAGTGCTCTCAGTTTCGACATTCCCATCCATACAGAGGTATGACAAAAGCTCCAAAGTTAATGCTGAAAGTACAGAGACTGTGGCTGCTCCCCCTAGAAAGACTGGCCAAGCTGTCAAGCCAGTACTACACTTTAGTTATGATTCTCCTAGGAGGCCAGTGGATTTGCCTCTCAATGTGGTTCACAAAGGGGTTTATGTCTCGGCAAGCTCACTGCCCAAATTGAGCTTGACGGCCAATTCCAGGTTGATTGTTCTTCCTTCTCAATATGGTGCCCCTGCCCCATCCAGCCCCAAGTTAGCTGATAGGGAAGGGCCCCCTCCTACATTGTTTAATGTACAAGAAGTTATAACATGAATCAGTATTATGATGTCACAAGTATGTTAATCATAGTGGAATCAGTATTACCTGTATGAAACATGCATAAATATTGTCTTTATGGATATAGTATTGTAACCCCCTACAAATGGGGGTGCCCGAAAAGTCTTCCTTGAGCTTGCCTAAATGCTCACTGCCAGGCTGGTGTTCTGCATTTTAGCAGATTAAATGTATTGCCAGAGAGTGCCTGTATAGCCTCTGTGTACTGTCTCTTTAAGAGCTGCCTGAATTGCAGTTTTAATTAATCTAAAAGGGAGATCTGTTATAAGATGAGCTTGCTTGCTGATCATATGTTAGAGTAGTAATAATATTGCAGTTTGTTCTAACCTGCCTTCTTTGCAGCAAGGACTGTTCTGTTTATCTCCACCAACTTGTCCCGGGACTGTCAGAATGGGCTAATTATCAGTACTGTCGGGACTCTAAAATGGAGCCTGCCTATAGGGGCTTGGTGGGGTCAAAACTTGTAGAAATTGTAGTTTTTGCATTTTGGCGCCTAAAATAACCTGGAGGGGGAGCCCTTGTTGTGACTGACAGACAGATCAGCCAACCAAACCTTTTGGATCTTGGGAAAATTCCCAAGCTGCTTGCAGCTAGTTTCAGTTCTGAGTTGGGAAGTGAAGAGATAACAGCTTGAATGATTTAAGCAGCAGCCCCGGCATAGATTTGCGCGGGAGAACTGTGGAAATGCCTGAGTTTTGGCCTGCATTCCTGCCTACTGTCCCTGAGAAGGAACTTGTGCCTTTTTCAGACTGAATCTGAACTTGGAGAGTGAAGTAAGCAACTGAATTGTGACCAGGCTCCTACCTGAAGAAGACCAAAGATTTGTTGAATGCGATCGCCTTGTCTAGACTTCTAGCCACCTCTGAACTCCCGGATTGTGCAGAGACTCTGTAATTGCGACCGGAGAGTCTTTTGCCTGGTACAGTGGAATTTCCTTACATGTGACTGTGTTGTGTGCATATAGTGGGTCATGATTTGGTTCCCCACCGTGGTTTGAATTGTATTCTGCTTGCTGGAAGCTGCATTAGAATTTTCTTACATGTAAATGTGCTGTGTGTTGCCAGTGGGTCGCGATTTGGTTCCCCACTGTGGTTTGAACTGTATTCTGCTTGCTGGAAGCTGCATCCAGCCCCACGGACTGAATCCAAAATCATCTCCACTGGGCCTGGGCCTTGCCACACTGGCCCAGCCCGACTACCTGCTGCACAGAAAAAACCATCGACAAGAGACCTGGCTGGGGATCAGCCCCCTGCTCAACACTTGAACAGGAACAACGCCTCGGTGATTTGTGTAGGCCCCGCTTCTCCGGGCACTCCAGCTCAACAATCTGCAGTCTCGATTTCATCCTGCCTGTGTCCAGTACTGGGTATCATGAGTAAACATCAGGGTAGCTCCCTGCAACAACAGCTAAATCTAAAGTATTGTAATCTGATTGTCTGGTTGCTATTTTTCTTTCATGAACTGAACCCTCCGGCTCCTGATTACAAATAGTGTGTGTTGTGCATGTTGCTTTCTTCCATCACAGGGCCCCAACCAGCTGCAACATTCCTGGCTAGCCCATCGTCTCCCTGCCTGGGTACCCAGAGGTGTGACTGTGTGGGGACTTAAAGCGCATGCATAACTGTTTGATTAATGTAGCCTTTAAGCCAATCAACCTGAATACGCCACTTTCTTGTTCAAGTCCCCTGAATAAAATCAGATCTGACTTTTTCAGCATTTAATCTCACTGTGGTTCGAGTTTGTGCCAAAAGTATTGTATTGTTGCTATTTGCTGTGCATAACCTTGTTTTACAGGATGTGCCCAGGGTCGAGCCAGAGGAGCCAGCCCTGGTGGTAAGTGCAAACAGTGTGGGTACTTGTATGGTGTACAAGGGGGTACTGTGAAAGTGATTATCGTATATTGCTCAGGCCACGAGAAGGGAAAGAGGGAGTTACAGTGTCCCGGGAGAGCTGTGCCCAGGTTAGTATGACCACTACCAACCCTGATCTCTGGGTGCAGACACCCATTTCAGAACTCAGGCCCCTAAACCTGCTACTAGCCATGCAGGCAGGGATAGTAGCCCTTGGGATAGTGCCACCAATGGGTTACAGTGTCATGAAGTGAATATGTATAGTAAAATAATAAGTTTGTTAACTGATGCATGGTGGTACAGACTTGACATGGACGCCAAGTTTTCTCCAAGCAGGGAAGGGTGTAACCCCCCTATAAATGGGGGGTTCCTGAAAAGTCTTCCTTGAGCTTGCCTAAATGCTCACTGCCAGGCTGGTGTTCTGTGTTTTAGCAGTTTAAATGTACTGCCAGAGAGTGCCTGTATAGCCTCTGTGTACTGTCTCTTTAAGAGCTGCCTGGATTGCAGTCATAATTAATCTGAGAGGGAGCTCTGTTAGAAGATGTACTTGTTTGCTGATAATTTGTTAGAGTAGTAATAATATTGCAGTTTGTTCTAACCTGCCTTCTTTGCAGCATGGACAGTTCTGTTTGTTTCCATTGTCTTGGTCCTGGACTGCAGAATGGGCCAATCAGTACACTTGGGACTCTTAAATGGAGCCTGCCTACAGGGGCTTGGTGAGGCCAAAACTTGTAGGAATTGTAGTTTTGGGGTTTTGGCACCTAAAATAACCTGGAGAGGTAGCCCTTGTTGTGACTGACAGACAGATCAGCCAACCAAACCTTTTGGATCTTGGGGAAAGTCCCACACTGCTTGCAGTTTCAGTTAGATCCGAGTTGGGAAGTGAAGAAGTAACAGCTCGATATAGTTTGAGCAGCAATCCATAGTGGATTCACGCAGGAGAACAGTGGAAAGGCCTGAGTTTGGCCTGCATGCCTGCCTGCTGTTCCTAAAATGGAACTTGTGCTTTTTTCAGACTGAATCCAAATTTGGAGAGCAAATTAAGCCACTGAATTGTGACCAGGCTTTAACCTGAAGAAGACCGAAGATTTGCTGAATGCAATTGGCTTGTCAGGACTTCCAGCTACCTCTGAACTCCTGGATTGTGCAGAGACTCTGTAATTGCGACCGGAGAGCCATTTGCCTGGTACAGTTGAATTTCCTTGCATGTGAATGTGCTGTGTGCTTATAGTGGGTCGGATTTGGTTCCCCACTGTGTGTCTGAACAGTGTTTTGCTTGCTGAAAGCTGTATCCAGCTCCATGGACTGAATCCGTATCCATTTCCATTTGCCTGGGCCCTGCTACACTGGCCCAGCCAGAATACCTGCTATGCAGAGAAAGTCATTGACGAGAGACCAGCCTGAGGATCAGCCCCCTGCTCAACGCCTTGAACAGAAACAATGCCTTGGTGATTCATGTGGGCCCTGCTTCTCTGGGCACTCCAGCTCAACAGCCTGCAGTCTTGATTTCGTCCTGCCTGTGTCCAGTATTGGGTAACATGAGTAAACATCAGGGTAGCTCCATGCAACAACAGCTAAATCTAAAAGTGCTGTCATCTGATTGTCTTGTTGCTTTTTTTTCATGAACTGAGCCCTCCGGCTCTGGATTACAAATAGTGTGTGTTGTGCATTTTGCTTTCTTCCATCACAGGGCCCCAATCTGCTGCAACGTTCCTGGCTAGCCCACTGTTTTCCTACCTGAGTACCCAGAGTGTGTGACTGCGTAGAGATTCTGAACTGCATGCATAACTGTCTGATTAATATAGCTTTTAAGCAAATCAACCTGATTACGCCCCTCCCTTGTTCCAATACCCTAAATAAAACAGATTTAACTTTGTTTACATTTAACCTGACTGTGGTTCCAGTTTGTGCCAAAAGTATTGTACTGTAGCTATTTGCAGTGCATAACCTTGTTTTACAGGGGGTCCCCAGGGTCAAGCTAGAGGAACCAACCCTGGTGGTAAGAGCAAACAGTGTGGGTAATTGCCTGGTGAATAAGGGTCATTGTGAAAGTAATTATTGTATATTGTTCAGGCCACTAGAAGGGAAAGAGGGGGATTACAGTGTCCTGGAGAGCTGTGCCCAGGTTAGCTTGACCATTAACAACCTTGACCTCCAGGTGGAGGCACCCATTTCATTACCCAGGCCCCTTAACCTGCTACTAGCCAAGCAGGCAGGGGTAGTGGCCCTTGGGATATCACCACCTAGGGGTTACACCTGTGTCGAGGTGAGAAGGCTGGAAAAGATTAGTTAGTGTACTGTAAAATTTGGTGGCAGATGGGAAGTTGCTGATGGATATGGAGTCAAAATATGTGGTCTTGGCTTTCCTGATAGCATTGGTACACTGGTTTCTGAGCATATTGTAGTACTGCCAGTCAGCAGGATCACCTGATGCCTTATGGGCAGATCAGGCAGCATTCCTCAGTTTAAATCAATCAATAATTGCAGAGGTGACCAAGAGGAGGCACACACCCTTACTCTGTGTTTTTTTGATGGGAGCATGAGTGTCATATGTAGACAGAAAAAGTAGATCAGAAATACTTCAGCACCAGTTCAGGATCTGAGGAGCCACACCATACACTAAGTTCCAGTCAGTTTTTGAGAGGTCAAGCAAAACATCTGACAGGGAGAAGTTCCACATTGAGCAGGCAGTGATAAATCTGGGTGGGGCTCTGGGGGTTCTAATGTTACAGACACAGTAAGTGATGCAGTGATCACTGCAAAGGTCAGGAGAGTGCTGGCAGAGACAATGGGGTGGGTGGGTGGGAGGACAAGATCCAATCAATAAGGGAGCAGTAAGAAAACTGGTTATTATACAACTGATGAAGGCGGAGGGCGTTGAATTTAGAGTGGGGTGACTGGGATTTAGGGACAAGTTCATTATGGTTTAGATCATCTAGGAATCCCAGGCCTGGATGATGTGCTCGTGTTTTAACATCTTGAGTCGGGTGAGGTGATTTGAGATCATCTACTGCATTCCCATGCTTTGCCTAGGAGCAGTAGATGCCTGTAATGAGTAGCAGAATAGAGTGGGAGAAGGTGATAGTATCACAAAACTCTAATGGGACATAGGTACAGCATCCTGTAACCTGCGTATAAAGTGTAGGGACAAGGATATGTAAAGAGCAACTCCCCAACCCCACCCCACCCTTTATCTCTATCCTGTTGGTAGACAGTGAAACCAGGAAGGAAATATCCAAAGAGAGCATTTTGGCAGACAACCAGGTTTTAGAAAGTAACAGTACATATGGGGAGATCTGGGCCACCCAAACTCTAATGAGGCCTATTTGGGGGAGTAGGCTGCAAATATTAATATGATAAAGGTGAGAAATCAGGAGGACGGAGACAGAATTTATTTGTAAGGGGCCTGGGCTCCACTTAATATCCCCTCAAT
Organism: Neoceratodus forsteri; assembly: GCA_016271365.2. Lineage (NCBI taxonomy): Eukaryota > Metazoa > Chordata > Ceratodontiformes > Ceratodontidae > Neoceratodus > Neoceratodus forsteri. Next base: position 12,648,372 of record CM057456.1, read on the forward strand.
AATAAACGTATCCAGACAGACAGTTTCTTAGCACAGCCCAGGGTGGGCGTAGGGACGACATTTCTAGGAGGGGGGCTAGATATCCAATAGTGAGACGAGAGCAGAGGTAGTCACAAGTGAGCAGGCCAACACGAACAGAAAAGGACGCACATGGTCTTTAATTAAGCAGGTACAAATTCAATTCCTGATGGAGGTGAGCAAGAAGCATGAAGAAAAAAAGTTTTAACTTTTGCTGCTCTGCCTAGCAAGTCACATACCTCATCTCAGGAACATTAATTAAATATTTAAGTCAGTCATTTCAATAAATATAGCTATTCAGCACGTAACTGTGCTATTCAATATCGTGCTGGCACTTGCTTTGGATGCCTTTACCAGCGAGTCTGACTCATGGGTTTTTTCAGTTCTCTCTGAATATACTTAATGAATGAATAGTTCTGTAACACAAAGATGTGCACTAGAATATTTATACATTTGCATGTTAGGGGGGCTTTCTATTTCTCTTTGAATACCAGTAGCAGTCAATGATTTACATGATGCAGCTCCCAACAAAGTACGCAACAGCGACTTCCGGAACTGATGCACCCCAAACCTTGACTAGTACAGGAATTCTCTAAGTGTATCTTTTGACTTGTTACATAGTAGCTCCATGCTGCAGCCTGCATCAAGCAGGGTCAGTTGCCAGCAGCAACAATAACAGCACTATGTGAAGCTAATCAGGGTTGTCATGCCTAGAGAATCTGAGGGGATGACACAATTACAAATTTATCCTCGCTGAACACTAAGTTATACTTTCACAGCCGTTCTCAGCCTGAACAGCACTATCTGGATTAGAATGTACAGTACATGCATGACCGCCCTGAACCAATCGCCCTACCTACGGCACACTTGAAGGTTTTAAATCTGTTACAAACTGTAAGCTCTAGTTCCTTCCTAGCTATGGTATAGCTGGCCGAAAAGGTACAGTTAATTAGTTATTCATCCTGAAAACCTGATACGCTAGTGGCAAATTTGATTCATAAATACTTCAGAGATGGATTTCATGCCTGAGGTCTCCTGTGTCACTCTGCTCTCTAGGGCTATTAATACAGCATGTGGTTTCCAGGCAGCCTGGATACTTGTTCCTGGATTGAATGATGTAGCTAATACTGGAAATAGAAACAGAATCAGTGGGTGGGGGTGGGGGGCAAATTCAAATGAAGATTGTTTTTAACTTCCAGAATAAATGTCATTCCCTCACTGAACATCGGTGTGTAGCACCTGCTTGAAATACCAGTGGCTTCACCTTCTAAATCAGAGACATTATGTCACAGCTTCATTTCTAACAGCATTTCTTTAAGGAAGAGAGAGACGGGGGTGCCAGTGGAGACCAAAGTCCTTCTTTTATAAACCAGGCAGGTTCAGCATTGGCAAACACAGGGCAAGCTCCTCCACACAGCCCCACCAGTGTGCCTCACTAAGCCTCAATCCTGTTGTGGAGGAATCACCTCTACTAGGAGAGAAGGTATCTCAGACTTAGTGCTCATTAGTCCTTCGCCTCCTATGCGAGTCTGTCCCACAGGGCTGCAACCTAGTATGAAATAAGATGGTGTCTTTTTGTAATGCAGACAACTGTCCACTAGAAAGTGTGAGAAGCACCACAGCGCATTCCACACACTGAGACCCCTGAGCAACCATACAATAGGAACAGCTGCTGGCCACTTCTGACTTGAGTTGGACACAAATCAGTGACCTACAAGTGAAACCTCCTGCTACTCCACAGAACCAGAGAGTTCCTCTGTAACAAACGTTGCACTACTTGAGCCCCATGAAGAATGCTGCTCCAAGAAAATTCTGTTAACATCTGAAAAATGTGTGATTTCCTGAGAGCACACCATGAAGTAACAAAGGCTGCTGACAGGGACTAGGCTGCAAATAGACTGCAACTGGACTTTAGTCAGACATTCAACTCCATCCTACATGGAAGGCTAGTTAAGAAACTGGCTGACAAGTTGTAGGGGAAATATTAACTACATGGGTTGCAAACTGGGTGGGGGGGACCACAGACACTGTGCTTGATGGAGACATTTCAAAGATGAGTGAAGTCACTAGTGGGGTGCCACAGGGATTAGTCTTGGGGCTGATGCTTTTCAACATTTTCAGTTGAGAAATAGGTGATAATATCAAGGGGAAGATAGTAAGACAGAAACAGAGACACTGTTGGCAGAAAAAGAACATCGGTCCACCCAGCCTGCCCTGTTTCACCCTACCCTAACCCATGACCTTTTGTGTAGATGGGGTTTTTACCCTTGCCTCTCCTTGATCCCTACTTTATTGCTACCCCCCTCCCCGTGTAACTATCAAATCCGTTACTCTTTTACAGCCATACTTAAATCCACTTACATTTTTTGCTCCCACCACCTCAGCTTGTAGGCTATTCCATGGCTCATCAATAGCACAGAACTAAGCACTCTCTCCCAAGTCAAAGAAAGGTCACTACACCGAAGAGTGTAAAACAATGTGACTTTTTATTCAAATTGAATCATCCAATCAAACTTTATTTATAAAAGGCGCTTTTCCATCGATCAAAGCGCCCTTACATAAAATTCAATAAACACATAAAATCAACAAACAAATCAAGCAATTAAACGATAAATAAAACTATAGCGTTAAAATAGAGATCGATCAGCAATCACATAAACCAAAAATGATGAATTATTCTAATTAAATATTAGTCCTCCATTAAGAAAGCCAGGCCAAAGAGGTATGTTTTCAACTCTGTTTTGAAACTTTGAATGGTCAGGCATTCTTTTATCCGACGAGGTAGAGAATTCCACAGGATCAGGGCCGCAAATGCATGATGTTTGGAGTCGCACCCTGGGAATCTCCAGCAATCCCTCATAGGTGGATCGGAGTGGTCGGGAAGGGCAATAGGGAGAAAGGAGATCTTGCAGGTAACGGGGTACACATGTAAGGCTGGATTAAAATGCAATGGTGTTAGCAGCAAAAAAGAACTCAACATTTCACATTTGTAGCACTTTGTCAGGAGGATTACAAAGTACTTTACAGACCGTTTTATAGTGAGAAACAAGTGCAAATGTGTGCATAATTAAAAGCTACTGAATACGACAGCCACACAGACATTTAAAGAGAAAATACCCAATAATACTATATGCATAAATAGCAAAAACAGAAAGAAAAGATTTAGACAAGATACACAATAACTACAGTATTATACAACAGAGATGAAAAAAGTGCTAGAAGCATTCTTATGCTTGTCAGGGAGATGCCCTGTGTGTGGAAAACTTTTACAGTGTATTTACTCAAGATTGCTTGGGGTGCTGGCACACTGGGGTACCAATGATCTGGCAAATCAGCCTATTGAGACAGTGAAGCATAACTTTTGAAGGCTGGGGCAGATTGAAGGCACACTCCATTTCTTTAGCCTTTTCTGCATCCCTCCTCTATCTCCTTGTAGCTAATGAAGGCCCTTTTTTGGCCCTAACTGCCTCCTTTACCATCTTGGAGAACCAGATTGGTCTTTTGTGTTTGCTACCCTTGGCAACTTTTTTTAAGCATGATTTTAATTGCTTCAAGAATGGTCACTTTAATTTCTCCCCACCTCGCCTCCACCCCCCGGATCTTGTCCACTTCAAACTTACACTTGACTAGTTCCCTCATCTGATGAAAGTCTGCTCATCTGAAATCCCGAACCACATCCTTTGACTAGAGTATACTGGTACCCAGAGCCAGTTCAAACCATATGGTGCTATTGCCACTGGACCCCGTGGTTCCTCAGTCCGTACTTCACCTACCATTTCCAATTTGGTGAGTGCCATGTCAAGAATAGCAGCCTGTCTTGTGCATTCCCTGATCAGCTGCACCAGCAGGCAGTCTTGCAACATATCTAGCAGTACCGGACATCTTAGCTGCTGCAATGTCCCAATCGATGTCTGGTAGATTGAGATCCACCACAATCACCACCTCCATCTTTGCATCCCCCTTCTCAATTTCTGCTCCATGTTCCCCATCACCCTTGTTTTTCTGTTCTGATGGTCTGTAGACCACCCACATGCACAACTTCTCTCCTGATGCTGACATCAGCTGTTCCCAGTGTGATTCTCTCCCCATTTCCTCCTCTGATGGATCTATCCTCTACCACCTGTATGCCTTCCTTGATTCCCCACTTCCTGTTCCCTTACCCCTATCTCTCATGTGCATGGTATACCCTGATACTGCCAGGTCCCTGTAATTATACCTGGTGGTCCATGTTTCTGCAATGGCAACAAGGTGTAATCCCACATTCTCCACCATTGCCTGGAGGTTATTAATTTTGTTTCCTAGGCTCCTGGCATTTACACAGACTGCCTTTCAACTTGCACCTCTACCATTCCCCCTTTTGTGAGCTTCTGTGCCTTTGTTCTCCCCCTCCTTCCTTAACTTCCTGGTTTTTCCTGCTCTCTGCTGGCTTTGTCATCCCCCTCCTCACGCACTGTTACTTAATTTGTTATGAGCCCCTGCTTCACTGCTCCTAGCCCCTATTTCTAGGGGAGTCCTAGCTAGGTTCCCCTTTTGTTCTCTGCCCTCTGCTATCCTCTGATAGTTACCCAAGCCTCCACACACACACCCTTTGTTTAAATATCCACCTATAAAGACCTCAAACTTCTGGCCAAGCACACTAGTCCCCTGTCTTGGTAGGTGAAGGCCATCCCCCTTGAAGAGCCTCCTGTCCCAGAAGCCCCACCATAGTCCCAACAAAATGGTACCCCTCCTCCTGACACCATCCCTTCAACCACAAATTAAATTCTTCAGTCTCCTCCTTCCTTATCCTGTCATTCCCTTTTCACCTACGCCATATAGGAAGGACATTGGAAAAGGCCAAAGAAACTGAGTGTGCCTTCAATCTCGTCCTCCCCCCCCCCCCAGCCTTTGAAAGTTATGCTTCACTGTCTCAGTAGACTGTTTGGCCAGATAATTGGTGCTCAAATGTATCAGCACCCCAAGGAATCCTGGGTAAATGCACTGTAAAAGTTGGTGAAATCCAATTCCTGTTGAAAACAAGATATACTGCATCTCAGCTGATTAAACCCGGATAAATACAAAGTAAAAATGGGTAGAAACACTGGAAAGAAAACATTGCTTCTCTCTTGAGCAGGGCACCTTTGTGGAAATACAATGTAAAAATAAATGAAAGCTGGTTGGCTGTCACAGCAGTAGTAGTGTTACTGCTGCCATAACCAAAAACCTTGCACTTCACCCACACTCAGAGGAGCGTAAGGCAACACAGACAAAATAAAGGTGGTCTCTGGCTGCAGTGCTCTTCTCTCCTCCTGCTATATGCTTTGCCCAATGTGTTCACGAGTAGCAAATGGAACTTTTTTGCACTTTATTTATTCATGCTGGCCTTATCCTCCTTGAGGAAGGGGGACACCAACTTTTTATGGTGCATGAACCCAGGATAGCTTAAGGTGCTGGCACACTTGGGGGCATGGGGTCATGATGTTGCACACAATAACAGCGCAGCAGATAACCTCTCAGGCAAAACACTGTCTACACAAAAAACATCAGTCAAAACACCAACTATCGCAGAAATGCCATCCACCCATTCAAACAATAGGGTCAACAGGACAGCGCTCTTGTTTTGTGGGGGGCAGTGCCAGCCCACAGCCCCTAGAATAATTATAATCAACTCCAAGGGGGTGTGGACCTCGGGGATGTGTTGCAACTCGAGAGGGGGGAACTTTGTTTCTCAGTGAAACAGAAAAAAATTAAATGTCGGAAGACAGGGAATCAAACCCTGATCTCCTGGTTATCCCCACTGCATAGTCTAGTGCCTTAGCCACTCTGCCATGGGAGCGGCTTGACCAGGCCCCAGACCTGCAGCCTCTTCATCTCTTCCCCATTTCTCTGTACAGTGACAGGGGTAGCAGTTATTTCCTGCTGCTATTATACCCCTGTCGTTCTGAAAGGATTTGTGCTTTACACATCACGGTTGTTCTTGTTGCGCTATATTCACCCGGTAACACACTGGTGTACCAGTGATGTGGCAAAACAGCCTATTGAGGCAGTGAAGCATAACTTTCAAAGGCTGGGTGCAGATTGAAGGCACATCCTCCTTCTTCTCCTTGTAGCTAATGAAGGCCCTTTTTTGGACCTAACTGCCTCCCTTACCTTCATGGAGAACCAGATTGGTCTTCTGTGTTTGCTGCCCTTGGCAACTTTTTTCAAGGATGATTTAGTTGCTTCAATAATTTTTGAAGGCTGAGGTGAAAGGTTTTGGTTTAGTGGAATAGTATGTCTTGGCAGTGTGGCACCCGCTATTGGCTGACCTTTTTGGATTTACAACTGCTGCCATCCCAACAATCCAGGTTTTTGTCCCGAGCCTGAGATGTCTTGTGCCAGGTGCAGACCAGTGATGTGGGGTTTTTGCATTTGTCTTGAGTGTTTCCTGCCACATGAAGGGAGGACACCTCTTTCTGCTGCACAGCTGCCCCCTGGTTGCCCAGGGGTAAGGCATATCTTGTGGGAATGAATACATGGTCCCTCTGGAATAGTCTTACATTGGCAAACACCTGCTCATGTGCATGTGACATGGAGAAACAGAAGCATAGAAACTGTCAGCAGATGAGGATTGCTTGGCCCACCCAATCTGCCTAATTTGTCCCTGCCTATATTTCATCCACAGATCTTACCTGATCTACAGCTACCCCCCCACCACCACTTTTCTATTATTATTCCTTTGAGACTGTCTCGTACATGCTTGAAGCCCATCACTGTTTTCACTCCCACCACCTCTTCTGGTAGACTGTTCCAAGTGTTCTCCACTCTCTCAGTGAAGAAGTGCTTCCTCACATCCCACCTAATCTTCCCCCCATCCAGCTTCACTGCATGCCCACTTGTCCTGGGTGTACCTTCTCCTCTAAAAAATACTCCTCTCTTGTGCCTTGTTCACCCCCATGAGGTACTTATATTGAGATCCCTCAGTATCTCCTCATAGGACTCTTGGTGCAACCCTGGCACAGTTTTAGTTGCCCTACTATGTACAGCCTCTACCCTGTCTATATCCTTCTTGAGATCTAGTCTCTAGAACTGGACACAGTACTCCAGGCAGAGTCTCACCAATGATCGATACGGTGGTAACACTGTCTCTCTCATTCTGCTAGTGATTCCCCTCCATATGTACCCCAACATCCCAACTGCACTGCCCACTGCCTTGCCACACTGCCTCACCACCTTGAGGTCACCAGATATGATATCCCCAAGGTCTCTTTCCTGCTTTGTGACCACCCCCCATTTATACACTGCCCCAGGTTTCTATGCCCTAGATGTATGATTTTACACCTTTTTGCATGAAATCTAGCTGCTATACCCTCAACCACTCCTCAAGTTTCCTCAGGTCTCTACTCATTCTTTCCACCCTCTCCAGAGAGTCTACCCATTGCAGATTTTGGTGTCATCTGCAAAGAGGCATATCTTCCCTTCTAGCTGTTCTGCAATGTCACTAATGAAGACATTGAAGAGGACTGGTCCCACCACTGAGCCCTGTGGTACCCTGCTGGTCACTCTGCCCACATTAGAGTGAGTGCTATTTACCAACACCCCCTGTTGCCTATCCATCAACCAGTTCCTTACCTAGCTGACTACCTTGGATCCACCTCTAAACTGCCCAGTTTCCTTATTAGCATCCTATGTGGTATTGTATCCAAGGCCTTGCTGGAGTCTAAATAGGCCATGTCCACTGCCCCACCCTGATCTATTTCCCTGGTTACCCAATCGAAGAAATTGATCAGGTTCATCTGACATGACCTCCCTCCCCTGAATCCATGCTGCCTCGGGTCTTGTAACCTGCTGGATTCAAGATACTCCACTAGCCTTTCTTTTAACAGTGTTTCCATTAACTTAACCACCATTGACATTAGACTGAGTGGTCTATAGTTACAAACACAGATACCGCACACTCAAACCCGACTTATGAGGGTGCTGACTAAAATGTTAACTCACCACACGAATGCACAAAACACAAAGTCGCACTCCAATGAAGAAAACAAAAGCTGCAATGTTACTAACATACTAAAATGCCAGCAGAATAGGCCTAATGGTCTTTCGTGTCTGCTCGTTTGGTCAGCCCCCATCCTGGGAGCTGACCTTGCTGCCCCCCTCGCCTTCTCTGGCTTCTCCCTTCCCAGTTCCGGATATTCTTGCTGCATTGGATTTTGGCTTCCAGAACCCTTCCTGTACCTGTCCCACCCCTCTTGAACCCTCCACCGCCTCTGCCTCCACCAGACCCTAGGCAGCACATTCCATGGCTCCACCACCCTCTCAGTGAAGTAGCACCTCCCTTTCTCCCTGAATCTTCCCTCCAGCTTCCACCCATGCCCTAGTGGCCCCTCCTCCTTCCTTCGAAGCACCCTGACTGTTCCTCCCCTATTTACCCCCTTCATGTACCTGAAGACCTCTATCATGTCTCACCGGTCCCATCTCTCTTCCAATGTGTACATATTTAGCTCTTCAAGCCTCTCCTCATAGGTCCTGTCCCCCAAGCCCCAAATCATTTTGGTTGCCCTCCTCTGGACCCTCTCCAGGAGTTTAATGCCCATCTTTAAGTGTGGCCTCCAAAACTGCATGCAGTACTCGAGGTGCAGCCTCATCAAGCAGTTATACAGAGGGAGTATCACTTCCCTCCTTCTGGAGGTGATCCCCCTAGCGATGCATCCCAGCATCCTGTTGGCCTTGACTGCTGCCCTCCTACAAGTCTCCAAGTTGTTCATCTTGACATCCACCACCACCCCCAGGTCCCTCTCAGCCATCGAGACTTGTAGCATTTGCCCCGGGTGTACACTTGGCCCGGGTTTCTGGCCCCCAGGTGCAGTACCTTGCATTTCCCTGCATTGAACCTCAGCTTCCACTTTCTAGACCATCTTTCCAGAGCCTCCAGTTCCCCCTGTAGGGCCACCCTCCCCTCCTCCCCATCCACCACCGCCCCCAGTTTTGAGTCATCCGCAAAGAGACTCATCTCACTCCTGATACCTGTCCTTATGTCAGAGACGTAGGCGTTGAACAGGAGGGGCCCAAGGACTGATCCCTGTGGGACCCCACTAATGACCCTCTTTGGGATGAGACTATCCCACCAACTACGACCCTCTGGGTCCAGTCCTGGAGCCAATTGCCTATCCATCTGATCATCTGGTTCCCCACCCCCATTTCTCCCAGCTTATCCAACAGGCCCACATGAGGAACAGAGTCAAATGCCTTGCTGAAGTCTAGAAAGAGGACATCCACTGGTCTACCCAGGTCCAAGGCACTCGTCACCCAGTCATAGAACTCCACAAGGTTTGTCTGACATGATTTCCCCGGGATGAATCCATGCTGTCTATCGTCCAGGCACCCTGACTTTTCCAGGTCCCCCCCTAGCCTCTCCTTGACAATGCCCTCCATCACCTTGCCCACCACCGATGTCAGGCTGACAGGTATGTAGTTCCTTGCCACCTCCCTTGATCCTCCCTTGTGGATAGGCACTATATGTGCCACCTTCCAGTCCTGGGGCACCCCCCCATCCTCAGAGAGATGGTGAAAAGCTCCAGCAGGGGTTTCACCAAGACATCCGCAAGTTCCTTCAGCACTCTGGGATGTAATTTATCAGGCCCCGGTGCTTTCTCCATCTTAAGGGACCTGAGGGCTTCCCTCACTCTCTCTGCTGTGATTTCCACTTCCGCTACCTCTTCTCCTTGCTTAGCCTTCCCCACTCCTGCCAGTGATGCCTCCCCCTCTCCCATGTTGCTATATCAAAACACATGATTTTATTTTCAGCAGAGCTCCACAAGAGAAAGTGGTACTAAACCCCAGCATTTCAGGTCTCCATGTGACCCTTCATCAGGGGATGTGGGATAAAAAGGAGCATACACTTAAAAAGCAGATATTTAAAGGTACAGGTCCCAAAGTGTCACATTCAACCCATGAAAGCCCAACACAATGTAATACATAATTATATAAATCCTCAGTAGTGATGATTTAAAAACAAGGGGATATAATTGTGTGTGCATGTTTTGTTTTCTTCATTGGAGTGCGGCATTATTTGTGTTTTGTCCGTTCTATAGTTGCCAGCATCCTCCCTACTGCCGCTCTTATGGAAGGAGACTACATCTGCCCTCCTCTAGTCCTCTGAAACCACTCCTGTTTCTAGTGAGTTGTTGAACAGGACTGCCAGTGGTGCATCCAGTACCTCTGTGAGCTCCCTCAACATCCTTTGATGTATCCCGTCCAGGGAAGCACCACGGAAGAGTGACGACAACTGCGCTGACACCCCCACAGAGACACAGCCAAACTGAAGTAGAGTACCTCAACGCACACCAGCCCGATGAACATGACAGTGACAGACAGCAGTGCACGCCCCATACACCCGAATGGACACTGCTACGACCAGCCACACGGCGATGCACTGGGCACAGACACCCCCTGAGAGCAAACCACCAATAGTGCCCCCGACAGCTCACCAATGGCAATGGATGGTCCTGGTGTGGACTGATTGAGCGCAGCCTGCAAACAATATGGGATGCACAGCAGCAACCCCCGGTACAGACAGGCAGCTATTCCTCCACCATTGCCCCTTCACACCCGGTGCAGGATGCAGCTGGGAGCAGTTTACCAAGCTTTTTGCAAGGCAAGCTGTTAAGTCACCAATGCAGACATACACAAGATGTTCCCAGTTGCTAAAGTGACAGAATAAACATATAATAGATACAGCTGGAAAGTACCAATTTTCAATACGTTAGCTCATACAAACTTGAATGTGTAGTACTGCTCCCATTTCTGTAGTGCACTGTCGGCGCACATGTTGTCACTTTAGGGTGAGTCGCTGTTGGGGGTTTGCTGTGGAGGTGACGTGCTTATGTGGTGCTTCCCCCGTCCAGCACCATAGCCTTGTCCACTTTCAAATCTGCAAGTTGTGTCTGGGCTCTTTCCTCTGTAAATGGATTTGTGTCCACCTCCCTCCCCAGTGTTCCTGCTACTTCTGTGTGATCTGTCTCTCTCTCCCTCCACTGAGAAGGCTGAGCAAAAGTACCCGTTCAGGATATTGGCTTTGTCCTGATCTTCCTCTGCTCAATCTTTTCCTGTCCTTCTTATCCTCACAATCCCTCCCTTTGTCTTCCTCTTACCACATGTATCTGATGAAGGTCTTGTCACTGGAGGTGGAGGTGTCACATGCCATGAGCTTGTCCAGCAGGGGAGTTCCAAAGGTGTGTGTGTATTTCTACTGTAACTTTAATTGCTTATACACAGCACAGTCCTGAAAACAGGCCTGTGCCTAGCACCCTGTCTTGTTGAACTATAAATACAATTCAAATTCAATAAAATGTAGGGTGAGGCTTCTTTGGACAGCCCTGATATGCAGTCTGGTGGGTTGCTCCTCAGGCTCATGCATGCCTTGGGGAGGGATGACGGAGGACTTAAGTGGGACACAGTACCCCAGCAGCCTGAGGCTGATGAAGCCACCTTGCTCTGCACTCCACAGTAGGGTCCTGACAACTCTTCCGGTGCCTCAGTGGCTCCTTCTCCCAAACCTCAACCACAGAATGGAAATTCTCCTCCAGGCTGGGGTAACAGTAGACAAGCTGTGAGTTACGATGAGAAGTCTGGAGAGGTTGTTGAGCAGAAGTTGGTTGGGGTTGGACTCTCTATGAACCACTACAGTAGGCAGAAAAGCTTGGGTAGGTGGAAGAAGGATATGGATGCTAGTGATGAGAAAAAGTGGTCTAAACAGAAATATAAAAAAATGGTGAAAACAAGACCCCACTGAAAATGAGATATTGCATCTCACTTGGTCTGTCTTGGCTGACAGCACTGTAAAATTTGGAACAAGCATTTGTCAATGCCGGATGTTTGATGCTGGTATAGAAGCCTTGGGGTACTAAATGCTTTGTGATGCACTTTGTGACTTATGTTGTAGCTAAATAACATCACTGAGCTGTCCCGACAGAGGAGGTGCCTCTGTTCCCGTTCTCACTCATTCCCAGAGTATTAAGTCAGCAATAACCCACGACAGGGTATGGGGTTATAGGCACTTAATCCACACCTCCGGTGCATTCTGGGGCATGAGGCTGCAGGCCGTGTGCCCTCACAGTATGAGGCATGGAGTAAATGCCTATAACCCCATACCCTGGAGTAGTTATTGCGCGTTTAACATGGGTTATGTGTTAAAAAAATGCAGAAAGGTGTTTTTTTTTTACTGTTTAAATAGTCAAAATTAGTGTATGCTGCCAACCTGAAAAGTAGTCCATAGAAGTCATCCCTATGTCAGTGATTTTAGGAACAAATAAATGCTTGAAATAGAGTGCAGAACTGATTTCTGACATTTGTTATTCAGAAAATAATAAAATATGCATTGTCTACACTTTGTTTCCCAATGACCTGCTCAATCTGTCTCTCTGTCTCCAGAGCCCCACGAGCGGTCACTGATCTGTGTACTGAGTTTTACTGTGGTCACTACTGTCTTGCTCTTTCTTGCACTCTTCAGCTGTCGCAGATCTGTGCACTGAGTTTTATTGTGGTTGCCACTCTCTTGTTCTCTCTCTCTCTCTCTCTCTCATACTGCATTACTGTCGGCACCCCCCTCTTCATTCCTTGGAGCCGATCCTGGAACTGACAGTGCAGCAAGCCCTATCCTCTCACTGTCATTCTCTCTGATCACTTGTCTCTCACTCTTTCACTGCTGTGGGGCCGGTGCTGGGTACCTCGGCAAGGGATCACCTGATGCTGGCTGGGGATCCAGCACCAGGACTGCAGGAGCTGACAAATGTGCAGGCTGCATGAGAGGTGACACTGGTGCTGGGCCCATGTGCTGGGGCAGCGACACAACTGGCAGCAGTCACGAGGATGTCGGCAGAGAGTGCCCAGGACAAGGATCTGCCATCGCAGGAGAAGCAGGCACCTGGGGGGGGGAAGGAGACCACCCAGGCAAAGACAGTGGTGATGCCAGACTAGGAGAAGCAGTAGTAGCCTGCTGCAGGTACTGCCTGGAAGGACTGGTGTTGGGTCCTACTGAGAAGATCAACGTAGGCAGCGCCTTGGAGGAACCGATGTCCAGGACACCAACACCGGCTGAGCATCCTGACTGACAGCCCATGGAAGAAATGGGCCTGAGCATCAGGGGCTGAAAGACAGGAGACAAAGTCCCCTGCCCTGAAGAGCCAACACCCATAATGGCAATGAGGGTGGGCAGCTGAGCCACCGGTAGCAAGGTAGAAGAAAGGGTTGGTGGGGCTACAGAGGCCGACCCCCATGGGAGAATGACCCAGACACAGTCACGGGTTTGTGAGGCAACCACAAGCAGGAAGCAGACCAGTCCTGGTGCTTATCCCGGTGCTTATGCTTCCCACTGGATTTTTCCCAGGATTGAGAAGACAAGAAAGCTCAGGAAGACTGTGCCAGCGAGGTTCAAGAGCTCCTGAGCTGCAGCTCCTTTTCCATCATGACCAACTTCTGCTTAATAAAATGGCTTTCCAGAATCTTAAGACAAATCTCCAAGTGGCCTGGTTGAATTTCTGGCAAAGCTGACAGGCTTCTGTGTCATGGCTGGGACCTAAGCAAATGATGCATGCAGAGTGGCTGTCTTTTTCAGGTATTTGTCTGCTGCAGGCACACTTTGTGAAGCAGTCAGAAGATGAGGCTGGTGGAGAAGACATAAACTCAATGGCTTAAACACCAAAAATTTTTAAAGGAAAGGAAAATAAAAAAGTGCAGGAAGTGTGAGTAATGGCAATCAACTGTAGCTGCGGCATCGGCTAAGGTCCGATGTGTGTGGGTCGATGGCAGGAAAAGAACTGAGGGGGGTGTGGGGGACTGCCTGCCTTTATAGGATAGGCTGATGTCCGAAGCTGGTGTCAGTGGTGGGCGGTCCCCAGTGGTAGACTGCTAGCTAGAAAGTTTTCCATGTGATGTGGTCCTGGCACCTGGTGGCTAAGTCCTACCAGTGTTGGCCTGCTGCAAGAGCCTTTCTTTTTTTTTTAGACTTTCTTTATTCACTCAGTACAGCAGGGAGTACTTACCCCCCATCCAGCCTTGTATGCAGATGTTCAACTGATCCTAAGCAGAGCCAGCCTCCGCCACAACAGCCGAAGGGAGGAGGACTGCAGCTCCCCCTATGGCGGGGCCACCCCCGGTGGCGGGAACTGGGAGAGGAGGCCACATCACCCTGAGCCCTCGTCTCCAGCCATCAGGCATTGTTTGGTCCACTGGATAGGTCATCCGTCGGTGGCTATCATGCTGCTGTAGGGAGAGGTGTTCTTGAGCTTATAGTTCCGTGGGCTCAGACGTGCAATGACACTCTGCTCAATGTGTGCACGCTCCCATGCACACTCAAAAGGCATCCCCTGCAGCCCTGATCCTCTACATCTGCCGGCCGGGCAATGCAAGCCCCTAGTAGCCACCAGGGGCTGCTATTGCACTGGTGAGAGCTACCCCCCCCTTCCCAAGGAAGGAGAGCAGTCCTTGGGATGCTCGATCCTTCCTCATCCCCACCAACCCCGGCAGCCCATGTTCGTTCCCAAACACTGGTCACCGGCGTGGCGCGAGGTGTGTCATCCAGCGCCTCAACCCTCAGTGCCACCAGGCCATCCACAAGAGCCTTTTTTGAAGTAAGATTATCACAGTATTCTTACTCTTGGTCCCCAGGGACAAAATATTCTCACTGTAGGTGCCTGCTGGTTGGAGCCATCAACAGGAGCAGCACAATCAGAACTCACCATTTCAGTTGCACGCGGGCTTCTGCTGTCCAGTTTCATTACCTTGCTGCTTCAAATCCAGCACTTTCACTTTCTTCCCATCTACACCAAATCAGCATGACTTCCCAGTAAAACAGTTTGTAATTGTTTTCAAATATTACCGTTCTCTATGAAAATTCTCTAAACACGTCTTCTGCATCTACAAGGCTGGGCTGCCTGCGCCCCCCCCCCTTACCATTCACACTATCACTCTCTCCCAGCTGATGCTGGCAACATCCTCTTGTTCTCCCCAAATAGGGTAACTGCTCTCCCAGCACCTTCAGCTCCCCTCTCCCAGGACCTCCGACTTGCAGGAAAGCTGCAACCTTGCCCAAACTCTAGCCAGTTATATGCACTGGTGTGCTGATGCAACGATGCACAACAGTGTCATGAGCATCATCAGATGCAACTGCTCGGCCATCGGAAAATAAGTTCTCTCATATGAAAAAACTCAATTATAGTAAAAAAAGTAAAAATACAAAAATAACAGCCTTGTATTAAACAAATGCCATGACCCATACCGAAAATATCATTGATATTGTCACCTCATGAATCATGACCTTTGCCATCGCTCATGGCTTCACCAGTCGTGATATCATAAGGTCAAGCTGCACTCAGGAAAAATATCAATATTTTTCGGTGGGGCTGTGACAAATCTCTAAGATAGATAGATGGATATCTATATATATCGTGCCCCTATAGTTAAGGTTAAACAGTGACTTCTATGTTAAACTTGAAATTTTGACCTTCAATAACTTTGCAACTATTCAGGTGAGTCACATAAAATTTTGCAAGCGCCATCAGGAACGAATGATCTCATGATGTGGTAAGTTTCGTTCCGGTTGGATGAGTGGGTATGGAGCTACAGAGTGTGAAAAAATGTGAAAATTGCCTTTTTTTCCATTTCTTTTTCACACTGCAGCGTAAAAATGGCTTGGGATTTTGGTCTGAACATTTTAGGGTAGAAAGGTCTTGTGTCACAGATGTGTCTTTTGAAGGTTTGGTGAAACAATATTAAATCATTCCAATGTTATTAAATTTTAAAGTTTCCCATTATTTTTAATGGGAATTTCACTCTGCAGTTAGATGTCCCACTCGAAAAAGGATTCTTTGTTGCAAATGAGTAATCTTTTTCTGCAAATGTGGAATCTTGTGCTGCAAATGCTAAATCTTTTTCCGTACCACCATCATCTTGTTTTCTCTTAGCAAGGTAAACAAAATTAAATAACTGAAAAAAATGATGTTTTCAGAACTAACCAACCCATGTGTTCTGCTAATCGGGACCCGTTCTATTGGATTCTGCTGTTCGTTGTTTGAAAAGTCACCTGGAAATGTGTTTTTTGGACATGCCAAAATCCTTTTTTGCAAATTGCAAAAAAAAAAAACACGAAATAGGATTCTGTTTCGCAATTTGCAAAAAAGATTTTTCTTTTTCCACAAACTGCGAAAAAGGAAACATGAAAAAAGATCCTGTTTTGCAATTTTCAAGAAAATGATTCTATCACAGCTGTTTCTTTGTCACTGCACACTGAAGAAATGGTTTGGAATTTTGGTCTGAAATTTTCAGGGTACAAAGGACATGCCCCACAGATGTGCCTTTTGCTGGTTTGGTGAAAATAGATTACTTTGCTCTGGAGTTCTGCGGGTTTAAATTTTGCTTTGTTTCCCACAGGATAACATTGTAATGTGAGGTATACACAGTTGTTTCTTTGTCACTCCGCTATGAAGAAATGTTCTGCAATTTTGGTCTGAAAATTTCAGGGTACAAAGGGCTTGCCCCACACACATGCCTTTTGCTGGTTTGGTGAAAATATATTAATTTGGTGTGGAGTTACATGTTTCAAATTTTGCTGTGTTTCTCATAGGATAAAGATGTTTCTTTGGTGTTGCACACCGTGGGATGGGAGCGCAAGGCCCAGAGGGAAATAAAGATACAATTACAATAGCTCAAAAATTAAGGATGCAGGCAAATAAGGATATGCTCACAGTATCTGAAAAAGTAAGGAAATTCTTTGCAAAAAACTTTGTTAATGCACTAATTAGGTGGTGGCCCCATTTTGCCCTACACCCCAACAGCGAAACACGGAAAATGACCACTACAGCAACAGTCGCTGTAATGGTCCATTTCCATATTTCACTTTCCCCCAGTGCCCTGCCCCCCTTCCCGGACCAACTCCGACCTGGAGTTGAGAATCCTAAAGTTCGGGGAGTGCGGGAGCAGAGCCCCCCACATGGAGGGTGTGGGGGGTGCAGCCCCCCACAGAAAGCACTGGGGGCTTGGGCGGCACAATATCTGCGTCGGTATTGTGCCATCACTGTGAGGGTGGTCAACAGATTTACTGTCAACCAAACTTGGTGCTTCCCTAATTAGGGTTGAAGTCACAAAAGTAGGGAAATGTGACATTAGAGTTTCCAATCCTAACACCCCACCCCCATCCTGCAGGCAGCAACACACGTGGGGGTATGCCTTGGAGTTGTCAACCTTAACACTCACACCATTCTCATATACAGTACCCATCTCAAATTATTTACTCATGGAATGGTGTGTTAGGGTTGACAACCCCGTGGCACACACTCCCACACCTGTTGTTGCCTGCATGGTGGGGATGGGGTGTTAGGGTTGGAAATCCAATGCCACATTTCCCTACTTTTGTGGCTTCAACCTTGACTAGTGCAGTAGCAAAGTTTTTTGCAAAGAATAATTGCATATAGCTATATACAAGTACTCCTTTCCCCATTTTTCTTGCCTTGCCATTTGTCTCGATGCAGTGCACGGTCCCATCAGGCCTCAACATGCGTGTCAACCCCTTGTGTGGGAAAGCTCCCTGGACTGCCACAAAGTGTAGTCTGTGTGCAAGAACACAGCTCTGTCCCACCTCAGGCTGGTGCCACATACTACAGCACCTTCCCCCCACCCTCAGCCCATTCAGCCAGCTAACTGAGCTCACATCCAGACTCAAATTATCGGCACAGGAATGCAGCGTGGCCCCCATTAGGCCAACAGGAGTCCCTACAAGCAATGTTACTTCACAATTTATTGTGACATTTTCATTACAGATTTGAACAGTCTTAGTTATTACCCCTTCTTCTGAACATGACAGGTGTCATTTATAGAATAGTGGCCAAAACATAATGTCATGCAACAACTGTAAAAAAACATTTTTGCCAGGATCTGAAAAACAGAATTGCTATGTTGAAAATTTGGGGACAAAATACTGAAAATTACCAAAGTTATGAGCGAGGACTGAAAAATTTCAATGTACCTTCGGAGCTTTTTTCTTTTAATATTTTGTCCCCAAATTTTCAACATATCCTTCTTTTGACACCATCTCCTGAACCCGGTAGGTGAACATTTTGAAATGCCACCTGAAAGGTGATTTTGAGGAGACATTTCAAAATCACCTTTCAGGCAAGACTTGAAAAATTACATCTGTCTTGTTCATGAGGTGTCATCCCAAAAAGGTCATGATGAAAATTGGGGAAAAAAATACTAAAAAATGATAAAGTTATGAGTAAAAGTTAAAAATGTATTGAGCATACATTGACCGCACTTACACTGTTTCTTCAGTCCTGACTTTAAATCTGTCACTGTCCCCCATGGAAACCATTACAGTAATAGGTTGTTACAGGCCATCTGCAGGTGTGGAGTTCCTGAACTATCTGCGATCTGTATCTGACGTAAGACAGAATGAAATCACTATCCTTGGTGACTTCAATATTGACTGGTTAAAAAACTGTAACTATGCCAAAAGCTCAAGGAATTCTGCGACAAATCCGGCTTCTCTCAACTATTCCCTGAAGTCACTCGTCCAAACCCCAAATCCCCCTCAAATGGATCCCCAATTGATCCAATCTTCACAAACAGACCCCATAAATTTACCTACACAGCTGTATTTAACAATGATGTCAGTGACCACTGCGCCGTGGCTGGCATCAGAAGTCAACCCCCACCCAAGACGGTAATTAGATTCACCTGGAAGAGGAGCTTCCATAAATTTAACTTGGCACAATACCTATCAGACCTCAGAGACATTGACTGGACTGACTTCTATCTGGCCCCAAGCATTAACACCATTGCTTCCTTCTTCAACAACACATTAACTAGCATTATCAACAAACATGCCCCCATGATCAAATGTAGGGTCTGGAAGTTTTCCTGCCCTTGGTTTACACCTGAGATAAAAGTGGCATTAAACAGGAGGGATTGTCTCTGGGCCACAGCCAGATGAACAAAACTTCCGGCAGACTGGGTTGCCTTCAAAACCTGTCAGAACGTTTGCACCAAATTGATCAGATCCACTAAGACGAAGTACTATTTATCTGCCTTCAACTCAGCCAAGAGTAACTACATCAAATTCTGGCAAATCATTAAGTCAGTGGAGGGTCACAAATCATCCTCCTCCTTGCCCAGCAAGATTTTGATCAACAGTAATACCCTCTCCAATAAGTTTGACATTCTACATGGTCTCAATGACCACTTTGCTACAGCGGGCCTGGCCTTTGGTACCTCCAAAGCAGTCACACTCACCACCGGCCTACCTAATACTACACCGGCCACTTTCACCAACTTCTCCTTTCCCTGTTCCAATACAAAGAAGTTGAGGACTTCCTTCTCCACATCAACACTAACAATGGTGCAGGTTCTGGGGGGGGCTGATGAGCAGCCAGCAGTGAAGACGTGGGTTCCCGCTGCTCCCAACCCTGCATTAAATAAAACGTTAATTTTACGGCACCTGACAGAGAAAATCTTCCAAAAGTACAAGAAGCGAGAGGCAACATAGAATGGAGGAGTATCTGCTCCCAACCCCCGGGAAAAATCAACGTTCGGCTGCTAAAAACCAAGGGAAAAGGACGACAGCAAAATTCTCCGAAGCCATGGGCCCGATCTCAGTCTCTCGGCTGCGGAAATGGTGGTATTAGGCCGTGAGGTATCAGAGCAGGTAATGGAGGCACTGGAAGGGAAGTGGAGTAAATTGGAGGATAAAATCAATAGCCTTTTACAAAGTATGGTGGAGCAAAATGCCGCACTAGCGTCTAGAATCACGGAGGCGGAGGAACGGATCTCGAAGCTGGAGGACAAAGTGGACCCTATGGCTGCTCGAGTGGCCAAGTTGGAAAAAGAGCTGGCAGAATTAGTAGAGCAGCACGATTATCAAGAGAACTATGCCAGGCACCTCAATCTCCGCCTTCGGGGGCTCCCAGATGGAAAAGAAGGTCCCGATATCCTGTCTTTCTGTTCAGAAAAGCTTCCGTCCATGCTGGGCATGAAATTGAAAAGCTGAAGCTGGAGCGTGCCCATAGAGCGGTAGCAGCACGGCTGCCGGCGGGGCAGCCCCCAAGACAAATTATCTTCAGATTCCACAACTATCAGGATTGAGAAGAGATGCTTCGGGCCTACCGGGGAATGAGGGTGTTGAGGTATGAGGGTGAAAGGCTGTTTCTGATGCAGGATTATTCAAACCGCATACTGAAGAAACAAAGGGCATTTAATCCTATGATGGCACAACTTAGAGAGCTCAAAATGGAATGCTTTCTGATTTTTCCTGCAATCCTGAAGATTAAGCATGAAGGGGCCACATATTCATTTTGGGAGTCAGAGAGGGCGACTGCCTTTGTGGAGGATCTTAAAAACAAGGTGGGCTGAATGCAATCGGTGGGGAGAAGAAGCTAAGGAGGTGCTTGGGGTGGCCATGAAGAATGTTCAAACGCTGACTGAAGTTAAAGTTGTTGGGAGTTTAATAATCATTGCTGTTTTATATTTGAAGTTGGAGTGAGAGTTCCTTCTCCCCCCCTCGTGTTTAATCCATTTTATGATCCCCCTCCTTGGTACCTCGCTGGAGAGGCTGACGATCCTGTGACAGGCTGAGATGTGGAGGGCTATGGGACGCTAAAGTGAGCCCAGTGATATAAGGATGGCTGATTAAGCAGATGGCTAAAAGAGAAATGTACCATCATGAAGGATGGACTGTGGGGTGATGCGGGACTCAGGTGCGATTGGCCTCATAATTGCAGAAGTATCTGGACTGTGCTGGTGAAAGCAAGGGCACCACTGAGGTCTGGTAAGTGGGGGTCTGGGGGGTGGGCCAATGCTGTGTGGATTTCTAGGGCAGCATCGGCACCCCTGAGGCCTCTACAACTTTGTCATGAACTGTTCCCATGTACTCTGGAGAAAGGGGGAGTAAGAGAGTTGCCTGCGGGGTGAAATCCAGGGAGGTTAGGGAGATGGAGGGGAAAGTACCAGGAGGGGGTAGTCGGTATTACTGTTAAACTGAACAAAATGTTGAAATATTGGTAATATAGGGCTGTTGAATAAATAGCAGGACGGGGGGATGTTACTCTGTTCTCTGTTATCTGTTTAAAATTGGGATGCTGTGCGAATGTAGGGAAGCGGGGGGTGGGGAACGGAACATCTGCAATGCACGACGCAGGGCCATTCTAGGAGTTGAATGGCAAGGATGCAGTTGGTTTATAGGTATAGCAGACGGGGTAGGGGGGTTTATCTTTTGGATGGGGTGAGGGAGGAGGGAGGAAGGGTTCACGAGGGGAAAGGGGGTTATTGAAGTTAAGTTTGTATATTTTTGTTATGAGGGTGCAATGTCTCTCATCTCTAATAACAGCAAAGTGTGAAATGTCTGGGAATGACTTGATAAGGGTTTGCCATCCTGGGGGAGGGGGGGATGGATTACAATGAATGCTGTAGAAAGGATAGGGGGAACAGTGTTCTGGCCAAATGGTTAAGCAAACAACACTAGGGGTTACTTCCTGGAATGTGAAGGGGATCTCGTCTCCGGTCAAACGAGCTAGTATATTGATGGCTCTGCACCGAAAGGGTACCCAGGTTGCCATTTTACAAGAAACGCACCTGACTAGTCAAGAACATCAGAAGCTGGAAAGAGGGTGGGTAGGTAAATGTTATGCGTCACCTTATAGCTCACATAAACAAGGAGTAGCGGTGTTGCTAGGTAAGGCAATTCCATTCACCTGCACAAGGGTAGTTACAGATAGGGGTGAGGGAAGGTATATTTTTGTAGAAGGGATGTTGGAGGAGAAGGTTACTTTCAGGAGTGTGTACGCTCCTTCGGTTTTTAGTCCAACCTTCTACCAAGAGGTTTTGGATGTACTGATTAGGGAGCAATTTGAAGGACTAATTATGGGTGGGGATTTTAATGCAGTCATGCAAGGGGAACTAGACCATTCAGAGGGGAGGAGTAGGCATGGAGGGAGGTTGAAACACTGGCAGGAGGGAGTGCTGGACCTGGATATAATTGATAGCTGGCAGGCATTACATCCAGTAGAGAAGGAGTTCACCTTTTATTCAAACCCACACAAAACCTGGTCTAGGATAGACTATATGTACATACCTCGACCCTGGCTGAGTAGGGTGTGTAAAATTGATCATAGTCCCATACTCCTCTTGGACCATGCTATGGTCCAGATGGTGCTGGAATTAAAGGAACAGAAAGAGGGCCCCCCACCTGGAAGTTTCCAAGGTATTTGTTGGGTAAAAAGAATTTACAGAATACCTTAAGCAACAGTGGCAGTTTTATAAAGAGACTAATGAGGGCTCGTGGGATCCCGGAATTTATTGGGAAGCTGGGAAAGCCTTAAGGGGAGCTATTATTAGATATGTTGCACAATACAAAAAAGAAAGAAACCACTTGGGTGGAATTAGAGGAGGAAGTGAGAAGGTGGAAAGGCAGTTGTGGAAAGGTTAACAGAGGAGAGGGTGCAGAATTTGAAGACTGCAAGGGAGGCATTGACTGCCTTCCTTCTGGGGGAAGCAAGAATGGCAGGGATGTTAGCCAGAAGTCGCCTGTATGAGTGGGGGAACAGGTCTGGCCCGCTAATGGTCCGGTTAATAAAAGGCAGGCGTGTATATACGCGCGTTGCAGAAATTAAGGATAAAGAAGGGAAACTGTTGAGGGATAAGGACTCAATAAGGAACAGATTTGAACAATTCTATCAGCAGCTTTACCAGGCCGAATGTGCCGGCATGGGAGACATAGCAAAACAATTCTTGGGTGGAATTAAAATCCCTCAAGTAACAGAACAACAACAAAGGCTTCTGGGGGAAGAGATCACACAACTGGAAATTAGGCAAGCAATACAATGTTTGAAGCAGGGGAAGGCCAGTGGACCGGATGGGTTCCCCATAGAATTTGACCGTATAGAATGGGAATACCTGTTTGAGGTTTTCTGAGGGTATGGGCTAGGGAAGAGATTTATAGGATGGGCTGAAAGTCTGTATAGATCCCCAGACGCAAGAGTACTAGTGAATGGAAGCCGAACTAAAAAATTCACCCTTCATAGGGGCACTAGGCAGGGCTGTCCCCTTTCACCGCTTTTATTTGCATTGGCTATAGAACCACTGGTGATTGCAATTAGGAGTCTAGCTGAAATTAAAGGGGTGGTGGGGAAGTCAGGGAGAGAACACAAGGTTACACTATATGCAGACAACATGTTGTTATATGTCCGAGACCCGGCTAGATCTGTTCCCCCATTATTGGCCGTGATGAGGCAATTTGCAGTATTCTCTGGGTACAAGATAAATATTCATAAGTCAGAAATAATGTTGTGGGGGGAAACTGAAAAAGAGTTTGGAGATACGGCCTGGGGCCTTAAGAAGGCAAAGATGGAATTCACGTATTTGGGGATTCGAGTTGGCCATGAGCTGAGTCAATTATATAAATGAAATTTTGGCCCAATGGTTCAGAATATAGAAGAGGAGCTGAGACGGTGGAGAGACCTACCTATATCATGGCTAGGGCGCATAAACTTGATAAAAATGAATACCCTACCTCGGATCTTGTACCTGATGCAAATGTTGCCAATGGGCTTAAATAGAAAAGATTTGAAGAGAGTGGATAGGGCCTTTGCTGGCTTTATATGGAGAGGGAAACGGCCGAGAGCGAGCCTCCGCAGGCTGCGGGCAGATGGAGACAAAGGAGGCCTAAATATGCCCGATCTAAGAAATTATGCCTTAGCTATGCATTATAGAATTTTGGGGGACTGGGTGAATAGGCCACTGGAGGCAGGATGGTTAGATTTAGAAGAAAGAGAGGGAGGGGGGGAGGATCTCGGCATTCCTGAGAAGAGGAAGGAAGAAAGCCTATAATAAGCAGGTGAAACCAAACCCGCTAGTAGTATCAGCATTAGAGGGCCGGGAGCAGTTGCTAAAACGGGTGGGTGTGAAACCTGGAGAAGAAACGCTACTACTTCCATTAAGGGGAAATCCGGGGTTTGTGGTAGGCCTGGAGGATGCAGGCTTTTTACTTTGGGAGGAAAGGGGCGTTAAATGTGTAAAGGACCTATGGAAACAAGGGAAATTAATGTCGGGAGAGGAGCTAGGGGAACGCATGGGATCAGGTATGTTCAGAATTTTTCAGGCAAGAAATTCTGCTAAAACAATTGGCAAAAGCCGAATAGTGGACTCTCCCATAGAGCAGGTTGAGCATTTGGTGTTCAGTACTCGGGGGGAGGAGAGGGGTATAATAGGTAGAGCGGCAAGAATGGGATGACAGTATCTGCCTGATCTCACATGCAAAACCAGGAGGTCATGGAGCAGGGATTTAAAGAAGGAGATACCAGACCAGGGATGGGAATTAATGTTACGAATGCACAAGGGATTACTGGTTTGTAATAAATATCAGGAATCTTATTATAAGTTTCTACATAGGCTTTATTGCCCACCAAGTATGATCCACAGGTTCCGCCCCGAGATATCCCCCCGATGTGGAAGATGTAAAAAAGAGGAGGGTACATACATACATTGCTTTTGGGAATGTCTGTCCTTGAGACAGTTTTAGAAGGGGGTGGCCGAGGAAGTAGGCAGGGTATGGGGAAGGCAGATGGAGAGACGTCCAATGGTGATGCTGTTCGGGGTGGATGATTCAGAGAAGGAGGATTGGAGACCTCTCCCTATATGGGTGTTTTGGTATAAGTATGTTTTTACTTTTGATATTGTTGGAAAATGCAATAAACATATTATGCAAAAAAAAAACAATGGTGCAGGTTCAGACAGAATAGAACCTATCTTCCTCAAAGCTGGCTTCCATTACCTCACAGCTCCCACACTGCACCTGTTTAATCTGTCCATTAACACCACTTTGGTTCCCAATGCATGGAAGGTGGCCCGGGTCATACCTCTGTTCAAATCTGGTGACCCTACGGATCTGAACAACTACCGTCCCATATCCATTTTACCTCTACTCTCTAAACTCCTCGAAAAATTAGTAAATTCCCAGCTAAGAGACTATCTAGAAACTACTAATCTAATAAACCCTTCGCAATCTGGATTCAGGCAATCCCACAGAACCACCACAGCCCTGGCCTCCGTTACCAATGACTTGCTACTCTCCATGGATAAGAAACGTGATAGGCGCAGTCATTCTGGACCTCAGTAAAGTCTTTGATACAGTCCACCATGCTTTATTTCTTGACACTTTACATTGCCACTGCATCTCTGGCAACTCACTATCTTGGTTCAAGAGCTATCTGGCTGATAGAAGGCAACAGGTAAAACCTGATGGCTCACTCTCTCCACTCCTCCTCATTACGAGAGGCTCAATTCTTGGACCTCTACTCTTCACAATCTACATCAACTCTATTGATAATAACATCACCAAAGCTAAGCTTCACCTATTCGTGGATGATACTGTGATCTACCTCTCCTGGCCTTCAACTGGAACTCCAAACCTAGTTCAATCTTCTCCAGCTCAGACTGGTGCAATCCAAACTCCTTCTAAATGCCAAAAAAACAAATTTCATGTACTTCTATTCCAACCAGATCACTTCCACCACGAATGCTCTGTCATCCCTGCCCCCCATTAGAACTCTCCTAGGCGATGACCTTGAGGTAGTCAACAACTTCAAATACTTGAGCTGTGTCCTCAATCAACACCTAACTTTCGCTGCCTACGTTACTTCCCTCACAAAAAAACTGTATCAATGCATTGGTTTCTTCTATAGGAAAAAATCACTATTCACGGCCGAGGCCAGACTACGGCTAGTCCAGACAACCTTTATGCCACTCCTCGACTATGTTGACATTGTCTATGGCTGATTCTCGGACTCCATACTTCGCCAGCTGGACACATTCTATCACAGAGCTATTCATTTAATTTCCAATGCACACCATCGTATGCACCACTGTGAGCTATATACCCAAGTAGGCTGGTCCTCCCTATCGACTAGACGCCTCATCCATTCCCTCATCTGGTTATATAAAGCCCTTCTGTCTAAGCTCCCCGGATACATCTTAACTCTCTTCTGTCAAACTGCCAGCATATACTCACTATGGAGAAATAATTACATTATGTTAGAACTACCCTACTCCTGTACACAGCTCGACGATATAGCCATAAATCATGCCCTTCTGGCTGCTTGGAATAAAGCACAATCCTGTCTCAAACTTCAAAATCTTGTACCCCTACACAATTTCAAAGTGCTGTTCTCCAACAAAATTGGTGACTTTTGTGTATGCCATTGAGCCTTCTTCGCTCCCACTCAATCCCACCCATTCCTATCTCTCCTTCATCACCCTCCCCCTCACTTTAACTCCTTTCCCCATTACCCCTCCCCACTCTCACCCCTCCCTAGTTTGCCTTCTTATACTCCCTCACCCCTCCCTAGCATTCCATCCCTCCCCACTCTCTACTTCCCTGCTCTCCTGGTGCCTTCTGCCCCACCTCCCACCCCTCAATCCCTCCTCTGCCATCACCTTCTCACCCTGTACCCTGCTCCTTCACCCTCAACATCCTTCCCCTCTAATATCCCCCACTTCCTGCTCTCCTCTGTGCCTCCTGCCCCACCACACACTACCTCCTCCCCTCATCTGCTACCACAATCTCCCCTTATTCACCCCTTCCATCTCACCCTACCCCGCTTCCTCTAAAAATCCCTACTGGTCCTTTGTCTCATACCAAATCTGTTCAAATATTTATCCCTTATGCTCCATATGTCTACTCACGTTATCACCTTTATTATCCTTTACTTTTCGTTAACCCCACTGTTCAGCACACCGTGGCCTGAACTTGTGTATATAGGAATTTACTGTACATAGCCTTGCAAAGCTTATCGTTATTGTTACTCACTTGTAAACCCTATTATTGTTACTCTCCCTACTGAATGTATAACTCTTGATTCTGTTTTGAGCCTTCTTAATCACTCAGGAACTCCTTGAAAATGAGCTTGCTCAATGGAGTATCTCCTACCAATAAACTTTGACTTGACTTGATTTGACTTCAGTTCCCATTTGGCGTTGAAGAAGAAGGATGTGTTTTGCTTCCAAAGTAGATTCTCAGCATTGACCTGTCTTTTAGGTAAGGGGGTGGGGGTGGGGGGTGTTGGGTGCTGAGTGGGTGGGGGATTGGGTGGAGTGGGTAAGGGTTGGGTTGGTTGATAAGTAGGGTTGGGCAGACCTGTAAAAGTCCTGACCCTTATTATTGGGATCAGGATCCAGCACAAAGTCCTGTTTAGATCTGATTTTAATCAGAACTTTTAGTAAAATGTTAAGAAAATAGAAAATCTGTCATACCATTGCATAAAATGACTGAGATCATTGAGACACACACATAGAATTGTAGACAGTACCAAGACAATTGCTTGTGAGGAAAATACACACATTTTACTGCTGCTGAAATGGTTTCAAATTAGATGACTGGTGAATAATGGGACAACCTGGTGCTAGTGAGTCAGTGACTACCAGCTAGGTATCAGCGCTTGCTGCTCCTTTATCTTGGGAGTGTGTGATTTCCAGGGGGGTCTGGTCACTGGCTCACTAGCAGCAGGCTGTACCTTTATTCACCAGGCATCTAGTAATCATGAAACTGTTTCAGTAGCAGCAAAATGTGCGTATCATAAGAAATAAATTCCTCACAAGCAACAAATGTTCTTGGTGTGAGCCTCTCTCCTTGCTTAAACTGATTATGCTGTCTGTAATGTAGGCACAGAAAAGAGGCACCAGCCACAGAGCAGTATGCCTTTTCTTGTCCATCTTCAGTGCACATCCCTGACATTGACCTCTTTTAGATACATTGATACATAGACATAGTCAGCAGATAAGGGCCTATGGCCCACCCATTCTGCCCATTTGAGCTTGTAAGTTCCCTTTATGTTTTTCCAGAAGTCTGTTGCCCCTTACCCCTGACCTCCAGAATTCCCTTATGTCTATCCCATGCATTCTTAAATCCCATGATTGTTTCAGCCCCCACCACTTCTTCTGGTAGGGTGTTCCACTTGTCCACCACCCTTTCAGTGAAGAAATTCTTCCTCACGTTTCCTCTGAATCGCCGTCCCTCCAACTTCATCCCATGCCCTCTAGTCCTGGAACATCTTTTTCACTGGAAAATAATGTATTCCTGCACCCTGTTCCTCCCTGTAAGGTACTTGTATGTCTCTATCATATCCCCTCTCTTCCTCCTCTCCTCCAGGGAGTACATATTCAAGTCCTTCAGCCTGTCCTCATAGGATTTTATATGTAATCCCTGTACCATATTTGTTGCCCTCCTCTGAACCTTCTCTACCCAGTCTATGTCCTTACATAGGTAAGGTCTTCAGAACTGTACACTGTTCTCCAGGTTGGGCCTCACTAGTGTCTTGTACAGTGGAATTATGACCTCCCTTTTCATGCTGGTGATGCCTCTGCCTATGCATCCCAGCATCCTATTTGCTTTACCTGCCGCCTTGTCACACTGTTTCCCTACCTTGAGGTCATCAGAGATGATAACCCCAAGGTTCTTTTCCTGCATAGTGCATCCGATATCATCACCCCCCAACTAATATGTTGTTCCAGGAGTTTTGTACCCTATATGCATTATCTTGCACTTTTTTGTATTAGATTTCAACTGCCAAACCATTGACCATTCTTCAAGCTTCTGCAGGTCCCTTATCATTCTGTCTACATCCTCTGGCGTGTCCAGAGATGATAACCCCAGGGTCTCTTTTCTGCTTGGTGTATGCTATACCCCCCAAGGTTCCAAAATCCCCTTGGCTTATTAAGGCCTGGGGTACCGGAGCTAATGCTGCAACAGTTCGCTTCGCGATAGAGTACACTACTGATTGGACATGCCCGGTTAGATTGCGGAGGTTGTTGTTCTCCTCCACCATCTCATGATAAGAAGGGCCTAATCAATAATTTCGATGACCCCGATTATCATGTTGTTGATTATGCTGTTCAGAATTGGGGTAGTTCCAATTCTGCCTGTTGTTCCTATTTCAATTTTGGTTCCTCCCCCCAGACCGGTAGTTCTGTTTGTCATCCGAGGGTGCAGCCTTTTTGCCTAGGGCCTTGCCCACCACTGTGTAGTGGGTTGTGGGCTCGCTGGTAGCTTGTACTGCAGCCACCTTTTTTGAATCAGAATTCAAATCTCGGAGATACAGCTGGTATACACGCACGGTCTTCCGGAGAATGTCTGCAAATTTGTCCATTCTGGGGAAAACTGGAGGCTCAACTTTTTTGAGGACAGCTGGAATCATGTTCCGGATAAACAAGAGTGGTACTCAGTTTTGTCAATGTCTGCCTTTTTTTCCAAAAGCGCTTTACCAGTGCAGTAGGCCAGCCATAACCTTTGGTTGTATGACATTGGATTCTTCTTGGCAGTTTGCTTTACAGGGTAGGCCAACATAACACCAACCACGCTTGGTGAGTGTGTGGCAATATGTTCTGCTGCAACATCATCAAAGGTCACATCTGTGGACTGGCGAACTGTTTCTTGGAGTTTTGACCAGTGTCTGGGGTCGATGATCTGCCAAAGGATCTGTATCTGGTAGGCCATCTTTAGACTGAACATCTCACATTTGGAATGAGCCTTTTCCAAATGGCAACTAAGATTGTCATTGGGGTTCATGCGGTCTATACTGTCAGCAATCTGATGCACAGAGTGGGCCATCTGAAGGGGATTATTTTGAGCCATTGGATGCTCAGGAAAGGGATCATGGTTTTGTGTACTGTGAAGGTCGGCCACCACTACGGTGTCGGCCATAGTGCAGATGAGGGATGGCTGGGCAGCGGCTTTCTTTAGCATAGCATCCAAGTGCTGTTTGAAGACCTGCCTTTGATCCTCAGACATGTTCGTCCGAGCGAGGGCTGTCTCTATCATTTGATTGATTTCCTGTCTGTCGCCTTTATTCAAAGCGGCAATCGGAGGGGGTCCTAGGCCTCGACCTCCCCCCCATCATGGGGGTCACCATCTTGGCATTGCACGTGATAGTCGTCATTCCGCTGATGATGTAGGGTTGCGCTGTTACAGCACAGGGATCCATCATCTTGTGGGTGGCAGGAGGACACTGGACCACATTGAAGGCATGGCTGGGCACCATCTTGGCAGTTGTCATCATCAGAATCATCATCGCTGGATGACGTAATATCAATTGGTGTGTAGTGAAACCCTCCCATTGCTTTGACGTGACCAGCCAACACCTCTTGCTGATGGTGCAGTTTCACCATCTTAAGTCTACATCCTTTGTGACTAACTTTTACAAAGTTCTGGTCAACACCTTTCGCAACCTCTTTCTGTAACACTCTATACGCAGCGCTCAACTTGCAGTTGTCCCTAAGTTACCTATCCAACTTGTTACTTACCCACTTCAGGTTCTTTCTCATCAAGCTCCTCACCCAAAGTCTCATTTGTATCACTCAACAAATCATTCATCTGCAACACCTGCTTCTTATCCTGCTTCAGTCTATCACATTCCTCTCTCAACATGAATAACTCTCAATCCCTGTACAGAACAGTGCAAAAGAGTCTCATTCTTGCTATGCAACGACTGAATTTCTGATTCGG
This sequence comes from Neoceratodus forsteri, assembly GCA_016271365.2. NCBI lineage: Eukaryota > Metazoa > Chordata > Ceratodontiformes > Ceratodontidae > Neoceratodus > Neoceratodus forsteri. The sequence goes on from CM057456.1 coordinate 12,678,886, forward strand.
GTTGCTGCTCGGTTTTCAAATTTTCAGATGCCTGCAATCCCATCTCTTTCTTAAGAGATGAGAGCTGCAGTTCAAGGGAATGAAACCTCAATTCAGAGGCTTCTAGAGGTGCATAGAGAGCCATGACCAACAGCCCTTTAGCATCATGCTTTTTCACTGTTTGTCTCGCCTCTGAGTACTGGGTTGAAATCCCCAGCATGGGGTTATCGGACCGATTTATGTCCAGCGCGAAATTGCTCCAACCTCCATGGGAGGTAAGAAAGTTAGAGACGTCGAGTCTCAAGTCTGTGCAGATGTTAGACATGATGGTACCAAAAAAGAAATTTGGGAAACACAAAAGGAACCCGTCAGTGGTTGCCCTGCTGTGTATCAATCCACAGTGGTTGAACCAACAGTCAGGCTTCTGTACTAATGCAATCTTGCAATTCAAAACTACATTGAACATGGTGAGACAGCATCAACCTTGCCCAGTAAGCAGCCAGATTTTAAAAGATGCTACAGAGTGTTTAAATATGGGCACGGTGATACGGGTGTGTACACCTGCTTACTACCCGCAAGGGAAGGTTATGTCAACAAGTCAAGAAACTTTGCTAATTCAGACCACCTGCACACGGTCGCCAATAATTCAGGGTGTGGGAACTGAGCATAACACCTGAATTCCTCACTTCAACGGGGCTGAGCCAGGATGGGCACAAATACCAGTATTGGGGTGGGGCGAATATCAGGTTGGAAGGGGGATGCTTACTGGCCTCATTTTGGTTTGCAGCAGACTAAATAAAAACAAGGTTGAGTGATAATGACACCGCTCAGCTGGTTGCTGGGTGGTGTAATGTAGCTGAAAGGATGCAGCAGATAGACATGCTGCTATGCAAAGCTTCCACCCATCACCAGCAGAACAGCTATGATCAGCCCCATTGATCACTGGCCTGTTACTGTCAGCCGCCTTGCAGTCTGAGCTGCACTAGATGTGACAGTGACATACCTCTGAAGACCACTGCTCGTGACATGTTTGCCACTCGCACAAGCAAACATTAAATGATAGGCATTGTTAAACGTGCAGAAGGCAAGATTTTTTTATGTTAAAGGTCTGTGCGGTTCTGCTTGCGCAACATATGTGGGTGTTTTCGGTTACCAGACAGTTTGGGTAAAGCAGGCTACTCTATTAATTTACAGGCCTTGGACAAAAAACATAAAAGGTAAAAAAATACTACAAATGTTGCAATTTTTATTGCATTCATCCTACTTCAATTACAGGAATGCCTGGTTTGTACTGAATGGAGGAGTTGTCACTATACACAGTCTGTTGGACTAGGACCAAGAATGAGAGTTGAAAGTGATTTTTTAAAAAGCCCAGTGTTGTGCTGTAAATCAGCACTTCTAGTCAGTCATGCTTGTTGGACATTGCTTTGTACATTTTTGGGGATTCTTTTTTTTTTTTTTGCCTTTTAATAAATGTTAAAGTGGTAAAACGTAAGAGCTTAGGTACCTGTTCCTTGGTACTGTACATCTGTGCTGCTTTGCTGCTGTCATCTGACTGCTAGCCTATGCTAATTTTAATCAGGCAAGATCTTTTTGGTGCCATGAATTTCAAGCCTGCCGAGTCCATTTGGATTTAAAATTAACTGACTTGAAATTCTCTGAGATTTTCATGGCCAGTGTTACACAGATGCAGCATCAAATCTAGGAACACTTTATGCTGTAAGTTTTAGGGTTGCAGGCATAATTCACCATTTTTAGGTCTTCAGAGGTGAGCAAGTCTTTGTGTTTTACCTCATCTTTCCCTTTGCTCTTTAGACTGAAAAGACTGAAAACAAGCTTCTGCAAAATCTGTATTGTGGACAATATCCACTTCGACCCGCTCTATGAAGTGTTTTTAGAGTCAATTGTGAAGAGTGACAGTATTTTTTTAGCATACATTTTATTTGCTTTTCTGACCTGTGCATAGCAGTTGGCCCACTTGTTCAGCCAAAAAAAATACAATTTCTTTAAAATTAGTTTGTTTTTAAAAAATGCTGGTATAAAGTAACAGCTTGTTTTGTAGTTGTTTTTGGAGTCCCTGTCATCCAGTAATTTGTTCAGGTCTTCCTCTGTTAACTCTGGTAACTATACACATGCCATGGCTTCAAGTCTCTGAGAAGAAGTGAGTGAGGGAGAGGGCGAGGAAGAGATTTAATTCACAGCTACAGATCTGATTGACAGCTAGAGGTGGTCAATTATTCATAGTACTGTTGACCAGTTTCATGAACTAGTGACCAGTTTTGAGAACTATTTCCTAGTTTTGAGAAACCACTGCCCAGCTTCTCGGGTAAAACTGGTTAATAGTTCAAAAAATGAAAGCTACATACTTACCATAAAGTACAGTTATATATGAACTTACCGTAACAGTAGATCTTTGAGGTAATCTCTTTCAGCAGGTCACACCTATGGAACTTAACCATCAGGCACTAGGATCCCACAAAAGACTTTTCTGTAGCAGTCTACAAGAGGTCGCCCGTGTTAATGTCACATACCATATATTGGCATAGGTGGCCCCACTCCCTCCGCAGTTTGTTCCCACCAGTGACTGTCCGTGCCCGGCCTACCTTGGGAGAACCCAGGAGAGAGAAAGGGTTCCTAGGCCTGTATAAAGCAGGAGCACCAAAAAAAAAAAAGTAACCAGTCTGGAACAGAATGAACCTCAAACAGGGACAGTGGGTGGGACGGCATGACCTGCTGAATGATATTTCCTTGAAGATCTACTGTTGCGGTAAGTTCTTATGTAATTTTACTATCTTCATCAGAGATATGTCTTCCAGCAGATCACACCTATGGAACGAGTCCCAAGCAGTGACATCAGAAAGGACCAAAAGGGAGGCAGAATAAAAATACCCTGAGAGGAGACCCTGAAGCACAGCTAGGCAAAATCTGCCCACCTGCAAGAGACTATGTCCAAACTGTAATGCTTGATAAAAGTGTGGACAGAACTCCCAAGTGGCAGCGGCACAAATGTCAGCAGAAGACACATTCCTGAAATAGGCCACTGAAGCAGCCATGCCCTTGTAGAATAGCCCTTGACATCCCCAGGAAGTTCCTTACCATACTTTCTATAACAAAAAGTAATACAGTTGGCCAACCATTTGGACAAGCACTGTTTTGAAACTGGGGAACCCTCTTTCCCAGGGGCAACAGAAACAAACACCTGTTTGACTTTTTGTAGCCCTTGATATGATGTGTGTAGTAACACAAAATTCTATGCACATCTAAGGTATGGAGCAATGCTTCCTCTGGATTGGCATGCTCTGGGTAATAAACAGGAAAGTGGATGGATTGATTAAGAGTGAACTCAGACACCACCTTAGGCAGAAAACTAGGCTTGGTAAACAAAGAGACCCTGTCCTTGTGGAAAATTAAATAAGGCTGCTCACACATGACAGCCTGAAGCTCAGAAATCCATCAAGCAGAAGTAACAGCAACTATAAACAATGCTTTCCATGACAGAAAATGTAGCTCGCAAGATGCAGCCAGCTCAAAAGGAGACAGGGTTAGTTTCTCCAAAACAAAATTCAGGTCCCATGTCGGGACAGGGTTATGCACTGGCAGCTCAAAGTGAAGAATGCCCCGCAAAAACGTATGAGCCACCTCTAATTGAGCTATCGAACGACTGTACACTGGCACATGGAAAGCAGAGATGGCAAACATGTGCACCTTAATGGAGGAATATTTAAGGCCCAAGTCTGAAAGGTACAGGATGTATTCCAGGACCTGGTTCACTGGACAAGTAAAAGTGTTCAAGTGATGAGCAGATGCCCAAATGGAAAAACATTTCCACTTCATGGAATAGGTGGCCCTGGTGGAAGGCTTCCTAGCTGCCACCAACACATCAGCTACTCTCTGGGAAATGCCAAAGTGGGCTATGGCTACATCCTCAGGAACCAGGCATGTAACTGCAGGGACTTGAGATCCGGATGAACCAGGGTCCCTTAGGCCTGAGTGAGCAGGTCCCAGCAAAGCGGGAGCAGGACCAGAGGTTCCACTGCTAGTTTTTGCAACAATGGAAACCAGATTTGCTGTGGCCAAAATGGGGCCATCAGGATGAGGGAGGCCCCCTCCATCTGCAGCTTGAGAAGGACCCACTGAATCAGTGGCAAGGGGGGTAAGGCATAAAGAAACTTCCCTCTCCAGGAAAGGGACAACACATCTCACCAGAAAACTCCAGGTCCAGGATCTAGTGAGCAGAAAAACAGCAGTTTTGAGTTGTGTGGGGACACAAAAAGGTCCAGCTCTGGCCACACCCACCTTCAAAAGAGACTTTTGGCCACAGAGAGCAGCAATGCAATTCGTGTTGTCAAGGCTGTGACCGACTTAGCCTGTCTGTCAAGACGTTTTGGTCTTCTGGAACATGGACAGCTGATAGCTCAAGGTCATGGTCCAGTGCCCAGTACCAGACCCTAACTGCCTCCCAGCAGAGAGGGTACAAGTGAGTCCCCCCTTGTCTGTTGAGACAGTACACCACACTGTTGTTGTATGACTGGATCAGCAGGTGACCCAGGGACAGGTGGTTCTGAAAGGCCTGAAGCTCATACAGGACTGCTCTCATCTTGAGCATATTGATGTGAAGACCTGTCTCCATTGGGGACCAGGACCCCTAGGTCTGGAAAGGGTCTAGGTGGGCTCCCCAGCCCGTTCCCAAGGTGTCCATTGTGAGGACCTGCCTGGGAGAGGGTATGAGGAAGGAGACCCCCAGCAAAAGATGGCTGAGGTTCTGCCACCACTGAAGAACCCTGAGGACAGGGGAGGAGACTAGGACTAACTGATTCAGGTCATTGCAGTGCTGATCCCACTGAACTCAGAAGGTCCATTGGGGGACCCTCATGTGGAGCCTAACCAGCAGAACAGTGGCTATGGTGGCTGCCATGAGCCCCAGCAGATGCAGAAAAGACCAGGCTGGAACATACCGTTCCTGGGCCACTAAGGAGGCCTGTACCATCAGGCAGTCTGCCCTGTACTGGGGCAGGAAAGCTCTGTCCTGAGAGGTGTCCAGAACTACACCAATGTACTGAAGGCACTGAGAGGGATTGAGAACCAACTTGAGCAGATTCACGGTGACACCCAGGGAGTGGAACAACTGCAGAGTTGTGTGCAAGGTGATCAGTAAGAGTTCCCTGGACAGGGCTTTCAAAATTCAATCATCCAGATAAGGGAACACATAAAGGCTCTCCCGTTGAAGCACCACAACCACCGCCGCTAGGCACTTGGTAAAGACCCACAGAGCAAAGGACAAGCCAAAGGGCAAGACTCTGAATTGAAAAGGTTCCCCCGGAACGAGAACCTGAAGTACTTCCGGTGGCTGGGATGTATCAGGATGTGAAGATATGCATCCTGCATGTCCAAAGAACAAAGCCAGTCTTCCTGCCTGATGAGAGGCAACAGACCCTGGAGGGTGAAAATACGGAACCTCTTGTACTAAATGAACTGATTCAGCCCCTTGAGATCCAAGATGAGGCAAAGATCCCCTGTCTTTTTTGGGGACCAGGAAAAACCTGGAGTAAAACCCCTTGTTCTGCTGAGCGGGAGGGAGAAGTTGTATGGCATGTTTGCACAAGAGAGAGAGTGGATTTCCTCCCTTAGCAGCGGAAAGTGGTCTGGAAGACAACAGTCGGGCCCCACCGGGACACTGGGTGGCCTCTCCAGGGGCTCCAATGTATGTCCCTTTTCAACACGCTACAGTAGCCAAGCATCCAAGGTGATTCCCCTCCACTGTTGCAGGTGGAGGGAGCAATGACCCCCAACTGCCTTCCCTGGGCTTGGAAGCATAGGAAGAGGGTTGGGGAAGAAGTCAGATGGAGGCAGGCTGAATGGCTGCCAAGCCCTTGGAGGATTCTGCAGCACTGGGGGTGGGCAGGAGAGCACTGGCCCAATGTTTGCCCCGAGTTCTGGACCCTTGCCCCTTTTGAGGGGCTTTAAAAAAGGAAGACTGTGGATGGTTCCTGGGTTGGGTATGATAAAGGGAGTGGACCAACTTGAGGGCTCTCCCTGAGGCCTGCAGTTCATTAATTATATTCTGAACATCTGGGCTAAAAAGCTTGGTGCCCATGAAATGGTTATCCAACTTCTGTTGCACATCAGCTGCATACCCAGAAACCCGGAGCCAGGAAAGCTTGTGGAGGCAAATGCCCGAGGCAGCTGCCCACACTGCAGTATCAGACATGTCATACAGACCCCTAAGGAGGAGCTTACTAACATCCCCAGCTCCCTGCAGAATCTTGTGAAGCTCCTGCTTCTGTGCCCCATCCAGAACAGCCTGGGAAGCTGCCTTGCCGTTCTCCAGAGGGTATTCTGGTACCTGGCCGTGTGGGAAAGGTAACTGGAAATCCTGAGCCCCAGGGTGGCAGAGTCCTTTTGCCCCACAGACCCAACACCTAGATTCCTTGTCCAGAGGGAGAGAGCTAATGTGCTTGGGTGTTTTGGAAAGGTTGTGGGCAGATTTTATGACCACCAAGTCCGTCTCTGGCTGGGCAGAATAAAAGTGCTTGCCTAAGATGGCATGATAGAGGTGATCTGCCTTCCTGGGCATTGCTGGCATGGAGTGGGGTCTGCACCGGACTGCCTGGGACACATCCTCCAAGGCTGGCAGCAAGGCAGGAATGACCTTGGGTGGGGAGTTAGGAATCTCCTGGAAATCCACCATGTTCCTTCTGGTGGCATCTTCCTCCTCTGTCTGGAACCCCGTGGCAGACTGGAGCTATTTCATGATGCCAAAGAAACTAAGACCCTCAGAGGGGGACTGAGTGGTAGGGCCCTCAGAGCCCCCACTTCTAGAGGAGGCAGTGGACCTGTCAGTGGAATAGGCTTCTTCCTCAATACCTCCTCCTCCTCAGGGAGGAGAAGATCAAGGTGATACTCCTCCTCAGCATCAACTGGGTTTCAGCCATGGGCTGATACAGCAGAAGCCGACAATGCCCGAGAGGGCACTGGGCGAACAGGTCTGACAGTCGAAGCAAAAGACCCGGCTGTTGACCAGCCCACTGAAGCAGGGTGTGATGAGCTTGCCAGAAGGTCAGCCATTGAAGACCTGCTGTCTAAAGCTAGGGCAGCAGAGCCTGACACCAGAGACACCCGTGGAGGAGCGAGGAGAGTCACTGGGGTGAGGGCCACCAACCCAGAGGTTGACAACCGAGAGTCGGCCACAGACAAGGAAGAGAGGGAACCCAAGGCCGGGCTTGTGGAGGAGGTCGCCCCTGCAGGAGTTGATGGGAAAGTCCTGGAGGACTTAGAAGATGTGCATGGGGAGTGGGACTGGCAACCCGAAGGGTGGTTCTTGTGGCAGATCTTATCCTTGTGCTTCCCTAAAGACTTGTTCTGGGCCTCGGAAGCCTGTGACCTAGAGTAGTGAGCTGGAAAGGGGGATGATGAGGACCCAGAGCCCCCCTGTTACAAACTGGCCAGTTTCTGCTCCATAAGAAATATCTTAAGGGCACATTTGCAGCACAGGAGAGTGGTAAGGTTAAATTTCTGGCAGATGGTGCAGGCTTCAGGAGAGTGTGAAGACTCCAGACCGCAAACATAGACATTGTGGTCATTGTCCTGGAAAATCTTCTTTCTGCAGTGGCAGCAATGGAAAAGAGAGAACAACTCAATGGTTCTAGACATAAAACTAAAGAATAGTGTGAAAAATGGCAGTCAGCTGAATGACAAGGCTTCCATAGGAGACCGGATGAGTCAGGCGATGGCGGGAAAGAACTGGGGAGGGATTGGGGCCACCTACTTCTATATGTGGTATGGGACATCAGCACGTCAACATCGGCATGGGCAGTTCCTAGTAGACTGCTACAGAAAAGGCTTCCATGGGATCCTTGCACCTTACAGCTAAGTTCCATAGGTGTGACCTACTGAAAGAGATATCCCCAATGCAAATCAGTTGATCTTCCTCAATATTTTCACCACTGATTACTACTTATGGGTCTGAGCCAGAAGCACTAGGACCTCACAGGAGCAAAGCTTCTGCCAGGGGGCCGGCCATTGTTACTGGGCATGGTACTTACCCACCCTCCACATGGTGCCATGTGCCAGCTAATAACCATTGCTGGGTCCCTCACCAGCCTCAGTTCTGTTTGCCAGGACAGAAACAAAGTGTGGAAAAAATAAGAGAAGGATAAGAGTTTTCCTAGCCCAAAGGGATAGGAAAAGGATATAGGAAATATAAATAAACAACAAAATAAAACTGAACTATAAACCCTTGCATAAAGGAAAAAAAATACGGCACACTAGGTGACCAAAAGGGGTAGTTGGGTATGGAACCAGAGCCTCACAACACTACTCAGACAGGAGATGGATAGTGAACGTGAAGGCAGCAGCCCTGAAGCATGTGGCTTTGGCAAAAAAAACAAGAGGGGATGCCCAGAATAGGGACCCTTTTTTAATTGAGATGGCACAGTGTACCAAATAGGAATGAATCACATAGATTCCTGGAAAAAACAAACCTCATGCTACCTGACGTAGGACAGACTGAATAGCTAGTCTAAATATATCTCCTTCTATCCCTCAGGGAAAAAAGGAAGGACTCTCAGATGCATGTGGAGTTGTAAGGCCGAACAGCCCAAAAGAGTTGAGATATGATCATCCCCTCAGGCACCCCTTAGGGTAGTAGGCTAACAGCCCAGCTGGCATAAAGAGAAGAAAAAGAAGAAGCAGGGTATGCTAACCAAGAGGATAGTCTGGCATAGCCATAAGAAAAACCATCAAAGAAAAGGACCTGCTTTTCCTGCAACAGCAAGGATGTACACTGTGTAAAAGCTAGTGTAATTCATCCAATCCAGTGCACAGCACTCTACCATGGACAGTGCAAAGCCAAGTGGAATTAGATTAGATATTGCACAGAGGCAGAGTGCACTTAGCAACTAATAGGGATATACCCAAGGAAGGGGATATACCCTGGGCAGGGAGGAGGATGGGAAAGAAAAAGGAGAAAGGAAGCTGCCTTCTGTCACTTTTTTTTGGTTGGTACGAAGGCCCTAAAAGGAACTTTCACCCCAGTTAGAAGTTTTTTTTTTTTTTGTGGGAGTGGAAACCCAGTAATGGTCCCAAACTTTTTTTTTAACTACTCTATAGGGAGTACAATTGGGGAGATCCCATGGAACTAGATGGTACCAACCAGCACTATCAGGGTGAGCTGCCCAGCGACTCTGGCTCTGCTAGAGCGTGGATGGTAGGCAAGTATGGTAATCAATGGTGAAGTTATTCTGGAAGATCAACAATTACAGTAATTACACAACTTTCATATCCTCAAAGAATCAGTTTTCACCACCGATTCCCACTTATGGGTAAAAGTACCAAGCTTCCCTTCTTGTATGAGGGACGAGCTGGCTCACCCTGAGGGTAACAGATACCCTCAGCCCTCTGCTTGAAGGACAACACGAGGGCAAGGGCTCCTTACAGGTCTGGCAAAACCTGAGATTGGTCATGGCCAGGTGGGAGCTCCTGTGGCACAGGAGCAGGAGGGTTCCTTGACAGTTCCCACCAAACTCAAAGGGAGAAGAAATAAACTCCCTGGAAGTGCTAGTTAAACACCTTATGCTGGACCAAAGGAGCCAGTCAGGAGAGGTGTAGCCATGCCATCCACCTAATGCAGACTATGGTTCCTACCAGTCTGGTGGCCACCTCGTTAGCACTGTAAGATGCCCTTGCCTGGAGCCATGTTACCTTCAGACCTAGGAATACCATGAGGAGGTTCCTGGGGAAGGCCAGACTGGAGAGGGAATGCCTGCACACTGCCCAAGATGCCTTCTCCATGGCCTACGCTAAGAAGGAATGACTATAGTGTTGATATTGGGAATTCCAAGAAGTCCCAATAGCAGGGCTACTGGATCGCAACTTGTATGGACTTCAAAGTTGAATTATTTATTTATTTATTGTATTTATTTATTGGAGACTCGGAACTACCTTTGAGTCAAAGACTCCTTTACAAAGGTTCCACGTCACAAGTATTACATACGAGAAGAGAGGTTGCATAGCAGTGCACAGTCAGGTAGTTACAGTAACAGTTGTTACAGAGGCATTTGTGGGCCTCGCAGAGGAGACCTAGGTCAAGATAGAGCAAACAAGCAACACAAAATGGTATAACAGTGCAGAGCTAAACAAGAGGGATGCTGTTAGTGGCAGGGTTGTGAGGAGGAGAATGCCTGGATCATCTCCGCCAGGAATCGCTGGTACTCAGTGTACTCAGCAGCAGAAGGGATGTGGAGAAATAATTCATATCCTCACCAAAGGACATCGATGGAGATGAGGTGTTGCCTCCGGACAGGGCTGGTATCAGAGAGAAGGGCCTGGAATTTGCTCTGTCGGACTCCCTATACCAATCATCTAAGGCACCAACCCACACCCAGTGTTGCTCCTATGTTAGAGGCCCTTTGATGCCTATTAACAAGGGCATCCTTTCCAGACATCGACAAGGCCCTTCTAGAAGGGTTGAGACTCTAGGTCTCTGGGGCCCCATCCTGGGCTGCAAAACTGCAAAGGAGGCATTGCCCGATGGGAGGGTCTAGCAATGTTGCCCAAAGGGTGTCCTCCTTCCTCCATGAAGTGACCTGATCAGTGCCCATGGAGGGAATCCTCAGGTAAGGAGAGTGGAGCCATACAGGTCCCACAGGGCGATCCCAGTCCTCACCGGTGGTGGTGACATCCACTGGCTCAGGAGAAAACTCCATCTCTGTGCTCCCATCCATTCCCAGATATGTGCTGCCTCAGGCACTAGGCTCAGGATTGGTGACAGCTTCAGAGACAGGGTGCTTCCCACCACCATGGCTGGCACCGTTCTCAACACCATGCTCAGTGCCGACTTCAACATTATGCCCGGAATTATCACCTTCCTTGGTGTTGGGTGTGACACCATAGAAACATAGAATTTGTAAGCAGAAAAGGACTGATAGGCCAATCTAGTCTGCCCTATTTTCCATGCCTATTTCAACACCTCAAACCCTATTTGGTTGCTGGCATACCTCCCACCACCCTTTCTTCTATTTATTATGCCCGTGTGCCTATCCCATGCATGTTTGAAGCTTCTCACTGTCTTCTCCCCCACCACCTCTTCTGGCAGGCTGTCCCAGGCATCCACCACCCTTTCCATGTAGAAGCACTTCCTCACATCCCTCTAAAACTTCCCTGCCTCTAGCTTCATTGCATGCCCACATGTTTTTGTATTCCCCACCCGAACCTTGTTCACCCCTGTAGGGGATTTAAAGGTCTCAATCATGTCCCCTCTTGCTCTTCTCTCCTCTCTTCCAGAGAGTACATGTTGAGATCCCACAGCTCAGATTTAATGCAAAGAAGTGCAAGATAATGCACGTGGGAAACAAAAACCCAGGGGAAGCGTACACAATGGGGGGTGAGATACTGACAACAGTAAAAATAGAAAGGGACCTGGGGGTAATTATATCAGATGACCTAAAGGTGGGCAAGCAATGTGAGAAGGCAGTAAGGAAGGCTGGAGGGATACTGGGATGCATAGGAAGAGGCATCAATAGTAGAAAACAGGAAGTTGTTATCCCTCTGTACAGACAGTTGGTGAGACCCCATCTGGAGTACTGTGTGCAGTTCTGGAGACCCCATCTCCGCAAGACATAGACAGAGTGGAGGCTGTCCAGAGGAGGGCAACAAAATGGTGCAGGGTCTGCACCAGAAGACATACTAAGAAAGACTAAAGGAGCTTAATATGTATACTCTTGAGGAAAGAAGGAGAGAGGGACATGATAGAAACTTTCAAGTACCTCAAGGGAATTAACAAAGTCCAAGAGGGTAGCATCTTCCAGAAAAGAAATGTGCAAGAACAAGGGGCACAATTTGAAGACAGAGGGGGCGGCTCAGGGTTAATGTGAGGAGTATTTTTTCACTGAGAGGGTTGTGGATGCATGGAACAGCCTCTCTGAGGAGGTCGAGGAGTCAAGAACAGTGGGGGACTTCAAGAATGCATGGGACAGGCATAAGGCAGTCCTAGGGGTGGGTAAGAGGAAGTAAGCTGTTGATTAACTAGGATCTGCAGCTTATCTGTTAGGTAGGAAAATGGGCAGACTAGGTGGGCCAAGCGGTCCTTATCTGCCATCAAATTCTATGTTTCTATGTTTCTAGCCTCTCCACATATGACTTTCCATGTAACCTTCGCACCAGTCTGGTTCCCCTCCTTTGGACTGTTTCCACCTTGCCAATGTCCTTTTGGAGGTATGTGCTCCAGAACTGGACACAGTACTTGAGGCAAGGTCTCACTAGGGAGTGATACAGTGGCAACACCACCTCTCTTCTCCTGCTAGAAATCCCTCTCCCTATGCACCCGAGCATCCCACTAGCCTCATCTACTACCATGCCACACTGCCCTGCCACCTTGAGCTCATCAGCTATGATTACCCCAAGGTCCCTATCTTGCTTGGTGACTATCAGTAGCTCCCCCATCTTATATACAGCTCTCAGGTCTCCCCACCCCAGGTGCATGACTTTGCACTTTTGGCATTGAAACCCAGCTGCCACACCCTAGACCACTCCTCCAGTTTCCCCATATCCCTTTGTATTCTCTCCATCCCTTCCTAAGTGTCCACCCTGCTGCAGATTTTTGTGTCATCTGCAAAGAGGCACACCTTTCCCTCCAGTTCCTCAGCAATATCATTTATGATGACACTGAAGACGACCAGTCCCAGCACTGATCCCTGTGGTACCCCACTAGTCACTCTCCTGTTCCCAGAGTGCCTGCCATTTACCACCCCCCTCTGCCTCCTATCCTTCAACCAGTTTGATGCTGGGTTTACCACTTTTCCCCAACCCCAAGGCTGCTTAGTTTCTTTATTAACTTCCTGTTCTGCACAGTGTCGAAGCCTTGCTAAAGTCCAGACAGGCCCCATCCACTGCCCTCCCTGATCCCCCTCCCTAATCACACTGCCAGAAGAAATCTATGAGGTTTGTTTGGCATGACCACCCTCTGTGAGACTGTTCTGCCAGTGGTCCTGCAGCCCATTTGCCTCCAGGTATTTCATCAGTCTCTCCTTCAGCAGGGTCTCTGTTAACTTCCCCACCACTGATGTGAGACTGACTGGCCTGTAATTGCTAGCCACCTCCCTGCTGCCACTCTTGTGCAGGGGGATCGTATGAACTCTCATCCAGTCCTCTGGAACTAACCTCCACTAATGAGGTACTGAATAGTGCTGTCAGAGGGTGTCCACCACCGTACTCAGCTCTTTTAGAACACTTGAGTGAATCCCATCTGGTCCCATCGCCTTGTTCTTCTTTAGGGCTTCCAATCCCTTTTGGATTCCCTGCTCTAAAAATGGACTTGTGTCCACTCCCCCTACCCTGGTTCCTGATGATACATGTTGGTCTGTCCCTCTCTACTGTGAAGACTGATCAGAAGTACTCATTTAATATTTTAGCTTTTTCCTGTTCTTCTTCCGCACAGTCCCCCCCCCAACCCTCCTACTTCTCACTGTCTCCCCCCCTTGCTTTATTCTTTTCACTCACATACCTGAAGAAAGTCTTGTTCCCTTTTTCTGACTTCCTTGGCGATCCTCTCCTCTGTTTGTGCCTTAGCTGCCCTCCTTTCTTCCTCCCTTTGTTTTTTCAGATAAACCTCCCTGTCCACCTCTGCTGGGTCTCCTTGTACTTCCTAAAAGCTGTTTTTCTCCCTTACTACCTCAGCCGCCTCCTTTGAGAACCATAATGGCCACTTCCTCTCCTACCTTTGCTTACTTCCTTCAAACAGCATGCCATTACCTTTGCTACTCCTCCATTGATCTTTTTCCATTGCCCCCCCCCCCAGCCATTCACCCCTTCAAGGTATTTACTAAGGCAGCCTGCCATTTCTTTCAAATCTGCCTTCCTGAAGTCCAGGACCCTCATTTTAGTGTGTTTTTTCCCCTTGCCCAATCTGTATGCCAAATAACACAGTATGGGGATCGCTCATACCCAGGGGACTACCCACTGGGATGTCTGCAATGCTGCTCCTGTTTGTGAATACCAGGTTAAGCACTGCCCCATCTCTAATAGGTTCTATAACCAGGTGGCTGAGAAATGCCCCCCTGTAGGAAGTCGATGATGACTCTACTTCTTCTTGTAGCTGCAGCCAGAATGCTCCAGTCTACATCTGGAAGATTAAGTTCCCCATAATCAATATCTGAGCCAGAGTCAAACCCAGGACTGTCACCATGACCATTGCCACCTCCATCATCATATCTGGAGTCATCACACTCTTCAGTGTCACTCGTGACACCATGGATGGTGAAAACATCTGAACTGGCAACAGTGTGAATAACAGCCTCAGTGCTGGTCCTTCTCCTGACACCATGAACAATGTAAGGAGGGGCCTGGCAGCATCTCATGCCTTTCCAGAAGTTTAGAATTTTATACAAAAAGATCCCAGCAGTGCCTCCATTCATGTAAACCCTGCCCACAAAGGGTGTGCTAACCCTGCCACAAAATGCATAATAAAGGGACTTAAGAGGATCTGTCCTATTGGCAGATTGCCTTGGGTTCCTTGCCATGAGTTCAATATTCCAATGGTGAAGTGCCACCATCCAATGTGACTCAGCATTCACCTTCCCCTGATGGGTGGGGGTTTTGGTAACTCCTGCATTTGCAGCTACTTGCATAAAAACTGGGCACTTCACATGCCTATGCTGACTAGATCAAAACTTTAACAACAGTCCCCCAATTTACCTTTGATCTTTGGGGCATTTCTCAGCACCCAGCTTCTCAGTTCATCACACTGTGCCGACACAAACAGGAAGCATTTGATTTCAAGTTGCAGTAAAACAGGAACAAGTTTATTTGCAGTTTACTGCACATGCCTTTTTTTTTTAATTTGTTTTTCCACCTGCTCTGGAACAGGCAGAGACCTCCTCACATCCTAGCCAGCTTGCCCTTATGCAGTCTATCTGAGAACCTGCCACTTATCCGGCAGTAACATCAGCCCACCCACAACACACTGCTGTGCTGACCCCCGGCTTACCCCTCAGGGCTGGGCACGCATTCAGCTCCACGGCATTTCTTCCTCACAGTCCATCTGGCCACCTGTGGCAGAGGTGAAGACTGCAGCATCCCCTGGCAGAAGGTGGCTCCATTCCAGCGTTGGATGTGGTAGATAGGCTAAGGCTTCATCCTCCCTGCCTGCACCTCAGTTTTCCATTTTCTTAGCCCGCCCTTCCCTCCAGGAGTGCAATGGGATTGGTGCACCGGCAGAGCCAGTTCAACCAATCCTGGGGCTCTGTCCAAAGGCCCCTTCCTGTTAGTTGCTGAACCCCTGCACCACCACCCGTGGTCACCCAGGAGGCAGTACTGCAGCGTGGCATAATACTTTCCCTCTCCGCCGGAGAGCATCCTGTGGGACGTTCGATCTTAGTCAGGGCCCCTGGTGTTCTGCGGCAGAATTTTCTGATTTCTGAGGCAGGGCTCCTTGATTTCTGTGGCAACATTTTCTGATTTCTGCAGCATGATTTATTAATTTCTCTAGCAGAATGCAGTCCTGCCTTTGGCTAAACATGATGTGATGTCATCGATGACATCATATGCTGAGCATAGAGGAGGGGCTTCAGGATAAACGAGGTGGGAAAGAAAGCCTGACACTATGGATAAACAGTATATTTATATGAAAATTCACCAAAAACAATGAATTCTGCGGCACTGTATATATTCTGCAGCATGATGGAAATTCTGCGGCAAATTCCGCAACCGCAGAATTCCAGGGTCCTTGATCTTAGTTCCCACCGGCCATCCCTCTGATGGCCCAGGCTCATTCCCAAACCTGGGTTGTCGGTGCCGTAAGTGGTAGTTTAATGCAATCACACATCTGGTGGAATGAAGGTGACTGGTAGTTTAAAGGTAGTCCTTTTTCTGTAAAGAAGCCACTCCAAATTTAGTCAGGTCTGATAACATTTGTCTGTATCTGGGACTGTAGAATCACCACACCATTCAGGCTACATAACTGCAGCATAGAGAGTGACATCAGTGGTCCAAAGCAGGACAATAGTACGTCATATAGTACTGCTTTTCTCTACCTCTAGACTCAGTTCAGAATGTCAGAACTTCACCTTCCAAACGGGAGTGTGGAAGATGGTACAAACCCTTTGGTTTTACAGGACCTGGGATGCACCTCATCTTAGCGGCCCTGTACTTATCACATTGTTCTGCACAACCTCACTGGCAGGCAGCTGCATGAACCTAACTCCAGAGGGTTACCATTCATTTGCCAGTTCACACACATACTCACCCACCCCTGGGTATCTGGTCTGTGGTCTTATGTCTCACCCTTTTAGCTTACCAGTCAGGCAAACTACAGCTGGAGATCTCAGAAACTGGATATTGGTGCAGCCTTCTGGGATTACCAAAATAACAAGCCTGTCACCAAGTTTCATAATGATCTCTCCCCCTAGAGGTCCCAACAGAGACCGGACCAAATATGAGAAAAAGCAGCAAAACAATGGGGAGCGCGCACTCACAAGCTAGTGAGGCAATGAAGCATCCATTCAGCAGATGATGGCTATAGGGTAAATATCATCTTTATTATTTATTTATGTGAAATGTTTTACTAGGAAGGACAAACTCAGCTGATATCAGCTTGTTTCCAGATGTGTTTTTTTTTGGGGGGGGGGCTGGGAGTACAATGCAACTTTCAATAAGGTGCAACAAAATTAACAAAATAGATAACGTTACAGTTGCTGAGCAAGGAGGCAAATATAAAGGCTAAACATACAGTAGCTATGACAATGGACAAGTGCAGTGAATAACAGATTCTGAACTAACGATGTGCAAACATCCAGTTGTGAAAACAGAGGTCTAAGGAAGGAGATTGTTGGAGTGCCTGAAAGCCTGGACATAATGCGGTCAAGCACAATTATAGAAATGAGCACAGAACTCACACATTATGCATTCAAGATGCCTAAAAAGTGTGCAAAACAGGCAGTGCCTGTAGCAACTCAGCATTTCACCACAGACTGTACCTTTTGCAAGAGTACTAGCCTCCTCTACAAGTCACTATTTATACCACACAGTTAAAGTGAATCTGGCACACAAGATAATATACTGTACAGTATATGTGTTTCTGAGTCACACCACAGACTTTGGACCCATACTGCCACCCCCTGAGCCAGGCAGGTCCCCCTGGCCAGTTACAGCCAGTGCTACAAGATGGAGCTCTCCCTCCAGACCCCTCTGGGCCCTTGCTCTCAGCTCCAAACTGAACTCTGTGTGGTTACCACCAAGGTCCTTTATGACCTCCTGCAACATACCAAACATGCTCTCCATGTGGGGAGAAGAATGGGCACCAGTATCAACCCCACACATCGGAGAGGCGTTTACTTATTCACACGCTACCTCAGATCCATCCTAAATAGCCCCACCAATAACTCATGGGCATTCCTCTTCATCAGGGTGAGTCAGATGGGACACTTGTTAATTGTTCACTAAAAACTGTACTGTAGCTGACTTTGCCTTGCTCTGCAATGTTTACAGAGCTTGGGGAGGGCTAAAGTTAATGAAATGTTAAAGGTACTTTTTAGAATGGATTTAATTTAATGAATATGTGATAAGAAAAATAAAACATGTTGTAAAATCTCTCCCTGGCGAGTGAGGCGCCTTCCTTCTGCTGTATGAATTCAGTGTTACTCAGTAGTTCTACAGTAATATAGAGTGGTTTTCCAACTATTACTTAAAGGAAAACAGACATTTTTGACAACACTCCCTCCAATGGCTAAACTTCTGATTAACGTTTTGCAAAACAAATTGTTATTCAATACCTCATTTCTGTAATATTTCAGTTTCTTTGCTGCTCTCTAATGTAAACAAATGCACTGCTCCCTGGTGCTATCTCATAGCATACAGAGCTGTTCCAGCACTTATTTGTATACAGGTCAGATCTATGTGATAAAGGCGAAAGCCCAATCACAATCAGCAGCAGTGCGAGCGTACATCGCTGAAAATCAATTTCAGTGATGTACATCCCCAGCGCACAAGAAAATGGCTCCGTGGACTTAGATTTTAATTGATCCCCTACTAAAAGATTCTTAACTCTAGGGGGGTACATGTCAGGTGGAGTGCAAAATCTTGAGAAATAAAAATTTTGAGCCAGGCGCACAAAAATGTTGCTGCACCTGGACCTGAACCTGGAACCCTCACAGCTTTAGGCTGCTACCCACCCACCACACTATGGGGCCAGCTCAGCAGCCCCATGCCAACCACACCAGGCCAATCCTCCCTCCCTTCCATCACGCCCCTCCCCCGCATGCGCATATACATATAGCGATGTCCTGTCGCTATGTGTGCCCACCTTCTCCATCTGGTTGCCCTTCCTCAGTGGTAGCCCTGTTGACATGCGCCGGGATTGAGTTGTCATTATTGCAAGCGCTCAACTGCCGACGCCCATGTCACGGGCTACCTGCAAAGTCTACCCTGCGGACCCCATGACTGATCAGCAGAGCACAGCTGCAGACAGTGAGTGGTGGAACAGCTCTGTAAGCTATGAGATGGGAGTGGGGCATTTGTTTACATTATGGCACTGTACAGTATCTTAAATATATTACAGAAACAGGGTACTAAAAAAACAACAAATGTTTCTTAGTGTAACCCCCCCCCCCGCCTCGGGGCTTACCTGTCTGCCCCTTGGGGGCTGTTGTTTTTCCTTGTTTTCCCTCATTTCCTGGCTGGTTCCCCAGACAGCCTCTTTAGTGCCTTGAATCCTCCCTTGGGCACCTGCAAAGTTTTTTTGAGAAGCGGGGCCCAGGGAGTTAGAGTGCAGAGTCTCCGGTTTGTTTTGCACTGCGAGTGCATACTGGAGCTCCGCGCATTCGCAGAAGCACATTTTTGTTCAGCCATTTGGTGGCCATTTTGGTTTGCCTCTCTGTTGGTCCCGGTCCCTGGTCAACGCAAAAGAGGGACAGGAGATCTTAGGTGGGCCAGAGAGGTAACATAGAGGCGAGGAAAGCATTTTTTGGGGGAGCGCCAATTGCGCTCGAGGATTTGGGACTGCCTCATTAATATTCATGATGCCGCTCTGAATATTCATGAGTATAGCCTGTCTAGCGCCTGAGGTCTATTAGAACGGCGCTAGAGACAGGCAAACAACTGAATAAAATAGATCGATGTTGTAATGGTGTGCAAGAGTGAAGGGGACTTGTGATTCTGTGGGGCTATGTTAAATTAAAAATGCATATGTGTGTTTCTGCTGGGCTAAGAATGTGGGCTCTGTATGGGCTGCCACTGGCACTGTGAATGGGCTGCCATGGGGCAATGCAAACGGCAGCAGCGACAGCACAAGGGCCAAAGGAAAGTAAAAAAATAGTGCAGTCGCTAGACAGGGCATAGGGACTACTACAAAATGGTGGGGTTACTGGAAAATAAAAGTTTACTGTGTGGCTGCAGGGACATTGCAAAGCTAAAAATCTGTATGGACTCTGGTGGAACTGTTTACTCCTGCAGTCATAATAGCAGCCCTGTGATCTACAGACAGCCAACCACAGGGCCAGGATGTGCCAGGAGGATTCTGGGGCTTCTGAAATGACTCTTGGGGGAGAATACTGGGGAAAGTTTAGGCGCCTTCTTTCCAACCAAGGGAACCTCATACATATTCATTTTTAAGACAGACAGTGGCTCCAGCCAAATGGGAGCTGCCAGAAAGCTCCCAAAAGTGAAGAACTTTTGGTTCTTGGATCAGTTCAGCTGGAGCCCCTCCAGAGGGAGGGGGGCTCTGGCCGCTAGTGAAAGATGGGGCTGCAAGGCTGGGAAAGGGCCTGCCTGGGGACTTCAAGCAATCTGTCCCCCCGGGCTGGTTGTGCTTTTCCCCATCTGGAGAAAAGGACTGTGCAGGCAGCTCTGCAGAGAAAGACAGCTGCAGGATTCTGATGCTGTGGTAGGAAACTACATCACAGCGGTGAAGATACTGAGGAACGGATGTTGGAAAATGGAAAGGATTAGAGAAATGGGCTGATCCTGAAAGAGGAGAGAGCCTCCTTGGAATTCGTCTGCACCTCCACGATGAGACACAGATGATTCATGATGTGTGATGAGAGAGTTGTGAAGAAACTACTGAGAACTGGTTGTAGCATTGAGGAATGGCTACTGGAAATTGGATGGGAATCCGGATTCTGAGAAATTGGAGAGCGAGCCTCTTCTGTACTTGTCCTGAACCTGTACGGTGAGGAAAGAAACTTTCCTTGATGTATTGCCAAGAAAGAGTTTCTGGAATTGTGTTCGAGCCAAAGCAAAAGTAATCTTTGTGTTAAAGATGAGAGACTCTGAAAGCAGAAGGATGAGCAGGTGCTACCCGGGTGGGTACCTGCTGTCTGCTCCTGAAATACAGCTGAGAAAAGAGACTGTTGTGTGAACCTGGAGTTTTCAGACTCTGTAGTTGCTGCCAGAGCCTGAATGCCTGGAAAGAAACAGAGACTGCTTTGGCTACACACTGTGGCTGGTAATTGAGAGAAAAGAAGTGATCTAAAGGTCCCATCTAAAACCCAGGGTCAGGTGGGGAACTTGCTAACCCCCATTAAGAGGGATCTGCTGGTTGCAGGGGATCATGGGTTTATTCCCGAGTGCTAGGGCACTCTGACCTATGAGGGAGCCGGGCCATGGGGCCACTCCTAGGTCTGGGTCATTTGTGGATGGCAGGTTTGTGCAGTGCCTGCAACAGGCTTCCATAGGCCAAGGGGGACAAGCTGCGAGATCTTCAATCTGGCTGAAGATTTGAGCTGCAGCATTCTGTTCCCCTTCAAGTTGTGTTCAAGCATCGAGCCCGGTTCTGCATCTGCTGTTTCCACCTACCCCGGGACTTGTCACATGTGCTACCTGAGGACTGATGTCACAGAACTGTGAGTAAAAGCAGGAATTGCCCTGCCCCTGGGGAATGCATATAGTTCAACTATGCCCACTGGGGCTGGAGGTAGAATCAAGGCTTAAACTAATCAAAGAAAGATGTAAAAAGTTAATTTAATTCAGCAAGCCCACCAATGCCAGCTGACCAGCTGCACCTCAGGCTTGCAACTAACATCTGGGTACCCAGGGACAGATCTCGGGGCATCGTTCTGGAACTAGTACCAGTGGGACTGGGCATGGTAATACCTGCAGCAGTTAGTTAGGTAGAAAGATGGTGGCTGTACTGTGGGTTTGAGAATAAAAGAGGAATGACTGTTTGGGAAATGCCAAATCTTTAAATGCAAATTAAAATGCTCTACTTGACCTCTGTTCCACTTACCCCATCCTAACCCTCCCTATGTAAATGAATTACAATGTTACTGTTTCAGAGAAGTATGACTCAAGAGCCTGATTTTACTGAGCATCTGTTTAGCTGAGACGTAGAATGCTAACTGTTTGAAATGTGGGACTGTTTCGAGTTTAGTAAGTCCATGGCTGGGGTAACTGCTTGGGGAGACTGGTAGTACAACATCCAAGTGGTTGTATTGGAAGAGATCATGTCCACTTAAAATGTCCTCTGTGTGGAGGCACCACCATCTTATTTGTGATCTTGTGAAAGGACCCCCGGCCGTAATATCAGCTAAGGAACCCAGGCCCCTTAACCTGGTTACTGGCCACCCAGGCAGGGGTAATGCCCTCTCTAGGATGGCGCCAGAGAGGGGCTACATTTGCAGAAAGCCTATTGGGGAGCTTAGCCTTGGGGGCAGGGAGGGTTCAAAAATTTCAGGTGTTCTTCTCTAAGATTCAATTTAGGTTGATATACATTGTATACTTGAAAAGTTATACGATGGACCTGGGCCAGCTTAGGTTTCTCAAGGATCCTGTTCATTCTAAGAACCTTCTAGAGCTAGGGGTCCAGCCTTGACAGGCTATATAAAAGACAGCTTCATAAAATGTGTGGAGGATGTAAACATGAGGCAACTCTATACTGGCACAGGCCTAATGCCTCAGAGACAGTTGGGTTAGGTACCAATGCAGAGTGAGAGACAGAATAAAGGGGCCCGATTATAGAACGGCTGGCGCAAGTCGCGTCAAAGGCGACTTGCACCAAATGCCATTGCGCCAAGGACTCTGCACCTAATTCTCTATCGGGCAAGGTCCCAGCGGCTAAGTCCCATGACTTGCGCCAACCTGAATGGTATGACAAACAGAGTTACCGCAAGCCTGCAGCAATATCCTTAAAACTCCCCAAGCCCCGATCCCCAAGTAATATGTATAAAAGCTCCACAGGGCTGTCATCCCCATCAAGCCAGATCCCCCATAATAGTAATAGTCCCCAGCCCGATACCCCGTATGTGATAGCCCCCATAATCCGATCCTCGTAATATTAAAAAAATCCCCCCTCCCAGCCCCAATATAGATTCTGCACCCCGCATGGGTAGTTTATCAGACATGAAAGTAAAAATAAACATAATAAAATACATTCCGAAGTCCAAGAAATCCCTGGTAGTCTAGTGGTCCCCTACCCCCTCACCCAGCAGTGCCAGTCCACCCCGCTCCCCCCCGAACTGTACCCAGCCAGCAACTGGCGCAGCCCTTCCCTCACCACTGTGGCCAGCTGCCAAATGAGCTCCGCTATGAGCGCATACTACTGTAAATAGTACGCGCTCAGTGAATGACAGCTGCTGTTCACTGAATACAGCACAAATGCGCTCATAAGCGGAGCTCAGTTGGTAGCTGGCTGCGGTGGTGAGAGGTGGGCTGTGCCAGTCGCTGGCTGGGTATGGGTCGGGGGGAGCGGGGGGGGGACCGGCACTGGGTGGGGAGGCCACTAGACTACAGGGATATCTTGGACTATTGGATGTGTTTTATTATATTTATTTTTTACTTTCATGGCTGACATGCTGCCCCTGTGGGGTTCAGAATCTGTATTGATCCCGGGAGGGGGGATTTTATTAATATTATGGGTGATCGGGGCTGAGGGGGGCTATCAATATTACGGTGGATGGGGCTGGGGGCTACTTACTATTATGGGGGATCAAAGAGGAGGGTCAGTTATAACCTTCTTGGGGGTTCATGGGGTACAGATAGCCCTGTGGGCATTTTGCCATAGGGGATCTAGGCATGGAGGAGTGGCTACGTGACGTGGGGTGTGGGCTGGCAGCACATTGGCGCAATCCCTGGTGGACACAAAGTACACTTACACCAGCTAATTGCTGGTGTAAATGTACTTCGACGGATGCTCTCCGGGGGTTGTTGTAGAATCCCAAATAAGGGGATGTGGCAGCCGCCCTTCCAGAATAGGGCTCAACTGCTGCTGTAAACTCCCTTTCACCATGTCGCAGGAGGTTTATGTCACAAATGGTGATGTAAATCCACTTTGATGCAAGCAGCCTGTGATATGTCGCAGGCTGCTTTGCAGAATCCCGCATGTCGCAACTCAGGGCGCGAAGTGCTACTTGCACCATTCTCATTGGCGCAAGTCACTTTGTGCCATGCATAACCTTTTGAGAATCCGGCCCAAGGTGTGTTGGTGTTCTCTGTTAATTAGATGGCCAGTTATTTTCCTTAGTGATCTTCACTTACTTGGAAGACTCGCCTCTCCTTCACTCTCACTCTCACTCTCTCTCTCTTATTTGGTGCCAACTGCAGATCAGAATGCATCAGCAAATAAAGGCTTTTTAAGAACAGAGAGTTATGCTAGGCTTAATTTAGTTTCCCTGAGTTATACTGCTTTTCACAAAAGAGCTTATTTTGTCAGGCAAACAAGCTTACGATTAACACTTTTATTGTACTGAAAACACACCCGAGCAAGCTTAGACATGGCAGGAGTGGAGATACATATCTTACTACCTGTATGTTTTGTTGGGGGTAGGATGTGTGCATTTTATTTAAGCAGACCTCCCTTAGTCAAAGAAACACAGAATACTAAGAACAGAAAAAGGATCAAGGCCCATTTAGCCTGTCCAGTCAAGTCACTACCCCCTCCACCTTGGATAATGCATAATGCTGCTATGAAATGCATTCAAAATAAAAATAAATAAATAAATCTACATCATAAAAACAAAGCTATGAGAAAAAAAGTACTTTTTTGTGCAAAATGTGCACTCTGTCTGAAGATCAGTGGCTTATTTAATAAAATGCTGGCCCTTCACTACAACAGGCCCTGGGTGAGAATGAAGGTTCAGTCTAAAAGTGAAATGCGTTTAGAGGACTTACTTCTGTTCGATGTTGGCAGGAATCCACACTGCGAAACCTGCGGCACAGCCACATGGTTCTTGCTTTCACTGAATCACAGAAATAATTAATAAGTTCACTCAATTACGAATCCCTAACCTTTTACAATCATCAAATTCATGACAAACAACCAGAATGCAAGAAAACAAACTGCATACAGTACTTCAGCCTCTAGGTCTTCACAGAGTGTCACAATATTGGAAGTCTAAACCAGCCAGTCAGCCATAAGACACAGATGATTTTGCAGTCTGTTTCAGAGAACATTTCAAAAGTGAATTCACATCTGAAAAGTAGTACATGTAATTTAAAAATGATCTTGTCTAAAATCAGACATACAAAGGGCAACTTAGATGTAGTGCTTTCAGTGAAATTTTCTTCCCTGTGCGGTTTATTTACAGCACAAATCAAATAAATGAAACAGGCATTGCTAGTATAACAATAAAATTATAATTTTAATATTTGTGTAACATTGTTGTAAAAAGAAAATCAAACAAAAGCATAGCAGATATGCATAAAGTAATAAACAGATGCACACGAAGTGCACAGTATGACACCACAGAGAGTTTTTAATACTTAAGCAAGTCACAAAACTAGAAATGGCCTTTTTGACACTTCTTTTTACAACATGTGTTCCATAGCTGAACAAATCTTACAAAGATCATAGTCTTTTGCCATTCATTGAGCAGAGAATGGTGAAGAAAAAAACTACAGACAAAGATAAAAAACAGATTAAAAGGCCTGAACACAAAGGGCAGGATTTTCAGAATGGGGGACATGGGAGGGGGGAGATAAATGCATGTTGTGCCTACGTCTACATCCTCTCAAAGGAATCCAAGCAGTCTTGCTGCTACTTAAAAAATGCATCAGTTTATGACAAAATGTCACAATTTGTAGTGAAAAAAAGATGAACAAAATGTGGTTTGCATCATTTCTTTGCCACAATTGTGTTTATTTTTTTTCCTGAAAAATGTGGATGCTGTTAAGACCATCTAATAGACAGTCTAACAATTTGGATGTATCTGCCATTTGAAAATAGTGGCAGGCAGATCTTGAATGTAAACTTTGGAAAATAGCGTCGGGCATATCTCAAATGTATCCTTGTGAAAATAATGCAGGTGGACCTTGAATGGGTCCTTTGGAAAATAGCATCAGTCAGATCTTGAACAGATCCTTCTGAAAATAGTGGTGGGCAGATCTTGAATGAATCCTTTTGAGAATAGCGGTGGGCAAATCCTGAACAGATCCTTCTGAAAAATATCAGCAGATGAATCTTGAATGTATCCTTTGCAAACAGCGGCAGGCAAAGCTGGAATACATCATTCTGAAAACAGTGACAGGTGAATCTTGAACTGATCCATTTAAAAACAGTGATGGTCTGATCCCGAACATATCCTTTTGAAATTAGTGGTGGGCAGATCGTACAAAGATCCTTTTTCAAATAGTGGTTGGTAGATCTTGGATGGACCGTTTTGAAAATAGGGGCAGTTGGATCTTTACTGTCTCTGTTTGAAAATCCTGCCTGAAGTGCTTAGAATTGTAATTGCCTAATAAAGCGTTCAGTGCTGTGTTATTGCACCAAGTAAAGATGAAGCTCCTGGTTTCTTATTTCTTATTCCCACCACTCTTTTCACCTGCAGAAAAACACCACACCCCAAAGAGTGCATGCCATGCCCCTGAAACTGCCTTCTATAAGAGATCCTTGCATCATTATGGAGATGCCATACAGACTGGCAGCAATGATGACCTTTTGAGGTAGGAATCTGTCATTGCTTTAGCAAGAGGCAAAGCAGAAAAAAATGTCAATGAAGGAAACAAGTGCAATTTTAAATGACATAAGGAATGTGTCTTGCTACTTGTGAATGGGTACAGTTTAGAATGTGGTATACTGTATGCTTGAGAACAGTAAAGTATGCAAGTCGACATACAAAGCTGCAGAAGTAAGGGTGCATTATCACATCAAGCAACACTTCTGGCTATAAAACAGCCATCTCATGAATTTACTGACCTTGCTATGCCTTGGTTTTCCCTATTACCTTCACACCACAAAAGAGACACACTTGTATAAGTTGAAAAACCATATACTGGCTCGTAGCTCTTTTCTGTGGTATGGAAATTAGCATTTTTATATGTTGCATATTTCCTCTGAAAGATGAAAAAAATGGAACTCAAGAGGCCTCTTTTTTCCGTTAACAGATGGTTTCCAAATCTGCTCCAATAGTACTGTTCACCATGTGATTTAAAATGTTGCCAAGCCAGTAGTGTGTGGATGGGGGAGGAGGGGGGAGTGAGAGAAGGAGAGGTTTTTTTTTTTTTTATTATTCTTTGGTAAGCAGGTAAGGCCCATTAGGCACAAGCCCTGTTTTCAGAGGCAAGCCAGGAGCACTGGGGAGGTTGATGACTTGCTCAGGGTCACACAGTATGCAGGTGGAGGTTGTGGGAATCAAACCCTGGTCTGCTGGATGTACCAAGCTCATTCACAACTCTTTAATCTCTAGGCTATACTGCATTTATTGGAATGCAATTTTCAGTTGTGTTCTTGCTAGACTTTTAGGGAACCAAAACCACTGAAGGATCTTGTAGCAGAGATGCAATAAACATTCTGACACAAAAGAAGTCAGGTGTGAAAAAGAAACATTTCCCCTTGCACAGCTTTCTTTTCTGCTGTTGATTCTTTGCAGCAGATAATGTCTGAGCAATTGCTACAGCCAGCACCGCTCCACTATGCTGCAAGTAGGCCAATCAACTGGAATGCTCACCGAAGTCTGGATCCTACAAAATCAGGCACATTCAGATCCTGAAGTGTTCGGGGGGCTCACAATTTCTGGATCCATCAAACTGATCCCAAGTTGCCCTATCTTCTGTTGGACATCAACACTCTCCCCCCACACATTTTTCGCAGCATTTACAAAGAAGCACTCCAAGGTAGCTGACATCTAGAAGGCAACATGGCATCACTAGCTTTTCTCGGTGAAGACAGTGGGCTTTCGTTATAACAATCAACATAAATCATTTATCAGTGTCATCTACTATGAACTGTGAGCTGATTGGTCAGGTAAACATGCATTTTCAACTAGTAAATGCTTTGCGAATGCTGCAATAAACATCATTCCATCAGTTGCCATGGTCACTTCAGGGAACCTAGGAACATTTAAAACAGTTTTAACAGTTTGAGACAATTTAAAGATCTAGTAGAAACGAACATCGCGGACAGGACAATGTTACAAATGTTCAGAAGTAGTCAATTGTAACTTCTGATTTCTAAATGTTTTTTTTCCTTTTCCTTTTGCTCATTAGTATGTTGTCTATGTGACGTCACAGATGACTGATCTGGCAGCTGCCAAGTGACTCTTCCAGAGCAGCTATGATGTCACAGTCAGTAGGGTCACAATGTGGATGATGTTATGGGAGGAACAAAGCTAGATATGTTAGCTGCCAGGCAGAGTGCTGCTCCACACATCACACCTACTAACATCAGATAAAACAATCTTCTGATTAACCAAAAGGAAAAGAAAAAAGAACCTCAGATATCAAAGGCAGTAGTTGACTGCTTCTGAAGTAATATTATTTTTAGGCAGTACACTAGTTCTTTAAACACTGAAACAGTTTATTACAAGGCCCTTGTCTTTGGGCCTTTCTAGGATGATAATTTCCATAGGGATGTTGAGTGGGATCTGTTTTAAAAAGACTTCATAGTGATTGTTGTCCACTGCTCTACAGCTCCTGAAAAGCAATTTTGGTTCGGTCACTACTCTCTAAGGCCCTGTCCACACTACCCCTCTGTAACATTACAGAGTGCCCAAACCATTACCGCAACGGTTTGTGTTTATACCTGTAACGTTACAGAATGCATTTTCGTAACCGTTGTTGAAACCACATATGAGGTGGTTTCAACAGCGATTATAACAGTTATGCTCTCGGTAACATTACGGGCGTGAGGTGAGCCAGCGTGGCACGGTCCTCTAGTGCAGCGCGAGCTCCATTGTGGGATTGGGTGCCATGGTAACGGTCGCCCGGCTCCTGAAGTGTGGACCTGCGGTGCCCGTCCCGTAATGGACACCGAGGCAGTGTGGACACACTGCACTGCTCCACGATTGTAATGGTTTCTATCCATTACAGGGTCTGAGTGGTGCAGTGTGGACGGAGCCTTAAACTCTGAGCCCTCTAACACTTTCAGTTCAGTAGAAGGTTCACATACACAAGCGTTCCACTCCCCTTTATTCAAACATGTTCAGCTTTAAGAAAAAGGAGAACACTGTGTCCACGCGGTGTGGGCAATTTTTCTAAACTGGCGCACTTCAAAGCAGTTTTCCTGTTTTACTTCTAGTGGTAGCAAATATTTTCCCAGGAGTGGCAGAAACAGGCACCGATGTTAGACATGCTGAGTACACATCTCCAGTGCCAAAGTACAATGATTGCAACACTCTGATGGAAAATCCAAAAAGTACTTTTATGGGGGGAGGGGCCCACAGGCCCTCTTTAAATGCGCCACTTCAATCTTTGATGCATGCTTGCAAATACAATTCTTTGCATAACATTAACATAAAAACACAATTTGGTGCATTCTCCTGCCAGACAACCAGAACTGGTAACTGTGGTTTTCCACACTTGAAAGCAGCAATGCAGTGTGGTTCAGTGGCTAGAGAACAAACTTGGGGGTCAGGTGATCCAAGTTCAAGTCTACTGGGGCCTCTTACTCACACATGACCCTAAACAAGTCATTCAACCTAGCAGTCCTTCAGTCCACCCAGCTGTAAAAATAGGTAAAATGCTGAACCACAAGAAAAACAAGATATTACATCTCAGTATCCTGGGTAAAAAAATGTGTAAAAAAAACCAAAAACCCTAAACATCACCCCAAACACCCATCCGCAACACAACCCAAAACTAGAAATGTAGGCATCATCGTTTTGGGCAGTGCACCAGAACTAAGCACTGCCTTACACAAGGACACCCTATCTGTACTGGGGTCAAACACAAATGGCTGGACACTTACCCCACCCCAAATAAAACACAGAAGGAGTTTCAATTAAGCAAGGGGATTCAAATGAGAGAGCCCTACTAGCTGATACTAGCCTCCACATCTGAATAAATATGTGCCAGATTGTATCAACTTACCATCTTAAGAACTGGTACGATGAAATTCTGCACAACACAGCAGTTATATTACAACAATGGTTTGCACTCATAGTAGGACTCTATACAGTACATCTACTCAAACGGTGGGCAGCGAAGAAGGCTTACAACATATCAGTCTTTCGAAAGATACATAAGAAAAAATAGGAAAGGAACTGACAGGACGATCCAGTTGTCAGACTGCGAAACTAACCCCAGTCTCCAAAGAGTTGCCAACTACATGCCAATGACATCTGGCCAGAAATAAAAACTTGCAGAGAAACTGCAGAAAATTCTGCCAACAAATGTCCAAAGTTGAGGTTTTTAAGCTAAGAAGTAGCACAAAATGCATTTTGTTTTAAAAAATTCAGTTCATTTTTAAGAGTCTACAAAAAATGTAATTTGTTCTCAACACAATGGTACAGTTTTAGCAGAACCTCTAGGTGATATGAAGTTTAAATAAAATGTTTAGAAAAGAAATAGCAAATAGTGAGCTCTGACTTCAGTTCATTCAAAACAAGGTAACTTGATAACTGTGAAATACAACAAATAATTTCTAACAAATAAAAAGCATTTCCCTTATTATATTAAACAATTTGCATAAATATTTTTAAATTGCACTATTTTTTTTTTTAAGATTTGGCCTGCAGTTATTCATAACATTTCTGTCAATCACACTGAGAAGCAAGTTCCTCCCTCTGTTCATTAGCTCATCGTGGCCTCAGTATCTCAAGTTGCACTAATGGTATGCGCAGCACTGTATTAAAAACTGCCATTTGAAACCATACACCACATTGGTTAGTGCACAATTCTACCGCCAGCCTTGATAAAGGCAAAGACGGCCGTGTGAAGAAAAAGCTCACAATGGAGATGCACTGCCGTGACTCCCATGGAAGCCGCTAGAGAATTCACAGATCTTATGCTCTTCCCCCTTCACTCTGGCAGGTCGCAGTGCGGTTCACTGGGTATTTGGCCAGCTCTGATCATCACTGCCATCCACAACAGAGGTGAGACCTGAGGGAAGCAAAGTCCCCACCATTTTGGTATTGCAGATAGGTATTCATGTTATGTGCCTTAACCTTTTATAGCTGCCAATTTTAAGCCACAAAAGTGCAAGAGAACAGAAGGGAAAATGATCACGAGATTCATAAATATGCCATTAGCATTCTTTGTGAATGGGGGAGGCAGTGGCACTGCTTAAAAGTGAAGCAGCTATCCCAAACTCCCTAAATGCAGGGGTGCCACTCTAAGCCAGTAAGAGTCAACAGGTCTGACCTTTAATGAGACGGGTGGGGGGGCTAGCCAGTACCAAGCTCTGCCTCTTGCAGACGGCACTGACTGGCAATACTTTGATTATAGTACTAGACATGCTACAAAACAATTGTGAAACAGTTACTGCATAGTGCACACGCCCACAAAAAGGTATGTAAAGCATTGTGTTCTTTTCTGCTGTAGTGATGGTATGAGCAACAATACAGTAACCTAACTTGTTGCAGTACTGATTATAATGTGCAAAAACTTTGGAGGGGGGGCAAACAGTGCCCCCAAAATACAATGTAGGAATGATGAACCTGCCACCCAACTTTCCAGCAAATGAAATTACATACTGGAAAGGATAAATACTTTTCTGTTGTGCAAACCTCTATGAAGGCTTCATGAGTACACCCATGCATGGGAGAAAAAATCTGATAGAAAAGGGTACGTACACAGTATTTTACCCAAATCTGGCTACCTGGTGTTCCATGTATCTCAACACAGACAAGTAACTTGGCATAATATAAGGTTGTTTAAACATGACCAGTTGCATACATTAACTTCATTTTGGTGTCCTTTACTGATGTTTTGCACATTTTCAAGTGGTCTGCGTGGAGAATCTTCGTGGTGGAGACCTAGTACGACATACAGTACAAAAGAAAAAGCAGCATACCCCCTTCCACCAGTCCTACAGGTACATTTGTGGCACAGATTAAATAGGCACTTGTCCCACAAGATGAAAATGGTAGAGAAACTGATTTGGCAGGATAGGCACCAAAGCACAATCCCTGTAGCTCCTCTTTTTTTTCCTCCTCTCTTCCTTTTCTTTACACTTAAGTGGTTGCTGGGTCATTTGTCTTCCTCTTCTTCTTCTTCTTGCTCTGGCAGGACTTGCAAATGCAGCAGATAATGCAGGGGGAGGCCAGTAGTAGCAGCGGTGAAGTCACCAGTGCTATGACACCCAAGCCCACCAGGATTCCGACAACCTGAAAGTTAAGCAGAATCTGTTAGCAAGCTGCATCCAGGAGTGCCTGTGAGAAAAGACACATAGGCTCATACTGCTGTATGTATGAGCAGCCAACTGCCCCCTTAGCTCCAACATACACAAACATAGGATGAGTTTAAAATGTAATTAAACACAATAAATACCCTTCCCTGCTACCTTTCCCCTCTCTTCCCATCCATTTACCCTTCCTAGTCCTCCTTCTCTTCTTCCCTCCTGTCTTCAGACTTCCACTCTTCTTAACGCATGTTTACACTGCCACCTTTGCAGCACATCAACCCGTGCACACGGTTTGATGCACTGCAAAGTCGGCAGTGTGAACACTCACTGGACTGTGCTAGGAGCGCTTTGGAGCCTCTTTTTATTTTGGCACAGGAGTGGGTACATTTACTGGAGTGAGTATATTATGTGAGAGTGTAAATGCGCTGTGATGCTTCCTCCAATAAAAGAAGCTAGCTCCCAAACTCCTGCACTGCTCCTAACCCGGACCCACAGCCCCTCTCCAGCACAACCTACATCGGCGCGAGGGTGAGCTGTGTAAATAGTTAATAGAGCCTGATGGAGTGATCAGAGCAGGAATGGAGTGCTGCAATTCTCAGAGCGCTGCAGCTGTGTAGACATGGCTTTAGTCCCTCTTTACAAAACCAGCTGGGCAAACAGCCTTCTCCACCCACCCACCTTCCCCACCTCTGGGACAGCCTCTGTCTTACACTTTGCTCCTCCACCTCCCCTTTTTGTTCATATCTTTCCTTTGTAATTTATTGGCTCTTATCAATAACTGCTACTAGTCCCCCCCCATCATAGCGCTCCCTCCCTACTCCTTTCTCCTCACATTATTGTCCCCCTTGCCACCCTGCTTTATCCAAAACCAATGCCCCATTTCCATAGCTTCAAAAATAACAGTACTTTGTGTTAAATGTGTTTTTACTGCACGTCCCTCTCCCTTTTTATCCATATACCCTCCCCGCCCCCACGTCACACCTGGACATGAACTCTTGTTCAGTGTTGCTTTCCTGGACAAAATTTCTAAATACATAAACAAAATGGGAACATGTAAGCACTGTTCACTGCTGCTAGATGGGGTATATTTTGCACTCTTGAGTACTGTAGTTACTCCATCAGGACTGAACAAATATTTTATTTTTATTAATCAAGAAGGTCTATAGGCAAAAATGTCCACTTACCTAGGCACCCTTTGTAAACAATTATAAATATAAAAGCAATACAATACACACTGTCATTCATAAAACCAGTCAGAACACTTTATGCCAACATATATGTGCAATAGCAGACTCAGGGTTTCTGTTCTCAAAGTGTTGCTGCATTCAAAGCCCCAGAAAGCAGCCATAGGCACCCTAACGTGCAATTATTGCTGCCACGGCATTCTTAGATGTATCAGGTGAGACGGGTACAAAGAGTCACTACATTCTGGTGTGTGTGAGGGAGCATACGGTGAACAGGACTGACGGTAAGTAGCTAACCTAATACATCAGTTTTCAAAAAGCCTCAACTTGCTCTGCAGGACCTTTAGGCAGGGGCGGGGGTGTCCAGCAGTTACTTCGGCTTGGGGACAGGAACAGCTGCTTGGAAGCTCCCTCTCCCCACGGAGCAGCGCAGCTTTTGATATAAATTTAAAAAAAGCCTTTTACATTCAAAAATTAATCTTAATGCACAGTGACCCTCACAGTTTGAACCTCCATAAAAATCTCTTTTAAATGAGATATTGGACTTATCTGTAACTAGACGCAGTCCACGGATATACATGACCAAGTCTGTACATTACTGATACTAAACTGACTCCATTTTATGGAGCCTTGTGACGTCATGCAGGGACAAGTTGTGTCGAACTGAATGTAGTTTTGAAACAGCTTGCTCCTGGAAGACATCACAAGGTTCCAGTAAACAGTGGCAATGTAATAGCAGTATTGAACAAACCTAGTCATCAGTACCGTATCTTTGGATCACTTCCAGCTACAGGTAAGCCCAATATTCAACTCCAACTAGCTTCTCCTGGGCTTTCCAAGTGTGAGAGACGCTGTACGTGAACCTTCCCTTTTAAGACCCTATTTGGCTGCTTTGAGGACTGTTATATAACAGCTCTAGGTACAAGAAGGATGACTGAGGACATAAAAAGGGAAAAATCTCAGGAGATGATGAATCCAATGTTCCTCCAGGTCCCTCAGTTTGATTATACCGGTGAATCTATGGGCTACAAACCCCATTTTCATGGGCAACCAGAATAACAGTACACAGGAAATAAGAATTAAAATTACAATTACAAAAGAGACAAATTACCAAGATTTTTATTTATTTTTTATTACCATAGATCATAAGCAAACAGCACATTCTATACAATAACTGTGAAGATCAGCTAAAAGCAATGCCCCATGTGGAACTCAGTAAGACAACTACATCTGTCCTCTAACTGTCCTCACTGTTGGAATTATGAAAATGCTTTTGTAAAGCTGATTGTGTAAAAGCTGTTCCACTTTGTGTCTTAAATAAATTATGAATAAAAAACACTGGGTACTTCATTAAGAATGACTTTTTTTTGCCACAGTGCTGATTCGAAGCTGGTACCTGTGTCAAGTGGCGACCAGTGCAGTGTATTAAAAAGAATATAGTGGTGAATGTCCATTGATAACTGAGTGGCAAATCTTGCAATTTGATTACACTGGGTCCTCACACTGAACAGTAAGTCCTCTCCTGCACAGCAGTAAAACATTAAACCATACTTCAATACTGGAAGCAGAAATCCCTGAGACAGTATTTTTTTGTGGCTGGAACAAGTGACGAATTCAATCTATATAGGACGCCCAGTCCTTGGTGCACTGTTTTAACCACAGCTGAGATATGAGACTCGTAGGAGAGGGAACTGTCCAGTGTGAGTTCCAAATATTTTAAGGTAGCGACCTGACCAATTTCAACTCCCTGTTTTTTTTTAAGTGAGATAACAGGACTCTGAATAGATTCATTGAGAATGGTATAGAATGTTTATTTTTAGATGCATTCAGAGCAGTTTGTGTTTTAAAAACCGTTTCTGAATGTTGCAGTCAGTCTGAACACTGTTTGACAATTCACGTAGACTGGATCCACTTATGAATACCAGTGCATCATCAGCATAAAGAAAAATATTAAGAATAGTTAAAAAATTAAAGGAAGAAAGTTAAAAAAATAAACTGACTAAAAAAGTGCCAAGAATCGACCCTTAGAGAGCTCCCATAGCAACGGGATGGAAGAGCCAGTACATGTGAAATTTTAAGCACTGGGTATGTCCCAGGAGATAAATCCGACACCACTCAACAACATAACCTCTCAACTGTCCCAGATTTTCCAGGACTTCGTGAATTTAGACTCCCTGTCCCGAAGTCCCAACTTAATTGCTTCTAGTACAGATTTTTAGAATGCCAGTGTAAGTTAGCAGATCTGTTTAACCCTTAAGCTACCAACAGAATTAGCAAGTATAGGAATGTTGGACTGATATACCAATCAACAACACAGCAAGGGTTAAACTGGCCAAAGCAGACAAAAGCAGTCTGTAGGAGACAGCCTCCCACAGCATTCCACAGGCTTATCTGCTTCTCTAATGAGACTGAGAAAGAGAGAGGGACAGAGAGACAGAGACAGACAGACACACACACACACACACACACTACATTCCAATACAGTATATTTCTGTTCAGTTAAGTCTGAAAATTAATAGCACTGGATCCTAAAGAAAATGATTTCTCTAGCAGTGCCCATGTTACACTTTAGTTTCAAGTTGGTAAATGAACAGAAATGTCAACAGAAAGAAGATATAATACATTTGCCTGTGTTTTTCTATTGTGCCATTTGGTAGCGTGCAACTGAATTTGACATTTTAGAAAGCATAAACTAAAGGGACTTTACATATGTTGTAA
Organism: Neoceratodus forsteri; assembly: GCA_016271365.2. Classification (NCBI taxonomy): domain Eukaryota; kingdom Metazoa; phylum Chordata; order Ceratodontiformes; family Ceratodontidae; genus Neoceratodus; species Neoceratodus forsteri. Next base: position 12,714,244 of record CM057456.1, read on the forward strand.
TGTACTACATCATGTGATGTACACGTCATGCGATGTGGCACAGTGCCATGATGAATAAAATATGGTGTCCCTGATTTTGATCATTTGTCCCTAATTTCTGAGGGAAGTGTCCCTGATTTTGGTCCTAGCAGGTTGAAAGGTATGCTTCACAATCTCGGGTGATAATCCAAGTTTGCTTATATGATCCACATTTTCTGTCAAATGGCGGGATTTTTCACTGTAAATTCAAAATGTAACAATGACTATCAAAAAAATGCATTTGCGGGGCTGGCCTGGTAGCACAGCAGTAGCGCCACTGCTCACTACAATGGTGACCCGAGACTGGAAGGGAAATCATGTCATCAGAGGTCGGCTAGGGGAAGACGTCCTGAGTGTGCTGAGCACAGTTCTTCTTCAGGGATGGGAGGGTTGCACATCCTGCTATCTGACTGCCATCTAGCAAAGGCTATGTGGCGGCACAGCTTGGGACTCAGCAGGCTGGGTGATGGAATGCTGCCAGTGTGGGCACTGACCCAACACGTGTGGGCGTGCACCAAGGAGCACCACTGCATGTCAGCATCCCCAGGGAGGGAGAAACAGAAGCAAAATGACTACTGGCTGAGCAGGTAACCTGCTCCCCCCATGCCCATAGTCAGGCTCACTCTTTGTGGCTCCTGATGCCAAGTGCTTCCTGGAGGAGGGAAGGAAAAGGAGGAACATGCTGATGATGATGGGTGGCAGCTGGGAGCTTCAAAGCTAAACCCTTTGATCAGACAAGACACAACAGAAACTGTTTTGGTGAATGAGGAACTAGTGCCCGCAGCCTCTGACTCAGTATGTTTACCTTTTTGCAGCAGGAGGAAGCTGGCTGACCAGGACAATGGAAGAATATCTCCAGTATTTGATGGCAATCCTGGAGGAAGATGAGGCAAGGCTGTTACATGATCTGCAGCAGATCCAGGAAGGGAGGAAGCAGTATGTACTGTAAGTACAAACCCTGGTTGTGGTAAAAAGGTGGATTCAGCTATTTTGTCGGCTGAAAAGTCGTGCAGCTCCACAGTCGCTCTGTACTGTGGGGATCAGTACTGTGAAGTGGCCTCATTTTGGAGCCAAAACAAAACTGACAAAAAGAAAAAACTCCCTGCCTCCTTCTATGCTCTCTCTGAGAGAAGCGCTCCAGTGGGCAGGCTGAGATAGCTTAGAATTTGAATTTGGAAGCCAGCCTCTATAATATCAATGACAAAGGGGGGGGGGGTCACTGGCACAGAACAGAGAGGATGGAAAAGGACAAATAGCTGCAAAGCTTTCTTCTCCACAGGAACCACAGAGGCGGGTGTAAAGAAGCATCTGGATAAAAACTTGGGACACGAAGACAACACGGGTCCTGATCCAAAGCACTCCAGCCTGGGGGTGGAAGGTATAGACACTGAATCCCTGCAGAGCCTGGTTCCTTGGTGTAGAGGGCTTGTTGAATGATTATGGAAAACAACACAGAAAAAAACATGTGCTCAGGGCTTAACAGCCAGAACTGGTTGAACTAAAACTTTGGTGCACAAGAAGCACCAGGAGCCACACTTCATTAACATACTGTAAGTATAAAAAAGGAAAATCCAAGCAAACTGGATTATCAAAAGTGGTAGCTTTAATCCAGAGAGAGAGCACAGCACAAACAGCCCCGGACCTTCAGGTCATGAATGTGACCCTTTATCAAACCCCCGACAAAGGGTCACGTTCATGACCCGAAGCACCGGGCCTGTTTATGCTCTCTCTCTCTCTGCATTACAGTTGCCTCTTTTAATTACGCAAGAGAGAGGGTGAGTGCACTATCGGCCAAATACGTACGTGGTCTGGCTAGCTGACATCTGACTTAGTGGAGGGTGGGGGCAGAATCTGTAACTTTTTATAAGTCCCTTTACATGTCTGAAGTGTCTCCCACAGTCCGTGAAATGAATAGCGTTTTTGGGAGGGCCCAGATCCAGTCCATAAGCTCTGCCCAGGCTCACCAGTTGGATTCTCCCTTAAGTTAAGAAAAGACCCATTGAGCTATTAAATCTCTTAGGGGTAGCAAAGTCCCAGGCAAGGATGGGCTACCCATTGATTTTTTCAAAGCTTTTCTCTTGGATCTTTGTGTGCCACTGTTTGATATGCTGGCTGAGGACTTGAAGTGTGGTGTACTGCCTCTTTCCACTCAGTTGGCTACAATCACTGTACTTCCCAAAACCAGGCAAGGTCCCTGCTAATGGCAGATTATGAGATACTGGCCAAAATAATTGCTACCAGAATAGAGCCAATCCTGCCTTCTATAATTCATTCAGACCAAGCGGGGTTCATGAAAGGGTGACAAGGAAAACATAACATTCATAAAACTTTAAATATTATATATCATTGGTCGAAAACACAGTTACAACATGGGGTGGCGTTCCTTGCCTTGGACATGGAAAAAGCTTCTGACCGTGTGGAATGGGGTATATGATTAAGACACTCAGACGCATGAGTCTGGGGCCGCAATTACTAAATTGGATTGGGGCAATGTACACCTCCCCTACAGCTCAGATTGTAATTAATGGAGGGCTGAACCCCTTCTTTCATCTGGGCAGGGGTACTAGACAGGGCTTCCCACTCTCTTCTCTACTCTACATCATGACCTTGGAACCCCTAGCAGCGGCTATAAGGGGACACCCAGGTATCCGGGGATTTCAGAGTGGAAGCTGTGAGCACAAAGTTGCTCTTTTTGCAGATGACCTTCTGCTCTACCTGGAGAATCCTGGCTGGGACTTACCCAAGGTCCATTCCTTGCTACATGAGTATGGCTCCCTCTCTGTGCATAAAGTAAACTGGACAAAAAGCGAGCTAATTCCTTTCAGCAGATTTACCAGAGCTCAGCTTGTATTCAGCCTTGGGAGCTTGCAAATGGTAAATTAAATTAAATATCTGGGAAGCTGCATACCCTTTAAGCTCAGTCACCTATATGCTAAAAACTTTAAACCCCTTCTACTTAAACTCTCTTAGGAATGCAAGAGATGGCAATCACTTCCTTTATCCCTGCTGGGCCACATTAATACCATCAAAATGTCCATTTTGCCCAGATGCTTTTACTTGTACCTGCCCTACCTACACATGTCCCATTAACTCATTTTAAACCTTTGAATCCAGTCATGCACAAATTTCTGTGGAGGGGGAAATCAGCTGGCATTAAACGGACCATACTGCATTTGCCAGACAAGATCGGAGGTACTGGCCTCCCTCACTTCCAACGCTATTATTGGGCCTCGCAGCTGGCCTTTTTACCAAGCCCCCCTGGTTATGCATGGAGGAGGAGGAGCTGAAAGGTGAGCTCTATTCAGAATACCTGTCTAGATCTTTGCAGACCCTCACCCAGGGTGTCAAATCCCTTTACAAACACCACCATTTGGGTGTGGTTGGCCACACACCAACAGTCACCCTCAACAGCCTTCCCCTTGGACTGACCGCACTTCTGCTATGAAAGGTTAAGGTCCATATTCAGTGTGGTTACATCAGACTGCTCCACTGGCATCACTAGGGTTTAAGGTCTGTGTTGCAAACGTTATGGAGGGTTAGAATCCTTGCATTCTTGTAAGTCACAGAAGAGTAGGACATCCCCCACAGGGGACTATTTTGTGTATTATACTGTGCGTCGCAGAATGGACACATTTCTGGATGATAGGGGTGGCTGGGCAGCTCTCTCTCCCTTTGAGGAGGAACTGTACAGGCCCCAACCTTGTAGTAAACCTCTTGCAACTTATTTTTGCACTCTACAGGAAAGTGTCGACCAGCCAGTGGTGTACATCAGAACTAAATGGGAGCATGATTTGGATGTGACCATAGATGCTACCACTTGCCACCTCACTTCAAGGCGCCTCTAATTGTGCTCCCATAGCAACAAAGACAAATTCAGCCCAACTTTATGAACAGATCTTATATATAACTGAAAAAAACTGCATGTTATTAATCCTGTAAACCCAGATACGTGTTCCAGATGTGCACAGGAAGAGGCAGACTTCCTGCATCTAGCCCTAATGTGCCCAAAAGTCATGGTATCAGATGCATCATATTTTGATGAAGGTTTTGGGGTACATGCCCTCTATATCTCCATTCAAGCTTATGTTGTGGCAGATCCATTCTACTCACAGAAGGGTACTAATCAGGCCCTCTGGTCCATTGCTCTCGTCGCAGCAAAAAAAAACACTGTATCCCAAAACTGGATGTCACCTAATTCCCCTACAATTCAACAATGGGTTCTTAATTTGAAGACTTGTTTAGGCCTGGAGAAGATCCAGCTAGCTGCGAATGGTGCAAGAGAGTCTTTCTTTAAATCTGGTGACCCCTAATTCATGCTCAGGACCGAGGTGTGGTTCCTATAGAGCCTGAGTGCCTCAACAGCTTGGGCTAAGGATCCTTGATCCATAACAACCCCATCCCTGCCCCCCACTGAACCGCTAGATGTAAACATAAGCATTTATAGTCCCTCACAGAAATATGGACTGCCTTCTTGTCCACTCAGTAGAGAAGTGCATGGAATATACGTCTTAGTGTTTACAGTTGTGTATAATGGTATGACACTGTGTGAACTACAGCCAATGTAAGTACTGTTGTTTACTGTTATTTCAACAAAAATATTTAACAAAAAATGTTGCCTCTTTTAATTGCCCAGTTCGCTTGGATTTTTCTTTTCTATACTTACGTTACTAGAGTGTGACTCCCTGTGTTTCTTAACTGATTATGGGTCCATCACAATGGATACTCGACAGAGTGAGGCGATAAGATAAGTCCTCCCAGGAACAGCCAGGGACGAAGGGACAAGGAACAGCATTACCAGCAGTAGTTCATGAGGTCCCAGCTGAGTGCCCTAGACCTGTAGAAACCAACCCAGCACTGGAGCTGTGCAAGCGAAAAGTTGCACCTTAGGGATTACAGATTTGCTGAACTCACCTAGAACCTGCAAAAAGGAGATGTGCAGTCTAGCTACAATTTCAGGGAAGTCCAGAAGAAGTGCTAGATGAAATGTTTGTGGGTCAGTCTCTGTTTAAAGACTCTCTGAAGTTTTACACCTTGGAAATGTATGCCCAGATTCATTCAGCAGATGACATCAGTTTTGACATTAGTTTTAAAGCAGCTTCTTCACTAAAAAGGTTTGGGCACAATATCATGAAGGAAAAGCTGGCCCCCTGTAGACATCATTTGAAGTGATACCTCTGACTAAGCCATGACCAAAACTATTCTGTTTAAAAATGAAAGTGTGGCTGGCCCGCTGGCAAAGCAGTAGCACTACCACTTGGGGTGCCAACACCTGTGTTCAGGAGCGAATGCGGGAAATTGGAAAGGCAGTCGGGGGATGAGGATCAAGTGTCCAATGCTCTGTTTTCCACCTCTGGGGTGGGAGGGATGCAGTGCTCGGTGTAAGCCTGGCTCCTAGTGGTGGCTGAGAGTTAGGCAGCTTGGGACTGCAACATAGGGGAGTGGGAGGAGTGGCAGTGGCCGATGTCCTATGTGAGGAAACATACACAGGACCATCTTAGGTGTCACTGCACTTCTGCCCCTCCTGGGAAGAAATTCAGGAAGGGAAAATGCCGACTGGGCAGGGTGAAGGGCGTGACTCTCTGCAGGCCTCCCACCCAACACTGGCACCTCCACAAGTCTGACTTCCCCACAGTGACGGCACAGACCCTCCACTCACCTAGATGGCTGTCCACCAACTGAAAGTTTCCACTCGCATGCCTGTTCTACTCACAGCTGATTAAAGTAAGTGCTGTCTTTTTCTCCACACTGTATCTTCAGTATCACCCACGTGCTGGCTTGCACACAGTTGCCACTCTCTTCCTCTCTGAAACGCAGCAGATCTCTTCACAGTTTGCTCGCTGCTTTTGAGGCCGGGGCTGGCACAGCTTGCACCACTCCCAGCACTGCAGACCTTTCCACCAGGAGGTCGCCACCAGATCTGCCCTCCTCCAGCACCGTCCAGCCTTTATAGTTCCTGCTCATGGTCTGCCTCAATCTGTACTTGGGGCTGTCACTTCAGAAACTTGACAGACCATTGGATGCACAAAAAGGCACCAGAACCTGATGCCTCTCCTTTCCCCAGAAACCTCCTGAAGTCCCTTCCCCTGGGAGGTTCCTGAGTGGGGGTGGGGAGTAGGCAGGCCTTCCTAGCGGGTCCATTACATTTTATTTGTCATATGGGAGAGGAGATCCAGAATAAAGTGAGTCTCTTTAACATTAAGATCTGCAACAGAGTACACACTGAAGAGGGAGAGAAATGATGAGAGACCTGAAAAAAACTGGAAAAGTGATCCAAAATATGGCAGCTGAAGTTTAATGCAAAGCAATGCACAATGCTAAAAAGAACCCTAAAACAGACTACTGTATGAGGACATCAGGATGGCGCAGATAACTCAGGAGAAATATCTAGGGTCTTCTGTGACACACTCGTATCTACTGCTCAATGCAACAATGCATTTGGGAAGGCACTCAGGATGCTGGGGTGAACAGGAAGTTAATTTGATTACAGGAGTATAGAGGTGATATGGCCCCTGGTAAGGCTTCACCAGGAGTACTGTGTGCAGTTCCGGAATTCCCACCTCAAGAAAAACAGGAAATGCAAAGAGACTATACAAAGAAGGACCACTAGGATGATCTAGGGGCAGCAGAGGAGGTCATATGAGGAAAGGCTGGCAGAACGTAACATGGATACACCGGAGGCCAGGAAGGAAAGGAGGGATATGACTGAGGTACAAGTTTTTGTGAGCAATCAACGGGCAATTGTAAAGACTTGTTCCTGAAAATGAGGGCACAGTGGCTAGAGAGCATGGGTGGAAACTACTGTGAGGGGTGAGAATTCAGGAGGGATGCGATGAAATTCTTCTTTACAGAACTGGTGGTGAGCGAATGGAATGCCCAGAGAGGTGGGTGAAGCCAAGACTGTGACGGGGGTTAAACACATGTGAGGCAGATATTAGAGAAATAGTGGGACTCACTGGCAGAAGAGGGGAAGTGATACCTGGGGAAGGGGGTGGCAATCAGCATCTAGGGCTACTGGAACTTTAACTCCATCCTGGTGTTAGGCCAAGCTTGAAACCAGTTCTCTGCACAGAAACAGTCAATTAGCCAGTAAAATAATTTCCAAATTGCCACATGGCTCTGCCCTCGAAATAGTCTCTACACAAGAGTCAGAGGAAAGTGAGAAGGGCTAAAGTGCAAAAAGCATATAAAGGGGTAGGAGGTGGCAGCCTGAACCGGGGCAGCTGGTAAATTTTTGTAAGCATTTTATATGCTGTCTGCACTTTAGCCCTGAAGTCTGCACTTCGCCAAATATGCATCGGGGGGGGGGGGGGTGCAGTAGGTTCACTTTTGATGGACTTTTAATCAGATGCTATTTGTACATACTGAAATTTATCTGTGAAGTACATCTTTCATGTGAACTGTTTTTCCAAGCATAGCACACAAGAGCAGTTGCAAATAAATATTTTGCTATTCATTTTCACTTTCCTCTGCCTCTTGTGTAGACTACTTTGAATGCAGAACCATATGGCTATTTGGATTATTCTACTAGCTATGTGAGTGCACAAAGTTCCTATGTGGACTTGTTTAAATGATGGGATCTAGCCGACCCTGACTTCAGGCATGGCCCCTGCACCACCATTCACAGCCATTTTTGAAATGGGGAGCTTGAAGCTAGGCAAAAAAAACAGGCAGACTAGATGGACTGCTGGGTCTTTTCTGCAGACACATTGTATGTATTTATCATATGGACATTGGGGGGAAGGGATCTCCCTTGCCAAACAGTTACTTTCTGGGTCGAGGCGGTGGATGTCTACCTTTACCCAGGACAGCAGAAGGCTTGCTACAAATGTGAAGCTAAAACACACCTTAGCAGTGAATGACCTACTGACCTGCTGACCTACAGCGCAGGAATCCTTTTCACTGCATCCTCTGTGAAGACCAAAGTCATTCCTGTTGTTAATTCCCCTGCCTTTGGTTCCAGCATCTGGGGCACCCATACCTGAGGACTCTCAGGTGAAATCTAGTATGAAGGTTGAACTGCCACCCCTGGCTGATGGTATGAATTTGGTGAATTGGGAACTGAAACCCAGAAGTCAGCAACTGGAGAAGAAAATACTAAAGATAATTTGGAGAATATATACAAAATTACAGGTAGAAAAATGCCCGCAGGTCTATCAAGTCTGCCTAATTGTGCAGCTCTTAGTTTCATATTACTACAGCTGCCCCAGCCCCACCCAAACCCCTCCCTTCCTCCCCTTTCCTAGTCTTTCTCCCCTTTGTGTTCTTGTCTATACTATCCTGAAGGTATTACAATTGCCCCTCTCCCACCCCTCCTAACCTCTCCTCCCTCCACTGTCCTTGGTGCATCCTGTGCCCTCAGTGCCCTTGCTTTATAGTCTTCTCCTCGGCCACAAAATGCTTTGCTGGTCTAGACCTCATCCAATATAATATTGTACTCTACTGTCTATCAGAGACCTGCCTTGCACACAACTCACACATAGCGGTATGCTGACTGTCTTTGGTACCATGCCTGTAATTTACGCTGCCTTGTTCTGTTCTCAGTGTCAAATCTTACGTTGCTATTTGTAAATTATTGTACACCACTGTGCCAAGACACGCCATTCTCACTTGTAATGACTGTACATTGGCTGCTAATGTTGCTACGCCTATGCCAAATTGTTGTACTGTGACTTGTTGTTGTTTAAACTACCAGGTCCATCTTGTAAATGAGTCCTGCTCAATGGTGTTCCGCCTGGCTAAATAAAGATATTGATTGACTGATCGATTGAATCCTGCCCTTGACTTTATCCCAACCCTGCTTAAAGCTATCCACTGTCTTCAGTTCGATTAACTCCTCCGCAGTATGCTCCATCTCGCCACCACTCTCTCTGTAAAGTAGTGCCTCCTCATCTCCCTCCTGAACCTTCGCCCTTTCAACTTCAGACTGTGCTCCCTAGGGACCCTTCCCCCACTTAAGCAGAACAATCCTCCCTCTCTGACTTTGTTTATACCTTTCAAGTACTTAAAGGTCTCTTTCTTCAGGATCAAGCACTCACTAACCCAGGAGGCTAGAAAACTCCTAGTCCGAGCTACCTTCTTACCTCTCCTAGACTATGTGGACTTCCTATATGGCCATAGTACTAGCACAGCTCTCTCCAAGCTTGATACCCTATACCACAGAGCCCTTAGGCTCATTTCAGATGACCCTTATGACATACACCACTGCATCCTCTATTCTTCCATAGGCTGGATCTCCCTTAGCTTCAGGAGGCAAAAGAATGCTGCTTTATGGACATACAAGGCAATCACTCACAAATTACCTCAGTACCTCACAAGCTGTCTAATTCCCTGCATACCTAGTGCCTATTCTCTCAGAAGTCTTACCATCTTATTTCTGGCTATCCCTAAAGTTAAAACACGCTTTGGTAAAGTCTCAATAAGCTTCACTCTTCCTACACTCTGGAATAAGATCCAGAAAACCTTAAGGCTCACTACCCCGTCACGTTCTCCCTCTTCAAATCCTTGTTCCTGAGGACCTTCTCCGAGGTCTGTCATTGTTTCAAGTCAAGGTCTTAACATCATGATTTGTTACTGCTTTAAATTCTGGACATAAACCTCAACCAATGCCTGAGTCGTCATTTGAGTCCTCCCTTCTGTCATTGTCCAAATCAAGGTCCCAACATCACGATCTGTCTTTGCTTCAAATATTGGACTTAAACCCCAACCATTGCTTGTGGCATCTGTCGTGTTCTCCCTTCGAGCAGTCCTTCCTCCCTAGGCCATCATGTCTACCCCTCTCCTATCTTGGCTGACCTTCCCTCCCCACTCCCCTATACCCCCCCCCTTCCCACCCACTTGCCAGGCCATGCCTTCAGTACTTATCAAAGGACTCTTACATCTCAATCTTCTTCACACTTTGACGCTAGAGGAACTGCCACTCCTGCTCACTATGACTCCTCCAATGATGTTTACTGTATAAACTTTAGCTCATTACCTTACATCCATATATCTGTATCCATGCAATTGTATTTAAATGGCACTACCTCCTGTTGAACCTATTGCTATGTTCCGGTGCAAGTATCTTGTCATATGTGATGGTTATATGTTATTATGACTATGTAATTGTTATGTACGTTCACTCAACCTGTGATGTCTTAACCCTGTTGACAATTGTTTTGCCCCAGGTCCATCTTGTAAATGAGCTTGTCTCAATGATGTTCCACCTGACAAAATAAAGATTTTGATTGATTGATTGATTTCGTGTCCCCTCTTTCCCTTCTCTCTTCCAGTGAATACATGTTGAGCTCCCTCAGTCTTTCCTCATACAGCAACTCCCCCAATCCCATGATCATTTTCGTAGCCCTGCGCTGCACCCCCTTCAGTAATCTCACATCCTTTTTGAGGTATGGGTACCAGTACTGCACAGAGTACTCCAAGTGTGGCCTCACCAGTGATCTGTACAAGGGCAGGATGACCTCGTCCTTTCTAGAGGTGATCCCTCTGGCAATGCACCCCAGCATCCTATTTGCCCTTGCTGCCACCCTCATACACTGTGCTGATACCTTTATGTCCCCTGTGACTATTACTCTGAGGTCCCTTTCCTCCTCTGAAGCTGTTACCTGCACTTCCTCCAGCTAGTAACCGGTCCTCGGATTTCCTGCCCCTGGGTGCATGATCTTGCATTTTTTAGCATTAAACCAACTGCCACTCCCTAAAGCAGTGTTCAAGTTCAGCTAGATCCTCCCTGAGTGCCTGCCTCCTTTCCTCATTGTCCACTTTTGCACAAATCTTAGTGTCATCTGCAAATAGGCTGATCTTACTCTTGACCTCCTCTGCAATGTCTCCAATGAAGACATTAAACAAAACATTGTCCAACACTGAACCCTTCGGTATCCCACTTGTTACTGGCCTTGGCTTGGATGTCTCCCCCCTTACAACTACCCTCTGTTTTCTGCCCTGCAACCAGCTCTCAACCCACCCCACCAGATTCTCCCCCAACCCCATGTCCTTCAGCTTGCTCATTAACCTCCCGTAGGGCACCGACTCGAAAGCCTTGCTGAAGTCCAGGTACAGGACATCCGCAGCATGGCCTTCATCAACCAGCCTAGTGACCCAGTCGAAGAAGTCGATCAGGTTAGTTTGACCCAAACCTCCCGAAACAAACCCATGCTGTCTCTCATCCTGTAGACCATTACTATCGAGAAAGGTTATCAACAAGGCCACTGTTTTTCCGTAATTCCCTGATCACAGACAGAATCACAGAATTCCCATTGGCTGCTGGAATTTAAAACTTCCCGATGGTGACTCATGGAACTCATGCTGCTAGTGTGAGCTTTCTGGAGTTCAGCCCTTTAAAAGCAGGCACGCAGAGCAGCTTCTCCCTACTTGTTGGAAAACCAGAAGAAGGAGGAAAGAACACGCTGCAGTTGGAGAGAACACTGAAAACCATGCGGTTTAGATGCCAGAGACCTTGCTACTTTTTGCTGCTCTCGACCATGACTTGTCACCCGCTGCTCTTGCTGTGCCGTTTAAAAAAAAAAAAAAAGTATTTATTGCTGCCACTCTTGCTGCAACAACCACCACCTGAAGGACACCCGGTTCAGGAATGACCGTCCTGAAGTACACCAGGCTCAGGAACATCGCAACTTGGCCTTACCACTGCGAACCTTCAGGTACTAGTCTATGTCCAGCTGTACAATATTTTGCTACCAATTTAATTCCAGAGGCCGGGGAGAGCTGGGAGGATACAACAAACTCTTTCTTGCCTGCTCTCCTAAGATAACTGATAACCTGCCCCTCGATGTTTTAAATATGCTGGGTTGAACACTTCTGTGCCATGATGGGGCTGCAGATTAAAGAGAGCCATACAGTTTAATATGTGGGACCTTCTCGTGGACTAATTAGGATGATGCACCTCAGTGACTTTCCCAGTCATAGATCCTGGTGAATGGAAGCTACTGAGTGCAGGCAGCCTTCCCTGGAATGCAGCATGAGGGCCAATTCTCACACAGTACCAGTGGCTATTTTGAATATTTTCAGTGATGACTCGGCCCCCCTACTGTACAGTATATTATGAAATGGATAGAAAGAATGCTGGCTCCTGATTGGCCAAGAGCAGCTTTTAGCTGAGCCGTTATCCCAGCACAATGGCCCAGCTGAAAGTAATATGTTTAAAAAAGGCATCAAATTTACTAAAACTGACCCAATTCATAATCGCAATAAGGTACTCCAGGGGGTGTGTTATGGTGGGCTAACAGCCCTTCTTGGGTGGTGGAAGCACTCGGCTGTGCCTCGTGCTTCAACCCACCCGAGGTGGGCCATTATCCCACCATAACACACCCCCTGTCATGCCTTATTGCTTAATTATCTGGTTGCTCTAATGAATCGTTCTGTTTATACCCTATAAAGTCAATTTGTAAATAGTTTTCTGACCTACCCTACTGCTTTCTCCTACAGGCATACAAACGAGAACAGACTAAGGGAAGGGAGCTAGTTGATTTGTTTACAGGAACAAGATACTGTTGAGGAGACAAAAGGACCAACAATAGTTTTGCCTTGATATTATTTGATGTGCTCCTCGGGGATGCCCCTTAACGCTCCGGTTTCACCTGCTGACTCCCGAGCTATATTGGGTCCCTTTCTTTTGCTATGGAGTCTTGTGGAACTAATTCTGAGGAAGCCCTGCCTGTTCATCACTATGGTGAAATTTCAGGTCCTGTACCAGCTTTAACACTTTGATTACTGCCTTGCACTTTGCCTGGATTTTGCATGTATTGGAGAAGCTTTGCAATAAAATGAAGTAACTAGTGTTTGTGAGGATGCATAAGCCAGCATTCTTTTTAATGTGCAGCATTGTACACATTTTGATCTGTTGGGTGGGTACATTGTTTTACTGCCTGCACAAATGCTGAACAAACCCTCCAAATGTCGCACTCTGTAGCTGCCACTTGCAGTTGTACTGTAAGGGTTGGGGCTCTTTCAAGTGCCTTCATTCCCCTGCCCACTGCAGACATGAATTGATCTCGGAAATGTAAAGGCAAGCCCTTCCCTGTCCATAAGTAATACAACAGCTCCCACAGCTACCTATGTGTGGGTGTCAACAATTCCCAGTCCATTCTGAACTGCCCATATAATGTTCTTCCTTATATTTCTCCAGACCTGGGGGTTTTCTCTAGGGGTTTTCATGGATCGAGATACAATACCAGAGGAGGTGCTTTACTGGGTGCTGAGACTGGGTCGCTGTCCATTTTTGCATATTGCTACAGTGAGAGTGTTGAGGTGTAGAAGCGAGGGCTTTTTAACAGGAAGAAATCAAGTGCTGTACCAAGAAAGGGTATACAGCTATTGTAAACTACCTCAGTGCAGTGCACCAGGGAGCTGTACACCCTTTTTGGATACTTGGGCATATTAGCCCTTTGGTGATGGGGAGGGGGTCTGAAGATTCCCAAGCAGCTACTGTGTGCCCCAGAGCATCTGTGTGGGGGGTATGAGGATCCCTGAGTTTGCTGTGTGCCACTGAGTTATCAGGGACATTACATGCTAGCATGGGCATGGTTGAAATCTGCCATAGAGTTTGCACAGGTGCAGCATCTCTGCTGAAAGCCCCTTGGACTTCTCAGGAAATGTCTGACACACTGCGTCCTCTAGCACATCCAAGGAGCTGTGGTGCCTGCTGTGTGCCCCAGAGTAAGTTGGGCGAGGTGATGTTGCCACAGCACACTAACTTGGGAATGTTTGGTGAGTGGGTGAGATTTGTCAGTGCTGCATCCCTGAGCATGTCTGAAGGGGCAGTGTTGGTTGCTGTGTTCCTCAGAGCAAGTCTGAGGACAAATCGTTTTCTAGATCTTCGGGAATATCTCTTGTAGGATATCTCTCAAAAGAAACATGGCAGGCTGACATGGCAAGGTAGAGTTGCCGCTGGGATTGGGGGGGTGGGATTCCCAGCCCTCACCAACAGAAAAAAACTTGAACCTGCCACAGCAAAGTGCAAATAAAATCACTACACCTAGGTTGACCTCAGAAGCACAGCAGGCAGGTGTGGAGGCAGGGCCAAACTGGGCATCTAAACAAAAAGAACACTCGTGAGAACTCACCGTGACCGTAGATATTCAAGAGTCTCTTGCAGCCAGTCACACCCCAGGAACCACAACCATCAGACACCAGGACCACACAGAAACCTCCCTGCCAGCAGTCCATCCGGGGCCATGCACAGCACTGTCATGAGGTTGACATCCTCTCTATGTAGCTGTGGGTTGCCCCAGATAGACCGCTAGCAAAAATGTCTCTGTGTGGTCCCAGTGCCTGACAGTTGCAGCCCCAAGTTGTAACCCGCTGCAAGAGACTCTCCCAAAGATCTATTGCTAACGGTAAATTCTTACATAAGTGTTCCCATTTTCTGGGGGGGACAGGGAAAGCCCCCTGAATCCCCACAGTAACCTTGTGCTCCACACCTGCCCGCCACGCCTCAGAGACCAACCTACAGTAGGTGCAGTGGTTTTTCCATCCCACTGTATGCAGGCACAAGCCATCCCCACCGGGGAAATGTGGAAATACCCCCATTTCCCACTGCAACAATGCCTTGCCATACCTGCCCACAGTGTCTCGTTTTGAGAGGACCAGGTAATCTGAGCACGAACCCATTTTTCAGACTGCAGAAAATCATGTAAAAGCATAGCATGTTGAAAGTTCTGCATTTTTACATGATTTTCTACATTGCACCTGGAGAATGGTAGCTATATGCTGCCTCCCCCACCGCCATCACACCAGGGGGATGGGAGTCGTAGGTTGCTGCTGCCATCATACCTGGATGATGGGAGTTGTAGAATGCTGCTGCTGTCATACCTGGATGATGGGAGTTGTAGAATGCTGCTGCTGTCATACCTGGATGCTGGGAGTTGTAGAATGCTGCTGCTGCTGTTATACCTGGATACTGGGAGTTGTAGAATGCTGCTGCTGTCATACCTGGATGATGGGAGTCGTAGATTGCTGCTGCTGTTATACCTGGATGCTGGGAGTTGTAGAATGCTGCTGCTGTCATACCTGGATGATGGGAGTCGTAGATTTCTGCTGCTGTCGTGCCTGGATGCTGGGAGTTGTAGAATGCTGCTGCTGTTGTGCCTGGATGCTGGAAGTTGTAGAATGCTGCTGCTGTCATACCTGGATGAAGGGAGTCGTAGATTGCTGCTGTTGTCGTACCTGGATGCTGGGAGCTGTAGAATGCTGCTGCTGTCATACCTGGATGATGGGAGTCGTAGATTGTTGTTGCTGCTGCTGCCTTCACACCCGGAGGATGGGAGTTGTAGACTGCTGCTGCTGCCTTCACACCTGGAGGATGGGAGTCGTAGAATGCTACTGCCTTCACACCTGGAGGATGGGAGTCGTAAATTGCTGCTGCCATTGTACCTGGAGGATGGGAGTTGTAGACGGTTGCTGACATGTCATCTAGTGAATGGTGATCGCTGGCTACTACTGCCATCCCAAGAGGATGGGAGTCGTAGGCTGCTGCTGCCATTGTACCTGGAGGATGGGAATTGTAGAATGCTGCTGCTGTCATACCTGTATGAAGGGAGTTGTAGATTGCTGCTGCTGCCTTCACACCCAGAGGATGGGAGTCGTAGATTGCTGCTGCTGCCTTCACACCCGGAGGATGAGAGTCATAGATTGCTGCTGCTGCCTTCACACCCAGATGATGGGAGTCATAGATTACTGCTGCTGCCTTCACACCAGGAGGATGGGAGTCATAGGTTACTGCTGCCATCTCACCTACAGAATGATGGTCATAGGCTGCTGCTGCTGTTGTACCTGGATGATGGGAGTTATAGAGTGCTGCTGCTATCGTACCTGGATGCTGGGAGTTGTAGAATGCTGCTACTGTCATACCTGGATGATGGGAGTCGTAGATTGTTGCTGCTGCCTTCACAACCAGAGGATGGGAATTGCAGAAAGCTGCTGCTGTCGCACATGGAGGATGGATGCTTTATGCAGTGGCTGCTGCCATCATAGCCAGAGGATAAAAGTCATGGACTGCCCTATCTTGGGGATCTGAGACTCCCATTTTGTTGATTTTTTATCTTATGAAGCAGATAGTGGAACACTACTAATAATTTTTTTTTTTGGGTTGTGATTTCAGTATTCATACTTTCTTCCTGCATGATGTCTGCTGCACCACTGAATAAGAAAGCCAAGCTCTGCTACACCTCGGCTAAGGAGCAAGCCCTTCAGTTTAAATCTGAAGGCCTCTATAAGGATGGAGGAAACCTTTTCTATCCATACTGCAACCATGTCCTGGACCATACCGGAAAACATAGTCAAAGATCATCTGCTCAGCAAGAAACATGTTAGGAATAAGGAACGAGCTGCTAGCGAAGGAAGACCAGCAAGGCAGGTGACCCTGACCAGCAGTTTCAGAGCTGCAACAGAATCATCCATAGTAAGAAATGAGATGGTCATGGACACAGTTAAGGCACGGTGGCTGCAAATATCCCATTGGAGAAGCTGGATCATCCACAGCTGAGGGAATGGATGTGCAAGTATGTGAAGGGGAGTGGAGCAGTGCCAAAAGCCGACACCCTGAGACAGCTCTATCTACCCAAGGTAAGAGAGCAAATTAATGAAGACCTTAAAGCAGCTGTGACTGGGAAATCATTGTCTGTGATAGGTGATGAGAGCACAGATGCACAGTCACGGTGCATTCTTAATATTGTCTTTGTGTTGGAAGGGGGGCAAGACATATCTTGGAAACAGCAAAGAACTAGACTCTGTCAACCATTCCACAGTGGCTCAAGCTGTTTTGAAGACTCTCCAGAGTTGTGACATTGACTTTATGAATGTAGTTTCATTTGTCAACGACAGTGCTCGTTACATGATTAAATGTTTTAATGATGCACTTTCTTGGGGTTCTTGGGGATCATGTTGTGCATGTGTGTTTCTGGGCACATGTCTTGTCCCTTGTTGGGGATACATGGCTGCACCATCTCAAAAAAGTTAATGAACTGGTTTTGTTGGTAAAATATGCTTTTCGTCAAGCACCAAAACACAAACGAGAATTTATCACATTTTTGGAGGATCTGGATCTCCGGGGGGGAAATTATTGCTTTGCCACCAGCTCCTGTTTTAACTAGATGGAACACATGGTTTGCAGCTGTGGCATACCATTCAACACACCTGCAATACCTGAGGGACTTTTTTAGGGTGGATTCAAGTGATGGCACCTCCATAAACAATCTACGGGCATTGCTGGACGAATGGTACGATGAGCTACAAGCACAATTGGCATTCATTACAGAGAATTAGGTGACATTATTGCTGCAATAGAACTTTTGCAGTCAAGGAGAACCTCTTGCGACATCCACGTATGACATGCTAATGTCAATTAAGACCCGCTTGAGGCTGGCACAACTAAAAATGATGGCTTTGGTGAGAAGGCAGAGCTGTTCCTCTCTAAACTGAGGAATAAAGTAAGGGATGAGAACATCAAACTGTTTAAAAATGCTTTCAAGGTCAGTTTGGAGAAACTGACAAAACACCTGCAGTCAAACCCATCTGTACAGTTTCTTATGGCCTGTCGAATTCTAAACCCACTCAACCTACCCTAACTCAATAAGGACTTCCAACTGTACTTGCCCTAGATCCCAATGTTCACATTTCACAATAAGAATGCATTGTTAAGGGACTGGGAGATCTACATATGGCAGGATTTGCGGGAGCTACCAGAGATCGAATCATTTGATCTTCACCAGTACTGGATCTCTATGTCCTCACAGGTACCAACTCTGGCAAAGGCAGCCCTTCAGGCCATCTGGGTCCTTGTTTCTATGATAGATGTGAAGTGGTCATTTTCTGTACATGGACAAAACCTGACTGATCAATGGAGAAGCCAGACTGTGGACAATTTAAAATTATTTTCAATGCTGCTATTCAATATGTAGACCCAGAATCTCCCACCCTCATTTGTGTAATTGCAGTTCTGATGCACTATTGCAGACAAATGGTGCTCCCTGTGCAATAAACCTGTAGACATGCAGTTGTAGTGCAATACTGTAGAAAACAAAGTGGTGCTCCACTGTGCAATGATGAAGACATGTTCTGGTGCAGTATTGTAGGGAAAAAATGGTGCTCCACTGTGCAATAAAGTGTAGACGTGCAATATGTAATATCTCTGCATTATATGTAGATATGGGTTAGATTCTACTGTCCTTCACACAGTATGCTTTAGTTCATGTAGTCTGTGTAGCGTAGTTGTCTGGGTAGCGTATCTGCTTGGGAAGCGTATTTGTCTGGGTAACATATTTGACTGGGTAGCGTAATTGTCTGAATAGCGTATTTGTCTGTGTAGCATGTTTGTCGACCCATGTTCAGTAGTCAATACTTGAATTGTGTTTTTTGTACATGTTTATCTTTGTAAATCTTTTTAAAATAAAACACATGAATTGCATCTTAGCTTTGAGAAGTTTTTATTATACATGTCACAGAACACATTGTCAACATTAAAACAAAGACTAGATTTTAGTGTCTATTTAGTATCGAACAGACTTCAGAATTGGTTCCTCCCGGTGAGAAAAATGTTACTGTTACATGAGACCATTTATTTTCACTGGATGCATTGATCTGAGAAGGGAATATTTTAATAATTATGCCAGTTTGGCCAATGGAGTTCCACAGTCATTAGCCTTGAAAGCTGGTAGATGCAAAACTTGGGTAGCTAATATAACATGCAATATGAGATTAAATGTTTTTGTTTTCTGCTGATGTGACTTAAATCTGCATAAAAACATGATAAAACACTGATAGACACATGTATTACTTAAAATGAGTGAATAATATTAAGTTTTGGATTACCAGAAAAATCCCGGAAATTGAATTCCCAAACACCAGTAAAATCCCGGAATCCGGGATGGTCAAAACGGAGTTTGCTTTTTCCAAGCACCGAAAAATAGTGGCCTTGGTTATCAACCTCTCCTTTAGAATGGTCTCCATCAACTTCCCCACTATGGAAGTTAAGCTTACCAGTCTGTAGTTGCCCGGTTGGTCCTTGTGTCCACTCTTGTGAAGGGGCACCACATGAGCCATCCTCCAGTCCCTCGGTACCTTCCCTGTCTCCAAGGAGGTGTTGAAGAGGTCAGTCAGAGGGCTTGATAACACCTCCACCAGTTCCTTCAGGACCCTTTCATGTACACCATCTGGTCCTGGTGCCTTGTCCACCTGCAAGGCTTTAAGGCCCTTCAGAACTTTATCCTACTGGATGACCCCATCTGTTATCTCTGCCCCCCTTCACCCTTGCCTCTGCAGTATTGGGCCATCCCCTTCTTTTGTGAATACCGAGCAGAAGTACTTATTGAGTGCCTCTGCCTGATCTTTCCCTTGTTCTGCCCATTTCCCATCCCTCTTGATTCTAACAAAGTCATCTCTACAACTCCTCTTCTCCCTTATGTATTTAAAGAACCCCTTTTCCTCCTCTCTGATCCCCTGAGCCAACTTCAGCTCCTTTGCTGCCCTGACTGACCTGGTTACCTCCCTAGATGCCTTTGTGAACACCTCTCTGTCCTACCCACGTCCTGATTATTTGAATTTAATGAAGGCCAATCTTTTTTCCCTCACCTTCCACTCCACTTCCTTGCTGAGCCAGCTAGGTTTTTTGGACCTGGACTGCTTACTCTGAGATTTGGCACATGTGTTCGTGGCCTCATTCAGCCCCTTCCTAATGACTGCCCACTTCTGTTCAGCATCCATCACTGGGTTAATTTTAGCTAAATACCCCTCTAGGATACTGCCCGTTCTGGCAAAATCTGCCTTCCTGAAGTCCAACACTCTTGTCTTGGTCTTAGCCGACTCCCTCCCTGTGTTGAGGAGGAACCACACTGAGCGGTGGCCGCTTCCTGCCAGAGGGTCCTGTACTACCACATCCTGGACTTGATCACCATATCCAGTATGTTCCCCTCTCTAGTAGGTTCCATCACCCCTTGCACTAGGTAGCTGTCTTGGATAGCCTCCAGCAGCACCTATTCCCTGGTGTGTGCTGTAGTTACTGTCTGCCAGTCAACCCTAGGTAGGTTGAAGTATCCCACTATAACTATATTTCCCTTGCCGCTAACCTTCCTGATTTGCTCCCCCAGCTCCCTATCCACCTCCTTGCTCTGTGAGGGTGGCATGTACACCACCCCCATCCTGAGCTTCTTACCTATAGGGCTTTGGAGCAATATCCATATGGCTTCTTGCCTCCCCTCATCCCCCTCCTCCCTGGTGCACAGTATCCCCTTCCTGACATAAATAGCCACCCCTCCAGCCCTTTCCTCCCAGTTCCCAATGGGAACACTAAAATACCTGGGATCTTAAGATCCCAGTCATGGTATTGGGTGGCCCAGATCTCTGAGATGGCAGCAATATCTACCTCTCCCTCTACCATCATTGCCTGTAACTCTGCCACTTTGTTTGCTAAGCTCCTTGCATTCAAGAAATATTGCAGTCCACCTTGTGCCCCACCCCTCCACTTCCCGTCTCTCCCCCTTCCACTTTTGTCTTGGTAACTTCCCCTCATTCTTCTCCTCCCTCTCTGGGAGGGGAAGCCTTCAGTCTCCCGGAAGGTGCCTCCTCCCTGCTATCCGACTCAGCCCCCAGTTTAAATTTATGTTGTTTTAATGTACTTCTCTAATGCTGAGATGCAACCTATTCTTGGCATAAAGCCCCTTACTGTTCACTGTCTCGCCCCACTCCCCTACTTCCCCATATCCCATTTCTGCACATCAATCCTTCAGCCACCCATTAAACTCCTTAATTTTTAGCTTCCTAACTGTGCTTGCCCTAGGTACTGGGAGTACCTCGGAGAATGTCACTGAGCTTCCCACCAGACTGCAGAGACCGCCCACTTCTCTGAACCTCTCCTGTACTTCTTCCACTGTACTGCCCTCTAGGTCATTTGTTTCTAAGGTGCACAATGATATGAGGCTTCTCTCCCACCTTCTTCACACATTTCTGAATGCACTGCCCTACTCTCCCCGCTGTCACACCTGGCATACACTCCACCCAGGTTCGGCTCTTCCTTGCTCCCTTACTTCCCCACCTTACCCCCCGAGCACAGAATCCCCTAATACAAGTACTCGCTCCCACATCCCTTGCACTTCTCCCATGGTTTGCCCTCCTACAAGCCCCTTTTCCTCAGTGTCCTCTCCTTCCATACACTGCCCTTTCCCCCTCCCTTCTTCTTCAATTGCACCTCCACCTGCTCTTCTCCTCCTCTGTCCCTTATGTGCTCACTCCCTTCCACAACCCCTCCCCCTCCACTAAATGTACCTCCTCCCACTGCCCCCTGCATTGTGAATCCCTCTCCCTCCCTCCCTCCCAACATGTTTTGGTCTTCCTCCCCCTTTATGTAGTGTGTTCATGCCAACTCGACCTGCTTCCCTGCCACTTCCCACTTCTACCCCCCAGTCTTCCCTCTCACCTTGTACCCTGTATTTCCCCCTTCCCTCCTGGTCTCCTGACTCTTGTTCTGTGGTGCCTTCCCCAACCTCCTGCTCCATTTCATCAGCCAGTACCGAGTACCTGTTTGTTGTTTCCAACCTCCTGCCCCAGCCCTCCACCGTAATCCCACCCTGCCTCTGCTTACCCTGAACCTCTTTTCTACTTCCTTTCTGTCTGCCCATGTTCCCTACCACCTGCCAACTCCCCCTTTCGATGCTCCCAGGACCCTGTGGACTTGGTCCTCCTGGTCAAGTGCCCCATTCTGGCCCTTGGCAGCCTGGTCTATCCTGCAATGGAGCCCTCCCTGCCCCTCTGCCCCATCTCCTTCTCACCCTCTCATTCCTGTCCCCTCCCACCAGTTCCCATCTCAAGCTCTTTATCTCCAGCGTAAGCTGTCTGAACAGCCTGCACACTGGACACCCCCCCACCTTCCCCCAGGTTCTCAGAAACAGTGCTGCCCCACACTCATTGCAGCTCACAACCCACCCGACCTCCCAGTGCCCCCAACTCCAATCATCCCTACCCCTCCACTCTTCCCTCCCATTCATCCAGCTGCCTCCTTGACCTCCTCTCCACATCTTCTGTGTATTCCCTAGGCTCTAAATATTTCACAGATCTTTACAACTGCATCCATATTACTTAAGAATTGTAAATCTGCATTTCTGTCAAAACATTGTCCCCAGAATAGCCCTTACCTCAAAAAACAAAATGCACAACCATTACATATGCATCAGTATTCCTTTAAGACTTTAAACCAGATTTCACCCCCTTTTAATTTACTCTGCCTCCAACCCCTTCCTAATAGGTGGAACCACTACTGGGAGTGGCCCACTTGCCTATTTAATAGTGGCGGTGGTGGTGGTGAGGGGTGAGAGAAAACAGGCCACAAGTCCTCCTCCCAGTACAAGCTAACCAGACCAACCTACAAACTAACCAAACTACAAGAATAAATACTTCCCTTTAGTCCCCAGGAACACACACTGTAGCGCTAGCTTCTTCCAAATTTTTTAGTTATGTCAGGGTCTCAAGAATGGGTTGATTCAGAAGTTGGGGGAGTCAAATTTATTTACTGCCTCCTCCCAAATAATGCAATCATGACTATGAAGAAAAATCTGAAGATTCCAAGTGGATCAAGCCCCAAAAACCCAGTCGTAGAAGGCAGGGTCTGAAAAAAAGGGGCTTGATTTAATGGGAATGGGTCTATTCTGTCCACTTTTGATTTTCCTTTTTGGGCTTCCCAGTTCATTTATGCTACATATTTGGAGCAAGTTTGGAAACAGCAACCATTAACATCAACAATATTTGCTCCACCTACCACTGGCTCATTATGTTTTTTAGTTTATGAAATCAGACTGACATTTTTCTCTTACAAGAAACTAGATTTAACTTCCATAAATGAGATTTCATAGGCACAGAGGATGAATGCGGGAGCCTCTTTTGGGGTTCTATTGCCTGCAACCATAATGGGAGTTGATATTTTGTGCAAGGGGCTGGTATATACAGTAGAAAGATTTCTGGATATCACACAAGGGCAAGTACAGTACAGTAGTTATCTTAGATCTTACAAATCTGAGAGTTCGATTTACAGTCTTGAATCTGTATGCCCCACAAACCAAGGCAGACAAAAGACATTCTTTTTAATTTTTTTTTGTTTTTAGTAATGGATTTTATCCTCCGGGGTCAGATTGGGCAGCTATTCAACTTCATCTCCAGGCACCATCGACCATCCCATTACCTCCCTTCTATGTCCCAGACTAGGTTCCCCCATGTACTGTCCCTCATAGCAGGCCCAGGGAGGATGGTGCCATCCTCCCTTCTTGGAGACTCTCATCCAAAATTGTCCCTGGACCTTGAAGCAGCAAGGCAGGTCACAGTATCTCGCATGAGGTTTCACAGTGTTCAGGACCACCATTTTCCTCCCATGTTCTCCACTGCAGGAGCTGTGTAGAGATGGAATCTGTAGGAATTGTAGTTTTGGGCTTTTGGCACCTTTTTGCACCTGAAGGGGGAGATCCTGTTGCAACTGAGAGATGAATCAGCCAACCGAACCTTTTGGATCTTGGGGAAATTCCCAGGCTTGTTGGCAGTTGAGTCAGATCTAAATTGGGAGCTGAAGAAGCAACAGCTCGAGACAGTCTCTGTGGAAAGGCCTGTGTTTTGGCCTGCATGCTGCCCCTGAGAGGGAGAAGAGAATCAGTTTGGACTGAATCCGAGTTTGTGAGAATGAAGTAATCACTGAGTTGTGACCAGGATCAACCTGAGGAAGACCGAAGATTTGCTGAATACATCGGCCTGTCAGGATTTCCAGCTACCTCTGGGCTCCCGGTGTGTGCAGAGACTTTGCGATTGTGACCAGAGAGCGGTTTGCGTGGTATAGTAGAATCCCTTACATGTAAATGTGCTGTGAGTTGTTAATGGATCGTGATTTGGTTCCCCACTGTGTGAACTGTGTTTTGCTTGCTGGAAGCTGTATCCAGCCCAAAATGGATTGTATCCGAAGTTGTCTCCATTTGGCCTGGGCCTTGCCACACTGGCCCAGCCAGACTACCCGCTGCACAGAGAAAGCCATTGATGAGAGACCTGCCTGGGGATCAGCCCCCTGCTCCACGCTTGAACACGAACTACGCCTCGGCGAATCATGTGGGCCCTGCTTCTCCTGGCACTCCAGATCAACCACCTGTAGTCTCAATTTTCGTCCAGCCTGTGTCCAGTCTTGGTTATCATGAGTAATCATCAGGGTAGCTCCCTGCAAAAATGGCCTAATCTAAAAGTGTGTCATCTGATTGTCTTGTTTTCTTTTCATGAACTGAGCCCTCCGGCTCCGGATTACAATTAGTGTGTTGTGCATGTTGATTTCTTCCATCGCAGGGCCCCAACCAGCTGCAACGTTCCTGGCTAGCCCACCATTCTCCATCTGGGTACCCAGAGTGTGTGACTGTTTATGGACCCTGAAGTGCATGCATAACTGTTTGACTGATACAGCCTTTAAGCAAATTAACCTGATTACGCCCCTCCCTTGTTTAAGTCCCTTAAATAAATCAGATCTAACTCTTTTTTTACATTTACCCTGACTGTGGTTCCAGTTTGTGCAAGACTATTGTACTGCTGTTATTTGCTGTGTATAACCTTGTTTTACAGGGGGTCCCCAGGGCCTGGCCAGAAGAAAGCCCTGGTGGTAAGTGCAAACAGTGTGGGTACTTGTGTGGTGTATCAGGGGTATTGTGAAAATGATTGTGTATTGTTCTGGCCACTAGTAAGGAAAGAGGGGGGTTACAGTGCCCCAGAGGGCTGTGCCCAGGTTAGCCTGACCACTACTAACCCTGACCTCTGGGTGGAGGCACCCATTTCAGAACTCAGGCCCCTTAACCTGCTACTAGCCAAGCAGACAGGGGTAGTAGCCCTTGGGATAGCGCCACCTAGGGGGTTGCACAAGGTTATCTTGGGAGAGGACAGTGAGCAGTACAGCATAGTAACAAGGGGCTTCAACCTAATAAACTGTACTGCAATACCAATCTTCTCAACAGTATACACATGACTGCAAGGCTACAAGATTCCCATCATAAAACTGGAGGCTTTACCTATTTTAAGGAGACTTTAAAAACAAATATATTATTTCTGTAACAAGATCTTATTATATGGTCTTATTTGTGATGTGTAGCCCTTTCAGATCATGCATTATTAGGGGTCCAATGACCAGGGTGCTGTGAAAATAGGAAAGGGTCACTGGCGTTTGGATACTGTTATTGCAAGATACTACTGTACGGAAAAATCACAGCTGGCAGAGTTACATGCAGCTAAAAGATCAGTATAGTGTATATATGACAACATAGAAACAGAAACATATAATCTGACGGCAGATAAGGACCGCTTGGCCCACC
The DNA here is from genome assembly GCA_016271365.2 of Neoceratodus forsteri. Lineage (NCBI taxonomy): Eukaryota > Metazoa > Chordata > Ceratodontiformes > Ceratodontidae > Neoceratodus > Neoceratodus forsteri. The sequence goes on from CM057456.1 coordinate 12,739,575, forward strand.
CAGTCTGCCCATTCCCCTACCTAATGGATAAGCTGCAGATCCTAGTTAACCAGCAGCCTACTTCTTCCTACCCCACCCCCTAGAATTGCCTTATGACTGTCCCATGCATGCTTGAATTCCACCACTGTTTTAACTCCACAACTCCTCCGAAGGCCGTTCCATGCATCCACAACCCTCTCTGTGAAAAATACTTCCTTAAATTACCTCTGAGCCCCCCCATCTTCAAATTGTGCCCCTTGTTCTTGCACACCTCTTTTTGAAAGATGCTACCCTCTTGGACTTTGTTGATTCCCTTGAGGTACTTGAAAGTTTTATCTTGTCCCCCCTTTCCTCAAGGCTATACATATTAAGCCCTTAAGTCTCTCTTCATATGTCTTCTGGTGCAGACCTGCACCATTTTAGTTGCCTCCTCTGGACAGCTTCCATCCTGTCTATGTCTTTGTGGAGATTGGGTCTCCAGAACTGCATGCAATACTCCAGATGGGGTCTGACCAGTTGTCTGTACAGAGGGATAATAACTTCCTGTTTTCTACTGGTGATGCCTCTCCCTATGCATTCCAGTATCCCCAGCCCTCCTTGCTGCCCTCACACATTGCTTGCCCACCTTTAGGTCATCTGATATGACTACCCCCAGGTCCCTTTCCATTTTTGTTGTTGGTATCTCACCCCCCACTGTGTACTCTTCCCCTGGGTTTTTGTTTCCCAGGTGCATTACCTTGCACTTCTTAGCATTGAATCTAAGCTGCCGTACATTTGACCATTCCTCTAACCTTGCCAAGTCCCTTCTCATCCTTTCCACCCCACCTTGTGCATCAACTCTGTTGCAGATCTTTGTGTCATCTGCAAAGAGACATACTTTTCCTTCCAGTCCCTCTGCAATGTCACTTATAAAGATTGAAGAGGACCAGTCCTAATACTGAACCCTGCGGTACCCCACTAGTAACCCCCCTTTCTTCAGAGAACAAACATCAGTGGTGGGAGAACATGAAAACAGAGTTGAGGAATGTTTTCATAATGATGCATGCTCTGGAACCCAAACTGCTTGCCACAAATATTTAGATCTCAGTGCACAATTATAGGAATACAGTATGTGTTCTTCCTGCAGAATGGTGGTGCTGATTATTCTAGATTTCAGATTGCAGGTAAAGCAAGGAATACAAAAGTTGGCATACTATGGCAATTCTTCTGGCAGCTGAGCAAAAAGACGGCACACAGGGGAAGGCTCCTTTGAGGAACACCAATGAAAAATGCAAGAAAGGGGTTATTCGGAGGGTGATTAGAGGTTTGATGAAAGAACAAGGAGAAACAGTAATAGACACGCAGAAGATTATGGATGTAGCGACTAGATTTTTTTCTCTTACATTTGGAGGTGTGGCCTCATGACTGATGGTTTGAATAGGTTTCTCCAAGATAGAGATACTCTGCGTAATTGTACCTGGGGTGTGCCTGCAAGTGGCCCAGTTTACCTACCAGGTAACCCACAATAAATGGATATTCTGGCTCTGCCACTGGATATAATACAAGCTTTAGTAAATCCTGATCAGTCCCAGAAAGTGATGGCCACTTTCAACTCATTACAAAATAACAGAGCTCCCTCTTGGGAAGGACAAATTCATGGCCAAACAGTATAAATGTTTTTATTGTCTACTGAGGATAGATACAATGGCTATACATAACTTGTGCCCCGTCTACTCTAAAGTTATCAAATATTATGTATGAAGCTTTATTAATCCTTCTATTCAGGAAAGTGATGATTAATGTGATTTGGAAAACTACCATCCAATTTAACTTTTGAATTGTGATCACAAGATTCCTTCAAAGATATTGGTGGCATGTCTGGCGGACACTGATAAGTATCTTGTAGTCCCAATGCAGACCTGTTCAATTAAAACAGTTGAATTCAGGTGGATCACTTACTTTGTATTAGAAAAACAGTGGAAAAAGGATAACTAGGTCTAATACAAGAATATTTACTATTACTTCATCAAGAAAAATGTTTGACTGTGTACAATACCAGTATTTAGTTATGGTATTATAGCATCCTACCTCAGTGTATAGATTGGCTGTGGCTGTTATATAAAACTGGAACTACCATGCCAATAATGAATGGATGGTCAGGGACTAGGATATCAGTTAGTTAGGGGTTTGGCAGGGAAGCCCATCAAGTCCATTATTATATATGTTTTCCTAGACCCACTGTTGAGAAGGACTGCACAGAGATACTGTTGGGATACAAGGTGAGATGGAGGAGTCGATGATAAAAGTGACAGTGATGTGGGTATCTGCATGTTCTTGGGAGACAAAAAATCCCAAATTAGCTACGACAGTGGCACTTTTCAAAACTTTCCAGATTACGAGTAAATTAAAATAAAAGAGTGGAACTCAGTTTAAGTTCCAGGTTCCAGCCTGATACAAGGGGAAATGAGGGGGAATTCTGGGCATTTAAAACAATGTTAAAATATCAGGGGAGCAACTTAGTATGGGGTACACGGCATTACTGAATAGTGAGAGTAAACTGGAAGATAGTACCCAGAAAGTGCTGAGGTGGAAATCGTGGCAGATGTGCAAATTTTAGCGGGTTCACATTATCATAATATTTTGCTGCCTATCTTTTTAAATATCAGCTATGTATCCCCCACCCCACCCGGCAGCAATAGAAACAAGATTGTTCAGTCTATTTTTTCAGCTCTTATGGGCGAGCAGATTAAATCCCTTTAAACATCTACTTAAAAAAGAAACATGGCAGACTTGCGATGGTAACCACATAGCTTCTGTCTGCAGTATATTTCTGGCTGTCAGTATTAGACTGTCTCTTCATCAAGGTTCCAGTTTTTGGATACAACAAATGAAAAGCTGTGGAGCCTGTTGATATGTATTGGGTAGGGATGGTTTATTTAAGTATGAACAGAAACATTTTGGGATTTATTTTTTGACCATGTTTTACCGGGTAAACAAGCAGAGCCCAGAAGGCTCTTTTCCAGCTGTGAGCGGTAGGGGTGGGGAGTGAGGGGGATGGTCATACGGATGAATACAATCACATACATACTTCTTAAATACAGATAGAATGCAAATCAAAAGTGATACATCATGCACCGTGCGAAATAGTGATGTTACAATGAGAACTTACTGTTTGAATACAGTGTAAAGTGTGTGCAGCAAAGTACAGAGCAAGCAGCCTTGTGATACAGTAGCATAGAGAGCAGCACAGAAATAGGCAGTGAAATTACATAAAGTCCCTTGGTTGACTGATGGGACACATACGATCTGCATAGTGCATGCAGGCCTGAAATACAGTAGCAGGTATATGTCAGTTTCAAACAGAGGAAACATATCTGGGGCAGCTGGGGCAAAACATCAAAGAGGCAAGCAGAGGAAATCTGTGTGGGGCAGCTGGGGCAAAACATCAAAGAGGCAAGCAGAGGAAATCTGTGTGGGGCAGCTGGGGCAAAACATCAAAGAGGAGTGATGAGCCATGATTAATCTCTTGCACAAGAAATAGATAGGCGATGTGGTGATACTGGCAAGAAGGCTTTTCTGTAAGGAGAGGAGCCTGTAGGTAATGGGGGACTGTCCTAGATTGCATCTGCAGCATCGGATTTAGAATCAGCAGCCATCCTTGGACACGAATAAGTAGGTAAGGGTTGTTGCTGGGGTTAAACGTTCTGAGAGGAAGCTCAGGTGTTGGCTAGACCAATATCTAGCACCCACTAGTGCTATGTGCAGCAACTGCCTTCTTAAGGGAGGAACCCACCAAGGTTCATTGTACGTGGTGCAGCAGTGTGTTGGGGGGCGCAAGCCAGAATGAATCTACACAGGGCACTTAAGAAACATAGAAACACAGATTATGAGGGTTTACCATTAGGGTTGCCTTCTGTCTATCCCATGCATTCTTGAACTCTCCAAACGTTTTAGTCTGTACTACCTCCGCTGGGAGGCTGTTCCATGCAGTCACCGCCCTTTCTTTGAAAAAAATACTTCCTTACATTTCCCCTGAGCCCCCCCCCCCACCTCATATTGTGACCTCTTGTTCTTGGACTTCTCTTTTTTTGAAAGATGCTGCCCTCCTAGACCTTGTTGATTCCCCTGAGGTACTTGAATGTCTCTATCATACCCCCTTCCCTCCTTTTCTCCAGGCTATGCATATTGAGATCTTTTAGTCTTTCCCCATATGTTTTCTGGTGCAATCCTTTCACCATTTTTGTTGCCCTTCTGTGGATCGCCTCTATTCTGTCAATGTCCTTCTGGAGATGCGGTCTCCAGAACTGAACGTAGTATTCCAGATGTGGCCTAACCAAATATCTGTACAGTGGCATCACCACCCCGTTTTCTACTGGTGATGCCCCTGCCTATGCACCCCAGCATCCCTCTGGCCCTCCCCACCACCTTTTCACATTGCTTGGCCACCTTCAGGTCATCTGTTATGTTTACCCCCAGCTCCCTTTCCAGTTTTGTTGTTGTTAGTATCTCCCCCTCCCCCCATTTTGTATTCCTCTCCAGGATTTCTGTGGCCCAAGTGTATGACTTTGCACTTTTTTGCATTGAACTTAAGCTGCTACTCTCTTGACCATTCCTCTAATTTACCTTGGTCTCTTCTCATTTTTTCCACCCCATCAGGAGTGTCTACCCTACTGCAGATCTTGCTGTCATCTGCAAAGAGGCACACCTTCCCTTCCAGCCCCTCCGCAATAAAACTAATGAAGACACTGAAGAGGACCGCCCCCAAACCTGAACCCTGTGGTGCCCCACTGGTCACCTCCCTCTCCTGGGATTGAACTCTGTTCACCGCACCCTCTGTGTTCTGTTGCTCAGCCAATTTCTAACTCATTTTACCACCTTGGGAACTTCTCCCAGACTGTGCAATTTGTTTACTAACCTCCTGTGTGGGACGGTGTCAAATGCCTTGCTAAAATATAGGTAGGCCATGTCCACCACCCCTCCCTGATCCACCACCTCAGTTACTCAGTACTGCATGGGAGGGGTTAAGCTGAGCACTATGGCTGAAGAAAGGGACCTAGGAGTCATCACTAGTGACTCATTTAAACACAGAAACAGCCAAGGATGGCAGAAAAAGATCGAGTGTCCATCCAGTCTGCCAGAGGTTCCCTGTTAAACTCCGAGACCTACTGTCCATACAGAGTATTAGTCCGCATTATCCACCCCCCATTCCCCTTCCTACTGCTACAGCCCTGAGTAACCAATATAGCCTTCACTCTGTTCCAGCTGTACTGGAAACCATTTATGGTTTTGATGCCAACCACCTCAGCTGGCAGACTGTTCCACGATTCAACTACCTTTCTGTAAAATAAAACTTTCTCACGTCCCTCTTAAACCTCCCTCCCATCAGTTTCCACTTGTGCCCCCGTGTCCTTGAACTGTTACTCGTATTTCTTTGCATTTTATCTTGTTTTTCCTTTCAGGGATTTAGGTCTCTATCATATCACTCCTCTTGCGTCTCATCTCCGGCGTGAACATGTTCAGTACCTTAAGCAGATCCCTGTAAGATCTGCCCTGCAGGCCCTGAATCACCCTCGTCACCCTTCACTGCACTGTCTCTAGCCCATCCTTATCTTTCCTGAGGTGAGGACTCCAGAATTGGGCACAGTACTCAAGTCATGGCTTCGCCAACAAGCTATTAAGGTATAAAAATTCCTCTTTTCTCCTACTGTGAGTACCCCTTCCAATACATCCGGGCATCCTATTTACCTTACTATAGACCTTGTTGCACCAGACTGATTGTTTAAATGAGTCACTAGTGATGACGCCTAGGTCCCTTTCTTCAGCCATAGCGCTCAGCTTTACCCCTCCCATACAGTACTGTGTCCTGGGGTTCTTGTACTCTAAGTGCATCACCTTGCACTTTTTGATGTTGAATTTCAACTGCCAAACCTTAGATCGCCTCTCTAGCCTTTGCAGTCACCCTGCATCTCCTAATCATATGACTATGGGTCAGCCCCCTGCAAGAAGCTGGGCTCTGCCCCACCCCGAAGGAACGCAACCAGGGCCAATATGTGTAGGCTGTATATTAACCCCTGAAGTGCAAGGTTAAACTGAAGCGGAAGCTCTGTGGCTACCACCTTTGATCTTTGCTCTCCTCCCCCCACCTCCTCTGAAAGTTAAAAACTGGCTGAGTATTTGCCACTGCAACTCGGCACCAAGCAATCACTGCCTGTAGTAGCCTACTACAGCTTTTCACATGCTCAGCTCAGTCTGCAATGCTGCAAGGACTGTGACCACGGGTTTGTGCGTGTCTTTTGGAGGGGCGGTGGGAGGGGGGTCTAACCCCAGCCAGTCTGAGTCACCAGTCCAGAAAGGGAGATTAGGTGGGTGGGTCCTCGTCCGAGTTGCCTGCTCAAACTCTGAATCTTTGACCCATATTGCAGTCGCTGGTCGTGTGGTATATGGTGCCAGCGGGGGACATGGTCAGTAGACTGGGACTGGGTCTATCATCTGAGTCTGACCATGCAGTCAGTTCAGCAGTGGGTGGACTACTTCTGTATTTGCCCATAAGCTGCCCGGTCAGATAGAGGAGGAACTGCCCAAGGGCGCAAGGGACGCAATGTGAGGACTGGAGCTGGAGGAGCCTCGGAGGAAACCAGGAGGAAGCTGAAGAACCTTAAGTCGGTAAGTCAAGACAAACCCTACATTCACATGAAGTAGAAGCTTACGGGCACACAAAACTTGATAGACCTGGCCCGCTGGCAGCCGCATGCTGTCTCCCCAATCCCCACTGTGCAGCTCTGCCACCACTAATAAGCAGACTGCCTGCTGTGCTGATTAACAAGGCATCTCCAGCTTCTCCACAGGCCCACAAGAGGAGAACGTGTTAGATCAACTGCATATCTTTTGGGGATCACACTATGCTGCACTGTGTAATTTGTTTCCTCCCAAGATCTGCGATTGAGCTAACAAATTCTCCTCTTATGGGATTGTGAGTAAGATGGAGATTTAGTATATCTAGTATTTTATGTGGGACTGTGAAGCTGTCTGTCTGCCCTTGTACTGAGCTAAAGGGTTAAACGATTATTGTATTGCTATGCTTAAGGGGCTGTTCTGGTTTGCATCAGGATTTTGCTTTATTTAAGATGTTTGTTGTTTCCCAGTAATATTGTATACTATATTCAAACCACATTTTTTTTAGCAAGTTGTGGTAGTAGCTTTAGTTGCTGGGTTTTTTTTTACATTTGAGTTTACCAGAACATCCCAAATGAGCTACAACATCTCATTTTCAGTGGGGCTTTGCTTCTGCTAAGTTGTACAGCTGGTGGAGGTGGCTGTAACACAGGGAGGAGCTGACCCTGTGGTAACTGGCACAGGGTCATATGTAAGCAATAATACCCGACAGGGTGGGCAATATTGGGCTATACTGGATTGCCCAGGGGTGTAATGAGGCACAACGCCGCAGGCGGAGGGCCTTATAACCCCTGGAAGGTCTGGTATAGCCCAATACCGCCCACCTTGGCGGGTATTATTATGCATAGAAAATGGGCACTGTAAAAAAAAAAGTAAAGTATAAAAATAATTGTTAACAAAATACTGAGTTCAAATAAGTTTTGTAATTAAATAGTTCCTCCTCCTGCATGTGTGTGTGTTTTTTTTTTTTTTTTTATGCTCCCACCCCGCACCCTGTCTGATCCTCTTTCAGGCCCCTCAGGATCTTCTCACCCCGGCTGCTCCCGACCCTAGCGCCTCACATCGCAGCCACCCCAGGTTACCCCGACATATACCTTCATCGGGTGGGTCCCCTACCATCGTAGGGAATGAGCCTTACTGGCCATGTCAATGATCCTGGGTGCTGCTGAGGCGGCTGATGGAAGTCCAGGAGCTCGGCAGTGAGGACCCGGAAGGCCATCACCTGATCGACCAGGGCACCTTTTTTACATTTTTCTCGTGCAGGACGCAAGGTGATGCCAGCATCTGTCACGCTCCTTACACGGTGGGACTCAGCACACTGCAGTACCCCCGGCCTCCGCCAGAGGTCAGTAGGCACCGGTCCTCAGCCTGACCCTCCCCGCCCCGAGAGAAAGCGAGCTGTCAGCGGACGCTCAAGCCTTCTCTTTCCGGCCGGCCCTCCGACAACCGAATCTGTTCCCAAACCCGGGTCGCAGTGTTAAATCTTTCCACTGTGCCGGTAGCCCAGCCCTATGATGTGTTTTTAATGTATTTATTTTATTTATTTATTAGCTATGGACTTTTGGCCTTCTAGAGACTGTAGTTAAAAAAAAAAAATGTAATTAGAAAATGAGTTGAGAAATATTAGCGTGGACAGTATAAAACTACTTGCCACCTGCTCACTCTGACTCCTCACTCCCTCACTTGCTTTGACTTCAGTCAGGCTACTCCAGGTCTGCACACTGCCAATTGCCTCAGCCCCTTCTCTCTCTCTCTCCTATCACAATCTCTAACACAATAGATGCACTGTAAATGTAATGTTCTGTGCCTGTTTCTTCTTAGCAGCTTCACATCTCAATCACCGCTCCAACACACACATCCTTCTCCATTGGGCCCACAGAGTTGCGCTAATATTTTTAAAAAAAGCCATTTGCTTGTGTGCTTGTCCTCTTTGGAGATCTGCTATGTCTCCATTTTCATGCTGTAGATGGAGGGTGACAGACAGCTTCTCACAGAGTGGGCAAGCAGTGGTCAATGGAGAACATTTATTAACTGCCTGATGAAAAGGTGAAAGGTTGGGCGGCTGGGGCGCTGTTGCCTGATGTACTTTTGTTTTTTGAATTATGGGGGTGGGGGTGGCAAGATCAGGATTACTTCAGGGAATCGCAATCCAGGACAAGTTTGTTAGTGGCTGTGTTTGTCTGGTGCTGAGCACGCGTTGTGCTACCTCTACAACTTTTACTTTTTTGTTTCATTTATTGATTTTATTAGTAATGGAGAAAAGAAAGTACAGTTTTGTAAGAACTTACCATAACAGTAGATCTTCGAGAGGAGCTCTTGCAGCAGGTAATGCCATTTGAACTATGCCGCCAGGCACTAGGACCTCACGAAAAACTTCTAGCTAGCAGTTCAGGTGGGGGACCACCCCCTGACGTCGGCCCCACCCCGATGACCCCTATGGCATAAAAGGGGTGGTCCCCCAGCACCACCTCAGTTCTCCTGCCAGAGACCCAGCTGATGTATAGGATGGGGAACTGAGGAGGATCTCCCATCCCTCAGAGAGAAGTACAGTTACATAATCCCGGGTGCAAGTGGGTGGGAAAACCACCTGCTACAAGAGCTCCTCGCAAAGATCTACTGTTACGGTAAGTTCTTATGTAACTGTACTATCTTACTTTGAGGGGGAGCGCTTGCAGCAGGTAACACCATTAGGACCGAGTCCCACGCAGTACAAAAAGAGACCCAGGTCAGAAGGGTGGAGGACTGTAAACAAAAGCCCTAGGCACACTCAGGAGAGGAGTCCCTGAAGGACCACTAGGCCAAAACCTGCTCACCTTCTGGAAGCAATGTCCAAACTGTAGTGCCTGACAAAAGTGTGGACTGAACTCCAAGTAGCAGCTGCACAGAGATCTGCTGCAGAAACATTCCTGAGGGAAGTAAAGGACATAGCGACCCCTCTGGTGGAATGACCCTTAACCGGTCCCAGTAAGGGTTTGCGTATTTTTGGTAACAGAAAGTAATACAACTGACCAGCCACTTGGACAATGTATGCTTGGTCAGAGGAGCTCGCAGTAATCTGTGAGCAAAAGAGACAAACAACTGGTCTGTCTTTCTGAAGGAACTAGCATGGTCTGCATAATGCCAAAGAATTCTATGTACATCCAGAGTATGTAACAACGCCTCCCCCGTCTGAGTACTCCAGGAAGTAAACTGGTAGTTGTATGTCTTCATTTAAAGTAAACTCAGACACTATCTTCGGAAGGAACTTAGGGTTCGTATGCAGGGCTACTCTGTCCCTGTGAAAAACAAGATAAGGCTCTTTATACATCAAAGCCTGTAGCTCGGAAATCCTTCAAGCAAAAGTGATGTCAACTAAAAACAATGCTTTCCAAGAGACAAAGCAAAGCTCACAACTTGTGGCTGGACCAAAGGGAGGCAAAGTAAGCTTTTCTAACACAAAAAGAAGGTCCCAAGGAGGAAAAGGGTCCTTCCTAGATAGTTTGATATGCAAGATGTCTCTTAGAAAGGTCTTGCACAAGTCCAGTTGTGCCAGAGCTTTCCCATCCTGTGGTGCATGATAAGCTGAAAGCACAGAGAGCTGCACCTTCATGGATGAGTAGCCGAGACCCATGTCCGACAGGGAAAGAAGGTACTCGAGCACAGATTCCACCAAACAGCAGAAGGGATCTAGGGAATAGGAGGATGCCCACAAGCAGAAATGCTTCCACTTCATGGAATATGTTGCCCTGGTAGAGGGTTTCCTCGCTGCCACGAGAACCTCAGCCACTGTGGGAGATACTCCGAATCTGTCCCTGACTAAGTCTGGAGAAGCCATGCGTGTAGATGCAGAGACCAAAGATCCAGATGTACTAGGTCCCCCTGCTCCTGGGAGAGCAAGTGAGTGGACAGGGGTAATGGGACTGGTGGTTCCGACACCAACTGTTGCAGCTGTGGGAACCAGATTTGTCGAGGCCAGAAGGGTGCTGCCAAAATCATGTGAGCACTTCCTGTCTGCAGCTTGAGCAGCATCCTCTGGAGAAGCAGAAAAGGAGGGAAGGCATACAGAAACCTCCCTGTCCAGCAGAGGGACAATGTGTCATGCCAGAAAATACCAGGCCCTGGATCTAGCAAGCAGAAATTGGGCAGTTTGGCATTGTGTGGGGACACAAAGAGGTCCAGTTCTAGTTGTCCCCATCTTTCGAACACGTTGTCTGCGACCTCCTGCAGTAGCTCCCATTCGTGACTGTGAGGGTGAGAATAGCTTAGGCTGTCTGCGAGGATGTTGTGAATCCCTGGTACGTGCACTGCTGTGATTTCCAGGTTGTGATCCACCACTCAATACCAAACTCTCATGGCCTCTCTGCATAGGGGGTAAGAATGAGTGCCCCCTTGCTTGTTGAGATAGAAGACTACTGGAGTGTTGTCTGACTGGACCAGCAGGGGACCAGGCGAGAGTACCCCTTGGAAGGCCTGCAAGGCTTTCAGGATGGCACTCATCTCCAGGACGTTTATATGGAGAGCACATTCTGCTGAGGTCCAAGAGCCCCTCATCTGGTGGGGTGCCAGGTGCACCCCGCGCCAGCCCATCCCCGAGGCATCTGTTGTTAAAATTTGCTGAGGACTGGGACATTGAAAAGGAACCCCAGTGTCTAGTCGAGCCAGGGTGACCCACCAATCCAGGGACCAAAGGACAGCACTGGAGATTCGGATCGGATGATCGAGGTCATCTGTGCCTTGGTCCCGTTGAATTCTGAGGTTCCACTGCAAGACCCTCATGTGTAGACGAGCGAGGGAAATATTGTGATGGCTGCGGCCATATGGCCAAGGAGTTGAAGCACCACTCTGGCCGGGACTGGATTGGAAGCCATTACCCTTCGAGCGACCACCTGCGGTCTGTCTGTTCGGTCCACCCTGATGTACTGCAGTCTCTGGATAGGCCAGGGGCATGACTTGGGGAGATTCAGAGTTATGCTCAGGACCTGAAAATGGCTGAAAGCCTCCCTTAGGGACTGATGCAGCTGGTCCTCTGATGATGCTGTAAGCAGCCAGTCATCCAGGTAGGGGTAGACGAAAAGACCCCTTCTCCTGAGGGTCACCGCCACTATCGCCAGGCACCTGGTGAAGACCCTCAGTGCTGATGAAAGGCCGAATGGCAGTGCCCTGAATTGGTAGTGCTCTCCTTGGAAGGTGAGGCGGAGGTACTTCCTGTGGGATGGCAGGACTTTTTTATGCATATAAGCATCCTGCACATCCAGGGAGCAGAGCCAGTCCCCTTGGTGGATCATGGGCAACAGGCCAGGCAGAGTCACTATCCTGAACCTTCTGTACTCGATGTAAGTGTTCAGCTGGCTCAGCTCTAGAATGGGACAGAGATCCCCTGTCTTCTTCAGGACTAGGAAGAAGTGAGAGTAGTATCCCCTGCCTCTTTTACCTGGGGGTACTACCTGAATCACCCTCTTCTCTAGCAGGGCCTGGATTTCTGCCCACAGGAGAGTGATGTGGGATGGGGAACAGTAGGAGGGGATGGGTTGGCTGTCTGGTGGGATCTGGGTGAACTCCAGAGTGTACCCCCTTTGGATAACCTGGAGGACCCACTGATCTGTGGTGATACTGGACCATCCTGACAGGTAAAGGGAGAACCTCCCTCCTGCAGCCTCCCCCTGGGCCTCCCTGGAGGAGGGAGAGCTGGCAGGGAGTCATGCCGAGGCAGAGGGGTTAAAAGGGGAGGTCTGGCCATCTTGGCACTTTTGGGGCCCTGGGTACCTGAAGGAAGGGGAGGGCCTCTTCTTTTGAATCCCCCTTTTGGTTGCTGGCGCCTTCCTTGCTGACCCTGTTTTTTACGAAAGGGGTGATGCCAAGCAGTGGCTGGTTCTGACTTGTACATTCTATGTATGTCGGAGACCGCTCTTCCTGAATCTTGAAGCTCTGTAATCAGCTTCTCAGTATCCGGGCCAAAGAGAGCTGACCCCTGGAAGGCTGCGTCAAATATGGCATCTTGCAGGTCCTGGTGGAACCCTAAGACCCGCAACCAGGTGTGTCTTCTCATGCACACCTATGTAGCTGCTGCCCTGGCAGCTGTGTCTGCCGAATCGTAAGAGCTATGCAGAACATGCTTGCCAACATCTATTCCTGACTGGATGACAGCCATAAGTTCTGACTTGCTGTCCAAGTATGGCTGAGCCTTAACTATGTCTAATGCCTTGCTTCATAATGATTTTTGGTACATGACCATATGTGCTAAAAAATTTAGCGACCTGATGGTGTAGGTGGCTGAAGAGTAGACCTTATGGCCCATTTGGTCCAGCACCTTACAGCCCATTTGGTCCAGCCTTTTGGATTCAGTATCTGGACACTCGAGAGCTCTTCTGTCTTGGCTGCTGCACCCTACCATGTGCTGCAGTGAGCACCATGGAGTCCGCCTTCGGCTGTTCGCTGAGATTAGACTCTCCTGTTGGGGTTTTATACAGCCAGTCCACTTTTCTGGACATGGCTGAAGTAGTGGACAGATGCTTCCAGGCCAATTTTGTTACATCCTGGAAGGGTTCGACTAGCAGAGGAATGACCAGAGGCTTAGAGTCAGTCGCCCTGAGGAACCTGGCCAGGCGGCAGCATTCTGGGTTGAGCTCCTCTGTGTCCCACTGGTGGTTTAAGGCCTGGATGTGCCTCATCACATCCAGGAAGGATGGATCATCCGAAGGGGACCTTGGAGAGTCCTTCTTGTGATCTGGAGAGGGTGGGGCAGCTCGTTCTCTAAGGAGTAGTAGGAGTAGGAGTCCCCTGTGTCTTCCCCTGAGGAAGAGCGTGGGCATCCTCTGGAAGAGGGAACAGAAGATGGGTGTCTTCTGTGATCACTGGGAGCTGGCGACCCCAGTTGTCATCCCCTGACAATGGGCGATCTGGCATTGGGGGAGGTCATTTTGGTCTCTGAGGCGAGGGCTCCCTAGGCGGGCTGGAGGCGGGAGACCTCTAAGGGTAGGGGTCGGCTCCAGTGTTCTGGGCAGCAAGACCCTTTTGATGGTGTTTCACCATGAGTTAAATAGGGCCCCTATGTCCAACAGCGGAATGACAGGCTGTGGTGGCGGCAGGATAGGGACGTTCGAGAGTCCTAGTGGCAGCCCTTGTGGTGCTTTGGGTGCTGTCACCTGGTATTCGGGCTCTTTGCTCTAGGGCACTGAAGCTGATGGGACCTTGTCCTGTGGTGCCAAACCTCCCTGCGGTCTGGTGCTTGGCTCCTTTGGAGGACGCTGAGGCGGAGGGGTCGGCCGACTGTCTATGGGCCCGGGTATCCGATCTTTGGGTGTAGTAGGTGCCTGATCTGATGGCCGCTCTTTCCGAACAGATGGCCACTTCAGTGGTGGTGCTTGGTCCATGTCCAATGCCAAATTGGAGGGGCCCACGTTCTGTCGACCCTCCGAGGTGGCTGTCACCCTGTCTTCGGGCGGAGGAGGCGTCCAATGCTTAATGGCCTCCTGGCGTCTGGAGGAGTCGCCTGACTCTTTGTGTCTGTCGGATGACCCTGAGGATTTTTGGGCGGCAGTATCAGTTTTACCACTTGAAGAGGATGCCTGTCCCTCTGGCATTGACCCGAGTGACTGCTTGTGGGGCCTAAGAGCAAGGGACGCAGGGGTGGATGAATGCCCACGGCTTGAAGACTCCTTGCCCTGTTAGTGAGAAGGGGCGGAGGTCTTCTTGGTAGTATCCCTGGTAACAGTCACCGAACCAGGGGGAATGGACTCAGACCTCCCGCCGGAGGTGGAAGAAGCAGAGGTCTCATGAGGGGACCAATGGCGGAATTCTGATCTAGCTCTCTCCTTATCTTTATGGTGGTGTTTCCCACCCGATCTCTTCTTTTTGGGGGAGGAGTCCCTGGCTTAAAAGGAAGAGCTGTGTCCAGAATGGGTCCTCTGCATGGTGGCCACTTGTTGTTCCAATAAGTAGGCCTTGAGAGTCTTGAGGTGGCGGATGCGGGTTTTATTGTTAAACTTTTGGCAATGCGGGCAGTTGTCTGAATTGTGGTTCGGGCCCAAGCAGATCAGGCAGGCTGAGTGTCCGTCTCTCACAGAGATCTGGTTGCCGCATGCACACTTCGACTTCCGCCGCTGTGATGATGACAAAGATTTGCACTAAACTGAAAAAATCTGGAAGAAATAACGAAAACGAACGATAACTGCACGAGGTGCAAATGGAAGTCGACTGCAATAGAGGCGTCCGTGGAGCCGATACTAGCGGGTCGACGACGGGAAATAAACTGAGGTGGTGCCAGGGGACTGCCTCCTTTATACCATAGGGGATGTCGGGGTGGGGCCAACGTCAGGGGGTGGTTCCCTGCCTGGACTGTTAGCTAGACGTTTTCCATGGGGTCCTAGTGCCTGGCAGCATGGTCCTAATGGTGTTACCTCCTGCAAGAGCTCCCCTTGAAGTAAGATTGTTAGTTTTTGTGTGTGGCACAGACTGCAGTGGGGCGGATCGATTGGAAATGTATCGTGGTGCCGAAGACCAGTCTTTTTTTTTTAGTCAGTGTGTAGTTTGCGATCAAGATTCCATCCTGAATGGATCATAAATTTGCAAAGGAGTTGCTGCTGCCTGCTTTCCAGTGTAGCGGAAGGGTACAGCTGTAAGGTATTGACAAGAGAACGATCCCAGGAAATTAGGGAACCTGGGCAGACTGGATGGATCGTGGGTCTTTTTCTACCATCATTGTCTATGTTTCTATATTACCCTCCTACAGAGCTTAATGTCATGTGCCAAGTGACACAGCTTGCCCCGGATTCCTTCTCTACTGCCGATGATGAACATACGGAAGAGGGCAGAACCCAGGACAGATCCCTGTGGCACCCCACTCATGACCTGCCTCTCTTCTAATTTGACACCATAAATCGCAACCCTCTGCTGCCTCTGCTTCAACCAATTTTCTATCCCTCTTACTATGCCCCTTGCTGAACTCAGATCCTCCATCGTTTTCAGCAATCTTCTGTGAGCACCAAGTTCAAAGTCTTGCTGAACTCAAAGTAGAGTAAAATCACAGTGTCACCCCTATCCAATACCCTCATCACTCAGTCAAAACTATCATGTTGGACTGACAAGACCGCCCTGGCACAAACCCATGCTGTATACTATCCTGGAGTCCACTGCTCTCCAGGTAGTCCGTGAGGTCCTCTTTGACCAGTGACTCCATCAGTTTACCCATAAGAGAGGTAAGACTGAGAAGTCAGTAGTTCCCCACTTGCTCCATGCTCCCCCCCCCCCACATGGAGTAGAACTTCATTTGCTACCTTCCAGTCTTCCGGAACTACCCCTGTCTGTATAGAGCTATAAAATAGCCCTACCAGGAGTTTATCTAGTTCTGCTGACAGTTCCTTGAGTATAAGAGGCCTTATATATATTTAGGGCTGCTAGCCCTTTCCAGATCCTTTCCCTGGTAAATACTGGCTGCCTCATCTCCAGGATTCCCTTTATGGCCACCTTGAAGCCACTCTCAGAGGGAGCCCACTGTCTACCCTTTTGAAGACTAAGCAAAAGTAATCATTAATAACAATTCCCCCTCCTTTCTTTCTTTTTTCCTTAACATACCTGAAAAACTGCCTTTTTCCACCCTTGATCCCCTCTGCAGTATGCAGCTCAGTGACTGCCTTTGCCTCCCTAATGGCCCCCTTTGTTTCCTTATTTCTCAGTTGGAATGCTCCCCTTGCATTTCCTTGTTTTCAGTGAAGGCCTTTTTTTGCCCTCACTGCTTCCCTGACCTTTTCCGAGAACCATATTAGTCTCTTGTACCCATATCTTTTGGTTACCGTTCTCATGCATAACTTAGATGCCTCGAGAATGGCCCCCTTAATTTGCCTTCATCTCCCCTCCGATACTGTTTACCCCGTACAAACTTCCTCATCCCGTTCAAGTTCGCCCTTTTGAAATCAAGGACCTCCATCTTTGATTGGGGTGATCCGTTCCCTAGGGACAGCTCAAACTAAATTGAGTTAATGTCGCTAGACCCTAGTGACTCCCATACCTTCACATCTCCTGGCACCTCTGAGTTGGTGAGCACCACATCAAGAATGGCAGTTGCCTACTGGGTTCCTTAACCAGCCACACCAGCAGACAGTCCTGGAATGTATCCTGCCGGGCCTGACATCTGGTTCTCCTGGCAGCTGGAACATCCAAATCAATATCCGGCAGGTTCAGATAACTCACCCCCTTAGCCATTTCCCTTCCCAGTTCTTTCCCAAGCTCCCCACTCCTCTTTTCCCCCTGTCCCACCACTTTATAGATCACCCCAGCTGTAGTTTCTTGCCTGAGGCCACCATGAGCTGCACCCACAGTGACCCTATCTCCCCATTACTTCCTCTGATGTATCCATCTTCCACGGTCTTGATGCCTTCCCAGACATATAGGGCTACAACACCCCTTTACTTTGTCCTCTATCCCTCCTAAACATCGTGTAACCAAGGACTGTCAGGCCCCAGTCATTATTTTCTGAGGTCTGTTTCTGTGATGGCTATGAGGTCCATCTCAGTGTCTCCCATCCTTGCCTGAAGCACACTGATTTTATTACTCAGACTCCTGACGTTAAGGCAGGGCCCCCTTCCACCTAACTCCTGATCCCCGTTGGCTTTTCACCTGTCTTTCTCCCTTATTCTGCCCTAGTCTCCTTAACTTTTTGTTTTAGTGTGATTGCAGGTTTTGTGAGCCCCCGGTCCCTTCCCTAACCCAGTTTAAACCTCAACATCATTTTTGCCCACTGTGCTGCTACAAGCCCCAAAATTAGGGGGAGTATTAGCTAGGTTCCCATTCCTCTCTGTTATTCCCATGGTTCCGCTAGCCTTAGTCTCCCCTGCAGTTAGTTCTACTGTCCAATGAAGATGTCAAACTTCTGCCCCAGCACACTGGCCCCCTCTCTTGTCAGGTGAAGACAATAACCCTTGAAGAACCACCTGTCCCAGGAGTCCTCCCAGTCCCCCAAAAAGTGGGTACCCCATCTCCTGTCATCATCCCTTTAACCACCCATTAAACTCTTCAATCACATCCCTCCTTATTCTACTTGCATCCCACACTCCACACAGGTAAGACCTCGGAAAAGGATAGAGAGGCTGAGTGTGCCTTCAATCCACTCCCCAGCCTGAGGAAGTTCTGCTTTACCATCTCCGCAGGGGGGTTCACCAGACCATTTGTACTCAAGTGTACCAGCATGTCCAGCCCTCCCCCCCCACCATACTCCCTAGCCTGTCTACATCCCAGATGGCAGATGCACCAGGAAGGCACCTGACCACCCCACCCATCCAACCTCCCACTCCCACCCTCTATACCCTCCTGATCATTGAGTTCCCAACACTAAGACTCTCCTGGCTGACTTCTCCTGCTTGTCTCCCCAGGTGCTACCAAGTCATCCTGCCCATCCCCCACCCAACCCCCTGACTGAGTCAGAGTTCTCCCAGCAGAGTCAGGTACCTGAGTCTCCTCCAGGCAAAGCGATCTCCTGTCTAGCTGGTTTGGGGATGGTCATCTTCCTTGTGGCTACCCCTGCCTCCTTTCCCCATCCCCCCCCCTCTCTCCACCCCCCTGGACCAGTGGACCTCTGAGGGAGTGAGGATAAGGGGTGTCGGGCCTAGCTGAGCCGCAGATGGTGATGGCTTGGTTAAGAAGTGTGTTCCCCTCAAAATGAGGGATTCAATGTGAATCTGTTACCATGCTGAAGTAGTAAATAATTTGAAACCTGGAAGCATTGGGAAAGAAACTGTCCAAGACCAGGGTGTACAAATTACAGGTAAATTTCATGACACCTGTTTTTGAACTGCCCATGTGCTCAAAATTATTGGACATTCGTAGCCAGGTCTAATACCCTAGACCACTGGCCATTTACTGCCACATATGACAGCCCAATGTTTTGGTATCATATGCTCCAGATGTTGCTATAATGATTATGGGTGGTATATTGATGTTTAAAGTACTATTTAAGGCAAGCTACTGTAGGCGACAACTTACCACCGAAGCAAGAACCATGCTATATTCCACATTGTTCCGACTGGTAATGGAACACTTGTGGGCCTTTTTTTATAAAGGAAAAGGAAAGCACTTTATACACAAGTATCGACTACAGGATATTTGGAAGAATCTGCAGCGGGTATTCTAAAGAAATGGTTTTAATATATAGAGCAGGAGAGGGTTGTATCTCTTTAATATTGCATTTTCATGGCTAGCTTTGTTTTTTCTTTTGGTCCTTTTTCTTTTCTTCTTTTCTTTTTTTCCCCTACTTCGTTATGTTATCTGGTTAATGCCCGTCTCTCAAATGAAATGCTGACTGCACTGGTCGGCTTTAATATCACTCTTGTAATAAAAATCCCATGGTTCTTATGAGAAGTGCCATGGAAATTTTAACTGTAACACCCACCCCTTTTGGGGGGCTTACCTGTAATGCCTCCGAGTGTCTCCCGCTGCCTCCCCAGCGTCTGCCCGTCTTCCGCGGCACTTTGCCTTTTCCTCCAGGTCCCCCAGGTGTTCCCCTGTTAAATGAGCCCTTCGGGGCTTGCAAGTCTGATGGTGAGCAGCTGGCGCAACTGTTAAGCCACTGCTCGCACGTTTGAGGAGGATGCCTTGCGCTCCCGACAGCTCATTGCGGTCACAAGCAAAAAAGTGAGTCTCCAGTGGTTCCCAGTGCCCAGTTCAGCTAAAGAAGGCACCGTGGACACACAAATGCAGCAGGAAAGTGTGTTTTAAGTTAAATAAATTGTCAGATGCCATAAGCGCTGCCTCCAGGGCATCAGATAAGGTCAAGGGGCAAAGTTCAGGGCAACAGTGCCCTCATAAATATTCATAAGCTGCTGTGTGTTTCTGGAGCCATTGTGTAATGGGAGCAGCGACTCCCTAATGAGACTGATTATTTTATCAGTAGACTCCTTCAAAAGAGAACTGTTGGGGCTACAAGACAGTGGGGGATGTAGATAAAAATAATGTTGCCCCTGGCTGCACCAGAACTTAATGTGTGAGGGCAGTGAATTGTGCTGCTCTGGAAGCTGTCTGTGGCCACCATTTTAGTGCTTTGCCACCAATCGGAAGCCTGAATTGATATAAGGGGCTTCTGGGGATTTGCCAGAGACTTATGGGGGATTAACTGGGACAATTTCTAGGCACAAAAACACAAGCCAATTAGCCTCTGGGAATTGTTAAAGACAGGTTTGGCAGCCAGTAACATCTTTGGAACTCTGCCCCATATAAAAGGGGGCTCTGGCTGTAAAAGAGTCGTATTTAGAGAGACAGCCCAAGAGCTAGTGAGTGTGCCTCTGGAGAGCCTGCCAGCTCTCAGGGGTTAGGTCAACCTGGCCTAGACTTTTCTGGCTGTCAGTCTGCGGCTCCAGATTGTTCCAGTCTGGGTAGCTGCTGGGTGCAGCTGCAGGTCATCTGATTCTATAATTCTAGAAGAGAAGATCAGCCTGCATCCTGCCTGGAGGGACCAATATGGAGCCAAGTTTAGTTTTACATATAAATGTGTGTGAGTTGTGCAAAGTGCTGCGCGGCAGAGTAGTTCGAACCCGTTTGAGTTGCATGTTTTCCTTGGCCTTATTTACGTTGATTTGCCATTTGAAGGCCAGCATCGTCGACGAGGAACACGAGGAACTTTACCTCCATCGGCATCCATCTGAGTCTACAGGTCTATTTCGTCGGAGAGCTGCCTGGTCTGGGGTAGAGTAAGTAATTAATTAGGATAACTCCCTGCAACCAAGTTTCAAATTTAAAGTGTGTCATCTGATTCAATTGTGGGTTGCAAATTGTTTCTGGGCTCAGCCATCCGGCTCTGGATTACAAATCGTGGGTTATAGTGCATGCATGTTTCTTTCCATCACAGGCCCCCAACCAGCTGCAATGCCAGCCTACCCTGGGCAATGCTTCAGGCTAGCCTGCATCAACAACTGGGTACCCAGACTGTGTGTGACTGTTTTAGAGGGACTCTTAAGTGCATGCCTTATACCCAGACTAAATCAGCTTCTGAATCAATCACCAGATTATGCCCCTTTGCCTTGTTACTGCTCCCAAATAAATCAGATCTGAATTTTTTTGCACTTAGGCTGGTTGTGGTGTACCTCTGTATAGACAGCATTGCAATACTGTTTGTTGTTGTGCCAAATCTTACATTACAGGGGGTCTTCGAGGGTAAGCCAGCTAAACTGACCTTGGTGGTAAGTGCAACAAGTGTGGGGTCAATACTGTATTCCAGTATTAACTGCTACTGTATATTCACTGAACAATTTAGGCCACTAGAGTGGAAAAAAGGAGGGGGGGGGGTCACAGTGTCCCGGAGGGCTGTACCCAAGACAGCTACGCAATCACTAACCCTGTCCTCTGGGTGGAGACATCCATTTCTAGTATCCAGACCCCTTAACCTGCACTTAGTCACACAGACAGGGGTAGTAGCCCTTGGGGTAGCACCACCTAGGGGTTACATCTTGGAGGCACTGCTGGGATTAGCACCCTCCCCCTGCCCGCCCCCAGTGGTCAGTATCTAGATTTTTTTTTTTTTAACTTTATTTTTGAAATGTTTATGTTGTACAGCAAACACCATACAGCACATAACATCTGGTCAAACAGTTGATATACATCACAGTCAGGTACAGGTCAATATATAATAGGAGAAGTACAATATTATGCTTCAATCTGAACCTGTGACTAACATCTTCCAGTTTCCTAGGAAATGATTCTCCGGCTGGATAATAATGTAGGAGATAACACTCTCACCCATCTTATATCAAAATAAAACACTGCACCATTATTACAGCCACTCATAGGAATCTAGGAGGGGAGGGCTGAGACTATCCTTCATTGAGAGACTAAGACCAAGGTACAGTATAACCAGATTGTCTGGGCACAATTAAGTTGCATAGCACCCCTACCTCAATTGCCAGACCCACTGACAGATAGGGAAACAGGTTAGTGAAAGGTATTTTACACATAGTTCACACATTGAGTGGGGTAATATTTTCCCTACATTTATAAAGTCCCTCAATAGGCAGGAGAGTGAGAAAAAAAAAAGAAACAAGCTGGCACCAACATGGCTTGCCTAACAATAATACAAGCTCAGTTATAAATCAAGCACATAAGAAGAGTAAAACATTGCTTCCCTGCATGTAGAAACAATAAAATGTATCAGCACAGGGAAATGTCCCAAATTCAATTGTTAGTGTCCGAATCAGAACTCAAGTTCAAAGCAGATTTTTGCTGAGATTGACTGTCCAATATCTTAAGAGGCCAGGGCTGCAGCAGCTTCTGGATTAGTTATTATGTGTGTCTTACCAGAATGCCTAATCTGGAGCCTTGCAGAGAACTAGAGTTGAGCTTCAATGCCATTCTCCAGAAGTTTTTTTGTAATTTGGAGAGCCTTCTTCTTGGTTTGTGACTGTGAGGATATGACTGGAAAAAAAGCGATTTTACTGCTTTCCCAGACCAAGACTCCCTGCTGCCTAGCTTCTCGTAGTAACAGGATTCTGCTCTCCGAGTTCGATAGAGTAGCAATTGCAGTCAGCAGTCGTGTGCCACCTGAGCCCTTCCTGGATTGCATGGGGATAGCCAAGGCCTGAGCCACTGTAACCCACGATTCAACAGGCAATAAGGCAAGGTCCTTAAAATTAATCTGGTGATTGCTGAAACAATCTCAGTTGTAGAGGCAAATCGCAGCGGAAAACCCATGATACGCACATTTGATTGTCGTTGTGCGTTTTCAAGGGTTTTCTAATTTCGCTCTAAGAAAAGTCAGATCCTGTACGAAGGTTGCATTTTTTGCTTGCTGAAGTCCTGATTCCACTTTAAGTGCTGCAACTTTGGTTTCATTCTCATTAACTTTTTCCTCCAAGTCTTTAAACCAGGATTCCACCGCTGCCAGTCTGCGATTGGTTTCTTTGCCATTCTCCTGGATTTTGTGCAGTAGGGCCATAATCTGGGGATTAGAAGCTTCACCCATTCAGGAGTCAGTTGATGCTGAAGGGCCCGGGGCCTGCTCCCTGCAAGCTAGGAGGTGTGGAAAGAAAGGCTTCAATATGTTGAGCAGAATGTTTATGGTCCTTCTTCGGACTCATTTTGTAGTCAGGATTCCTTCCGACACTAGCTAAAGTGTTTTTGAACAGTCAGATTTCCAGTAATTAGGAAGAATTAAGTTTTTAAACCACGACTGATAAGGAGCTATGATTTAAGCAGTCACCATATTGGGTGCTCAACAGCGCCCCCCAGTATCTAGAATTATTGTTACCGGAATATGGCTACCCCA
Organism: Neoceratodus forsteri; assembly: GCA_016271365.2. Lineage (NCBI taxonomy): Eukaryota > Metazoa > Chordata > Ceratodontiformes > Ceratodontidae > Neoceratodus > Neoceratodus forsteri. Next base: position 12,762,424 of record CM057456.1, read on the forward strand.
GTAGAAATCGCTGTGCACCAGTTGGTGGGGTGATGTAAGGGGCGGGAGATTGATCCCCACAGTGCCCTGCTTATATTGGATATTCCCCTGAGCATTAGTAAGGACGCAGTCGAGGGGGTCCTGTCCAAAGTTGAATGTTTAAAAAACGCTGTGGTGGTGGGTCGACTGGCTGATTTAACTGGCCAAACTGTCATGGCCTTGGTAGAGTGTTGTGACCCCGTGGGTGGCACTAAGGTGCCACCGACTACTGCCCCAGAAGGGGTCCCAGCCACCTGGAGGGTAATAACTAAGGACAGTAAAGACCCCAGGGAGGATAAGCCCCCACCCTTATCTGAGACTTTCGAGGAAAAGTGGCTAAGTTGTTACTGGAGATGGGGATGACCGTAGAGGACTTCAATAAGTTATTCCTGCCACCTGGGGGTGTTCCTTCCCCAATATCCCCGCCCACTGCAGTACTTGTTCCTGCCCTGGCTCCTGAGCTCACACCTGTGCCTTCAGTTAGTCATGACTCTTATCACCGGTTGAGGATGTTTTCAGGCACCCTCCCCACCCCCCGGGGGAGGAAATTGGGAGACCTGGATAGACTATGTTGCCCCTCATATCCTTGAATGGCAATGTCCTGAGGCACAGAAGAGGAAAAGGTTGGTTGAAAGCCTCAGAGGCCCTGCCCAGGTTACTATCCATGCCACATGGGCTGGTAACCCAGAAGCAACTGCTCAAGATTATCTGACTGCATTGGAAAATGTGTATGGGAGCCCTGATTCAGATGAGGATTTGTGGTGGAGGGTCAAAAACACTCAGCAATATCCAGTGGAGCCCATATCAGTGTATGTGGCTCGACTCAAAGTAAAGCCGCGGGAATGCCTCAAGAAAGGTGGCATGGCCCCAGCTAAGTTAGATCAGACTAGGCTGGATCAAATTCTTAAGTCTGCCCCATTCTCTGAATTATTGTTGCTCCAACTACAACTTGCCACCTGGTTGGATTTGCCTCCTACCTATGACAGACTGATGAAGGAAATTCAGAGGATTGAGAGGAGGCAGCCACGTGGGGAGACCATCACGTATCTGCTGCTGCTGCCCAGGTAACTGAGGATGCCCATGTGAGTGACGTTCAGGAGTGAAATACAGTGCCAGTTGAACACTCTGAGGCTATCAAGGACACTCCGCCATGGGACGAGATACTGCGAGAGGTCCGAGAAGTGAAGGCTACTGTTTCCCTCCAAGCCCTTTCCAAAGATACAACAGACCCGAACCCCTCTCAGAGCACGTCTGCTATGGGGGTAGGGGTGCACACCCAGGCATCTCCTGCTGATAGCAGCTCAAAAATTGATGAATTGACTATGGTAGTGAGAGAATTACTGAGACATCTCCCACTGCTTGCAACACAGCACACAGAAGTTGAACCAAGATTTTCTGTTGATAGTGTGACACTTAGACAGCTGGTTCTGATTACTGTATGATTTTTGTAATATACAAAAATGTGTTATTGAGTGTCTCTCATGAGACCTGCTGAGACAGCTTGTGGGATGACCCCCGGGTTCCAATTAAACTGACAGGATATATGTTAAACAGCAGATCTCTGTGATGGGATTAACTTCCAAGAAGTTGCATTTTATGGGCTTGTTGTTGTAAGACCTAAAATATCCATTTTATGACGTCCTCAGGAAGGTCAGTTAATTGCACCTGGTGTTACAAAGCATATTACACCTCAGTGAGACCTGGCAGAGTAAGTCATAAATGTCTTTGATGTCTGTGAAGGGCAGGAAGACACACTAGATCAAAAGGGTCATGGGGAAATTAGTTTTTTTTTTTTTTTGCTGAGGTCACCTTAATTTACATCCTAATTGATAAGAAATCCTGGTTGTATGATTTTTAATAAACAGAGGAGGAGCTGGGTGACATCATGGGGAAGGCACGTTCAAGACAGTTTTTTTAATTATGCTGTGACTGACCTTTAGAGACATTCTTGTGTGGACTCTCTGAGCTACAACATCTATCAGCACTGTAAGAGGATAAGAATACATTAGATAGACAAGTCTAAGCGTTTGGTTGGTTGGAGTTTGCACTTTAAATTTTATTCTTTTAAGTGACTGTACGTTTTGTGATATATTGTTCTGTATTTACATTTTACATTTTTATCTATTTTAAAGTAAACCTCTATTTTAAAGAGACTGCTTGGTGTGTCTTCGAAATTCTTTCTTTGACAAGTGAAGCATATATGGTAAAAGTTGACATTGTGCATAAGCTTATTGGGTTACCAAACTGGGAGAAGGTAAGAGTTTATCTGAGGTCTTTCATAGAGTTTTTAAGGGTTCATTTTGTACACCTGGTTAGGTGCCCATAGGTGAAAGATATCTGCCCCCCCCGAAGAGCAGAACTATCTGAGCCTATACATTGGGTACACTAACAAGAGGTTCAGAGTTTGAATTCCTCCAGAACTTGAAACCAAAGGTAATTCAGACCCACAAAACAGACAAGAGGGTTACACTGTTTCTGTTACCTGTTCACAAGACTGCGCTTGGAGGTTGGCACAGTGGGAGCAGAGGGCCTGACCTGCTGAGTAGGGTAGTGACAGATTGGTGTTAGCGGTGGGATAATTTTGGTATTACAAGCTTTTATTGTTCAGTGTGTGTCAGCTTGATACTGTACAGCTCACTTGCAAAGAAAGGGCAGTGATTTATTTTTTAAAAAGGAAACAGAACTATATCACTTGGCTTACAGTCAAGTTCCTACTTGTTTTATTTTTTAAGTGCAAGCCAGAGTAGCCGTAGTTAGGGAAGAAGATGGCTTTCAACTACAGCGGGCACACTGTAGACTACTTAAAGCAGTTGTGCAGGTACAGAGGAGTCCCGTACGAGGTGAAAGCCACCAAGCAGAACATCGTGGATGCCCTGATGGTAGCAGATATGCAGAGCATCGAATCACAGACATTGACTGTAAGGGATCAAACCCTGAGTGTGGAAGGGCTAGCAGCCAGTGCAGTGTCCAGATCCAATGAGGAGGGCAGCAGAGCCAATGCCAGAGAAGGGCCACAGCAGCAGGGAAAGGTCACCAGCATTCTGGAGCCAGAAGTACTCAGGCTACAGATTGAGTTGCACAGAATGGAGCTGGAGTTCCAGGAGAAGAGAGAGCATGAACAGCGAGAGGCTGACAGTGAGGAACGTGAGCACCAGTGAGCTGCAGAGGAGAAGAGGGACCATGAACAGCGAGAGGCAGAGCAAGAACGCCAAGAGGCAGAGCGTGAACAGCAGGAGGCAGACCGAGAAGAGCGAGAGCTCCAGAGGCAACATGAACTGGAGAAGCTACGACTCCAACCAGCAACACCAGAGCAGGTAAGAGGCCTGTGTTTAACTGGGACTACACGACTGGGTTACCAACTGAATCCCAAATTGATAGCCGAATTTAAAGAGGGTGAGGATATGGATGCCTTTTTAAATTCTTTTGAAAAAGTCTGTATTCAGGCTAAAATTCCTAGGGAGTCCTGGCGCTTCCAGCTATCCCCGCTACTTACCAGGAAAGCTCGGGATGCATTGAGTCAAATGGACAGTGAGGACAGTAATGATTACAGCAAACTAAAAGCTGCACTGTTAAAAAAATTTGAATTAACTGCTGAATCATACAGAGCTAAATTCCGTAATCTCAGGAGAAGCCCTGACATGAGCTATGAGGAGCTAGCCACGAAACAATGTCAATTTTTAAAACGCTGGTGGGAAGGAATTGAAGCAAACTCTGTTGATAAAATTGAAAATGTGATTTTGTTAGAACAGTTTTTCTGGGCATGCCCAGTAGAGCTGAAAACCTGGCTGGAGGACCGAGATCCCAAAACAGTGCAAGAGGCTGCTGAACTCTCAGACCACTATGCCAAGAGCAGACCTGCTCTGAAAGCAAATGGGGCGGGCGTGGCAGCGCAGAAAGGGAAAAGCATGCCTTCAGGGCAGCTAAAACCCTCACTGCCTCCACCAAAACCAGTTAACCCCCGGTTTCAGAGAAAATATTTCTCTGAGAAAAGAAATGAATGTTGGTTGTGTAAAGAAACTGGGCATATTGCCAGACAGTGTACCAAACGGATGATCAATACGCAAGGTTGTGCTAGGAAAGAAGTGGGTTGTTTTTGTGTCCCTGGAAGCATGCCTGTGAACACGAGGGAACATATGCACCCAGTCACGGTGAATGGTGTACAGACGCAAGGGTTAATGGACACAGGGGAATCCTTGACATTGGTAAAAGGGGATCTAGTAGAGCCTGTTCAGCTTATACCCAATAAATACGTCACTGTACAGGACTTTACTGGTGTGGTGAAAACATTGCCACTTGTCAGTGTTCTCCTAGACTGGGGTGAAACAGGGGGAACTGTGCAACAGGTGGCTGTAGCCAAAACCTTAGCAGTGGATGTGATCCTGGGCAACAATCTCAAACAGGGGATGGTGTGTGCAGTTACCCGTATCCAAGCAGCACGGGAACACTGTAGTTCCCTGCACCCCACAGAAGCCATTGTGGAAACCACTGGGAGGCTGGTTCCCCAGCCTGTGTCTCCTGATATGGAGACTAATGAAAAGGGGGTAGAAATTTCCCCAGTAGCAAGTAACCACACAGCTATGGAGGGTTACTCCGAAGAGGGAGGGGTGACCCCTTGCCAGAGGGTTAGGGATGACAGTGATCCTGAGCGCCCTGATGCTAGTGCTAGGGACCCTAGTTTAGTGACTGAAGGGGACCTGTCCCATGCCTTGGGAATGTGTGAGGAGTTTGCTGCGGCTCAGAGAAGTGACCCTAGTCTAGAGAAGCTGAGGTCTTGGGTAGACTCTGACGGAGCACAGGGAGGTGACGGCAGACATAAGGTTTATTGGGAAAATGGACTGATGTATATTCAGGCTGTGCAGACAGAGGGAGGGGTGATAGGCAGGCAGCTTGTCGTTCCCCAGGGATATCGTGAGCAGTTGCTCAAGATTGCACATGATATTCCCTTGTTTGATCATCTGGGAATCGCGCACACCACGCAGCGGTTGGCCCCAAATTTCTATTGGCCTAACTTCACCCAGCAGGTGATGGAGTATTGAAGGTCTTGTCACCGGTGCCAAGAAATAGGGAAGGCGGGCAAGAAAACCCAAGCTGCCCTGATTCCATTGCACATAGTGGAGGAGCCATTCCAGAGGGCGGGAATGGATATTGTGGGGCCTTTAAATACCCCCAGCTCCTCAGGGAAGAGATTCATCCTGACTGTGATGAATTATGCCACCCGGTACCCAGAGGCAGTTGCCCTATCCTCACTGAGGACAGACAAAGTGGCAGATGCCTTACTTGGGATTTTCTCCAATGTTGGGTTTCCGCAGGAGGTTATCACCGATCAAGGGGGTTCCTTCATGTCGGACCTGCTGAAATATTTGTGGCAGAAGTGTGGGGTGGTGCAGAGATGCACGACACTGTATCACCCACAATCCAATGGGCTTGTGGAAAGATTTAATGGTACCCTGAAGTCAATGCTCCAGGCGTTTGCCGAACAGCATGGGAGGGACTGGGAGAAATACCTTCCCCACCTGTTGTTTGCATACAGGAGGTGCCCCAAGAGTCGACAGGATTTTCCCCTTGAACTTTATATGGACGCTGGGTACATGGGCCCTAGACTTGATCCGGGAGAACTGGGAAGGCAAGCACACCACCCAGGGAACTCCCATAGTGGATTACGTCCTTAGGTTTAGGGAAACGCTGAAGGAGCTTATGGGGACAGTCCAGAGCAACCTGGCAGTTGCCCAACAGAAACAAAAATTGTGGTACGACCGCAGAGCCAGAGCTCGCTCGTACATGGTGGGTCAGGAAGTCATGGTCCTTATTCTGGTCTGGAAAGATAAGCTACAGGCTGAGTGGGCAGGACCATACAAAGTAGTTAGGAAGATAAATGACGTGAACTATATTAGAGAGTTGCCTGACAGAAGACAGACAGAAAGGATGTACCATGTCAACATGATGAAGCCTTATGCTAATAGGGCTGACATGGTGTTGGCAGTGTGTAGTCCTGGGGAGGGGACAGATGAAGGAGACCCCTTCTGGACTTGCTGGAAGAAAGCAAGCGGGAGTTCTCTGTGGAGGCAGTTAAATTGTCTCCATGGCTGGCCCCAGACAAGATCCAGGAAGTAAGGGAGGTTTTAGCAGACTTTGCCCCATTGTTTAGCACCAAGCTTGGACTAACCCCCTTAGCGACACATGATGTGGAGACAGAGACGCAGATGCCCATACGGCGGACAGCATATCGGGTGTTGGAGGCTGTCCAAAAGGACATTAGGAGGGAAGTGGAGGAGATGCTGGATTTAGGGGTAATCCAGAGATCCCACAGCCCCTGGGCCTCACCCGTAGTCTTTGTGCCCAAGCCAGATGGTTCTACTCATTTCTGTGTGGACTATTGTGGACTGAATGCAGTCGCAAAGTCATACACCCATCCGATGCCCCGGACGGACGAACTCCAGGACAAGTTTGGAGGGGCGACCTACCTTACGGCCACTGACCTGACCAAGGGGTATTGACAGGTAGAGTTAACGGACAGAGCTAGGGAGAGGTCAGCCTTCATCACTCTGATAGGCTTATTTGAATTTAAAGTAATGCCTTTCAGAATGAAGAATGCCCCAGCCACTTTCCAAAGGTTGGTGAACCAGGTGTTAAATGGTGCTGAGAAGTACACCGTGGCGTACCTGGATGACACTGCCATCTTTAGTGCCAGCTGGGAGGAACACCTGTCCCACCTTAGGGAAGTGCTGGGCAGGTTACAGAGGGCCGGGCTCACTGTCAAAGCTGAGAAGTGCCAGATGGCCATAGGAGAAGTGGCATACCTCGGGCATGTGGTAGACCGGGGACAGCTCTGTCCTAACCAAATAAAAATAGAGGTGATCCAGGCATGGCCCAGACCAGAAACACAGAAGCAGGTCAGGAGTTTTCTTGGGACAGCAGGGTACTATAGAAAATTTGTACCCAATTACAATGCCCTGGCTGCTCCCCTATCTGACCTGGCAAAGAAAAGGATGCCAAAGAAAATTACCTGGGACCCAGCCTGTGAGAAAGCCTTTACCAGTATGAAGGAGGCACTGTGCAGTGCTCCTGTATTGACAAGTCCTGACTATAGCAAACCTTTTATAGTTCAGACTGATGCTCAGATGTGGGTATTGGGGCAGTACTGAGTCAGACATCCAACCAAGGGAAAGATCATCCAGTAGTGTACCTGAGTAAAAAGTTACTTCCCAGGGAGCAGGCATACTCTACTGTGGAAAAAGAATGTCTTGCCATAGTGTGGGCCCTAAAGAAGCTAGAGCCATACTTATATGGGCAGCATTTTGTGGTACACACTAACCACAACCCCCTGGTTATACCTCAGTCTGAACCCCAAGAGGCAGGTAGTGAACCTACAAGGGACAGTGATTTTGTAAATGAACCAGAATTTGCTGAAATAGCTATGGACAATGACAATGAGCTTCACCACGAAGTGCCAGTGCCCTCTTTGCCACCTCACTCGGATCGAGCTGTAAAGCCTGTTGTGAAGCTCACTTATGACACCCCAGGTCAACCGGTCAATTTACCCATGAATGTCGTCCACAAAGGGGTCTATGTCATGCCAAACTCCCTGTCCAAAATGGTATTAATAAACTAGTGGCCTTGATGGAAGAGGGTTGCATGGGTATTGTGGCAGTCACAGAAACATGGTACACAGGGAACCATGACTGGGATGTCAACATACCAGGATACACAATCTACAGGAGGGACAGGGAGGGTAAAAGAGGAGGAGGAGTAGCTCTCTATGTAAAGGAAGGGATCAAAGCAACAGAACTAAAGAGTAAACAGGGAGCAGATGAGGCACTTTGGGTCACCCTGGAGACAGGAAATGGCACCACAATCCGGATGGTGGTTGTATACAGACCCCATCTCAGGGGAGGGAATGGACAAGGAAATGATAGAGCTTTCTTAGAATGGCAGAAAAGGGAGATATTGTTGATGGGGACCTGAATATGCCAGATGTTAACTGGAGCACCTTTGCTGCAGGCACATCCAAGAGCAGGTCATTCTTGATGCCCTACAGGGGCATGCCTCAGACAGCTAGTATTGGAACCCACTCGAGAGGGAGCAATCTTAGACCTGGTACTTTCAAATGGGGATGGAGAAAAGAATCTCAGATTTAGAAGTGGGTAGACATCTGGGAACAAGCAACCACCAAACAGTGTGGTTCACGATAAACACAGCCATACAATCAAGCCATACAAAAGCAAGAGTACTGGACTTAGGAGAGCTGACTTTGGGAAATGAGAGAGTGCCTCTAGAAGAGCACTAGCAAACAGGCAAGAAGGAGGTGGAGGAACAATGGGAGTGATCAAAACAGCCATCGAGAGGCAACAAGCCTTGTGTAAAAACAAATCAATAAAACTCAATCTAAGGAAAAACTGTTATGGTTCTCAAAAGAGGTGGCAGGGAAGGTTAAGGAGAAAAGGACAGCATTCAGGAAATATAAGGAAACACAGAAGCAGCAGGACAGAGAACTTTATCAGTTAAAGCAGAAAGAGGCTGGAAGGCAGTCAGAATACCAAAGGCCCAAACTGAGGAAAGGATAGCCAATTCTGTTAAGAAGGGATAAGACCTTTATAGGTACATTAGGGACGAAGAAAGACCAAAGGAGGGATACTGAAGCTTAATAAAGGGAGGGAATGGGTAGAGGGTGACAGGAAAAAGCAGGATACTGGAACGAATATTTCTGCTCAGTATTCACAAAGGAAGAGGAGGGGAGTTACCTAAACCAAACAAGAGAAACACTCAAGACGGGGTCTATAACAGTCCATTTACAGAAGAAAGGGTTCTGAAAGAACTAATAAAATTGAAGGTGGACAAAGCAATGGGGCCTGATGGGGTTCACTCAAGAATTCTAAAGAACTAAGGGTAGAACTAGACACCGCTGACTACTCTGTTTAACAAATCATGGAGGATGGGGTGGTACCTGAGGACTGGAGGAGGGGCAGATGGATTCCTCTTCACAAAAATGGGAGCAGGACAGAGGCAGGAAACTACAGACCAGTTAGTTTGACCTCAGTGGTAGGGAAAATGATGGAATCACTTCTGAAGGAAAGAACTGTTGAGTACCTAGAGGCCAGTGGGCTGAGACCCAAGGCAGCATGGATTCACGATGGGAAGGTCTGTCAGACGAATCTAATAGATTTCTTTGACTGGGTTACCAAGTAGTAGACCAGGGTGGGGCTGTGGACATGGCCTACCTAGATTTTAGCAAGGCATTTGATACAGTCCCACACAAAAGATTAATACACAAGATAGCCAGCCTTGGAGTGGGTCCCAAGGTGGTAGCCTGGATAAAAAATTGGCTTGACAACAGGACTCAAAGGGTAGTAGTAAATGGAGTACACAGTGACGAAAGGAGGGTTACTAGCGGGTACTGCAGGGTTCAGTACTGGGACCGGTCCTTTTAATGTCTTTATAAGTGACATTGCAGAGGAACTGAAGGAAAAGTATGTCTCTTTGCAGATGACACAAAGATCTGCAACAGGGTTGATACACAAGATGGAGTGGAAAGGATGAGAAGGGACTTAGAGGTTGGAGGAATGGTCAAATGTATGGCAGCTCAGATTCAATGCAAAAGTGCAAGGTAATGCACATGGGAACAAAACCAGGAAAGCGTGACACAATGGGAGTGAGATACTGACAACAGTAAAAATAGAGAGGGACCTGGGGGTACTATATCAGATGACCTAAAGGTGGGCAAGCAATGGAGAAGGCAGTAAGGAAGGCTGGGGGGTACTGGGATGCATAGGAAGAGGCATCAATAGTAGAAAACAGGAAGTTGTTATCCCTCTGTACAGACAGTTGGTGAGACCCCATCTGAGTACTGTGGTGCAGTTCTGGAGACCCCATCTCTGCAAAGACATAGACAGAGTGGAGGCTGTCCAGAGGAGGGTAATCAAAATGGTGCAGAGTCTGCACCAGAAGACATACGAAGAAAGACTAAAGCAGCTTAATATGGTATACCCTGAGGAAAGAAGGAGAGAGAGGGACATGATAGAAACTTCTAGTACCTCAAGGGAATTAACAAAGTCCAAGAGGGCAGCATCTTCCAGAAAAGAGATGTGCAAGAACAGGGCACAATTTGAAGATAGAAGGGAGATGGCTCAGAGGTAATGTGAGGAAGTATTTTTTCACTGAGAGGGTTGTGGATGCATGGAACAGCCTCCCTGAGGAGGTCGTGGGGTCAAGAACAGTGGCGGACTTCAAGAATGCATGGGACACGCATAAGGCAGTCCTAGTGGGGGGTAGGAGGAAGTAAGCTGTTGGTTAACTAGGATCTGCAGCTTATCTGTTAGGTAGAAAAATGGGCAGACTAGGTGGGCCAAGCAGTCCTTATCTGCTGTCAAATTCTATGTTTCTATGTATTCGAACCCTCCACCTGAGTTAAGGTGTCCTCCCTGTACAAGCAGGGGTTTAGGGGTGACCAGATGGGAGTAAGGTGAAATGTTTCAAAATAATGTGGTAAACATATCATTGAAAATGTCATACAGTATAGTAACAAGAGTCTTAGATTGCTGAATGGTACCTGTTCAAATTAAGCATATCGTACAATGCTAAAACGACTGAAATAATATTATGTTACATGTGCATAGTTATATATTGTGATAAGAGTATTAGCAAAAGTATATCCAAAAAGTGTATTAGAGGTCAATAATATATTTTACGACTTGGCACGGACTCCAAGCTTTCAGAGCGGGGAGAATTAGCCTCCCCCATTTGGGGCCCCTTACCTGAAAGCCTCAAAGTGTCTCCACAGCCTCCCTGGTGTCCGCCTGTCTCGCAGCACTTTTCCATTTCCTCCAGGTCCCCCAGGTGTTTCCCTGTTAAATATTCCCTTTGGGACTTGCAGGTCTGATGGCGAGCAGCTGCCGCGACTGTTGAGCCACCACTCGCACGTTCGAGGAGAATGCCTTGCGCATCCGACTGCTCATTGCGGTCATAAGCAAAAAGTGGGTCTCCAGTGGTTCCCGGTGCCCAGTTCAGCTAAAGAAGGTACCCAGGACACTCAAATAAAGCAGAAAAGTGTGTTTTAAATTAAATAAATTGGCAGAAGCCATGAGCGCTGCCTCCAGGGCATCAGATGAGGTCAAGAGGCAAAGTTCAGGGCTATAGGGCCCTCATAAATATTCATAAGCTGCTGTGTGTTTCTGGGGGCGTTGTGTAACGGGAGCAGTGACTCCCTAGTGAGACTGATTATTTATCAGTAGACTCCTTCAAAAGAAAACTGTTGGGGCTACAAGACAGTGGGGGATGTAGATAAAATAGTATTGCCCTGGCTGCACAGAACTTAATGTGTGGGGCAGTGAATTGTGCTTCTGGAAGCTGTCTGTAGCCACCATTTTAGTGTTTTGCCACCAATCAGAAGCCTGAATTGATATAAGGGGCTTCTGGGGATTTGCCGGAGACTTATGGGGGATTAACTGTGACAATCTCTAGGCACCGAAACACAAGCCAATTAGCCTCTGGGAATTGTTAAAGACAGGTTTGGCAGCCAGTAAGATCTTTGGAACTCTGCCCCATATAAAAGGGGGCTCTGGCTGAAAAAGAATCGTATTTGGAGAGACAGCCCAAGAGCTAGTGTGTGTGCCTCTGGAGAGCCTGCCAGCTTTCAGGGGTTAGGTCAACCTGGCCTAGACTTTTCTGGCTGTCAGTCTGCGGGTCCAGATTGTTCCAGTCTGGGTTGCTGCTGTGTGCAGATGCAGGTCACCTGATTCTATGATTCTGGAAAAGAAGATTAGCCTGCATCCTGCCTGGAAGGACCAGAATGGAGCCAAGTTTAGTTTTACATATAAATGTGTGTGTTGTGCAAAGTGCTGCGCGACCAAGCAGTTCAAACCCATTTGAGTTGCACGTTTTCCTCGTCCTTATTCACGTTGATTTGCCATTTGAAGACTAGCATCGTCGATGAGGACCACGAGGGACTTCACCTCCATCTGCATCCATCTCAGTCTACAGGTCTTATTTCGTTGGAGAGCCGCCTGGTCTGGGATAGAGTGAGTAATTAATCAGGGTAACTCCCTGCAACCAAGTTTCAAATTTAAAGTGTGTCATCTGATTCAGTTGTGAGTTGCAAATTGTTTCTGGACTCAGCCATCTGGCTCCAGATTACAAATCGTGGGTTATAGTGCTTGCATGTTTCTTTCCATCACAGGGCCCCAACCAGCTGTAACACCGGCCTACCCCGGGCAATGCTTCAGGCTGGCCTGCATCAACAACTGGGTACCCACAGAGTGTGTAACTGTTTTAGAGGGACTCTTAAGTGCATGCCTTATACCCTGACTAAATCAGCTTCTGAATCAATCACCAGATTATGCCCCTTTTCCTTGTTATTGCCCCCAAATAAATCAGATCTGAATCTTTTTGCACTTAGGCTGGTTGTGGTGTACCTCTGTAAAGACAGCATTGCAATATTGTTTGTTGTTGTGCCAAACCTTATTTTACAGGGGGGGTCTTCGGGGCTAAGCCAGCTGAACTGGCCTTGGTGGTAAGTGCAACAAATGTGGGGTCGATATTGTATTCCAGTGTTAACTGCTACTGTATGTTCATTGAACAGTTTAGGCCACTAGAGGAGAAAAAGGGGGGGTCACAGTGTCCCAGAGGGCTGTACCCAAGGCAGCTACGCTATCACAAACCCTGTCCTCCGGTTGGGTGCACCAGTTTCTAGTATCCAGGCCCCTTAACCTGCACTTAGTCATGCAGGCAGGGGTAGTAGCACTTGGGGTAGCGCCACCTAGGGGTTACATAACTATGACTTGGACAGCTACCAGGGGTGGGCAGAATAGACTTGAGTTTAAAGTCTCATCTGAAGGACAGCACTTCAACAATGCAGAACCCTGTAGTGTTGCACTGCAGTATCAGTACTGAGTATAAGCCCAAGTTCCTGGTGGGGGACTAGAACCCACAACCTTCCAATCATCCAGCCTCAGAGGTGAGTACACAACCTAGTGAGTACCTGATACTGATAAGAGCACTCTCCTTGTTGGCTGATCACAGGAAGCAATACGTCTGACCTTTTTTGTCCCCCTGCCCCCAACTTTGCCCATGAATCTTTCATGCCTCTCACATCACTTGGGCCACAAGGAACAGAACAGAACCTGACAAGAAAGAAGACATGCATGAGGTAGGTAAATATTTATTATTTTTGATCTGTATAATATGGCCATTTTAGTTTGTGGTTCCAAGAACAGAAAAATCAGGGATTGACCAGTTTTGTGGGAAATACGCTAAAGCCCGGCACTGACTTGTAAAATAATTCTAGTTCACTTTTTTATGCCAGTGTTCTTTGTTAGCATGTATTCTGAGACACAATATTTATATGCATAGATTTTAAATCAATTTCCATTTCTCATGTAACCCCTAGGTGGCACTATTCCAAGGGCTACTACCCCTGCCTGCTTGGCTAGTAGCAGGTTAAGGGGCCTGGATACTGAAACGGGTGCCTCCAGCTGGAGGTCAGGGTTTAATGGTCAAGCTAACCTGGGCACAGCCCTCTGGGGCACTGTACCCCCCCTCTTTCCCTTCTAGTGGCCTGAACAATATACAATAATCACTTTCACAATGACCCTTATTCACCGTGCAATTACCCACACTGTTTGCACTTACCACCAGGGCTGGTTCCTCTAGCTCGACCTTGAGGACCCCCTGTAAAATAAGGTTATGCACAACAAATAGCAACAGTACAGTACTCTTGGCACAAACTGGAACCACAGTCAGGTTAAATGCAAAAAGAGTTAGATCTGATTTATTCAGGGGACTTGAACAAGGGAGGGGCGTAATCAGGTTGACTGGCTAAAAAGGCTAAATCAATCAGACAGTTATGCATGCACTTCAGAATCCCTACACAGTCACACACTCTGGGTACCCAGGTAGGAAAAGGTGGGCCAGCCAGGACCATGTCTGCAGGCCGCCAGCTACAGCTGGTTGGGGCCCTGTGATCAGTGACAGCAACAAGCACAACACACACTATTTGTAATTCGGAGCCGGAGAGCTCAGTTCGTGAAGGAAAAGACAACAAAGCAATCAGATGACAACACTTTAGATTTAGCTGTTGTTGCAGCGAGCTACCCTGATATTTACTCACAATACCCAATACAGGACACAGGCAGAACGAAATTGAGACTGCAGGTTGTTGAGCTGGAGTGCCAGGAGAAGCAGGGCCCACACGAATCACCGAGGCGTTGTTCCTGTTCAAGGCGTTGAGCAGGGGGCTGATCCCCAGGCAGGTTTCTCGTCGATGGCTTTCTCTGTGTAGCGGGTAGTCTGGCTGGGCCAGTGTGGTAAGGCCTAGGCCAAATGGAGATGCAAACCGATTTGGTCTGTTGGAGCTGGATGCAGCCTCCAGCAAGCAGAACACAGTTCAGCACACAGTGGGGAACCAAATCACGACCCACTAGCAGCACACAGCACATGTACATGTAAGAAATTCTACTGTACCAGGCAGATTGCTATCCGGTCACAATTACAGAATCTCTGCACAAACTGGGAGTTCAAAGGTGGCTGGAAATCCTTACAGGCCGATCGCATTCAGCAAATCTTCAGTCTTCTTCAGGTTAAAGCCTGGTCACAGTTCTGTGGCTTAAATTGTCCTCACTGACTCGATTCAGTCCGAATAAACTAATTTCCCTCTCAGGGACAGCAGGCAGACAGGCAGGCCAAAACCCAGCCCTTTCACAGTTCTCCTGCGCGAATTTATGCAGGATTACTGTTTGACTATCTCGAGCTGTTACTCCTTCCCTTCCCAACTCAGATCTGAACTGAAACTGCAAGCAGTCTGGGACTTTCCCCAGGATCCAAAAGGTTCAGTTGGCTGATTCCTCTGTCAGTTACAACAAGGGGTCCCCCTCCGGGTTCATTTAGGTGTCAAAAGCCCAAAACTACAATTCCTACAGAATTTTGCTCCCAGAAAGCCCCTGGAGACAGGCTCCATTTTAGAGTCCCCAAAGGTACTGACTGGCCCATTTCAGCAGTCCAGGACCAAGATGGTGGAAATAAACAGAAATGTCCATGCTGCAAAGAAGGCAGGTTAGACAAACTATAATATTATTACTATCCTAATAAATGATCAGCAAACAAGTACATCTTCTAAAAGAGCTCCCTCCCAGATTAATTATGACTGCAATCCAGGCAGCTCTTAAAGAGACAGTACACAGAGACTATACAGGCACTCTCTGGCAATACATTTAAACTGCTAATACGCAGGACACCAGCCTGGCAGTGAGAATTTAGGCAAGCTCAAAGAAGACTTTTCAGGAACCCCCATTTGTAGGGGGGTTACACCTATATGACCATTTCTGAAAAGATAATACTTCTGCCCCAGCCCAGTTCACTGGGTTTTATTAGGACTGGTCAGGGTAGCTCAACAGCTACTATTGTGATAAAACAGAAGTGTTCAGAACCTTTCCCATAGACATTACATTTTGGGTGTGGGACCCTAGACAGCTTTTTTGCTCAAAACCTGTGAGTATTGTGTGTTTTCATTTCTTGGTTCTTTTGTCAATAACAGCAGTAAAGGACACTCGACTGGCTGTCAAGTTGTGAGTGCACAAAAGGGCCATGAATGAGTGGTGAACCTTTCAAAAATTCACACAGTGCTTGACTCCAAAGCAGAATTCAGTGAACGTGACGTTAGGAATCTGCTGTGTGCAATACAGTATTTAGTGAACACACATTCACATAACAGCTCTGTTCTGTTCGGTGGAGAGCAAGCAGAACAAGTAAGCTTACCAGCTGGACCAGTTTCAAATGGCTCCAATACTAAAAATACATCATCTCCATCCCAGCTAGCACCCTACCTCCCTCCCTCCTCCTCCCACACGACTCCAGTAATGAAACATACATCCTTCACCAATCCCATTTAGCACGCCAGCTCCCCCTCCTTGCAGCTGGATCAGTTCCTGATGGTACCAGTAATAAAATAATACCCCCTTCTCCCCATCCCAGGTACTGCAGCACCATAAATCCTCCCTCCCTCCCCCTATGGTCTCAGTAATAAAACATGCACCCTTGCCCCATCCCATGTAGCACCTCAACTCACCGCTCCTCTCCATTGGACCACTTGATAATGGTCCCCGTAATTAAAAAACAAACAAAACAAAAAACATTTCCCCAATCTCAGGTGGCATCCTAACTCCCCCTCTTTCCCCACAGTCTCAGTAATAAAACATAATCCCATTCCTCATCCCACATAGCACCCCATCCTCCCGCACCACTGGGTGCAGACTGGAAAAAAAAGCATTCTATTCCAGAGACAGCGATAGGTGCTGATCTCTTCACACTGCCTCATCCCGCCACGTCTAACCTAAACTAACACATACCCTATATCAATATACTGAATTATATACCACACAAGTGGAGAATACATTGAGGTCCGGATAGTCAGAGCAGTTGTGCATGGCACAACTGAGTTGCGCCGGCACAAGTGTGTTATTGCACCGAGGAGCTATATTCAGCAGAAGCCATTCCGCAGTGCAAAATCCATTGCGCCAATGCGCAACTATAATGTATGCGACACAAATGCAGGGGGCGTTCCCATGAATATCCCGCGCAGTGGCATATTCAACCGTGAAACCATGGCGCAAGTGTGGAGCAAATTGAAGTTGCTCTGACCAGACTTGTTCCTATAAATACAGCGCGCAAACACACTGACAGCAGTTGCGCCAGGGATGAGAGTGAGAGGGAGAGAGAGACAGACAGACAAAAGACCAGATACAGAGGGAGGGGGACAGAGAGGTGGCCTGGGAGAGGGAGAGAGGGGCAGAGAGAAAGAGACAGAGACACACATACACTCACAATCTGTGGACCAGGGTGGCACACAGCCAGCAGCCAACCACCCAGAGGGACAGTGGACAGCAGGAGCCATGGACAGTGTGCCCTTCATGATGGAGGTGGTAATGAGGGTTCTGAGGGGGCAGGAGGAACAGCTACGTGGCCGACGAAGGGCCCATCAGCAGTATTCCCGACACAGGTGGTACTGTGCCCCCATTACCTTCGAGAACTATAGCGACACTGAGATTGTGGGCCAGTACCGCCTGAATGGGGCCATTCCGAGGCAGCTCTGCAAGCTGTGCAGTGAGGAGATGCAGGCACCCACCAGATGGAGCCACGCCATGTCCGTGGCGATGAAGGTGACCGCCGTCATGTGCCTGCTTACCATGGGCACCTTCCAAAGACCAACAGAGAACACCACAGGCATCACCCAGTTGGCCACGTCCTGCCTTCTCACACAGTTCCTCAATGTTCTGCTGCCACGTGCTTCAGAATACATCCATTTCCCCAGCACACAGGCGGAGCGTACAGCAACTATGCAGGACTTCCACAGGATGGCACGTATGCCTGGCGTGATTGGGGCCATTGACTCCTCCCACGTGGGCATCCCTAAGGGACAGGCATATGTAAACAGGAAGGGGAGCCCGAGTATCAACTGCCAGGTGGTGTGCGATGCCACGGAGTGCATCACCAATGTCTGCGCCACACACCCTGGGAGTGCACATGAGACATTCATCTGGCACAGCTCTGTGCTGTGCCACAGATTTGAATGTGGGGACATCCCCACAGGCCACCTAGTGGGAGAGTATGGCAGGAGCAAGATGCAATGGCATAGCAGACCTGGGGACTGGGGGAAGGCAGGGGTGCATGGTGGCGGGGGCGCTAGGGACAGGCAAGAGGCATAGCACAGTATAGCAGAGGGCTAACCATGTCATTTTCCACACAGGTTATAGTACATACCCACTGAGGCTCTGGCTGCTCACCACCTACCAGTGCCCGTCATCCCCAGCAGAGGAATGGTACAACGAGGCACGCGTAACATCATCAAGCGTATATTTGGCATGCTGAAGGCACGTTTCCATTACCGAGACAGGTCAGGCAGTGCCCTGCAATACAGCCGCTTGAAAGCCTGTGGCCTATTCCTGGCCTGCTGCATATTACACAACTTGGCCATTGACCATGGGATAGCTGTGTAGGCTGATGAGGGCAACAGTAGTGGGGACGATGGGGAGAATGGGTCGTAGGGTGGTGGACAGTCACCCCCTGGGCGGAGGGACCCCGGCTGATGCAGCCGGCTCAATGCCAATGCAACACTGTTGCACAAGAACACTACAGTGAACACAGGTAGGTGGTGCGGTACACATGCATGGGCCACACGGACAGGTACAACACACATGCAGGGACGTGCATGGTGAGGGGCATGCACACACAGAGGTGTGATACAGGGGTAGGGAAGTCAGTTGCACACAACCACACACAGCAGCACACACACACACACGCACCCACCCATCCAGGCGTTCGGAATGTGGTGTGGATCAGAAGCAATGCACAGGGGCACAGGCACAACCGGTGCTAGACTGCCCTCATCACGCCAATGCCACATGGTCCAGTGGCTGGGCATGCACACACACAGGCAGCATGTGGCACGACACACAGGCGTGACACCAGTGATAAGACACACACACACACACACCGCCCATGTGAGCACAGGGCAGCAGCTGCAGACCACGGTCAGGGCAGCCCACAGATCAGGGCTGTTGCATGGAACCACGGCCACCATGGCCACGGGGGCGGCTGCACCAGGGTCGATCAGCAGCCACAGGCTGCGCATCAGCCGGAGGGGTGCAACAACCCCCCAAGGTGGAACTGCGGGACCGCGACCGTGTTCTCGCGGGGGGGTGCAGGCGCCCAAACAGGCCAGCCTCGGGTGTGCCTGGGATGCCTACATCAGAGCCCGGCATCAACTGTGTTGGGGTCGCCCGATGCCGGGTCCATGGGTTGGACAGCACACTGCGGGGGGTCTCCTGTGCATGGCCATGTCCTGTGGCAGCCACCAGAGCAAAACCATCTGGCACTATAGCCTACAGATTAGAGGAACAAGGTGTGAATGAGCTTGATACATCCAGCAGACGAGACCTGAGTTTGATTCTCACAACCTCCACTTGCATATTGTGTGACTCTGAGCAAGTCACTTAACCACCCAGTGCTCCCAGGTCGCCCCTGAAAACAGGCACTTGTGCCTAGTGGGCCTTACCCAGTTACCAGAAGACTAAAATAAATAAATAAATCGCACTGGCAATGCCATCCAAGGGTGCAGTCGTGGCCTCCTGCATGCATGGCATTCTCTGCAGGATCTGTGCAGTGCCCCTTTCCTGCTGCTTGGCTAACTGGCACACCTCCAAGTGCAGTGCATGCACCCCACTGGTGAGCAGCACCTGTTGCTGAATGGACACCCGCAGCAGCCGGGTGTGCTCAGCCAGATGGTCGGCATCCTGGGGCTCCCGGGTGGGACGCCGTTCCTCTGGTGGTGACCTGCCATGCTGCACAGCCCCCTCTCTGGTGGACGCTGCACAGTGGGGCCTGCAGGGGGTATGGGCACAGCAGGTGCACCAGTGGTGGACCCTATGGTCAGCTACCCGTGGCACCGCAGCCTGCTGCTGTCACCTGTCTGACTGCTGCACGCCACCCAGCCTGCCATAGTCAGCACTCACCGAGGGGCACATCCATGGCACCGCACACTGGCACACCCACAGTGATGGCAGGCAGCTGTTCTGCTGCTGGCAGAGCACCGGGTGCGGGACCTGCCTGTGATGCCAGCAGGGGCGACATGCACAGAATGTCGCCCATGCTGTCCAGGAGCTGTGAGTAGTCATCATCGGCGTCAGACCCCACCCCAATCTGTGTCTCCGCACACAGGATACCAAGGCTGGCATCCTGCAGGATCACATCCAGAGCCTCATCTGACCCTAGGTCTAGGACATCCGCTGGCATCGCGGTGCTGAGCTGCAGCCTGTCGGGCCCCTGGATGCCAGCGGATGTGGAAGGTGCATCGTCCGGGGCCGTACCGGCGGCCACGGGTGCCGCTGTTGCTGCTGGCACCCCATCCTCTGCACGGAGGCATGCTGGTGCTGCAAGAGAAGAACAGTGTGTCAGTGATGCAATGCCCACATGTGCCCCCCCGTACACTGCCACTGCATGTGTTCAGCACAGGACATGCATGACGGCCGCATGCACGCCATCATGCCTATGTAACCACCCTCCAGGCCACCAGCTGTGCATGTCTGATATACATACCATGCAGTGATGGGCTGCCACTCATCTGGAAGCCTCCTCCAGGCACACCCTCCAGCGTGGTGTGGCACATGGTGGCTGCCACCAACTCCTATGTCACCGTCAGTGTGGGTGCATCCACTTGCCCTCCCCTAGTGGCATTACGGGATGCTATGATGGCAGCCACCTTCTTCTTAATCCGCCACCTGTCAGTCCCAACCTTTCTGCAGCACACCTGCGCTGACTGCTGGTGGCTGCCATGCTGGTTCATATAGGTTGCCACCTCCACCCATGCAGCAGCCCTGGCCTGTGATGCGCCCGTGGCACCACTCAACAGGGCCTCCCTGTCAAGGTAGACCTCAAACAGAGCATCTATCTCAGCCTTAGTGAAGTTGGGCCTGCGCTTCTGTGCAGGGCCCCACTCCTCACCCTCCTCATGTTCCGACAAGTTGCTTCCTGTGAACATGGACAGCACGGTGTGTCAGTGACAGTATCTTCCTGGTCCATCCCACCCTGCAGTGCTGTCTGCTCTGAGTGTGCTGCAGTGGCATCCACTACTTACCTACCAAGGTTGCAACCGGTCCATGGTCTGTGCTGTTCCGTGGTGCTTATGAGGCACAACGCATGTAAATGAGGTTCAGTGCAACAGTAATGACATGCTAATGCACCCCACTGTGCCACGCATTAGCTGATGAGCTCACTTGCATGCGGCATCTGAATATTGAGATATTGCACTGTGCGCAATGGTATTGCGCCGGAACAAGTGGTGGCGCAATGGCCATGCATGCACAGTGCTCGGGCCTGCAGTGCGCATGCGCACTGCGATGTCATGGTGTCAATCACGCAAGACGCGTGAACAGCACGATGTATCGGCACTGCACAAGCTGCGCATGGCCAGCAACACGCAATTCGCACATGATGGCATGTTCCCTACTGCGCTCATGCGCACTGTGCGTGAACCGCTGTTGAAAATCTGGAGTGAAAATACAAAAAATTGGCAAAGTTACAAGTGTGCACAGAAACTGCAAAACACACGCTCATAACGCAGTCATTTTTTGGAATATTTTTACCAAATTTGCAACATGGGCTTTTTGGCACTCCCACTCATGAACAGTGGCACTGTTGTTTCGTTACTCAGTCCCAAAAGGTGATTCTGCGCAGCGACTGCGAAATCTCCTTTTGGGACCGAACAATGAAATGACTGTAACAGTGTTCATGAGTGGGGTCCCAAGAACCCCATGTTGAAAATTTGGGGCCAAAATTCCTAAAGATTACTGAGATATCAACATAAGTTGAAACCCCCCACTGACTGCCATTATACGGTTCTTACCTTTGATTCTTCAGTTTGCTGGTCGGTTTTGAAGAGTGCAGATGTGCCCCAGTCAGGAGAAGATGACAGCACCGATCTCTGACGGTAAGTATGGAGACGGGGGATGTGGGTGCTCAGTGCGAGGGTGGAGATGGGGAGGGGGGACTGGGAAGACGACGAGGGACCATTTTCTTTTTAACAGGTTAAAAAAAAAAAGCCATTGGGGGACGTTTTCTTTATTTTACAGGTTAAAAAAATATAAATACATTTAGGCACATTGGGTTGGGCTCCCAGTGTGCCACAATAGTGTGTATGTGTGTGTGTGTGGGGGGGCATGCTGACACGGGGATTGGGCACCCCAATGTCGGCAAAGGATACAGAAGTGTTTTCTTTGGGGTGGGCGCATGTGACACTGGGAGTGGACATCCTGGTGTCAGAAACATAAGAGAAACAACTGAAACTAATTATTTTGGCACATTGGGGTGGGCTCCTAGTGTGCTACATTAAAGGGAGGAGGGATACATGCCAACACAGGGATTGTGCACCCCAATGTCAACTTTTACAGAAAGCTGCACCATGGCTAATGTTGAGGGGGGGCACAGAGAAGCAAGCACTGGGAGGAGAGGGGAGAGAAAGCTGCACCACGGCTACTGTTGAGGCGGGGGGGGGGTAAGAGGGGCCGAGAAGTGAGCACTGGGAGAGAAAGCTGCACTGGGGCTAGCATTTCAGCTTTTGGGGTGGGGGTAAGAGGAGTGAGGTTGTGCCGTAATTGCAGCCATGCACATTAGTGTGCACTGTAATGCGCATGGCCGGAGTTTGGGCAACAGAAAGAAATGACGCGCTCCTATTGGAGCAGTCCATTTCTTTTAAGTCCAGGATACGCCACGTCAGCAAAGCTGAACTGCTGTCATGACCAGCTGGTCATTGGTGTGCACTGCCAGACCCACTGCAGTGTCAGCTGTAATTGGCTTGGCAGTGACACACCTCTCATTTCCCGTTATTGTCCCAAGACGTTTGGTATGCAAGCGCATCAAATGAAAAAAGGACAACTGGCAGGCAACATGTTACATTCCCACTGATGGGGAAAAGCCATTAATACTGTTACCAATGGCCTGCTGGCAAAGTTTAGTGGTGACAATGCTCAAAGATGGCCAGCTTCGTCTTGGCCAGCAAGAGTTTTACAGGGGTTAAGTGTCCAATGCTCAGTTCCAACTTTATGGGCCACAAAATGGAGTGCAAAGTGTGCCCCGTTGCACTGACCTGTGAAATAATTATACTGCGAACAACAGACTGTGCACAGTACAAGATCATGCATGTCTTCCCACCGTGTAGTGCAATGCACCGATAGGCATGATCTGTACTGGCACTCAAATCCATCCCCCTACGTACCTGACTTGTACCTTTGACCCACTTGTGGGACAACATCACTATTCATCTGATCTGTTCTGTTCTGTTCATCCCTGGTAGTCCAGTGGTCTGCTAACAGAAATCCCAGCCACCAACAGTCCCTGGTAGTCCAGAGGATCCCTCTCCCTAGACCTGTTCCCCTATGTGTATCATTCCCTGACATTAGTCACTCACCAATTTGAACACCTGACACCCTTGTTCAACAGGCACAGTGTGCAGTATCCCCGTCTGTCTAGTTCAAAATGTTCTTAGACAGGGGGTGTCACACAACTGCTGCCCAGCTGTGCCAGTAAAAACTGGCTTTGAGAACGGCAAAGCATACCATTTACATACCAACCCATCCCATGTGTGCCCCAACACACTTTGGTGTGCACTAATGCAGAAGGGCTGTCCAATCCACTTTGAGCCTTGCTGGGGGTGGGGGTGTGCAGGCAAGAGACTGGTACTTAATTGTATTGAAAGATTTAGTGCCAGTTTCTTGCAACCAAGTACTGGGCCCACAAGCTCCAAGAATTAACGGTTATGCCAAAGTGGGGCAAAGTACCATAAACAGACCTTTATTTAAGCAGCAGAGTGTGCTTTATTATAGGGACATGAGGCACAAGGTAAGGCCGGGTGCCTTATGCACTCAAAAGTACTGTTATCCCACATTATAAAAAATGGGTAGGGAGAGTATTGCATCCTGATTGGCTAGGAAGTGTGCAGTGAGAGAGCACAATGCATGGGTACAAAAGTGCTGGCAATCAAGACATAGCACACTTACAATATCAGTGCCCTTTTTGTGTTAATTCTTGCCTGCCATTACAAAAATGGCTGTAACATTTACTCACAGAAAAAAATCACCTAGTCCCTAAAAATGTAACTCCCTCAAAATACAAAAAAAATTGATTAAATGTTCTTTTCCTTTATATACCACTCCTTACACACATACTATACATAAGTGAAAATGAAGTACTACTTACAGCTTTATTTTTTGAAGAGTCTTTTTTGACTATGCCCCCCACCACCACCACCACCACTACCACCATACCTGCCTATCAGGGAAATCCTTGCTGCTTGCTGTGCCCCAGATACAATTAAATCCCTGGCTTTACTGAAGCCTTCTGTTGTGTGCGTTTGTGAGGAGAAAGTTGAACATTTGGCCAGTAGAATCCTGCAGATAGACAGTTGCTTGACAGCTGGGAACGGACACTTTTAGTAGTTACTTTTAACAAAACAAAAAGCCCATTTTTAATTAAAAAAAAGTTGACTTTTTTTTAAATTTCTCATTTTAATAAATTTATAAGTGCAATAAGACACACAATGTACTTCTAGGGGTCAAAGGCACTCTGCCTGCAGCGTCATGCCTTACTATGCCCTGGGCGTGTGTTGTGCCAGCACGGCACACACCTTGTCATGTCTTACTGCTTACATTACCACATCCTGGAGTGTCTTATCACATTATAAAATGGCTTCCCTGATTTTTTATTTTAGAACCGTTTAATAAAGGTCAGAAAGATAAGGTTTTCTGATCTGTGTTGTTGTGCTGTAGTAATGTATGGTTATGTGATCAGAATCCATGAATCACAGCACAGGATTTTCCCAACCATTTTATAACTGAATTTAAAAGTGCTGTTTAAAATTCCTGTTAAGTTTTAAGTACAAAATTGATACCTTCATGCAAGGTAGTGAACCCATTGAATAGCCTACCTGCACAGACAGTGGACATGAAGACAGTAAGGGGATTTAAGGTAACCCTGGTCAAATCCCTGCCTATTAAGGGAATCACTGGTTAGCCTGGGTAGTAGAGTAGGTCAGGAATCCCTATAAATTGGTACATTACTGCCCAGTATTCTTGTTTCATCCCTGTTTGTGACGCAGGAGGTATGTACATTATGGACCCAGAGTCCCTCTGACCTCAGATTACTATGTTACTATGTATATGTTTCATATCTCTTGCATCCTTTTGTTAAAACTAATTGCCTCATTTTCCTTCTTGTGTTTCCTAAAGCACATTCATGCATTGCTCTGCGGTACAACACAAAGATCAGTCACTATACAAAACAATAAAAACAAAATATCTGTATTCCAGTAAGCTAAGATAATGAGATCATAAGTACAATGTTTAGCAGCAGAATAAAAGTAGTACCACAGCCAGGGTTGGATTTACTGTTACACCAAGTACGCTCGTTCATAGGGCCCTTGTTTTCTGTGGAGCCTTTTTGAGAGCAGGTGTGTGTGTGTGTGTGTGTGTGTGTGTCCAGAACTGATTTTTTTTCTGCAGGCTGCATGCTGACTCAGAGGTCTTCCTTCCATCTCTGAAGGGGAGGGAAGGATTGACCTTTTCTCCAACTGCAATGTCAGTATACCCCTTACCACCTACTGCCTCTCCCACCCATTCTGCCTCAGCTGTCCAAGCTGCGCTTTCTTTTCTCATGTGCATGTACCCTAGGGGATGCTTGATGTGGTGATCAGCCAGTTGGTTTCACCACCATTTGTTAAGCTGTCTTGTGATGACTGACCAAGCATTTCAAAAGGTTGGGTCGGCTGGGTGAGTGAGGTGAGGCGATCAGCTGAAAGTGAGTGAAAGTGCAAGATGGAGACCCTTTGGGGGTAAATAGATGATAAACAGTCTAATCAGCAGTCGGCAGGGTGAGAAGTTGAAAGCAGAGTCATGGTCTGTTGGAGCCAGGGGGAGGTTGTAAGAAGGTCAGACCAGGAGGAGTAGAACAAACCAAAGGAAGCTGCCGCCTGCTGCAAAGGCAACTGCCAGCACCCAGCTGGTACTTACTGGTTAGCAAGATGACAGGTCATGAGCAGAGCTGTGGCCTGTCAGAGTCAGAGGGAGGTTGAAAGAAGGTTGGACTGTGGAGCAGGACAAACCGAAGGTAGCTGCAGCCTGCTGCAGAGGCAACTGCCAGCGCCAGCTGGTACTCTGGTCAAAAGGGATGGGTTTGCTTTGCTTTTGCAAACTGCAGCTGGTACATCTATGTTTGCGTTTTCTGAATCAATCACACAAGTAGCCAACCATCTCAAGTTTTGAGGAGATGGGCAGAAGATGGCAGGTAAATGCAATAAGTACAGGCTTTACAAAGAGTGAAACAAGCATTTGGCAGGCGGTTCTCGTACCTCTCAACTACCCTTATTTTGTCTAAGAATTTTCCTCTGCCCTTCCTAAAATGTGTGTTTCCAGGACTGAACAATGGGGACTGTGAGCACCAAATAATGACAACTTAATGTTACAGACCTGTTCTTTTTCAAAAAAGGCTTTTACATTAAGCCACTTACCCTAACTGCTTTCTGAGAGAATATAATCAAGTTTTTGGTCCTTTGTTGCTAATTTTTTAATCACTGTCCTCTATTTATGAGGCAGGAGGTTAAAAAGGATAGACAGCTTTCTGACTGTTAAGAGTTGACTGAGACAGTGCCTAAGGGTGGGGATGGGGCAGGAATTAATTCCCATTTTATTTAAATACAGTATTATCTTTTGCAATGTTATGTTGGTGACCTTTTGCAATGTTATGTTGGTGATTCATCTCTAAAGAAAGCTCTGAGGTTTTGTAGCCACCCATTTCAAAAGCAGTTCCTGGCAATTGTGTCACACCAGAAAATAAGGTTCCTAGATCTAGAAGGTCTGTGTACCCTCCCCCATTTAGCAGAACTAGAAGAGCACATAACCAGGGATGTCAGGAGGCACCCCCATTGCAGAGAAGCTTGTGTGAGGTAAACCAGCTGAGCATTTTGGCCAGTTCACTCTGATCCTCATGCTAGCGCTTCTGCTAAACAGGTGGAATGCACAGTCCGTTCAAAATGCTTGCTGAATTTTTATCAGTTAAGTGAAGACCACTAAACAGAATAAAAATTAGTTTTTTATATTTTGGACAAAATAAGTTATTAATGGGAGTGGCACTGGAACAGTTGAAAGCATCAGAGCAGAGCCCACCCCTGTAACTTTAAGCCCAGCAGGAGAGCAGTAGGCATCCAGAGAGGGCAAGAGAGACACAGACAACCAATTATACAGGCTTTTGGGGGTGGCTGGCATTCGATGCGTCTGTGTTATCACTCTCGTGTGATTGTAATACTGTTTCTGTGGTCTGGTCAGTGGAGGCTGAAGATGGGCATGTGGGGTGTGCCCACTGGTAGTGCCACCAAGGGCTTGAAGAGGAGAGTTGGAGCAAGGGGAAGAAAGACGTGCACTCACAGTATTTGCCTCGTGGTCAAAGGGACCGTCCCAGCTCCAAGCATTGTGTACTGTCTGAGGACTGAGGAGTGGGCTAAGGAAGACTGCAATCCTGGCTTGAGATGTTGTTTTTGTTTCATTGCACTTGTTTTGTAATTGCTATGTGACATCTTTCTTGCATGATATGGTTTGGGCATGCTGCAGTACAACCATTGAGGGTGTGACAATGCAGGGGACCCATGGTTACTGATATACATAGGGCCCGTGTCAATGTAACTCTGGCCCCGACCACAGCATCCTACTGAAAAAATGTTCAGCAACACCAACAAAAAGATATGCTTTCCTAAATTAAAACACTTTAGCTTGAGATCTGAAGCCTGCTAATGTGGTTGAATTCCTGATCATTTTAGGAATGGTATTCCAAAGTCATGGTGTGTACCTGCTAATGGCACTCTCACCACTTGACACCAAATGTGCTGTAACGACCCTCAGTGAAAGGCTTTTTATAAATTCTCTTGTTCTGTTGCAGTTGGCCAGTTTTGGAAACACTCTAAATCATATGACACAGGAGCTTTTAAGGTATTGCTTTCTCCCAAAAATGATTACCTGTGTCCTGTTCCACATCACTGAGGCTCGAGAGTGACCAAGCTTATTGCGACATGGTCCTTTGTCATAATGTCTCAAGAATATGTCATTCTGGGAAATGAAAAAAAAAAAAGACAGTTGACTCAAGTTTAAGTTTATTAAAACAGAAGATCATACCAACCAGCGAGTCATTACTAATTTTCAATGGTGTCCCAAGAAGTAACACATAGACATGTTTCAACATACATACATACATAAACACTGAATAACAATATAATATACAGTAATACAAATGACCATAACATGTGCATAGTATTTTGTGTTACCCACAAATAGCTA
Organism: Neoceratodus forsteri; assembly: GCA_016271365.2. Classification (NCBI taxonomy): domain Eukaryota; kingdom Metazoa; phylum Chordata; order Ceratodontiformes; family Ceratodontidae; genus Neoceratodus; species Neoceratodus forsteri. Next base: position 12,790,293 of record CM057456.1, read on the forward strand.
CAAAGATCGAGTGACTGAAGCATTATAGAGACAATTGTCATAAGAAGACCAGTTTGGCCTAATCCATTTGTTCAACATAAAAATAGAAGGGAGAAGCCCACTCCAAGATCTCATTCTTGCCGGCATCCTATTCCACATGAGGGGGCCTACAGTGTACATGAGAATGACTAACTGATTCTTGTTGATTTAAATCTTGGGACTTTGCATGCCAAGCCACAGGTTAAGTGCATGCCAAAACATGTTTGCTTTGTTAAATAAATCATTTATGTAAGTAAGCACCTTCTGAAACTTCTTAGCAGAAAATGAAGCAAATGTAACATCCACCTCCCACCAAGTGGGAGCCAACTGAGTTGTGCACTTACGTCACAATGATGATACCCTCTGCAGGAGTTCAGAATAAGCTGTCCCAGTCTGTTCACTAGAGTATCCAGTTTTCCTACTACACTGGCCATGGCTTGTCCATATATTGCTCCCCATAGTCTAGTATCAGAAGAACTGTGGTGTGAATGATTGCATACCTAAATTCCTGTCAAAGGGACCGTGTCTGTGTCCGTACAGAAACCTGAAGGTGCATTTGCATGTACCTGGCAGTTGCACTTTCATCTACACTGCTCGCCCACCACTCCACGTGCACGGCTAGCGACCGCTGTTTACACGAGGATAGTGGTACACCATTGCAGGGTGGCAGACAGTACTGCCTGCATTTTTTATTGCTGTTCTAATACAGAAAGGGCACTGCTTTTTTCCCCTAGTTTTCAATGGAACTAGCCACGTGCTCCCTGACTGATGAATTACAGCATCATGGCTAATTCACGAACAAACTACTACTTCTGACCACCAGCTGTCCAGACTAGATTTACCGGCTTTCTCTAATAGAGGCTGTTTTCCATTGACAAATAGCAACCTGTCCCAAAAACTACAAAAGTCAGGGGGACAGGAGGAAAATCAAAATAACTGTGGAATGAAATATATCTTTTTTTGTGATTTTTTTCTGCCTTGCTGCTTTGCATGGGCAAGGTGTATGCATACCTTTTCTCCGGCAGTGGGAGTGGTGCAGGGTACAGTGGGGCCGCACTGGTATATGCAGAGCAGTGGGTTTACATGCTAGCAAAAAATGGCTGCACCGGTATACGAACCCCCACCAAAAGAACATTTGACTCATGCTACAAAGGAGTGCCCTACAATGCTCCGCTAGCTGTTTACACAACCTGATCTTCACTGGTGCAGTTCCTTGACACTGCTCACAATGGTGCAGATCAGGTGCTGTAAACATGCTTTGAGTCTAGGGTCAACTTTACAATTATATTCAATATATATAATATCAATTTATATCAAATTCAACCTGGTGGATCACTCCCTCCAAAGGACCAAGCTAATTAACATTGGTTTTGGGGAACTGGCAATAAACTGGGTGTATAACTGTTTGACAAATAGGAAGCAACAGGTACAAGTATACGGAATTATATCAAAACCTAGAGATGCTCAGGATTGGTGTCCTTCAGGGATCCATACTGGGACCTATGCTGTTTTCCCTTTTCATAAATGAGTTACCTTTAACTTGCAAAGAGTCGAAATTGGAACGTTACACAGAATATGCTGTGATCTTTGCAGCAAATAAAGACATTGAGATATTAAACTCTGTATTAGAAACTGTATATGGGAAAATGGCTAATTGGTTTGTTGAAAACAAACTTGTAGTAAACAAAAAGAAAACCAAGGCCATATTATTTTGTACACCTCAAAAGCTGAGATGTAGGAAGGAGCAATTTAGGATTTGGGCAGGAGAAGGAGACTACCTAGAAACAGTTACTGAATTCAAATATTTGGGAATTTGTTTGGATCCACACTTAAATTATAACAAACATTTAGAAAATACTGTCAAGCAGCTACATAAAAAAGTTGGAGCGTCGTATGCAATAAACGACTACCTTACAGACAATACCAGGAAGTTGCCTCTTTCCCACTGCTGAATATGAAAGAACAATATTGGGGGGGGGGGTCAGAAAAAAATATTAAACAATGTACTTATATGTACAATTTGATATATACACTTGCCCTCAGAGCGAAACAAAGAGAACATCATTGTAAAATGTATGCAACATTACATTGGCTCCCATTGGATCAAAGGGACAGATTACACATATCCTGCTTCGTTCATAAAATAATGTACACTACAGTAAACAGTCCCCTTGCTGCAATTTTTGAACAAAAACAGAATTTGAAAGCATTAAGATTGGATGATACGGTTACACTTACAATTACAATACCTTTGTGTAAAACCAACAAAAAACAAAGAGCTTTCAAACAATTAGTTAAACCATGGAACAGCACCGTTGAATATCACCTGGTCCATGCCCTGGCGCAGCCCAGTTGCGCTGCGCCCAGCCTGGCGCAGTCTGAATATCCAGCCATGGTCAATATTTTAAAACATCTTTGAAAAGATTACTAATGTCTGAACTACAGTGCAACTGCAGATAATATGTTAATGTTGTTGGTGTCTTTGCATTGTGTGTTTTTAGCATTGCTTTTAGTAGCTAGTATTATTTTTAATTTATTTTTCTAACTGTTTTAGTTTCAGTGTTATTATGTTATAGAATGTTTATTGGCATTGTCTATTTGGGATGAATTGATCATCCTTGGTTGACTGTTTTTCTTAAATTGTTACATGTATTTAATGTTGTGTTGTATGTTTTGTTATATCTGTCTGGATCAAGCCTGCAAATAGGTCATATAGCCTAGTGCTCTTTCACCTGGTTGACACAATTTTAAATAAATAAATACATAAATGTATGTTAGCGTCTAGGCATATGCCCAGATATTTATATGATGAGACTGGGAACTAGATCAAGCAGGTTGAACATCACACTAATCTTTTCTGGCCCAAACAGCACAGCTTGGGTTTTAGTTGCATTCAAGATCAGTTCATTCTGAGCACAAAACATCTGCAAGTTAAATCCCTGCTGTAACTGATTCTGAACCTCCTTGATAGTTTTACCAATACACAGAGCAACAACATATATATATATATTCAATGCAAGTCTATACCCTGTAGCCAGTGATCCAGGTCATTCATATACAATGTAAACAGCAGTGAAGTGGACCTAGTAAGACTGGACACTGAGGGATTCCTGTTTGAACTATCCCTCAGTCAGATGCTATCCCCTCCCCTTACCAAACCTGCTATCTGTGTTTATTCAAGTAACCCATTTTCATGTAACAGCAGTTTGACCCAAATTATTTAAAGCAGCAGTGCAACGAAAAATGTTTTTCCAAAAAAGCTCATTTCAGCTACAGTTATGAAAAATACTTGCATATCAGTCAAATATACTTGTCGAGGTATCTCCTCTGTGGTACATCTCAAAACTTTTTTTTTTTTTTGTCCCAACCCTTGCCAGATCTACTATGCTATTTCTATACAAAATGTGTTGCCCACCTTTTTTTTTTTTTCTTGAGAAAAAAAATCATTTAAAACATTTATAAAATACTCAAATGTTGGTGGAATTAGAAAATCGTGCCGCCAAATTAAACTGGAAGATGACTGGAATCTCCTATAGTGAAAGAAGGCAGGATCAAATTTTTGCCCAATTTCGTTGCACTGCTGCTTTAATTTCTGCAAGTAATGTCATGGTTAGTGGAGTCAAAGGCCCTGGAGAGATCAACAGATGCTGCTCCTGTCACTGTGCTCTTTTCTATTGCCACCTGTGTTAAATCAGACACCTTTAGAACTGCTGTATTTGTACTATGGTGCTCCCTGAACCTCGATTGATTTGAACTCTGGATACCTCCTCTTTTCAGGTGTACACTCACTTTGCCTGGTGATCAAGCTCTCCAGGACCTTTGACATCACTGAACGAAGAGAAATTGACCTGTAATTACTGAGAATATATTTCTGCCCTGACACTACACGAAGCATCTACAGGTATAAGTCTCTCCAGTAAAAGCAAGCCCTACACATTGCAAAAGGTCTGCTTGTGGTGCAATTCATAGCTTTTGAAAGACATCCACAGGAATTGCATTTTGCAACAATGGAAAACCACATTTTCAAAGGGGCCATTCCATGTGCTTGCAAAACCTTGTACAACCTACAGCAGTTGCAAGTGCAAATGAGGGCACCCTGACCAAGATGGTTCAGTACCTGTTTTTACTTTCATGGGCATCCCTTCATTGGGAGACACTGGGGACCTCCATGTACTCTGTGTGCTTTAGGTTGTATTCTGTGCAGATTAGAACATAATTTTTAAAAGCCAAATAATCATTTTACAATTTACACTTTGTACCTTCTAACACTACCATTGTATTCTTCTAACACTAACACACACAAAGCAATACTTTGCTAGTACTTTAAACACAAAGCACGGGTGCATTAAAATACAGTGGGCGGCCAGCCAGGCTCACGCATGAGGACCAGGCACACTGTAGAGGTGAGCTCTGTGGCTCGAAAGGTGCAGGGCAGCCAGTACTGATGCACTGCTGCCAGCTGACTGAAGAGCAGTATTGGCCTTGGCTGTAAAGGCAGACACCTTCATAGGCAGGGTAGAAACTGGGAAAGAAGGTTTAGGTCTGACCTAAGCATGTGTGCACAAACATACACACACTCATGACAAAATGGTCAGCTACAAACTACACTGCCTTTGTGAGGAGCACTTCCCCCACAGCACTTTTGTTGTTATCTGACCCTACATGTACAATCGATGAGAATTACTATGAGAAGAATCTTGCAAACAGGACACAGAGACTATGAATGCAGAACCTTTATTTAAAGATATATTCTAGCCCAGCTCAGTGACTCTCCAATTTAGGTGACCCCAGTTCACTGTGTGAACCAGCCCTCTTGCACTTGGCTGGAGCCATGGGATTGCTGCAGAGGCAATGCTCTCAGGCTCCAGAAGGGGGTTGACCTTTTCTGCACCAACAATCCCTCCACTGGGTAGGCAGTGGTCAAAGAAGGGAAGGGTAGATGAAAGCAGGGGAATGAAACACATGGCAGTCATTTGTATGGTCTACATAATGACTGACCCCCAACTCCCACATCACTAGGCTTCTCTTTGCCTTCCTTCCCCTACAGCCCCAGCAACTGCAGCTGTAGCCACCTGGGTCAGCATCCAGGGTCTGGCCTAGGCCACAGCCAAGAGTTGGACATCTGGCATGGTAGGGGGCAGCACTAGAGCAATGACTTGATGAAAAAAAGTGGGAGCAGAGCAACCCAAGGAGAGCAGCAGGAGCAGGCACCATTGGTCGAGAGAAAGAGTAAATGTAACAAAACAAATATTCTAATGCAGTTCTTATCGTAGACATGAGCAAAGCTGGCAAACGTTGCTTCGAGAATCAATTAGCGATGTTTGCCAGATTTGAAAAGAGCTGACACTGCAACATTTTCTGCAGGCAAAGTGACATTTTTTAATGCAAATTTATGCAAATTCGACGGCATGACTTCACCTGAATAAGTGCAACTTCCCCAGCAGAACTCATTGTGAAGCTGCAAAGTGGCCATTTCGTGAAGTTTTTCACAAAGGTGAATTTGTAACTTAGCCAGAACTTCGCTGGTGAAGTAAAACTTCATAGGATCCCTGCCCTGCAGCCACCCCTAGCAGATCCCAATAATCTCTTTACTTGAACTGATATTACACTTACTGTACACTTCTGTGCCTGAGTAAAAAACAAGTTACAGGTTAGAATTGATAGAATTTACTCTCCTAAATGTGACTTTCAGGTCTCTGTGCCTGGGTTCACACTCCTGCCTGGTGACTGTACAGGGCCCACCAGGTTGAAGGGTTGGGTTCTTTCTTTCTCCTGCTTTTTGTTTGGGGGTCATTCTAGAACAAACAAGAAATAGTGTGGTGCCTCCACCCAGACAGTATAAATGGTCCAGATGATGTGTGCAGCACTACCCCCTGGGATGCAGTACCTACCCACCTCCCTAAAATAGACCACCCCTCTGGGGACCAGTAAGACAGTTGCTACCTTCACCAACAAACACTTCAATCAGGTTAAACAAAAGGGTTGCACACACAGAAGCAGAATTCAACAAATTCATGGTGCTTTTATTGTGTAACACAGGCCTGTAACCTGGAAACAGAAAAGGGTTAACCAGTTGCAAGTCACATTTAGCACTCCCACCCGGCAACAATACCCCCTGGGAGCCTCTGTAATGTAGGTAACTACAACCCTCTCAGATCCCACACAATCACTGATGCATCTGCACAAACAAGGGACACAATAGAATGACTTACTTTACACAGGGTGTGATATACCTTAAAGATGTTACCAGCACTAAAACTATACTTTTATGTACGAACTAGCAAACAATGACTCTGGGTAGCCAGGAAGTACCAGTGCGGACTGGTAACTACATTGGCCAGGTTCTTTCAAGGGTGCACTTGTTGAAACAATTTAGCAAGCTTGCATTTCAAACCAATAAGCCATAGTGAGCTAACAAAAGTTAGAACTTGATACTCCAACTCCCACAATCCATACCCGGCCATTTCTCTGGACACTAAACAACTCTTTTTGAAAGCTTAGCAATGTAGATTACAGGGTAGACGTATGTCACATCTCCTCTACATGTCTTAACTTTTCCTTTGTGCTGGACTTGAACATCCTTTTACTTTTGGCTAAGCCTATTACTCTAGGCCTCCCACTACTTCAGTAGTCCAATCCCCACTTTAACACAGTTCAGGATGAAACATGGGCCCTTTGGAAAGAGCAGAACTCACCCTTCGGTTGCAGGTGCCCCACAGGCGAATCTTGAAATCTTCTTGTACTCCACACACTTGGGGAAAAATAAGGCAGCTTCTTCTCTAGCAGTAGCCAGGGGGTTGCCCCTGGAATAGCAGGCAAACCTTCCAGCCCATCCCCTGAGGGACGGGGAACAGAGACCCATATCAGCGGTCTCCACCACTTTAAAAACAGCTCACTGTGTCCCTCTTTAGGCGGAAACACACACCTTTCCCTAAATGTAGCTCTATTTCAGAGCTGAGGCTCCAAGAGTCTGTGCACAGAACTGCTGTGCTCCTCTCACAACAATCTCCAACTACAGACTACTCACTCATTGTTCAAAACTCCCAACATTCTAATCTAACTCCCTTCTGCAGATTCCAATGTGGCTCATGCAGCTGCGATAGTTCTATGGTGATGTCATCCCTCAGTCTCAGCTGAGACTGAGAACAGGGTGAGACAGTGTGAAATCCATTTAACCGGAGATTCACAAGCTGCCTTCCCTGCCTACCACTAGGTCTTACTGGGATTCTAGTAACCCCGGGTAACAGGGGGGTTACAGAAGGTATTTAAAAACCAGTTTTTTAATCCCAACAAGATAAAGTACAGTTACCGTAACATTAGATCTTCAAGAGGAGCTCTTGCGGCAGGCAACACTGGTAGGACTGAAGCCGCCAGGACCACATGGAAAACTTCTAGCTAGCAGCCTATCACGGGGGACCGCCCCCGCCGACGTCAGCACACTGACACCCATCAATCCTATAAAGGGGGCAGTCCTCCAGACCTACCTTAGTTCTCCCACCAGAGACCCCGGTGCAGAAGGTAAAAATGGAAAATCGAAGCAGTTCCTCAGAGCTGAGGAAAAGCAATATAAATGCAAAGGAGAAGTAGCAATCGGGGGAAGAAAGGTGGGAAAGCAGCGCCTGCTTCAAGATCTACTGTTACGGTAAGTTTTTAAGTAACTGTACTATCTTACTTCAAGGGGGCTCTTGCAGCAGGCAACACCAGTAGGACTGAGTCCCAAGCAGTACCGGAACTAACTGAAAGTCAGCTGTGAGGAGGCAGAAGGCAACAGCAGGTTGCTCACGAAAGAAGGCCCTGAAGGACAGCTAGTCCGAAATTGGCCCTGCGTATGGAAGCCATGTCCAGACTGTAGTGTCAGACAAAAGTGTGAACAGAGCTCCAAGTGGCAGCTGCACAGATGTCCGTAGCAGATACATTCCGGAAACAGGCAGTAGAGGCAGCCATACCGCTGGTGGAGTGACACCTATCCACCCCAGGAAAGGGCTTTTTGTACTTACAATAACAGTAAACAATGCAATGTGCGAACCATTTTGACAAACACTGTTTCAAAACAAGTGCCCCTTCTCTCTTAGGGGCAAATGAAACAAACAACTTCCTAACCGGCTGGGTGCGATTCATGTAATAATGGAGCACCCTATGAACATCTAGAGTATGCAGTAAAGTCTCCCCCGATTAGAATACTCAGGGACATAAACAGATACGTGGATGGACTGGCTTAATGTAAACTCAGACACCACCTTAGGAAAAAACTTAAGATTTGTACGGAAAGACACCCTGTCTTTGTGAAAAACTAAGTAAGGCTCTCTGCATGTCAGAGCTTGAAGTTCAGAAATCTTCCGAGCAGAAGTAACAGCAACTAAAAACAATGTTTTCCATGACAGAAAGCATAGCTCGCAACTCGCGGCCAGCTCAAAGGGAGGCAGAGTGAGCTTTTCTAACATGAAAAGAAGATCCCATGGTGGGACAGGGTCCTGAATGGAAGGTTTCAAGTGCGGAATACCCTGCAAGAATGTGCAGGAGACTTCCAGCTGGGCAACAGTGTTGCCCTCAACAGGTGCATGGTATGCAGAGATGGCAGAAAGGTACACCTTAAGCAAGGGTACCTCAGGCCTGAGTCCAAAAGGGAAAGGACGTACTCCAGAATCAGATTCACTGAGCAGGTGAAGGGATCCAGGTGGCGACCGGCGGCCCATAAAGAGAAGCGCTTTCACTTCATGGCATAGGTGGCTCTTGTGGAAGGTTTCCTGGCAGCCACCAGGACATCAGCAACCCTGGAAGAAACCCCAAAGTGAGCGATAACTAAGTCTGCAGGAGCCACGCATGGAGATGCAGAGACCTGAGATCTGGATGGACCAGGGTGCCTTGTTCCCGGAAGAACAAGCCACTGAACAGGGGCAAGGGTACTGGAGGTCCCACTGCCAGCTGCTGTAGCAGGGGGAACCAAATCTGACATGGCCAGTAGGGTGCTATGGGAATCATCTCTGCCCCTCTGACTGAAGCTTGAGGAGAACTCTGCAGGAGCGGGAAGGGAAAGAAGGCATACAGAAACCTCACTTTCCAGGAGACAGACAACACATCATGCCAGAAAACACCAGGCCCTGGATCGAGTGAGCAGAAAAGTGGCAGTTTTGCATTGAGTGGGGAGCCAAAAAGGTCCCACTCTGGATGGCCCCACCTGTTGAAGAGGTCTTCGACCACTGAGGACAGGAGTTCCCACTTGTGCATCCTTGGCCTGGACTGGCTTAGACTGTTGGCCAGGACATTTTGGACACCTGGAACATGGACGGCTGAGAACTCCAGGCAGTGTTGGATGGCCCAGTACCAGACTCTCATAGCCTCCCGACAAAGGAGGTAGGAATGAGTGCCCCCTGTTTGTTGATTTAGTATACCGGAGACAAGTTGTCCATCTGTACCAATAGCAAGCTGGAATGAATGTGGGTGTGGAAGGCCTGCAGAGCATAAAGAACTGCCCTCATCTCCAGCACACTGATGTGGAGATGCTGCACCAGTTTGGACCAAATCCCCTGGGTTTGATGGTGGCTAAGTGAGCAGCCCAGCCCAGGCCTGAGGTGTCCATGGTGAGGATCTGCTGTGGGGAGAGCATGGAGGGGAACCCCTCTCAGGAGATTGGCGGGGTTCTGCCACAACTCTAAGGTTCTCCTCACCAGGTCAGAAACCAGCACTGGCTGATCCAGGTTGTTGGTACGTTGGTCCCATTGAACCTGAAGAGTTCATTGGGGAACCCTCATATGCAGGCGGGATAACAGAACCGTGGCTATAGTTGCTGCCATGTGTTCTAACAAATGAAGGAATGCTCTGGCTGGTACCTGACGATTTCAGGATACTAGCCGGGCCTGCACTATGAAGCACCCTGCTCTGTCCACCGGCAGGAAGGCTCTGCCCTGGGATGAGTCCAGGACCACTCCTATAAACTGGAGGCACTTGCTTGGAGAGAAAGAGAGAGAGACAAGACTTCGGTAGGTTGATTGTAATCCCTAGGACCTGGAAGAACTGAAAGGTGCCTTCCAGGGTCAGCAGCAAAAGACCCCTGGAGGGGGCTGTCAGCAGCCAACTGTCCAGATAAGGGAATACATAAAAGCCCTGTCTCCTCAGAGCCACAGCTACCACTGCTAGGCACTTGGTAAAGACGCGACGTGTCGGGGAAAGGCCAAAAGGGAGGGCCTGGAACTGAAAGTGGTCCCCCTGGAAGCAGAAGTGGAGGAAGCTGGTCTCGGACACTGCTTTGCTCCTTCTGTATTTTTAACTTGTAGCTGCTCTGGTTTTAGTCCCACCTGCCCTCACTGGCCCTGACCTCTATTAAATACACATAAACCCACCCATTTCTCTCCCTTTCATCGCTAATGGCTGAAACTGTTACAATCTATTCCACTCTCTCAAGATCCCCCACATCGCTCCTGTGCTTTACTCCTTTGGGTTCAAATTTAAGCTTCATTATGGGTCCATTCAATATCCTGCTTTGTATGCTCATCTTGTCCACTCTACCCTCCTACTCTGGCTGGACTGGCCAACCCATATACAACCTGTCTCCAGTCCTTATAATAGAATTTACACACTCCTCCTATGGGATGTCTACAAGCCACATTACCCCGATTCTTGCTATCCAGCTCTCTCCCAGACCCCTCCACTTATGGCTTCTTCTCCCTCACACCACTCTCACTCCCATGCTTCTTAGCTCCTCACTTTTATTAACTGGTTTTTGTTCTTCTCAACGACATATTTTGAATTGCCCTTCAAAAATATGCTCTCGCTGCCAAAAAGGAATCACTTCACTGCCTTCTTAAAACGTCTGATCTTGTTGTTGCTACTCATTTCTGGCAATATTCACCCCAATCCTGGTCCACCACTCCTTGGTGCAAGTGATACCCCCAAGACTGGGACCCTCTCCCTTGCCTGCATAACAACTGCAGTCTCACCACTAAACTTGGTATCTTTACTGCCCGGATCTCCCAACACAACCCTGACATTATTTCAGTGGCGGAGACATGGCTTTTCCCAAAGATCCCTGACTCCATGATCTCCATTCCCAGGAACGCTATTCTCAGGCAGGACAGGCAATCCAAGAAAGGAGGGGGCTGTGCACTCTACCTAAAAGAGTTACTTACGGGACATATTCTGTCCACACCCTTCACTGGAAATGGCATTCAGGTTCTTGCCACCAAGGTTCTGCTCGGTGCACACAAGGCCCTTACCGTGGCTTCTCTCTATATACCACCCAAACTGACTAATCAGGGTCTTCGCTCCTTCCTGGATTGCACCAACCTCCTCAGTCAGAACACAGAATTAATCTTACTTGGAGACTTCAATGTCCATTGGCTAGCCCCCAATTCGAACAGCTACAAGGACGTTCTCTCCGCAGCTAACTTCTCGCAAATGGTGAAATCACCAACCAGATTGAACTATAAAACAGGGACTAGCACATTACTGGACTGGGTGCTCACCACAGCACATCACAAATACTGAAGTACTCTCTGACTCATTAAGTGATAATTCTCCTGTCCTGTGCACTTGGATTAACAAATTTACCAAACTGTCTCCAAAGACCATCTATAGCCGTATAGTGCCTCCTGGTAGCCTTGGCTCCCTCAAAACTCTTCTACGGGTTCATGACTAGTCACCAATCGAAACAGCACCTGATGTTGATACTGCACTTGACTACTTCCTCTCCAGTTTCAACTCTGCCTGTGATGCCTATGCTCCACATAAAAAGCGTAAAATCGAGGGTGTCCAAAGCCCTTGGTTCACTCCGGATCTACTTAAACAAATAAAGCACCAAGACCACCTTTGGCATCGCGCCAAGTCATCTTACTCCCAGGCCGCCACTCAGGCCTGCAAAACAGCAAGAAATGCCTGCACCAGAGCGATTCACCTTGAGAAAGCCAATTACTGTAAAAGAGCCCTGTACAGCACCTGGAAAGACGAAAATAAATTCTGGAGCAACCTCTCTGAAGTTACAGGGAAAGACCCAAAAGGAGCACCCGTAATGCTGAACACTGAAGGCACCTCCACCCTGGACAACATTACCATGGCCAATGCTTTTAACTTGACCTTCACTGACCTTAGTCATATGCTACCCTAAATGTCTTTTCCCCCGCCCCTGACACTGTTTCCCCTGACAAAATACGAAGGACGCAAGGACACCCGCTGTTCTACTTTAAAGCAATTCCAGAGTGTCATGCAAAAAAACACCTACTTAAAGTTCTTGGTAGATCTAGACACAGTGCTGATACTCTTGATCTGAAACTCCTCACCCTGACCATAGACAAAGTCCTGACACCACTCACCAAAATCCTAAACCGCTCTCTTATGCTCCTCCAGTTCCCCTAAAATGGAAAGCTGCTGTGGTAACCCCAATTCACAAAAGTGTCGACAAGAGCTTATCCAGCAATTATAGGCCAATATCCATTCTTCCTCCCCTTCCCTCTCCAAAGCACTGGAACGAATAGCTGTGGAGCAGCTTGTTGAATACCTGGAAAAATACAAATTGCAATGTCCCCAGCAACATGGGTTTCGTAAAGGGCACAGCACCGCTACTGCCCTACCTGAATTTACCTCATACATCCACAGTGCCCTTGATCTTGGTCAACTGGTCGGCGCTACTTTCGTTGACCTAACAAAGGCATTCGACATTGTCAACCACACGCTTCTGATCAAACAGCTATCTCTTCTCGGTCTCTCTTCAGATACCACCTGCTGGTTTCAAAGCTATCTCAGTGACCGCTCCCAACAGGTCAGGATCGGTGAATCTCTCTCTACCTCTCTCCTGGTCCAATCTGGAGTCCCTCAAGGATCCATTCTGGGCCCCCTGCTTTTCAGCATATTTTTAAAGACTCTCTCTGGCTCCTGCCATGACAGAATACCACTGTATGCGGACGATGCAGTGATCTACACCTGCCACGCAGACCCATCCTTTCTACAGTCTCAGCTACAAAATAGTTTTGCAGAAGTTGAAACCTGGTTTAAAAAACAAAAACTCATCCTTAATTACAAAAAAAAAACAAAAAACGATGTTGTTTTGTGGAACCCACAGTAAGCACTATGGACAAGAAATAACAATAAAAAACAGCACAGGCACTACTCTGGAGCCGGTGCATCAGTTTACATATTTGGGTGTGACCCCTGACTGCACTCTTGCTTACACTAAGCATATTGATCACATTGCCAAAACTGTGAATACTTGCCTAGGGCTACTATATAAGCATAGACACTGCCTTATGGCAGAAGCCCTAAGTCTTGCTATTCAGAGCTCAGTGATCTCAATCATCAACTATGGGCTTGTTGTCTACGGATCAGTTACCAACACTGCCCTATGGCGCATGACCGTAGCTCTTAACAAGGTTTGCCGTCTCCTTACCGCCTCTGCCCACCTCACCAACACCTGTGATATTTACAAACAGGCAGAATGGCTCCAGCTAAAGAGCAGGTGCAAGTATCAGACCTGTATCTTATCAAAGAAGACAAAAAAAGGTCTCATGCCTGCCGGGGTTCAGTCTTTACTGACCCCCTATGGTATCTCACATATAACCAGAAGATCGGAGTGTCAAACATTTACTGTTCCCCAGTCCCGGACCGCACAAGGTCAATGCTCCTACAGTTAGAGCCTCTTGCTGGTTCAACTCTCTCCCATCAGTAATTACCAACATTGTCTCATTAGGAGCTTTTAAGCATTCCCTCTGTCAGCATCTCATAGCCAGTTCCACTTGTGATAGCTTCTCCTAATTTGTTCCAAATTTGCCTTTCTCACCCCACGCACCCCCTCCCCTCTAGCGCTACTCCGTCTTTCTCTGTAACCTCATGTAATGCTTCTCTTCCACCTCCCTAGTTCCACATTTGTCCCCCTATAACCAATCTGCTCCCACCCTAGCATACCGCCCCTGTACCTCAACCCCCTCTCTTATCTCTCCATCTCCCACTTTTCCACTCCCCCTTCACTTCCCACATCCACCTTAACCAGTATCTCTTCTCCTCCCCTCCCATTCCTCTCTCATTCTACTCTCACCCCTCTCTGTGTCCTGCCACCCTCCTTTATTTCTTTTCCCCCTCACCCCCTCTTTTCCACTCCTACACTAACTCTCCTCTTTGTCCCCTTATTCCACCCTGTCAATTCTCCTTGAGCTAACTTATCCATCCTACCTCCCCCCTTTCCTTTACTTTAGCACTTGCGTCCAAAACTTTCTCCTCTTAGGTATACATTGTTCAACTGCCTTCTATAATGTGCTGCTAGTTAATATATGTACATGATTTATTTAACAATGTATTTGACTGCTTCTAACTGTATGCACTACAGTATGTTTGCAACTTTGGATATGTCTGTTTTTCTTTTGTCATTATTTGTTGTGTTCTCCTGATGAGGAACCTTTGTAAATGAGCCCTGGCTCAAAGGTGTTATCTGATATCCTAATAAGTAAATAAATAAATAAATAAAAGCAAGGGTGGGCCGGGAAAATCTGGATGTGGAGACAGGCATCCTGCGTGTCCAGGGAACAGAGCCAGTCACCCTGATGAAGGAGGCACAACAGCCCCTGAAGAGTAACCATACTGAAGCACTTGCACTCTATGTAGAGGTTCAGGCAGCTCAGGTCCAGGATCAGCCTCAGGTACCTCGTTTTCTTGGGGATAAGGAAGATTGGGAGTAGAATCCCTTTCCTGTTTGAGCTGGGGGAACTGGCTCTATGGCCTTTTTGTGTAGAACAGATTGCATCTCGTGCCAGATGAGGGAGATGTGGGCCTGAGGGTAATGGGACAGCAAGGTAGGGCTTTCTGGAGGCAACTCCAGGAACTCAGGGTGTGACCCCATTCGATGATCTGAAGCACCCATTAATCTGAGGTCACAGTGCACCACCCATCCAGGCAGAGGGAGAACCGACCCCCAACCGCCTCCCCCAAGGCCTCTGCGGGGGGGGGGGACTTAGGCAAGTAGTCAGGCAGTGGATCCGGGGGTGGGTAAAGCAGCTGTGGGCACTCTGGGGGTCCTAAGGGCAGCTGCTCCAGCTGGTGGTGTGTTTGCCTTGCCTTTTGACTGCTAGCTTGCGAGACGACCAGCAAAAGTACTGATGTTGGGAAGACCGCAGTTGGGACCGGTACATGGATTGCACCGACCTCAGAGCCTTGCCTGATTTCTGAAGGTGGGAGATGATATCCTGGGCATCTCCCCCAAAACAAGAAACAGCCCCAAAAAGGGGCATCCATTATTTTGGCCTGAATATCAGGTGCAAAACCCGACACCTTGAGCCATGAATGGCAGCGAATGCAGATCCCTGCCACTGCTCCACGCCCGGAGGCATCTACTATATCATATGCTGTACTCAGCACAGGGTTGCCCACACTCAAACTGGATTTTAAGAGTTGGGCCAACTGTATTTTGGCCGAATCTTCAGGGAGGGTTTGAACCAGATCCCTCACCTGATCCCAGAGGGTATTCTGGTACTGTACCATATGGGCCACATAGTTAAGGACCCAAATGGCCAGTGTGGCAGAGGAATACACCTGCTTGCCCAATTCATCCAGTTGGTTAGATTCCTTGTCTGGAGGGTGAGTGCTGAGATGTTTGGGCTTCTTAGTATGGTCATGGGCCACGTTCATGACCACTGAGTCCGCCGTGGGGTATTCGCCAAATAAAGGTTTGCCCACCAGTGCATGATAAACGTGATCTGCCTTCTTGGCCAAGACTGGGGTGGATAAGGGATGGTTCCACGCTGCCTTAGTGACATCATCATAAGAATCAATTAGAGAAGGAATCACCAAAGGGAGGGTCTCCTTTTTCCGGAGGTAAATCACCAGATGACGGTGCTCCAGGTCGAGCTCCTCTGTCTCCCATCCCATGAGAGACTGGATATGGCACATCACATCAAGAAAAGAGGGATAATCAGAGGGAGACTTAGGGCTCTCCTAAGGAGGTTCCTGACTATCAGAGGAGCCCCTGGATGAGCAAGAGAGCCACAGCAGAGGTTGGGCAGCATCCAGGAGGGTGGCAAGCACGTGTCCTGGTAAAACCCCTACTGAAGGGGGGGTGATTACATAAACATATCAGCAGGATGTTCCAGTGACCTACAGTAGGTCCATTCTCCTGTGGTTCTGCCCTCCTGGGTGCATCACTTGGGGACCATGGTACTGATAAAAACATCAAACAGTTGTGCTTCTATTTTCTTGGTGACAGTAGCAGGCATAAGTAGAGGAGTAAGGACCTTCCTGCTCAGCTTACATAGAACTACTGTACCATAGAGTGTCCCAACATAGCACTGCATGTTGGAGGTGGTGGGGCCAGATCAAATATTTAAAAATACCACAAAGTTTGTACTACTCATCTTTGTAATTGCTTAACTTTTAGTATGTTTAAGTTGGGGGCCCTATCCCCATACCCCATTTAAAAAAAATTGGGGAAGGGGCAACACCCCTAACTTACAACATGCTAAAAAAGGTTAAATATGATTTCGACTAACACTAACAGAATAATGCAGCCCTCATCCATGAGCAGCATAACATTATGTTAACACAGTAATCTATGTGAGGAGTCCATGATCACCCACATACCCTCCCTTGGGTAGGCAGAACTGACCACCCAACTTAACCCCCTCCCAAAAATGTATACATTATAGATGACAGCTGCTGTTGAAACATTCAGAACAGTCAGGGTAATTCAGTTTCTTGTCTCTCAGATTATGGACGTCACAGAAGAAACTCAAATAAATTACAGCCCGTATTCTAGACGTTTCCGTCTGGTTACCATATATGTAAACGCTGAAAAAGATTTGCATTTGGTTCAGTACCTAAGAAATGTTATGTTTTAGAAACTCTCTGTTATAAGCATCCGGCCACTATGCTGAGCAGCGAACTGCAAGCTGGTTATGCTAATTAGGTGCAAGGCACAAGTTAAGGCCGCAGTAATAAGGCGTCACAATGACCTTGATCAAAAAATGACTGTTATGTTGTCCGAAAGCTAAAGTTTTTTTCTGTAAAACTTTGTTGGTCCAATAAAAGGCAGCAAATCACCTATTTTGTGCATCTTATTGTACAAGGACCAACACAGCAACAGACATTTGTAACTATCTGGATGTGTGCTTTGCACCTAATTTGTACAGGCAGTGCAGAGTTCACTACTCAGCAAGGCAACTGAATGCTTAAAACAGAGAGCCTAAAAAACAGCACATTTCTCTGGTACTGGACCAAATTAAAATTCCTTTTTAGCATTAACATGTGTGAAGGATCATAGGGTACATTGGCAGTGCTCTGTGTCACACGTACTGTTCTCCTTTGAATGACAACTAGCACAAAACGAAGGGCCCAACTGCAACAGCCAATACGAAAATCCTAAATCTGAAAGTCGGATTGGAATCCAATGAATCCGATTCTGTTTGACGGAGTCCAAACAACCAAATTTGAAAGTACCTAGCGTATGCTCAACAGTCAGAAGAATGACCTTTTAGTATGTGCTGTCCACTCTATGCCCCCCCCATGCGGCAAAAACCTACTTTCACCCATTTTAAATCAGCAATTCATGATTGGATTCCACTTATGATTGGACTCAACTCAGGTGTGTTTGTGACTGATATGTTAATTCCTGCTTGCACTGAATATTTTATTCTGTGTTGTATACTTTTATATATACAAGTTTAATTTAAAATGTTTGTATAAACCTTGTATTAATGTGTAACTTAGCCAGTGAATGCAGGATGACTCTGTAAATGGGC
The DNA here is from genome assembly GCA_016271365.2 of Neoceratodus forsteri. Classification (NCBI taxonomy): domain Eukaryota; kingdom Metazoa; phylum Chordata; order Ceratodontiformes; family Ceratodontidae; genus Neoceratodus; species Neoceratodus forsteri. Next base: position 12,808,016 of record CM057456.1, read on the forward strand.
TCTGTCTAGCAGTCCTATCCTGACAAACTATTTACAAATCCGGAAATTACAAGCGAATTTACAGTGAATAATCAATGCAGATATTTGGATATCATCTTAACAAGTAAACAAAGGGATATTATTAAGATAAATTATGATAACTGAAAAAATAGAAAGAAGATGTTGCTGAAGAACTGAGAAAAATTGTCTTTATCGTTATGGGGCCGCATTGAGATGATCAAGATGATGGTATTACAGCCGGGGAGGGGAAGACGTCAGCCGAGGACCGGAGCGGAGGCACGTCTCTGTCGCATCCATCTCCTTTGTCCTCCTTGAGTGCTGACATAGGCAGAGGAGGACCAGAACAAAGAAAAACCCCATGGCTGGTCTGGACGAAGGTCTCCCACACCAACAACGACCATGGAGGAACCAGGGAAAGACTCCAGCTGCATGTTCTCCTGAAGTTTCGGAGGTAAGGGCCGCCTTCCTCCCACTCGGGGGGGTTAACCGGATTTCTAGAAGTATAGCAGCAGAGCACTACAGGAGCAATCCCCGGTCCCGCGGTGTAGCCTGGCAGGGTGCAACTGGGGGACTGGAGAGAGGGACCAGCCATGGTGAGAAGGGGGCAGTAAAAAGAAAGTAAAAAAAAAGAAGATGGTGTTACCACATTTGATATTTGTTATCCATAATGTTATAGGTGTTCCTGCTGTATCATGGTTCAATGATGTAATAAGAACTTTTGTTAAATTCCTTTGGAGGGAAGGAAACCTAGAATTGCATGGCAACAATTAATATATCCAAGGAAAGAGGGAGGGTATAGCTACCCCAAACCAATAAAATATGCAGTGGCCTATCAGATTAAATTGCTGTGAGAATTAGCTTTTTTCCCCATGTAAGGAATTTATGTGGGAAACTACCTTTTGGGAGAATATCAACAGTGTAGTTCCAATTAACTAGCTGAATGAATTGGATATAGGACTTAAGCTTCCACCAATATTGACACCCTTACAAAAGGACTTAACTCAGGCAGTTGTACAAGTTAAGAATAGCCACTTGTTTCCATGGCTGTATTTGAATATTTGGAGTAATACCAACATTAAAAGGAGTAAATTTAACAAAAAATTATACAAGTTGAACAAATGGATATACAGAATTGGACACAATTAATAGGGGAGGGAGGTATCATATCACTGGAACAATTTCATAACATACTCCCACAGATTAATAAACAAAATATATTCTTCTACTACACTATAAAGGATATATTTAAGAAATAAATCTTTATAGGTAAAAAACAGGATTTACTCCATATAAGAGACGAACATGCTAAAATCATAAATAAAAAGGCAGAATATTTTTTTTCAAAGTATATACACGATTTTGGTCATAAACAGTAATGATACATGGACAAAAACAAATATTAAATGGAATCAAGAGACTACAATAAATTTCACAGATCAACAATAAAGGAACCTAAGAATTAAAATAAATAAAGACTATATTTTTGCAAAAAAATAAGACGATCCAGAAAGAAAATAATAGATTGTGCTTATTTTACACCAAAGATATTGGGGAATATAACTAAGAGTGGGAATAAAGAATGCTGGTATGGCTGTGGAACTATAGAAGATTTATACCATTGTATTTGGAATTGTTGTTATCTACAAGAATGGTGGAGAGATATTAATAGAATGCTTTTGAAAATTTTGAACAAAACACTCCCACTGCAATGTGATCTGATGGTTTTAAATTATACTTCCAAATTAAAAATGTGTGATAGCCACAGAAAATTTTTTGTATCAGGACAATGGCTACAAAAAGAATTATTCTTGAAAATTGGAATTTACCCTCTTTAAGGAAAGTTGATGTTATGAAGTGATGGTTTACGGTAAGGGAAGCAGCACAATCTGAATCTTAATGGGAAAACAACAATCAGTTTCAGGACAGCAACGAGCCAGCATGGAAAGATTCAGAAGCAAATGGTTGATACCTTTTATTGGACCAACATAGATGTTACAAAAAGAAAACAATGTCTAAGCTTTCGGACCAACCAAGTCCTTCCTCGGAGACTTATGACTTAAGTCATATTGGACTTGGTCCAATAAAAGGTATCAAACCACTTGCTTCTGAATGTGTTCTTACAAGGCCCAATATAGCAACTAATCTATTTCTGTATGCCAACATGGAAAGAAATTCAAGCCTTATTGCCACCACTGATTACTCTTTGAATCAGCGACCCCACAAGCATGATAGACAAAAAAAGAAGGGAGGGATCTCTAGTGGCTCATTAAGTCATGTTATAAATTTCATCTGTTTAAAGAAAAAATCTTCGTTGTGTATAAAGATATAATTCATACAATAAATTATAACAAGATCATGCAAACTATTTAACTAATGTGTATAAATTACAGAATTTCATACAGTATGTAAAATGAATGTTTATTTGTATTATTTGCACTTGGAAAATAAACAATTACTATTGAAAAAAATTCAATGCAGCTCTGTAACTTGTGTTGGAAAAATCTGCACACTGCTATTACAGCACAGCAACTCAAATGGGTGTCGTTGTCCCACTGTACATACTTCAGCTATCAGCACCTATACCACCCTAAAATTTAAAATTTTCAAACACCCAAAAAAAGCTAGCTTCCTGGAGTTATTCCAACATACTGTATTACAGTGGAACCTACTTATAACAACATCGGATATAAGAAAATTCCACTTAAAAGAACATTTTTTTGATGTCCCGATTTTTGCCCACTATTTTAATGCTGTAAACCCATTTATAAGAATAGTCAACCTGTTCATGAGAGCAGGATAATGGGATGAAGTGATAAGCAGTAATAGTTATGGGGCAGCAGTCTTCCTGAGGACAATGTGGAGTGCAGGGGGCTGTCCTGTGTGCAGGAACCTGGAGCAGCTTAGTGCAGAAGTAAGGCCACTCAGATGGAAGATGGGGGAGATAGTGTGGAGAGTCAGAGGAGCAGAACACTGGGGAGAAAGGCAGATGGCAGGTGCCCAGGAGGGCGAGGGCATCAGGCAGACAAAGGGAGCAGGGAGAATCACCCAGTATCCAAGGGTATCTCTTCCACAGAGGAGCAAGAGGCCCAGGGTGGAGGAATGGCAAGTGGTAGAGGAAGAGGTGGGGGTGTGAAGGTAGCATCAGTGGTGGGAACTCTTGAAGAGGTGCCCTTAACTAACAGATTTGCACTACTGCCTGGTGGGGGGAAGGGGGCAGCAGGAGGTGTGGTAGATCGGGTTAAGCCAAGGTTGAGAGTAGAAGGACAGGGGAGGGGATGGTGGACCAGTCAAGGTGGATGGGGAAAAAGAAGCAAACAAAGCAGAACAGAGGATGGGGGGAAGGAGAGAAAAGGGTAGGAAGAGGGGAGGGAAAAGTGGAAGTAAACACGGACAGCCAGAAAGGGAAGGGCAGAGAGGGAAATGGAAAAAAATGGCGGGGGGGATTAGTAGTGGATCCAGCAGGAAGTCTACCAGGGCAGAAGGAGAGCAGTTAGGTGAGGAAGCAGCTGGTACTGCTGTTGTACCTGGGTTATGCCCCCTATCATCTCACATACACCTCACACTATATTTCTGGTCCACTGTACTGTGATACTGCTGTTTTGCACTAATATATAGATTTAGGTACCCATCATATAAGCATGAGTGCCAGGAATGTGCTTTGCTGCTAATATATGCTAATGTTTATCATGCATGATTCATTATACCTCACTATAATACATCTATCTAGATTGTTTGTCTTTCATATATATTCCATATATAATCTACCTAATTACTGATAAGATGACTCTGAGGGATCATCAGTGATTATTGTATACTTATATTCTCATATAATTATGTGTAGTGTGTGTTTTACTCTCAGGCAGATATGCCACGTGTAACAGAGCCCTGTCAGCAGTTCTCTTTGTCTAAGCAAGCTGACAGAGAGAAATCCTTTGTTATGTCTTATATTATACATAAGCAAGAAATGCCACATGTAGTTTGAACTAGTCAGCATTTCTTTTGTCCAAGCTATAATGCTAATGGAAGCATATTCTGTCTCATATGATACTCATTAGTAATTCTGTCTCCAAAGTCATCATTCAATGGAGAATGACTTAGGACCAATACATATTGTTTCTCATATCTGTAACTATGAGGTAATCTCTGTTGCTGTCCTGTTATCTGTAGTATTTAGGCTCTGTAACCTAGTTTTACTCGCACACAGAACTAGATTGCAGGGAGAGAGAATTAGATCTTGGAGAACCTGAGATCCTACAATCCTGGAGATTATGTACATTCTTCAGGAGAGTTGTGAGAAACCCATCTCCCTTGTGATTTCCTTTGTCACAAGCTTGGCATAAGTAGTCTAATAAACATTAATTAGTACTCTTGCTTGTTTACAAATGTTTCTTGGCAGACTCCGAAGACATAAGAATCTGTATTATTATTATTTACCCTATACACCAAGAGTGTTTAGGCAACATAAATGGTGACCGCAAGTGGAGTCTCGATGTTTGCCAAGTTTCATTTTAATTTCCTCTGTAAATTAAAACACTGATTGAGAAATCTCCAGTAACAAGCAGCTGAGAGTGTCTTCTGTTTAACCTTTCGGTCTGTTGTGTGTTCCACAGTGCAGACAAAACAATCTCTTGGCAGATATTCAATCTCTGTGTATTGAGTTGCTTTATTTTTGGGTTTTCTTCCTTATTCTTTCTCTGTGGGAACACAGCTATAAAGGGATCCCAACAGACACATAGACTGCTTTCTCGTGGATTTAAATCCTAATGGGTACTTACTCATCTTGGTGTCCACATATGCCGAATGTTGTTTGTGTTCTTTCATGAAGTCTGTTGTTTGTGTCCTTTCGTCCCTTACTATCCGAGCTGCTACTTGACAATGCTGCCTGGTTGCTCTCCCCTTCCAATTCCCTCCTCTTCTCACTCCCTGCCTTGAATCACATGCTAAACTAATGTGTATTTATTTGCTGTTCTCTTATTCTGTATTTTGTAATACAAATTGCTTAATTGTTTGTGAAACCAGTCTGTTTTCCATTATGGATCTGTATCCCCCCATTGACGTGGAACCTTTGTAAATGAGCTGCTTGGTGCTCAAAAGGTACTTGTAATCCTAGATTGAATAAATAAATAAAATGAATTTTGGCTGCAAACAAACTTTTTGATCCACAGACATCTAAGGGTTTCTTATCTTAAAAGACATCTCTAAATATATCAGTACTGAACTGAGGCTGGATACCTTAACATACCAAACTGCTTATGGTGGTTGGTGAGATTTTGCTGAGGTAGCAGAATCCAATGGTAGCCCTGTAAGGGATATCATTGCCCATTATGGGGAAATGCAAAATGATATCAAAAGAGAAGGATTATTATTTGCAATGTTGTTCACTTGTTTTGATGCTGTTCTAAATGAAATATCTGTTTTGGAATCTAAGTATGCTGCTTGCAAGCAGGGAATTAGTTTCTTCTCATAAAGAAAAGATAGATGGACTGCAGTCTCAATTGCTGAAGTCTCTCTGTCTAGAAAATTAGTCTCTCTTTAATGAGAGAAGCAGCCAAGACCTGCATGCCATAAGAGATAACGCTGAAAAGGCAAACTTGTTAGAAAAAAAGTTTCTCAAATGAATGGTGTTCTGGCTGATAACACTGATTCCTTACATTCTGGAAACAAGGAACTTAGGGATAAAAGTCTGAAGTAATTATTGAAAGAGTTAACATGCTAGTATTTCAACACCAGACCTTGACTAAACAGCGTGATTCAGTATGTTTTCAGTACAGCGGACTTGAATTGAAGGTTTTGAATGTAAATCATGACACAGTTTCTGTTGATAATAGGCATGTTTTACAAGATGGGAATGTCTTACAATCTGAAAACAATGCACTTTACAGCATGCTAACTCCTGTATCTGAGCAGTTAGAATGTAGGAGTAAAAAGTCAGATATGGCGAACTTGCGCCATCAGCCGGAAGTATTGGCAGGGCATACTAACTTAATGCCTAAAAACCTTGCCTCTTCTCATGTTGAAGTGTTTGATTTTGAACACTCACAGTATGCTGTGGGGTGGACTAGAATTAAGGCTAGCCACTTGTTTTTCTGTGATTCACAAAATGGAGAATTAATAGTCTCAAAATGGAGGACACACATATCATCAGGTTGCATTCCCATACCATCCCTAAGATGGCTGCTTATGGTCATGTGATGATGGTCATAACACAGTAACCCAAGATGCCCATGAGGTAATCCAAACTGGCCGACCACCACATCATGGAGATTCGATCATGCAGTCACAGGGACCTGTGATTGCTGCCATAACCAAACAAAACAAACCAGAAACAAACCAGAGTTTTTTAGCATGATTAATAATGTTATCAGTAAGACTAGTGTTTCTGAGGGACAGAAGATTCTCATTAAAAATGATGTTGACATACTTTTGAATGAGGCTGGTATGCAATCTGTCATGAAGTCAGTGTCTGACGCTGCAGAAGAAGCAACTTCTGCTAGCAATGTTTACTATACTAGAGTGTCCTCGGTTAAGGAACACACTGCACTTAATTACATGTAATGTTGTGATTCTTTCCTATGTAATTTAACATCAACTTTCCCTGAGAAGACTGAACATACTGCTTTTCCTCTGCAGTGCATTAATACCTTAAGCTGTAACATTAAAAACAATGTTGCTACCATCCAGCAACCGAAACCCACTTTACATTTGATGGGGGAAGGGACAACTCTGATTCTGAAAGTTCCGTGGCTGTGATATTTTCAGCATCACAGGCCACGTTGGGGGGAAGAGTTACAGGTTTGATTTCTGAACCTGGGCTGACTGCTGTTTCAGTACTATTTTCTCCACCCCTGATGGCTACTGAACCACAATCCATAGCTGGAGAACTATGTGCAACTTACACACCACTTTTCTCCACTGTGCAGGCACCCCTGATAATGCCAGCACATGATACAGAACCCCCTCTACCAGTGACACCTGGGTCATCCCATACTGTGGCTGCAATAGCAGGCACCCCTGATAGTGCCAGCACTGCCTGCACATGATGCAGAACCCCCTCCATCAGTGGCACCTGGATCATCCCATACTGTGGCTGAAGTAGCAGGCACCCCTGATAGTGTCAGCACTGCCTGCACATGATGCAGAACCCCTCCACCAGTGACACCTGGATCATCCCATACTGTGGCTGCAATAGCAGGCACCCCTGATAGTGCCAGCACTGCCTGCACATGATGCAGAACCCCTCCACCAGTGACACCTGAATCATCCCATACTGTGGCTGCAATAGCAGGCACCCCTGATAGTGCCAGCACTGCCTGCACATGATGCAGAACCCCCTCTACCAGTGACACCTGGGTCATCCCATACTGTGGCTGCAGTAGCAGGCACAAGCCAGGAACAGTCTGGGCTATTCCCAGTACACACCATAGCAGGCACTTCTAGCAAGAAGGTACATGGTATCCTAATACTGATATCATTGTCTTTTCTTTTAGTATCACTAACCATGGTCCCAGCATTGGTTAATCCTAACCCAGCTTTAGGGTATACTAAAATTGCAGTTTTAGCTCAAACATACAATGGACACATCAGACACATTGCGTATGCTTCCCAGTTGCTTGCCCCAGTGGAAATACAATCTTTGTGAAAGGAATCTTTTGGCTACATACTGGGCAGTGAGATACATTATGTACATCATTGGATATGCACCCATTGTGCTGCATTCCAATCATTTGCCAACTAACTTTCTGTTGTCAGACAGAGTAAAAGATGACTCTGTATCCAATGCCATACTTACACACTGGCCTCTCATTCTATAGGATCATGACATCACTGTTCTTCCTATCAAAACTCCATCCTTGTTGGCTCATGGCCTACAATTTACAGGAGAGACCCATGATTGTTCACTCCAATCCTCTGACCTACCTGTCCCAGTGTCCTTTCTGACAGAACCTCAGAAAGTGTTAAAAGACACCACTGTGTGTCATGTTTTGACTGATGACTCAGCCACACATGCCAACGAGGGTCAGATAGCAGGGTTTGGAATTCTTATTGTACATCCTAGTGATGACAGAGTGTGCATGGCTAGTAATTGCATCATCGTACATGTACGATTCACAGGCAATGTTAAAACACGCCTGGAAAATAAAATGAAAAGCAGGGAGGCGAGGAGTCTCCTAATTATCACAAATATTTGTGGATGGTTTAGAGAGCTGGAACGTCCTTGAGAAAGACACAGCTTGTGTTAAGAGAGGAATAAAGAGATTTTTCCTTACGTAAAATGATACCAGCACTCCAAGAGAGGGTTAAGCACTGCAGTTTACCAATCGGCCTTGAGATAATTACAAACTGCAGAAACTGTTTTTTGTTTCATTATAGATTCTAATTGGGTTGTTCCAAACTGAATTTCTTTGGAAGAAAAACAAACTTCTGTTCCAGCACTCTTTGTATCGCTGTGAAATACAGTGACTTGCTTATGTATGTCACAACACTAACAGCTTAAATATAAGCTAGATTCATAAGGTTCAATCATATTGTAAAAGGACCCTCATTTGAGGGCAGTGTATAGGTTCCTTAATAAAGAAACTGAGGAATAACTTCCAAAATAAGCTCATATAAGAACGTAAAAAATGGCCTTCACCTATCCAGTGATGGCCTATTCATTTGGTATCACTGCTGTAACACTCATGAAAAGTTACGGGTAATTCCTGAACAGCTGAGAGTACAGTTTATCTACTGCACTAAATACATGATACTCCAACTGGTGGATACCAGTGAGTCAATAAAAACCCTAGACAGACTGAAATTCTCTGTCAAATGGTGACACATGAGAAATTATGTAGAACACTGCATCAGTAACTGTTTGATATGTGCACAAAACAATCCTGTATCAGCTAGGAAAAATACAGTGGTACCCCAGAGGCAATCAGACCCCTGGAACAACATCCAGATTGACTACATTGGCCTTATGCCAACCATTAATAAGAACAACTAGTTTTCACTAGTGATCACCAACCTAATGGAGAAACACAGTGAAAGTGACTGCAAATGTCTTGGTAAACCAGCTATTTACTAGGTAGGGCTTACCCCTAAAGGTAAATTCTGATTATAGGGATCTGGCTTTACAGTCTAAATAATGCAGGAAATTCTGGATTTGTTATGGGTAAAACAAGAGTTTTATATCCCTTACCACCACAGTCATCAGGACAGGTAGAATGGGCTAACTAGCAGATCAAAGTTATGTTATAACAAACTTGTTCAGAAAACCCCCAAAAGGACTGGAATTCATTATTGCCTTTACTCCTTATGGCAATAACAGGGACACCCTCTGCAGGTACACAGCGTACTCCATTTTGGAAATCATGACCGGACGGTTCATGAGACTCCCAGAACATTTACTTCTGGACCTGTGTACTGCTACTGCTGATAGAGCATCAGTAGATAAATATGTTGACTCAAACAAGGCATCCAAATGCTATGTATGTATGCTATGTAACCTAAAACTCTATGTATGTCTTTAATGTGACGAGGTACCTTTGGAAACGAGCCTCTGGCTCAAAGGTTGTAAACTGATTTCACAAATAAATAAATAAATAAATAAAAAAGGTACACTTATTTGCTTCACAATTTATGGGCAAGGCCCAACAACAGACCCTATCCCATTGTAAACAAACTCAGTCCAGCAGTCTACCAAGTTTGACTGCCTCACAATAACTATCATTGATACATGGCTATATGACAATCAAATGAATCTGTTTAAAGGAGATTAAATTACCTTTCCATACCCCAATGGGCGGAACAGTACTAAACTAACTATATATTTTTTTTCTTTTCTCTTTCCTTTTAGGTTCCAGAGAGAGATGATTGCTTTTATGCTTATTATTCTGTTTAAAAGTATGGGCCTTCTTACAAGTCCAAACTGCACATTGTATTGCAGACAAGAACCAGTGACTTAAACCTAAAAAGATTATTGAGGCAGAGTAACTCACAAGCCCACATGATTTAATTGCATCCTGTGGAATTCACACTAAGGTCTTAAAAGACATGTTCATCATCCAGGAGGGTAGTGAGACCCTACCGAATGTTACGATCATTGCTTTGGATCAGTTCTAGCAGTTCTGGACTCCTGTTTATATTTTATCGATAATCAGGAAATTTGCACCCAAAATTATATGGCAATAAAAGCCATTAGACCTTAAGGGTTTTACCCAATGATGCCCCATTATTCGTGACACTTAATACTGAGTGCCCAAAACAGAACCCTGGCCCACCTAGTGGTATAATAGCAACTTCTCAGCCAGGTACCCTAGTTAATAATATACAGTTCATGCACATCCCAGTGATTTTAAATCTCACCCTTTAGAACTTGGAATGATTTGTTTTATGTTTCACAACAAACATTTCCCACTTTTATTTTTAAATAATGATGTGATTGGATACCCTGGCAGCATACCAGGTACTCATTAATGACCCCCTATACAGGGACTCATAGCACCACACGCACACACACACACACACATGATTTTCACATCCTAACTGCTAGTGGTACATCTTATGACTGTAAACCTATCCAAACACACTAGGTATTTTGGTTTTGTTTTTCTTTTTCTCATTTTTTTTTTTTATAAAAAAGAAAACCCACAGGTATTGACTCAAGCCTATTTGGCTCTGACATATCTATTTGAAATAGGCTGATACAGCCATTATTCAAGCACAATATGTTAAAGGTTCATGATAGTATGAAAAATAATATCATAACCCCCCTTCCCCATTGCATGGTAAACATGATTTTGCTCATTAATAGTGATTTACATTTACAATATTAAGGATATTGTGAAGGGGTTTGACCTGACAAATGTAAATGTTAATGAATTAATTTCTGCTCACATTAAGGAAGCAGATGAGCATCACATAGCTAGGAAAGTCCTTTGCACTGCCTATAGCTATTATGTTTTTACAACCCTTTGGTTATCTCTTCTGGGATCTGGAATTAGGATATATCCTTGATCTCATACATGACAGACGTATGGGTCAGCGGCATTGCCACATTATGCACTTCTATTGCATTTGTTAACAAATGTTTATTTGAATCTAGCACTATTCCCTTGTCAATGGCAAGGAACCTTGGATATGTCACCACACACACCAGTATTGCTTCATGTTTTGAAACTTATTCCTGCACAATCCAGGAAGCCATGTTTGTGACTCTCACAGTGTCATTGCCTCATTTTCATCTGGCAACATCCATTTCTGATCATCTGGCAACCATCCATTCTATTGATCATTTTGATGGCAACTTTTATTGTTAAAAAGGTTGAAACTACTTCCTTTCCTTGTTTACCATGTGGTCTTGGAATCGTGACTGACTCTGAACTTTGATTGTCGTACCTGAAAGGAACATCACCTTTTATGCAGATGTGACATCTTCCAACTTGTCTTACCAACTTGTAAATACTGGCCTAATAACTGAAATTAGGCTTCCACTTGTGAACTTTCACATAAACTGCATTCGGTTCAGCCAATTAAGATTCTACAATCAAGCTTATTGTTATGCATACTATGAAGCATGTCTGGGGTGGCGGCAATCCCCTAACTTAAGCAAGAAGTCTCTTCTTCATTTGATCTACAATCAAGAAATCCATTTTCTTCGCTGCTTGTTTTCCAAGCCTGGCTGGCACTTCATACAAACTGAGTACTGTTATAAACTGTTACACGTTGTGCAGCTGTGTGATCATCTTCAGCTGAATACTGCTGCTATTCCAAAGTAAAACTCAACGTGCAGTCTAATGCACCCCCGCGGAGGCCTCTGAAAATACTGCTTCCTCCTGAACATTTTGATCTACCTTTGGAAAATCTGAATGCATCACATTTGAACTATGAATCTTCATCAAACACTTGAAGAAACCCTGGATTTATCCCTGGAACTGTTCATAGTTTATGGCTTGTGGACATTGACACTTCGTGTCATGTTTGACTACGAAATGAAAGATGCCATCCTTCAAGGTGGTATACTCTGCTGATGTGGAACACTGTGTGGTGACCAACTATACATTCTTCTGATATGGACTAAAAGTTATGCAAAGTGAACTTTTCTAACTTCTATTTTTATTCCCTAAACAGGTAATAGGTTATAGGGTAATCACATCTGTTCCCATTCCAGAATCAGATACCATTAGGTCTAGTCCCAACTATCTGGATGCTCTATCTCGATTTTTATGCCAGCAATAAGACACGACGAGGTGTGGGTTACGGCCTGATAAGAGCACGCCCCAGGTTCATTATGAGGCATGTGGCGCTTGCACCGAGTGCTTTTAGCACCTGGGAAGTGCTTTTATCAAGCCATAACCCACACCTCAGTGTGTCTTATTGCACTTAGAAAATGCCCCCCCCCAGTAATTTTTATAAAGAACATATAAAACCTCTGAAAAATATAAAAAAGGGAAGTTTAAGTATTTGAAATAGTAGGAAAAAAAAACAGTCCCTTCAGTAATCTACTTGGCAAGAGGGTCATCAGCAGTAGAGGTCTGGGGTATATATCTGTGCATCACTGCTGGGTTCTCTATGTATCTTTCCCTCACCATTGCTTTGACTACTTTTACACTGCCCTCCCAAACTCTTTTGTTCAGTATTTATTTGGTAGCCTCGTAACACTGAAACTCATTTCAGTAACAGTGAGCATGTCCCACTGCACCTGCCATAGTCAGCGATCTTCAAACAGTTTCAAACTGAGGCAGTCACAACTCATGATGGAATGTGTTTATTTTATAAAATCTGTATATCAGAGTAGTGGTTATTTAAAAACATGCTGCCCATGGCTACTACATGCTCGTTGGACCAAGATTTGAAAGCTGCTGCACGCGCAGAGCTCATTCGGTAAAAATAAGTGAGAGACTGTATTTCTTGCTGAGGACGGTTGTCGGAAAACAAGAATACTTAGTTCTCTTGCTCACGAGGAGAGCAACATAGACTAAGAGATGGGTTGTGTGGCAATCTCTTTTTACAAAGTGTCAGGTAGTGGGAGTGAGTGGCCGTTGGATTTTACTTACAGTCTGCTCCATCGGGGTACCGAATGCTAAAATACAATTTAAATAAAATGAAAGATAAAGTGATGTGGAAAAAATACTGAGAAACACTGTGTGTGTGTGTGTGTGTGTGTGTATACATAGTTCTTTTCAGGTTGGATACCAAGTATAGCAGTAGAACGGTTTTGGAGATTGCGACAGCGTTTCTGCTGAAAGTGCGGACTGGGACAGGTTGGGATTGATTTCTCCTTGTGGTGGGGCTGCGGTTGCCAGAAGTAGTGCAAGTCGAAATGATATGCACTGATAAGGACACAGCTGGGGAGGGCTTCCAGCCAATCTGCATTTGAAATTTCATTTGCCTATTTTATAATTATTTTTAATATCCATACAGGCAACTTAAGTTCATCTCTTCAATTTGTTCCCAATAGGAAAGATATACACCTGATAGATACATATCAGTATTTACTGATTGTTTTGATATTGGAATACCCCATTGTGAAGCTTTATTCCAAATGTTTATAGTAATACAAGGTTTACTAACATTTTCCCTTATAATTACATTTTGTTGTTTAAGGAAATCCCTAAACACCACCGTGACCAGTTAGAATTTCCTCTATCAGGCTTGTGCCTTGGGCCTGTAGATGAATGGTGCCTAACCGCTGTCTTTTTGTTGTGTTGCCACTTTCGCAATTAGGGCAACAAAGAGGGGACTGTTGCACCTGGGTTATGCCCCCTGCCATCTCACATACACCTCACACTGTATTCCGGGTCTATTGTACTGTGATACTGTTATTTTGCACTAATATATAGATTTAGGCACCGATCATATATGCATGAGACCCAGGAATATGCTTTGCTGCTAATATATGCTAATGTTTATCATGCATGATTCATTATACCTCACTACGATACATTTATCTAGATTATGTTTGTCTTTCATCTATATTCCATATATAATCTATCTAATTACTGATAAGATGGCTCTGAGGGATCATCAGTGATTATTGTATACTTATATTCTCATATAATTATATGTAGTGTGTGTTTTACACTCAGGCAGATATGCCATGTGTAACAGAGCCCTGTCAGCAGTTCTCTTTGCCTAAGCAAGCTGACAGAGAGAAGTCCTTTGTTATGTCTTATATTATACATAAGCAAAAAATGCCACATGTAGTTTGAACCAGTCAGCATTTCTTTTGACCAAGCTATAATGCTAATGGAAGCATATTCTGTCTCATGTGATACTCATTAGTAATTCTGTCTCCTAAGTCATCATCCAATGGATAATGACTTAGGACCAATACATATTGTTTCTCATATCTGTAACTATGAGGTAATCTCTGTTGCTATGCTGTTATCTGTAGTATTTAGGCTCTGTAACCTAGTTTTACTCAGAGAGAACTAGATCACAGGGAGAGAGAATTAGATCTTGGAGAACCTGAGATGCTACAATCCTGGAGATTATGTACATTCTTCAGGAGAGTTGTGAGAAACTCATCTTCCTTGTGATTTCCTTTGTCACATGCTTGGCATAAGTAGTCTAATAAACATTCATTAGTACTCTTGCTTGTTTACGAATGTTTCTTGGCAGACTCCAAAGACAGAAGAATCTGTATTATTATTAATTACCCTACACACCAAGAGTGTTTAGGCAACACTGCAGGTAAGGATGGAAGGATGGGAAGCACGGATGCAGGGGATGGAAGGGTGGTACTCATGGGGAACTCCATAATTAAGGGTATTCAGTGGGGTAGGAAGGGGGACCCAAATGCAAGAAGAAGGGTGGTCTGCATGCCAGGGATGATGGTGGGGAAAGTGGGCCCAAGAATCAGAGAAATAGTAAGACAGGTTGGAGGGAAACCAAATTTAGTTATACACATGGGTACCACCAACCTATTTGGGGAGGAGATGGAGGTAGTGCAAGGAAGATTCAGGGTGTTAGTGAAGACTGCAGGGAGGAAGCAAGATTGCTGGCCTTCTCAGAAGTGATACCAGTACCAAAGGACAGCTCAGTCAGGGAAAAAAAGGATAGAGGAATTCAATGACTAGCTGAGGAAATGGTGCAGGGAGGAGGGGTTCATCTGTGTTGGAGACTTGGGGGAGACCTGGTCAAATAAAACCCATTTTTTCATTGGACAGGCTATACTTCAGTACAGACGGTTTGAGGGTACTCAAGGACAAACTAGGGTGGGTGGGTACATAAGCAATATACTTAATTTAATCTATGGGGGGGGCTGGCAGGCCTGCAGGCCCAAAGACACCAGGAGGAGGAGGAGGAGGAGGTCAATGGACTCCCCCCCCAATACCAGTAGAAAAGGTCTGGAGGGTGGAGGGGGAGCAGAACAGTTGGTAACAAGGTGTGGGGGGAGCACACTGAGGGGAGAAATGAAAAAGAAAGAAGAGTGGGGAGGGCAAGAAGGCTCAGACTCTAGGTGGATGGTGGTGTCTCTGAATGTGTGGAATCTTGGAAACAAGATGGACGACCTATAGGCACTATTAGCAGAAGGGAGGGTGGACACAGTGGCAGTAACCGAGACCTGGGCCACACCACACCATGACTGGGACCTCTCGATCCCTGGATACAAACTACACAGGAGGGACAAGGCAGTGAGGAAAGGGGTAGTGACAATTTATATCAGGGAAGGTATAACATGCACGAGGGAGGAGTCAGAGGAGGGGAAGGTGGAAGTATTGTGGGTTCAGTTATGGTCCAATAAAGGGAGAAAGGTGAGAGTGGGGGCGGTTTGGAGACCACCCAGCCAGGATGAAGAATGGGACAGGGAATCAAGCTTGTATATGTTGGAAGCTGCAGAGAAAGGGGAGGCACTAATAGTAGGGGACTTCAACCTGCCCAAGATAGACTGGAGCGTACCAGCCACAACATGTACCAGGAGTCAGGTGATCCTGGAGGTGTTGCAGAGTGGGTTCCTGACTCAGGGTGTCACAGAACCCACCAGGGAGGGGGCAATCCTTGAGTTGGTACTCATGAATGGGGAGCATGTACAGGAAATGATGGTTGAGGAGCCCCTGGGTAAAAGTGGCCATAATACAGTGTAGTTCCTGTTAGATATGGGCAGAGGAAACATCCCCACTAAGACCAAAATCCTGGATTTTAGGAAGGTGGACTTCGGGAAGATGGGTAAGGTGCTAGGCAGGCATCTGGCAGGCATCAGAGCAGATATGGGGGTGGAACAAAGGTTGTCTATTATTAAGGAGAGATTGAGGGTCACTACAGAGGAGTGAGTTAGGCTCAGGGGGAAGAACTCAAGGGCTAAGGCACCTACCTGGTTCAGTTCTGAGGCCACCCAGGCTGTAAGAGGAAAGAGGCTAACTGTTCAACAAATTGTTGGATCTGAAGTGGTTCCGCAGGTCTGGAGGAGGGCAGATGTAGCCCCTCTCCATAAAAGTGGGGGAGGCTGGCAATTACAAGCCAGTCAGCCTAACCTCAGTGGTGGGAAAATGAATGGAACCACTGCTAAAGGAAAGGATGTGGTATATCTTTAATCCAGTGGACCACAGGATCCTAAGCAGCATGGATTCACAGCAGGAAGGTCATGTCAAACAAATCTGATAGATTTCTTTGACTGGGTGACCAGGGAATTAGATCAGGGAGGGGCAGTGGATGTGACCTACCTGGATTTCAGTAAGGCCTTCAACACCGTTCCACATAGGAGGCTTGTAAACAAGCTAGGCAGCCTGGGAGTGGGTCCCAAGGTGGTAAGCTGCATAAGAAATTGGTTAAGGGACAGAACACAGAGGCCAGTGGTAAACAGAGTTCATTCTGCAGAGAAGAAGGTGATCAGCGGGGTGCCACAAGGATCAGTTCTGGGGCTGTCCTCTTTAATGTCTTCATAAGCGACATTACAGAGGGGCTGGAAGGGAAGGTATGCTTCTTTACAGATGACACTAAGATCTGCAATAGGGCTGACATGCTGGGAGGGGGGGTGAAGAAAATGAGGAGGGACCTAAGTAGGCTTGAGGAGTGGTCAAGAGTGTGGCAGCTAAGATTCAATAGAAAGAAGTGTAAAATCATGCATCTGGAGCACAGAAACCTAGGGGAGGAGTACATGATGGGGGGGAGGTACTGATGACCACCAAACAAGAAAGGGACCTGGGAGCAATCATATCTGATGACCTAAAGGTGACAAAGCATAGTGAAAAGGCTCTGGGGAGAGCCACTAGGATGCTGGGGTGCATAAGGAGAGGTATCACCAGCAGAAAAAAGGAGGTGGTGATACCACTGTACAAATCATTGCTGAGACACCATCTGGAGTACTGTGCCCAGTTCTGGAGGCCACATCTCTGGAAGGACATAGACAGAGTAGAGGCAGATCAGAGAAGGGCAACAAAATGGGTGCAAGGTCTGTACCGAGTCATATAAGGAGAGACTACAGGACCTCAATATGTACACCCTGGAAGAGAGGGGAGAGAGAGGAGGGATATGATAAAAACCTTCAAATACATCTAGGGCAGAAAAAAGGTACAAGAGGGTAGCATCTTTTAGAAAAAAAAGATGTTCAAGAACAAGGGGTCATGATATGAGGCTGGAGGGGGTAGACTCAGGGATAATGTGAGGAAGTATTTTTTCACAGAATGGGTGGTGGATGCATGGAACAATCTCTCAGTGGAGGTGGTGAGGGAAAAACGGTAGGGGAATTCAAGAATGTATGAGATAGGCACAAGAGAGCTCTAGTAATAGGAAAGGGGTAAAAGACAGAGATCAAAAAGGATCTGTGGTATTGCAGTAGGAAGGGATAATGGGCTGACTAGGTGGGCCAAGTGGTCCTTATCTGCTGTTGATTTCTTTGTTTCTATGTTTCTATATAGGAAATTCAAAAAGCTCAAGAAAGAGTTGGATAGGAAGACTTACCTAAGGTTAACTAGTGAGGCAGGTAGGGTAGTATGGAGGGCTAAAGCACAGAAGGAACTGCAGATAGCTGTGGAAATTAAGAAGGGGGAGAAGGCCTTTTTCACTATATAAGCGAGAAAAGAAACAAGAAGGATGGGATTGTTAGGCTCCAAAAAGGGGAATAGTGGGAGGACAAGAACAGGGAAAAGCAGAGGTGCTGAATGAATACTTCTATTCCATCTTCACCAAAGAGAAGGATGGACAGATGCTTACATGGGGGAGAAGAGGAGTGGGGGGGTGGAAACATGGAGACTCCTGTGTTGCCCCTACTGATAACCACAGCCATAACCAACCGCATCCCTCCCCTTTCAGCTTCCATACAATTATGTTCAATCAAGTTGAGGACCTCCTCCTTTCTCTGGATAGTTAAAAGAGTGCCGGTGCTGACAATATTGAACCTTATTTCCTAAAATTTGGTCATACCTACCTGACCGCCCCCATTACTCATTTATACAACACTTCCTTGACTCAGGGCGAGTTACCTGTGTCGTGGAAAACTGCCCACATCCTACCCTTATTCAAGTCCGGGGATCCGAGTGATCTGAACAATTTCCGGCATATCTCTATACTATCCGTCCTCTCTAAATTACTTGAAAAAATGTTCAACATCCAGCTTAGAGAACATCTGGATTCACAAAAGTTGCTAAACGCGGCTCAATCCAGCTTCAGAGCAAAACACAGCACAGTATCGGCTCTTGCACAAGTGACTACAGGCCAACAAATGGCCTTGGATTCTAAGAAGCATGTATTTGCCCTCTTCCTTGATCTAAGTAAGGCCTTCGGCATGGTGGATCATACCTTCATGCTTTCTGCACTGAATAATATCAAACTTGATAGTTCTGTCATCAAATGGTTTACCAGCTACCTAACCAATAGACTACAACAAGTCAAAGCTATAGGCGACTTGTCGCCACAAAAACCCCTCTTACGAGGAGTCCCCCAAGGTTCCATCCTGGGCCCTATCCTCTTTGCAATATACATCAATAATCTGGACTCACAGCTGGGCACAGCCAATGTGCACTTATTTGCAGATGATACTGTACAAACATGATGATACACCACAAATTCATCTTTGGAATTGGCCAATGAGTATTTACAGCAAGACTTCACCACCCTCCAATACAACCTCATCACTCATAAACTCTTCCTCAACGTAAAAGACTAAAGCAATGATTCTCTCCCCAAAGTCCACTCTAGGATATACACATATCCGAACACTTTTAGATGAACCCCTAGAAGTAGTAGATACCTTTAAATACCTAGGGTTCTAACTGGACAATAAACTCAACTTTCAGTGCCACATAAATGAAATCTCGAAGAAACTAAGACAGCGATTAGGTTTATTATATTGCATTAGACATCAATTTATGTTAGAAGCTAGAAGGTGACTAGTACAATCCACATTCCTCCCTGTACTGGACTACGTTGACTTTCTCTACAGTCACTGCCCCTTAACGATGCTTAACAAACTCGACACTCTTTACCACCAGGCCTTAAGATTTATCCATAATCTACCCCGTAGTACACATCACTGTCTTCTATACCAGGTGTCGGGATGGACCTCACTCTCAACTAGGAGAAAAAGAAATGCTCTCCTCTGGTTCCTTAGAGGATTATCTGATAACCTCCCTGCTTACTTCTCGCACCTCTTCAAATGGGCCAAGGGTTCCTATGGCCTGAGATGCCTCTCCATAATTTGCTTCCAGATTCCTAGAGTGAAAACAAATTATGGCTCTGCAGCAATCAACTCCTCACTCCCTTCACTTTAGAACACTAAGCAAAGCTCATTAAAACTATCCTCACTTCCAAGCATGTCCACATTCAAAGTTCTAATTACGGATTATCTGAAGGAATCATGCAGCTGTTTTAGATGTCTATGATCCCTAAGCCACTGGCACCGCTCCCTAATCCCAAGCCTATGTATCTCACCCACCATACATCCCAAGCAGCGGAAACCATGCACCCACTAGACTAGCTCCCTAATCCTGATTATACCAGTCTATTCCCTACCACTAGCTTTTTCTGGCCTCCCTTTTTGGCTACCTATTCCTTCACCCCCACTACTACCCTATTCTATTAATACCTCCTTACTTATTATCAGCTAGGTATGAGTTCTTACCTAGCGGAGACTATCTGGGATTGTCATCTACCCTCACTCCTATAAATTTAATATGATGTACAGTTGCATGTTAATTACACTGACCGGCATGTATAGTGCTTGTCACCTACACAAGATTCTATTTGTTTTTTCCTTTTTCTTTACATCGTCGTCCATTGTAACTGTAATTTATGAGTTGTACTGTAGTGTATTAAATGTACTGTATTGTATTAATGTCCAGGACCACTTTGAAAGTGAGTTTTGCTCAATGGTGTTAATGCCTGGTTAAATAAAGTTGACTGATTGATTGATTGATTGATTGATGGTTGCAGCGACAGAGGAGGAGAGAGTGAGGGAGAGGTGGACAAATCACCAGGCCTGGACAGCGTACACCCAAAGGTACTGAGGGAGCTGGCAGAGGAGCTTACAGGGCCACTGTCGGGCCTATTCAATAGTTCACTGGAGTCAGGCGTGGTACCTCAGGACTGGAGAATGGCACATGTGGTGCCCCTCCACAAGAGTGGTCCCAAGGATGACCCAGGGAATTACAGACTGGTCAGTCTGACCTCAATCGTGTGCAAGCTCATGGAGACCACACTTAAGGAAAGGTTGGTAGACTATCTAGAGGAGCATAGTCTCCAAGATGCAAGGCAGCACAGGTTTATGGGAGGGAGAACATGTCAAATGAATCTGATTGACTTCTTTGACTGGGTCATTAAGGCAGTAGACAGTAGCCAAGCAGTGGACATCCTGTACTTGGACTTCAGCAAAGCCTTTGACTCTGTACCCCACAAGAGGTTGATCAGGAAGTTGTAGATCTTGGGGCTGTAGAGAAAATAACCAAATGTGAAGAAAACTGGCTGAGGGACAGGACCCAGAGGGTGGTTGTGTGGGGCGAGATATCAGGCATGAGGGAGGACACTACTGAGGTCCCACAGGGCTTTGTGCTGGGACTGGTGTTGTTCAATGTCTTCATTAATCACACTGGGGATGTCACAGATGACACCAAGCTCTGTGGGAGGGTGGACTCAGCTGAAGGGAGACAGAACCTACAGGACATTCTAAAAAAGCTTGAGAGGCGGTCCAGGATCTAGCAGCTTGGGGTCAATGCCAAGAAATGCAAAGTTATGCACACTGGAGCCAAGAATCCCAGAATGAAGTACTACCTAGGAAGGTCCAGTTATCTGCAACAGAAGAGGAGAAGGATCTGGGGGTGATGATCACTAGTGACCTGGAGCACTCCATGCAATTAAGAAGGCAGCAGCAAGGGCAAATAAGATGTTGGGATGCATAGCTAGGGAGATCAGCAGTAGGCGAGAGGATGTTATATTGCCCTTGTGCAGGTCAGTGGTGAGGCCACATCTAGAATATGAAATACGGTGCTGGTGCCCGCACCTCAAGAAGGACATTAGACTGCTGGAGACAGTCCAGAGGAGGGCAATAAAGATGATTGCAGGTCAGCAGGGTAAAGCATACAAGGAGAGGTTGAGGGAACTGGACATGTACTTCCTGGAGGAGAGGAGGAAGGGAGGGAGGGGACATGACTGAGTCCTTTAAGTACTTGAAAGGGATAAAAAGGGTGGATAAGGAGGGTCTCTTTAGGTTAAGTCGCAGCCATAACATGAGGGGACACAGTCTTAAGCTGGGGGGGAGGGGGTTAGGAGAGAGAGAGAGAGATTGGGAGGCACTTCTAAACGGAGAGGGTGGTGGCCAGTTGGAATGCACTACCAGAGGAGGTGGTCTCATCGAAGACAGTGGGCAGCTTCAAGAGAGACTGGGACAGGCATAAGGAGAAGGTAAGGGTCATGGGTGGGGCAGATGGAAAGGATGGGAGGACTGGGGAGGGGGGTCAGGGTCAGCAGATTCAGCTGTGGTCCCTGCAATATAAGCAGACTAGACAGACCAAATGCCTTATTCTGCTGGCTTCTTCATATGTTCATATGCAGAGCCCTGTGAAATTCTTTTTATCATAATTTTTCTTTTTCCGGAATTTCGTGTTATTTCTTTTTATTCATTGAAAATGTAGTTTTATTTCTTGTTATCACATTTACATTCATAAAATACCTCAACATGACCCTACACACACTAGAAATCACATTCCTAGTATACTACATTGTATTAAGCAGCATTGTGCTATGGTCTTGAAAGGTTTTGTGAATTAGACAATTCCACTACCACTTCCTTGCGGACTGTCTGTGGCAACAGCGAAGCCTAAAAACAACTGCTTTTGCCAAAAAAACTAGCAATTTTTTAACTTTTTTGTATGTGTTTGTTTTCGTTTTATTTATTTTTCTACCTTGAATTTCTTGTTATTTCTTGTTTAAGAAAAACATGGGTCTTCATTCATATGTAATAGTTTTTTTTTTCTGAACTAGTAGTAGCTGGTCATTATCACCTCTGAGTGAGCTAAGCCTGGGCTGACTCATTGTCTAGTTTCTTCATTAACAGTCACTTAAGTAGTGAATGGACGTGTGAAAGAGGCCCTGCGAAGAAGGCAGCTCATATTCCTTCATGCTTACAGTAGATCAGGGGTTCTCAAATGGTGAGGCCAGCCTCCCTGGGGAGGCCCCAACCTGTTCCAGGGGAGGCTCAAGCAAGTCTGAAAAAGTACTGTATTTAAATTTTGGGTTTTATATATTTTGTATGAAGAGATGAAGCAAACTGAAAGAGAATAATAACAGTAGGTAAATGTTATGTATTTATTCACTAATAGGTGACAAGGAAGGTGAATGAGCCAATGCTCATTTCAGGTGTACCAGAGGAAAGGTAGGAGTGAATACATTTCAAAAGGTAACTGCAAAACAATCAAGAAATATACAATGAGCAATAGTGCAAACAAACATGAACTTGTCATAATGAGTGGTGGTTATTGATCAATTTGTAAGCTGATGGCAAAACAGCCCAAATACAAGAGTTGAGCATAGAAGTGCTAAGAGCAACAGCAGGAAGAACAAAGTAATCCTGAGAAGTTGCTTAGGAGCAAGGAAAGAAGGAGAAAGCAAAGTATGTAGGAAGGTTATTTCATATAGAGAGGAAACAGAGAAAGTAGTCTGACCCATGAAGGTACTGCAACAAGGGGTAACAATGGTTCAAGAATGAAAATAGTGGAGCAAGTAGGCTGGCCTGTGGGAGGACAGTGGGGAATTACAATAAGCTGAATAATAATATTTGTTTATTTTATTTATTTGTTATTCAGATAACACCTTTGAGCACATGTGCTTTTTCTCAAAAGTTCCATGTCAGTATAAGACAAGGATATGAATGTGAGCCAAGTACTCAAAGGGGTTCAATTTATTCATGATGTACTGTGCAAAGTACAGTGTGTTATTTTTCTTTGGGGAGGCCCAAGATTATTTCAATTTTTGGGGGAGGCTCAAAATCTTTTCCATGGATTTGGGGAGGCTCACTGTGACAAAGTCTGAGAACTATTGCAGTAGATCAATGTTCTCAGACTTTGTCGATGAAACCAATCCATGAAAGACTGAAAACCTCTCAAATTGAAGTAATCTTGGCCTCCAAAGAAAAAATACACACTGTACTTTGCAGTACACCATGAACAAATTGAAACCCTTTGAGTACTTGGCTCCATTCAGTTCTTTGTCTTATACTGACTTGGAACTTTTGAAAATGAGCTCCTGTGTTCAAAGGTGTTATCTGAATAACAAAATAAATAAAATAAACAATTATTACTATTCAGCTTATTGTAACCCCTCCCCGCCAAACTATTTGCTTTGCTATTTTCATTCTTGAACCATTGTTACCCCTTGTTGCAGTAATTCTTCATGGTCAGCTACTTTCTGTTTTCTCTATATGAAATAACCTTCCTACATGCTTTGCCTCTCCCTCCTTCCCTGCTCCTAAGCAACTTCGGGATTACTTGCTCCTTCCTCTGTTGCTCTTAGCACTTCTATGCTCAACCCTTGTATTTGGGCTGTTCTGCATCAGTTTACAAATTGATCAATTACCACGACTCATTATTAATTTATTGTTCATATTTGTTTGCACTATTGCTTAATTGTATATTTCTTGATTGTTTTGAGTTACTTTTTGAAATGTATTCACCCCCTTCCCTGGTACACCTGAAATGAGCCTTGGCTCATTCACTTCCCTTGTCACCTATTAGTAAACAAATACATAAAATTCTCCTACTGTTATTATCCTCTTTCAGTTTGCTTCATCTCTTCACACAAAATATATAAAACCCAAAATTTAAATACAGTACTTTTTCAGACTTGCTTGAGCCTCCCCTTGAACAGGTTGGGACCTCCCCAAGGAGGCTGGCCTCACCATTTGAGAACCCCTGCAGTAGATGAAGCACTGAATGAATCTTTCAATGCTCTGTTTGAGCAAGAGCTCCAAGCTGTATTATACTACCTTCTCTAAAAGAGCCAGTGATGAAAGTGAACAGAAACGCACAGGAACTCAGTTCCTGTACCTTTTTTCATCAGAAACAGAGTTCCTGTACTTCTTCCTACTGACACTGGAACTGAAATTCTTAAACCAGCAACATAATGACAGTTTCTGGACCTGAGACCTGAAATCAAGGTTTCCATATTTGACTTTTAAAACAGTGCTATTTTGCTAGAAATACTTCAGTATCTCTAACTGAATCTACTAGTGTCTATAGCAGATAGATGTGTCTTGACACGGCTATCCTTCACACTGAGGATCTTCACTCTGCATTTCGTATTTGCCAATGCCTGAGTTCCTGTACTTCTTGTCTACCACTTGCACCACTGAAAATAACTAGTCTGAACCCCAGTTTCATCACATTAACCATTGATTCTATATGGATTTTCACAGTTTTCAAGTGAAGCCCTCGTTTAAGAACATCCTGGTTATAAGAACATTTTTGCATGGCATTTAGGGTGTTCTTATAACATGGCTCCACTGTACTAGAACCAAGAGGTGCAACGCCTTTCCCACAGGCTTCCTCAACTTCTGCATGAATGACTTTAGACTCACATCAAGGTTCTGAAGACAATACCAGCAGAATGTGTGCTTGCAGTTCTTACACATCATCTGTGCACACCCTTCATTCCGCTCAATGTAAATCCGGCACGCTGGACACTGCTTGATAGATGCTTCTGGGTCATTGCTGGGAACAACTCTGAAAAAAATACAAAGCGAGAACAAACACTGTGTGAACATCAGTAGAAATAGTTAAGTGTCATAAAAAAGTCATAAAAAATTTAACTCCTTTTCAAGTGGACTGTTTTCTTTGCAGGACATAATCACATTATGGTGTTCTCAATGAGTTAAAACATGGCTTAAACACTGATGAATTGGGGGGTGGGGGCAGGGCCTTGGGCAAAACAGCAATCCTAAACTCATTTTTTTATTATTCTATTATTTTAAGGATCTTAGTGAAATGTAAAATGAGATATTTTGGCATGCTAATCTAATTTGTTCCATCTGCTAAATATCTGACTTCCAATTTAAAAAAATGGCCTTTCAGCATCAAACCTTGCCTTTGAAAGGCATTTTATACTCCACAGCAGTAAAATGAAACATTTGCATTCAGTGAAATAGTCCATGGAACTAAACTATTATATCAAGGTGTAGTTCTAGATAAAAACAAGGAAAAAGAGGTTATTGAACTGTTCCTAATTATAAATGACTCCAGCACTGGGAAGAAATCTTGGAGACAGCATGGCCTATTGGCAGCAGTACAAGCGTAGGAAGCAGGAGATCCAGGTTCATATCCCATTACAGCCAGTTACTCGCTGTATGAACCTGAGTAAGTCACATGCCCTTTCAGGGCTTCAGTCTACTCCATTATAAAAATAGGTAGAGGTACAGGATCTCACTAAAAATGAGATACTGTGTCTCAGCTGGGATATCTAGGGTAAATTGTTAAAAAAATATGTCAGCACTTTACAGTTCAATTATTTTTTCACTTTAATGGATATGTCCACCTCTAAGTGACCCACACCTCAGTGTGCAGCACCCCCAATAAGCCATTTTGCAAATAGATGTATTTTTGTTTTACCTACTAAATTCTGAGTATTTTAAAGTTTATCTGGCCGCTCCTGCTGTACCTCCCGCTGGCATTTTGAGAATAGTGCCACTAGGGGTGCATCCCAAAACCTCCTGCTGCTGTCCCAAGGCTGATGCCAGAGCCAGGGAGCAGTTACAGAGCATGTATAGCAAGTCTTTATAGATAGAGCTATTAATAGCTCTGGTTTGTGTGTTACTGATCCTACTGCTATACTGAGAACATGTATAGGCTGACACTTCGCTGTCAGTCTATACCTGGTCTTGGTATAACACCAGGACCAGTAAACCACGAATCAGAGCTATTAATAGTGCTGTCTATAAAGACTTGGTATTATACTCTGTGGCTGCTCCCTAGCTTTGATATCAGCCTCAGGACAGTTATAGGAGGTTTTGAGATGCACTGCTAGTGGCACGATTCTCAAAATGCCAACGGAAAGCATGGTATGATCAGCCAGATAAACTTTAACATGCACAAAACCTAACAGGTAAAAAATGAAATCTTTTTGCAAAACAGCAAAGTGTGTGTGTGTGGGGGGGGGTGCCCCACACTGAGGTGTGAGGCACTCATTGGTGGACATTTCCCTTTCAGCAGTAAGGGATAATGGGGGTGGGTTACCATGTGATAACCCCCCCACTGTGAGCCATTTTATCCAAGAGCTTTGTGCCACCCTAAAGTAACCTAGGTATTTGCTTGGTTCCCTTTTATATTCTACTGCTGAACCTACATTTTCTTTTTCCCATGATTTATTCATGTGTAACCATGTACATTATTTATACTTCATATAGCCATATAACTTCTCATTGGTACAACATTTTTAATTAATTTCACTGTTTCTGCCTCTTTTATTTTTATCTGTACCCTTCCATTGTTTTTACCTCAGATCAAACAGTTTGCACTGTTGTTTTACCCTTGATTGTATTTAACTTCACTCGTTTAGCTTGTATGATTTTTTATTCATTTATTCATTCCACTGCCTTTTCCCCGGGTCACACCTGAAAATGAGCCATGGATCAATGTGCCTTTCCTGATTACTGATTTTCAATAAATAAATGAATGTGGTTTGTCATGTGGTGGGATTATCAATCAGTAACCAGCCCCGCCCCGGAACTGCCTTATAGCTACTCTGAAATGTGCTACAGTGTTCTGGTACAATTTTTTCATTTTAAAGTAACTATATATATATATATATATATATATATATATATAATTATAGGGGCGTGGTCGCGTACATATAGTTAGGGTTGAGTAGGCACTTCAATGTTAAACTCAAAATTTTACACTTTAATAACTTTGCAACTCTTGAACAGATTTGCACGAAATGTGGTATGCGCCTTCCTGTCATGTAAATCTATTGATCTGGCAAGTTTCGTTCCAGTCAGATGTGCAGTCTCCGAGTTATGGAGAGCTGAAAAAACATGTTTTTACCCACTGACTTTGCTGGGATTTTTCTTTGAACTTGCCTACAGCCCAGAGGGTTTGTTTGTTTGGTATGAAATTTTCAGGACAGAAAGGGACTACCCCACAGATGTGCCTTTTGCTAGTCTGGTGAAAAAACAATAAGCTGTTTTTAAGTTATTGCAATTTAAAAATTTGAAAAAAACATTTCTGAGCCTGCTCAGTACGCACTTCAATATAGCTGCATGATACGAAAGAGGACTCAATAGCTGCATAATACGAAAGAGGACTCCTGCATTGTATAAGAAAATTCCTCTTTCATATGGCTACATCTTGTTTCCAGTTTGCCTGAAATTCTAATTTGAAAACCTCCCAAAATTATATTCTGGGGAGGAACCAACAATGTAGCTTGCTTATTGTGACCCCTAGGTGCATTCTGCACTTTATTGCTCGGAAAATGCCCTTAAAATGTGTGTTATTTAACATTTAAATTCTCTGTTCGTATCGACTACTTATGATGTAGGATCCTACTTCATATGACTCTGATACAAACAAAAAAATGTAAATGTGGATTTCTCAGCCATTTGTTGGTATTTTCTCACCAAATTTTCAACATAGGCATTTTGGGACCCCACCTCATGAGCACTGGCACTGACATCTCGTTATTTGGTCCCGAAAGGTGATATCATGGTCGCTACAAGGAATCACCTTTTGGGAAGAGAAATCACCTTTTGGGACTGATTAATGAAATGACAGCCCCAGTGTTCATGAGGGGAGGTCCCAAAAAGCCCATGTTGAAAATCTGGTGCAAAAAGTCCAAAACATGACCGTGTTACAAGTGTGCATTGCGCAGTTTCTATGCATGGTCGTAACTTCACCAATTTTTAATAGTTTCACTCCAGATTTTCAACATTGCTATTTTTTCACACCTCCTCATGTAAGGTATAGCTGTCATTTCTCACATCCTGCCTGAAATGTGTTTTCACACCTCTGCCACAGAATGGCGTGTCGCTCTGCGAAATGAATTTTCAGGATGGAGTAACAAAATCACAGTGCCAGTATTCATGCGGGGATTTCCCAAAAAGCTCACATTGAAAATTTGGTTAAAACATTTCCAAAAATGGCCACGTTATGAGCACGCGATATGCAGTTTCTATGTGCGCTCATAACTTCGCCAATTTTTCATATTTACCCTCCTGATTTTCAACATTACCCTTTTCTGCACCTCCTCATGAACACTATACAGCTGTCATTTTTTGCATCCTGCCCAAAACATGATTTTGCACCTGTGGCGCTGAATGGTGCATTCGCTGTGCAAATTCAACTTTTGGGACAGATTAACGAAATGACAGAGACGTTGTTCATGAGGTGGGGTCCCCAAAATGCCATTTTGTCAACTGGGTGGAAAAAATCCTAAAAATGCCCGAGTTACGTGCATCCATTGAATTGCTGCACCCACAGCACATTTCAGCACCTGTATCTCGAAAACGATTCGAGATATGGATTTTTTTGCTCTCTGCTGCTTAGTCCATAAGCACCCATGGAGGTTTCGAAGTCATGATTACAACTGCAGTGGAATTTTTTCCATAGTTGCTACGGTTATTGAGATATTGCCAAATTAGTGTTACAAGGGTTGCTTTTCATGACTATAGAGCTGTGGTATGTCCGTACTTATGTGTAAGTTGGAGCACAGGGTCCAGAGGGACTGCGCTCCCACTTATGCATATCATTATGCAACAATGGGTAGCGTGAGGGGAGCACAGGGCCTGGAGGGCCTGCACTCCCACAACCACATACCAGTTACATTACACTTTCTCAAAAAGAAGGGAAATTCATTTCAAAAAACTACATTAATGCATCAGTTAGGGTTTTTATTAAAGTGTAAAAAGCTCGGAAATTCGACTTTAAGGTTACCAACCCTACAACCCCACCCTCCACACACCAAAAGGTGTTGGAGTATGCCTTGGAGTTGTTAGGCCTAACTCTCACCTCATTCTCCGACCTATACTGAACCATCTCATCTTGTTTACACATGGAATGGGGTGAGAGTTGGGCTGACGACTCCAAGGCACACCCCAATGCCTGCTGGTGTGTGGAGGGTGGGGGTGGGATCGTAGGGTTGGTAACCTCAACGTCGAATTTCCCAGCTTTTTGTGCTTTAATAAAAACCCTAACTGATGCATTAACATAGTTTTTTGCAATTAATATATACCGTATATACTCACGTATAAGCCAACCCCCCCTTTTTTGTCTGCAAATTGTAGAAACACAGATGACCCACGTATAAGCCAACACCAACTTTTTTGACAGTATCACAATAAATAGGGAACATTTTGCCAGTCACCAAGTTAATTTATTTTTTTATTTTGTTGCTTATCACCACAGAAATAACCATAGAAATAAATACGTTGCATATAAATATTTAACATCTGCTTGTCACCAAGTGCTTTTATACTTGCTGTGCCATGAATTCATCAGTCCCATTTAAAGTTCCCCAGACTCAGAGTCAGAGAATCCTAATGCAGCTTCATTCTCTGCCATGAATTCTTTGGTGAGAACATCGGCGTATGTGCTGTCACCATTGTTCTCTTCTTCGGTTTCCAGCTCCTCTGTCTCCTTAAACAAGTCATCATCCTCCGTACCATCGAGACCGTTGCTAATGCCGCACTTCAGGAATGCCTTCATTACCATTTCTCCAGGGATATCCTCCCATGCTTCCTCATCCCACTCGTATACAAGTGCAATGTCAAGCCGTTTGAGATTGCCACCCTTTGTTAGCGCGCCTGTGCCTGACATCATCCAGTCGCTCCACAACTTATGTAGGCAATCCTTGAATGGTTTATTCAGGCAGACATCTAAAGCTTGGATCATCAATGTCAGACTCCCAGGAATCACACTCAGGTCAGTGTGATTCCGTTTAGCTGCCTTTTTCACAGAATCAGTCAAGCGGGCTCGAAACATATCCAACACTAGTAGCGATCGCCTTTTGCACAAAGCGTCAGGTCTGCTACCCCATACCTTCTCAAGCCACACATCAACAAGCTGTTCATCCATCCATCGGCATGCATTTTTAAACTTCGGCATCTCATTGAGCAGCTCTGCTGTTTTTTCCATTCACGGACTTGCTTTTCGTTCACACCAAAGTGCCTAGCTGTGGCACAGTTATTGGTGCTGTCAGCATGCTCAATCACTCGCAGCTTGAATGCTGCCTTGTATGCACATCACTTACGTTTGACACTCATTTTCATCAATGAAAGGGCATGCTGGCAATGGAGCTATCTTAATGTGTCACCTGAAAAGTACCAGCGATTACCGAATGACTCGCGTATAAGCCGAGGAGTACTATATGACATGCAGATTTTGGCATAAAAATTCGGCTTATACGCCGGTATATATATATATATATATATATATATATATATATATGACTGTTGGCTCCAGTGTGCATACTACTGCATCAGCAAATGGCAGGGCATGCGCTACCCACCTGGAGTACTGTGTACAGTTCTGGAGGCCACACCTTAGGCAAGACATCGATAGGATTGAGGCAGTGCAGAGGAGAGCCACAAAAATGATTCAGGATCTGTATCAAATGGCATATGAGGATAGGCTGAGGGAGCTTAACATGTAGTGCCTGGAGCAGAGGAGTGAGAGGGGAGACATGACTGAGCCATTCAAGTATATCAAGAGTATAAATAAGGTAGGGGTACAGGACCTTTCTTCAGGAGAAGAAAAGTGTGAGAACTAGAGGACACGATATGAGGCTCAAGAGTGAGCAGTGCAGGAGCAACGTTAGGAAGTTCTTCTTCACTGAGAGGGTGATCAACCCATGGAATTGCCTGCCCCGGGAAGAGCTGGAGGCCAAAATGGTAAACAGGTTCAAAAATGTCTGTGACAGGCACAAAGGTATCATTTCACAGAAAGGATGGGAGGGGGTAGTTACCCATATTGGGCAGACTAGATGGATCTTGCGGTCCTCTTCTGCCATCAATTTCTATGTTTCTATGGTGTCTGGAATTCAGATGGGTCCCAGCCAATCAGAAAGCTGAACTTCCCAATACAGTTTTGTAGTGTAAACAATGTACGTAGGTCCTAGATCACAGAAGTCTGTTATCTGGGACCTACTAAGAAAATAACAGGGTTAAAGTGAGAATAACAAGTGTTTTTTTACTTGTTTACGTCAGAATGTGTTATTTTTCACTTGCCATCATAGTATACATAAAATGTCAATCAACTTGATTGACAAAGCATTCTACCCAATCCAAAGATAAATCAGCCTTCTGGTAGCACCCAATCATGATCGCGATTCAACAATTGAAAAAAACAAAAAACCCTCTTCCAGCTGCCATCTTGTTTTCCCCTCTTCAGACCTGGAATTTTAAACTTCATGCAGGAAGTTTTTCCCTTCTATTAAGTTTTCCCTACTATTGGGTTAAGTAGTCGGCAGTACACTACACATTATTTTATAATTAAAATAACTTTCCCATTCAAATATTTTTTTGGTTTTTACAGTTTATTCTCCTGCTCACCCTTAGTGGCCTTCCTCTGACTGACCCCTCCCCCCAGCCCCATCATCCTGGCTCCTCCAGGACTTACCCTCACTTATGCCCTCTCTCACAGGGCTGTGGGTGTCTTCCAGCCACCAAGTGTAGGACCTGCGAGTGGTCAGTCGCCATGTCGCCACAGTGGGGGGAGGAACGTTTCTATTATTTTCTCCTTGGGCTCATGAACATGCAATGGGCAGAGTGGCTGAGCTCTGCTTCCGCGGAGATGGCCTGATGCCCTGGATGTGGGGTCCCTCCCCAACTCTGGTGGCATGAATGTGCTGGCACCCAGCTGCTGCTGGGTGTCAGGCAAACAGTGCGGTATGCTGTCCCCCCTCCCCAAGGAAAGTAAGCTGCCTGTGGACACTCAATCCTTCCTCTTCCCATCAACCCCTGAACAACCTGAGTCCATTCCCGAACCTGGGTCAGCGGCATGGCTGCAGGTAGGCATAGATGCCTCAACCCGCTGTGCCACTGGCCTAGCCTTCCTATTCCAATATTGAAGCTGACTGGCCATACTTGCATTTGCTCTAAAACTCAATGCACTTCCTCCCTCGCTTGCAGCAGCAGATCTCACTAAGCCACATGTCCCACTCGGTTGTTTCCTGTGAGCATCAGCGGGGTCCCTCTTTGCTCAGCAGCTGGACCGCAGAGTGAGGACATAAAAGGAAAAAAAATGGGACTTCTGTAGGTACCAATTACTACTACCGGACTGACCATGCTTGCACTCACACAGTTTGTCTGATCATCAGTGCACTTGCTTTCTTGCTCACTCGCTCACTCCAGCTCTGCTGACTGAGCCAAACGTCCCACTCACTCGTTTTCTTCAGAGAGCAGCAACTCGAGCACACAGAGGACTTGAAAGAAAAAAAACATGACCTTCAATCAAGTATACACATGTAACCCCCCTGCAAATGGGGGTTCCCAAAAGACTTCCAGGAGCTTGCTTGAATGCTCCAAGCCTGAATGGTGTTTGGCATTTAAGCCATTTATCAGTGAGTGTTTTTAGAGCCTCTGGTACTGTCTCTTTAAGAGCTGTCTGCTTGCAGACATAATTAGTTTGTATGGGGGGACTGTGTGCTTCTCTGAGTACCACTCGAGCTGCTGCCAATTCACTTCATTTTTGCAGTCACTAGGAGTGCAAAGGAACCTATCTGAAAGATGTAACTGTTTGCCAGAAATTATTTAGAGTAATAATGAAATTACAGTTTGTCTAACCTGCTTTGCAGTCAGAACTGTGTCTGCTAGTTCCCATTCTAGTTTTGAACTGCTGAACTGGACCAATCAGTGTGGGGTAAGCTAGCTCTAAAATGATGCCTTGGACGAATCAGAACTTGGACTCATAATCTGAGCCAGCCACAAGAGGATTGTATGAGGCAGTGACTCTGGGAGATGTAGTTTAGACTTCAGTGCCTTTTGGACCAACAGCAGCAGTCTATTGTGAGTGACAGCCAATCCAGTCAAGAACTGGGAGGAACTCAAAGGAAGTGCCGGTTGCGTCAGTTGGAGTTCAGTTGAGCTTTGGCAGTGAAGGAAGGGAGCCTGTGCTTTTCAGTGTGCAGTTTTAGTCAAAAAAGCGTGTATAAGGCCCAGAGTTCGGTCTGCAGCTTGTGTAACAGCTTGTTGAGACTGAATCCGTCCTGTGAAAAGAATCAAAGGATCTCTGAAGATAGAAACCAGGCTCACCCTGTAGAAGACTGGAAGAATTGCTGAAAATTGCACTCGGTCTGTCAGGAACTGAATCTGCTGTGTGTTCTCCCGGGATGTGCAGTAATTGCGATCGGGATACAGATGCAGCCTGCCTGGTTATAGTACTTTCTTTTATATGGATGTGTGAAGAGGTTTGTGTACCTCAAGTGAGCCCTGCTGACATTGAAGGACCCTATCTTATTTGGAGGTCGTGAGTACTAATTCAGGGTTGCTCCTGTTGAATTGCCACATTAAATCCAAATGGAATTACTGTACTGCTGACTGTTTAATTCTCCTTTTCTCTGTGTGAAAGGGCCCCTACCAGCTGCCACGGTTTGGACTAGCCACTAGGGCTTGGGTACCCAGGGACAGTAACTGATAGGGATAGGCCTGTGCACAGAGCCATAGGTAGATTATTAGAGTGATAAGCTAATTAACCTGATTTCCCTGTCCTTGTTATATCCCTAATAAATCAGAGCTGCTTGTTTCAGCAAAGTTATACTGCCTGAGGTATTTGTCTATGTTAAAGTACTGTACTGTGATTGTTGCACTGTATCTCATTTCACAGGAGGTCCCAGTGCCGGAACCAGACCTGGGGGTAAGTGTATACTGTGAAGGTAATTCTGATATATTGTGTGGGCCACTAGTGGGAAGAAAGGGGGTTGCAGTGTCCAGAGGGCTGTGACCAAGTTAGTTTAACTATTGCAAACCCTGACCTCTGGGTGGAGGCACCCGCCATTGGATCCAGGCCCTCAACCTGTTAGTGGCAAATCAGGCAGGGGTAGTAGCCCTGGGATAGCGCCATCTAGGGGTTACATCTTGGAGGCTCACCGCTGGGATTGTGTGTCCTCTAGTGGCCATATTTACGAACCACTGTTAAGAAAAAAATGGGTACCCGACAGAAGTGGCTGTGCAACGCTGGTGGAGGGTGTACTGGGGAGGAGATCGACCCCAAAATGCTATGCTTATCCTGGACATCCCCTGGGTATCAATACGGACACTGTGCAGGGAGTACTTTCCAAGGTGGAAGGTTTACAAAACCCTGTGGTGGTGGGTCGGCATGCTAATCTGCTCACCCCACTTTCCTGGCCCTAGTAGAGTTTAAGGATCCCATAGATAGCTCCAAAGTGCCACAGACCATTACCCCAGAGGGAATGAGAGACCGACCCAAGTAAAGTTGAGGCCTTGACCACCTGGCCACAGCCCAAAATCTAAAAAGAACTGCAAAGATTCCTGGGATTCTGTGGTTATTATCGGGCGCTCATCAAGGACTATTCAAGAGTGATCCGCTTTACTTAACCTTACTCAAGGGTATCCCCCAACCCACAAAAATACAAAAGTCAGCATCCCTCAAGACTGAAAGAGTGTATTTTCATCCGAAGAAGTATTTGGGGCCCGCTGGACTCCTGATTGTGAGACTGCTTTTCATGAGATCATATATCAACTACCCATGCTCCAGTGCTGGCCTATGCCGATCCAAGAAAACCTTACGTCCCTGCACTGATGCTAGCTTGCAAGGGTTGGGGGCTGTGTTGTACCAAGAGCACGAGAATGGCCTGAGACCAGTGGCCTTTGCCAGTAAGCCTGACCCCATCCGAAAGAACTATCCTGTACATAAGTTAGAGTTCCTAGCTTTGAAGTGGGCTATTGTTGACCAATTCCATGAGTACTTGTATGGGGCTAAAATACTAGTAAAACTGACAATAATCCTTTGACCTATGTGCAGACCTCAGCTAGTTGGATGCCACTGGCCATAGGTGGCTTTCTGCATTATCTACATATGACTATGCTCTCAATACCGAGCAGGTCTGAACCACATAGATGTTGATGCTCTCTCGGAGGCCTGTTCCCCAGAATGATTGGGTCCGACTGGCAGAACCTGACATTCGGGCACTCTGCCGGAAGTTTGACAGGGAGGAACAAATGTCCACTGACGCAGTGGACTGCATGGTGGATTGCTTGGGAGCCTCTGAGAATTGCATACCTGCTGCTTATTGCCACTTTTCTGCAATAGACATTGGTGCACTGCCTCAGCTGGACAATGACAGTATTCGCGGGCTCAATCCCGATCCCATGATCAAAGCAGCTTTAGAAGCCCTCTATGCAGGAAAAGATGTGTCCAAATTACGCTCCACTGATTTGAGAACTGCACTGTTATACAAAGAAGGTCCTAAGTTGAAACTGATCAATAAACTGTTATACAGAGAAACAGTAGACAGAGGGGGACAAGTAGACAAACAACAACTAGTGCTGCCACTGCCTTTCGAGACTCAGTATTGAGGTCCTTGCACAACCACATGGGGCACCTTGTATAGACAGAACACTTGACTTGGTGAGATCCAGATTCTATTGGCCTAAGATGGGGCTGATGTGGAGCAACACATTCGAACTTGTAGTCGCTAGTTACAGAGGAAAGCTTTGCCCCAGAGGGCTGCCCCCTTGTTAACATAACCACCAGTGCACCCATGGAGCTGGTCTGTATTGATTTTCTAAGTTTGGAGTCAGATCAAAGAAATATCAGTAATGTGCTGGTGGTCACTGACCATTTCACGAGATATGCCCAAGCTTCCCACCAAAGACCAGAAAGCATCCACTGTAGCCAAAGTACTTGTAGAAAACTTTTTGTTCACTATGGGCTCCACAAAGAATCCATTCTGATCAAGGGAGACTTTGAGAGTCGTCTGATCAAAGAGATGCTTTCTCTGTGGGGAGTGCGAAAGTCCAGAACCACTCCTTACCACCCCGGGGGACCCACAGCCTGAACGTTTCAACCGCACTTTGCTAGATATTCTAGGCACCCTGCACCCAAAGGACAAGCCTAGATGGAGCCAACAAATTAGCACCCTGGTACATGCTTATAACTGCACCAAAAGTGATGCCACTGGATTCTCCCCCTACCGCCTGATGTTTGGAAGAGAAGCTCGACTACCAGTAGATGTGTGTTTTGGGGTCTCTCCTGATGGGGTTCAAGCTGACAACTATTTACAGTATGTGCAAAAGTTAAAGGCCCAGCTAACTCATGCGTACCAACTGGCTCAAACCATGGCTGCCAAAAGAAATCTGGCCAACAAAGAAAGGTATGATAAAAAGGTGAAAGCACAGGAACTCCAGGAGGAGATCGGTATTGCTAAGAAATCTGGGACTGCATGGCAAGCACAAGATTGCTGACAGATGGCACCATCTCCCTCACATTGTAGTGGGCAAACTAGATGATCTGCCAGTGTACAAAGTAAGGCCTGAGAATAATTCAAAAGATGTAAAACAATGCATAGAAATCATTTACTGCCCATTGGACAAATCTTAATTGAGTCTGAGCCCTAGAAGATGCCCCTCTGGACCAGTGACTAGAGCTGCTGCTAAGAAAAGATCAAGAAAGTCTGCACCTACAGAAGCAAAGTTAAAGTGTTCCCTCCACAAGTCCCAGTTGAGCATGACTGTCAGTCCATATCGGAAGAAAGTGAGAGTGACTTTGAATACTATCCTTCTTACGAACTGAGTCAATTGTTTCGGGCAATCCCTAGTCAATACTGGAGACAAAGCTGGGCCTTCTGGACTGTCTAAGCCCCTAGCTTCATCCCTGGAGCCAATGCTCCCAGAAAGTGAAGTGCAAAGCATCAGATCAGATGAAATGGAATCATTGTGCATGGTTGAACTGTTTGAGCTTTCAGGGGGAAAATGATAGATTAGGGGCAGACTGGTGATACACCTGAACAAGAAGAGTATTTTGAGTGCCCTGACAGTCCACTGCCAGTGTCCGAAAGCTCTCCATGCGAGCCAAATGTTGTGGACTCAGAAACTGTAACTCCTGGAGCTGAAAGTGCCCCAGGTTCTAGCCTCTCACCCCCATGGAGACTCCCCTGACAAGTGAGGACAATGCTGAAAATGAGGCTCAGAGTGCAGAGACTATAACAGTTCCCCTAGAAAGACTGGTCGAGCTGTAAAGCCTGTGGTGCACCCTCAGTTATGATTCACTTGGGAGGCC
The DNA here is from genome assembly GCA_016271365.2 of Neoceratodus forsteri. NCBI lineage: Eukaryota > Metazoa > Chordata > Ceratodontiformes > Ceratodontidae > Neoceratodus > Neoceratodus forsteri. Next base: position 12,845,647 of record CM057456.1, read on the forward strand.
TGTGGACTTGCCTCTCAATGTTGTCCATAAAGGAGTGTATGTGTCCCCGAGCTCATTGCCCAAACTGAGCATCAGTGCTAACTCCAAGTTACTTGTGTTGCCCTTCTAGTATGGTGCCCTTGCCCCATCCAGCCCCAAGGTAACTGATAGGGAAGGGCCCCTCTTCAGGTTTCATGTACAAGAGGTAATAACTTGAGTTATGGTACAATGTGTATGTAATACTGTGTAAAGAGTGACGTACTGCAATGTTTCAGAAATGTGTTCTTGGTAAAATGATATTTGACTGATGATTACATATGCGAGCCTAATGCAAATGTATATGGTTGCAGTTGAAACTTATAGTACTTGCTTGGCGCGGACGCTCAAGCTTTCCCAGGCTAGGAAGGTGTAACCCCTGCAAATGGGGTTCCCTAAAAGACTTCCAGGAGCTTGTTTGAATGCTCCAAGCCTGAATGGTGTTTGGCATTTAAGCCATTTATCAGTGAGTGTTTTAGAGCTCTGGTACTGTCTCTTTAAGAGCTGTCTGCTTGCAGACATAATTAGTTTGTATGGGGGGACTGTGTGCTTCTCTGAGTACCACTCGAGCTGCTGCCAATTCACTTCATTTTTGCAGTCACTAGGAGTGCAAAGGGAACCTATCTGAAAGATGTAACTGTTTGCCAGAAATTATTTAGAGTAATAATGAAATTACAGTTTGTCTAACCTGCTTTCTTTGCAGTCAGAACTGTGTCTGCTAGTTCCCCATTCTAGTTTTGAACTGCTGAACTGGACCAATCAGTGTGGGGTAAGCTAGCTCTAAAATGATGCCTTGGACGAATCAGAACTTGGACTCATAATCTGAGCCAGCCACAAGAGGATTGTATGGGCAGTGACTCTGGGAGATGTAGTTTAGACTTCAGTGCCTTTTTGGACCAACAGCAGCAGTCTATTGTGAGTGACAGCCAATCCAGTCAAGAACTGGGAGGAACTCAAAGGAAGTGCCCGGTTTCTAGTTGGAGTTCAGTTGAGCTTTGGCAGTGAAGAAGGAAGGAGCCCTGTGCTTTTTCAGTGTGCAGTTTTAGTCAAAAAAGCGTGTAGGCCCAGAGTTCCGGGTCTGCAGCTTGTGTAACAGCTTGTTAGGACTGAACTGTCCTGTGAAAAGAATCAAAGGATCTCTGAAGAGTAGAAACCAGGCTCACCCTGTAGAAGACTGGAAGAATTGCTGAAAATTGCACTCGGTCTGTCAGGAACTGAATCTGCTGTGTGTTCTCCCGGTATTGTGCAGTAATTGCGATCGGGATACAGATGCAGCCTGCCTGGTATAGTACTTTCTTTATATGGATGTGTGAAGAGGTTTGTGTACCTCAAGTGAGCCCTGCTGACATTGAAGGACCCTATCTTATTTGGAGGTCGTGAGTACTAATTCAGGGTTGCTCCTGTTGAATTGCCACATTAAATCCAAATGGAATTACTGTACTGCTGACTGTTTAATTCTCCTTTCTCTGTGTGAAAGGCCCCTACCAGCTGCCACGGTTTGGACTAGCCACTAGGGCTTGGGTACCCAGGGACAGTAACTGATAGGGATAGGCCTGTGCACAGAGCCATCAGGTAGATTATTAGAGTGATAAGCTAATTAACCTGATTTCCCTGCCTTGTTATATCCCCAAATAAATCAGAGCTGCTTGTTTCAGCAAAGTTATACTGCCTGAGGTATTTGTCTATGTTAAAGTACTGTACTGTGATTGTTGCACTGTATCTCATTTCACAGGAGGTCCCAGTGCCGGAACCAGACCTGGGGGTAAGTGTATACTGTGAAGGTAATTCTGATATATTGTGTGGGCCACTAGTGGGAAGAAGGGGTTGCAGTGTCCCAGAGGGCTGTGACCAAGTTAGTTTAACTATTGCAAACCCTGACCTCTGGGTGGAGGCACCCGCCATTGGATCCAGGCCCCTCAACCTGTTAGTGGCAAATCAGGCAGGGGTAGTAGCCCCTGGGATAGCGCCATCTAGGGGTTACACACAGAATACACAATGTCCTGTGTTAAAATATGCCATTTATTTCCATCCTTGAGGGGGCGGGACTTTCATAACTCACTTATGGCCTCACCTCTCTAGTTACAGTCCAGTCCCCTCACTCATGAAAATAAATGGCATATTTTAACACAGACCACTGTATGTCCCCTATACCTGTCTTGACTCCAAACCCTACAGGGCCAAATAAACGTAAAAATGTGCACATACTTCAGTTGATAGGGTAAAGAAGGCAGGCTGTTGGTTAACTAGGATCTGCAGCTTATCCGTTAGGTAGGGAAATGGGCAGACTAGGTGAGCCAAGCGTTTCTTATCTGCCATCAAATTCCATGTTTCTAAGATCTTCTACAGACAGTCAACAACAGTGATATGGGTATTGCGTCACACAAACGGAACTGTCGTTGTGCTATCAATTCATCTATCTATGGTGGTTTGTGCAGATAAATAATAGTTGTAGTCTAAACCAAGCAACAAGGTATAACTGGAACATTCCTTCCATAGCTACATACCAAAATATTTTCCATGCACTCCCCATAACAAACAAAGCTAAGCGCCATTATCCTATAGAGAGCTGTTCATGGCAGGAGCCATAAACATACAGTATATCAGGTTAAACCAGGTCTTGACAATTACTTGTTGTCTGTGATTGGGATGGGCCCTACTTTTGTTACACAGACAAATCCACCATCCGTCACTTGCAACTCATATGCTGCTATTTCACTCTGCAGTAATCCAGGCGACAAACTGGAATTTTGTTTACTTTTTTCCTTTAACACCAATAGCAGAATTCTCCCTAGCTCAATCTTATTTAACAATAACTGGACCCAGTTGACTGCACACTGTTCCTGTTTAACAACTGAACGTATCCCTGTTAACTAATGCTTGCACATGGTTTCAATGGCTGGAGCTACGTGTCTCCTGTTAGTATGTTGTCTCCCCGAGACCACCATCAAAACAAGACACTGAATCACATGGGACTACCTCAGTGAGTACAACTGTACATAAACTTTAAATAAATTCACATGTTTGACATACACCACTATTCCATAATGCTACAGCTTTTGCCATTTTAGGTGACGTAGTGTACCTAGCTCATTGACTCTGAAAATTACACGATAAACAAAAGATTTAGAGGCATCCCAAATTGCCTTTCTTTGGGTGATTTTGTATGCTTACTTATTCAGCTGGCAGTTTTAGTATGAGTCACAGTGCAAAAGTAAGAAACACAAACTCACGCACACCACCAAATGCAACGTGTTTATGGATGTAAATACAGATTACTGCAAAGGAATGATGTTCTAATCCCACACTAGAACATGGGCTAGTACCCACTGCTAACTCTAGAGTGCAGCACTAGGGAGGGCACGGCCCTGTTGAAGTGCCATTCTTAGGATGAGACTTGAAACCCGCAGCCCCTTCTGCCCATGTCCGATGGCTGTCCAGGTGGAAGTTAACGATCCTATGACATTTTTTGCAAGAGCAGGGGATATCTTTGTTGTCCTGGCCAATGTTCCTCTGTCAACAAAAAAGGGGCATGTAACCCACTCCAGGTCACACCTGGAGACAAGCTTTCACAGCTCAGTGGGCCTCTCATGTTCAAAATTTCCAAATGCATAAAATTCAAAATTATAATTCTGTTGGGAAAGGTTCCATGCGCAAAAATAGTTCTGGGCAATTAAATAGTCTGGCTTTCACCTCTACTGGTAGTTAAAAATCACATTGGGTTGGACTTTCAAATGGATCTCTTTGAGATCCACACATTGCTTTTTCAGAAGCGGGAATCTGTCCAGGCATCCAAATTTTGCAGCCATGAAAAAGACGCAACTGCAGAAAAATGATGCAAACTGTGTCAATTATCTAATGCAATTCATGACTTTGTGTCCCAAACGGATGTATTTTTTTTTGAAAATGGTAGAAGGGCTGCTCTATCGCTACTGGGTGGACACAGTAGGTGCAGCAGGCATCTGTGTCCACATCAGACAGTTCGGAAAATCTGTCCTTTTGTGTCTGATGTACAGTACGTCTCAATCATTGTGATATTTGAATGCTGGTTTATCATTTTCATAACACAGTGTGAGCACTGTGGGAATATAACAGCCTACATAATTTAATAAAATATATTTTTCTAATGCCTAGCTTGGTAAGCTTCATCTCAACTTCTGTAACCCTCCTAAGAAGAAAAAAAATGTTGCTAGGAATGTCAAAGCGATAAAAATAAATATTTTGAATTTACATGTTGAGCATGTGTGTATGCTACATTATATGGTTCCTGTGGGTCTTTTCCATGTAAACAAATATCTTGTCTTTTAGCAGTCTGATCTCTCCTTGTATCTACATCCTGCTCTTTTTCCAGTTCTGCCTTTCTGGAATACTAGTGTACCCCCATCCCCACAACACGTATGGCTTACCTGCGCTCCTCAGAGCCAGAAAATTGCTGCTAACCCTTGTTCTGCTCTCTCTGGCCCCAAAGACTGCTTGTATTGGTGGGGGACTGGAGGAGCGACACTGCTGCTGCAAAGGCTGTATTTCTTCTGGCGCTATGCATGCCCAATACTTGCCATTACAACTGCAATCAAAGATCAGTTCTCTCAGTGTTCCATTCTTAGAGAGGAGAAAAAAAACTGTTCTTGTCTCTGGGTGTGCTATTGAGATCTGTGGCTCCCAGATGCACGTGAAGGGAACTGCCTGTCACTCTGGACAGAGAGTGCTGTCTGAGCTTGTGACAGGCAGTGGATTTTGCCATTTGCTGCACAAACATGACTGGATAAGAAAGAGTCACCATGCTCACAACTACTGGGGGGGCCATCAGGTTAAGGGCAGGAGTCCTAAATAAAATTCTTTATTGGAGCAAGTGCTTCTGCAAAACATGGAGGTTGTCATTTTTGGGACCCCTGACCTCTCCAGCAACCAATCAGCGTTCAGGGATCTTGATCTACCAAAGAAAAGTATTCTGGAAGGATGACAGTACAAACTGTTTGGCACCCTTTCACTCAACTGATGGAGCCCCCTGGATCAGTTGGAAGGTGTCTTGACCCAGTGAAGCTCTGAAGACAGCTCCAGAACTGGGCAGCTGGCAGTTAGTTTTCACAGAGTGAGAAGGGCTACAGCTGCTGGCCTAAGCCATCTGGGGAAGCCTGCCTGGGGCTTCTACAGTCATAAATCAGGAGGTGGTATTGGGAAGGTTTCTATAAGCTCAAAGAAGCAGACAGAAAGAAGTTTTATTTTTGCTACTAAATGTCAGAGCAACATAGAGATTAAAAGAAGCTGATTGCTGCCCTCACAGAAGAGGCAAAAGCGTACTAATTGAGCACTGGTGCCACAGCTGCCAGCCTGCAGTATGGCAGAGACTGTGTGTACTGCTGTTTGACAGAGCCTACATCCAGATTACGGACAGGCTAGGGAACCAGCCAGTCACTGCTACAGCTAGGCACTAGCTAGCATCTCACACTAGGGTCTCGACACCTGGACATGCGTATTTGACGTGTGGCCCCTTGTTCTGTGACCGGTTCCAACCATTGGAGAAAAAGGAGTGAGGAGCCAGAGAGTTCTAGACTGCTGCCGAATGAGAAATTCTGATTCCATCCCAGAGGCACCTGAGACCTGCACAACTGATCTGATCACCAAGAACTAATGACAGTCTGATCAACCAGTGTGAGACCTGCATCTGCAGGGACAGAAGAAGAAAACCCCTAGTTGTCATGAGGGAAGCTGGTAACACCAGAACCCTCAGTAATCTCAGAGCTTGCCCGGTAACTGTGGACTGTACAGATTTGGCCATCGGGCCAGGATTTACAAGTAACTCACTTTGAGCCTGCCATTATTGCAACTGCATCACCTTTGGGGTTTGGTTTAAAAGCATTTAATTTGTTTAAAGTACACCATCAGTCAACTATGTGCAATGTCAAAGGGACCGCACAGTTTCCACAGCTGGGTACCGAGTGAAGCATTGGGAGCTCCCTAAAATTTTTTAAGGGTTAACTCTGGAGCCAGTGGGGAAGGGGTAGTGCCCCCTGTAGAGGTGGGCAAAAGTGACAAAAAGGTTTACAGAATGTGTACTTGCACTGTGTGGTGGGGTGGGAACTACTGAAAGTTTGTTTATTAGGCTGAGCCTAGTCGGGCGACTAATTTTGGCCTTGGGTTCAATAGTTAATGAGTTTTCTTCTAAAACAGTTTTGTTTGCATCCCCTATCCTCTGAATCTCCTCAATAAATATTTGCTATTTATTTGAATTTTCACTCATGAGCATATTATTAGTAGACTGCCTTTGATTGCATTGTTTGTTGAACTTGAAGTTGTTCATAGTGGAATCTCATGTGGAGAGGAGCACTGTGGGGTGGTAGGGACATACTGCATCCCAGGGGGTTGTCCCACTGTGACACGAAACCCACTGAAACCTAATCTCTAGGTGGAGGCATCGAACAAATCAAAACTATCTGTAAACGAACCCCCAGTCAGGAGTTTAATGACCCAGGCCCCTCAACCCTGTTTGAGCACACAAGGCTGGTGTAGTAACCACAATATCTACAGAGACCCAGTTACCCTACCGCTGAGTATACTGCTTGAAACGCTGTGGTCTGATTTGTTATTTGGTTGGAGCAGCAACTGCACTGCACTGAGGTGTCCCAAAAGGATGAAACCCAAGTCTTCAGCTAGTTGCTCTTGGCCTTAGCTGAAACAGTTGAAAAAGTCTGTATATAGGGGTAATTTGTTCTGGCAAAGCCTTGTCAGCTTACCACCTACACTGGGTTTGAGGCTTCTTTGTGTACATGTGTGTGGTTTGGAGAGATATTTACAGAAACAAAACAACTGAATATTCTGGGGTCGGTTAGTCAGAGGTCCTGCACTGTGCTCGAAAAATGTTTGCTCTGGGAGCAAATTAGTGCCTGGAGCAAAATACTAGTATACTGGAACATGCCTGAAGCACGAAGCAGTCGCTAATGGCATGTTCCAATATACCATCCAAATGAGCCAGGCACTTTCCCGATTGCTCCTGTAAACCACAGTCCCTTGCTGGTCACATGAGGTATGTGGCCAACAGGGAAATATGGGACTGGCAAGAGCAAATGAGCAGTTAGGGCCCATAAATGGCAACTGATTCAGTGGAGCAATCTGCCACATATTTCTACATTCATATTAAAATGATCCCATAGCCGGCCTGTCAGCATAGAGGTTGGATTTCTTCTTGTGGCGCCAGTGACCCGGGTCTGGGAATGGACCCGGGAGCTGGAGGGCCGGCCGGGGAGAGAAGGCTTGAGCATCTGTAGACTGCTCGCCTTCTCTCAGGGGGAGGGTGGAGTACAGACCCGGCACTTGCTGACTCCTGGCAGAGGCCGGGAGTATGGCAACGCATTGGGTCCTGAAGACCTAGAAGCGGCGTGGTGAACGTCAGCATACGCCTTGACATTCGTGGCACACCACGCCACCTGGGGAGCAAACAGGAAAAAATGCTCCATGGCCAGCCAGATGACAACCACTGGCCTCCGCTGCTGCTCAGCTCCTGATGCAGCCTAAGCTCCACCTCAGCAGCACCCGGGGGGGGGATGTAGAGTGTGCTGGCCTCACCCCACTGGTGTCTGTCTCCCTTGAAGGAGGGGGACCCTTTCGGCGAAGGAACATGACGGATTACCCCAGGAGGGCTGCATTGTGGAGTGGAGGTGGCTGGCATCGAGACAGGGGTACCAGCATGAGACCTAAGTGGCCCCAAGGTAGTGGCCAACCAGGAGCAGGAGAAGAAGCCAAAAAACAAAAAAGAAATGACTCCATAGTGCTGGGCAGATGCTATGGGGTCATTTGCATCCCATTAAGGCCGCATTACAGGCCAAGAGCAAACACAAATAGCACCCTCAGTGCCTGTCCAAATGTATATAAAGATTCCCTGGTAATCCAGTGCACCCCCCCAAATCACCCATCCCTATGTTTATCAGTATGCCCTGGTAATCTAGTGGTCCCCCAGCCCCCCAATCACCCATCACTATGTTGAGAAATATGCTCTGGTAGTCTAGTGGTCTACCAGCGCTCTGATCACCGATCACTATGTTAAGAAATATGCCCTGGTAGTCTAGTGGTCAACCAGCCCTCCAAACACATATCACAATGTTAAGAAACATACCCTGGTAGTCTAGTGGTCCCCCAGTCCCCCAATCACCCATCATTATGTTAAGAAATATGCCCTGGTAGTCTATTGGTCCCCCAGCCCTCCAATCACCTGTCACTATGTTAAGAAACATGCCTTGGTAGTCTTGTGGCCAACCAGCCCTCCAATCACCCATCACTATGTTAAGAAATATGCCCTGGTAGTCTAGTAGTCAACCTGCCCTCCAGTCACCCATCACTTTGTTAAGAAACATGCCCTGGTAGTCTAGTGGTCTCCCAGCCCTCCAATCACCTGTCACTATGTTAAGAAACATGCCTTGGTAGTTTAGTGGTCCTCCAGCCCTCCAATTATCCATCACTATGTTACGAAACATGCCCTGACAGTCTAGTGGTCAACCAGCCCTCTGATCACCCATCACTATATTAAGAAATATGTCCTGGTAGTCTAGTGGTCAACCAGCCCTCCAGTCGCACATCACTATGTTAAGTAACATGCCCTGGTAGTCTAGTACCACCCCCCCCAATCACCCATCACTATGCTAAGAAATATGCCCTGGTAGTCTATTGATCCCCCAGCCCTCCAATCACCTGTCACTATGTTAAGAAACATGCCCTAGTAGTCTAGCGGTCCCCCAGCCCTCCAATTATCCATCACTATGTTACTACACTTGCCCTGGTAGTCTAGTGGCCAACCAACCCTCCAATCACCCATCACTATGTTAAGAAATATGCCCTGGTAGTCTAGTAGTCAACCTGCCCTCCAGTCACCCATCACTTTGTTAAGAAACATGCCCTGGTAGTCTAGTGGTCTCCCAGTCCTTCAATCACCCATCACTATGTTAAGAAACATGCCTTGGTAGTTTAGTGGTCCCCCTAACCACCACCCCCAACCACCCATGTGTGTGTCTGTGTCATATGATAATTGTGCAGCATGTTTTCTATATAGCCAACTCTTATTAAAGTATGTGTACTTTTCAATAAGGTATCATTAAGAACTGTGATGGAGCATGGAGAAAGTTTTGCTAAATTGCAATGTATAATCAATATACATCTACATGTATGCATTAGAATACAGGGACATAAGATATACAGACAGGAGGGGGCCAAAGTTCATCTATCCTGTCCACCACTTCTTCATCAGATCATGTCAAGGGATATCGCCCCCCCCCCCCCCGGTAGGTAGATATCAAGTCTGCTTTTGAATATAATTAAATTTGCACTGTTCACTATCTTCACTGGTAACGAAATCCGGTGCTTCACTACCCTCTGTGTAAACTGATGTATTACTACAATATGGTGAGTAAGTGACAAAAAAGGTTTGATTAACAAGGCTATGCTACTAAAACAGTGTAAAAATGGTTCAGTTTTAAAGGGACACTGCATCCCTTTTTTGCATCATAATATTTCTTATTAAAAACACCTTTTATGATTACTTTCCTTCTCTAAAATTAATTTGTGTTGCTGGTTGTTTTATCTGTCTCTGTTCTTAATAGAACTGAAATGCATGATTATGGTGTGATTATTATACTCAGCCTTGTTTTGTTGCATACATCCTGAACATTAGGAACACCCACAAACAGTGCAGCCACTCATGATGCAGTAGCCTCCTCTCCTCCCACTGCATCACAAGTGGCTAGACTGTGCTGGCGGTGTTCCCAAGTCCAGGAAAGATGACGGGGGAATTGATCAAGGAATGTTAACAGACATGTTTTTGTGTGGTAACACCAGTATATTGGGCAGACTGTTTTTCACGTTTTATAAGAAAAAAGAATCAGAATCAGACTACCAGCTACATCAGCAATATCCACAGAACGTGAACAATCACAACATGTGTTTTCTAAACCATGGACACTTTAAGGCCTAAGGGGGTTGACAGTGTCCCTTTAAAGGTGACCTGTAAAATAAATGTAGCGGTTAGGTTTCCTATCCCACATACTTTCTATAGTAACAAGGGAGTCCATGGCTGTTATGATTATTTTTCAATAAAATGAACATTTAAAAACTGCAGAAACCTTTCAGTGAATGTGGAAGTAGCCATGGTCCCAACTGAGGGTGTAAGTTGTTATGGGTATTCCACCCAGTTTATGACATGGCAAACACCACTGATGTGAATGAATAGTGGCTGCAGTTTATTATTTATTTTATTGCTCTCTTTGTGTCTTGATGCCTAAACTACACGTACAGCAACACCTGGACAGGTTTGTGCTGTATGTATGATTTTAGGCATCTAGACCTCTGTAGAAGCAATAAAATAAATAATATTAAGCTGCAGTGGGTGGAATACCCATAATAACTTGTGCCTGCTCAATTGGGACCCAAGGAGCACTTCCGCCAAAAAGTTTTGGCGCTGTTTTTAAATGTTCATTTTATTTGAAAAATAATGATTGTAGCAGCCATGGACTCCTGCAGCACTATAGGAAGGTATGTGGGATGGAAGCAGGCTATGTTTATTTTACTGGTCACCTTTAAGAACTTTATGTTTGTTTTTTTAAATTTGTTCTCATGGTGAAAACCTAGACTCATCCTGAGCAGTGCAGAATATTGAGTGCCACTGGAAGAGTTTGTACAGAACGGCAAATCCACTTACTTGCTTTCTGGAATTTTTTTTTTATTCTGTGTAATTCTGAAAAGCATTTCTATGTAAACCGTGGACTAACTTTCAGTGGATAACATAAACTGCAAAATAATTTCTTGCTGAATACAGAACAGGAAAGTGTGGTTTATGGAAACTGCATATTATTAATTCATGAACACTATTCAGCTTTAAAAATGTTAGAATTCACCTGCCAGCAGAATTCTGCAGAATTTGGTAGAATTTTCAGAAACTGTGCAGAATTCTGTTGCATTAGAATTTGAAAATTCAGCACTGCACTAGACTCTACCCCAGTAAAGGCTTCTTCACTGTTTTAAAAAGTGCAAAGTAGAAACACCACAACAGACCTGAACAAGTCAGTGCATGCTAGTACCACTGGTACCTCAAATCTGCAGCTGTTGTTCAAACCCAGAATTCAAACAGAAGTCCAGACTCCTAAAGCATAGTTTGGAACAGTCGGAGCAGTCAGCTGGCCACATTTACCTTTGCTGTAATTACACGGCACACAATATGCTGTGGGAAAGACTACTGAAAACTGTCATTAACTCCACTGGACTGACAACTAGGAAGTTGATGTTGGTCACCACTGTTTCAATAGAAACGCAGAAATGAGGAGGACAGAAAAAGGTCTGAGCAGTCCATCCAGACTGTCCCAAGATTCCCTGCTCAAAATCTTTCTAACATTAGTGGTAAGACACTTAGATTACTACAGCTTTTACTAATGGCAGCAAAAAAAAGTATCTGCAAAACTGTGCCCACTCAGGAGATATGGTATGCCTTAATGCAGTCTGTGTACTGGCCGGAAGGTCAAATAGCTGTATTTAATAACACACAGGGGACATTCAAGGAGCAGTGGCGTCAATGGAAGTATTATATGGAAGTAGGCCCTTCTTTTCTGCCTTAGGGGGTGCAGACAAACCTGACATGCCCTCCTACCTCATACTCCTAAACCTGCCTGGGCACTGATGCTCCACCCAGCCTGACTATTTATACGTATTTCAGAATAATAGTGTAAGTGAAAGTACTGTAAACTGTTGACCTTCTGATATCTCCATTGTATGTTGTCTGTTATGTATACCGTGCTATAGATGCAACACTAATAAATGTCTAAGTACAAATAAAAGAATCTAACGTTAATTCCCTAATTTTCAAGTCTCCTTTTTACGTTATGCCGGCCAATAACTAACTCCCTTAAATGCATCCTAATTTCCCTTGACTCCTAATATTCTTACTTATTTTAGTAAATACAATGCTTGCTAGGTAAGTACACTAAGCCACATTGCCCTTTTATATAGGCATGACCTGGGCACAGACTGTACAAGGCACAGTACAAAAGTATTACATTATAACAAATTGTTACATACTGTAAATACAACAAACATCACTTATTTTTTTTTTCCATATTACTTTTTTTCTTTTGGGGCTGGCAGACAGGCTATGCCCCCCAACCCCACCCCCGAGGGCTCAGTTCTCTTTCCTGGCTCCACTAACCCAACTCCAGGCTCACGTGGTATTCTCCCACAGATATTCCCTCCACAGCAGGGCTGGAGGGGGAGGTCCGTCCCCCCCCCCACATACAATCCAGATTCTGTGGGAAGCCAGAGCCAGGTGCGGTGCCGCATGGTCACGGAGCCTGCCAGCTCCTCTTTCCATTTTTCTCCCTGTACACCCCCTCCCTCTTGCAGCATGAACATGCATGTGTGGAGGCACATGCAAGTCATGTCTCTGCACTTTTGTGTTTCCTGACCTCTGGCGCTGCCCTCCGGCCTCCACTGGGGGGCATCCAATGGGCAGGATGACAACCCAACCCTCCCTGGGAGAGGAGAGTAGTCCCTCGGATGCTGGATCCTCTCCCTTCCCTGCTGACCCCCGGCAACCCAGGGTCACTCCCGACCCTGGCTTGCTGGCATGGCACAAGGTGTGGCATCCAGTGCCTCAACCCTCAACGCCACCGGGTCGGCACAACATCACTTATTATTAAACCCACCCCCTATAGTTGGGCTACAAAAATTCTACCTTGCCCTAAGTGGCATTAAGCTGCCACAATTGAGTTTGTGTATAAAACAGTTGAGTTTGTGTATAAAACCGGTCTTTACCAATGTAACCCCATACCCAACGTCCTATACTGAATTGCTTGTATATGATGTTGTACTACCTGACTGTACTTCTACAACCTCTCATATGCTAACCTTACCATATGTCCTACTCTGTACTGATTATGTCCTATACGGTAGTGTCTGTATAGTTAGTTGTACTGCTTGTTTATAATGCTTGTTGGTCTATTGTACTATTGTACTGTGTGTACTATGTGTACTATTGTACTATGTGTTTATACTTCTCACCCTATTGCCCTAAGCCTGGCAGGATTCACTGCTGTTGTGCCGCATGTCACCGCCTTCCATTGTGAAAATTGTATTCTGTCATTGAACTTCCTGTATGTAATGTCCTACCCTGCTTTATCTGATTGTACCTGCTCAGTTCTATGTAACTAACTCCAGGTCACCCCTGAAAAAGGGACCTTCGGGGCCCAGTGGGCCTACCCAGTTACCAAAATTTAATAAATAAATAAACAAGCACATTTCCAGCTGCAATACAGTTTGCCTCTTAGGATTTAAAAATCTGAAAAAGAACCAGTTTGTTTCAGATTTAATGGAAGATTGTTACATATTGTAGGAGCTGAAAAAACAAGGATTTTGACCAGCTTTAGATTTCAACAAGGAAACGCCCCACAAACATTTGTCAGATGATCTTAAACATTTCTTTAAGTCTTGGAAATTTAACAAGGTTACCAGTAGATTTCTTGGATTTTGGATAAAAAAAATAAGTACACCAGAAGCCCAGTTCTCAATAGAGCATGCTTCTGCGGTAAAAGTCATTTAAACGATTATACAAAGTACAGTGGTGCTCATTCTTATCCACCCTTACTATAAATCTAGCAACTGCATTATATAAAACATGTCTCCTATGCTGCACTACAGATAAAGCAGACCCCAGATTAAAGTACTGTAATTCTGTACAGGGAGCATGTTACTACATGATATAATTTGCCTAGTTTCATCAATCAAAAATAAATATTTTATTCTGTACAAAGGTCCTAATGTTCTATGTATTTAGCGTGGTACAGAGTCTACATGCTTCTCATACAGTATGTCAGAATAGAATCTATGTTAATTCTCAAGTACCATATATACTCGTGTATAAGTTGAACCCCTCTTTTCCATATGAATTTAGCAGCTTTTTGATATACCTTACAGAAAGGACACCCCCCTCCTAATATTTCTTGTAAGAAGCCCTCCTGGCTGCAGAATACCACATATAATATTATTACCACCCCCTCCCACGCCATCAACCAAATTTTAAAAGTTTATACCACCCACCCTGGGGCACTTAGCTCCCTCACCCGAAGTAACCCTTCAAATGGTAACTGTATTTAGCTTCACTGAAAAAAAGTAACTGTCCCCCCACCCAGCAATAAGCATGATGCTCTTATATTTTTAATATGCAAACAACCCCCACTCTGGTCTTGTCCAAACTGTATCCTCCACACCACCCCACTAGCACCCAGACACTCTACTCCCTCCCTCTCAACTCCCAAAAGATCCATACTCTATCTGCATCTGTAAAAACAAAAACAGTCTCACGCGGGGGTTGGTATTAGTCCTTTCACAGAAGAAAGGGTTCCTGAAAGAACTCTTAAAACTGAAGGTGGATAAAGCAATGGGGCCTGATGGGATTCACCCCAGAATTCTAAAAGAACTAAGGGTAGAACTCGTAACACCACTGACTACCCTTATTAATAAATCATGGGAGGATGGTGTGGTACCTGAGGACTGGAGGAGGGCAGATGTGATTCCCCTTCACAAAAGTGGGAGCAAGACAGATGCAGGAAACTACAGTCCTGTCAGTTTGACCTCAGTGGTAGGGAAAATGATAGAATCATTTCTGAAGAAAAGAATGGTTGAGTACCTAGAGGCCAGTGGGGCACAGGACCCAAGGCAGCATGGATTCACAGTGGGAAGGTCATGTCAGATAGATCTAATTGATTTATTTGACTGGGTGGCCAAAGTAGTAGACCAGGGAGGGGCTGTGGACATGGCCTACCTAGACTTTTGCAAGGCATTTGACACAGTCACGCACAAAATATTAAAAAACAAATAAGCCAGCCTGGGAGTGGGTCACAGGGTGGTAGCCTGGGTTAAACACTGGCTGGACAACAGGACACTGCAGGTACTAGTAAATGGAGTCCACAGTGAAGAAAGGGGGGTTACTAGTGGGGTACCACAGGGTTCAGTACTGGTGCCGGTCCTTTTTAATGTCTTTATAAGTGACATTGCAGAGGGACTGGAAGGGAAAGTATGTCTCTTTGCAGATGACACAAAGATCTGCAACAGGGTTGATACTCAAGGTGGGGTGGAAAGGATGAAAAGGGTCTTGGCAAGGTTGGAGGAATGGTCAAATGTATGGCAGCTTAGATTCAATGCAAAGAAGTGCAAAGTAATGCACCTGGGAAACAAAAACCCAGGGGAAGAGTACACAATGGAGGGGTGAGATACTGACAACAACAAAATGGAAAGGGACCTGGGGTAGATTTCAGATGACCTAAAGATGGGCCAGCAATGAGAAGGCAGTAAGGAGGGTTGGGGATACTGGGATGCATAGGAGAGGCATCACCAGTAGAAAACAGGAAGTTGTTGGGCCTCTGTACAGACAGTTGGTAAGACCACATCTGGAGTACTGTGTACAGTTCTGAAGACCCCATCTCCGCAAAGACATAGACAGGGTGGAGGCTGTCCAGAGGAGGGCAACCAAAATGGTGCAGGGTCTGCGCCAGAAGACATATGAAGAAAGACTAAAGGAACTTAAGATGTATAGCCTTGAGGAAAGGAGGGAGAGGGGGGACTTGATAGAAACTTTCAAATGCCTCAAGGGAATCAACGAAGTCCAAGAGGGTAGCATCTTTCAGAAAAAGAGACGTGCAAGAACAAGGGGGCACAATCTGAAGATAGAGGGGGGATGGCTCAGAGGTAATGGAGGAAAAATTTCTTCACAGAGAGGGGTGTAGATGCATGGAACGGCCTTCCTGAGGAGGTTGTAGAGTCAAAAACAGTGGGGGAATTCAAGAATGCATGGGATAGGTATGACAAGGCAATTCTAGTGAGGGGTAGGAGGAAGTAGGCTGTTGGTTAACTAGGATCTGCAGCTTATCCATTAGGTAGGGAAATGGGCAGACCAGGTGGGCCAAGCAGTCCTCATCTGCCATCAAATTCCATGTTTCTATGTTTCAGTGGTGATCAGCCTCTCTCAACCTCAGCACTCGCGCTCAATGATCAGTAACCTGCACTGAGGTTGAGAGACAGTGATTGCCACTGCGTGGGATGGTAGGAAGGAAGGGGGTGGTGGGGCGCCAGTGGATGTGTGGGGTGGGGGGTACAATTTGGATGTAACCAGGGTGGGGGTTGTATGCTATTGGTTAATTACACTGTAGTTACACGCAACTACATTGCAACTGCACTGTAGTTACACTGTAACTACAGTGTAGTTAAGCAACACTTAAAAGCATAACCAATATAACTGAGCATTGTTTTTACTGTGGGGTGGAAAGTGCAGTTACATAACAACTTACCATAACAGCAGATCTTCAAGAGAGGCTCTTGCAGTAGGTACTAACTGATAGGACTAAGCCGGCAGGCATCAGGACCCCACGGAAAATCTTCTAGCTAGCAAACCCTGGTGGGGACAGCCCCTGGCGTCAGCTGACTGACGTCAGTGTGCATCAGATAAAAGGGGCGGTCCCAGACCTGCCCTCCAGTTCTCCCGCCAGTGACCCAGAGGGCGTAACAGGAGAAAGGGCAAAGCCCCTAAAAGAAAAACAGAAGAAAAGAAGCTTGGGGGGACGGTGGGAAGGAAAGCAGTACCTACTGCAAGAACCTCTCTTGAAGATCTACTGTTTCGGTAAGTTCTTACGTAACTGTACTATCTTACTTCAAGAGGGCTCTTGCAGTATGTACTAACCAATATGACTGAGTCCCAAGCAGTTCTGAACAAAGAAGCCAGGGAGGACATAAAAAAAAAACTGTCCACTAAAGGCCTGGCAAGAAATGTCTTACGACAAGATGCCCTGCAGGACTGCCAGGCCCAATCCAGCTCTGCGGCGTGAGGCAAAATCCAAGCTGTAGTGCTTGGTAAAGGTATGGATGGAAGCCCAAGTAGCGGCAGCGCAAATCTCTGCAACTGAGATGCCTCTGAAGCATGTAGCCGAAGCTGCCATGCCCCTGGTAGAATGACCCTTCACCTGGCCTGGAAGAGGTCTGTTGTATTTGCTGTAACAGAAGGTAATATGGTTGGCCAACCATCTGGAGAGACATTGTTTGGAGACGACGTAACCCTCCTTCTTTGGAGCAAAGGAAACAAATAACTGGTCCGTTTTCCTACGGTCCTTGGTTCGGTTGGTGTAATACCTCAAGATTCTATGCACGTCCAAGGTATGAAGGAGGTGCTCTCCTCTGTTGGAATATTCTGGAAAGAACACCAGAAGTTCAATCGATTGATTGAGAGTGGATTCCGACACAACCTTGGCCACCCTGTCCCTAAGAAAAATCAGATAGGGGACGCAGCACATCAATGCCTAGAGCTCAAAATTCTCCAAGCAGAGGTGATAGTCACAAGGAACAAGGTCTTCAAAGACAAAAAACGCAGATCTGCCTCCGCTGGTGGCTCGAAAGGAGGCAGCAAGAGTTTGTCCAGAATAAAGTTAAGGTCCCACAGCGGGGGGGGGGCCATTGCGTATGGGAGGCTTCAAATGAAGGACTCCCTTGAGGAAAGTCTTGGAGACCTGAAGCTGGGCCACCGATTTGTCTCCCAGAAGAAGATGATAGGTGGAAATGGATGATAGGTGAACCTTCAGGGAGGAGTAACTAAGACCCAGGTCGAACAGATGCTTGAGATAATCCAGTATCCTGGCCACAGGGCAGGAAAAGGGTTCCAGAGACTGGAATTCAACCCAGACAGAAAAGCGCTTCCACTTCATAGCATAAGTGGACCTGGTAGAAGGCTTCCTGGCCTCTACCAGGATATGGGCTACCTCTGGAGAGACCCCAAAGCGGAAAGCCACTAAGTCTGCAGGAGCCAAGCATGCAGATGAAGGGACTTGAGACCTGGATGCACCTGGGTCCCTTGATCTTGTGTCAACAGATCGTGGGAAAATGAGAGGAGAAGAGCTGGATCTTCTGAAAGCTGCTGCAGAAGACAGAACCAGACTTGTCTCAGCCAAAAGGGGGCGATGAGAATCATTTGTGCACCCTCCACCCGAAGCTTGTGTAGAACTCTCAGGATCAACGGGATTGGAGGGAAGGCATAAACGAACCTGCCCCTCCAAGACAGAGACAGCGCATCCTGCTAAAAAAGTCTCGCCCTGAAGCGAGTGAGCAAAAGGCGGGAAGTTTGGCATTGGATGGGGATGCAAACAGATCTATCTGAGGCATTCCCCAACAGGAGAACAGAGCGTTTACAACATCCTGTTTTAACTCCCACTCGTGAGCTTTCACCGAGGAATGGCTGAGGGTGTCCGCCAAGGAGTTTTGAACCCCTGGCACATGAAGCGTTGTCAAGCGAAGGCCATGCTGAACAGCTCTGTTCCAGACTCTCATTGCCTCCCGACACAGTGGGTAGGATTGAGTCCCCCATTTGTTGAGGTACCAGACAACACACATGTTGTCCGAGTGTACCATCAGGGGGTCCAGAAGGATGAGGGACTGAAAGGCCTGAAGGGTATACAGCACTGCTCTCATATCAAGCACATTGATGTGTAGCCAAGACTCCTCCGGTGACCAGATTCCCTGAGTTCGAGGGGACCTGAGATGGGCTCACCACCCAGTTCCTGAGGCATCCGTCGTCAAGTTCTGGGAGGGGAGCTCGGGGCAAAACTGCATTCCTCTGGAGAGGGTCCCTGGGAGCAACCACCATTGAAGATCCCAGAACATGAGGTCAGAGGTGAGGACCTCTCAATCAAGATCATCCACAGCCTGGTCCCACTGGGCTCTGAGGGTCCACTGGGAAATCCTCATATGCAACCTGGCCAGGGGGACCGTAGGAATGGCCGCCGCCATAAAACCGAGGAGGCGGAAGACCTTCCTGGTCGGAACAACTCTCTGGGAGATCAGAGAGCGAGTTTGCTGAAGCAAGGTCTCGATCCAGTCTGGAGGAAGGAATGCTTTGCCCACCTGAGTATCCAGCACTGCCCCAATGAACTGTAAGCTGCTAGAGGGAGCCAAATGAGATTTGGTTGATTGATCAGGCATACCCAACCTGGAGAAAGTCTCCAGGGTAAGGGTAAGGGAGCGGCACAGATCCTCCTGGGATGGAGCCACAATCAGCCAGTCATCCAAATAACGAAAAACCTGGACCCCCGGGTGCGTAGGTAGGCTGCCACTACTGCTAAACACTTGGTGAACACCCGGGGCACTGAGGAAAGGTCGAATGGAAGGGCCTGAAATTGAAAGTGCTCCCCTGGAAGCAGAACCGGAGGAACCTATGATGGGCAGGGTGGATCAGAATATGCCGGTAAGCATCCTGCATGTCTTGGGCACAGAGCCACTGACCTGTTCTTAACAGAGAAAGAAGGCTCGGAAGGGAGAGCTTTCTGAACCTCTTGTAAGCCACCAGAAGGTTGATGGAGCTGAGGTCTAAAATGGGCCTCAGGTCATCCATCTTCTTGGGGACCACAACAAAGTGAGAATAATAGCCTGTCCCACAAAACTGAGGTGGGACGGGTTCCAGGACTTCCTTCCACAGGAGATATTTATTTCCTCCTGAACCAAACGAAGATGGTTTTGGGGGTAAAGATGAGCAGGGAGGGGGTCTGTGAGATGGTGGCTGACAAAACTCTATGGAGTGCCCTTGAGCAATCAGTTGGAGCAACCAGGAGTCTGTCATTATACTCTTCCATTCCGGAAGGTGGCGAGAGAATCAACCGCCTACTGGCTCTCCTGGAGAGATGTCCAGATGGAGAGGGAGAAGCAACGAGTCAGGAGGTAGTGGGCAGGGTGTCAGTGGGAACACCTACAGCTCTACAATCCTTGGCTAAAGGAACTTTAGTTGCTGAGGCAGCCCCTCGTTTATGCTGACGCCGGGGCTGAGCATCTCAGCCTGTCTATGATGCCATTTAGACTGCCACTGAAAGGACTGTTTCTGGCCTCGAGGTCTGTGGTACATAGATTGCACAGACCTCAGGGCCTGCCCCTTATCCTGTAAGTTGGTGATAATATCTTTCGTATCCCAACCAAACAGAACCGACTCTCAAAAGGGGCGTCCATACATTTCATATGGGGCCCACATAAACCCAGAGTCCGGCTTTCAGTACTCCAGATCCCAAAAACAGAGGGAGGTTTAACACTGCCGAATTTTAAATTATACTACTGTGCAGCGCAGTTACGTACTGTCATCTACTGGTTGGATCAGGCATACTCGGCCAAGTGGAAGGACTTGTAGTTAGGTGAGATCATCTCATTTAAAAATATGAATGACATGCTATTAAAGCAAAAAGGGAGGGCAAGCGTAAGTCAGGAGGAAAACCCATACACAGCCACCACTCTAAGTGTTTGGTATGGGGTTCTGGGGGATAAAAATGCAAAGAGCTGGAGCTGCTTGTTGACCTCGGTCCCATACCTGAATTCTTTCCCACCTAACAAGTGGGATGGGGGCTTTAGGAGATGGGAGAAGAGGGGTTTGCATTTGATTTGCCATTTTTTAGACGGAAACAAGATTCTACCACTGGATACACTGATTAACAAATATGGAATCAGTTGGAAGGACAGATTCAGATATTTTCAAATAAGAAATTATATAAGCAACTTGAAAACACAATTTAAGTTGGGGAGTTTCTCACTTCCACAAATTGCATACCTATTTAAAAAGGTAGTAGAAAAGGACCCGATTAGGTCTCATATAATATCCAAGTTATATCAGGCACTGTTATCTTGGAAAGGGGACTCCACTGTCCACATTAGAAGAGCCTGGGAAAGGGACTTGGGGGTCCTGATTCCAGAGGACTTCTGGGTGTGGACCCAGAAAAGAACTCACTGGGGTATTTCATCAGGGAGTTGGCAGGAGTTTTCCTGGAAGATTCTTGTCCGTTATTTTCGATCCCCAGCTATCCAGTCTAGCTTCCACTCTTTAACCTCTGCGGTCTGTTGGAGAAACTGCGGGTTTTCGCCCGCATCTTTAGCCCACTTACTATGGGAGTGCCCTGAGTTGACCTCCTTTAAACAAGGCCTTCAGCAGGCTCTGAAAGAAATCACAGACCCTAAACTGGAGATGTCCCCCCGTGTTATTTTTTCTTGGATCTGCCTAGGGAATTACGAGACCCCTTGACAATTAAGTTTTTAAAAATATATTTTTTAGTGGCTCAAAAAGTGATCACTAGCAATTGGTTATCCACTAAGAGGGTCACTCTAATCATGTGGCAAGACCGTATGATAGATGTGTACAGATTGGAATCAATAACTGCCAAGCTTAATAAGAGAGTCCCGACCTTTGAGATTTTGTGGAGACGTTGAGTTCTCTACATGGCAGTGGAAAGGCCTGAGTTTGTTCCATGAGCAGGGGTAGGTATGGGCCTAGATTGGGGTTTTAACAAGATAAAGGTAATAAAAGAGTGGATCTTTTGATGCACTTGCTGATTGATGCTCGTGTGGGGCTTGCCCCCCTTCCTCCTCCTCCCCCCTCCCGGTTGATCCTCCTTGTCATGAGATGAGACATCCTTTGAGATATAAGCTGGAGGTAATACAGGATGTTTCCAGATAAATGCTTTAGAATTGAATACTTAGGACACTGTAACTTATTATAGCATAAATTCAACCTATGTATTGTACATCTACTACACTATTAGATTTTTTCTGCCAGTGATAGCAATAGAAATGAATCAACCTGAATGATTGTGACTGGTTTGATGTCTATGTTTGTTGTTTGGGTCTCGGGCCCAGAAAACTACATTAAATACAGAAAGTTTTAAAAAAAACTTGTGTCCATAATGGCTGACTTGACCTCAGGGCCCAGTCCTGAAAGCCACAGCCAAGAGTACCTGTGAAGGCCAACAACAAAGGCAGAGGCATGTCCCGACAAATCTACTGCGTCATAAGTGGCGCGAAGCATGTGGCGACATGCGGATCTGGCTGAACGAACCAGCCCATTCAGTTCCTGTTTAACAGAGGAGTCTGGGAGGGCATCTGTTTTGGAGGAGATCTGTCCTAAAATAGATTTCTGATAATCCCCCATGTGGCCCACATAATTAAGGGCTCACATCCCCAGGGTGGAGGAAGAAAAAATCTTTCGACCATACTGATCCGTGGTCTCAGACTCTTTATCCAAAGGATTGGAGCTAAGATGTCTAGGATTGATGGTCCTTTCATGTGCAGCACTGATCACCACTGAATCAGCCTTGGGTTGAAGGCTTAAAATGTCCTTGTCCTCTTGGGATTGGTACAATCTATCTGCCTTATGAGCCAGAGTGGCCAAGGAGGATGGTTGTTTCCAGATAGTGGTTGCAAGATCCTCATGAGGCTCCAACCAAGGGGGAATAAGGGTGGGAGGAACCTCGGTCAGGTCTAAGTGCTCCGCCAGCCTCTGGCATTGCGCATCCTGCTCGACCATTTTCAGTCATAAGCAGCCTGTATTTTTTGGAGTAACTCCAGAAAGGAAGGATCCTCTGGAGGAGACTTCAGGGAATCCTTGGGCTTGGGAGCCTCAGGAGTAAGCGTCTCCTCATCTGGGCCTGAGGGTAGCCATTGTCAGAGTCAGAAGACTCAGAAGAGCTGCAAGTATCCCCACGGGACAAAGGGAGGTCCACTGGCCAGGGGGTATTCGATGGGTGGGTATACTCCCTGGAAGGCTTGCCTGCAGGTGGACCTGGAGTGGGGACAGTGTCCATTGGAGGTAGTCCTTGAGGTTGACTTCCCTGGTCTGGCGTCCGGACTGGTGACGGGTGATGTCAGTCCAGCTCTGACATCAGCTGGGATCTGGCTTCGGCTCACCAAATGGACAGAACCTCCTTAAGGTCCCCTGAGGAGGAAGGGGATAACCCGGTATGAAAGTACGGTAACTGTGAGTCGACAGTGGAAAACCCGGCCGGATATGCCAGCCAGGTAGTGCGGTGACGGGTATTGTGGCTTCAAGTATTGTGGCATTAGATAATGCGGCATTAGGTAGCTTGGTGTCGGATATCCCAATGGATCAACCGGAGGCCCTGACGGAGGGGCCGACGGGCCACGAGTCAGCCCGGCGGGCAGAGGGGTTGGGAAGGAGGGAGGGCCGGGTCCCTTCCCTGAAGGCCCATGCAGAGGGCCTGAAGGCCAGTCACCGGGCACTGGATTCCCAGAAGGCGGCACTAGAGCGACCGGTGATGGATTCGTCATCGGAGGCACTGGCGCAGGGGAGGGACCCCAGATGGTGGAGGAGACCCCTGATCCTCATCCTCTGGAGGGACAAGGGAGCAGGTTCCAGAGGAGGAGGAGGGGTCGGAGGAGCCTCCGACGGCAGCGGCTGAGAAAGCCCTTGCGGTGAACCCCGGACGTCGGGTGAGGGTTCAAGACCCAATGGGGGAATGCTGGCTGGGTGCTCATCAGACCCAACGTGCGACTTGTCAGCCTTGTCCGGACAGGAAGCGGCACTGCCGAAGCACCACTTACTGGACCCACCCTCACCCCTGGGCTGTATAGTAGTAGCCAGACCCACACACGAGACCGACGGGGGGGGCTGACGCATGCCCGGACACCACCAAGGCAGCCATCGGAGTGGAAACCACCAGAGGGGAAGAAACTGTAAGTACCATGACCCAAGCCGGAATCTGCGGGGCTGGGGAGGGAGCGTCCTGGTCCCTGAGCTTCCCTTTGTCCTTCTTCTTTCGATGGTGCCCTTCAGGAAAGTCTGACATCTGTCTGAGTTTCTTCAACTCCTTCTCCGTGGAGGCCTTCTTTTGTTTTAAAATATGGGCTTCCAGGGCCTGCTGCCTTTGTTTTCGGGTAGCAGAGTTGAATTTGCAGCAGTGATCACACTCTCCCACACAGTGGTCCGGGCCTAAGCAAAACAGGCACAGGGAATGGCCGTCCTTGTGCAGGAGTGGGACCCACAGGAATTGCACTTATTTTTATGTGACTCAGAAGGCATAGGGGATGACATGCACAGCTCATGTTAGTAACTGAAACAAAGAAATTAAGAATTTCGGAAAATAGCAACTAATACTCATCCAAATCATGATGCTAGCAGTGCTAATCTTCCATGAGGTGACTGAGTTGGAGCCAACGGTGGAAAAGAATTGGAAGGCGGGTGCAGGACTGCCCCTTTTATCTAATGCATGCTGACATCAGTCAGCTGACGCTGGAGGCGATCCCCGCCAGGGACTGCTAGCTAGAAGATTTTCCGTGGGGTCCTGACGCCTGCCGGCTTAGTCCTATTGGTTAGTACCTACTGCAAGAGCCCTCTCGAAGTAAGATCGTAATTCTTTTTTTTTTACTAATGATAAATTCAGTTACCATTTGAAGAGCACTTTGGGAAAGTGGAGGAAGCCGGATGCTACAAAGGTAGGAGTAAACTGCTATAATTCCATTGGTGATGTGGGAGGGGGTCATAATACCATTATACAGTATTCTGCAGCTGCGTGTTTGTTTTTTTATTGGATCCAAGAAGATTATTTTTTTTTAAACCCATGGATAAGTCAACAGGAGCCTAATGTGGCAGGTAAGTAACCTGTGTATAGGTCGACCTCATTTATAAGTAGAGCTCCTATTCTTTACTGCCCATTTCTGACACAAAAAAACTTATTGTATACACAAGTACAGTATATAAGGTCTCTAAAGCTTTCCACTACTTCAACTGAAGAATTGTCATTTGTTGTAATTAAAACATCATCACTGTTCTGTTTGTAGTTGGAATGGGTGCATAAAAACATGACTTCTGTATTCTTCTTTTACTGTAGCAATTTATATAAAAATAACCACGGTTTGATTTTTAAAATTCTATGCCCAATTTAAAATTAAGAGTTGAGACATCTGTTACCAAGGCAGCATGGATTCACAGCAGGAAGGTCATGTCAGACGAATCTAATTGATTTCTTTGACTGGGTGACCAAAGCAGAAGACCAGGGAGGGGCTGTGGACATGATCTACCTAGACTTTAGCAAGGCATCTGACACAGTCCCGCACAAAAGATTAATAAACAAATTAGCCAGCCTGGGAGTGGGTCCCAGGGTGGTAGCCTGGGTAAAACACTGACTGGACAACAGGACACTGCAGGTAATAGTAAATGGAGTCCACAGTGAAGAAAGGAGGGTTACTAGTGGGGTACCGCAGGGTTCAGTACTGGGGCCGGTCCTTTTTAATGTCTTTATAAGTGACATTGCAGAGGGACTGGAAGGGAAAGTATGGCTCTTTGCAGATGACACAAAGATCTGCAACAGGGTTGATACACAAGGTGGGGTGGAAAGGATGAAAGGGGACTTGGCAAGTTTGGAAGAATGGTCAAATGTATGGCAGCTTAGATTCAATGCAAAGAAGTGCAAAGTAATGCACCTGGGAAACAAAAATCCAGGGGAAGAGTACACAATGGGAGGCGAGATACTGACAGCAACAAAAATGGAAGGGGACCTGGGGGTAGTCATGTCAGATGACCTAAAGGTGGGCCAGCAATGTGAGAAGGCAGTAAGGAGAGCTGGGGGGCTACTGGGATGCATAGGGAGAGGCATCACCAGTAGAAAACAGGAAGTTGTTGGGCCTCTGTACAGGCAGTTGGTAAGACCACATCTGGAGTACTGTGTACAGTTCTGGAGACCCCATCTCCGCTAAGACATTGACAGGATGGAGGCTGTCCAGAGGAGGTCAACCCAAATGATGCAGGGTCTGCATCAGAAGACATATGAAGAAAGACTAAAGAAACTAAAGATATATAGCCTCAAGGAAAGGAAGGAGAGGGGGGACATGATAGAAACTTTCAAATACCTCAAGGGAATCAACAAAGTCCAAGAGGGTAGCATCTTTCAGAAAAAGAGATGTGCAAAAACAAGGGGGCACAATTTGAAGATAGAGGGGGAACGGCTCAGAGGTAATGTGAGGAAGGATTTCTTCACAGAGAGGGTTGTGGATACATGGAACAGCCTTCCTGTGGAGGTCGTAGAGTCAAAAACTGTGGGGGAATTTAAGAATGCATGGGACAGACATAAGGCAATTCTAGTGGGGGTAGGGAGGCAGTATAGCGCAGTGGTCTAAGGTTCTGAGCTGCAAATCTGGTAACATCCAGCAGACCAGACCTGGGTTTGAATCCCACAGCTTCCACTTGCATACTGTGTGATCCTGAGCAAGTCACTTAACCTCCTTGTGCTCCCAGGTCGCTTCCTGTAAAAAAGCTTTCAGCTTAGTGTGCTATACCTGGTTAAACAACTAAAAAAAAAAATAGGCTGTTGTTTAACTAGGATCTGCAGCTTATCTGTTAGGTAGGGAAATGGGCAGACTGGGTGGGCCAAGCGTTCCTTATCTGCTGTCAAATTCTATGTTTCTATGTTAATGTTCTATGTTTCAAAGTATAAATCACAGCATTATCGGTAGAGTTGCAGCAAAGTTTTACTTCACCGGCGAAGTTGCCGCAGAATGGCCAAAATTCACATATGTGGAGTTTTGCGAAGTTTTCATTGCCCCTCACCCTCAGCAACTTGGATTTCACCTAAAATTGCAAAGTTTTTACAGCAAAGTGTGAAATTCACTTGTGAATTGTGGGATTTGCAGGTAAATTCCACAATTTGCAGGCGAATTTTGCCATTCACGGGTGAATTCTGCACTTCGTTGATAAATTCCGCACTTCACGAATTGTGCTATCTTTGCAGATTACTTCACAGAGTGAATTTCATCAATTTTGCATGTCTCTAATCATCAGCATATGAAATTACCTGAGATTTGTAGCTTATTGATAAACAAGGAGCAGCTGAACCAATATGAACCCCTGATAGACACAGTCTCAAACTTAAGAAGACAGAACCCACTCACCAACTGCTCTTTTCCATTTAAAGAATTAGCAAACCAAGTTACAGCAGGCAATGTAAGTTCCACCTATTCCAGTTTAGCTTTCAATAAAACATGGTCTTCCAAACTGAATGCCTTGGTTAGGACCATGAACACTGCACCAATATGCATACCTCGATACTGTTTCTGCCTCCCCAACTCTGTCTGTAAGTCTGTCCCACATACCCACCACCCTGTCCGTGAAATATCACTATCTAATGTATTTTTTTAACCTGCCCCTTCTAGCTTAAGTAAATGACCCCCACTGGATGCATTGCTTCTCAGACTTAATACATTTGATGTGCCCACTTCAGTAAATCCTTTCACGATCTTGGAAGTCTCTGTCATGCTCCTGCTCCTTTCTGTCCTCCAGTGAGTACGGTAAGACATTTCAGTCTTTCCTGGATTGTATGTTTTGCCTTGCCAACTGAGTATCTTTGTTGCCCTTCTCTGCACTGTCTCTAATCTAGCCCTATCATTCATTAGCTATAGACACCATGAACTGCACACAGTGCTGCAGGTGCAGCCTGATCAGCGATCTATTTATTATACGGGCAGTATCACCACCATTCTTTTGCAAGTAATCCATCTCCATGTCCCCGGCATCTTGTTAGCCTCACATATGCCTTATTGCACTGAGAAGATGGGCTTAGGTTATTTCTTAACAACACTCCCAGGTCGCTCTCCTCCTCCATGCTCTCTGCTAATGTCCATTCAATATACAGTGACCCATTCTCCACCTCTGTATGCATCACTCTGTACTTTCTGGCACTGAATTTCAAATGCCAGATACGGGACCATTTCTCCATTCTTTTACATCCTTTCTCATGATGCTAACTCATTCTTATTGTTAACCCTACACAGAGCTTTGTACTATATGCAAATAGACTAAATACCCTCACATATGCCACAGATAAATACATTAATACTAGTGGTCCCAGGAGTAAAACCTGTGGTACTGTTCTAGCAGTCACTGCCTTGTCTTTAGAGAATTTCCCATTTAGGACCACCCTCCAGGTTCTATTAAACACTGTTTGATCAAACCAGTTATGCCATCTCCTAGCCCTAGTTGGCTCATCTTCCTAACTAGCCTCATATGATGTATTAAGGCAAATGGCTTGTGAAATTCTCAGTATAGCACATCCACTGCCTGCCCCCGTCTGCCATTTATGTGACACTGAAACAGTTTATTAAGTTGGCCTAACATGACTTGCACCTGGTGAATCCAAGCTGGATTTTATCCAGCAAGTTATTTTCCTCCAAGAATGCAACTACAGATTAAAGATAGATAAAAACTTTATTTCTATACAGGTTTCGTGTCATTAGGGAAAAAGTGTCCCTGTTTACAAGACAGTCCTATGTGTAAACACATCAGTTACTATAAAACCAAAAATACATAAACTATCTCCTCCTTGACAAATGTCTCCAAATGTTTTTTTCCAACTACTGACATCAGGTTCACTGGCCTATAGTTACCTGGATTTTCCCTATCACCTATTTTGTGTAGTAGAACCATATTAGTCACCCATCAATCTCCGGGCACTGCACCTGCTGCTACTTATTTCCCATAAGTTTTTGATACTGGTCCCGCTGGCACATGCCTTGTTTCTAGGATGAATCCCCGTCTGTGCCTGGTGATTTATCAATTTTTTTAAGTTTTCCAATCCCTTCTCTACCATCCCCTTGTAATTCCTCCCATCTCAAACTTACCCCTTGTATCACCCACTAATTTCCTCCTGCTGTCTGGGAGTGGGCCTGCTTTCTAAACTGTAAACAATGAACTTAAAAATATACTTAGTAATTTTGCATTCTCTTAATCATTAAATGTACTAATCCCTTCTTCCCTTATCTTTTCCACACTGTTGCATCTTCCTTTGTTCACTAATGTATCTAAAGAAGGATTTGTCATTTTCCATTCTGCCAACCTTAAAACTCATTCATTTCCATAGACGCCATATGGCGTTGGAACCATCCATTGCTGGAATGGACCCTCAATGGCCACTGGGACAGAATGAGTTTTAAAGAGCAACTCTGTACTTCAGCATGTGCTTTTATAAAAAAGATGTTTCAGCAGTTACAATTTACTAGAGAATATATTTTTGCCTTTCCATTGTTTCTATCCAAGATCTCTAGCACATCTTGGTAGTTCATCTGAAAAGTCAATAAAGAAAACATTTGCCTCTCCCCGGTTAACCTCGCAGTGCGTTTGTTTCTGACATCATAGTGCTAGCCATGACTACAGACTGTGATGTCACAAAACCGCAACTGTGTGGTTAGCAGGGGAGAGTCAGACACATTATGAAAGACTCGGTAAAATAATTGCTGCATCATCCACAATATTCAAGAGACCAACTGCAGGTGAAAGTAAAAAAACACAAATAACTAGAAAACAATAACCTTAAAACACAGTTGTGTATCTCTAGTGTTTTTACATTTTTTATAATAGAGAGTTGATCTTTAATTCTGAATTTGCCTTAGCTTCCCTAATAATCTTTTTGCTTATACCCAGTTTCTTATACCTCTCTCTATTCAACTCATTCTGCTCTTTTTTTCATACATAATTAACAAATTGTTTTACCTACTGTAAAAGTTGGCTTTATCTGACTGTCAAAACATTTTGGCTTCACAGGGTTCTTGGATTTACTTGTGATCCTGACACACTCTTGAGATACCTCTAAAACAGACTACTTTAAAGGGGAAATAAACACTGCAGGGGTCTCTCAAATTGTGAAAGCCCATAAAAAGATATTTCAAATGAGGTATGTAACTTCCTTGTAGGTGTCAAGAGTCCTGAGATATGAATGGTCAAATACTCTGTAAATCAAAACAAGGAGGCAGCCATTTCATGGGATCCTGAGATAGGAAGTGATGTCAATGAAGGGCAAGTTGTAATTAATAACACAGAGCTTGGCCCCTCAGTGACATCACTTCCTGTTTTAAGATTACAAGAAATGGCTGCTGCTTTGTTTTCATTTACGGATAATTTGATATTCATATCTCAGGACTCCTGAAACCTACAGCTAAGCCTAGTATCTTGTCTGAATGGTCTTTTCTTGCACTTTCACAATTTAAGTGAGCCCTGCAATGTTTACTTTCCCTTTAATGTTGCCCACTTCTCCTTGATCCATCCAGTCTTATTTTTTCCTCACAGCATTTTTCCTGTAGGTCCCAGGGGGTTTCTCAGTCCCTCCTCACCTCTCCTACCATCTCCTACCTTCCTTAAGGCCTACTTGCCTAGCTTCCCCTATGGTCTACCCCCATAGCAGGGCTAGGAAGAGAGGGCTGTCCTCCCCAACCCAGCCCACATATCCAGAATAGGCAGGGATCTCGAGGGGTGAAGCAGGGCGAACAAGGCTTCATATGCCTGCTTCCAGTTTTTCCTTTTTTTTAATTTACTGTACATTTACCCCTTGACTCTGACCAGCCCTCTTCAACCCCTCCACCCTTCCCAGCCCCGTCACCCGTCTTCCCTGGGACTTACCTCTCTCCAGTGTTCCCCCATGGATGACCTGCCCATAAGAAGAACTGCCTGAGGTCCACCCTTACCCCCAAGCAGAGCTGAATTGTCAGTTAAGCAGAGAAAGCCTCAGCTAGTAGTGAAGGACCTGTGACAGGATGGCAGGCAGCATCATGTCCAGTTAGGGATTTTTTGTTTTCCTCCCCTCCCCTGAGCATCACAAGATATTGTGTCTGACGCCAAGATGCCAGAACACTGACACTCCCCTCCCTGTGCTCTGGCTCTGTGGTACTGCCACCTGTGGTCACCCAGGTGGCAGTGTTGTGGTGGAGACCAGAATCCCACCCCAAGGCATAAATAAGTGGGTTCGCATCACAATTTGTGACCCAAGATCAGGAAAAAGAAAGTCAAATGTGGCAATGATTAGAAGTCATTGCTAATCATTGCCAATTGGTCCTGGGTCCTGTAAAAGTGCCTTACTGGGCACTGTCACTTTAAAGTTTTTTTTTGTCTGGGTATCCTTTTTTTACCCTCCTCCTCTGCACCTCGCCCCATGAACCCCGAGCTGCATTGTGATTGGTTCAGTGATGATCCTGCTCCTCCCCCCACCCGGTCTTTGTGCGGAAGAAACATGAGGGAGTCCTTTTGAAGCACACCCACAAGAGGAAGCAGGCGTCGGGAGCTCCAGCTGGAGACCAAAGGTGAGTTTTTTTAATTTTTTTTATTTTCCGTCGTTGCGCCATCGTCCGATAACTTAAATTTTGTGGGCCTAATTCTCAAAGGGACCTATGTCCAGCGCAAGCTGCGGCAAACTGCAGTTTGCGCCGAAGCCCTGTGTGCCAGAGACCCTGCACCCGATTCACATATGGGAGGGGTAGTGGCGCCTAAGTCTCCATGCCTGCGGCAACCCTGCCCTTGCGGCGACCGCATGACACATGGACAGGGGTTGCCACAGGCCCTTTGCAGCGTTGCAACCCAGTGTGCCCCATGCCGGAACGGACGTGCCCCAAACCTATGGGACCCATTCTGCATGGCGGGCATACTGCACACAGGACAGACTGCTGTACATGAAGTCCAGTCGGGGCCGTGGAGGTGTGTGGAGGGCTTCGCTGGTCCCTGGCTCTGTCCGGAGCTGGGGGGTGATGGGGGCACTACTGGCAGGAGTTGAGGGTTGGAGGGCACCGGGCCACCAATGGGGGAGTGCACTGTATGCCACTGATGGCATAATCAGGGTTCTGGTTGGGGTTCACACTGCGACTGCTGTTGTGGGAGACATCCGGGATTGGGGTGCAGGTACCCGCACCACTATGCACCTAGTGGCACACACAGGGCAGCAGTTTCTAAGTCCTTACGCCAGCCCAGGCTGGTCTACGGGGACTTAGTTTCTGCTTCTCTGGGTGCTGTCTCAGAATCACTCCTCTGGGCTGTAGCTGCTTGCGTCTAGCATCACTCCTCTGGGCTGTAGCTGCTTGCGTCTAGCGCAGGGCACCCTTGCACCTTGTCACAGCCCGTTACTTGGCACAAGGGAGGCGCAGGACCTGTTTGGGGCAGGCGGCCTGCGGTCAATGCAGGCCACCTGTGTGAATTGTGTGGAGGCATCCCTGGACGCAAGGTGCACATTGCACCATATCTGTTTGGTGCAGGCACCTTGCGTCAGACACAGGGCTTTGAGAATCGGGCCGTGCGTGTTTATGTTTTGCAGGTGGTCGGAGACAAGCCAAAGCCAGGAGGAGTGACAGTTGGTCACACTGAGGAGGAGCTGGAGGAAGAAGGCTGAGACCACGAGAAGGAACAGGAGTGACCAGGACGGAGTGGAGAGCAGGCAGCTGCATCATGGGGCAAGGCACGGTTGGAAGGGCAGATTTCAGCGACCAGAGAGCAAGAGCACAGCAGAATCAGGGAGCAGCAAAAACAAGCAAAACATTTTCATTTGGTTGGGAAGCGTGGAGGACGAAAGGGGCACATGGACTTTAGGGCACAGATGGGGGGGATGGCGTAACAGCAATGAACAGGCAAGGCCTGGAACTGGACTGTGGGTGGTGGGAGAACAAGGGCATGATCACTGGGCAAGTAGAGGGTGCCCTACTTGAACTTTAAGTGTGTTCCCTGCTTTGCAGGGAATTTGGGAATAAACAGTGAATGTAACTGCAGTGAACATTTGAGAACAGAATAAAGACTAGGTGCCCTGCTTTGAAGAGATATGGGGGAACCTAAAGAACTTAATGTGCTCTGTTATGTTGTGCTCCCTGCTCTTTGCAGTGAACATTTAGGAACGGATAAAGACTATGTAATGTGCCCTGCTTTGCAGAGATCTGAGGGTAACCTAAAGAACTTACGTGCTCTGGTAGTTCTGTGCCCTACTCTTTGCAGTGAACAGTTTGGGAACAGAAAAGAGACTAAGTAATGTGCCCTGCTTTACAGAGAAGAGGTGAACCAGTACTTAAAGAACAGGTGCCCTGCTTATTCTGTGTGCCCTGCTCTTGCAGTGAACATTTGGGAATAAGACTAAGTTATGTGCCTTGCTTTGCAGCGATCCATGAGAGGAACCAAAAAGTCTTAATGCGCCCTACTAACCTGTTGTGCCCTGCTCTTGAACTTGGGAACAGATTAAGATTTAAAGTAATGTGCCGGCCTGCCGGCGCAGTGGTTAGATTTCCACTTGTGACACTGGCGACCCGGGTTCCGGAGCAGACCCAGGTGTCAGAGGGCTGGCCAGGGGAAAGTAGTCTGAGCATCCGCCAGACTGCTCAGCTCCTCTGGGGGGTCTTGGCCCAGGGGTGATCTGACCTCTGGTGCCTGCCAGGAGGTATCACAGTCCTGATGCCCCACCAGTGGGAGAGCACGATGGATGCCGGCATAAGCCATGGCGTCGTGTGACATGTCATGCTCGGGGGGGGTGTACATCCAAAATACACCACCGGAGTAGCACTGGCATGAGGGTACGATCATGGGTTCTTCCCCAGCCAAGCTAGCCTCCACACAGGTCCCCGATGCAGATTTGATTCCTCGGGGCGGGGTGAGGATCCCCCCACCACAGACCTTGCCTGGGAGGTAGGCCAAAGGCTCCATGGGGGGAGACTGTGTGTGGATGGTGGGTGGGCATGGGGAGTCGGGTACAACTCTGAGGGTGGGGGAAAAAGAGGCAAAAAAAAAAAAAAGACAAAGTCATGTGCCCTGCTTTGCAGAGATCTATGGGGGAGGAATCAACCTTGCTATCACTGTGTGCCCTGCTCTTTGCAGTGAACATGTTGGGAACAGAAAAAGACTAAGTTATGCCCTGCAGCTTTGCAGAGATCTATGAGGGGAACCAGAAAATGTGTCCTGCTAAGTGTTGTGCCCTGCTCTTTGCAGTGAACTTGGGAACACAGAATACGACTAATGTGCCCTGCTTTGCAGAGATCCACGAAGGGAACTAAGACTTGTGCCCTGCTGTGGCAGTGTTGGAAAAAATAAACTACGAAAAATACTGTCTGCCCTTTTTCTGGGCAGAAAATTAACATTTTAAGTGTTGTGCCCTTGAAACTGCAGAGATTTTCACTTGAACTTAACTTCTAGTGTTGTCCCTTCTTTTACAGAGGAAGGAACTAACTGTGCCCTTGCACTTTGATTTGGACACACTGGAAACTTGTCTTATTGTGGCAGTAAGCCCACAAAATCTTAAGTAATGTGCCCTGCTATGGAGTGACTGCTGTCTGCAGTACACAATTATTGGGAGGGATGCCCCACTTAGACAGGAACAGGGTTTTTGGTCTGAGAGACTCAGTGCCAGTGACTTGGCGGGGGGGTCACAAATCTACTGGCATTTTCTTTTTTTTCAGTACAGGAAAAGCCTTGTGTTAATTTAAATAGTTGCACACCCTGACACCTTGTTTTGCTAAATTCAAACTTTTTAATAATTACAGTCCGACATGGTTGGAGTTAAATTAGCAACTGCAGAGGGATGGCGCCAAAAATATGATCCAGAAAAAAACTGGCTACAGATTAGCAGTGAGGGAGACTGTGCAGTGCGTGTTAGTTGCAAATCGTGCTGTGAGTACAGAGATGAGCTACGCAGGTTGAAGAACTTCAGTGAGGCATTAATTGCAGGGATTACAGGCCCCCAGCTAAATGTTGACACCATCCAGAAACATCTTCTGACAGAGCAGCACAAGAAAGCTGTTAAAATTTTGAAATTTGGTAGAACAAGGTCACCACTTGATATATATCACCATACCACAATTGGTAAGTTTAAAATAGTGAGGTGGGTTAGGGGTTTGGACCCAGACCTAAAGACAATTTTAATTTATTTGCAAGAAGAGCTTTCAGTAATGCAGAGGAACAGCATATAATGATTCTAGGCAGGCTGATGGAGATCCTATATATGGTGGCCAAAGAGGACATCCCTGTTAAAAAGTTTGAAGCGACAGCAGAACAACAGAAGCACCATGGAGTTCATTTGGGCAATAAATACATTAACGCTGTTAGTGGGAAAGAACTCACAATATGTATTGGCAAGAACCTAGAAGAAAACCTGCTGGCAACTGTCAAAAATGCTAATTATTTTTCAGTGCTTATGGACAGTAGTACTGACAGTGGTGTAATTGAAAAGGAACTGGTTTATATAATTTATGTAAATCCCATCAATGGTCAAGTGGAGACTAACTTTTTACGAATGAAAGCTGTATCAGATGGCACAAGTTAGGGACTGAAAAATCTCCTTTTAGACATTCTTACGGACTGTGGCCTTAATGTGAAAAACGTTGGGTTTGGGCTGATGGGGCATCTGTCAACATGGGTGTAAGACGGGATCTTGCTGCTCTTTTAAGGGAAGACATACAGCGGTTAGTTGGTGTTCATTGTTTCTCACATAGATTAGAACTGGCCATAAAAGATGCTTTGGATAACACCTATTTCAATGAAGTTTCTAACTTTCTGACTCAACTGTTTTCTCTCTATCAGAAAAGTCCTAAGAGACTCAAAGAGTTACGGTCCCTTGCCCAGGCCATGGAAATGTCAGTTAACAAAACAAGAAGATCCATGGCACACATTGGGTGCAGCATAAATTTCTTGGCACCCAGGCTGTTACCAAATAATTCCCAGTAATCTGCGCCAATTTAAAATCTATAGCTGCAGACCCAACTCATGACCAGGCCAAAGCCAAGGGAGTGTTGCAAATTATGATTAAATTCCAAATGGTGACACATCTTTTGTACTTTACAGCTGCTTCAGCCACTTGCCAGGTTCTCACTAGCACTTCAGAAAGAAGTAGTTAAAATGCCAGAGCTACTTAGCTCTGCTGAAACTTTGAGAAACACTCTTGACCATACTAAGCAGAGTGGTCCCATAGGCAGCAGTGAACTTGACATTCTCTTAAAAAATGGGTCTGATGTTCTTTCAGGAGCACGTGCTCAAGTCACTTACAAGGGTGTGAAATTAACACATTTTAGTGGCCAAGCTGTTAAAACTTTTAAACAGCAAACCAAGAAATACATTACAAACATTGAGAACTGTTGTGAACAAAGGTTCGGTTTGACTGATGAAAGTAATATCTATAACCGTGCAAAAGTGTTAGATGCCAGACTTTGGACAGCAGATAGAAAGAAACTGGAGCTGTATGGTAACAGTGACATTAATGCAGTAGCTGACTACTTTTCAGCACTTTTGCAGCCTGACTGTGACAGCACTCTGCTACTTGCAGAATAGTAAACAATTTAGGATTTTTGCTCAAACTAATTTCATCAATCTTTCTGCCTCTGCTATCTGGTCAAAGCTGGCATGTGATATCCAAAATTCTTATCCAAATCTGTTGAACTTGTCAATGTGTTGAGAGTATCTCCTGTGTTTAATGCAATAGTAGAAAGGTGTTTTTCAAGTATGAACAAGGTAAAAACTGACTGGAGAGCAAGTCTGGTAGAGGATACTGTAGAAACATTGATTCACATTAAAAAGCAGGGCCCCCAGCTGAATTCAACCCAGACGGAGCTGTAGACATATTTTTAGTGCTAAACCAAGATGTCCTGGTGATTGGGCAGCTCAGAATGGTGGCCACCCCCAGGTCCCTCCCTGCCCAAAACAGGCCAGAATTACTGGCTACATGCCTGGTGGAGAAGAGTAGCATAGACCGACCCAGTCCTTGTTGGTTACTTTATGATCAGTCACGATACCCTGGTGTTTATGCTGGGGCAGGGGTTCATTTTAAATTTATGTTTAATTTGTCATGAAACACGATCACGAATCATGCTCACGAATGTCACAGTCTGCTTTGGCAGACATCCTATCTCTCGGCTCTTAAATGTGCTGCTCATACACATGTAACCCCTAGGTGGTGCTATCCCACAGGGTACTATCCCTGCCTGCTTGGCTAGTAGCAGGTTAAGGGGCCTAGGTTCTGCAACAGGTGCCTTCACCCGGAGGTCAGGGTTGGTAGTGGTCAAACTAACCTGGGCACAGCCCTCCGGGACACTGTAACCCCCCTCTTTCCCCTTGTAGTGGCCTGAGCAATATACGATAATCACTTTCACAGTACCCCTTTTACACCATATGAGTACCCACACTGTTTGCACTTACCACCAGGGCTGGTTCCTCTGGCTCGACCCTGGGGACCCCCTGTAAAACAAGGTTATGCACAGCAAATAGCAACAGTACAGTACTCTTGGCACAAACTGGAACCACAGTCAGGTTAAATGCAGAAAAAGTCAGATCTGATTTATTCAGGGGACTTGAACAAGGAAGGGGAGTAATCAGGTTGATTGGCTTAAAGGCTATATTAGTCAAACAGTTATGCATGCACTTTAAGTCCACACACAGTCACACCTCTAGGTACCCAGGTAGGGAGACGATGGGCTAGCTAGGAACGTTGCAGCTGGTTGGGGCCCTGTGATGGAAGAAAGCAACATGCACAACACACACTATTTGTAATCCGGAGCCGGAGGGCTCAGTTCGTGAAAGAAAAAGCAGCCAGACAATCAAATGACAACACTTTAGATTCAGCTGTTGTTGCAGGGAGCTACCCTGATGTTTACTCATGATACCCAATACTGGACACAGGCAGGACGAAATTGAGACTGCAGGTTGTTGAGCTGGAGTGCCCGGAGAAGCGGGCCCACATGAATCACAGAGGTGTCATTCCTGTTCAAGTGTTGAGCAGGGGGCTGATCCCCAGGCAAGTCTCTCGTTGATGGCTTTCTCTGTGCAGCGGGTAGTCAGGCTGGGCCAGTGTGGCAAGTCCCAGGACCAATGGAGATGATTTTGGATTCAGTCCGTGGGGCTGGATGCAGCTTCCAGCAAGCAGAATACAGTTCAAACTACAGTGGGGAACCAAATCGCGACCCACTAGCAGCACACAGCACATTTACACATAAGGAAATTCTAATGCAGCTTCCAGCAAGCAGAACACAATTCAAACCACAGTGGGGAACCAAATCATGACCCACTATAAGCACACAACACATTCACATGTAAGGAAATTCCACTGTACCAGGCAAAAGGCTCTCCGGTCGCAATTACAGAGTCTCTGCAAAATCCAGGAGTTCAGAGGTGGCTGGAAGTCCAGACAGGCCGATCGCATTCAGCAAATCTTCGGTCTTCTTCAGGTAGGAGCCTGGTCACTATTCAGTGGCTTACTTCGCTATCCAAATTTGGATTCAGTCCAAAAAAGACACAAGTTCCCTCTCAGGGACAGCAGGCAGGCAGGCATGCAGTCCAAAACTCAGGCCTTTCACCAGTTCTCCTGTGCGAATCTACGCTGGGGCTGCTGCTTGAATCATTCAAGCTATCTCTTTACTTCCCAACTCAGAACTGAAACTAGCTGCAAGCAGCTTGGGAATTTCCACAAGATCCAAAAGGTTCAGTTGGCTGATCTGTCTGTCTGTCACAACTAGGGCTCCCCCTCCAGGTTATTTTAGGCGCCAAAATGCAAAAACTACAATTCCTACAAGTTTTGACCCTACCAAGCCCCTGTAGGCAGGCTCCATTTTAGAGTCCCAACAGTACTGATTGGCCCATTCTGACAGTCCCGGGCCAAGTTGGTGGAGATAAACAGAACAATCCTTGCTGCAAAGAAGGCAAGTTAGAACAAACTGCAATATTATTACTACTCTAACAAATGATCAGCAAACAAGCACATCTTCTAACAGAGCTCCCTTTTAGATTAATTAAGACTGCAATCCAGGCAGCTCTTAAAGAGGCAGTACACAAAGGCTATACAGGCACTCTCTGGCAATACATTTAATCTACTAAAATGCAGAACACCAGCCTGTCAGTGAGCATTTAGGCAAGCTCAAGGAAGACTTGTCGTGAAACCCCCATTTGTACATATGCTGTATTTCTGGAAATGGCTAAATAAAACAGATATGTCTCAACATGAGTACAATGTGTATTTTATTAATATAGAGCAAGATAAGTACATTTTATGGGGTTTTGAGCAAAAATATAAATTTCTGGTAATTGCTAATCAACTTCGTCCAGTTGCTAATCATTTTTTACTTTGATTAGCGAAAGCCGCTAATCAAGTCTCCAACACTAATTTATGCCTTGCACCTACCCTCAAGGAGGTGAGCATCCATTGGCTGCTGAAACATCCTCCCCAGGCCAGCTGCCAAGCAGCCCAGGCTTGGTCTTGAAGCTGGGTCACAGGTGGTAACACTACTGCTGTGTTGGTGGGCCAGCATAGTTCTTCCTCTTTCTGGTCCCTCCCCCAACTGGCAGTATGAAATGACACTGGCTGTGCATGCATGTTCAAGTGCACATGCACTACAGCATCTCCTGCCGGTCATTCCCTGGTGAATCGTGCTTGCTGCACTGCCACCGTGCTTCCATGTGGAGGCAGTGTAGGAGCACCACACCTGGTCCCTCCTCCCCGGGAGAGCAGTGCTATCAGTCAGACGCTCAATCCTCTCACTCCCCGATTGACCCCCAGTGACCCAAATCTGTTTCTGAACCTGGGTCACCGGCATGTTGGGAGGTGTGACGTCCAGTGCCTCAACCCTCCCAACCACTGCGCTGGCCCCTGTTGATCTTTTTAAAGTCTTCCAGCCTTTCCTGTATTTTCTCCTCAATTATTTTGAAATCCCTTTTTTGAAATCCAGAATTTGTGTGCTAAATGTAACTTGCTGTTGCAGTGACTCCACTCATGGTGAATCTCACCAAGCAATGGTCACTCTGACCAACCGTGGCCTCCATCCTAACATCCCTAGCAATGTTCTGATTAGACAACACGAGGCCATGGGCCACTTCTCTCTATGTGATCTTATATGCCCACTGTGTAAAGAAGCAGTCCTATGAGACATCCATAAATCCTTACCCCTTCTGGCTCCTAGCCACCTGTGTCCCCTAATCTGTTTGGAAGGTTGGAGTCTCCCACAAACATGAATCCTCACAATCCTTCTGACTTCCTTACCTCCCTCTCCAGCACATCACCCATTTCCATCAGTTGACCAAGTGGCCTATACACTTTATTGTACAGACTAGCATTGATGAGGTGACCATAAGCCCAAAGGTTGCGTGTGTAGGGAAGCTAAATGGATTGCACTGACATGCAGTGCTTTTGAAATAAAGCTTCATTTCTATATAGACATTTTAATTGATCATTTAATTGCTACAATGTATAGTGAACCTTTGTATGTTAATGTCTTGTAAATAAACACAATCATTTGTTTCAAAGTTTTCACTCTATTTCATGACTGCACATACAATTTGGTATACACTGCGAAGCACGTTACTGCAGGAGGTCAGGCACTTTTTTATGCGGCTTTGTGAAGGCTCAGGTTGACAAAGTCTGAGAACATCTGGCCTAGAGAAGCCTGATTAAGGTATTGTGTTTGGACAATGACTGCAAAAAACAAATTATAAACTTGTAAAAAATAAAAAAAAAGATAAAATGTGTAATTATTTAAAATAAGTTCATTTAACGTGAACTACCCTGAAAAGCATATGGCAAAATTAGTTGTTTGTGTTTGGTAGAAAATCTACAAGGGTACAACCATAATCTTGTTATAGACACAGACACCATTATCACCCTTTTTGAGTGATAAAGACTTGTCATCTGTAAAGCTAATCTAATCATGTGGCATCTAAAAAACCAAAAAGCATACCATGACTATAGCTTCCATGACTGAGACAACGTGCTTCTGCTGGCAGTTTTCATGGGGGAGGGGTCAACAACAAGGGTTCCCGAAGGGAAGATTGTGTGCAACAAACCTGCTGTGTTTTTATGAGAAGATTAGCAGGGAACTGGATGAGGGAAGGTTAGTGGACAAGGTTTTACTCTGCTTTAGTAAGGCCCTTTCTTGCGCCACACATAGCAGTCAATACTTTTGGAAAACTTGGATTAAATACAAAACTTGTAGACTGGATTAAACTGTGGCCCCATGAAGGATCACGGGGGTATAAATGGACTTGTATAAGGGAAGGGTGGTGTCGTTACCAGTGGTATGCCACTAGGTTCAGTTCTGGGACCAGTACTGCTCCAATTATATGTTGTGACATTAATGATGTCATCAATAGTTGGATGGGAAAACACATCTCGCTGGACCTCTACATGTGTACTGAAGAAATTACTGGAGGACTAAGATAAATGCATCTAGGACCTAGGAACAGACAGTTCACCATTACCTATATGGTAAAGGTAAAATCTGAGAACATCTGGCCTGAAAAGGAGCCATTTAGCTCCAAATGTATACATTTGTTTTTTGAGGAGATTGACACGGACTGCATTTTATGATTAAAGTAAATGTTGAATGTTCCCATAGCAAATGGTAGTAGTAAACTGTAGGTGTTGTGAATCAGTCTCCTACCATTCAAACTGCCAAATAGTGCTGTTTTCCATGAATAAAATCCTTTTATTTTGGTTCTGTGCTTCGTTTGCATAACCCAACCCTTTTTTTTTCTCTCGGTGCTGCAACCCCCAACTGTGACATCATACCAGGGAAACAAAGTTATTAAAGGGGCACTGTCAGTTTTTAGTTTTAGATAGACAAATCAGCTATGTACTGTACCCACAATGCCTCACTATGTAAATTAGTATACAGAGTATTATATTTCTGTGTTCACTGCAGAAATCGCAGGCTACATCTCTCAGTATGGAAGTTTTGTAGCTAGATATGGTATGCAGAATGCATTGTTGTGAAAATAAACATACAAAAGCTTATATGGTTGACACCACTACAGAAATATGAGACAGCTTCTCACAGTAAGGAAACTGGAAACAGGTTCTTATTTTACCCACAATGCCTTGCTATGTACATTTATATATTAGTGCTCACCACTACTGACATACGGGACTGTACTTCTGAGTAAGGCACATTTAAGTCAATGTTATAAATTACCCAGAATTCCTTGTTGCTGTATGTAAAACACTGACAGCTCCCTGGTTTGACATCATTCTAGGGGTGTGGCCACACACAGAAAACTGGAGGACAAAACGCTGATTGAAGCCTGGCACATGAAACAAGTGTTTTGCAGGGACACTCAGATATTTTTTGACAACAATTTTGCCCATGCTGTTCAACAAAAGAGAAGAGAATATGCACCTTACCTACAAGTGCTGAAAAAAGCAGGACTGAAGTTCCAGATCCCATACCCACCCAGACTATGGGTCTCGTTTCCTGAAGATGATATCTTTATACCATAGTGCAGAGGAGGCAAAACAGGATCTTAAATGCCACAATCTGAAGATCCTATAATTGCCCAGACTGAACAACAGAAGCTGAGGAGACAGGTGGCGCCACTGCCCAGAGGGTCCAGAAGACATGGGCCTACAGTTAGGGGATGCCACACAGAGGGGGAAACATCTTCAAGACATATTTAAAACTCTTAAAGACTTCCTCAAACAGTTCCATAGACCTATCCGATGAACAATGGACAACATGTGCATTTTTGTTCCTAGCCGTTATCTGAATTTAACATGTTCATTTCCTTTCATGACATCATTATGAATACAGTATTTGAAAGTTCAGGCTATCTTAAATGGGGGTTTTAGGGGGACTTGACGGGCTTGGTGGGGGGGGTCTTCTTCCCTGCTTTAGCTCACTTGCACTTCTCTGGATTTGCAGAGCACAGCTGTCATGCAGATTGTTCTCTCTTTGAATATATAGAGGATTGTGGCAGGTCAGTGGGGGGGGGCAGCATTCTTCCAGAGATAGGTTTTCCAGCTCCTTTGAGTTGGTGCAACTGCTCTGCATCATGACAGGAACAGTATTACATTTTTTTTATATAGCTTTTCATTCCTCCTGGAGCCCTGGCAGGCAATTTTGGCCCTTCTGATGGAGAGACTCTCTCTCCAGTCGTGCAGCTCCCACTCGCTGACCTGCAGTTCCCCACGGATTCACCCCCTCATGGCAGGGCCAGGAAGGAGGTGGCCCATTTCACCTCCCCAGAGATCCAATCAAGAAACCGGGACTGCTCGAGCAGCAGACCATCACAGAGCCTGCCAGGCTCTTCTTCCTCCATTTTCTCCCATTTCCCCTCCCTACCGATGTGAGGACATTGGAGCATGCCTCCTGACTCATACTGCCCTCCAACCACCACCAGAGGGCAGTCAACAAGTGGGACGACAAGTCTCCTTCCCCCTGAGAAAGGAAGGCAGTCCTCTGGATGCTCAATCCTCTCTCCCCCGCCGCCTCCCTACGGCCCAGGCTCGTTCCCAAACCCAGGTTGCCGGTGCGGCGTGAGGGGTAGCAACCAGCCACTGGACCGGCCTGAACAGTATTCAATTTATGGCCATGAACCACATTCTGCGCTACCATCACAGTTTGGGGTTCTTGTTCGATGAATACTGGGGTCCGTCCACAAACTGACATGGGTAGAGGGTCTCCTACAGTGTCATGTTTTCTGCCACTTTGGCTTCTCCCCCCTAGGCATTGTTTTCTGCATGGACCTTTATTTATTTATTTATTTATTGAAATGATCAGAAACAATCTTTGAACACAAATTGCTCATTTGTAAAGGTTCCACGTCATATGACAGCAAATACTGTAGACAATACAGAGTA
This sequence comes from Neoceratodus forsteri, assembly GCA_016271365.2. NCBI lineage: Eukaryota > Metazoa > Chordata > Ceratodontiformes > Ceratodontidae > Neoceratodus > Neoceratodus forsteri. The sequence goes on from CM057456.1 coordinate 12,888,804, forward strand.
CAAAAATTCAGTTTACATTAATGGTATTCAGCTCAGGGGAGCCTAGTTGCCTGTCTATTAGAGGTTACATAGGCAGACATGATCAGTAGGTACATTAAAATACAAATAAATGATCTATATGCAGTACGTCAACATATCAGCGAGACTCAGGTTGGGTCAGGGCAATGGCAAGCTGAGTTCAGGGCCAGATTATCTCCGAGGGCTCGTCTAAATTGTGAGATTTTGGGTAGACTGGTTATGCTGGTAAGGAGTTCATTTACCCACACGGCTGCCTGGTTTGCAAAGGAGCGCTGACCCAGGCTCATTTTTCACGGTGGGATTTCTAGGGCCGGCCGGGTCATGCTCCATGTGGTGTAGGTGTTGTGGACGGGTCTCAAGAGGGAGTTGATGGCGGGTGGTGTGAAGCTAGTAGTGCTTTCTTTGCCAGTAAGATTGTTTGGTAACAGAGCCTTGCTGGGAAGGCAAGCCAGTCTGTAAGGGCATATAGGTTGCAGGTGTTTGTATATTTATGCGAGCCAGTTACAAAGTGGCATGCTTTATTGAGCAGTGTCCTGACTCTATCCAAGTTCATGTCAGTGGCTGACCCACAGATTGGAAGGCTGTAGTCGATGAAAGAGAGTACTGAGTTGGATACTGCCTGGTATTTTGCTTCCTCAGTAAGATTCAGAATTTGTCTAAAGAGGGCTCCCAGTTTCCGATTTCCAATCGGAATGACATGTCAATGTGATCTTTGAAAGATAGGGTGTTGTCGAGGATGACCCCCAGGTATCTAAACGTTTTTACCTGCTCTAGTGGGACACCCAGTGCATTGTGTAAGCTGAGTGGGATTGATCTATATTTACTGTGTGTCCCTGTGAAAAGCATAGTTTTAGTTTTTTTTTTATAGTTAAGTACAAGTTTATTGTGCTTAAACTAGGATTCCAAAGCCTGAAAGCGATGCTGGAGTTCCTGAGTAAGGTTGCTGTGCAGCAAGCTGCTGTAGTAAATCACCACATCATCTAAATACAGCAGTATCTTTGCCTTAGTATTCACTTTCCGCAGGTTATCGATAAATAGATGGAATAGTAAAGGGCCCAAGACTGAGCCCTGAGGGACCCCTACTGTGACACTCCTCTCACTTGAGAGAACCCCATTTATCTTCACTCTCTGTGATCGATCAGTAAGATAACACCTAAACCACGATGTGGTTTCCTTAGAAAGGCCAAGGGAGTGTAGCTTAGTGATCAGCAATGTGTGGTCCACAAGATCAATTTTGTTAAGTCTATGTAGATTGTGCCAACTACTTGCCCTTTGTCCAGAGCTTCGTGGACAGAGTTGGTGTAATCAGTGAGAGCCGTGATTGTACTGTGCTGCTTTCTGAAGCCATGTTGTTCCGGGCACATTAGGTTGTACTTGTTTAAGTACTCCATGAGCTGACCAGCCATGATCCTTTCTAATGCCTTAGACAGAGGGGACAGAATTGAGACAGGTCTAGAGTCAGAAAGAGCTATCCCCATTCTTAAAGACAGGTGTAACTGGCTTTCTTCCAGAGCTGTGTAAATTGGGTGAGTCTCAGCAAGAGGTTGAGGATTTTATTTAGGGGGACAGCTACTTCATTCAAAGCTATAGCTAACAGCTTCATGTCAACCTCATCACTCCCAATCCTAGTTTTGGCTAGTGCTCGCTTGATGTAATTGATGGTATCCCTTACGGTGACACGCTTAAAATAGAATGTAGGTATGGTTGGGCTCGGGTCCTTGTGGACCTCCTCAGTTATTTTTTTTTAAAACTCTATTTATGCTCCTCATCGGCCCATTAGACTTCCTCTCTGGTATGACCTCTCTGTCCAACTTTGTCCCGCCCAACCTGAGATCCTCCATGATCCAGTCTTCCGTTCCTCAGGCACTCTTCTGAGTCCACTGACTACACTCCCCCCCGGCACCGAGCCCCCCCCCCCGCCGGGTGGGACCACCCTAACTCCTCTGGCACTCTATCTAAAATCTAGAGGAGCAGCCGGGGAGAGGAGGAGACATGGAAGCCAGCCAGAATGGATCCAGCGAGGGGCGTGGGGGTTGGCCTCTGGACCCACCTTCACCTGACCAGGTGCCAGGGTCCATTTTCCATTTTTTCTGTGTTCTCGGGGGTGCGGACATGCAATGACATCCAGCACAGCGCGGGTGCACTCCCATAGCTGCCTGCAGGACATCTGCCACTGCCCCCATACCCCTGTAATGTGCACTACATCAGCCACAGCTCCTAGTCACCACCCGAATCCACCAGAGCTGTACAGTGCATCCAACCCTCCCCTGGGAAAGGAGAGCTGCCTGCCAGTGGCTCAATCCAAGTCCACACCCCCACCCAGCTGACCCCCGGTGGCCCAAGCTCACTCCCAAACCCGGGTTGCCGGTGTGGCGTGAGGTGTGGCATCCAGCGCCTCAACCCTCAGCGCCAGCACCTCCTCAGTTATTTGTGAGTGGGGCTGATTGGTGGGGAGCACTGAGCTTAGATCAGTGAAAGCTTTATTGAAAGCTTTGGCTAAGTCTACTGGTGAGGGGACCACACCTCCAGTGGTGGTAAGCATGGCTGGTGGGGCCTTATTACTCTTTCCTATCAGCTCCTTTAGGGTAGCCCAGAATTTCTGGCTGTTTCCATGGCTGTTGTTGAACTGTTCTTTGTAGAAATCAGCCTTTGCTGCTCTTTTAGCCCTGCTGCATTTGTTCCTGGCTTCCTTGTCACTACAGTATAATAACCCATGATCCCCAAGCTGGTCACATAAGAAGAGTATTATTTCAGGTTATTAAGTTTTCTTTTTGGCCCTTTAGCACCTCTCCATTTTTTTCTTCACATAACACATTTATGGGATGACTGTCAGACGACTCCAATAGGAGTGCATGGGGGTAGGCACTCCCTACCTAGAAAGCATACATTTTGGCCCAGTTGGCTATATATTTTTTTATTTACTACTTTATGGCGCCTCCCACTGCTGGCACCATCTGCCCGGTCACGGACCCCTCGGCTGCAGCTTCCTATATCAGCCACCCTTCCGGTACCCCTTGGCTTACCCCCAGGGCAGGGTCATGGCACCCAACCCCTCTGAAAGGTGCCGCAATCAATGAGATAGGGTGGGAGTCGGCCTGGGAGCCGACTGCAGCCGGAGGGCGGGAGTCATCAAGGAGGTGGATGGCAGGCTTTTTCTCCCGTGTAAGCGGGGGCGGGAACATGCAATGACATCAGCTTCTGTCCCACCCCTCAGATCCTTGTTGGTGCCGGTTGCTGTGGTGCCCCAGGCCTCTGCCAGGGGTCTCTCGAGCACCGGTCACACACGGCACCCTCCCCCCGGAGAAGAAGAGCAGTCCATGGGATGCTCAATCCTTCTCCCCCAGCCGGCCCTCCGACAACCCAGGTCCTTTCCTGAACCTGGGTCGCCAGCATCACAATTGGAAATCCAATTGCTGCGCCGACGGGCTGGCCCCAGTTGGCTATATAATGTGGTCCTTGTGTTATTTACACTTAGCATACGTCACCTTACCTTTCCTCTGTTTGTTTGTTTTTTCATTTTCTTCCATTTCTTCCCTTTACAAAGTTGTAATGTTGTTCAGTGCGATCATTTGTCCTACCTGTGGTGTCCTTGGCTTTTTGGGTTCCTTATCAGTCTAGGGGGCGGATTTATCTCACCTTGTAGTGCTCAATTTAGCATGTCCCTTTCCTTGTTGCTTATCTCATGGCTGTAGCGCCTGTAGAGAGTTTATCTTTGAATGCTAATGGAATGCATAGCCAGCCAGGAGAATGAGAATAATGCAGTATGTAATAAAAGATCACCCTGATTTATTTATTGATTTATTTATTTTTTACATGAAATGCATTTATCAGAGGATGAGCATATGAAGTTAAGTAAATATGTCTTCCTGACAGTAGTGTCGTCTTCCTAACACAAGGGCAAAAGAAGGGGAGTGGCCACTCTCATTCCAGGGTCCACTAAATTTCATATGCAAACTTCTTTCTCAGACCCATATGGCCAATATATGATTATAGTGGGGGGTCCATTATGAGACACTGGTAGTTTTAGTAAATGTTTACCCGTCACCGCCAGGCTGACAAGAAGGTGGTTCAATCCTGCTTTAAGAAGAGTCTCTCTCCGATGAAGGAACAATTGATTCTAGGGGTTGATATTAATCCTGAATCTGGAGTTAGATATCACTTACCCCAGCTGGTTTTGGTTCACATCAGCTCAAAAGTATTTTAAATCCACCTTGAGTCAATTGGGCATAGTAGACATCTGGCTGACCCTTCTTCCTCAGGGAAGGTTGTTTACCCATTATTCAAGGCACCACTCTATTCACGCTAGGCTTGACTATTTTTATACCTCTATGGAACACCTCAGCTCCATCTGGCATATTTGGATGGCCCCCCTGGCTTCTGTCAGATAATTTGCCTCTTACTCTTAAGTTGGATTTGGGTAAACATCGTAAACACACTATGTGAGGAATGAATCTGTCCAAGCTCAGAGAAAAATATTTCCAGACATCAGTAAAGGAAAAGGTGGAACAATTTCTGCTTAGCAGCGATACGGGGATGTTGGGAGATTCCATGCTCTGAGACTCCCTCAAAGCAGTTCTTAGAGTAGAAATAATATCATAGTCAGCCAAAAGGTTAGAGAAAGGGAAGCAAAAATCAAAGATCTAACAACTGCTCTGGGTACATTTCAACAGTTAAGGGACAAGTGGGGCAAAGGAAAAGAGCTTACAATTAGATCCGACAATGAATTCAGAGCATATTTGATTACAAGGTCGACACGGCCCTATCCTATTTAAAGCAATATTATTATGAAGGGAGGTGCCAGACGGTCCTGTCGCCTAATTAGGCAGCTTCCGGCTCGAAAGAGGCAAGCCTGTATTTCTAGGTTATATGACCCTGCTTTGGGTAAGGTTATCCACCATTCTGACAGGATAGAGGCCCTCATGTGGAATTATTATCATGACTTGCATATTGCCCCACCATCTGATGACTTTTCAGCCCCCTCAATATCTCTCAGAATTACAGCTGCCAGTGCCCTACCCCATATGGTTTTGTTACTGAGTTTTATAAGTCTTTCCCACCCCTAATGCTGTCCCTTTTCACCTGGACATTCCGTGAAGTTCAGGAGAGTAAATACCCCCTCTCTTGGAACTGGGCTGCTATTTCTGTTCTCCTAAAGCCAGGGAAAGACCCCATTCATCCCTCCTCATATAGGCCTATATCCATCTTAAATACTGACTATAATAGGATCCTACACACAATAAATCATGGTGACCAATCAGGCTTTCTCTGAACTCGGCAAACATTTTGATGGCATTAGGAGGACTCTTCTCTTAATGGAACATATCACAAAGAGAGCAATACCTGCAGTAGTCATCAGCTTAGATGCAGAGAAGGCATTCAGAATGATGTCCTGGCCTCTTCTTTTGGACACCCTGGTGAACTTTGATTTTCCATCTCCCTGTATCACTATGTTGAAGAATTTGATTAAAGCTCCACAGGCAATGCTCTAAGTCAGTGGTTCTCTATCCCATCCTAGTAATTTAACATGAGGGACCAGTCAGGGGAGTCCCCTATCCCTGTTGCTTTCTGATCTCTATACAGAGACTCTGGTAAAGGCTATTTGTCTCAATAACCAAACAGAGGGCATTCTTGTTGGGGGTACAGTGTTCAAGTTACTTTGTACACTGATGACATTTTGCTAACTCTGCTGTCTCTGGAGCAATCCTTGCTAAACTTACGTATGGCATTTCAAACCTCTGGCTCCATGGCTGGCTTGAATAATATTCCTGAAACACAGCTCCTTCAATTCAACTTCAACCCTAGTGCTGAATCTAGAAACACCTTTGTTTTTAAATGGAACAAAACTGCCATTAAATATTTAGGAGTAATTCTTCCCCCTTAATTTGACACATCTGGAATTACTTAATTTGGAGCTCATTGCTAGACAACTAATGGCAGATTTACAGCAATGGGCACAGCTCCATCTGGTGTTGTTTGCTCAAGCTGACTCAGTTTGCATGAATTTTTTACCCGACCTGTTATATTTTTTGCAGAGTTTGCCGATACTTCCTGTCCATTTTACCACAGATCCTAGAATAAATCAATTTCCAGGTTCATCTGGAATAAAAAAAAAAACCCTATGGTCAGATTCTCAATTCTGCAACTCCCAAGGGACAAAGGCGGTCTTAATCTTCCCAGACATAAAATTATATGTGGAGGCCTCACATTTGTGTATTGTCTACTATTGGCTCTCTCAATCCTGCACAGCATTACGGAAACAGTATGACTTTCATTTAAATGACTTGCATGAACACTCTGGGCATCTTTTTTCCTCCCCTCTGGTATTACTGCCACTGTAAGACTTTTTGTCATCCATGGCATTCACCTTAAAATTCTGGAGAAAACTGGATGGTTCCCTGAGATTTCAACTCCCTCAGCTTTTGTGTAAACATTTGGCCTTTAACTCTACATTTGCACCCACAAACACAGACCATACTTCTAGGAGATGAAGGCAAGTAGGTCTGGGGCATATTTTTCAATTTGTAGATATTGTTGGGGTCCTCCCTTTTGAAGACCTCCAATCCAAATTTAGCCTAACTAATAAAGAATACTTCAGATACCTCTGGGTAAGAGCATACTTGCTGAATCAAAGTAGAAACCAGGCAAATATTCCCCACCCTATGGATTTGGTCACTCATATGTTAATTTCAGCCATACAGGGTGATAGCTGGGGTCATCTGATAGGTCATTTTCATAAAAACTGGCAGGCCCTTGCCAATGAGGATGCCAGTTCAATTTTAGACAAAAGGTTCCCGGATCTTTCCAAGGACACGGACCTAGAATCCTGGACTAAGTGGACTCTTTCCACTGTAAAAATCATCTCTGCTGCATTTTGAAGGGAATTTTCCTGGGTACTGGGTCATAATGACGTATGCTTAATAGCGTACGACATTATAGCTAACCCGGAACAGCGCTGTCTAGGACAGCGAATGGTACAATACCACGTATACTGCTGTATGTGGCATTGCACCATTCACACACTCCCAGGCAGAGGATAAGACCTCTGCTGGGAGTGGGTTCCGCCGAGCAGCTGCTGTTGCTTACTGGACAGAGCCACAGCAGCAGGAACCCAGGCACTGTGTCTGGGACCGGGTTTGATTCCCGGTCCCAGAAATTTTTTTTTTAAAGACTCTGTGCGCTCCCCAAGTTGGACCACCACTGGAGTTAAGAATCTTTAGTGGGGAGGGTCTGGGGGTGCAGCCCTGAATGGGGTGGGGCGAGCCCCCACAGAAAGAGCTATGCCATACATAAATCGCTGTGGCTGGCAGGCTGATGAAGGATGTGGCATAATGTCTCATGACATGACCCTCGCCATTTTCCTGGAAGTGCCATTTCGGTATTTCCGCACTCTTGTAATGCAGGCCTTATATATGGGGAGCACTGGGGTGCTTGCTGGAGGAAATGCAGAGGAACAAGGGCTAACCATGTTTATATTTATCAGTCATGCCCCCAGTTCTAAGCATACTGGAGAGACTGAATCCCATTTACAAAGAACAGTTATGTAAGAACTTACTGTAACAGTATATCTTGAGGGGATCTCAGTCATCAGGTCACACATATGGATCTTCACTGTCAGTGAAACAGGATCCACATGGAAGATTTTCAGCAGTACATCTGGGGCTGCCCAACCTGACGTCATCTGCCAATGTGCCCCGGAGACTAAGGAAGCAAAGTTCATGTCATGGGGGACAGAGAGGGAGAGGTGCCCAGGCCTGAATAAAAGGCTAGATACACTGGAGGAAGACTGACCTGATGACTGAGATCCCCTCAAAGATCTACTGTTATGGTAAGTTCTTATGTAACTGCTCTGTCTTTGTCGGGGGTATCTCAGTCATCAGGTCACACACATGGAATGTGTCCCAAGCAGTTACAGATGCAAAGAAATGGTTTGGAAGGAGGGCCAGCCCTAGCTCAAGGAAATAAACAGGAAGATGGATAGATTGGTTCAGGGTAAATTCAAACCCCACCTTAGGAAGAAACTTAGGATTCATGCACAAAGACACCCTGTCTTTGTGAAAAATCAAAAAAGGCTCCTCGCACCAGATACATAGATACATAGACAGTGTTGGCAGATAAGGGCTTATGGTCCACCCAGTCTGCCCATTTGAGCTCGTAAGTTCAGTTTATGTTTTCCTAAAAGTCTGTTGCCCCTTACCCCTGACCTCCAGAATTCCTTTATGTCTATCCCATGCATTCTTAAATCCCGTGATTGTTTCAGCCCCCACCACTTCCTCTGGCAGGGTGTTCCACTTGTCCACCACCTGTTCTGTGAAGAAATTCTTCCTCAAGTTTCCTCTGAATCGTCCTCCTTCCAAGAGGACCTGAAGCTCAGAAATATTTTGAGCAGAATTACTAGCAACCAAAAATTTCACTTTCCAAGAAAGTATAGCTCATAAGTCAATGCTGGATCAAAAGGAGACAGGGTCAACTTCTCCAAAACAAAACTGAAATCCTAAGCTGGGACAGGGGAAAGGACTGGAGGTTTCAGATGCAGGATGCCCCTAAGGAAGGTATGGGAGACATCCTACTGGGCCACAGTCTGGCCACCCACAGACTCATGAAAGGCCAAGACAGTCAAAAGGTGCACCTTGAGAGAGGAGTACTAGAGGCATGAGTCTGCTAGAGATACCAGGTAATCCAGAATCCGGTACACCGGACAAGCAAAAGGATCCACTTCATGGCATATGAGGCTTGAGTGGAGGGCTTCTGAGTTCCCACAAGGACACCCACCACCCTCTGGGATACTCCAAACTGGGCGATGGCTATGTCCTCAGGAGCTAGGCATACAGATGAAGGGACTTGAGGTTGGGATGGACCAGAGTCCCCTGAGCCTGCATCAACAGATCCCTGCAGAGGGGCAGAGGGACCAGAGGTTCCTCTGCTAACTGTTGCAGTAATGGAAATCATATCTGCCATGGCCAGAATGGAGCTACCAGAATCATGCCAGCCCCGTCCATCTGTAGCTTGATTAGCACCCTCTGAATAAGAGAAAATGGAGGGAAGGCATAAAGAAACCTCCTGCTCCAGAAGACGGACAACGTGTCTTGCCAGAAAACTCAGGACCTTGATCTAATGAGCAAAAACTGGGCAGTTCTGCGTTGAGTGAGGATGCAAAAAGGTCCAACTCTGGAAGACCCCATCTGTTGAACAGATCTTCTGTGATGGATGAGAGAAGCACCCATTCATGCATGCTGCACTGAGTCCAACTGAGGCTGTCCGGCAGGGAGTTTAGCATGCCTGGAACATGGATGGCCAATAGAACCAGACTGTGTTCTAGTGCCCAGTACAAAACTCTCATGGCCTCCCTACATAGGGTATATGAATGTGTTCCCCTTCCCCTTGCTTGTTGATATAGTAGACATCACTGAGGTTGTTGGACAGAATCAGCAGCTGACCCAGGAGGAGATGGTTCTGAAAGGTCTGCATGGCATACAGGACTGCCTGCATCTCCGGGATGTTGCTATGCAGGGAGGTTTCGATCTGGGACCAGGAGCCCTGAGTTTGAAAGGGACCCAGATGCGCCCCCCCAGCCCCACACGGAGGCATCCATGGTGAGGATCTGCTGGCAGGAGGAGATCTGGAATGGAACCGCTTGCAACAGGCTCAGTGGGTCCATCCACCATTGAAGCACCTTGCAGACTGGAAAACAGACCAGCACTAACTGTTCTAACTCATCCGTGTGTTGGTCCCATTGCACCCTGAGTGTCCACTGGAGGTGAAGCACATGTTGCCGAGCCAGCTGAACCATGGGAATGGCCGCGGCCATCGACCCCAACAGCCTCAGGTATACCCTTGCTGTAACATAACGGCTCTGGGCAACCTCCTGAGCCTGAGCAATAAGGCACTCCGCTCTGTTGTGAGGCAGGAAGGCCTTTCCCTGTACCGAGTCCAGAACCGCCCCTGTATATTGCAGCCTTTGGGACAGGGTTAGGACCGACTTGAGCAAGTTGACCATGATGCCCAGCGAAAGAAACAGCTGAAGGGTTCTCTCACCAGAGTCTGAAGAAGCCTGGATGGGGCCTTTAGGAGCCAATCGTCCAGACAGAGGAAAACATACAGTCCCTCCCTTCTGAGAGCTGCAGCTACTGCTGCTAAGCACTTGGTAAAGAATCACAGTGCAGAGAATAAGCCAAAGGGCAATACCTTGAATTCGTAGTGTTTGCCCTGAAAAAGGTACCGGAGGAATGTCCTGTGTGATGGAAACACCGAGATATGCAGGTAGGTATCCTGCATGTCCATGGAGCACAGCCAGTCGTCCTGCTTGATAAGAGGCATCAGACCTGGCAGGGTTACCATGTGAAATTTTTTGCATTGGACATACAGATTGAGGTCCTTGAGATCTTAGATGGGCCTCAGATCTCCAATCTACTTGGGGACCGGAAAGAACCTGTAATAGAATCCCCCATTTCTTTGGTGCCTGGGCACTGGCTCGATGGCCTGCTTGTGCAAAAGGGACTGTACCTCCTCCTGGAGAACATACAGATGGGCCGGGGAAGGGGTAGGTGGAGGGTACTGGAGGAGTCTCTGGAGACATCTCGATAAGCTCTAGCGTGTGATCCTCTCTATGATCGGGAGGATCCAGGTATCTGAAGTAATGGTTCTCCTTTGAATGAGATGGAGGGAGAACCAACCTCCAACCACCACCTCTCAGTCAGGGACCGGAAGTGGGGGTCTGGCAAGGAGTAAAGAGAAGGCAGATCCAGCCGCTGGGGCTGATCCGTCACCCCTATTGTGCTTTGCTGCGGCACTGGAGGCAGAGGGATAAGGCACAGGAGGCTTTTTTCTTGCCCTGGGGCCAGGAGGCAGCTCCAGACTTATAGGACATCTTGTGATAAGAAGGGCACTGTCTGCTCCTAAGCTGGGTATGATAGAGTTAATAGACAGACTTAATAGCCCTACCAGATGCCTGCATCTTATTTATGATGCCCTGCATATCTGGACCAAACAGCTTGGAGCAATTAAACGGGCATTAAGCACCCTTTGCTGGACGTCAGCTGGGAAACCTAAGACTCTCAGCCAGGAGTGCCTACGAAGGCAAATACCCATGGCAGCAACCCTGCCACCTATATCTGAAATGTCACAGGCAATGCAGGCCTATGTGTGCCCAACTGATGGACCAAGACTGTAGTGAATTTGGTCAAAATGTTGTTAAGGTCTGTAGAAGCTGGGGTATAATAGCAGACACCAAGGCAGTAATTTTGTGCATAAAAAATGCAAATGCTGCGTTTGCCAATTTATTTGACACAAAAATAAAAAAAAAAATTAAAAATGATATTTACAAAAAGAAAAAGGGTGTTAGTCCATCACACCACAAACAGCAGGGAATATTTCTTCTCAAGACTCCTGAAATGCAGTAAATATCCAATAATTTCAAACAGTGTGCAAACTCTCACACTCAGATCCTTCTCTTACTGTGGTCAGAAACAACCGACCCACCTATCTACTTCTTAGCCCCTAGTGGTGGGTTTATATAGCAGATTTAGGGGTGACATTACAGTCATGTGACCCTTCGTTAAAGTAAATGACTGCTTATTGTCCTCTCACTTCTCTGAGGCTCGGTAAACATTCTGTACCCTATTTCCAACAAAAAGGCTTCACATTAATATCCAAAAATATCTAATATCTCTGGTCTGGAGGACTGCTAAAAACCTTAATTATAGGGCCTCAGATAATTTAGGGGCTAAGCTCTTCCCATCAAGGAGTGACATCACAGGCTAGGCTGTCATAAGAACAGCCATTGTGTGGGCTGCAAGCCCTATAGTAAGACCTGTCTGCATTACAAGTTCCCTCAGGTAATTAAATTTGTATTATATATTGTAACACTTCCTTTTATATCACAGGTGTCTCTGATTTGGCTAGGGGAAAAGAAGTTTAAGAGCACACTCCTTAACTCCTTTCTCCTGCCAGCTCAGGAGACCTGGAAATCTTAGTTGATCTGTTTTATTTCTTAGCAGCAGTTTTCTTTATTTATTTTAGAAAGGGCACTTAACCCCTGCAGCATTGCATAGTTGCAGCTTTAACATGCAAGGGTTCTGTACTATGCTCCTCTGTGAGCCCCTGCCACAAATCAGCATTTATTTTCATTGACCCAATGGCTGAAATGTCAGCCATCGGGTACATATTTCATTTGGGCCCTTTTTTATGTTGATTGCGCGCATGCGCAAGAAACATGTTGCGTCAGCTTTCTCCACTAGCAGGTTGTGGAGGCGTGGCACTATTGTGCCAAAGCCTCCACAGCCTGCAAAGGCTTGTCCCCCCATCCCCCAATGCTGTGGCACGCTGCTGCTGACACTAGTTCAGCCAGCATGCCACAATTTTCTAAAAAATCAGCCGCTGCAATCAGGGGCCGCCTCGTCATTGCAGCGTCAGCCATCCGCTGCAATGAGGGAGCAACCCGTCATTGCAGGGCGGGATGTAGGATCTGTGATATTGTTTGTGAACATGGCGGCTTACCAGCCGTATTCACAAACAATATGTACTTCTATGTTTATTTGCTGACAGGGGAGCCCACTCCTCGTCAGCATAATGTAACCCCCTCAGTTTTGTTGCTCGCCGACGGGTGCCCAATCTCGCCGGCAGAAATGAATTCCCCACCCTTTTGTTGTTTGCCGACGGGGTGCCCAATCCCCATCGGCAACAGCTGCCCTCCAAATACTCTGGTGGCACGCTGGGTGCCCACCCCAGCATGCCACATGCCTCTTTTATTGTTTGTCGAGGGGGGTGCCTAATCCCCCGTTGGCTACAGCTGCCCCACCCCAAAACAAGAGTCCAGTGGCACACTGGGAGCCCACCCCAGTGTGCCACATGCCCCTGTAAATGAAAACTGGCCCCGCAAAGTCTCTTTTGGGTTTTGTACCTGAAAAAAAGGAAACGGGTCCCTCGTAGTCTCCCTGCCCCTCCCACAACCCGCACCCACCCACTGCACACCCTGCTCACCCACACACCCCCATACCCCATACTTACCTCTGGAGCTCGGCACGATGATCTTCGCTGGCCGGGAACACGTCTGCACTCTTCAAAGCCGACCGCAAACTGAGGAAATGCCTGTAAGCTGTATAATGTAATAAATAGGGTTTTTTCAACTTTGGTGCATATCTTGGGCATTTTGGGGAATTTTTTCACCAAATTTTCAACATGGGGTTTTTGGGACCCCTCCTCATGAATTCTTGAACTGTCATGGCGTTAATCGGCCCTGAAAGGTGGTTTTAAGGTCACTGCGCGGAATCACCCTTCGGGGCCGATGAACGAAATGACAGTGCCAGTGTTCATGAGGTGGGCTCTCAAAAAGCCTATGTTGCAAATTTGGTGGAAAATATCCAAAAAATGACTGTTTTACGAAAGCGCAAGCTATGCAGTTGCTGACGACACCGTAACTTCGCCGAATTTGCTAATATTATGCCAGATTTTCAACATTGGCATTTTGTCACACCTCCTTGTGACCAGTACAGCTGTCATTGTTCACATCCTGGCCAAAATGTGTTTTCGCACTTCTGGCGCAGAATAGCGCAGTCGCTGGTCGCTGTGGGAAATCAGTGATTAGGAGAGATTAAGAAAATGACAGTGACACTGTTCATGAGTAAAGGTCCTAAAATGCATATGCTGAAAATCTGGTAATGATACTCCATTAAATAACTTTGTTATCTGCGTGCGTTGCACAGTTGGCATGCACGCGTGTAACTTCGCGAATTTCTAATATTTTCACTCCAGATTTTCAACATTGCAATTTTCCCAGACCTACTTATGAACAGTACAGCTGTCATTTTTCCCATCCTAGCCAAAATGTGTTTCCGCACTTCCGGCGCAGAATAGAGTGGTCGCTGTGGGAAATCACTGTTCAGGACAGATTAAGAAAATGACAATGGTACTGTTCATGAGCAGAGGTCCTAAAATGCCGATGTTGAAAATATGGTGATGATAGCCCATCAATTGACTGTGTTACAAGTGTGCGTTACGCACTTTCCACGCACCCGTGTAACTTCGTAGATTTGTAATATTGTCACACCGCATTTTCAACAGTGCCATTTTTTCACACCTCCTTATGGGCAGTACAGCTGTCATTTTTCACATCCTGACCGAAATGTGTTTTCACAGTTCCGGCGCAGAATAACGTGGTCACTGTGGGAAATCAATGTTCGGGACAGATTAAGAAAATGACAGTGGCACTGTTCCTGCGCAGAGGTCCTAAAATCCCTATGTTGAAAATTTGGTGACGAAACTCCATAACATGACTGTGTCACAAGCGTGCACTGAACTGTTTCCATGCACCCTTGTAACTTCGCAGATTTGTAATACTGTCACGCCACATTTTCAACAGTGGCATTTTTTCACAACTGCTTATGAACGCTACAGCTGTCATTTTTCACATCCTGGCTAAAATATGTTTTTGCTCTCCTGCGGACAATAGCATGATCACTCTGGGAAATCAGTATTTGGGACAGATTAAGATCGGCCGAGAGAGGGGGGAGTGACCGAGCTCAACTGAGCTCTGTTGGGACTGGTGCGGATTTGTTTTTGGCAGACAAAGGCCCCAACACAAGAGCCCAGTACAAAAGGGCAGCCTCCAGCACTGGAAGAAACAGAACGAGAGAGCGAGTGAGGGAGGGGGAGTGAGCGAACTCACCAAAGCGCTGTCAGGACTGCTGCGGATTTCTTTGTGGGCTGGAAAAGGCATCAATACAGGCATAGGGGCCTAGTACAAAAGGCCAGCCTGCAGCAGTGGGAGAAACAGTATGAGCAAGTGCAACAAGGGGATTTAGTGAGCTCAACGGAGCTCTGTCAGGACTGCTGGGATTTCTTTGTGGGCAGAAAAAGGCGTCAATGCAGGCAGAAGCCCCATACAAAAGGGCAGCTTGCAGTGCCAGGACAAACAGATTGAGCGATGAGAGAGGGAGACTGAGCTACCTCAACGGAGCTCTGTCGGAACAGCTGTGGATTTCTTTGTGGACAGACAAAGTTGCCAACACAGGCAGGAGCTCCATGCAAAAGCGCAGTCTGCGGCGCCAAGAGAAACAGAACGAGCGAGTGACACAGCGGTAGTGAGTGAGCTCTAACGGAGCTCTAGTGTGACTGCTGCAGATTTCTTTGTGGGCAGAAAATGCAGCAATGCAGGCAGAAGCCCAGTACAAAAGGCCAGCTTGCAGCGCTGGCAGAAACAGAATGCGAGAGTGACAGAGGGGGAGTGAGCGAGCTCAGTGGAGCTGTGTCGGGACTACTTCAGATTTCCTTCTGGACAGAAAATGCCGCCAATGCAGGCAGGAACCCAGTACAAAAGGGCAGCCTGAAGTGCCAGGAGACACAGAATGACCGAGTGAGGGAGGGGGAGTCAGTGAGCTCAACAGGGCTTTGTTGGGACTGCTACAGATTTGTTTGTGGGCAGAAAAAGTCAGCAATGCATGCAGGGGCCTAGTACAAAAGGGCAGCCTGCAGTGGCACGAAAACCAGAATGAGTGAGTGAGTGAGCTCAACAGAGCTGTATTGTAACTGATGCAAATTTCTTTGTGGGCATAAGAAGGCAGCAACGCAGGCAGGAACCCAGTAGAAAAGGGCAGCCTGCAGCGCCGGCAGAACAGAATGAGCGAGTGAGAGAAAGGGAGTGCGCGAGCTCAACGGAGCTTTGTCGGGACTGCTGCAGATTTCTCTGTGGGCAGAAAAAGGCGCCAACAGAAGCAGGAGCCCAGTACAAAAGGGCAGTCTGCAGCGCCAGGAGAACCAGAATGAGTGAGTGAGACAGGCAGAGTGAGCGACCTCAACCGAGTTCTGTTGGGACAGCTGTGGATTTCTTTGTGGGTAGAAAAGCCACCAACACAGGCAGGAGCCCAGTACAAAAGGGCAGCCTGCAGCGCCAGGAGAAACAGAATGAGTGAGTGAGACAGGGGGAGTGAGCCACCTCAATGGAGCTCTGTCGGGACAGCTGCGTATTCCTTCCTCGGCAGAACAAGGTGCCAACGCATGCAGCAGCCCAGTACAAAAGAGCAGCCTGCAGCACCGGGACAAACAGACTGAGCCACTGACAGAGGCCCACTGTGCGAGTTCAACAGACCAACGCAATCAACATTCGGCATTGACAAATGCTTGTTTATTTTATCCTGTGGTCCATTTTAGTTATTCCAGCAGCCCCAGTTACAACATCTCCGGGGCTGCACCAGTATCTCAGGGCACCTTTCAATTGTTTTGGGACACTATGGGCCTTCTCTGCTTAACTGCCTGTAGTGCCCCTTTTTTGGCAGCTGTTGTGTTCTTTACCACACTATGCGGCATTTCTTCAATGATCAGAGCAACCTCCTGCTCCGATCCATCATTAAAACACCCAGCCACAGCGTGCGGTGCTTCAGAGTGCTTCGGAGCATCATTCTGCTCTGAAGCAAACCCACGGAGCCAATCCTGCTCTGTTTCAGGATCCTGTGCCACACATATTTTCTTGGGCGGCTCCTAGCTTTCCTTTGTGGTGCCTCAGGAACGGAGCACCCTCCAGGGACCATACTTACTTCCTACCAGGGCACCTCTTGAATACAGGGCTCTGATCATTATAAGTGGCAAAGTGG
Source organism: Neoceratodus forsteri (assembly GCA_016271365.2). Taxonomy (NCBI): domain Eukaryota; kingdom Metazoa; phylum Chordata; order Ceratodontiformes; family Ceratodontidae; genus Neoceratodus; species Neoceratodus forsteri. Next base: position 12,905,402 of record CM057456.1, read on the forward strand.
AGGTTCCAAGGGATAAACCGCAAAGTGTGCTAGTAAATATCTCTCAGTCGGGAGCTCACCATTAAGCGCTTTAAGTGCTGTCTTCTTAAGTACACCATGGGGGAATTTCAAAAGAGAAAAAGAAAAAGGACAGCATAGGATAGATGGAGATCATCAGGTTGGCCACCCTGACAAGAAGAAAACTAAAGAAACAAAGATGATAGGATAGTGTGAGAGAAAGGGGGGTACACATCTTTATTCATATTTTTCTTGGGGAACTTTATTATAACAGGAACACCCTGCTACATGCCTCTCCACACAAGAAGGCAACACAATATTTTGTTGTCTGAACCCTTCACCCTTGGAAGGGCTGCAACTGCTGCCCACCCTTTCTAGACATTCCCCTCAGGGACCCTAATGAAATTTTTGAACGGTATATTAAGAATGATGTGCAACATCGTGCAACCATTCATTACTGTTCTTTTCCCTGAGGTTTGTGCTTCTTTAGCACAGCAATCTTTAAATATCTTCAAGACATTTCGGGTGGGATATTCAGACTGCACCAGGCAGGGGTGCAAGCCTGGGCACAGTGCAACTGGGCTGCGCCAGGGCATGGACCAGGCGACATTCAACGGTGCTGCGCCATGGCTCAGCACTGCTGAATATGGCATTGAGGGTACACGCACTGCGCATGGCGCAATGGCACTGCACCAGCGCAAGTGGCAGAAGGGGAGCGGGGGGGGTGCGCCAGCGCAAGTGCAGTTGCGCTAGGAGCATCAACTGCAATATTCAGCACTGGGCATGCAAATCAGGCCATAATACAATGCAAGGTGCAAATGGAGCCATTTACATGTCAGTATGGCCCCATTTGCATGCAGTGCCGATCGGCGACTTGCGCCCTGGCGCCTGCCAGGCTGCTGTACCGCTAGACTGACAGTCCCTTGGTGGACCCCGCTCCCGTATGCCCGATCACGGGCATATGTTTAAAATATCCCTGTTGGTCCAGTGGACCACTCACTATCGCCCGATCATGGGCATATGTGTAAAATATCCCTGGTGGTCCAGTGGACCGCTCTCCATCACCCGATCGCGGGCATTTGTATAAAATATCCCTGGTGGTCCAGTGGACCGCTCACCATCGCCCAATCACAGGCGTATGTGTAAAATATCCCTGGTGGTCCAGTGGACCACTCATCATCACCCGATCGTGGGCACATGTGTAAAATATCCCTGGTGGTCCAGTGGACCACTCACCATCGCCTGATTGCGGGCACATGTGTTCAATATCCCTGGTGGTCCAGTGGAACCCCCCCCATGCCCAATCATGAGCGGATATAGCGATAGTAATCCTGGTGGTCCAGTAGTACCCCCCCACACACGCACACTGAGGTCCCCCACCACCCAGCACCCCTCCAGTCAGTGGCGGGCAGCAGCACCCCACCCGGCCACCCACCGACTGACAGCGTACAGTACTGTCTGTACGCCTATTGGTCCACTGCATGGGCCAATGGGTGTGCAGACCATACTGTACTAAACAGTCCCATTATGTGAATGAACGCGTTCATTCACATATCAGACCTGTGTAGTACAGTATGGTCTGTACACCCATTGGCCCACACATAGAGAAGGGACTCGTGAGTGGTAACATAAAACAAGAACAACTAGCGAATGAAACCCTCCAACCTTTTTTTACAGGACAAGCAGGAAGTTAAACCTGGACAATCACGTTTTATATTGAAAAATGGTATTCTGTATAGAGTGACTGTTGAACCTGCTACTAATGTTGAGACTGGACAAGTAATGGTACCTACTATGTATAGGGAAATACTTATGCAATTGACCCATGATATTCCCACTGCTGGACATGAGGGGCGGGACAGAACCTTACATAGACTATTGTCTCGGTTCTGCTGGCCGGGTATCCAACAAGATGTGGCAGAATACTGCTGAGCATGAGGCAAGCATAGGTTTCCCTTGGAGTGTCATACGTGCCCATCTTTTGGGAGCGGAATCGCTGGTGGTAGGTTTCAGTGCTGATGCTATAGCGTCTAAGAACCTCCTCCTTCACTCAATCATAATTGTTTGCATCTGTCCCACTCAGTTGACTGTACACTAATTGGGCTCTACCAGAGAAGTACAGCACCAGTCTTATGACCCATTGGTCACGGGGCCATGCACAAGTTTGGGCTATCCATTCAAAAGTAGTAAGGTATGATTCAAAATTGTCACTTTCAGCAAGCTTAGTCAATTTAATGTCCCTAGGCACCGTTCTGTCTGCCTGACCTTGCGTTATCGTCTGGATAACCCTCAGGGTATAAGTCCATTTCTTGTCTTGTCATCTTCGTTCCTCCGCTTGTAGAGACCTGTCTTCATCCCTCTGTCATTGGTCTTCCTTCTTCTGGTGATCCATCTCCAGCTGATACCTGCATAACCACTTCAGTAATTATCCTGGATCATCTGGTGCTGGGGTCATCTCGGATTCCTCTTACTTCTGTGCCTCCTCTTCCTCCTCGAACTCCTCATCTTCTCATTTCTTCATCTTAGGTCTAGCTCCTGGATCCAGTCCAGGCACTGGTTTAATTCCAGTGTTCTCCGACATCGACCATGTCAAATGTAATGCACTCGGGTCTGCCTTGTCCCCTTTCTGCATCTGTTAGGGTATTTATGGATCAATACCCCCTGGTAGCGCCTCCTGGGCAGCCTCGACGTACCATGATATCCCACTGCTAACACCAATGAAGAAGTGTGGGTATAATAGCAGACACCAAGGCAGTAATTTTGTGCATAAAAAAAACGCAAATACTGCGTTTGTCAATTTATTTGACACAAAAATAAAAAAAATGATATTTACAACAAGAAAAAAAAAGGGTGTTAGTCCATCACACTACAAATAGCAGGAAGTATTTCTTCTCAAGACTCCTGAAATGCAGTAAATATCCAAAAATTTCAAACAGTGTGCAAACTCTCACACTCGGCTCCTTCTCTTACTGTGGTCAGAAACAACTGACCCACTTATCTACTTCTTAGCCCCTAGTGGTGGGTGTGATGCTTGGACAGCTGGTTCTGATTAATCTATGCTTTTTGTAATATAAAAATGTGTTATTGAGTGTCTCTCATGAGACATGCTGAGACAGCCTGTGTGTTAACATCCCCCGTTTCAGCTAAAAGATAAAAGCCAGGAGATAATTAAAGGCTAGACGAGACCTAAATTAAGGATCTCTTGTTTAGCTAGCTTAATTGTAGCTGCCAGCTGCTAGGATAGGAACTCCTAAACTTTTATGACACTTAGAGAAAGAAACCAGGTTATGTCACTGAGGTGCAAAGTCATAAATGTTCCTTTGATGTCTGTAAAGAGCTGCTCATGGATGAAAGAAAGAACTTGGAAAATTACAGACTTGATTGGGAAGTCATGAGGGGGCATGAGTTTTTGCTGATGTCACCTATTAATTTACCTCCTGCTTGATAAATTGATTGTATAATTTTTCATGAACAGAGGAGGAGCTGGGTGACATCATGGAGAAGGCAGGTCAAGACAGTGTTTTAATTATGCTGTGACTGACCTTCAGACACACACATGTTTGGACTCTGACGCTACAACATCTTTCAGCACTGTAAGAATATAAGAGTACATTAGCTAGGCAAGGCTAAGTGTATGGTTGGTAGGAAATTGCACTTTTAAACCTGTTTTTTTTTAAGTGATTGTAATGCTTTGTGATATCTTGTCCTGTATTTACATTTTACATTTTTATCTATTTTTAAGTAAACATCTCATTTTAAGAGACTACTTGGAGTGCCTTTGAAATTCTTTATTTGACAAGTGAAGCATATATGGTTAAAAGCTGACACTGTGCAAAGCTTACTGGTTTACCAAACTGGGAAAAGGTAAGAGTTTATCTGAGGTCTTTTCATAGAGTTTTAAGGGTTCATTCTGTACACCTGGTTAGGTACCCATAGGCTAAAGATATCTGCCCCCCCCCGAGTTGCAGAATTATCTGAGCCTGTACATTGGGTACACTAGCAAGAGGTTCACAGTTTGAATCCCTCCAGAACTTAAGATCAAAGGTTGATTCGAACCCACAAAACAGACAGGAGGGTTACCCTGTTCTGTTCCTGTTCACAATACTGCACTTGGAGGTTGGCACTGTGGGAGCAGAGGGCCTGACCTGCTGAGTGGGGTTGTGACAGTGGGTTTATATAGCAGATTTAGGGGTGGCATCACAGTCATGTGACTGTTCGTTACAGTAAATGACTGCTTATTGTCCTCTCACTTCTCTGAGGCTCAGTAAACATTCTGCACCCTATTTCCAACAAAAAGGCTTCACATTAATATCTAAAAATACCTACTATCTCTGGTCTGGAAGACCACTAAAAACCTTAATTATAGGGCCTCAGATAATTTAGGGGCTAAGCTCCTTCTATCAAGGAGTGACATCACAGGCTAGGCTGCCAAAAGAACAGCCACTGTGTGGGCTGCCAGCCCCATAGTAGGACCTGTCTGCATTACAAGTTCCCTCAGGTTATTACATTTTTATTACATATTGTTACACTCTCTTTTATGTCACCGATGTCTCTGAGTTGGCTTGGGGAAAATAAGTTTAAGGGTGTGCTCCTTAACTCATTTCCTGCCAGCTCAGGAGGCCTGGAAATGTTAGTTGATCTATTTTATTTCTTAGCAGTAGTTTTCTTTATTTAAACATAAACCCTTTTAGAAAGGGCTCTCAACCCCCCACACCACTGCTTAGCTGCAACTTTAATATGCAGGGGCTCTGTACTGTGCTCCTCTGTGAGCCCCTGCCACAAACCAGCATTTATTTTCATTGACTTGACGGCTGAAATGTCAGCCGTTGGGTACACATTTCATTTGGGCCCTTTTTTTGTTTTATTCTGTGGCCCATTTCAGTTATTCCATCAGCCCCAGTTACAACATCTCCAGGGCTGCACCAGTATCTCAGGGCACCTTTCAATTGTTTTGGGATACTATGGGGTTTTTCTACTTAACTGCCCATAGTGTCCCCTTTTTGGTGGCTGTTGTGTTCTTTACCACACTATACGGCATTTCTTCAATGATCAGAGCAACCTCCTGCTCCGTTCCATCATTAAAACGTCATTGAGGAGGCAGTATGGTGCAGTGGGGTTAAGGCTGTGAGCTGCAAATCTGGAGACCTGGGTTTGAATCCCACAGCCCCCTAGGTGCATACTGTTTGACCCTGAGCAAGTCACTTAACTTCCTCGTGCTCCCAGGTTGCACCTGCAAACAAGCTTTCAGCTTAGTGTGTCTCACCTGGTAAAATAATTGGTAAAATAAATAAAACACTCAGCCACAATGTGTAGCACTTCAGAGTGCTTTGGAGCATCATTCTGCTCCAAAGCAAATCCACGTGTAACCCCCCTGCAAATGGGGGTTCCCAAAAGACTTCCAGGAGCTTGCTTGAATGCTCCAAGCCTGAATGGTGTTTGGCATTTAAGCCATTTATCAGTGAGTGTTTTAAAGCCTCTGGTACTGTCTCTTTAGAGCTGTCTGCTTGCAGACATAATTAGTTTATATGGGGGACTGTGTGCTTCTCTGAGTACCACTCGAGCTGCTGCCAATTCACTTCATTTTTGCAGTCACTAGGAGTGCAAAGGGAACCTATCTGAAAGATGTAACTGTTGCCAGAAATTATTTAGAGTAATAATGAAATTACAGTTTGTCTAACCTGCTTTCTTTGCAGTCAGAACTGTGTCTGCTAGTTCCCCATTCTAGTTTTGAACTGCTGAACTGGACCAATCAGTGTGGGGTAAGCTAGCTCTAAAATGGTGCCTTGGACGAATCAGAACTTGGACTCATAATCTGAGCCAGCCACAAGAGGATTATATGGGCAGTGACTCTGGGAGATGTAGTTTAGACTTCAGCACCTTTTTGGACCAACAGCAGCAGTCTATTGTGAGTGACAGCCAATCCAGTCAAGAACTGGGAGGAACTCAAAGGAAGTGCCCGGTTTTGTCAGTTGGGGTTTCAGTTGAGCTTTGGCAATGAAGAAGGAAGGAGCCCTGTGCTTTTTCAGTGTGCAGTTTTAGTCAAAAAACGTGTGTAAGGCCCAGAGTTCCGGTCTGCAGCTTGTTAGGACTGAATCCGTCCTGTGAAAAGAATCAAAGGATCTCTGAAGAGTAGAAACCAGGCTCACCCTGTAGAAGACTGGAGGAATTGCTGAAAATTACACTGGTCTGTCAGGAACTGAATCTGCTGTGTGTTCTCCGGGTATTGTGCAGTAATTGCGATCGGGATACAGATGCAGCCTGCCTGGTATAGTGCTTTCTTTTATATGGATGTGTGAAGAGGTTTGTGCACCTCAAGTGAGCCCTGCTGACATTGAAGGACCCTATCTTATTTGGAGGTCGTGAGTACTAATTCAGGGTAAGCTCCCTGTTGAATTGCCACATTAAATCCAAATGGAATTACTGTACTGCTGACTGTTTAATTCTCCTTTCTCTGTGTGAAAGGGCCCCTACCAGCTGCCACGGTTTGGACTAGCCACTAGGGCTTGGGTACCCAGGGACAGTAACTGATAGGGATAGGCCTGTGCACAGAGCCATAAATGAATTATTAAAGTGATAAGCTAATTAACCTGATTTCCCCTGTCCTTGTTATATCCCCTAAATAAATCAGAGCTGCTTGTTTCAGCAAAGTTATACTGCCTGAGGTATTTGTCTATGTTAAAGTACTGTACTGTGATTGTTGCACTGTATCTCATTTCACAGGAGGTCCCAGTGCGGAACCAGACCTGGGGTAAGTGTATACTGTGAAGGTAATTCTGATATACTGTGTGGGCCACTAGTGGGAAGAAAGGGGGTTGCAGTGTCCCAGAGGGCTGTGACCAAGTTAGTTTAACTATTGCAAACCCTGACCTCTGGGTGGAGGCACCCGCCATTGGATCCAGGCCCTCAACCTGTTAGTGGCAAATCAGGCGGGGGTAGTAGCCCTGGGATACGCGCCATCTGGGGTTACATCTTGGAGGCTCACGCTGGGATTGTGTGTCCTCTAGTGGCCATATTTACAAACCACTGTTGAGAAAAAATGGGTACCCGACAGAAGTGGCTGTGCACGGCTGGTGGAGTGGTGTACTGGGGAGGAGATCGACCCCAAAATGCTATGCTTATCCTCGACATCCCCCTGGGTATCAATACGGACACTGTGCAGGGAGTACTTTCCAAGGTGGAAGGTTTACAAAACCCTGTGGTGGTGGGTCGGCATGCTAATCTGCTCACCCACACTTTCCTGGCCCTAGTAGAGTTTAAGGATCCCATAGATAGCTCCAAAGTGCCAGACCATTACCCCAGAGGAGCCCTCACTGCTTGGAGAGTGATAACTAAGGACAGTAAAGACCGGGGGAATCAGCCCACCACTATCTGAAACTTTTGAGGACAAATTTGCTGAATGGTTGCTGGGAGAGGAAAACTGTGGAGGACCTGAAGAAACTATTCTTGCCACCTGAGAGTGTTCCTCCCCAACACCCTCTCCTGCTCCAGTGCCCGTAATGGTGGCAGAACCAATGCAGACTCCTATTTCTGCACCTGCCATTAGTCACGACTCTTACGAAGGTTGAGGATCTTCTCTGGCACCCTCCCCACCCCCAAGGGAGGATGACTGGGAGACCTGGATGAACTATGTTGCCCCCAAGTGCTAGAATGAGCAATGCTCGAAGGCGAAAAGCGAAAGAGGGTTATGAGAGCCTCCAGGTCCTGCCCTGGCTACCATCCGTGCTAAACGGGCCAGTAACCCTGAAGCGACTGCACAGGCCTATCTTGAGGCCTTGGAGAATGTGTATGGGAGCCCAGATTCTGATGAGGACCTGTGGTGGAGAGTAAGAAATGCACAACAGTACCAAGGGAGTTGTTGTCTGTGTATGTCTCTCGGCTGGAAAAATTGTTGCAAGAATGCCTCAGAAAGGTAGTTTGCCAGTGATTGAACTGGACCGAACCAGACTGGACAGAATCCTTAAGTCTGCCCCTTCTCAGAACTGCTGTTGCTTCAGTTACGCCTGGCAAATCGACTGGAATCCCACCCCTCCTATGATGAGTTAATGAGAGAAATTGGGAGTTGAGAAAAGGCAACCTCGGGAGGTACCTGCACCAACAGCTGTGGCTCTGACCAGTGACTGAGGGTGACCCATTAAGTGAAGTTCAGGGGCAGAGGTTGACAGTCAATGAGTGCTCTGACAAGGAAAAAGATATGCCACAATGGGGCGAACTGTTGAGAGAGATCCGGGAATTCAAAAACAGTCCCTTTATGAAGGCCGCGCCTGCAAGTACGGGCCCTGACCTATATCCGACTGCATCTGCTATGGGGGTGGGGGTACCCACCCATGTATCTCCTGCTGATAACAGCTCCAAACTCAATTCCTTGACCATGGAAGTGGAGAAACTGACGAGATGTCTCCAAATGCTTATCACGCCGCAGACAGAGATGGCACCCAGGTTTCCAGTTAGTAATACCCCCGCCCTGGCTCCCAGTGTGGCGCCTCGGCCAGCTCAAACTCAAAGTATGTTTTGCTATAATTGTGGGAAAGATGGGCACATGAAAGGGAATGCCGATCCCAAAAGACACTGACAAAGTTGCATATAGGCTACAAGGAGAGCTCGGAGAAGAAATCAGTGGTTAAGAGGTGCCGCACATGATCCCAGTGAGGGCACCAAAATGCTAATTCACGTCCTTGTGGCAAGGTCAGTTGCCCAGGCCCCCACTACCGCCTCTCCAGACTGGTCCAGAATAGTGGTCCCTCCATGGAACCACTGTAAAGGTGAATGGAGTGTCTACAAGAGCTGTATTAGACAGTGGCTCCCAAGTGACAATTATGTTCCAGGATTGGTATCAGAAGCATTTGTCAGGCGTCCCACTTACAACCATTAGAAGGACTGCATGTATGGGGGTTAGGTGAGAAGGCCTACCCCTATTCTGGGTATATCAAATTTGGTCTGTCTTTCCCCACCTCCGTGGCTGGAGTGGCCGAACAAGTAGAGACCCTAGCCTTAGTGTGTCCCCACTGGACTGTATGATGGTGTCCTTTGTTGATTGGAACAAATGCTCATATGTTGGAAGGCTGGCACAGTTGTGTTATGAAAAACAGGGTCAAAGACTAGTAGAGCTTTAAGAGTTCGGCTTTAATTAAGAAGGCCTATGAGGCACAGAGAGATGCTGAAAAACAGAACCAGAGGAACCGGTCGGATTGTATGGAAGAAGGATCCTGAGTCTCTGATCCTGGCGCCAAATGCCCAGTGTACCTTACAGGGAGAGGTCCGTATCAGAAAGGATGTTAAGAATAAAATATTAATGTTGGATGCACCAGGCGATGGAAAATTGCCAGAGGGACTGCTGGTCAAGCCTAGTATTTTGCCCGCTAGAAGTCCATGCTTATGCCAGAAGGGTAATGGTCCAAGTTCATAATGTGTCTGAAAGAGACATTCGAGTAAACAGAGGTTGCATCCTGGCTAATGTGCATTGTGCAGACACTGCAGTGCTACCCAGCAGCAAGAGTTCAAGGAAGAATGACAGAGTAACGCCTGACTTGTTTGATTTCGTGACTCCCGCTGCCAGCTGAATGGAAAGTGAGGATCAGTGAGAAGCTTGCCCAGAGAGACCAGGTGTTTTCTTTAAAGGAATGGGATGTAGGATGCGTGCAAGGGCTGAGCACAATATCCGGCTGCATGGCGAAGAAGACCATTTGGTGAGAGGTCTCGGCGCCTGGCACCTGCTGACATAGATGATGTGAGACGGCATCTGCAAGAGATGTTAGCTCTGGTGTAATACAAGAATCCAGAAGCCCTTATGCTTACCCATTGTGGTAGTGAGGAAAAAGAATGGAACAGTAAGGATGTGTGTGGATTATCGCACCTTAAACCGGCGGACTATCCTGATCAGTACACAATGCCCGCATTCAGGATGCTTTGGACTGCCTAAGCGGGAACAGAGTGGTTCTCTGTGCTGGATCTCCATGATGGGTACTACCAGATCTCGATGGCCCCAGGGGACCGTGAGAGGCGGCCTTTATCTGTCCGCTTGGCTTCTATGAATTCATGAGGATGCCTCAAGGATTTCAGGTGCCCCAGCCACTTTTCAACGATTGATGGAGCGTGCAGTGGGGACATGAACTTACTAGAGTGCCTGGTATACCTAGATGATGTTATTGTGTTTGGCAGCTCACTGGAGGGAACATGAGAGCAGATTATTTAAGGTATTGGACCGACTGGAGGACTTTGGCCTTAAACTGTCCATTGATAAGTGTCAATTCTTTCAAACATCAGTAAAGTATGTGGGACACATAGTATCCACCGAGGAATAGAGACCGACCCAAGTAAAGTTGAGGCCTTGACCACCTGGCCACAGCCCAAAATCTAAAAGAACTGCAAAGATTCCTGGGATTCTGTGGTTATTATCGCGCTCATCAAGGACTATTCAAGAGTGATCCGCCTTTACTTAACCTTACTCAAGGGTATCCCCAACCCACAAAAATACCAAAGTCAGCGTCCCTCAAGACTGAAAGAGTGTATTTTCATCCGAGTGAAGTATTTGGGGCCGCTGGACTCCTGATTGTGAGACTGCTTTTCATGAGATCATATATCAACTACCCATGCTCCAGTGCTGGCCTATGCCGATCCAAGAAAACCTTACGTCCTGCACACTGATGCTAGCTTGCAGGGTTGGGGGCTATGTTGTACCAAGAGCACGAGAATGGCCTGAGACCAGTGGCCTTTGCCAGTAGAAGCCTGACCCCATCCGAAAAGAACTATCCTGTACATAAGTTAGAGTTCCTAGCTTTGAAGTGGGCTATTGTTGATCAATTCCATGAGTACTTGTATGGGGCTAAAATACTAGTAAAAACGACAATAATCCTTTGACCTATGTGCAGACCTCAGCTAAGTTGGATGCCACTGGCCATAGGCTGGCTTTCATCATATCTACATATGACTATGCTCTCGAATACCGAGCAGGTCTGAACCACATAGATGCTGATCTCTCCGGAGGCCTGTTCCCCAGAATGATTGGGTCAATTGGCAGAACCTGACATTCGGGCACTCTGCGGAAGTTTGACAGGGAGGAACAAATGTCCACAGACGCAGTGGACTGCATGGTGGATTGCTTGGGAGCCTCTGAGAATTGCATACCTGCTGCTTATTGCCACTTTTCTGCAATGAACATTGGTGCACTGCCTCAGCTGGACAATGACAGTATTGATTGGGCTCAATCCCGCGATCCCATGATCAAAGCAGCTTTAGAAGCCCTCTATGCAGGAAAAGATGTGTCCAAATTACGCTCCACTGATTTGAGAACTGCACTGTTATACAAAGAAGGTCCTAAGTTAAAACTGATCAATAAACTGTTATACAGAGAAACAGTAGACAGAGGGGGACAAGTAGACAAACAACAACTAGTGCTGCCCACTGCCTTTCGAGACTCAGTACTGAGGTCCTTGCACAACCACATGGGGCACCTTGGTATAGACAGAACACTTGACTTGGTGAGATCCAGATTCTATTGGCCTAAGATGGGGCTGATGTGGAGCAACACATTCGAACTTGTAGTCGCATGCTTACAGAGGAAAGCTTTGCCCCAGAGAGCTGCCCCCCTTGTTAACATCACCACCAGTGCACCCATGGAGCTAGTCTGTATTGATTTTCTGAGTTTGGAGTCAGATCAAAGAAATATCAGTAATGTGCTGGTGGTCACTGACCATTTCACGAGATATGCCCAAGCTTTCCCCACCAAAGACCAGAAAGCATCCACTGTGGCCAAAGTACTTGTAGAAAATCTTTTTGTTCACTATGGGCTCCACAAAGAATCCATTCTGATCAAGGAGAGACTTTGAGAGTCGTCTGATCAAAGAGATGCTTTCTCTGTGGGAGTACGAAAGTCCAGAACCACTCCTTACCACCCCAGGGGACCCACAGCCTGAACGTTTCAACCACTTTGCTAGATATGCTAGGCACCCTGCCCAAAGGACAAGCCTAGATGGAGCCAACAAATTAGCACCCTGGTACATGCTTATAACTGCACCAAAAGTGATGCCACTGGATTCTCCCCTACCGCCTGATGTTTGGAAGAAAGCTCGACTACCAGTAGATGTGTGTTTGGGTCTCTCCTGATGGGGTTCAAGCTGACAACTATTTACAGTATGTGCAAAGTTAAAGGCCCAGCTAACTCATAGTACCAACTGGCTCAAACACATGCTGCCAAAAGAAATCTGGCCAACAAAGAAAGGTATGATAAAAAGGTGAAACAGGAACTCCAGGAGGGAGATCGGGTATGCTAAGAAATCTGGGACTGCATGGCAAGCACAAGATTGCTGACAGATGGCACCATCTCCTCACATTGTAGTGGGCAAACTAGATGATCTGCCAGTGTACAAAGTAAGGCCTGAGAATAATTCAAAGATGTAAAAACAATGCATAGAAATCATTTACTGCCCATTGGACAAATCTTAATTGAGTCTGAGCCCTAGAAGATGCCCCTCTGGACCAGTGACTAGAGCTGCTGCTAAGAAAAGATCAAGAAAGTCTGCACCTACAGAAGCAAAGTTAAAGTGTTCCCTCCACAAGTCCCAGTTGAGCATGACTGTCAGTCCATATCGGAAGAAAGTGAGAGTGACTTTGAATACTATCCTTCTTACGAACTGAGTCAATTGTTTGGGGCAATCCCTAGTCAATACTGGAGATGAAGCTGGGCCTTCTGGACTGTCTAAGCCCCCAGCTTCATCCCTGGAGCAATGCTCCCAGAAAGTGAAGTGCAAAGCATCAGATCAGATGAAATGGAATCATTGTGCATGGTTGAACTGTTTGAGCTTTCAGGAGGAAAATGATAGATTGGGCAGACTGGTGATACACCGAACAAGAAGAGTATTTTGAGTGCCCTGACAGTCCACTGCCAGTGTCGAAAGCTCTTCATGCGAGCCAAATGTTGTGGACTCAGAAACTGTAACTCCTGGAGCTGAAAGTGCCCCAAGTTCTAGCCTCTCTACCCCATGGAGACTCCCTGACAAGTGAGGACAATGCTGAAAATGAGGCTCAGAGTGCAGAGACTATAACAGTTCCCCCTAGAAAGACTGGTCGAGCTGTAAAGCCTGTGGTGCACCTCAGTTATGATTCACTTGGGAGGCCTGTGGACTTGCCTCTCAATGTTGTCCATAAAGGAGTGTATGTGTCCCCGAGCTCATTGCCCAAACTGAGCATCAGTGCTAACTCCAAGTTACTTGTGTTGCCCTCTAAGTATGGTGCCCTTGCCCCATCAGCCCCAAGGTAACTGATAGGGAAAATCTGCTAACTTAGGTTTCATGTACAAGAGGTAATAACGAGTTATGGTACAATGTGTATGTAATACTGTGTAAAGAGTGACGACTGCAATGTTTCAGAAATGTGTTCTTGGTAAAATGATATATTGACTGATGATTACATGTGCGAGCCTAATGCAAATGTATATGGTTGCAGTTGAAACTTATGGGGTACTTGCTCGACGTGGAGCGTCAAGCTTTCCCAGGCCAGGAAGATGTGTAACCCCCTGCAAATGGGGTTCCCAAAAGACTTCCAGAGCTTGCTTGAATGCTCCAAGCTGAATGGTGTTTGGCATTTAAGCCATTTATCAGTGAGTGTTTTTAAAGCCTCTGGTACTGTCTCTTTAAGAGCTGTCTGCTTGCAGACATAATTAGTTGTATGGGGGGACTGTGTGCTTCTCTGAGTACCACTCGAGCTCTGCCAATTCACTTCATTTTTGCAGTCACTAGGAGTGCAAAGGGAACCTATCTGAAAGATGTAACTGTTTGCCAGAAATTATTTAGAGTAATAATGAAATTACAGTTTGTCTAACCTGCTTTCTTTGCAGTCAGAACTGTGTCTGCTAGTTCCCATTCTAGTTTTGAACTGCTGAACTGGACCAATCAGTGTGGGGTAAGCTAGCTCTAAATGGTGCCTTGGACGAATCAGAACTTGGACTCATAATCTGAGCCAGCCACAAGAGGATTATATGGGCAGTGACTCTGGGAGATGTAGTTTAGACTTCAGCACCTTTTGGACCAACAGCAGCAGTCTATTGTGGTGACAGCCAATCCAGTCAAGAACTGGGAGGAACTCAAAGGAAGTGCCGTTTTGTCAGTTGGGGTTTCAGTTGAGCTTTGGCAATGAAGAAGGAAGAGCCCTGTGCTTTTCAGTGTGCAGTTTAGTCAAAACGTGTATAGGCCCAGAGTTCGGTCTGCAGCTTGTTAGGACTGAATCCGTCCTGTGAAAAGAATCAAAGGATCTCTGAAGAGTAGAAACCAGGCTCACCCTGTAGAAGACTGGAGGAATTGCTGAAAATTACACTCGGTCTGTCAGGAACTGAATCTGCTGTGTGTTCTCCGGGTATTGTGCAGTAATTGCGATCGGGATACAGATGCAGCCTGCCTGGTATAGTGCTTTCTTTATATGGATGTGTGAAGAGGTTTGTGCACCTCAAGTGAGCCCTGCTGACATTGAAGGACCCTATCTTATTTGGAGGTCGTGAGTACTAATTCAGGGTCGCTCCCTGTTGAATTGCCACATTAAATACAAATGGAATTACTGTACTGCTGACTGTTTAATTCTCCTTTTCTCTGTGTGAAAGGGCCCCTACCAGCTGCCACGGTTTGACTAGCTCACTAGGGCTTGGGTACCAGGGACAGTAACTGATAGGGATAGGCCTGTGCACAGAGCCATAGGTAGATTATTAAAGTGATAAGCTAATTAACCTGATTTCCCTGTCCTTGTTATATCCCCTAAATAAATCAGAGCTGCTTGTTTCAGCAAAGTTATACTGCCTGAGGTATTTGTCTATGTTAAAGTACTGTACTGTGATTGTTGCACTGTATCTCATTTCACAGGAGGTCCCAGTGCCGGAACCAGACCTGGGGTAAGTGTATACTGTGAAGGTAATTCTGATATATTGTGTGGGCCACTAGTGGGAAGAAAGGGGGGTTGCAGTGTCCCAGAGGGCTGTGACCAAGTTAGTTTAACTATTGCAAACCCTGACCTCTGGGTGGAGGCACCCGCCATTGGATCCAGGCCCCTCAACCTGTTAGTGGCAAATCAGGCAGGGGTAGTAGCCCCTGGGATAGCGCCATCTAGGGGTTACACACGGAGCCAATCCTGCTCTGTTCCAGGATCCTATGCTGCACATATTTTCATAAGCGGCTCCTGGCTCTCCTTTGTGGCACCTCAGGACTGGAGTGCCCTCCATGGACCATACTTACTTCCTACCAGGGCACCTCTTAAATACGTGACTCTTATCATTATAAGTGGCGGTTCCAAGGGATAAAGCGTGACATGCGCTAGTAAATATCTCCCAGTCAGGAGCTCACCGCTAAGCACTTTAAGCACTGTCTTCTTAAGTGCACCATGAAGGAATTTAAATACAAAAAAAAGAAATGGACAGCATAGAATAGATGGAGTGTCAGGTTGGCCACCCTGACAAGAAAAAAAGATGACAGGATAGTGTGAGAGAAAGGGGGAGGTGCACATCTTTATTCATATTTTTCTTGGGGAACTTTATTATAACAGGGCACCTTGATACAAGGTCGATGAGAATGGAATGCTGTATTAATGGTGGAGGGGTCAATGGCACAGGGTGCGACAACCCTTCCAGCGGGCCCTGAGAGCCCAAGAAGCCCAAAGCCCAAGGACCTGGAGAAGCATCAGGTCTTGATGGGAGGGCCGTCGATGATGAGCCAATCATTGAATGAGTAGGGGTAGATGACCCAGAGGTTGATGACTGGCTACCCTGAGCAGCAGGCAGCAGCGCTGTTGGTATGGGTCTTGTAGAAACAGAGACCTGGACAGCAGCAGGAGGTAGCGCAGCTGCAGCTGTAGCTGACGAATTACACCCGGCCAAGAAGAAGATGCCATTGGGAGTGGGAATGCCACCGGGGGGAGTGATCCTGATCTCAGTCCTTTTTATGACTTTTCCCCGAGGACTTGTCTCGGGCCTTAGTGGCCTGGGAGCTCGATAAACCTGCAGACGACTGGGAAGGAGGGACTCCAGAGAACCTCTTCCCAGAACTGGCTACCTGTTGCTCCATCAGGAAACTTTTGAGAGCCTTTTTGCGTTGCCTAAGAGTGGTTTGATTAAATTTCTGGAAGCGCTCACAGTCTGAGACGTTGTAGTCAGGCCTAAGACAGCAGACACAAAGTGAATGTTCATCTGTTGAGGCAATCTTCTTTCTGCAGTGGCAGCGACAGAAGAGAGAAGTTGAAGGATTAACTCTCGACATACACAAAATATGGGAATCTCTTTAGAAAGAGAGATTCTAAAAAGTTAAGTTTGAAAAAAAATGAGGCAAAAAAAAATTGGAAACTGCGTTGGAGCTTCTGCAAATACCCAAGCGAACATAGTCAACGTCGGGAAAGAACTGAGGAGGCAGTGCCACGCATGCCTTTACAGGGTTGGTGATGCCGGTAGATGATGTCGGCATGGGTGGCCCCAAATGTATTGCTGAAAATCTTCCATTTGGATCCTGCTTCTCCGACAGTGAAGTTCCATATATGTGACCTGATGACTGAGATACTCCCAATGAAGAGCAAGTGTTTCTGTACATGCTTCCTCTCTCTGCTAGTTATGTCCTATTGAATATTCCCCCCAGGTGTATGAGAGCTTGGGGCGACTCTGCAATTTTATTGCACATGCTGTTAGTGACATCACGGAAAGTTACAACTCGATATTGGCACCAGCAGGATTCTCCTACTATTCAACACTGGATAGCTTTAGTTCATAGGTTACACCATATGCACCAGGTGACTTTCACTCTCAAGAATCATCTTCAGACCTCTGTAACAATCTGGCAACCTTGGACACTACATGTTATAGACACTGATCTGTCCTTTATTACATAATGGGTGGAGTACTGCAGCAGTTTATGAACTCTGAAGTCTACAAACTTTCTTGATCACACTTGTTTTGTTCACTGAATGTTGGTCTTGCATTTACTGACTTGCCTGCGAGCAGCCTGAATAACCAAGTTTCTCTGCTTTAGACAGTAGCAGTCTTGCTGTACGAGATGTCAGAATCTTCATTGTTATTCTTGTACTATCTGTCAAGGAGGCTCGCCATATTATGCAAAGCTGTCTTGTATTTGTACTTTTCCATTTCGAAAAATAAAATAAAATTGAAATACAAAACAAAAAAGTGCTTCCTGGATGTGTGTTCAGGCCAGAGATTGCAGGGTTTCCAGAGTGTGTGTGTGTATAAGGGGATGGGGGGGGCAGTCAATTGGGATTTCAGGGTTTCCACTAATTGCTTCCTTGATGTATGCTACATTCATGCCAGTGGTTAGAGTTAGGGGGTGGGACTGGCTGTGTGTGTCGATTCAAACTGCAGGTGGATTTAGAATGTAGGACAGAGTGAAGGCATTTGTTAAAGTGAGACAGTCTCTTCTATGCTCTGGTTCACAATGAGAACTGAAGTCAGATGTGTGTGTAGGGGGATAGGGAAGAGAGAAGGGCCCATTAATTGTTTTGGTGGGGAGGAAAAGGACTATACACAGCCCCCATTTTTTTTGTTCTGAAATGTAAAACACACTCAATATATAGGACATGTTGCCCCATAAAATGTGGCGCATTTTTTAATTCACACATTCTTTGTTGTGGGCACAGTGTTTTTCATATGGCGGAGAAGTTCTGAGTGGTAAAATGGGGAAGGTGCCCCACAGTGTGGTACAGTTGTGATATAGTGGTAAAATATAGACAGTTGTTTTTTTTTTTGGGGGGATGAGTGTGTTGCGAAGCTAATTGATAGGCACTGACATGCAGTGCCTTTACAATAAAGCTGCATTTCTATATAGAAACTGTCACTGATAACCAATGAAATTGCTGAAATACATGGTGATCTTTTGCTTGTGAATGTCTTGTAAATGAGCACAGTTGTTTGCTTCAAAGTTTTCTCTATTTTGTGATTGTGCATGCATTTTGGCATAGCAGTAATTGTTACTGTTGTATTAGATCTGGGGAGACCCAGAATGTTTTTCTGCAGTTTAGGGAGACTCATCTTGACAAAGTCTGAGAACATCTGGCCTGAACAAGCCCGATTAACTATTGGGCTTGGACAAGGACTGTAAAAACCAGACTGAAAAATTGTAAAAAAAAAAAAAGATAAAACGTGTAATTATTTAAAACAAGTTTGTTTATTGTGAGCTACTCTGCCACACATGTGGTAAAACAAGTTGTTTGTGTTAGGCAGATAACATACAGAGCGTAACCATAATCTTGTTTTACAGAGACAGTCACCACTATCACTTATCTTGAGGGGGTGAGACTTGTTATCTGCTTAGCTAATCTTGTGATATCTTGAAAAAAGCAGACTGTGAATATAGCTTTCATGACTGAGAGAGTGCTGATGCTGGCAGTTCTCACAAGTGGGGGTCATGTATGTCTGCCTGGCAGTAGCAACAGTTATTTTTGACTGTCTCTGACCCTTTCTTCCCTTTCTCTCTCCCCAAGGCTGTTGATGTATTGCTTCTATCTTCCTCTTTGTCACCTCAATGAATCTGAATTACAGTTTACAGTTTGTCTGCCCATTTGCTACTGTTGTTGCGCTGCATGGTTTTATGGGAAACAGATGCACACATTTATAGATGAAGATGGAAGAATTCTATTTTGGTTTAATGAGTCTGTACTTGTTTTTGCAGGGAGCAGCACCGTGTGTGTGGGGGGGTTAGTGTGTGGGGGGGCTTAGTTACTGTTGCACATAGGGTCCATAACCATGTAAATCCAGCCGGGGTGGGGGGTATGTTATCATATGACATAATATAGGACAAACACCTAATGGCAAAATTAACCTTGGAACTAAAAGAGGGTTCTCCACATATGAGTGGGTCACACTCTACAAAGAAGAGCAAATACCTTCAGAACTGAAGAAAGAAACATATGGGTTACTCACCTGTAACCATAGTTCTACTAGTGGTATACAGTTCACATCCACACTCTGGCAATCTTCCCAGAGACAGCTGAGCCACTGAAAGTCATTAAGCTGCATATCTCCTACCACCAGGGTGATATACCCCTCTGCTCCACCCCGTGACATCAGACCTTTTCATGCTGGAAGCAGGGATCTGGATGCTACTTGCCAGAGGAGGTTGGGTAGGGTGTGTGGATGTGAAATGTATGCCAGTAGTAGAACTACAGTTACAGGCAACCCATATTTCTAACAATGTGTCTACAGTTCACAGCTACTGTACACTCAGGCAGACTCTAAGCAGTCCTCCAGGAGGAGGGGGCAAGGCACGAACCGCTATTAGGCGAACAAAGACTACAGGACTGAGGACCCCAAAACAGCATCTGGACAACTCATGATGTTGATGCTGTAATGGGAGATGAAGGTGTGTGCTTTACTCCAGGTTGCAACCTTGTACATCTCTGCAATGGGGATGTCCCTGAAAGCAGCCACTGAGAAAGCGGTATGTCTGATGGAATCAGCCTTAAGCCCCTTGGGCAAGTCCTTACCAGCCAGCCTATAGCAGAGGTCCATGCAGGATGTAACCCACTTGGCAATCATCCACTTTCCTACTGGTCTGCCAGTGTGGCTTCAGCTCATGTTATGAACAGCTGGCAAATCTCATCCTGAACTCTAGCCATGCACTCCTTGTAATATGAACGCACCCTCTGCACGTCCCGAGTACGGAGCCTGTGACTGACCTTCGAAGTTGGGCTAGTAGAGTATACTGGTAAGTTAATCACTTGGTTAAAGTGAAACTCCAATATGGCTTTTGGGAGGAGCTTGGGGTGGAGGCGAAGGATAACCTTGTCCTTGTGGAAGTCCAGGTAAGGAGACTCCACCAGGAGAACCTGGAGATCACTGATCCTTCTGGCTAATGTGATGGCCACCAGGAAGGCAGTCTTCCATGACAAATGTGACATCTCGCACCTGTGCACCGGTTCAAACAGCTTGCCCATGAGTACTGCCAACACAAGCAGTAGGTCTATGGAGGCAGAGGTTTGTGCACCAGAGGGGGCCAATGATCCAGGCCTTTAAAAAAAGGCCTGACCACCTTCTCTTGGGCCACTGTCAGTATACCACCCTCGACCTGGTATGTAGAGATGGCTCTCAGGTGTACCTTAAAGGTCATCGATCGCAGTCCCGAGTGAAAGGGGGGCCATAAGTAGTCGAGGATGCTCACCATCGGACAGGTATGGAGCTCAAGCCTCTTACCCTCGCACCAGATCAAAAACATCTTCTACTTAAATGCATAGCATTTACGAGTTAACTACTTACTGGATGCCTCCACAATATGGAGGACGTCTTCCAAAAGGCCCAGAACCTGGAAATCTAGCCACTCAGAAAATAGGCTGAGAGGTGCAGGGACTGAAGGACTGGGTGCAGAGCCTTCCCTTGTTATCTGGTCAGCAGGTTTTGGTGGAATGACAACCTCCAAGGAGGCATGCTGCTAAGGTTGAGGAGATTGGTATGCCAGAATTGCCTGGGACAGTCTGGGGCTATCAGGATCCTTCGCACCTTGACCTTCTGGGCTGTACTGGAGGCCTGGAGTCCAGGGCCTTGCAAAGGCATTTATAAACAATGTCCTGCCCTAAGTGGAGGTGGGCACAAAACAGCCTCAGTTTTCTGCTCTTCCAAGAGGCAAACAGGTTCAGCAGGGGGTGCATCACTGGGAAAAGATACATAGACACTGTTGGCAGATAAGGGCCTACAGCCCACCCAGTCTGCCCATTTGAGCTTGTAAGTTCACTTTATGTTTTCCTAGAAGTCTGTTGCCCCTTACCCCGACCTCCAGAATTCCCTTATGTCTATCCCATGCATTCTTAAATCCTGTGATTGTTTCAGCTCCCACTACTACCTCTGGCAGGGTGTTCCACTTGTCCACTACCCATTCTGTGAAGAAATTCTTCTTCACGTTTCCTTTGAATCGCCCTCCCTCCAACTTCATCCCATGCCCTCTAGTCCTGGAACATCTTTTTCACTGAAAAACAGTGTATTCCTGCACCCTGTTCCTCCCTGTAAGATACTTGTATATCTCTATCATATCCCCTCTCTCCCTCCTCTCCTCCAGGGAGTACATATTCAAGTCCTTCAACCTGTCCTCATAGGACTTGTGATGCAATCCATGTACCATCTTTGTTGCCCTCCTCTGAACCTTCTCTTCCATCTATTTCCTTATGTAGGTAAGGTCTCCAGAACTATACACTGTACGGTGGGGCCTCACTAGTGTCTTGTATAGTGGAATTATGACCTCCCTTTTCCTGTTGGTGATGCCCCTGCCTATGCATCCCAGCATCCTATTTGCTTTACCTGCTGCCTTCTTGCACTGTTTCCCTACCTTGAGGTCATCAGAGATGATAACCCCAAGATCCCTTTCCTGCTTGGTGCATGCTGCATCCTCACCCCCAACTGATATGTTGTTGCAGGGTTTTTGTGTCTCATATGCATTATCTTGCACTTCTTTGCATTGAATTTCAAGTGCCAAACCCCTGACCATTCTTCATGTTTCTGCAGGTCCCTCCTCATTCTGTCTACACCCTCTGGTGTGTCCACACTGCTACAGAGTTTTGTGTCATCAGCGAACAGGAAAATTCTGCCTTCTAGGTCCTGCGCAAGTGGATTACTACCTCCTGATGCAGGGACCATTCGTGTGACATCTCTCTGACTTAGCTGAGAGTGTCTGCCAGCTGACTGTTCATTCCCATGACATGAATTACCAGAGGTCTGCACCCAGGCTGTGCACAAGTGTCCAGGTGCAGAGGGCCTCCCAACACAATGGAGAGGAGTGCATACTGCCCTGCCTGTTCAGGTAGAACACTGACATTGTGTTGTCCATTTGGACCTGCATGACCTGACCCTGGATCAATGGAGCAAACTCTGTCAGCGCCAGATGCACTGAACAGAGCTCCAGCAAGTTGATGTGGTGACAGAACTCCTGGGGTGACCAGAAACTGTGTCACACATGTGCTCGCCACCCTACCATTGATGTGTCTGTTGTGAGCATGACAGGCAGCTCCCAGCAGACAAATGGGATTCCCTCTTCCAGATGCTGTGGGTCCAGCCACCACTGGATGGTAACGCACATAAGCTGGGTCACTACAACCAGCTGGTGCCAGTGACCTAGGAATTGAGACCGCTGTTGGCCCAGCTCCCACTGTAGGTGGTGCATCTGCCAGTGAGCCCAATGGAGCACGCTGGTGGATGATGCCAGGTACCCCAGCAGCTGGAGAAAGTCCTGGGGAGGAAGCAAGAGCCAACCTGAAATGATCGGGTAAAGGAAGTAAGATCCAATGCCTGGTCCACAGGGAAGTGGGCCTTGTCCAACAGGCAGTTTAATTCTGTCATGATGAACTTGATCACCCATGAGAGGTACAGCTCAGACTTGTCTGGGCTGACCAGAAGGCCCAAGTCCTGATAGGTCTGGAGGACCAGATCTCTGAACCTCTCCACGGTCTCTTTGGAAGACCCGGCTATCAGCCAGTTGTCCAGGTAGGGATACACCCTGACGTCCTTGCAGGAAGGCCGCCACCACTGCCATGCACATGGTGAAGACCCTGGGTGCAAACAAGAGGCCCAAGTGTATGACCTGGAACTGGTACAGGATCCACTCTGCATGGAACCAAAGGTACTGGCAATGAGACAGAGGGACTGGAATGTGCAAGAATGCATCTTGGAGGTCCAGAGAGCAGAACCACATGTGATTCCAGGCTCAATAAACAGTTAACAGCATAAGTGAAAATCCACATACTATGTGCAAAATACATCAAAATACCGTTTCCAGCTACACTTACAAAATACTAACAGGCTGATGCCTAAAGTCCTGGTGCTTCTATTCTTCCCGAGTCTTCCTCAGGGGACATGGCTTGGGCAGGCATCACTCCTTAAAATTCTGTGCTCTGACATTACAAAAAGCAGCTGGCTGTGTTTTAAAGAGATATTAACTCCACCATCAGTGCAGTGACAGTAACAGTTCTCAACTATAGTACAGAATGTATAAAAAAAACACACAAAACTACCAGTAGCAACTAAAGTTAGCACTATTAAGGAACCTCAGTCATAACAAAACTATGTTATTACAGTCCGTACTGCCTTTTGTCTATATTTGAGTTTCTAACATGTTAGGTTAGCTGCTACCTCTGATACATTAAATTAAACTGTAACAACATAATTTTGTTATGAGGTACCTTAATAGTGCTAACCTTAGTCACCACTAGTAGTTTGTGGGTTTTTTATACATTTTGTACTATAGTTGAGAACTGTTACTGTCACTGCACTGATGGTGGGGTTAATATCTCTCTAAAACACAGCCTGCTGCTTTTTGCCACATCACTCAAGCACAGAATTTCAAGGAGTGATGCCTGCCCTAAGCCTGGTCAGAAAAAATATCGGGGACAGTAATCGGATGGTTTGGGGTGGGGGTGCCACTAGACACCAGAGATAGAGAAAAAACAAAAATGGAATGGTGATCCAGAGGGTGGGGCACCACTAGATGCCAGGGAAAACTGAAGGATTTGTTTACTCCCGAGATTTGCCTTCTGGGCAACTTCTCGGGAACAAGGGTCCGCAACCGAAAATATTACATGGCTCTCATTTCCATGTCTTGGTACTAAGACATTGGGTAGACCAGGAGGATATTTCCTATAACGAGTGGCTTGTTGAACTGCTTGCAAATCTTAGAACAGAAAAAGCAATAGCAAATCTGAACAATAGACCGGGAAAGTTTAAACAAATGTGGGATCCTTTGTACACCTTATATTCTTTGTAAGTTATAGTCCAGATGTAACTATGTATTGGCTTAACTGATCATGTCCTTCTTAGAAATGGCTGTGATGGAATGTTTATGGATAGGGTTGGGGTTGTGAAGAAGGGGAGGGAAATGGGGCAGAGGGTGGTAGGTTAGGGAAAGGGGGCAGATTCACACTGATACAATGACTCAAGTTGCTTGTATCATGTATATGTATATCTGCTTATGTATGTATGAAAAATATCCTTTTAATACACTTTAAATTGGAAAAAAAAAAAAAGATGCCAGGGAAAATTAAAATAATTAGGGGGACGGCCAGTATCTAACGATTAGCAATCACTGCAAATCATGCTGGCAATTGACTCGCATGTCCTGATTCTTGGGTCGCAAATTGCAATGAGAACCCACTTAATTTATTCCTTGTAAATTATACTGGTAAGTTAATTACCTGGTTAAAATGAAACTCTGACACAACCTTCAGGAGGAACTTCAGGTTGGGGTGAAGGATGACTTTGTCCCTGTGGAAGACCAGGTAGGGAGACTCCACCAAGGGTGCCTGGAGCTCCTCAATCCTTCAGACTGACAAGACAACCATGAGGAAAGCAGTCTTCCATGACAGGTGTGACATCTCACACCAGTTCACTAGCTCAAGTGGCTTGCCTGTGAGCATAGCCAACACCAGCACTAAGTCCCACAGCAGAGGAGGGGACACGAGGTCCAGCCCTTGAAAATGCACCTGACCAACTTCTCCTGGTCCACGTCAGCTTACCAGCCTGCGCGTAGCAAGCAGAGATGGCTGCCAGGTGCACCCTAAGGGTCACTGCTCACAGTCCCAGCTGACAGAGGGACCAGAGGTAATCCAAGATGCTTGCCACAGGGCAGGAAAGGGGATCAAGCTCCTTGCCCTGGCACCAAATGGAGAACCTCTTCCATTTAAAGGCATAACACCAGTGAGTCAACTCCCTCCAGGAGGCCTCCACAACATGAAGCACTTAATCCAAAAGATCCAAGGGATGAAATTCTAGCCACTCAGGAACCAGGCCCTGAGGTGCAGGGACTGCAGACCCAGGAGCAGGACCTTCTCCTGTTGTTTGGTCAGCAAATCAGGGCAGAGAAGCAGCTGCCACAGAGGTCAACTGCTGAGGCAGAAGAGATCCAGGTACCAGAGCTGCCGAGGCCAGTCTGGAGCTATCAGGATGGTCCATGCCTTGTCCTTCCAGGTCTTGACCACCACCTTATGGATCAAGGGGAAGGCGTACACAAGACCTGGGGTCCAGGGCCTTGCAAAGGCATCTCTCAACATTGTCCTGGACTGTGTGTGTGTGTGTGTGTGGGGGGGTGGACACAAAACAGCCTTAGTCTGACGTTCTCCCAGGAGGCAAACAGGTCCATCAGAGGAGTGCCCTACAAAGAAAACAGGTGGGTTCACCACCTCTTGATTCAGGGACCACTCATGTGATGTCTCTCCTACCCAGCTGAGAGCGTCAGACAGCTAATTATTCTCTCCTACAACATGGATCACCAGGAGATCCGCACCCAGGCTGCAAATGAGGGTCCAGGTGCAGAGGACCTCCCAACACAAGGGAAGGGAGTGAGTTCCAGTCTCCCTGTTCAGGCAGAACATGGTTGTTGTGCTGTCCATCTGGACTTGCAGGAGCTGACCCCTGACTAGAGCAACGAATTCTGTCAGTGCAAGATGCACTGCACAGAGCTCCAGCAGGCTTATGTGGTGACAAAACTCCTAGCATGACCGGAACCCCTAGACTCTGTGGTCTTTTAGGTGCACTCCCCACCCCACCAAAGATGCATCCGACAGGAGTGTGACAGTCAGTTCTAGGTGGACAAATGGAATTCCTTCCTCCAGGTGTTCGGGGATCATCCATAACTGGATGGCATCCCACACTGGCTGCATCACTATGACTGGCTGATCCAAGTGGCCTAGGTGCTGTGACCACTAACGGCCCAACTTCCACTGGAGGTGGTGCATCCATCAGCGTGTGTAATGGATCACACTGGTGCAGGATGCAATGTTCCCCAACAGCCTCAGGAAATCCCAAGAAGGGCACGAGAGCCAAACCTGAAATGATCAGGCAAAGGAGGTAAGATCTAATGCCCGGTCCACAGGGATGTGGGCCTTGGCCCGCAGACAGTTTAGTTCTGAACCAGTGAACTTGATCACCTGCATGGGTGCCAGTTCTGACTAATTTTATTTATTTGTTTTTTTATTTTTATTTATTGTAAAATCAGAATTATAATCTTTGAGCTAAAAGCTCATTTAAAAAGGATCCTCATTTAACAGAGGGTGGGGGAACATCAAGTACATGGACAGTGGAGAAAAACAGAAGCAGCTAGAAGGCATTGTCAGTTACACATCATAAAAAAGGCTAAACAGCATTACAAATAGAAGTATGGGGAGAGACAGAATACATTGCAAAAGGCATCACTTAATTACATAATACAGAGGAAAATAGTCCCATAACTGATTAGGTAAATAAAGTGCAGATTCCAAATATGCACAAAGTATGAGAATTCCCAGAATGCTGCCATAGAGCTTAAACAGGTTCCTGGAAGGAACAATTAATGTGACCACTGAGAAGTACAGCCATTAAGGGAGAGTAGGTTACAGGCTAAATGGATGAGGGCGACAGCACAATGTTTGGTGATAGCTTAAGGGTCAGGAGGGGCTAAGCGGGTGTGAAGGTGGGGGGGTATGGAGGTCAGGAGAGCAAAGTGGGTGAGGGGGTGCGGGGAATGGGGGACCAAGGGGTGGGTAGGTGGGGACTTGTTCAGATTATCCAACAGACCCAAGGCTAGGCAGATCTGAAGGGCCAGATCTCTGGACCTCAATACGGTCTCTTTGGATGAATGGACTAGCAGACAGTCGACCAGGTACGGATACACCCTGACACCTAGGTGTCTCAGGTATGCAGTCTCCACTGCTATGCACTTGGTGAAGACCCTGGGCACTGAGAAGAGTATGAAGGGCATGACTTGGAATTGGTACAGGACCTCTTCCACTCCAAACCAGAGGTACTGGCGGTGGGACAGATGGACTGGGATGTGGAACAATGAATCCTGGAGGTCTATGGGCAAAACTACATGTTTTGCTCCAGCAACGGAATGATCTGATACAGAGTGCCCATCCAGAACTTGTGTTTCCACATGAACTGGTTCAGACCATGGAGATCCAGTATAGGGTACCAGCCCCACATTTGTTTTGGGACCAGGAATACCGGAACACATAACCCTGACTGGCCAGGGAGTCTGGGACATGGACTACTGCCCCCTTTTGCAAAGAGCTGAGCAATGTCTTCCTGAAGGGGAGACAGTGTGGCTTGCAACACCCTGGACTCCCGAGGAGCATGAAGGCAGTAAGGCAGGAGAGCGTTGAAGTCTAGAGGCAACCCTCTACCCACTGTGTCCAACAACCACTTGTCCATTGAATAAGCAGATGAAAGAAGTAACATAATGGACCTCCTACAGGGAGTACAGACAGGGACAGGATGGGTGGAGGGATGATACTCCCCAGCCTCTCACTGGGCAGCTTTTCAGGAGCACTGGCAACTGCAGCCAGAGGGGCACCACCACCCCTGCCCCATTTTTTAGGACCCCAGGCCCTGGACTTGGGCTTGGACTGCAAGGTCTGGTACTGCCACTGCTAGGGCTACTGCTGAGCAGGCAGTGGCTGAAAGAACTGGTAGTGGAAAGCCCGTTTCTTTGACTTCCTTTTTGGGTCATTCTGGGACAATGCTACAGAATCCAGGGTGGCACTGGACTTCTCAATATGGGTGAGATGTCCTTCCACCCCAGGGCCAAAGAGGTCAGTGCTCAAGAAAGAGACATTGGCCACCTAGTGCTGGGTGTGACGTAGATGCTAGCTCTGAGTGCTCGAGTGCTGTATTCATATTTTTTTATTACATATAAAATATGTGATGGGAAGGTCAACTCAAGGAAATTACTGTTTTACTGGAACTGACACATCAAGACCCCCCAAGGATAAGTTCAAAGGACAGGAGGTATTTTAAACTGCAGAGATCTGGGGTGCAATTACCTTGTCAATATGCTTTCATCCCAGGAAATAAGATTAGCCATTCATAATGCCCTCAGGGAGATCCTTTGACTTGCACGGTTACCAGGAAGGACTTGTGGGAGGGGTCAGAGAGAGGCCAGTATGGACATTGAAGAGGTTTGATGTCTGAGCCAGGGAGGACCCACACGGATTTGGAAGGTCCAAAATACATTTCCCGGGGAACCCTTGAATTACATCAGAAAGACCTGAGGTGTAGATTCCAAGGTCCAGATGGGATTAAAGAGGCCAGTACACTTTTGCTTTGAATACAGTGACTTAGATCAAAGGAACTTTTGAGATGTATGTGTAGCAGAGCACAAACCAGTTCTTACCAGTTAACCTGTGGAGAGGAAAGTCAGTGAGGTCATCTCATATGTTTTCTTAAATATTTTATTTGGAGACCCTGTATTGTAAAATATAGAGTTTGATACACCAAGGCGGAGTTAGTGACCTCATGAGAAGGCCGGCTCAGAAGTGTGCTTAATTGCTGAAAGAACCTGACAGAGACACACAAGAAAATATTTCTGACTGAGAGAAGAAAGAGACCCTAGAAGCACTGAAAGAAAGTAAGCATTACATTATACCAGTCTGAAGTTATAAATTGTAGGAACTGCATTTTTTTTCCTGTTTGTTTTAAAGCTGTAAGTGTTGGGATCTATATTTGTTCTGTTTTGATATTTTTAAAGTAAAGATATTTTTTTACAAACAAAGCTGCTGGAGTGCCTTGACATTCCTTTTTATTTTAAGTGGAGCTTTTAAAGGTTATAGTAACACTGTGTGTGGGCTTATTGTATACCAAACTGGGAAATGGATAGAGTTCTCGAAAAGTCTTGTATAGAGTTCTAAGGGTTCATTTGAAAGACCTGGTTGGGTGCCCGTAGGCAAAGATATCTGGCCCCCCAAAGACAGAATTATCTGAGCCTGATAATTGGGTACGCTAACAAGAGGTTATCAGTTTGAATCCCTTCAGAGCTTGAGACTAAGGTGACTTAAACCCACAAAACAGACAAGAGGGTTACCTTGTCTGTTCACTGTACACAAATCATACGCTCAGAGGTTGGCACTTTGGGAGTACAGGGCTGACCGGCGGAGCGAGATTGTGACACTGGGTCTCTGCCATAAAGGTGGACAGACGCAGTCAGGCACTGCAACACATGGAGAAGGCCATTGCCATGGCACGGGTACATGAATCACCCATATCCAAGGCCATCTATAACTGGTGTTTATTCAGCGAATGACCCTGGTCAATCACTGGTTAAACAGTAATCGACCCTAGTCTCTGATGACAGTTAACAGTCACTGCTGCTCAGGTAAAAGGTGAGGGAGGATGGAATCAAACACTCCCATCAGGGAATGACCAAAACTGGCAATCATCATGGCATATCTAGCCTGACAGTGACCCAAGGATACTACAGAGTACACCTTTTTGCAGCATGGTCAATCTTATGCAACTCCTTGTCCAGAAGCTTGTCCACACCCACTGGTTTCCCAGTTTTTTGAAAACTGAGTCAGTAACCAGCCCCTCTGTGGAACGGTGGCCTGAGAACCCCAAAAGGGACCCTGTCAGGACTGCATACTTGCAGACCATATGGGTAGAGGGTACCAGGCAGGATGCTGGATGCTGCCAAAGCTCCAGGGCAGGTCCTAAAATGGCCTCAGCCACAAGAAAGGCAACCACTGAGGATTTTTCCCTCTCCAGAATGTCACTAAAAGGGTACTTAGCCCTTTTGTGGGGGAATCGTCCCCATCCAGAATGTCACTAAAAGGGCACTTAGCCCTTTTCCGAACTGGCTCTAACAGGACTGACATGGAGTCTGAAATACATCCAAGAAGTACCTTGAAAGACATTGGGCCTTGCTCAGTGGAGAACTCTTCGAATGATCCTGACTCAGTTGAGAGTCCCAAAGGAGGCCATGGCCATCAGTTTTCTCAGTTGTGTCCTGCAGTTTGCCTGGGGTAATTCTGTAAATTCTCTCAATCTGCAGGTTAGTTGAGTCTAGTACCAGCATATCTTCTAGTCAAGCCATAACTGTGTATACAGCATTTATCCCTATATTGCTTCCACAGTCTCCATATGGTTGGCCTCTGCTTTATGTTCTGCATTCTGCCATAGTTCAACAGAAATGTCACATTTGTTCACCAAAAGTTCAGTGGATTTATGCATCCTTTGCATCAACAGTTACAAAGTTTGCAGTGTTACCTCTCCACCTCCAGAAGCTGCAGATTCATCAGGCTTACTAACACCTTTAGAACCTTGTTTGGGCTTGAACAAATCCTGGGTATTGCTGAAAGAATTGATGGGCTTTCCCATCATCAAAAGTGCACCAGATATGTTTTACCATATATAAATCTGCCAGCATCCGAAAGTCACTTTGTTAAAGCTGAAGCAAAGTGGAGCTCAAAGTAAATATTTTTTTATTGTAATTGCCTGTTCAATGGTAGGAACTTTGTGAAAAGCATTTGCTCGCCCTGGATGCAAGCCCTGCCCCTTTAAACTCACAGTCTCACAAGTTACTACATTAATTATTCATTACTGATTGAAATGATGTAGCCCATTTGGGTTTCATGCACTACTGTGGGTTTCTTGTGCTTTATACTGACACAAGTGGATTACATAAACTCTCATCTCGTACTTGCAGTTTGCCATTTGTCAGTCATATTGTTTCAGCACATGCCAATATTTTTAATCTCGGTATACTGTTATGTGATAAACAAGTTTTCATGATAAATAAAGTCATAAAAGCTACAATTGCTAGCCTTTGGAAGACAGAAATCTTGCTTGTAGATCAGAAAGCAGCTAACTAAAAGAAGCTACCACTTTCTTACTAATTTAACACTTCTATCTCAGCAGGAGTCAGTGTCTGTTGAGATTAAGCAGACAGATACTTTATTAGAAGTATAAGGGGTCTTATTTAGGGTTAAAAATGAAAAGAAAGAAAGTCAGTGTGTGTTCTGTGCTCCCGAAGAATCCTCGACCCCCCCCCCACCCAGTGCACAGAAGGTCATGACGGCCTCAGAGCCTGCCCTCCCCAATGGCAAAGGCAAGTCGGATCCCGCGGAATCCTCAACCCCCTCCCCCCGTGCACAGAAGGTCATGAGAGCCTCAGAGCCTGCCCTCCCCAACAGCAATGGCAAGTCGGATCCCACGGAATCCTTGACTCCCCCAGTGCACAGGTACGGCACAGCAGCATTTGGCCCTTGGAAAGTCTCACAGGCCTGCAGTGATCACTTCGGAACATAGAGATTCAAACTTGGCACCATTTTGGGTGTGCCACACCACATTTCTGTCGGCACAGCAGTGCTGATAGTTTTTCAGTTTCACACAATTCTGGACTTACTGCTGTGCTCAGCTAATGTTTAAGAGGTGCTTTAATTTGTATGTTAAGATCCATAGCCAAAGTCTGAACCTGTAACATTGGACGTTTGCACTCCTTCCTGGAGGGAGCCTTTAACATTACGTTAAACCTCTGAAAAAGCATTCAGTAAATTATACTGAGCTATACAGCAGCAGGGGAGCCTGCAATCTGCTCGTTGCTGCACAAATTGGGAGGAAGCCTTTATCTATCACTGTAAGCCACAGTAAAAGCTTTCTGCTTATTGTAACTCACAACGACAGATTAAAAACAAACAAAAAGTTTATTGTGAAACACTCAGCTGCAGATCTGCCTTAAATCAGCTCGCTTTTACACAAGTCGGGAAAGTGCCTTTTTAATCACTGAAACCCACGGTAAAAGCCCTCTGGTAATTTTAAACTCAGAATCAACAGGTTTCATAAATTTATTGTGAAACACACAGCTACAGGACTGCCTTAAATCAGCTCGCTTTTACACAAGTCGGGAAAGTGCCATTATAATCACTGAAACCCACTGTAAAAGCCCTCTGGTAAAGCTAGCTTTGTACAATTCAGAAAAGGAGCCTGCAAAAACACTTAAATCTTAGCTGCTGTACATTTAATTAACGTCTCACAAAGTTAGAGTGTAATACTGACTCCTCCTACAGCCTACCTGCTTTCCCTATTTAACTTGCTTCATTTCTCCTCTTTTCTCAGAAGGTCATGAGGGCCTCGGAGTCTGCCCTCCCCAGTGGCAACTCGGATCCCACGGAATCCTTGCCCCCCACCCCCAGTGCACAGATACGGCACGGCAGCATCTGGCCCTTGGAAAGTCTCACAGGCCTGCAGTGATCACTTCCGAGTGCAGATAGGCCCCGCTGGCACTGTGTGCCGGCTGCCCCACCACTCCTGCCACCACCCTAGGTGAACTTAGCCCTATATAGGCTGGGTCATGTGCGCTCACAAAACTATCAGCCCACTTTCCCATAAGCAGCTTATCTGCTCTCTCCTCTAGTGGCCACCCTGTTGACTCAAACTGTGATAGCGTGACTATAATTGCCCACACTCCCCCCGACTAAGAATTTTGACAAAAGGAACAATCCTTTCCCCTGACAAAGAAATTATTCAACACTGACCAAATTCTCGGCAACAGCAGGAATCTGACTGGTAGCCGTGAATACTGTGAGCCCTGTGGTTGGGCTGGATAAACTTATCATAGACTCCCTGCCTGCCTGCGGTATCGTTACCTAGCTCTCTCATTAGGGCTTTCACAGCCCTTGTGCCTAAGGTAATGTGTTTCTAGGGCTATGCTACGCAACTCCTGAGCACCATATCTCCTGGAACGTCCGTGCTGGCGCTCTGGGGGCTTAGAGACGCATGCTGTTGCAAGGACATGCTGCTTGCATATTTTACCCGTACACAAGCTGCCTGGATACATCCCTGCTGACCTTAGTTGCGGTCCTGCTCTCTCGGGAATTCCCTAATTTCCGGAGCCTCGCTCATATCTGCGGCTTTCACACCTGTCACCATGACCCTCCCTGGAATGGCTGGGGTATTGACAAATAATCTAGGACCTCAGGCCACCGTGCGCTACCACAAGCCCCCCACTGCCTGGCTGTCTGTCAAAGGCTTAAAAATGGCTCATCTTAATGTTCGCAGTATCCTGCACAACCTAGCAGATCTAACAGCATGGGTGGGCTACTACAACCCAGATATCTTGGGGATCTCGGAAACCTGGCTGAAGCCTCACATCCCTGACTCCTTGTGTGCCCTACTGGGCTACAACCTCATCAGACAGGACAGGGCAGGGAAGACACGTGGGGCGGAGTGCCTCTCTACTTTAAGGTGCACCTAAAATGTGTATGCTGTTGATCATACACCCCCTACATCCCCAACCTGCGAGTTCCTGCATGTTCTCCTCCTGCTAGGGAATGCCAAAAAGGTACACCTGGTCTGCGCCTACAATCCTCCGAATGGAGGAGTGCTAGAGCTCTCCTCTCTACTCGACTGCCTTAGTGACAAGGTGGGCTCAAATGAGGTACTAGTCCTGGGGGACCTTAACCTCGACTGGATGGGACCCAACACCAAGCATTATGAGCCCCTCCTCTCAGGGCTTGCTCTCAGTCAGCTCATCACGGTACCCACAAGGCTCTCCTCCCAGGGAGATAAAGGATCTCTCATCGACTGGATACTGCTCAATAGACTGGATAGAATAGTCTTCGCAGGAATTCTCCCCAACGTCATCTCCGATCACTCTCCAACCTACTGCATATGGGGTATCTCCTCGCTCAAAATCCCCAGCAAAGTGATCCAGACGAGGGACTATTCAACATATCTGCTAAATGACTATCTTGCTGACCTACAACAAGCTGACTGGTCCAGGGTTGCCACCACCAACAACCCTGCAGATGCCCTTGACCACTTTCTCATGTTGTTTGTCCCCTTGCAAAACAAACATGCCCCCTCACAAAAAGGAGGGTGAGGGGTATCGTCAAGAAGTGGCTCCATGGTGGTCTATTCTCCCTCATGAAGCATAGGGACAAATGCTGGGAAAAGTACAAGATCTCCTGCAACTATAATGACCTTCTTGAATATCGGCAGCTCAGAAACTCTAGTGAAAGATCCATCCGCACCGCCAAGAGCAAGTACTGTCAATCTGCCCTGCTATCCTCAGCCAGAAATCCAAGGAGTTTCTGGCAAAACATTAATAACTTGGTTGGAGGGTCCACTAGGGTTCAGGTCACCAACATGTATATTAGCAGGGTCAGCTGCAACAACCCACGTACCATTGCAAATGCCGTCAACTCCATGTTCTCTGACCTGCCTGCCCCCGTCCCAGTCTCCTGCCCAAAGTCTCTGTGGGGAATACCCCCGACCACCCTTCTACTTAAAACGGGTCTCTGTCTTGGAGACCCAGAAGCTCCTTGCTGGGCTCTCCCACCACACTGGCGTGGGGCATGACAGCACTGAACCCAAATTGCTCAGCCCGGGAGCTCCCGGCCAAGCCTGGCTTATCATCTACATCTTTAACACCTCTTTAATCTTGGGGATTATCCCTGATACGTGGAAAGTGGCCATGGTTGTCCCTGTCTTCAAACAAGGTGACCCTAAAGACATCAAGAATTACAGCCCCATCTCTAGCCTGTCTGCAGTCGGCAAACTTCTTGACAAGGTTGTCACCACGCAGCTCTCCCACTACCTTCACAGTTATGGACTTCTTTCCCCTGCTCAACATGGCTTCAGAAAAGGGCACAGTACATCCACTGCCCTTGCTATTGTTACCTCTGAGATCAGGACCACTACTGATCAAGGCAAACTGACCGGAGCCATATTCATGGACCTCTCAAAGGCTTTCGACCGTGTTGACCACTCCCCCCTCTGCTCCACTCTTTGCTCTCTCGGATTCTCACCCCCTGCCCATGCCTGGTTCTCCAACTACCTTGCAGGCAGGCAGCAATTAACCACCTTCAACCATGCTCTCTCTGACCCCTCCTCTGTCAACTGCGGGTCTCCCAGGGTTTCATCCTTGGACCCATTCTGTTTTTCCAATTCATTAATGAACTGCCCACCGTTGCTATCCACGGATCCACCACCCTCTATGTGGATGATTTCGTAGTCCTGGCCAGCTCCCAGGACATCTCCATCATTAACTCCAGGCTAAATTCCAACTTCACACTTATCCAAAACTGGCTAGTGGGCCATAAGCTGACCATCAACCTGGAAAAGACCCAGGCCATGCTCTTTGGCTCCCTGGCAAAGACAAAAACCTGCCCTGCTCCCTTAAATATCTATGGAGGAGATGGTACCCTCCTGCAGGCCATGGATTCAGTCAAGTATCTGGGAGTAACCCTTGACCCACAACTGGACCTCACCCTGCACATTCGGAACATATGCAAGTCAACAAACTGCAAGCTCAGACTTTCCTACAGAGCAAAAAGTTGCCTCACCCAGCTGCACGGGTTGCCCTAGCCGAGGGGGGGGGGGGTCCTCCTACCCATGCTCTGCTATGGGCTCGTATCCTTTGCCCCAGTCCCGAAATCAAGTCTCACAAAGTGGGACACTGCATACAACAATATATACTGCTTTGCGCTCTTGGCACCTCGCCTCACGCATCGCTGTGATCTATACTCGCGTCTGGAGTGGCTCCCCCCTGAAAAGCACCGCGCTTTTGTACTCAGCAATTTCATCGACAACATAGTAAGAATGGCTACCCCTTCTGCTCTTGCCCTTCCCCTCAAACATGGAACCCCTGCCTACTACTTAAGATCCAGTGCCACGCTGGACCGCTTTGTTCCCAGGACCCGTACCCTTGCTGGGGACCGAGCCTTCTCCGTCCATGCACCCAGGATGTGGCACTCCCTTCCTGCATAAACTCGCTCTTCTCCCTCCCTCCCATCCCTGCTTTAAAGCCTCCCTATGGAGCTTCCTTAAATCGGCCTCTACCTGTCTATGTGCCATATAGTCCCCAGATGTGGCACTCTCTTCCAAAACTGACTGTAGGGGGTGACACTCCTGTGTGCTTGGTGCCACAACATGGTGTCACAACATGCTGAAACTTGCCCTGGGCACTTATCCCTGCCTACCTGTTACTGAGTGTGGTCCCCTGTGGCTTACCCCATATCGTTAGCCTTGTTGACATTGTCTGTATATTGTTGTTTGCTCTACCTAACAATATGTTATGTATCTTGCTGCTTTCTTCCTATCAACCTGTTATGCCTGTAATCCAACATGCCGTTATCTACCTATCTACTTGTTATGCTGGATGATCCTGTATGTTACCTTGACTATGCTTGATGCTTTGTATGTACCTTGTATCCTCCCGGGTCGCACCTGAAAATAGGCACTTGGATGTCTAGTGTGCTTACCTGGTTAACAAAAGCAAATAAATAATAAATAAATAAACTTACTTTGCTAAATCAGTAGGAGGAGAGAGAGCTTAATTGGGTGTGTGGCTTAGACAATATAAAAGCAGGTGACTCCAATTACAACTTCCTGTTGCTAGCCTCTGGAAGACAGAAATATTGCTTGTAGAGCAGAAAGCAGCTAACTAAAAGAAGCTACTATTTTCTTATTAATTTAACACTTCTATCTCAGCAGGAGTCAGTGTCTGTTGAGAGTAAGCAGACAGACACTTTCTTAGAAGTAGAAGGGGTCTTATTTAGGGTTAGAAAAAGAAAAGAAAGAAAGTCAGTGTGTGTTCTGTGCTGGGAAGGGTACTGTATCAACTTACTTTGCTAAATCAGTAGGAGAAGAGACAGCTTAACTGGGGGTGTGGCTTAGACAATATAAAAGCAGGTTACTCCAATTACAACTTCCTGTTGCTAGCCTTTGGAAGACAGAAATCTTGCTTGTAGAGCAGACAGCAGCTAACTGAAAGAAGCTACCATTTTCTTACTAATTGGCCTTCATCCCACCCACCCTAAGCCAGTTCTACTTTTATAGCGACTGGATTTGACTGACAACAGGAACTTCCTGTTTGGCAGTAGAAAGGGAAGGATCATAGAGAAACATTAGTTTTGTCAACCTTAAAGGAAAAAAATAGCTCGCTCTCCCCCCTAGCTGCTGGTGGTCTGACACTGAGCAAGGAAGAAGGAGGCTACTGAAGAATATAGGAAGTTGCTGTCCCAGAACAGGAAGGGTGAGAATTGTAAGGAGAGGAGAGAATAAGCATACAGATAAACAGGAGAGGGGACACAAAATAAGACATGAAAGGAGTGGTGTAGTGCAATGGCTGTGGGGCGACCGTGTTCCGGGAGACATTCTGGAGGCTGCCATGCTGTCCTATTTGTAGGCACCTTTCTGGTCTGAGGGAAGAGGTTGCCCGTCTCCAGGCTGACCTGGCTAGGATTCATGAAACCTCCTTCCCCACCCAGGGAACACCAGGGCCAATGCCACTACCTCAGAGGTTGCCAAGAAAGAGGAGAGGCTGGACCAGGGTGGGCTCAGGAAGGGAAAGGGTGGTGGAACAGAGTTGCATCCCTCCAGCTGTACCTCTCCAAAATTCATATGCTGTTCTGGTGGATAGTGGTTCCTCTATGGAGGTACCTGAAGTGGAGACCAACGAGGATGCTGGGAACCTTCACAAAGGAGACCCACATGAGGGTGGCAAGGGACCCCACAGGGGAAGGAAACAACTCCTGGTGGGGTACTCAATCATTAGGGGGGTAGAAGTGGGAGAGGGAGGTAAGGTGCCTGCCTGGTGCCATGGTTTGGAAGGACAGGAAGCGAATCCTCAGGATCATGGGAGCAGCTGCATGAGGGAGGGAGCTGGATGTCATTGTCCACCTAGGGACAAATGACCTGGCTAGGAACGGGATCAGAGCAGTGCAAGAGAAGTTTGTTGAGTTGGGGAGGGGCCTTAGACAAGTAGTGCATACGGTAACCTTCTCGGAGGTGCTGCCTGTCTATGGCAAGGGTGATGCTAGGGTACTCCCCACCAGAGAATTCAATGAATGGTTGAAAAACTGGTGTGGAACTCAGGGTTTTGGCTTCATTGGGGACTGGGGGGCCACCTGGAGGGATGCAGGCCTATACTGGCTACTGGCACGATGGTCTGCATCTGTTCAGGGGGGGAACTAGGATCCTAGGTGAGAGGTTTAAATGCTTCATTGGCAAGCATTTAAACTAGCCAAGGTGGGGGCACTGAAAAGAAGCAGGGAAATCCCAGCCTCCCCCTACAAAACACAGTAATTAGTGAGGTGAACACCAAGGTAGAGAAGTCATTAGGGAGCAGAACAGAGGTAAATGTAAAAAAAGGCAAAGGCAATAAGGACAGGGATGGGGCTAAAAGGGGTAAGGCCACCAAAAAGTGGAGGGTGACGAGTACCAATGCCCATAGTCTGTGTAACAAGCTCCCTGAACTAGTGGTCTTGATGGAAGAGGGTTGCCTGGATAATGTGGCAGTCACAGAAACATGGTACACAGAGAACCATGACTGGGATATCAACATACCAGGATATACAATCTACAGGAGGGACAGGGAGGGTAAAAGAGCAGGAGGAGTAGCTCTCTATGTAAAGGAAGGGATCAAAGCAACAGAACTAAAGAGTAAACAGGGAGCAGATGAGGCAGGAAATGACACCACAATCTGTATGGGGGTTGTATACAGACCCCCATCTCAGGGGGAGGAAATGAACAAGAAAATGATAGAAGACATCCTTAGAATGGCAGAAAAAGGGAAGATATTGTTGCTGGGGACCTGAATATGCCAAATGTTAACTGAAGCACCTTTTGCTGCAGGCACATCCAAGAGCAGGGTCATTCTTGATGCCCTACAAGAGGCATGCCTCAGACAGCTAGTATTGGAACCCACTTGGGACGGAGCAATGTTAGACCTGGTACTCTCAAACAGGGATGGAGAAAGAATCTCAGATTCAGAAGTGGGTAGCCATCTGGGAACAAGTGACCACCAAACAGTGTGGTTCACGATAAACACAGCCATAGAGTCAAGCCATACAAAGGCAAGAGTATTGGACTTTAGGAGGGCTGATTTTGATAAAATGAGAGCGTGCCTCTAAAAAGCACTAGCAAACAGGCAAGAAGGAGGGGTGGAGGAACAATGGGGAGTAATCAAACAGCCACCACGGAGGCAACAAGCCTTTGTGTGAAGCAAATCAACAAAACACAATGAAGGAAAAAACACTGTGGTTCTCAAAAGAAGTGGTAGTAAAGGTTAAGGAGAAAGGGACAGTATTCAGGAAATATAAGGAAACACAGAAGGAGCAGGACAGGGAACTGTATCAGTTAATGCAAAAAGAGGCAGGGAAGGCAGTCAGAATAGCAAAGGCCCAAACTGAAGAAAAGATAGCCAAATATGTTAAGAAGGGGGATAAGACCTTTTATAGGTATATTAGGGAGTGAAAAAACACCAAAGAAGGGATACTGAGGCTTAATAAAGGGGAGGGAATGTGGGCAGAGGGTGACAGTGAAAAAGGGATACTGAACGAATATTTCTGCTGAGTACTCACAAAGGAAGAGGAGGGCGAGGTACCTAAACCAAACAAGAAAAACACTCTGAAGACGGGGGTCGATACCAGTCCATTTACAGAAGAAATGGTTCTGAAAGAACTAATAAAATTGAAGGTGGACATAGCAATGGAGCCTGATGGGATTCACCCTAGAATTCTAAAAGAACTAAGGGTAGAACTAGTGGCACCACTGACTACTCTCTTTAACATATCATGGGAGGATGAGGTGGCACCTGAGGACTGGAGGAGAGCGGATGTGATTCCTCTTGGCAAAAGTGGGAGCAGGACAGAGGCAGGAAACTACAGACCAGTTAGTTTGACCTCAGTGGTAGGGAAAATGATGGAATCACTTCTGAAGGAAAGAATTGTTGAGTACCTAGAGGCCAGTGGGGCACAGGACCCAAAGCAGCATGGATTCACGATGGGAAGGTCGTGTCAGACCAATCTAATTGATTTCTTTGACTGGGTGACCAAAGTAGTAGACCAGGGGAGGAGCTGTGGACATGGCCTACCAAGATTTTAGCAAGGCATTTGATACAGTCCCACACAAAAGATTAATATACAAGTCAGACAGCCTTGGAGTGGGTCCCAAGGTGGTAGCCTGGATAAAAAATTGGCTAGACAACAGGACGCAAAGTGTAGTAGTAAACGGAGTTCACAGTGAAGAAAGGAGGGTTACTAGTGGGATACCGCAGGGTTCAGTATTAGGACCGGTCCTCTTCAATGTCTTTATAAGCAACAATTCAGAGGGACTGGAAGGAAAAGTATGTCTCTTTGCAGATGACACAAAGATTTGCAACAGAGTTGATGCACAAGGTGGGGTGGAAAGGATGAGAAGGGACTTGGCAAGGTTAGAGGAATGGTCAAATGTATGGCAGCTTAGATTCAATGCTAAGAAGTGCAACATAATGCACCTGGGAAACAAAAACCCAGGGGAAGAGTACACAATGGGGGGTGAGATACTAACAACAACAAAAATGGAAAGGGACCTGGGGGTAGTCATATCAGATGACCTAAAGGTGGGCAAGCAATGTGAGAGGGCAGCAAGAAGGGCTGGGGGATACTGGGATACATAGGGAGAGACATCACCAGTAGAAAACAGGATATTATTATCCTTCTGTACAGACTGCTGGTCAGACCCCATCTGGAGTACTGCATGCAGTTCTGGAGACCCAATCTCTGCAAAGACATAGACAGGATGGAAGCTGTCCAGAGGAGGGCAACTAAAATGGTGCAGGGTCTGCACCGGAAGACATATGAAGAGAGACTTAAGGAGCTTAATATGTATAGCCTCGAGGAAAGGAGGGAGAGGGGGGACATGATAGAAACTCTCAAGTACCTCAAGGAATCAACAAAGTTCAAGAGGGTAGCATCTTTCAAAAAAAGAGTGTGCAAGAACAAGGGGCACAATTTGAAGATGGGGGCAGCTCAGAGGTAATTTAGGAAGTATTTTTCCAGAGAGGGTTGTGGATGCATGGAATGGCCTTCCGGAGGAGGTTGTGCAGTCAAAAACAGTGGTGGAATTCAAGCATGCATGGGACAGTCATTAGGCAATTCTAGGGGGTTGGGGGTAGGAAGAAGTAGGTTGCTGGTTAACTAGGATCTGCAGCTTATCCATTAGGTAGGGAAATGGGCAGACTGGGTGGGCCAAGTGTTCCTTATCTGCTGTCAAATTCTATGTTTCTATGTTAAGGTTGGAGGAATGGTCAAATGTATGGCAGCTCAGATTCAATGCAAAGAAGTGCAAGGTAATGCACCTGGGAAACAAAAACCCAGGGGCAGAGTACACAATGGGGTGGTGAGATACTGACAACAATAAAAACGGAAAGGGACCTGGGGGTAATTATATTAGATGACCTAAAGGTCAGCAAGCAATGTGAGAAGGCAGTAAGGAAGGCTGGGGGGATACTGGGATGCACAGGAAGAGGCATCAATAGTAGAAAACAGGAAGTTGTTATCCCTTTGTACAGACAGTTGGTGAGACACCATCTGGAGTACTGTGTGCAGTTCTGGAGACCCCATCTCCTCAAAGACATAGAGTGGAGGCTGTTCAGAGGAGGGCAACCAAAATGGTGCAGGGTCTGCACCAGAAGACATATGAAGAAAGACTGAAGGAGCTTAATATGTATACCCTTGAGGAAAGAAGGGAGAGAGGGGACATGATAGAAACTTTCAAGTACCTCAAGGGAATCAACAAAGTCCAAGAGGGTAGCATCTTTCAGAAAAAGAGATGTGCAAGAACAAAGGGGCACAACTTGAAGACAGAGGGGAGACGGCTCAGAGGTAATGTGAGGAAGTATTTTTTCATGGAGAGGGTTGTGGAAACATGGAACAGCCTCCCTGAGGAGGTTGTGGAGTCAAGAACAGAGGGGGAATTCAAAAATGCAGGGGACAGACATAAGGCACTTCTAGTGGGAGGGTAGGAGGAAGTAGGCTGTTGGTTAACTAGGATCTGCAGCTTATCTGTTAGGTAGGAAAATGGGCAGACTAGGTGGGCCAAGCAGTCCTTATCTGTCGTCAAATTCTATGTTTCTATGTTAATTGCATTTTAGAACAGCAAGATCTGTATTTGACACTGTCCCGTGTCAGCTCATCCAAGTTTCATTCACATGACAGTTTTATGTGCCTTGCACTAAGTGTTCACAGACAAACCAAACTGCTTTAATGTAATTATGACAGAAAGCTCCTCTTCTTAAAGCTGTGTAGAAAATGCTTGGCTGCTGCCTCTAAGGTGTCAAGTCTAGAAAGGAAGCTAGCAGGAATTGAACCCAGGAGTGGACAGAAAGTAGGGAATTGAAATATACTGAAAAATATATGGCCTACAGCATAAGCGGGATAAGCCAACCAGACATGCAGTCATTGAAAATAGAAGTTGATGGCAGATAAGGACCACAAGGCCCATCCAGTCTGCTCATTTCTTTTTCTACCTTATTAATGTGCCATCGGCATTTGCTCTGTCAATGGCCTATCTATTCATATTTATCTGTATTGCTCCCTTATGCCTATCCCATGCCTGTTTAAAGCCCTGCACTGTATTCATATCCACCACTTCCTGAGGTAAGCCATTCCATGCATCCACCATCCCTTCTGTGAAAAAAGAACTTCCTCACATTACCTCTTAATCTGCCTCCCTCTAATCTCATGCTGTGTCCTCCTGTCCAGCTACTTTTCTTAAATTGAAACATGTTAGACTCTTTCACCTTGTTAATGCCCTTAAGGTGTTTGAATGTTTCAATCATATCACCTCTCTCCCTCATTTGCTCTAGGGTATACATATTGAGTTCCGTTAATATGTCCTCATATGTTTTCTGATGCAGTCCCTGCACCATTTTGGTTGCCCTTCTCTGGACTGCCTCAGTTTAGTTAATGTCCTTGTGAAGGTGTGGCCTCCAGTACTGCACGCGGTACTCCAGATGGGGCCTAACCAGTGTCTTGTAAAGAGGGATTATTACCTCCCACTTATGACTTGTGATACCCCTACTAATACACCCCAACATCCCCCTAGCCTTACCTACTGCTTTAGTGGTCTGCTTGGATGATTTCAGGTCATCTGTGATGATGATGATGCCCAAGTCTCTTTCTTCCCTTGTGACTGCCAGCAACTCCCCTCCCAACCT
The DNA here is from genome assembly GCA_016271365.2 of Neoceratodus forsteri. Classification (NCBI taxonomy): domain Eukaryota; kingdom Metazoa; phylum Chordata; order Ceratodontiformes; family Ceratodontidae; genus Neoceratodus; species Neoceratodus forsteri. Next base: position 12,948,067 of record CM057456.1, read on the forward strand.
ATAGGTGGCTTCAGGGTTTCTCTTCCCTATGTTCAAGATCTTGCACTTCTTTGCATTAAACCCCAGTTGCCACTCTTCCGACCATTTTGCCAGTTTATCCAGATATCTTCTCATTCCACCCACCCCATCTGGATCATCTACTCTGTCCCAGATCTTGGTGTCATCTGCAAACAGACAAACCTTACCCTCCAGTCCATCTGCAATGTCACTGATGAAGATACTGAAGAGGACTGGCCCCAGGACTGATCCCTGAGGTACCCCACTTGTGACTTGCATCTCTTCTGACTGTATACCATTTACCACCACTCTCTGTTTTCTGCCCATCAACCAGTTTGCCACCCAGTTGACCAACTTCTGACCCACCCCGAGCCTACCCAGCTTATTAATCAATCTTCCATGTGGAACAGTATCAAAAACTTTGCTAAAGTCAAGGTAGGTAACATCAACTTCTCCTCCTCCTCCTTGGTCCACCATTCTGGTTACCCATCAAAGAAATCTATAAGATTAGTTTGACAGGACCTTCCTGTTGTAAACCCATGCTGTCTTGGATCCTGTACTCCTATGGATTCCAGGTGTTGCACTATCCTTTCCTTAAGGAGTGCCTCCATAATCTTGCCCATTACTAAGGTAAGACTGACTGGTCTGTAGTTCTCTGCCTCCTCCCTGCTACCACTCTTGTGGAGCGGGATCACATGAGCCCTTCTCCAGTCTTCTGGGGCTTCTCCTGTGCTCAGAGACTCACTAAACAGTTCTGATAATGACTCTGCTAGTTCCACCCGTAGCTCCTTTAGTACCCTGGGATGTATGCCATCAGGTCCCATTGCCTTGTCAACCCTGAGCTTATCGAGCTCTTGTAGGACCCTTTCTTTTGTGAAAGGACTAGTGCACACCTCCCCCCCCCCCCCGCGTGTCAATGGTGCTGAGCTGTGGGCCCTGCCCTACCTTCTCCTCAATAAATACTTAGCAGAAGTATCTATTTAGGATAGATGCTTTTACATGGTCCTCCTCCTCACACGTCTCCTCATCCCCTTTGATCTTAGCAATACCCCCTCTGGACTTTCTCCTTTCACTAATGTATCTATAGAAAGTCTTGTCACCTTCTTTTACTGTTCGTGCTAGTGTTTTCTCGGTTTGGGCCTTTGCCAGCCTTACTGACTTCCCTGCTTCCCTTAGGGAAGTTTGGTATGCCTCCCTATCTTCATACCACTGCATTCCCTTATATTTCCTGAAGGCCAGCCTTTTGGCTCTGACCTTTTCTGCTACTGTTTTTGAGAACCAAAGTGGTTTCCTCCTTCTTTTGCACTTGCTTTTCTCTCTAACACTATGGGATGTTGCTTTAAGTATTGCATCCTTAATACTTGCCCACTTTGCCTGTACCCCTTCACCTGTATTTCTTCTTGCCAGGGCCAGATTAACTCTGTTGGCCATCTTATCAAAGTCAGCTCCTCTGCAGTCCCCTAATGTTGCCTTGGAATGGGATAATTTAGTTCCAGTGGCCAAACTGAACCAAACCATGTGATGGTCACTGGCCCCCAGGTGACTGTCTACCTGGAAATATGTGATCCTTTCCTTGTTAGTCAGTACTAGATCTAGGATAGCCCTGTCTCTTGTGGGTTGTTGTGCCAGTTGTTGCCCTCCCCCTGCAGGGAATTCACTATGTGTCTAGTTCTGGCAGATGTTCCTATTAAAGAGCTGCATCCCACCCTAGGGTTGGGGGCTGGGTGAAAATTGTTCTGAGGGCAGGACCCTTAGACTGCATAGATTCTACATTGATAGGGATATGGTAGAGATAGTAAGTTTGTGGTAGGTAGCTTTCTTACCCAAACTGTCTGCACAGGATAGGGGTAAAAGGTAGTAATCTAGGAAGGATAACCACGTAGCAAACAAGGACATGAAGTAACAAGTCTGGTTCTAGTCAAAAGACACTAGTCAGTTAAGGGAATACAGGTTGTTATCAGTGGACTGGAGTTATCACAGGTTCAGTATGGAAATGAGGTACAGAGGGGGGCTGGCCAGTCGTGGTGACCAAGGGGCACCCTTCTCCAGCGTTAAGCTCTAAAGGAGGGGGCACTGCCCCTTCTGCAGGACCTTTGCAGAGCTCCATTCTCAGCTGGTACCAGTAAGAGAAGAGACATATCAACTGCATCACCAGCTCAGCTGGAGCAAACGCCCCACACCAACCACACAGCAAATCACTTTGCACCCCTGGAAGAGACTCAGGTATCTGACTCCACTGGGGGGACTCTGAGTCATTCACAGGTAATGGGCAGGATGATTTGGTGGCACCCAGTGGGCAAGCAGGAGGAAGTCAGCCAGGACAGTCTTAGTGGTTGGGGACTCAGTGATCAGGGGGTAGACAGGGTGGTAGGAGGGAGGTTGGATGGGTGGGGGATGGTCAGTTGCCTTCCTGGTGCATCAGCCATTCAGGACATAGACAGGACAGGGAGAATGGCAAAGAGGAGGGGGAAGCTAGTGGAGTTGGTATAGCTGGATCTGGTGACCAGTCTGTGGAGATGGTGAAGCAGAACATTCGAAAACTGTGGGACAGACTGAAGGTAAACTCAGCCTCCCTGGCCCTTTCTGAGGCCCTTCCTGTGTGGATGGGGGGGGGGCAGATAGAATGAGAGTTAATAAGATTGAGAAGTGTAATGGGTGGTTAAAGAGATGGTGTCAGCGGATAGGATACCACTTTGTGGGAGACTGTGGGGACTTATGGGACAGAAGGCTCTTCAAGGGTGACCGTCTTCACCTGACAAGACAAGGGGGCCAGTGTGCTGGGGCAGAAATTTGGCATCTTTATTGGACAGTTAAACTGACTTCGGGGGAGACTTAGCCTAGGGGAACCATGGTGATAAGTGAGAAGAATGGGAACCCAGCTAGTACTCCCCTTAATCTGGGTGCTTGTAGCAGCACGGTGGGCAAAAATGATGTTGATGTTCAAACTGGGTAAGGGTAAGGGACCAAGGAGCGAGGGCTCACAAAGCCTGCAATCAACATGAAAAACAAGAAGTTAAGGAGACTAGGGAAGAATACGGGAGAAAGACAAATAAAACACAAAAGAGGATAAGAAGTTAGATGCCTTAACACCTGGAGTCTGGGTAATCAAATCAGCAAGCTTCAGGCAATCATGGTGAACACTGAGATGAACCTTGCAGCCATCAAAGAAACTTGGGCCTCAGAAAATAATGACTGGGATGGTCCCTGGTTGTACAATGTTTAGGAGGGATAGAGGAAAGAGTAAAGGGGAGGGTGTAGCCCTATATGTCAGGGAAGGCACATAGGCTGTGGAAGATGGATACATCAGTAGAAGTAATGGGGAGACAGAGTTACTGTGAATACAGGTCACAGCCGCCTCAGGTAAGACACTAAGGCTTGGGGTGATCTATAGGCCACCAGAATAAGGGAAAGAGGGACAGGAAGCTTGGGGAAGAACTAAGGAGGGGAGTGGCAAAGGGGGAGGTAGTGGTGGTGGGTGATCTGAACATGCCTGATATTGATTGAGACGTTCTAGCTGCCAGGAGCACTAGAAGTCAAGCCCTGCTGGATACATTATTTAAAAAGAAACCAGCGCACCAGACCAATTAATTCAGTAATGAGAAAAACTCTTTTATGTATAAAAACATAATACTTACGAAACATATTGCAGTGAAAAGCATATACAGAGCTTTCAATTCATTCCCAGTTTAAGGCTCTAGTGGAAAGCACACACACACACACACACACACACACACACACCTTTGCCCCTGTGCTTCGGGGTATCCTACCCCTTCCTTAGGAGGCATCCATTCCAGGACAATTTGCTGGTGCAGTTGGCTAAGGAACCCACCAGCCAGGCTGCCATTCTCGATGTGGTGCTCAGCAACTCAGAAGTGGTAGAAGGTGTGTGAGTAGGGGAGCCACTACGGTTCAGCGACCATCACTCCTATTTCATTTAAGCTGGCCCTGAGACCAGAAAGCCCCAATCGAGGGCTGAGATCCTTAATTTCAGAAGGGTGGACTTCAACAGGATGAGGGAGCTGAACAGCATTGGAGGTGTGGAGCAGAGGTCAGGGTAAATTAAGGGGGCCACTCTCGAGGCATCTAAGTTATGCATGAGAACGGTGAACAGAAAGGGACAGGGAAGCAGTGAGGGCCAAAAAAAAGAAGGTCTTTGAGTACCGGGAAATGCAGAGGGTGGAAGAATGGGGAGAATACCAACTGAGAAATAAGGAAGCAAAGAGGGTAGTTAGGGAGGCAAAAGCAGACGCGAAGGGGTTCAAGGGCGGGAAAAGCAACTCTTCAGATATATTAGGGACGAAAAGAAAGGAAGGAGGGGAATTTCATCTATTTATTTCACCAGGGAAAGGCTCCATTGAGTAAACTCATTTACAAGGAGGTCCTGGATAGGACAGCATATGTAAGTCAGAGGCAATGATACATAGTACAAAGATATACAAGACATAGGATAACATACAAAAAATTAGAAGTAAATTCAAAGAATTCATACAGTGGTAAGGTATAAGTCATAAGCCATGATATACAATATAGTGCACACAAGACATAGAGCAATATACATAATTAGAGTAATTTACTAAATTCAAAACAGCTATAAGGTATACTAGGTGGGAGCAACACCACACAAACAGTAACCAAACCTGTCAAGGATAAGAATAAATGATTAACATTGATCCAAAAGAGCAGATCTCTGGATATAATTTTACAATAATCATCTTAAAGGTGCTAAGTCTGACCAACGTGGTGAGTTTTAAAGAGGTATACAGTGAGTTCCATATTGTGAAGATAACCTAATTGATTGTGGATTTTTCTAGCTGTGTAGCATGCCTTGTAATGTCCAGGAGGATATAATTATTCTTTCTGAGGGAACAGCTGCTAAGAGATAGGAGAAAGAGTCTGGTAATATATCCTAGGAAATCATTTAAAAGTACCTTGCATGTCCATATGTACAGGTTTAAAAGTCTTCTGGTAGTTAATGAAGACCAGCAGATTGTGACATATAGTACACAATGATAAAGACTTTGCACTGAGTTTGTTATGACTCTAAGTACTCCATGATCGAACACATCTAACCTGGACAGACAAGTAGCAGAACAGCGGCTATAAATTGTGTCAGCATAGTCCACAATCAGAAGGAATGTTATCTGGACCAGAAGTTTCTGGATGTCAGTTGGGAAGCAGCGCTTGTTTCTATAGTAAAAGCCAACTCTAGACTGTAGGTTTTTTTTTTTAGGCAGGGGTGGGCTGCAAAATACCCAACCCTCAAGACTATCAATCAATCAATTAATCTTTATTTTACCAGGAGAAAACACCATTGAGAGGACTCATTTACAAGGTGGTCCTGGGTGGACGTTACATAGGTACAACATGACTCATCATACATAAGTACAAAATGAATCATTAAACAATGCAAAGGCAATGAATGGGTAACTCAAATTACACTAAAAATACCCTAATGAAAAATGAGTAGTTAGTTAGGGTCAGGTAGTTACTACACAGTTCATTTTACTATTCTATTACCTGACCATGACCATAACAAAAATCAAGTGAAAGACTGTTTTTGACTGTAGGCTGTATGCTATTACACTGTTTGTTAGGTGCCCCAAGCCATTTTAACCATGGTGGGCATTGCTGAGGCAGGTACAAGAGGCGCAGCTGCTCTTAGCGAGCCTGCTACTCTTTCCAAAACTTATACCCATAGCGGCCATTGCTGAGGCAGGTACGAGAGGCACAGCTGTTCTTAGCAAGCCTGCTGTTGTTTCAATAAATGATGGGGCTCGAGGCACCTAACGAACAGTGCAAAACAGCCATAAAAGGCTTTCACTATGCTGTAGAGAGAGACACGCACAGTGTAGCTATGTCGCAGTAATAAATGACAGGTCTTGGGGCACCTAACAAACAATGTAATACAGTCATAAAAGGCTTTCACTATGCTGCAGAGACACACAGTGTAGCTGACTAAATGTCATAGTAATAAATGACAGGGCTTGAGCCTCAGGGGCACCTAACAGTAACAAACAGTGTAATATAGCCATAAACGGGTTCACTACCTGCTGCAGAGACAGAGAGTGTATCTGACTATGTCACAGTAATAAATGACAGAACTCAGGAGCACCTAACAAAGAGTGTAATACTTTTTTCACACTAGCTTCCTTCTGTGGTGTTGTCCCCCACCTTGCTCCTTCTTTGTTCTAACCCCAGCACTGCACCACTTCCTCCTGGCTGAGATTATTTCAGTCCTCGACCCCCAGTATTTCTCCCCTTGGACTCCTTTGTGTAGATTTTAAAATTTCAAATGCTTGCTTCATAGGAACATAGGAAAGTGACGGCAGAAAAGGACCGCCAAGCCCACCCAGTCTGCCCATTTGCCTAGCAATCTCTAATCTTGTTGTGATATCCCCCCCCAACAGCCCTCTATGTCTGTCCCAAGCCCTCTTGAACCCCCACACTGTATTCTCACCCACCACTTCATTAGGCAGCCTATTCCAGGTGTCCACCACCCTCTCGGTAAAGGAGTATTTCCTGATGTTACCCCTAAACTTCCCACCCTCTAGTTGGAGATCATGAACCCTTTTCCTGAGCACCCCTGTAATTGGAATAGGTTCTCTGTAGGCACTTTGTTGATCCCTTTTAGGTACTTAAGAATCTCTATCATGTCTCCCCGCTCCCTCCTCTGTTCCAGGGAGTACATGTCAAGGGCTCTCAGTCTCTCCTCATACTGCAAGTGGTCGAGCCCCTTCACATATTGGTTGCTCTCCTTTGTACCTGCTCCAATATCTCCACATCCTCTTTTAGGTAAGGCCTCCAGAACTGGACCCCATATTCAAGATGAAGTCTGACCAGCTGGGTGTACAGGGGTATTGGGACCTCCTTCCTCCTGCTGGTGATCCCCCTCCCAATACGATCCAACAGTCTACTGGCTTTTGCCGCTGCCCTCCCGCACTGCCCAGCCACCTTCAAGTCCTATGAGATGATGATAACTAGGTCCCTCTCCTCCTTGGTCACTGCCAGCAGCTTGTCCCCCAAACTGTATTCCGCTCTCCCATTTTTTTTAGCCCAGGTACATGATTTTGCATTTAGCCATGTTGAGCGATAACTTCCACTTCCTGGCCCATTCCTGTAATTTTCTTAGGTCTCTCTGCATCCTCATGGCACCATTCTGCTAGTCCACTCTATTGCAGATCTTTACATCATCCACAAACAGGCTCACTCTACCCTCCAGCCCCATCAGCTCTGTCTCTTATAAAGATGTTGAATAGCAGTCTCCTATGTTCAACTTTTAAGTTTTGACTGAGTCACAGGCTTTGCCATGATTTCAGTGCAGAGCAAGCACCCACGGACACGGAGCTGCTTCCCGACTGCTAGCTGTACCACACAGGCTCACAGCAGACAGAGCACAGCCCTTTAGACACCACTGAGCAATCAGGTATCAGCCTGGTGTCATGTGCTCCTATTCTTCTGTAAGCTCCGTGAAGGACCCCATAGGCTACCCTTAATGCCTGTTTCCCAGTTCTTTACCCATTACCCATGTCAAATTACCTGAACCAAGAATTACACTGTTATGCTGGGTAGGGCAGTACATTACCTGAACTACCCTACCCAGCCAAAAATAGGTGATACCCACACTACCCTACTCAGCTAGCCGTCAGATATCCCATGCCTAGTTTTTTTTACAAACAGCCTCTATCTGGGTAGAGAAGGATAGTTTGCTGTCAATGCATACTCCAAGGTATTTATAATTATCTACTATCTCAAGAGTGTCACCTAGTAACATAGTGATGGCTGGGACTGAAGCACATTGTGAGGCAGCATTGTGTGGGGTAAAGAACATAGAAACACACAAACATACATAAAAACACAGAATTTGATGGCAGATAAGGATTGCTTGGCCCACCCAGTCTGCCCATTTTCCCTACCTACTGTAATACCGCAGATCCTACCTGATCTCCAGCTTTGCCCTCCCTTTCCTAAAACCTAAGGTTCCCTTATGCCTCTCCCATGCATTTTTGAATCCCATTGCAGTTTTTGCCCCCATCACCTCTGCTGGGAGGCTGTTCCATGCATCCTCCACTCTTTCTGTGAAGAAGTACTTTCTCACATTTCCCCTGAGTCTACCACCCTCCAGCTGCATAGCATGATTCCTTGTTCTTGAACACTTTTTTCTCTGAAGAATGCTTCCTTCTTGTACCTTATTTATACCTGTGAGGTATTTAGAAACATAGACTTTGATGGCAAATAAGGACCGCTTGGACCACCCAGTCTGCCCATTTCCCTACCTATTGGATAAGCTGTAGATCCTAGTTAACCAACAGCCTACTTCTACAGCCTGCGTGTTTCTATGTTCTTTACCCCACACAATGCTACCTCATTTGAAAGTCTCATTATCACATCCCCCTCTCCCTCCTTTCCTCCAGGGTGTACATACTGAGGTCCTTTAGTCTCTCCTCATAAGGCCATTTTAGTTACCCTCCTCTGGACTGCCTCTACTCTGTCTATATCCTTCCAGAATATGGTCACCAGAACTGGACACAGTACTCTAGATTTATACAGTGGTATCACCACCTCCCTCTTTCTGCTGGTGATACCCCTCCCTATGCACCCTAGCATCCCACTGGCTTTCCCCACTGCCTTGTCACACTGTTTGGCCACCTTTAGGTCATTAGATATGATTAACCCTAGGCCTCTTTCTTATTTGGTGGTCACCAGTACCACTCCCCCCCTCTAGTACACTGCTCCTAGGCTCCTGTGCCCCAAGTGCATAATGTTGCACTTCTTCACATTGAAACTTAGTTGCCACACTCTTGTCCACTCCTCAAGCTTTCCTAGATCCCTCTTCACCCCGGAGTGTCTACCCTGTTGCAGATCTTCGTGTCATCTATAAAAAGGCATACCTTCCCTTCTAACCCCTCTGCAATGTCATTAATAAAGACATTAAAGAGGACCGGCCCCAGTACTTATCCTTGTGGCACACCACTGGTTACCCTCCCTTGCTCTGAGCAAACTCCCTTTACCAATGCTCTCTGTCGCTTATCCCCCAACTAATTTCTTACCCAGTTTATCACCTTAGGAGCCACTCCCAGGCTGTCTAATGTGTTCACGAGTCTCCTATGTGGAACAGCATTTATTTTGCATGCATTTAGTAGCAGCTTAGAATGGAAAAGATCGAGTTGTAGTTTGTTGAAAGCAGTTTGAAGGTCAGAGCAGACAGTGCTAGTATCTTCCACATACAAATGTAATTTGGCATCAGAGATGTTCTCATCTAGGTCTTTAATGTATAACATGAAAAGCACTGGGCCAAAGACAGATTCTTGGGGGACACCCCTAAGCAGAGTGGTACAGGTAAAATAGAGCCTTCTGCTTTGACCTGTTGTAGTCGCCTAGTCAGATAGCTGGAAAACCATTTCAATGATCCAGAGCCTGTGCCTATGATACAATTTTTGTATCAGGATGCTATGGTCATCAGTGTCAAAGGCCTTACTAAGATTGAGAAAAATAGCTCCCGTAGCTTGTTTATGGTAGATAGCCCCTAACCAGTCATTAGTGACCTTGGCCAGGGCACAGACTGTACTATACTCAGGTCTAGAACTAGACTGGAGAGATGTTGATCCATCATCCAAGTGTGGAATAGCGATGTGCTACAACCCAGGCCTCTGCTGCTACTGGAGTTCCAAGTAATCAAAAGCCTGCACTCCTCAGCTTGGTGCAAAAGTTTAAAAACAACCGCCAAATAATGCCATCATCAGGATGCTGCAACACACAGCCCTGGCCGGTTTCGTACTACAGGCACGTCAGGGCCCCTGATGATGTACATGTAGTATGAAATCGGTCTGGGTTCTGTGTTGCAGCATCCTGATGCTGGCATTATTTGGTCTTTTTTTTTAAACTTGTTGAACTGAATAAAGAATATGCCTACTTTTGCACCAAGCTAAGGAGTGTCGGCTTTTGCTTTCTTGATGTTTCAATTTGAACAACCCGAGCACCCTCGCTTTGCAGAGGAGCTGTTTTTGTGTTTTCCTGCTACTGGAGTTACCATAAACAGGAGACGTATACATGATAATTCTTCATCACTCAAGGATGACATTGATAGCAGTATGCACCTCAAAAGAAAAAAGAATAATTGAAGACATTTTAGTAAGTGAAACTCACAGAAAACCCACTAAAAACATCACTCTGGACTCTGCACATCTTTCAGGAAAGCCCAGATAATTTAACTTGTATATTAAGTAACGTAGGAGTCATGTTACATAGGTATTAGGATTTTGGATATTGATATTGATTCTGAGGTATCAGAATCTCAGTTCAACTGGATTTAAAATCAGAAATTCTGGAAAAGTTCAAACTGATCAGAATTGGTCAATGACAAGAAATTGCAATTGTGAGGAACTACAGTGGTACCTCATCCCATCCTCCTTCTGCATCATATGCTCATGCATATTAATGAGGAGAAAGTAAAATCTACCACAGTTCCCAGTAAGAAAACGAGTCCGGCACACTCTTAAACTCACTGCCCAAAAAAGGAAGTGAATGCATGTTTATATGCCCAGGAGAAACTATGTGGTACCCTTCCAAATATGGTTTTTGCATGTGCACCCAAGAATTCAGGTTAGTGTGCACCTACATCTGGATATATGCTTACTAACATCTTGAAGAACATTAGAATACTGGACACTGTGGGCTGGAGTTTCGCAAGCCAAAATAATGGCGCATGCCCCCTGTGCACCGAACATATGGCACATGGGGCTTGTGGCATTTACCAACCGTCAGTCGGGATTTTACATCCCTTGCACCAGGCACTGCTCCTTAGACCACAAATCCATTGTCTAGCGTGCACCACTCCTGGGGGTCAATGTACCAGTGCTTGCACCAGATATCTGGTACAAGCTGCTAGAAAGCAAGGAAACTGTCGCAACTGTACCCGTTAATGGAAAATCGGGTGCAGTTGTGGCAAAGGGGATCAACGCACAGCCGAAATCAAAGTCCCGTGGTGCAGGGCTGGATGCACGCCCTGCGCCACCTTTCAAAAATCCTGCCCTGTATGTTTATTTATCATGAAGTGAACCCACTCTATACAGTTTTACTGTAGGCACGTGGTCACCTCGTAGTACATGAAAAGGGGTACAGAAATTAGCACTATCAGAGTGTGACTAGGGGAAGGATGGAACAAAAACAAATCCAGCAGGTTGTTGTGCCAAACCTTGTGATGTGCATGAAATGTACTGCCACTCCCAACCCCAAATCTAACAAAGTCCATTGGCCCTGTAGTGAGCGGTGCTTCTGACTTCTAGTTTCCCACGGCAGTACCTAGTCCTTCAGAGATGGCAGAAGGAGAAACAAAACTGCCTGGCACTAATACAGTTGTCAAGGGTGCTTTCAGATTCTTTCTGTAACAGTGGCAACTGGGCAGAAGGCAGCATTATAACTTTTTAAACTTTTTTTATATGTTACAATTAAGGGAAAGGTGACAAAGCCGTTCCTGCTCAACCATACTGCTCGATGCAAAAGTGTGTGCTTTGCATGAGCTTATAATGGCCCAGTGTCAGCATGTCACACTGCCACATGAGAGGCCCATGTTCAGAAGTGACCTCCAGTCTCTTGCTCTGTCTTCCCAGAGAGTTGAGCATACACCAAACAAAGAGCACGGCTGCCCTTGGCTTATGAGTGGGACCTGGTGTTGGTCTTTGAAGGCCTGCTTGCCCTTGTCCTAGTTGCCAAGGTTTGGTGTTGTGACACAATTAGAGGCAAGCAGGCAGGGGACAGGGAAATAAAAGCTGGGGGAGTGGAATCATTTTAAAAATAGGTCTTGGACTCATCTGCCAGAGTCTCCATTTTTAGGATTGCTTGTGCACATATGCAAAGTAAACATATTGTTACTGTAGTGTAGGGGGCTATGTAGGTCTGTACTGCATAAGCCACTGGGTGTAGAAATGTAGGAGGCTTGCCTTTCAAAAGCCAATGCTGAGAAGGTTGATGATGACAGTGTTCAACTGACTGATGGGTATAAGTTGCTTGTTGTTCCCAGAATAAAGACCCACCAACCATAGTGGTTTTCTGCCCATTAGTCAGCTAGCATGTATCTTCAGGCATTGAAGATAAACATCAAGCCTTACACTGTGTGTGCGTGCATGCATGGGTGGGTGGGTGTTTCCCCCTAGTTACAGACAGCAAGCACCTATTCAAAAGCCCTAAACAGAGTTGGGGAAAACACAGCATGCAGAATGCAAATATAATAGCTTGAAATATGTTAACAGCATGACAATAATGAACAAAAAAACACCAACAATAGTTGATTTAAACTACATATTGTTTATGTTCCCATTAAAGAGCCCCCGATACCAGCTGGATAACTTTGAAAAATGTGAGAGGTACACATACTTCAGTTTATCGTTCAAATATTTCTACAGTCCTTTTATAGTATATGGTTTGGACTGAATATGTATAGAAATCAGTAGCTGCAGAAATCTTAATAGTGTATGGTGGAACCCTATTATGCATGGAATTCCATTGCTGGAATATGCTTGTTGTGCTGCAGTAGTGATGTCACTAATGCAGCACAACTCAGAATGCTGCTACATAGTTGTTTTCCTCTAGCCAATTGAGCTGGAAGCCAACTTGAATTTACAGAAAAAGCTGCAGCACAATGAATCAGTAATCTGAGCCAGCCCCCAACCTTCAAATGCCTCCTTCCCACCCCGAATTCACTGAAAGGAACGAGAGTGTCTGAAATAGACAGGCATGGATGCCCATACAACATGAAAGATAATGTATGGGCATCCATACATAGACAAACCTGTGTCTTCATCTCAGTTGTTCTATGACAACCAGGGATCCTCTCGAGGTTCCTGGTTGCCATAAAAAACTCTCGATGGAAACACAGGCTTGTTGTGTATGACTGCTCATATATTATCCTCTATGTTGTGCACATTCTAAAAGTTGTTGTGCACATTCTTAGTTATTTTGCACATTCTACAATTAATATTCATCACTCCCTAATTAATATTCATCACTCCCACGCTATCAGTCACCTGATTGGTCCAAACAGAGCTCCTGAAATGACAAATCCAAACAAACATGGCAGACTCGGTTAACGAGTGGTCCACAGAGATGGTCTGGACATGGATTGCCATAGTAGGCTCTTTGTTACCAAACCGTACTAATTTAATTTTTTTTTTTTAAATTATCAAATGCTGCTACAGATCTCTCAACCGTCAGGTCTGGAACTGGACCCCGCACTGCACTGATGGACTCTGCAGCACACTGAGCTGCCGACAACAAAGGGGGAGTGCTGCGCTAACACAAGGTATGAAATCTTGTTAAACTGCCACAAAAAATAACAATTGTTTAAACCTGAGAACCATATACTATAAAAAACTAAAATATGGGCGCTGGTACACAACTCGCCCTGTGTTTCCATTTTGGGTTGAGACACCAGCATGGACCTCTCGAACTTCGCTCTCAAGGTCCATACGCAGGTACCTCAACCCCTTGTTGGAAACACAGGCTCGTTGTGTATTGGTGCCCATACTTTTTTCTTATTTTTTTTTTTCATGTGGACTTTATCCTCCTGCCCCGCCCAATTGTCTCCCTTCCGCTGTCAACCCCCAGCCCCTTCACGCCACCTCTAGAACTTACCCCATCTAACGACTCACCTCTTTGTGTGAGTGGGTACCATGGATGATAGTGGTGGTGCTGTGCCTTCAGGGTTGCAGCACCATCCTGCAGACAGACATTCATTTCTGCCCACTACTCCCCTGGAGTCAGAACTGGCAGAGTGCAATGGTGCACACGTAGACCATGAAGATGGTACATGCTTTCAATGTCCGCCTCCGACTTTCAATTCTAGTGACTGCTGCTGTCCCAACTACCCTCCACTAGGTGGCACCCAAGCAGCAGACACATTGCCCCCCCTCCACCCCAAAGGAGAAGAGCCATTGATGGATGCTAAATCCTCCTTCACCCACCGGCCCCTGAGCAACCTTGGTCCATTACTGAACCCTGGTCACCAGTGTGGAAAGAGGTGAGGCATCCAGGGTCTCAGCCCTCCATGACTCTGGCCCAGCTACAGGTTTACTGTAGCTCAGACTTCCTTAGATAATACTGTTTGTGGTGCGGGGGGGGGGGGCTGAACCTGCAACTATTTTACAGTTCTATGCTTTTACCCTCTGCACCATTCAGCCAGATCTATGTTTTACCAATCCTTTTTCCTTTTTCCTTACTACTGAGGGAAGTGATATAAAAACAAGTTTACTGTCCCTTGGACTTTATTAGGTTTGGCTGCTTGCCTACACATGACATCATAGTGCTCAGTTTATGCCGGCCTGGTGGTGCAGATGGCTGAGGCGCTGGTGCCTTACCGCGAACCACACCAACAACCTGGGTTCAGGAATGGACTCAGGATGCTGGGGGCTGGCAGGGGAAGGAGAGGATTAAGCGTCCGTAGGACTGCTCTCCTCTCCTGGGGTGGGTAGCAGAGCATCATCACTCTGTAGAGGCAGTGGAAGGGAGAACAACACAGAAAAAGCAGAAACCACTCCACGGCCAGCTGGATGATGGCTGCTGGTTTACTGATGCCCCGAAGGAGCCATGTCCACCTCAGCAGCACCCCAGGGCCAAGTCATTGCACTGGTCTCCCCTCCTGGTGCCTTCTCCCTCGGAGGAGGGGGACCCACCCGGTAAAGGGTTGCACCAGATTACCCTGTGGGTGGCTGCTATGTGAAGTTGGAGGCTCAGGAAGGGACAGGTGGATCAGAAGGGACCTAGGTAGCACGAAGGAGTGGTGGGTCGTGGAGCACAAAGGAGGAAAAAAATATATATAATGCCCAGTTTATGACAGCATAGTTGTCTCCACAGCAACAGATGGAATGTCAAAAACAGAATTGTCATGGCAGAAGTAGACAAGCAGAGCAAATAGGGGAGCGACCCTGTTTCCATGCAAATGTCCTTAGTAATACACAAATAAAGGAAAACTTACAAAAAAGGGTGAAATATAAGCTAAATAGTGTCTAGATATTGTGTTGTTATTTTATTTAAGAGTGCCCCAACAACATCAGGGACTCTTTAAAGCCCCGATACACTATAAGCAAACATTCGGCATTGACAAATGTTTGCTTACTACAGTATAAGCAGACAGTGTGATGCTTGACGAGTGCTAGGCAAAAAGACATTGCAGAAGTTATCACATCATGTTACTGTATCTGACAAGGCTTGATGTGGATATTTACAAGTGTACTGCAGGATAAACAATGTGCTCCGAGAGCTGTAGCTGCAGGTCTAATTTGTGCTGTAATAATATGTTTGGGTAGACAAGGAGGACGGCAGTGGTTAGCCTAGTGATTATGATCTGGCTTACAGCTTTTTGCAGTGGTTCAGAATTAGAAATACATCGTTCTTCTGATCTTTTTATGTAGTCTTGCTGGGAAGAAAGCAATAACACAGGAAGCTGGCAGAAGTGTTCCCTGGGAATTTTTGTGAAAGCAAAGTGGTAATCAAATCCGGTAGAGACTAGAAGCAACAGCACTTTGCATACATTTTAGCATTTTAGGTGCCCATTTCTCTACTCAACTACTGAAGTAAAGGGGTGAATAAACAGTTAATGCAGTGTTGCTTAAAAGAGCCAGAACGGGAAAAAAAAGCATTTCTAGAAAACAGAAAAACCTGTGGATCACAACAAAGGCTAGAGGGCTGTAAGACATTCACAAGTTGTACAGATTTACATATTGTGGGCATACAGAAATTGATTAGTTGCCATATTGGTTCTTAGTAAGAACAGATCCAGAAGCAAATGGTTTGATACCTTTTTTTGGACCAACACAGATGGTACAAAAGAAAAACGATGTCTAAGCTTTCGGACCAACCATGTCCTTCCTCAGAGACTTATAACCACATATTTACATATTGTGGGGTAACGTGGAGGTTATTCAGGGGTTATTTTTACTCTTACTTTCATACAAATTATGCTGTTATTTTCTGCCCTTAACATTTATAACCATTGTGACATTTTCACCTTATGTTTTACCATTTTCTTATTGTATGTGGTATAAATCTACTCATTATAACAGGCTGGGCATGTTCTATTTGTGTGGAAGCACACGCACTCTGCTCTTGTTATAAAAGCAAACTACATGTAATCACATTCTGTGTTACATGAGGAACCAAACTCCCATTTTTCACAAATCAAAAGGATAACGCTAACCTGCTGGCACAGCAGTAGCGCTACTGTTTGCAGCACCAATGACCCAAGTTCAGCAATGAGTTTAAGTTGTCAGAGGGTTAGCTGGGGGAGAAGGATTGAGCTGGAGCACAGTTCATTGAGCAGTGGAGAAGCGGGAGGCGGCCAGTGTGCCACACACAGAAGCATGCATGGCGCTGCCACTGACACCATTGCATGTGCACTCCTCTAAGCAATAGGGGAAGGGGACTAAGAAACAGAAGAAACATCCTGAGTAGCAGGATGATCGCTGCCCCTCACACACCCTGCACCCGATGACTCAGGCATGGAAAGCTGGATCCTTGCCTGGCGGGTTGAGCAGGCTCCCTGCCACCACACCACTGGCACTCTGACCAGTAAGTCCTGCGGGAATCTAGGGTGATGGGTCTGGGGGGTGGGCAAGTGGGAAGGTGGTCACACCAGAGGGAAGAAAGGACCAACTAAAATAAAAAGGATAACCCTGGCCAGTCCAGTGATGCCTTGTACTGCCCCCTAGGGACTGCTGGGATTACAGGACGGTCCACTAAGGCTTTGCTTCATAGCTCTGAAGAGAGCTGATATAGTTCTTGCACAGATTTCGGTAACACTAAATTTTAAGTGTCCTTAACTACACTGTAACAATGTAACTACCGTATAACAATGCTGTAACTGCGCTGTAACTACTGTGTAGTTACATGTAACTACTATCTAGTTGTTAACTAGTTTCACATTTGCATGTGTGTAGTTACACAATTTGCATACATGTGCAACTACCACTGTCTCCCTTTTGGTACAAATCAATTAATTCTGACAAGTGTAACTATACCTGTAATAGCTATTTGCAAAGTGTTACAGAAAATATATTATGTAACTATCACTCTATCTCGCCTGGCATTATGTTATTTGTTCTTATAAGGGCAACTACACTTGTAATAGCTATTGCAAATTGTAACAGAAAATCTATTGTGTAACTACTATGTTACTACTTTTGGCATTATTAAATGTGTTCTTACAAGTGTAACTACATGTAATGCAGGTCCTGTGCACTGTTTCAACAGTCTATGTCTATCTGACATTTATTTAAAAGGAATTACACAGAAACAAGTTAAAGTGTAATCAGAATGGAAACTAAAATACGAATACAATGCAACATCAGTCTGCTACAGCTAAATGCACCGACTGGCAACTCTTTAGATGATGTTTCATGTCTGTATTTCAGTTTTTCATGAACTTACAGGTTAGTAAACATGCAGTCTAATATTGTGAATTGATTTGTAACTGTACACAAAATATTTCATTTGCATAATTACTAACTGGCACTATAACAGTATTGTGGCCAAGAAATAATGGTACTGTTTTCACAGTTAATGCCTAGATAACATGTATTTGCAGTTGCACACACTTACATTTATCAATTGTCAGTACTGTAGCTGTGACGTAAGTTCTCATTCAGAAATCATTCCCTCATGAACTTACTGCTTACTAAACATGCAATCTAATATTGGACCCTGTTCACGTAGGCATCTGGGAATGTGTCAAATGTGCATTCCCAGGCCTGCTGATCAATAGTAGCCATCCAATCAGATGGACTGACCAGGAGCAGACTGGATTCTGCACAGTGTGGAGTGGGGAATTATGGGTTATGGGTGATCTTCCCATTACTGCTGTTTTTCAGTAAGGGGACCTACTGGTCTGCCCATGTTTACCACCTTGTCCCCAGCCCTCAGGGTATAGTTAGAGGGCTGAGGTAGCTTGATGTGAAGGATGGTGCCAATGATGGCCACCCCGTTCAGCCAGTGGGAAAGGCATGTAATGGCTAAGGAATGGTCCCTGCCTGTGTATCCGGCACCACCCAACACTACTCCACAAAGCAGATCAGTGATAAAGCATGGTATGCAGCCATGCTCCACACCCAGCCACCCACCTGGGTAGTAGCAGGACAGGGATGTGGGTGTAGAAGAGGTGTGGGTCAATGCCACAGAAGCAGTACATTTCTTAGTCACCACAGCACTGTTACAAGCCAATAAATAATTATGTAAATGATTTTTATTGTATAAGTAAACAATGTGTAGCAATTAACAATATGAGATTACATGTTTATTAAGCAGTAGGTGCATGAGGGAATGATTTCTGAAAGAAAACATACATCAGAACTACAGCATTGACATTCAGTGTAAGTGTATAGTAGTTACACCCTTCTTCTTATGCTTTATTTTAAGTGTCAGTTGCTGCGTACTTACTTTGCAAATACATGTTAGTTAGGAGTTAACTGTGGAAACAATGCCATAGAAGCAGCACATTCCTTAGTAACTACAGCACTGTTACAGCCATCTTCTTACACTTTAAGTGTCATTTTCTGCGTACTTACTTTGCAAATACATGTTAGTTAGTCATTAACTTGGAAACAATGCCACAGTAGCAGCACATTCCTTAGTAACTACAGCACTGTTACACGCTTCTTAACTTTAAGTGTCAGTTTCTGCGTACTTACTTTGCAAATACATGTTATTTAGGCATTAACTGTGGAAACAATACCACAGAAGCAGCACATTCCTTAGTAACTACAGCACCATTACACGCTTCTTCTTACACTTTATTTTAAGCATCTGTTTCTGTGTACTTACTTTGTAAATACATGTTAGTTAGGTATTAACTGTGGAAATAATACCACAGAAGCAGCACGTTCCTTAGTAACTACAGCACTGTTAAAAGCCAATAAGTAACTATGTAAATTAATGATTTTTTTATTGTATAGCAATTTACAATATTAGATTGCATGTCTATTTTTAGTTCTGTTTTTTTTTTTTTTTTATGGTCACAAAGTATACAAGTGGTGACTCTGGGATTCAGACCCAGTTCTCCAGGTTTGCAGGTCAGTGCTTTTAACCACTACGCTATACTGCAGTAAGTTCGTGAGGGAATCATTTCTGAAGGATAATTTTAAGTGTCACTAACTACACTAAAACTACTGTATAACTACACTGTAATTGCACTACAATGTAGTTGTTAACTAGTTTCACAATGTGTGTTGTGCACTTACATAACTTTAAATGTGCTGCTTCTGTGGGATTGACCCACACCTCTTCTGCACCCACACCTGTCCTGCTGCTGCCCAGGTGGGTGACTGGGGGTGGGGCAAGGCTACATGCCATGCTTTAGCTCTGATCTGCTATGTGGAGTGATGGCAGCTGGTGCCAGATACACATGCTGGGACCCTTCCTTAGCCGTTACATGCCCTTCTCACTGGATGAACAGGGTGGCAGCCATAGCACCATCCTTCACACCACGCTACCACCGCCTTCTAACTATACCTTGAGGGCTTGGGCATCGTGGTGAACATGTGCAGATCAGTAGATTCCCTTACTGGAAAACAGCAGTACTGGGAGGACCAGCCATATCCCACAATTCTCCACTCCACACAGACTGCAGGATACAGTCTTCTGGTGAACAGTCCATCTGATTGGATGGCTGCTGTTGATCACCAGGCCTGGGTATGCACACCTGAAGCATTCCCTGCCACTTTTGAGGCCTATGCACAAGTTAATCTGATTGCCTATACACCATGTATCTGAGAGGCATAGGTGACCCAAAGTCAGAAAACTGCACACTGGTGGTCCAGTGGTCCCCAGTGGCATGCTCCAAAGCATACATCCCTTGCGCACCCAATCCCCTGACCAGTCAGGCAGGTCTATGCAGGGCCAGTCCAGGAGTGATGCAGGGGGCGTGCCCACACTGCACGCTATTCACTAAGGTACAGAGTGCCAGGTGAGGGGGGGTGCAAACTACAGTGGGGGGGACCCTGCCTTAACTCTTATGCTCCTCCCCAAGGTACAGCCACCAGCCGTGTGGATGGACATGTGCTGTTACCCTCAACATGCCACCCCAGCCCTCAATGACAACAGCTCCAGATTGAACCAGTAGCATCTCAGTTGATGAAGCCTTTCTGGTGAAGCTCTGGGGTGAGTAGTTGCAACTCGTATGTGATGCAGCAGTTGTCTTTTGATAAAGTAAAGACTACTTTTGAAATCTTTTCCCATGTGTGGACACTGCAATGCTTTGTTAGAGTGCAGCAACATGTGGAAATTGTTGCGACATTGTTGGGGGTTAGCGGCTCCCTGATGAAGCCTTTCTGGCAAAGCACTGGTGTGAGTAGTTCTGATTTCTATGTGTGGCAGCATTTATCCTTTGATGAAATAAAGACTACTTTTGAAATCTTTTTCTATGTGTGGACACTGCAATGCTTTGTTAGAGTGCAGCAACACTGTGGAAATTGTTGTGACATTGTTAGGGGTTAGCGGCTCCCTGATGAAGCCTTTCTGGCAAAGCACTGGTGTGAGTTGTTCTGATTTCTATGTGTGGCAGCATTTATCCTTTGATGAAATAAAGACTACTTTTGAAATCTTTTTCTATGTGTGGACACTGCAATGCTTTGTTAGAGTGCAGCAACATTGTGGAAATTGTTGCGACGTTGTTAGGGGTTAGCGGCTCCCTGATGAAGCCTTTGGCAAAGCACTGGTGTGAGTAGTTCTGATTTCTATGTGTGGCAGCATTTATCCTTTGATGAAATAAAGACTACTTTTGAAATCTTTTCCCATGTGTGGACACTGCAATGCTTTGTTAGAGTGCAGCAACATGTGGAAATTGTTGCGACGTTGTTGGGGGTTAGCGGCTCCCTAATGAAGCCTTTGGCAAAGCACTGGTGTGAGTAGTTCTGATTTCTATGTGTGGCAGCATTTATCCTTTGATGAAATAAAGACTACTTTTGAAATCTTTTCCTATGTGTGGATGGTGCAATGCTTTGCTAGAGTGCAGCAACTTATGGAAACTCCTAAGGGACAACAGAGATGGCTGGGGACAGCCGCTCGTGCAAGCGCCAGTGATTTTGAAAACATTTCTCACTTTTGGAACATTTCAACCCTGTGTTCCACCCAGCATCCACTGCTCTGCATAAAGGGGATGGGCACCCCATTAGATGCCCACAAGTGTCCACTGATCTGCCTCCCCATGCACTAGCACGCCGGGTGGCGGAGCCATGGATAAGAGGTGTACGGTGGCTGGCAATCGTGAATGCCAGCCACTGAACAACCATCCATGATTGCCCAGCTGCACAAGTTGGGTATGCTCCTTTTGCATGCACCCGGCATTCCATTTATTTACAGACCCCTATGTGAATACGGTCCAATATTAGATTGCATGTTTAGTAAGTTCATGAGGGACTGATTTCTGAATGAGAACTTATATCACAGTTACAGTACTGAGACTTGGTAAATGTAAGTGTGCACACTAGCAAATACATGTTACCTAGGCATTAACTGTGAAAACATAGGGAAAAGTGGATGGGCAACATTACAGAACCAGCGTGTTCTGCCACAGAGGGGTTCTGATTCCCTTTGACCTCGAGAGTGAAGCTCGAGAGGCCCATGGGAATCAGAGCCCCGAGGTGGCAGAACACTCTGGTTCTGCATAGATTTCCCCATATCCTATTTGTTATGGTATATGGTGTCCCCGACATCAATTTTTATGTAGTTTTAGCAGTTTTTGTTAAATTTTTTTTAAGTAAAAGAAGATTTCGCCATCCGTATCTTCTTCCGAGAGTTACATCTGGTTGCTAGGACCAGTGGTGTGGTTGTTAGGGTCCAGAAATCCCTACATTTGTGTCGTGCACTCCCACTGGTTGAAAAATCGGGTTGGGAGGGAATTTTAAGAGAAAAAAAACAATGGCAGCTGTATTTCTTGCTTAGCCAGAGTACGCGGATGAAGCAAATGTTTTCTGTAAGTAAATGAAAATATCTGGTTGATCCTGCATTTATTTTTATTTTTCATAGGGCAGTATATCTGGTTGATCCTGCATCTGCGGGATTGCATGGCTGCCTGTTCCTTCTGTTGCCTCCTCCTTTGTTCTGGTTGATCCTGTGGTTTCTGTTGGTGTGGCCTATACGCTCCTGAAATCAGCTTGAATGCTGTTGTACCACAGAAGGGTTAAACAGTGTTCCATGACCTTTGAACTGTGGTACAACAACGTTTTAGCTGATATAAAAATCAAGGTAGAACAATGTTTTACCATACATACTTTTCTTAGCCATAATATTGTCACAACACCAATGAGTAATTATACAAATGAAATATTTTTGAGTACAGTTGTACATCAATTCACAATATTAGACAGTATATTATTAACCTCTAGATTCATGAAAAACTGGAATACAGACATGGAACATCATCTAAAGAGTTGCCAGTATGTGCATTTAAGTGTAGCAGACTGACATTATATTGTAATCATATTTTATTTACCATTCTGATTACACTTTTAAGTTTTTCTGCGTGATTACCTTTTAAATAAATGTCAGATAGACATAGTTCAGTGGCCTACGCGGCAAGTACAGTGTTATGCTTGTGTAACTGTGTTACTTAGGTTTTGGCCATTCGCACTTTCTATTCCAGAGGAATTACCACCTTGTAGGGGTACCAAAGGCAAGGAACCCTCAAAGAGGGTTCCACCCTTAAAGTTGCCATGGGTCGACTCTCTTGGCTAAAGGTACCTTAGGAAAGTAGAGACGTGTCGCCGCTGGCGGAAGAGGAGGGGAGGATGGTGGTGCAAAGAAAAAGTGCTTCAGAAGGAGGCTGAGAGGAACTGCTTATATAGGTCAGGAAGTGGGAGTGGCTGGCTGCTTGTCCATTGAAATACAGGCCTAGCCTTCCAATTCAATGGCCTACATGGCCAGTATAGTGTTATGCTTTTGCAACTATGTTACTTAGGTTTTGGCCGTTTGTACACTCTATTCCGGAGGAATTACCACCCTGTAGGGGTACCAAAGGCAAGGAACTCTCAAAGAGGGTTCCATCCCTAAAGGTGCGGAGGGTCGATTCCCTTGGCTAAAGGTACCTTAGGAAGATCCCCCAAAAAGAATGTAATAGTAGCAACAAAGACAGAAACAATCAGGCCAAAAGGCACAAGGGTAGAATAACAACAATGCAGCTTAATGATGTGAAGTAGACAGATAACAAAATAGACAGATAAGTGCTTTGGATACATTGATAATTGAAAGGGGACCTCCTAAGGAAAGAGGGACACCATCCACCTCCATCTAACAGTGGAACCTACCTAAAAGAACTAAGGAACACTAACTATGCCAACTGTTATGACCTGAGGCAACAGAGGAGAGAAAAAAAAACCCTACGAGGAGGAAATCTCTGGGAATCCAAGACCTAGGTCTCCTTCCCTCCAGGCTAGGGATATTTTGCTTAGTGACGACTCTGCTGCTGCGATTTGGAAACCCAATTAAAGGAAGGTGGAAAATATTCCAATTTGGAGGAAAGCTCTCACTCAATCCCTCTAACGGGAATGCCATGGAAGGTTGCAAATGATACTGTACCACATCGGACAACCAAGGCAGGAGGAGTAGAGCAACGACTGCTGAGGCACTCACCCGGCCTACTCACCCTAAACACAAACCTGGTGAACCAGAGACAGTCATAGGTAGAATAGCTTGAAGGGTGCCTCCGAACCTGCTCGGGCAGCTAAAGGGGCCCCCGTAAGAGCCCCACCCCTTCACTGCTGAGTCTTAAATTCTACAACTTGAGGTGCCGTCAGTATGGTTGACGACTGAAGGTCCACCCAGAGCGAGGACATTCCCAGCTATGGGCCAGGTGAGAAGGACCCCGCCCCGAGCTTCACATGCTCAAGATGAGGACTAGTGGTGCAGAGTGAGACCGTCGGTGCAAGGGGGGGACCCTGCACCAGAGGAACTCTAGGACGAGGTTGGCATGCCTGATATATTTGCATAGGTATTTCTGACATATGTGTATTATTTTATTTATTTTCTTCATTTCTGTTTGTTAATTTCTTTTTGTTCATTTCTTTTCATTCATTTTATTTTATTTCTTTTTGTTATTCATTTAATTAGCATACTGAAGTTGTTTATTTAGTTTGCTGAAGTTATTCAGCTTGCAGTAGCTATTGCGAACATAGGATAAGCAGAGGCGAGCCAACCAAGTCTAGAGGGAGCCAATTAGAAGGTGACATAATACTCGGAGGATTTTAGGGTGGAGACAAGAGTCAAACATGAGGCAATATGCCATACAGGGCCATGACTCCTTACCAAGACTCCCCAGTCCCCTGCCGTAGGAAAAACAAGGAAGCCATGGTGAAGCGCTGTAACCCACATGCAGCATTTAAAACTAGTTTACAGCACTGGCAGTAGCCAAAGCTGACCTCCAGAGTATAATAAAGCAGCGTGTAAGTAAATGCAATGTTCATTAATAAGCAGCATATGCAGCAAGTGGCATACGGACAAAACGTCGCAGTGCTAATAGGCGCGGTTAAGACGGCATGGTCTGTATGTCAAAAAGACATTCTGTCTACGGATTTTAGGCCGCAGACTTTTCGGGACATATTTTCTGAATTATCCCGCGACGAAAAACCTTCACTTCCTTTGTGGCCAGTTTCGCATGCAAGCTTGAACCCCCAGCTCCAAAACAAGCTTAGTTATCAGATGGACCCGACCTACAGCCCCAGACTGACTGAGTTATCCCCCAACCTCCCCTTTCAAAATAAATTAAAATATTACCAGCTACCTTGCATTCAGTCTGGAAGTAGCAGTGTTTCAAAAGTCAATCAAACTTTCCTAAACCCTGCCCCAAGACTGCCGAAATAAATTGAACGTTTTCAGCCTCAGCAAACTGAAAAAACCCGGCAGACCAAGTGATAGCTCCTGCTCACTGAAAAACCAGCCAATGTATTAATTAAAGCAAGCTGGTAATGCATGTCTACAACTGGGGCGCTAAAGTTAAGAAACCCCGTGACCACTCCTCAGCCTGGCTGCCTGATTCTGCTGATCCCTTCAGTTGCATCAATTAAATGGGATACTTCATCCATAACAAAAATAAATAAACACAGTAATGAGCCAACTTTTATCACAAAAGCTTACTTATCCTGACACCATGACCAGATACGGACCTTCCATACCTCGGCAGCTGAATAGTGCAGTTGTTTGCCTGTCAGCACCACTCCTCTGTCCAATCTTACTGTCTCTTCCCTCGGCTATTGCACAGTGCAAGCTCTCACATTTTACAGTGCCAGCTCACCCGCTAGCAGCAATCATCCACCGGATTGTGCTCCCACAGTTTACAGTGCCCACCTTTCCTCACACTCCCTATTCTCTTCCCTCTCCCTGCTGCTACTTGGCTCAGACTTTTCTCTGTTCCAACGTTCCTATTGCTGCTCCTGTCCCTGTACCCTGATATTTTCCCTATTTAGTTACTGAAGTGTGGAGCGACTACTTGTCTGTTTCTCAACAAATTCAATTCGCCCTTTGTTGGTTGCAACCACATTAAATATCGGCAAATTGTCAGGCACCATTAAGTCCTCGCAACCAGTAGTCCACTACAGATTGGCCGCAACGATTTGTCCGGCGGCAATACATCCGCTCACGGCAGCAAGAAAGTTCAGCTTGGGAGGGGGTTAATAATCAGAATGAGCAGGGAACAATGGAGAGAAGCAATATGCTGAATCAACAACAATGGCTTTCTTGGTATTAGTGTAGGAAGCAGTTTAGTTCCAAGAGCAATGCATAGAAAACAGCAGCAATACTTGCAGCAATATATTCATGTATTAGTTCAGGATTGAGTTCTATGAGCTTGATTACAGAGAAGGCCCGAATCGGGTGAAAACAATTAATTGGAATAATATGAGTACTGGTAACAAGTAACATGAGCTCCTGGAGAGCAATGCACAAGGATTTCAGGCAAAAGCCCCCCAAAGAAAAGGCAAAACAAGACAAGAAAACAGAGAGGGAGGAAGGAAACAAATACAGAGAGAAGCACACAGCCAGAGGCAAATATACAAACCAAGCAGAAAGACAAGGGCCGGGATATTCAGACTGTGCCAGGCAGTGGCACAAGTCTGGGTGCAACGCAACCAGGATGCGCCGGTGCTAGGGCCAGGTGATGTTCAACAGTGTTGTGCCATGGCGCAGCACCATTGAATATGGCAAAGGCAGCGCACGCACAGTGCATGGTGCAGTGGTACTGCACCAGGCGCAAGTCACAGATCAGGAGCATGGGGATGCGCAAGTGCAGTTGCGCTAGGCACATCACCCGTGATATTCAGTGAGAGGCATGCAAATGAGGCCATAATATATGCAAGGTACAAATGGGGCCATTTGCATGACATTGCGGTCCCATTTGCATGCCTTGCGCAGGGCAGCAGGGTGACTTGTGCCTGGCGCCCTGCACAGCATGACATGTGCACTGGGGATCCCGGGGCATCCCCCGGCCCATAGCAGAATGCACAATCCCTGGCAGTCTAGTCCCCCTTCCCCAGTCCCTGGGTCCTGATTACTGTACTAAACAACCATCCCTGGTGGGCTAGTGGAACCCCCCCCACCCGTTTCCCCGAACGCCAGTGGAGATGTCTGAAAGTAATCTCCCTGGTAGTCTAGTGGACACCCCCGCCTGTTTCGCGATGTGGTAAATCCCTGTAAAACACATGCCTGGTGATCCAGTGGCACCCCCACCCTCCCACCCACCCACACAGACCCCGTGCCCACCCACTCACCCCCCATCATCGGCCGAGTGGCTGAAAACTACCCACATCGCCTGAGCCACCCATCGATGACAGGTGGAGTATGGGACTGTAAGCCCATTGGTCCTCGGTGGTATCCAATGGGCCAGCGCCCATACTGTACCTGTCATTCGGTGGGTGGCCGGGCCAGTTGCAGCTGCCTGCTGATGACAGTGGGGGGAGCGGGGTGGGCACAGGGGTCTGTGTGGGTGGGAGGTGCCACTGGATCACCATGGATGTGTTTTACAGGGATTTACCGTGATCGCAGAAATGGGTGGGGAGGGTCCCACTAGACTACCAGGGAGATTACATTCTGACATCTACCGGTGATCAGGGACTCGGGTGGGAGGGGTTACCACTTGACCGCCAGGGGGAGGTGGGTGCTTCTGCACGGTGTGCTGGGTGGGAGTGGGTAGCCACCTACAGCTGGCGGCTGCTGTGTTGTGCCCTGCACTACGGCAGCCTGCCTGTGTGTGGACAGGAGTTGTTCCCATGTTTCACAGGCTCAACTTTGAGCCCCCCTATGTGGCGCAATGCAGGGCTGCGCCTGCATATGCGCCGCACATCCTGGGCTGAATATCGGGATGTGCCGCATATGCATGGGCACGCCCCGCATCCGCGCCGCAGAGGCGATTACACCGCGCCTGGTGCATCGGGATATGCGCTGCACCGGTAGCCTCTCAATATTCCACCGGGCACAATGCGGGGTTGCGCCTGCGCACCTCTGTTGTGCCAGGTGCAGCCCCTTTGAATATCTGGCCACAGAAGTCCAGCAGAAAACAAGCAGAATCCAAACCGGGGGGGGCCAGCAGGCCACAGCCAGCAACAAAGGACAGGCCGACAGAGCCTCCGGCTGCAAAGAAAAAGTGCTTCAGAAGGAGGCTGAGAGGAACTGCTTATATAGGTTGGGAAGTGGGAATGGCTGGCTGCTTGTCCACTGAAATACAGGCCTAGCCTTCCAAATAGTTGAAACAGTGCACAAGACCTGCATTCATATGTGGTTACACTTATAAGGACAAATTTAACAATGCAAAAAGTAGTAACATAGTAGTTACACAATAAATTTTCTGTTATAATTTGCAACAGCTATAACATGTGTAGTTGCCCTTGTAAGAACAAATTACATAATGCCAGAAGAGATACAGTGGTAGTTTATTTATTTATTTGTTTGTTTTTGGTAACTGGGTGAGGTTCACTAGGCATGGAAATGCTTATCTTCAGGCACGACCTGGGGGGTTACAACAGTGAAACAACATAACAACAGGCGGTACAACATAGGCTTGCGATGGGATACAATAGCAGATAAAGATATGGTCAGGAGAACAAAATATGCAACAGGGGCATTCCAGAAAGTACAGCAGGTACAGTAACAGAATAAGTACAGTCAGTAGCACAAATTAACAGCAAGAGTAAATAAAGTACTTATGGTTTTAGCAAAGTGCAGAAATTTTGACATATAGAAATGTCATAGAGGTGAAGAAATCTTACAATAGACCAAGCAGGGCAGAAAGATGAAGAATGGGGGGAGAGCAGCCAGCAGCCATGGTTGGAAGGAGGAGACTTAAGGTGGAGTAAAGCATGTACAAGGGGCTGGGTTGGTTAGGTGGTTAAGAAGTCGCTTTTTAAAGAGGTCATGACTTGTGGCCAGCTGAACATCTAAAGGAACTGAGTTCCAATAACGAGGAGCGGCATAGGAGAAAGCATGGGCTCCCTTTATTGTTTTATTCCTCGGTATGTACAGGAGAGTTTAATCTGCTGACCTGAGACCATGAGAGAAGGCTTGCCAGGACAGCAAAGAAGCAAGCAACCCAGGGGTTCCAGATCTAATAACGCTATCAGTTAGTGAGCCAAAGGAGAGGAGTCTATGATTAGACAGGAAGGGCCATTTTAGGTTAGTATCAAGCTCACAATGATGTTTACGACGAGAAGAAGTGGAGGCAAACTGACATATGTTATTGTAAGTTATGTCCCACCTATGGAGGGCTGTTTCAGGGGCACCTAAGTAGACGAAAGCCCCATAGGTAAGAGCCGGTAGAAGGACACCACGGGTAACAGCCAGTCTAGCAGAAGGGGTGAGGGCATAACTTGTTTTATAGGTGACGCCTATTTTGGCATTGACAGATCTGCAGATAGAGGAGATGTGTTGGTCGAAGTTCAAGGATCCATCAAGAAGCACAACTAAGTGTTTAAAAGAGCTGACAGTGTCAATCAGCATACCGTTAGTATGATGAATTTTTAAAACACTTGAGTTGCTTCTTAGCTAGGCATCTGTTCCGCATAGCATAACAGTTGCAAAACAGATTTTCTGATACACTTTGCAACAGCTATTACATGTGTAGTTAACATGTGTCAGAATAAAATCATTTGTGCCAATAGAGAGACAGTAGTAGTGGCACCTGTATGCAAATTGTGTAACTACACAAAGCACACATTTGAAACTAGTTAACTACATAACAATTACATATATTTGAATAGCTCTTACAGTTCAGTTACAGTGTAGTTACTGCATGCAAATTATATGTAAGTACACAACATGCAAATGTAAAACTAGTTAACAACTACATAATAGTTACATGTAACACATAGTAGTTACAGTGTAGTTACAGGGTAGTTATACAGTAGTTACAGTGTTGTTAAGGACACTTAAAATAAAGTGTTACCCAGATTTCTTCTTGGTCACACCTGACCTCCAGGTATACTCTTTTCTACCTACTACTGCCTTGGACTCTCTAAGGAAATACATAAAGGATGGGGACTCCCTTTTTTCTGTTTAAACCCCGATTCCTAATCCACCACTTGTGTGGAACTCCATGCTACATCTTACTCTCATGTGTCCATCTCAGTGAGTTGTTGCCTCAGAGACTGAACCGGAATGAAAATGTAAATGTAAACTCTGCACTGTGATCACGCTCCTTCTGGTATTGTATTGGCATATTTTTTTCTCCGCTGAAGAGTTCAGACCCCTCACCCCTGGAGTCTTGTTCTAGTTCTAGTGGCAAAGTTTATTATTTTTATAAATAAAAAAGGTTAATCCTGTATGAATTTGTTTTCAACATTCTGAATCAGTTTAGGGTATTTTTGAATATATTTATTATAAACTGCATCTTTTCTCTGGTTCCCAATCAGTTCCTGGAACCGGAGAAAGTGTGGTGTACCTCGGTTCCTGCCTAGCGTTCTCAACTGTAAAAATGCTGATTTTAAAGCAGGAGTCACTTCATTTAACTTTAAATTAAAAGCAATTTAGTAGTTTTAGGTTTATAAATCATGAAAGTGTGTTTGAAGCTTTTATAGTCTAAACGACATGATGGAAAGGCCTAAGAAGAAAACTGGATCAACAAGATTTACAAAGTCTTAACTTCTATACACCAGGAATCCCTCACTGATGGTTTAGAACAAGCATCAGCCTCTGGCCAAAATGTGATGCCCCAGAGATAGAACTTTATGCTATTATGGAACTCAGAATACAAGTTCAAACCCTCCACTGTGGTTATGTGCCCCATTGCTCTCTAATGTCAGATATGGTTCTCTACTGAAAGAACAGTCACCCCAAAGTCAGCTCCAGCTATCAAATGGATTTTACTTTTTTTTTTTATTTATTAAAGTATCTAGTCATTTCTTCAATAACTCTGCATAAGATGGGGTTTATTTATAATATTTATTTATTTATTGGAATCTCGGATAACACCTTTGAGCTAAAAGCTTGTTTACAAAGGTTCCATGTTGTAAGGCAAAAATTTTTTTTTTTATTTTAGTCTTTGTTAACTGGGTAAGGCACACTAGGCACACATGCCTGTTTTCAGGGGTGACCTGGGAGCACTGGGCGGTTAAGTGACTTGCTCAGAGTCACACAGTATGCAAGTGGAGGTTGTGAGAATCAAGCTCAGGTCTGGCCTGCTGGATGTATCAAGCTCGTTCACACCTCATTCCTCTAACCTCTAGGCTATACTGCCAGCCCAGGTAAGTAGACATGACAAAACAGATAGGGGTATACACCACAGGCAAGTACATTATGGTACATACAGATACAGATTCAAGCAATTACAGTTAAAATACATCAGGTAGGAGAGGTCAACTTTATTGTAACAGTACTATGAGCATACCTAAGGTGGACATGCAATTTATAGTGGTAGCTAAGCTTTAGAGCGTGCAGGTAGAGTTATGGAGGGTCAGAAGTGGTGGTGACCAAAGGAGGGGGAGGACAGAATAGATGACAGCAGGGGAGGGTGGGGGGCAGAGACAAAGGGTGACAGAATAAGGGGTTGAGTAGTCTGAGGGGTGGGATTTGATAGGAATCTACCCAGGGTTACCGTAAGTAGGTGATAGGGCAGGGCTGGGTGATGTGGGAGGAGAGGGGATAAGGGAAGGGTTTTAAAGTGGGGGTGAGGTGAGGGAAACCAGGTGGAAGGGGTGAAAACTGGGGGAATTAATATTTGTAGAAAGCAGGAAGGTAGGGGGGATAAAGAGGGGATGTAGGGGTAAGTGCTCAGTGGGGTTACACCAGGCAGGGGAGGAAGTGGGGGGGGAGAAGGGTGCTATGCAGGACAGATAAGCTATCAATAACAGTAGGATTATGCTCAGGTGATGCAGTCGCAGTTACTAAGAGTGGCCAGGTACTGCAGCAGCTTGGCCTTAAATGGACGTAGTTTTGTTTCCTCAAACAGCTCAGAGTTAAGGGAATTTAGCCAGCAGGGGGCCCTGTATTAGAAGGACCGTTGCCCTAGTGAGGTCTGGCAGAATGGGATAATGAAGGCAGCTTTACTCGACCCCCTAGTTAGTCTGGAGGAAGTGGAGTTTCTTAGCAGTTGCCTCACTCCAGGAGGAGCAAGACCTAGGGTGGATTTTTTCACTAACAGACTGACTTGGTACTGAATTCTGCTATTCAGGTTTAACCAATCAGTGCTTGAGTATAGTTCACAAGTGTGAGTTAAACAGTCCACACCCAGGACTAATCTGCAGGCTTTGTTTAAGACAATCTTGATTCGCCTAAGTGCTGTATCGATACCGGCTCCATAGACTACCAGTCCATAATCTATGATAGCAAGCACAGAGCTGTTAACTGCAAGCTTGATGGCACTTTCGGTGAGGCACTGCCTATGCCGGTAGAGCTGACCTAGTCTGGCACTAGCTACCTTGGCAACATGGTCTATGTGCTGGCTGTAGGAGAGAGAGCTGTCAAGGTAGACACTAAGGTACTTAAAGGTGGTGACCATTTCGAGTGTATCAAACTTGTTATTGTAGATACTGAGGTGATGGGACTTATGATGGTTTTGATGGGAGGCAAACAACATTGTCTTAGTCTTAGTGTAGTTGAGCAAGAGCTTAGACTGAAGGAACCATTTTTCCACAGCAGTAAAGTCGTCTTGCATGCCTTTTTCCAGCTCTTCTGGAGTAGAGTGACACGTGTAGAGAACAGCATCATCTGCATATAGAAGAATCTTATTCTGGCAGACTTTGGGGAGTTCATTTAGAAACAGGCTGAACAGCAGGGGGCCCAAAATGGAACCTTGGGGCACCCCTGTGTTGACATGCCGATGGTTGGATACAACATCAAGAATCTTGACCTGTTGGGTCCTGTTAGAGAGGTAACTTTGGAATCAGCCTAGAGATAATATATATATATATATATTGTACTGGTTTTCACTGCGGTTTCTCCATTTCCAATTGGTTCCCAGGAACCAGAGAAGGCTGCAAGTCAGAGCAGTTCCCGCCTTTTGGGAACCAGTAATATTTGCTAAAGAGTTTCTATAATTTTTTTAGAAATCTACCACTTGCCATTTTGCAAGTAGTTTCTCCCTTTGCCAGTTGTGGTTCCCGGCTTTAGGGAACCAGACAGAAATTGAAAAAGGCTGTTGGCATTTCTGTACAAACCACTTTATTTCCTAAATAACTAAGTGGTTTTAGTTACATTATTTGTGGTTCCTGGAAAAAGGAGCTGCATTTCCAGTACATTTCTCATCAGAACTGTGGTTACTTTTCCTTCAGGTTCTCAGCTTGTAGTTTCATTGTTTTTCTGGTAACCAATAGTGTCTTTTAATAGGGCTTCAGTGTTTGCATGACTGATACACCTAAGAAAAAGAAAGCAGGACCAACAGGCTTTAAACATTTTACTACTGTTTTCAGCTCCTGGCAAAGGCAGAGTTCCATGTGCTCTATTTAAGGTGCCTGGGTCCAGATCACAATTTTACCAATTGTGAACTCTGCAAAATATTTTGCCCTAAACCCCCACCCCCCAAAAAAAGGCTAAAAAAAGTGAATTTATGGCTTCTCTGTCTGCTCTGTTTTACCAAAACAATAAAGGCTCTGAAGCAGTTCCTAATGATGATGAAAAGCGTGTATCAGAGGGTTCCTCTCCTCGTAAACAGCAGTAGTCCCTTTCAAAGGGGACTGAGACAAAAGGTAAAGCTCCTTAGCCATCAGATAAGCATGGTAAAGATAAAGATACCAGGGTGTCTCAAAGGGGGAACCCTGAGTCCAGGGATGGCAAAAATACTAATAAAAGAGCCTCAGAGCAGGCACTAGAAACAGCGACTGCAAAGAAAAAAACAAAACAAAAATAATGTCTTTGCCACTTCTCCTGAAAAGGAAAGGAGCAGGTATTGGACCTAAGACAAATGCCCTCAGGAGAGGACATGACTAAAGTGTGGCAATTTTTCCAGGCCTTCCAGGAAAGCAGAAATTTTATGAATGTGTCTGACCCCATCCCCAGGCTTAGGATCCAGCATTCCTGCCTGTGGAGGAGGAGGAGGAGGAGGAGGAGGAGGATACGTTCTATAATGAGAAGGAGGAAGGTGAACCTACTGAACCAGATGGTTCACCAAAACAGGAATTTGGCTCCCCCCAAGGCCAACAGAGAATTATTCCTCATACTCCTCTTTAGTGCAAATCGTGAGCATCCTTAGCATCCCTCCTCAGAAAAAGGAGGAGAATGAGAAGAAATAAGAATTCATGGGTATGATGGGGCTAACTACTATAAGAAGACTGCTGGTCAGCCAGCCCATTAGCACAGGGGTAACGCTATTACTCACGACACCGACAACCCTTTCTTAGAAGCAAGCCCGAGTCATAGGAGGCTAGCCAGAGGGAGGAGTACCAAGCGTCCCAGAGGACATGCTCCTCCTCCTCCTCCAGGGAGGGGGGGTCTGTGCGCTCCACTGCAACACTGCCACCTGGGTGACCATAGGTTGTAGTTCAAGTGCAGTCACAATGCATGGGTAGGTGCCTTCCAAATGAGGATGTCAGCATGCTTGTGTGTGATGTCCACATCACTCCTCATCTGCAAGATGCCTGGTGGGGAGAAAACAGGAAAATTGATCCCTCAACCACAGGATGACACCACCTCCCTCCTCGCAGGCCCAGCACCACTCACTGGGCTGCCGACCAAACATCCAAACTAAACGCCTCCTGGGCCTGGAGAATGCGGGAGGCTCCATTATGGGGGGCAAACTGGGGGGGGGCACTGTCAGCTGGGAGGCAAGTCCCCAAGGACAGTGGGTGATGGGGTTGGCAGAGAGAGTGGCTGAGGAGGGACTGGTCAACTATGGGAGATAAAATATAATTAAAAAAGGAAGGCTGCTGGTCCCTATATACAAGTCACTACAAAAAGACACTTCTAAAATCACATCTGCACCTACTTCAGCTGCAGGCATAGATAAAAGGATTGAGAAAAAGGATCAGGTGGACAGATGGGGGGGTGGAATACCAACCCACCCCGATTATCAAGGTGTAGTCCAAGCAGCTGCTTGTGACAGGGCTGGGGTTCCCTACTCTGCACATCATCCACCTGATATAACAGCTTCCATGCTCATTAGACAGGCAGTATACTAGGCATATACAGTCCAGTACCAGAATGCTTTGTGGAATACAGTGCTGGCACTAGCTGATAAGGTGGATGGTGAGGTGGCACAGGATCTGGCTGCCACAGCAAAGTCAGCCCTAGATGCCACTAAATATCAGTTCCACATGGCTGTAGATACTAATGACTCTGCTTCAATGGTCTTAGCCCATGCAGTGTCATTGAGGAGATTCTCCTGGCTAAAGGCAACCCTCCTTTCCCAGGACACTCAAACCAAGGCCTTGTATTTCCGACTGGAAGGAAATTCACTTTTTTGGTCCCAAAACAGAGGCGTACATGAAGAAATTGGATAAGTACAAAACTACTTTTAGAAACAACACTATGAAAAAAAAGCTTCCACTTCCCACTGGTTTTACAATAGGGGAAACAGGGGTAGAGGCTACTATCCTAAACCATACACTCCCTATGAGTACCAATCTCAAAGAGGTTACTACAGGGGCAGAGGCGGGAGTGGTTCCAGATGTGCTGTGGCAGCAGCAGCCCCCAAGCCATTGCCAAAACAAAACCCCTGACAATTCTGCCCAGGATGCTCAACCATTGCCAGTAGGGGAAGGCTGACCCGCTACGTCCAGGAATGGGTAAACATTACCACAGACAAGTGGGCCTTGGAAGTAGTGAGCCAGGGGTTATCTCTGCAGTTCAGAAAGTTCCCAAAACTGCAGAAACACAACAATGTTCCAACCCATTCACTCACAGAAAATATTCTGCCGTAATTGGAAATAAACAAGCTGCTACAGGCAAAAGCAGTGGAAAAGGCCCCTGTGTTGCAGTGGGGCAAGGGCCTGTTTTCAAGATACTTCCTGACCCAAATGAAAAATTAGGAGCAGCAACCCATTTTAGACCTCTGTTATCTGAACAAGCATATCAAAAAGGAAAGATTTAAGATGGTTACACTGGGCACAGTAATACCACCCTTACAACAAGCATTTGTCAGTGGAGAATGTTTGCTTGCAGTGTTGGGACAACTCTGAAAAACATACTATCTAGACACAATTTAGCTTATGTTTCACCCTTTTTTGTAATTGTTGCCCTTATTTGTGTATTACTAAGGACATCTGCATGGAAACAAGATCTCTGCTCTATCTGCTTTTTTTGCTAGTTCACTTTGTTCTGCTCATGACATCCCCAATCTGTTGCTGTGGTGAAAATTATGATGTCATATACAAGTCATTATGATGTCACATGTAGACAAGCAGCCAAAGCTACTGAAGTCCAAGGGACAGTAATCTTTTTTTTTTTTATGTCACTTCCCTCAGTAATAAAGAAAAAGGAGAAAGAATTGCAAAAATGTAGTTGAGAGGGTTTCTTTCTTTGTCTCCCACACAGTCTTTTTGTACTGGTCTGTGATATTTGAAGGGGATTCTCATTCATAAAAAAACGACTTGGGATTTCTTGCCAGGATACCTATTAAGGTTTTAACAATCCTGACTGTCATCCAACCCACATTACTGATGCACTAGGTTGATCCTGGCGGGACGGTATAAGGTCAATGACACGAATATAGTAGTGAATCATTTCACATTTCATTTGTTGTATTATTGTATTAATCATTTTATTAAGTTACACCAAATTCTTTTTTTTCACAGTTGGTCCTTCCCCCGCCTTTACATCACATCATGCCATTAATTCTTTCTAATTCTAAACCATCTATAGTTTTACTGTGAAAAATCTGAAGAATGGTAAAATTAAATAAAAAAAAAAAGAATTTTAAGAAGACTGTTAAAAAATATATTCCCAAAATAAAATAAATCAAACTGCCTAGATGAGATAGTGACATCGCTCACACAGGATACAGGAGTGTCTCCGGATCTGCAGCAAACAATCCCTAGACAGCTCAGCTGTTCCCACAGGGTCCGATGCACATAATCATCTGAGTGTTTTGTCACCATCTTGCAACCCAGGAAGACATTTTTTTTCACATCAGACCGATGCACTGTGTGCATATGACCTCAAAACCAGTATCTAATTCAAGCTTCATATGCCGACATGAATACGTTCCATACCCGCTCCTGACCACAGCTGGGTATGTGTGTCGTCATGTAGTCAAGTCAGTGCCATCAGAGCTGGTGGGCGGTTGGGAACTGTGCTCACTCTGAAGCTTTATTTATTTTTTTAATTTTTATTTTGTTTTTGTTGACCGGGTAAGTGCACTAGACAAATCCTGCCTATTTTCAGGCACGACCCGGGGGAAGGGGATACAGATGAATGGCAACTGATCTTGAACCAGATTAAGCTGTTGGTGGTATTTTTAGCTTTCACTGATCACATCTGACAGAGGAATCATTGCACAACACAAGCTTGAATAAATTTAGTCATCTGATTCAGCCGAGGCAATGCAATGTGTAGTACATGGGTCGATCTTAACATTGTTTTACTAGCTCAAACACTACTGCAAATTGACCAGGGCTAGTGCATCTAACTGTCTACTGGCCTGTCTTGACTAGTGCAGATTTTCATGGCTGTTAGTGAAGTTAAAAATGTCTCTACTTTAGCATTCTCTAGTCTTCATGCTAATCTCTCTCAATGTTCCAGATGGCCAGGTGTGATTAACAGCTCAATAAGAGCTGCAGTTATCTAGCAGTTCAAGACAGGGATCCCACAAAGGACTCAATGTGAGTCATTATCACTCCACTGTTAAGACTTTCAGCTAGTGTTCAGAACTTCAGGGTGTGATCAAAGGTAGAGTGCTGTTAAGTCACTAGGTTCCAGTTTTCTGAATGTGTCTATGTCTAACAATTTGTCCAATATTAGTAAGACCAGTGCCCCTCATTTCACTAAGTTTTGAGTGTCTGTATCCAACACTTCAGTGACAAAATACAAAGAGGTATACAGGATCGGCTCTGCAGGTGGTGGGTTTTATCCCAGCCTCACCATAACTTCCCTCTCCCCTTCAAATCTCTTAACTCTGTTCTTTCTCTGGACACCACTGCAGACCAGACTCTGAAGTGACCGTCCATAGATCCATAGCTGCCATTACTGGCAAGTGTAGGGGGGTCCACAGTTCTTCTAAATGGACCGTGCCAGCCATCACCATCCATACATGTCCACCCTTATCCCACTCAGCATGTCCTTTCAGCCTAAAAACAAAGCTTTGGATCACATATGGTACAAAAATAAACCTTGATAAAATACATAATTTGAAACCTTGAAATAGGCATTCCTGGGGTGCATAGATCATCCTATACAGAAACAGAAATAGTATAGGTTATGCCTGTGTACTGTTTCCCCTGGGCTGATGAAAGGACAATGTTAAAGAAAAATCTGTTATTGTTGGGGTAGAGCATATTAAAATCAATGCTTTTACAAATAAAAATGCCAGTTTTCTATTTCCCAAGCCCCTTAGGTTTGTCTAGCCCCCACCCCAAAGAAATCTTAGATGTGCTCCTGGCTCACTTGAGACTGTACAAAAACTTTCAAAAGTGCAGGACTCCAGTTGACTATAGGGCGGGGGCTGAGAGTGTCTTTCTCTGCCTGACTCTGTTCATTGCCCTGTGGGTAGTGGTGACAGTGTGGTGAGGTACATGATGATGTCAGCTACTTTGTGTGCAGAGCTAGGACTGCTTGATTGAACATTTGCTATTGTGATATCCTCTCTCTGTTTGGTGTGGGGGGGGCAGAAGAGGAAGAGAGGAGGCTATGGTACAAAACAATGTCTTGGCATTGCAGTCCTTTTTCTGCTGGGGAGCTGGAAGCAACTCTACCTCTCTCTATCCTCAGGTGGCCCACTCGCCGCGGGCTACCGCTCGACCGGAGCAGCTCCTCGGATCTGATTTCTTCGCCTGCATAAGGTGGCCCACTCGCCGCGGGCTACCGCCCGAGCGGAGCAGCTCCTCGGACCTGATTTCTTCGCCTGCATAAGGTGGCCCACTCGCCGCGGGCTACCGCCCGACCGGAGCAGCTCCTCGGACCTGATTTCTTCGTCTGCATAAGGATGGCCCACTACTTGGACCGCCGACCGAGCAGCTCCTCGGACCTGATTTCTTCGCCTGCATAAGGTACGAACACTACTCGTGGCGCCTTTTGCCCAGCCTTTGTCTGAAATTAAATTTGGCGCCATTCTCCTTTCTCCCGGACCTCGGGCCAAGCATTGTGAGCAGTGGATCTTACATCTTCACAGCACTGCTCTTGCTCAATTTGGAACCAGGGAAAGTTGAAATGGGTTGCTGCAGCCGGAAAGCAGGACCGTAGCAGGGCTTAGGGCAAACGTGTTGCAGCAGCCGGGAAACAGGACTGTAGCAGGGCTTAGGGCTGACTCTGGAACCGGGCTCCCTGGCACTCGCTCCGCTCTCACCTGCTGCTGCCAGAACAGTAGCCTTTAATTTTCTATTGTTGCGCTAATGTGCATAAATGTGTAATCTGGCCTCAGTTTAGCTTTGCCCTCTGCAAATCAAGAAATCCGCTGCCTTGCTGTGACTGCAATACCTTTTATATGATGTTCAAAATGAATTGTGCTACAGTGTAAAATTGTATAGTTACTTAGCTTACGCATTTTGTTATCCCAGTACCCTGTGCATGCACCTCCTTAGTATCTGGGCTTTATTCCTGACATCACCCCCTCCTGCCTAGCCATCTGCTCACCTACACACGCCTCTCTCTCCCCCGGCTGTTTTCTCCCACCCCCACCTTGTTACACCTTGGGATTAAGGAATTCTCTCCTACCTCATTGTACCCCTGCAGCAAATCCAGTCTGTGTCCTGATCTTTCTTTTGTCCTGTGTCCCCTCCCTCCTACTGACTCTACCTCTCTCTATCCTCAGGTGGCCCACTCGCCGCGAGCTACCGCCCGACCGGAGCAGCTCCTCGGACCTGATTTCTTCGCCTGCATAAGGTACGAACACTACTCGTGGCGCCTTTTGCCCAGCCTTTGTCTGAAATTAAATTTGGCGCCATTCTCCTTTCTCCCGGACCTCGGGCCAAGCATTGTGAGCAGTGGATCTTACATCTTCACAGCACTGCTCTTGCTCAATTTGGAACCAGGGAAAGTTGAAACGGGTTGCTGCAGCCGGGAAGCAGGACCGTAACAGGGCTTAGGGCAAGCGTGTTGCAGCAGCCGGGAAACAGAACTGTAGCAGGGCTTAGGGCTGACTCTGGAACCGGGCTCCCTGGCGCTCGCTCCGCTCTCGTCTGCTGCTAGCCCCGACGCCTATGGCGTCTCCCACCACCCCGCCCCCATGTTGGGCTTTTACTTTTATAGACTGAGGAAACCAATCAGGTAATTTTTACTATCTCCCCACTTTCCCATTGGCTCGTTATATTAACTAGCCAAAGGGGGCGCCCAAACAAACCTTTCCTTTTCTCTCCTCTCGATCTATACTGTTAACTTTTACTGTTTCACCTCCCTAAGCATTTAATCTGCCCTGATCTTTTTTCCAAATATTTTCTTACAGAATATCTCTGCTCTCTCTTTACTGTGACTGGCCCATATATCCTCTCTCCCCCTCCCTCTCAACTTGTGCAGCTCTCCTCATATCTTGTTAGCTCCCTTGCCGACTGCCTTAAAACAGTCTCACTCAGCTCACTGCTCTACTACCCTGCGGTTAAAGCTTAAGCTCTCTAAATCCCTTGTAAATCCTACACTAGGCTAGCCTCTGCGCACTGTACTGCTCCTTTCTCAACCCTCACCTCTGGCACTCTACTGTGTCCCTCTATACTGCTCATTCTTAAAATATGCCTATCACAAAAGACTATAGCATGCTCTGATCATTGCTAGTTATGACCTCTCTACTTTTGTCTCTGATGCTACTCAGCATCTCTATTGTAACTAACACCATAGATCACACTCAAAGCAGTTCTCACGCTTCTAAGCGACTTTACCTACTCAATATGCTAATCCTAACTGAATTTGACATAGTAAGCTACCTGCTCTCCTCCCCAAACTACTCATCTACCATGCCACGGCATCCACTGCCAAACGGTGGCGTACCTATTGCCAGAGCTATACCAAAACTGTACTGCATAACCTTAGGTATCTCATATTGCTGGCCCTTATGCTGTCTGGAGATATAGAATCAAACCCAGGCCCTGCAACAGACATATCACCTTCGCTCTGCTCTAGGCATAATATAAAAGGCCTTTCCATAGTCCACCTTAATGTCAGGAGCCTCCTCCGCAATCAAGCTGATCTAGAAGCCTGGGTGGTTAACCACCAACCAGATGTGCTCTGCCTATCGGAGACATGGTTAAGGCCCTCGGTCCCAGATACCTTTTGCCCGCTTCCAAACTTCTCCCTTCTTAGGTGCAACAGACCTCCTCCTAAACACAGTGGGGGGGGGTTGCAATCTATTACAAAAGCAACCTAAATATGACCATGTTAACAAACAATAAAAACTCCTCCTGTGAATATATCCATGCTATACTTAGACTCGGAGGGAAAAAACTCCATATTGTATGTGCCTACAACCCACCTACCAGTGGAGCACAAGGCCTAGCGGACTTGCTGGTTCAAACAGCTGCACTTGCAGGAAAAATGAACTCATCATTCTCGTGATATAAACCTAAACTGGCTTGGCAAAGCTCAAGACTCACTTCAGTCCTAATGCGAGCTACAATTTGCACCAAATCATTACTGATTGCACAAGGGTATCAACTAACACAGACTCTAGCACCCTTATTGACTGGGTCTTAACGAATCGTGTGGATAGAATTGCAAAATCTGGAACCATGCCTGACGATATCAGTGACCTCTCCCGTCTTTTGCATATGGAGCACCTCCACAAACTCCACGCCACAAAACTATATATGCTTCAGAAATTATGCTAATTTAAATCAAGGTAATTTCCTATATGATGTGTCCCACACTGACTGGTCCCCTGTCTTCCACTCCACTAGTACTGAAGCTGCCCTACATGCCTTTCTGAGCAGGTTCCTCCTCCTTCAGGATAAACACACCCCTGTCATCACTCGGCGCGTTCATGGTACCCAAACCAGATGGCTACACAAAAACCTCCTCACTGCCCTCAAAAACAGGGATAAATGCTGGAGAAAGTTCAAAGTATCTGGTCCCCCTGCCGATTACAACAACTATAGAGAACAGTGTTCAAAATGCAAATCACAAATTAGACTTGCCAAAAGCCAGTACTGCAAAGGCCTCCTGCTGGATGCAGCGGGGGACCCCAAGAAATTCTGGTCTCATGTCAAGACTTTCCTCGGCTCAAACAAAAGGACACTAAATAACGACATGATATTAAAAGGTGTCCATTGCAATGACCCAGGCACCATTGCCAATGCTTTTAATTCTTACTTCTCCGACCTCTCGAGTTACACAAATACTCTGTCCTCCACTAACTCAAATACCTGAAGTCCACCCAAAAGTAACCTTTACCAACGCCAACTTTCTACTTTAAAGCTATATCGAAAATTACGTCCTCAAACATTTAAATTCCATATCAGACAGATACTGCTGTGGGGCTGGACCGCCTCGAAACCTAGACTCCTCAAACTGGCGCACTTTCATCTCAGGACCTCGGCCTACATATTTAACCTGTCCCTGAGTGAAGGCGTGTTGCCCGGTATATGAAACTTCCAGAATTCGCCTGTATTCAAAATGGGGACAAAAAAGTCATAGCCAACTACAGACCAATAGCAATATTGTCAGCACTAGATAAAGTCCTTGAAAAGCTAATCTCAGCTCAGATCTCGGAACACCTCACAAAACATAACCTACTGCACCCAAACCAGCACGGTTTCCGAAAAGGTCATAGTACACAAACTGCTCTCCTGCAGCTAACAAATGATATTCTTCGAACCATGGACCAGGGTCACCTAACTGGTGCAGTTTTTATCAACCTGACAAAAGCCTTCGACCTAGTCAACCACCCTCTTCTGCTTACCAATCTCCACTCCCTGGGTTTTTCGCCCAATGTTGTAAATTGGTTCCATAGTTGCCTATCAAATAGGCATCAATCCATGAAATTCAATTCGTCCACCTCCGAAAAAGCTCTCATCAATATTGGTGTACCGCAGGGTTCTATCCTCGGACCAGTTTTTTTCTATGTTTATTAACAACATTCCTCAAGTGGTATCCTCCTGCTCATCGCTGCTTTATGCCGATGACCTTGTCCTTTATACTAGCTCAGATAATGTCCACTCTATCAATCATAAGCTCTCTATGGACCTACACAATATTCAATCTTGGGTCACCAAAAATAAGCTTGTCCTAAATATCGCTAAGACTAAGGCCATGCTCTTTGGTTCCTCTATCAAATTAAAACATCACCATGAATCCTTCCAGGTCACCTGGGGAGACAGCTCCCCCCGGAGATGGTAACTTCTTTTAACTATCTGGGGGTCTTACTCGATGAATCCCTCACCTATGATGCCCACTGAACCTCCACCTGTAAGGCTGTGAATGCCAAACTGGGCCTAGCCTACAAAACAAGCTATATTCTTACCCCCACTGCCAGGACTGCCATCGCTAGAGGAATCCTTCTTCCATCACCGTCTTACGGATCCGTAATCTATACTAATACATCTAAAGCTAATCTTCATAGGTGGGACACTACTTGCAACAATATATGCCGATACGCCTCTGCTTCCTCCAGGCTAAAACATCACTGCTCGCTGTACTCGCATCTAAAGTTGCTTTCTCCCACTGCACAATGTCTCCTCTTTCTTGGGAACCTAATAGATGGTGTACTTTGATCTAGCATGCCCACCTACCTAGCCTCCCTGCTAATCCCTCAGCCCATCTCCTATGGTCTCCGATCTAGTGACCTTTCCTTGTTATGCATTCCCAGATGTAGAACTACCAAAGGGAAATCAGGTTTCTCGCATGTAGGCCCCTCTTACTGGAACTCGCTGCCCCTAGATGTCCGCCTTGCTCCTAATCATGCCATATTTAAGAAATTGCACCGCTCCCTCCTTACTACTGGTGACCAGTGTACCTGTTTCAACTCCCCATAGACTCGGACTTACCCTGCCCTGGCCTCCTCGGTTACACCTTCTCAGTGCTAGATTACACCTTGCTCCCCTACCCCACTACTCCCATCCAAACCTTACCTCTCTTTTCTGCCTTCAAACCAATACCCTCTCAATCTCAGTACTTTGTTATAATTGCTGCCGCTCAATTGATTTCTTCTCTATGTACCTCATATTCTTGTTGTTGCCTTGTTAATCCACACTTGGGCACTTATTTAAAATTGTTTAAAATTGTTAAATTTTAAACCAGTTATGCCCTGTACTGCTATTTTGTCCCAGTTTTGTCACTTTATGCTTGGGATGTTATTGCACTGCTCCTGACACTGTATCCTATGTAAATGTCATCTCTGCATGTTGTTTTGACCCCAGGGTTTGCCTGAAATGTATTACACAGCTCCTGGCACTGTACTCTATACAACTGCTATCTCCCTATGTTGTTGACCTCCCAGGGCGTGCCTGTAATATGTATTGCACAGCTCCTGACACTGTACTCTATGTAACTGTTATTACCCTATGTTATTGACCTCCCGGGTCGTGCCTGAAAATAGTCACTTTCGTGTCTAGCGCACCTACCCGGTCATCAAAAAATAAATAAATGTGGAAGCAGGATAA
This sequence comes from Neoceratodus forsteri, assembly GCA_016271365.2. NCBI lineage: Eukaryota > Metazoa > Chordata > Ceratodontiformes > Ceratodontidae > Neoceratodus > Neoceratodus forsteri. Next base: position 12,992,184 of record CM057456.1, read on the forward strand.
ATGTGCAATAATCAGAGTATTTCTTGGCTTTGCTTGCATTGTTTCCTGTATAAGTGATCAAAATGTACCATTATAATTAAGGGCTAGTGCAACCATCTGCAGGCTAGTGCAATTTTGAATCAACTTGCCCTGCTGGCTAGTGCAAAAAAAGGTTAAGGTTGACACCTGGTGTAGTAGACGAATGAAATGCTGGGTCGTAAGACGTTTTGTTTTATTCAAACATCTTTTTATAGAAAGCGAGATGTGAGAAATATGGATTTGCATCTCATTCAATTTAGCACATGTGGTAAATAGCGCTGAGATTGCCAGTCATTCATTCATTTCAAACACAGTTACATTTTTAACATCAGACCCTCACTATAATTTGTATTTATTTATTTATTTATTAAGAGTTTCACCAGGAAGGCATACTGAGGAGTACCGCTCGGTTCCAGATGCGTCCTGGGGGAAAGGGTAGAGGACTAGTACAGTAAATGAAACAGAAGCATTACAATACAATGCAATACAATACAGCTATATTCAGTAAAGAGTAAGCAGGAATTATACAGCTATATTCAGTACAGAGTAAGCAAAAATTATACAATATCAAACAGAGACTAGGCAAACAGCTAACAGAGTACCTGGCTAGTTGCAGTTTCAGTGATCCCTCAACCAGCTAACGGTTATTGTGAGACTAAGTAATAGTGTAAGGACATTTGTGGTTTGTAGCGGCATTGCAGACCAGATTTTCTCCAGACTCTGGGCAATGGCCAGAGGCACGGCAGGTGGTGAGGGTCAAAGTGGAAAGAGTGAGGTACGGGAGGGGGGATATATGGCCTTATAGTGGAGAGGACTGCACGAGCAGGAAGGAGGGAGGGAAGGAAGGATGACTTGAGGAGTTGGTTTAGCCACTGAGTGGTGTCTGCGTGCCTAATGTCAGCTGGCAGAGCATTCCAAAGTTTGGGCATGCGGTAACTGAAAGAGGCCTGGCCTTTGGCTGTGATCATTAGGGGGACATGCAGTAACCGAGAGTCAGTGTTCCTTAGAGAATACGCCCAAGGGGGTTGAACTGCAAAGGCAGGCTCCAGGCAGGAGGGGAGGGACTGAGACTATAATTTAGTGGTTAGCTTCACACAATGGGTAACTCTGCGGTCCTGTAACGAGGGGAGGTCTAGGCTCTTGTAGAGGTCGCAGTGGTGTACAGAGGGAGTGCAGTCCAGGGCAAGGCGGCAGAAGGAAGAGGGGATCTAGTCTTGTGAGGGTGGACTAGGGGGCGGTGCTGTAGACTACGTCACCATAGTCAATTATAGGGAGAATCATTTGTTGCAGGATTGATTTGCGAGTTGCCAGGGGTAAGCAGTCCTTATTACGGTATAAGGCACCCAGCTTGGGATGCAGTTTTTTGTGTAGTGAGTCAACATGAGCTGAGAAGTCAAGGTGCTGGTCGAGCCAGACCCCAAGGTAGCGGAAGGCAGTGCAGGCCTCCAACGGAGTCCCATCGATAGTATGACAGAAGGGGGTATGGGGAGCTGGGTGAGCCGCTGGCTTGTACCGAAGGTTAATGAAAACTTTTGGGGGATTGAGGATGAGCTGGTTTGATTGAAACCAGAGCTGGATGGCATTGAAGCCATCCTGCAGTCTAGTGGTCACTTCAGCAGGTGAGGGACCAGCGGCATACAATACTGTGTCATCAGCATACATATGAATGCATGTGCATTTGCATACAAATGGCAGGTCATTCAGAAAAATGGAGAACAGGATCGGGCCAAGTACCGAGCCTTGGGGGACTCAGGAGGTTACTGGGAGGGGGGGCTGAGGTACATTGACCGATTCTCACGGATTGGTATCTGCCAGTTAGGTAGGAATTGAGCCAATTTGTGCACGTGTTCGAGAGACCAGCCTGGGCGAGTTTCGATAAGAGCAGGGTATGACAGACGGTACCAAATGCTTTGGCGAGGTCTATAAAAATAGCTGAGGTGATGTGCCTATGGTTCATACCCATGAGGATAACGTTGGTGAACCTAAGGAGGGAGGTGATGGTGGAGTGCATCTTCCTGGAGTATACAAAGACTGAGCCATTCTGCCAGCAACCTCTACCCACAAACTGACTGACTTGTGTTAAAAAAATTTAACTGTATTTCAGTGACTCTCCTCAGTGCTATTCACAACATATGCTAAAGTAACTGAGATGCAAATTTACATTTTTAACATCTCTCTTTCTAGAAAAAATATCCTTCAATGGAACAAAACATCTTATGAACCAGAGTTTCATTCAGCCACTGCACATTTGAATTACCTCTGCTGAATCTGATGGCAAGATTTATTCAAGTTTGTGCTGTTCAGTTACTCATGTATGCTGTCAGTGAAAGTTTCAGTGCAAGTACAGCTCTCACCTGCCCACCAATTCAGATGGCACTGATGTGACTGCACGAATATACACATATCACACTACAGTCGGAAACCATTACAGCGTGGGTGCATGTTGCCACGTAAAGCCAGATGTTGGTTTTGACATCATATGTACTTGGGCGATTGCAGGAACACACACACACATGCAAACTCACATACTCTGCAGTAAAATATTGAAACAAAATTGAATATATTTAACACTAGGCAGTGGTCTGTTTGGTAGAGTAAGTTAAACGTGAACAAGCATTTGCTAAACTCTTTTCAATGCCTTTACTTAGTTCCTTCATCAAAGGGAGTATATATACCCCTAAACTCAGTTAGGATTTTGTAGTTACAAAATATTCTCGTTTTGCATTTTGGCTTTTTTCTAAATCCAAAATGCGTGACAAAAGGAGGCTTCAGGTGAGGCACAACATATTGGAACTAGAAACCTCTTTCACATTGGCATTATTCCTCTTTGAGTTGTTGGCTTTCACAGGGGTCAAGCTGCCATGTACAGGCTGAATAAACGGACAGCATAAGCTTTTGTCATGGTTTACTAAGAAACTAACATTCTCTTTATCCTTTGAAACTTTTAAAGTTAAAGGAAGGATTTTAGGATTCCCATTGTATACTAGGGAGGAGCCTCTACCTAAAAAGGTGGCTGTCTATTGATGAATGTGAGCGCAGTATGCAGCATGGGGGTTTGGATACCGAACCTATGCACAAGGAGCTGGTAGGGAAGCAGGCTGACTTTATGCAAATAAAAGAACTGAAACCATCCTACGAATCGGACACTGAACCTATGCATGAGGAACTGACAGGAAAGCCAGCTAGCTTTAGGCAAATAAAAGGACTGAAGCTGTACCTGACTGCAGCGCTTCAGTCCTTTCAAGAACATGAAGTTTCCACCCATTAAAGTCTGACCCGTGTCATAGTCAGCTTGGGTACTCATTGGGCTGTCGGGGATGAGCCCAATGCAGCTTGAGCTGCATTTGCAAGGACACTGACACACCTCTCAAATGCTGTTCACTCAAACAAAATGTTTTCTGACGGTTTACAAGCAAATATAAAAAGGGGATTGGCTAGGGCCACTGTATCTGAAGAATGCCTATTTTCATATACCAGTGAGGAAAAAGCAAAAAGGCCGCTCTACAGCAGTGTAAGAGTGGTTCCTCAGCATATGCAGACAAGTACTCACAGAAACAAAGCTGGTCAGAATGCTCTATTCAGTGAAGAAAAAAGAGCTCTGCTGTTGTTTCCAAGTTTATAAACCTTTATTAGATAATAAATGGCTAAAATCAACCCCACACGTACACCCACACACTCCTCCAATGTTTCAAGCTGCTCTGGCTCTTTGTCAAGGAATCCTTGAGAGCACAGCTTGCTGTTGTGACCGGCTTTGTTTACTGAGTACATTACAGTTAGAGCTACCCACAGAAAATACTTCGGGTTCAGACTAGGAAACTGCAAGTACCAGTTTGTACTCCTCCCCTTTGGCCTCACCTCAACACCAAGAGTCTTCAAGAAGTGCTTGGCTGTGATGCCAGCACACCTGAGAAAGAAAGGTGTAGAGGGTTGGTGTTTTTTCCTTAGCTGGATGACTGAATAATCTCACAGAAAACAGGGCAAGGTGCTCTATCCCAAAGGTTAAAAGCACCCTGGAAAGCCTGGGTTCCTGATAAACCTTCAGAAGTCCCAAACAGAACCTGTTCAAGTACTGGACTTCATAGGAGCAAACCTGGATACCCTGCGGGGGAAGGCCTTCCTCTCTCAGAGAAGGGTAGCAAATTTGATTGTCACTGCAAAATCCATCACATTGGGCCAGCCAAGGCCTGCAAGTGATTTTCTACAGCTACTGGGCCACAGGGTTGAATCAATAGCGTTGGTGCCGTGGGTCAGGTTTCAAATAAGGAACATTCAGTACCACTTAAGAGACCACTGGTTGGGACTCTCCCTGCAAGCTAGTGCCAGTCACAAAAACATTGGCATGGGCACTAGAGTGGTGGAAGGGCGAAAGCAACCTCACAGAAGGTATTCCCTTCCTCCAGCAATCTCCAACAAGTATTGTCAAAACAGATACTTCACTCCTTGTGTGGGGCAACCACCTGGAGGACCTCACGGTAAGCAGCATCTGAAGCCCACAGGAGACTCAGGAGTGCGTCCGCCTCCGGGAACTCAGGGCAGTATTGCTGGCAATACAATCCTTCTCCTCCCAGCTATAAGGTCAATCTGTTCAGATCCAAATAGACAACACCAGGACAATGCACTACATAAATAAGCAGAGAGGAACAAGATCCTCAAGACTGTCTACAAAGGCAACGAGGATCTGGGATTTGGGTTACACCCTAGATGCAAAGATCTCTGCAGTACACTTGCCAGGCACAGATAATGTCCTGGCAGACTCCCTAAGCAGAATCATCCAGGGAAACCACAAAGAGATCTTGAACCAATAAATGCTGCCCACAGTTTTCAGAAGATGTGGCACTCCAGAAATAGACCAGTTTGCCTCTTTGGAGAACAATCAGCTCCCACACTTTTGTTGCAGGTCATCAACAAAGGTTACAGTCCCCAGAAAACACCCTTACTCTGGATTAGACACGAAAATTCCTGTATGCCTTCCCACCATTCCCACTCTTACAGAGAGTGCTCATAAAGCTCAGGAGGAAGCCAGCAACTATTACCTTAATAGTCCCAGACTGCACCAGGCAGGCCTGATACGCATGCTCCTGGCCCTGTCCAACCCCAGGGCAGAATAACATTCTCAGATCTCGGGACATCACTTCTGAGGGCATGGCTCTTGCAGAGCTAGCACCTTCTGGTTTAAATCTATCAGAGAAGGTTCTAAGGGGACTTAAGGTTTCCAGAAAACCAGCAACCAGGAAAGCATACTCTTCTTTTTTTTTTTTTTTTTTTTTTCATCTTTATCCTCCTTCCCTACCCCGGTGCCCCCTCCTTCCATCCGCTCATGTCCCCCGACACCCCTTAGGGATCTGCCCCTAGAGTGCCCTTCCTCCTCTCCCTGGCACATTGGGGTCTGTCCTTGTAGGTGGTCCGGGTAGACTTAGGGCGGACTTCATCTAGGGCAGCCGGAGGTGTTTTTCCGGTTTTCTCCCCTTACGCCCACGCCCTCTGGGACGGCGTGCGCTTGGGACGATGTCCGAGTGGTTACGCGCTGCGACGACGCCAGCCCCTCGCGCGTCACGCGACGTCCTCCTCCCGCTCCGACGAAGAAGCGCCTCCATCCTTCCCTACTGTCGGTGCTTCCACCAGCTATGGAAGGGATGCAGAGCACGAAGCGTTCTTGGTCACCACCCTGAGGGAGGAGAGCATCCGTTGGGACGCTCGATCCTCCCTCCCCACCGACCAGCCTGCCCGAGTCCGCTCTCGATCCCGGGCCGCCGGGGTAGCGCGAGGTGTGGCGTCTAGCGCCTCAACCCTCAGCGCCACCGGGCCGGCAGCATACTCTTCTAAGTGGAAGAGATTCTCATACTGGTGTGCCCCCAGAAAGATAATCCCAATGCAGGCAGGGTTCCCTACAGTATTAGACTACCTGGTACACTTACAGTCTTTAGGCCTGAGGCCATCAACCCTAAAGGTACATCTAGCAGCAGTCTCAGCCTACACAACAGCAGGCAAGGGCAAGTCCTTGGCTTGACAACCTCTTTTTGAAAGGTTCTTTACAGGCCTCAGCCACCTATATTTCCCTGTGAGGGACTCGGTCCCTCCACTGGACCTGAACATCTGCCTTGCCCAGCTGACAGAGCCTACCTTTGAGCCTATGGCTACTGTTGATTTAAAATATGTCACATGGAAAGCCATTTTCCTGATTGCCATGACATCTGCTAGGAGGGTAAGTCCCAACACCCTCTGCAGAGAGCCAAAAGACATAATCTTCCACATGGACAGGGTGGTCCTTAGGACTAACAGGATGTTCCTACCTATGGTGGTGTCAGAATTTCACCTGAACCAGTCAGTTGTCCTCCCTGTGCTCTACTTTGAGCACTTCAGTCCAGGTGAGCAGTAACTGCAGTGTCTGGATGTAAAGCGAACACTTAGCCACCATCTGGACTGAACAGGATGGCAGGTCCCAGGGTACACAGGTTTTTGTTACCTATGGCGAGGCAGGCAAAGGTACACCTGCAACCAAAGAGGATCTTTCGTTGGATAGTCTTCCACATACAGTTTTGTTATGAAAAAGCTGGGAAAATATCTTCCAGAGGCCTAAGGGCACATTCCACAAGAGGTTCCTCAGGCTCTGTAGTATGAACAAGGGGTATCCCACTACCAGACGTTTGTAAAGCAACTACCTGGAAAGCAGTGCACACCTTCACAATGCTCCAGGAGGGGTGCCAGCTTTGGAACTGTTATCTTTCAGAACCTTGTTCCTAAGTAGGTTCTGGACCCAGCCACCCAAGATACTACTAAAGAGTCTGCTTGTTGTAAAACATCAATGTGGGATTCCTGGTGTTAAAAAAATCAAATTACTCATTGTAGTAATGTTGTTTTTTTTTTCTCAGGGATTCCTCACTGTGATTTACAATCCCAGACCCTGCCTCACCTTCCAGAACCCGAAAATATGTTCACCCAAGAATCAGTTTTACATTGAAGTTGCTTGAGCATTACTACTGCAGTTCCTTAACAACTGTAAAATGTGGCCAGTTAAATATTTTTCCTACTTGATGTCTGTATTCAATTTGTTTAGTGTTTTTCAAAATTCCTATTTCAAGTTGCTAGAAATTTTTGCTGGCCATTTAGCTAGTTTTAGTGGTGACAGCTCCTTAGCTTTAGAAACAAATCTGACATTAGAGAGCTAGGGGGCACGTGGCCACACTACAGAGTTTGAACTTGTATTCTAAGTTCCTTAATTAGCATAAAAGTTCCATCTCCAGGGCATCACACTCTGGCTGGAAGATGATGCTTGCTGTAAATCACAGTGAGGCATCCCTAAGAAGAAAGAACATTACTACGGTACGTAATTTTTTCTTCTGCGCCAAGCTCTTGGTGAAGGCAGATCTCCACAAACTTTGGGCATAACCTACAATTTTAAACACTGTGATCTCTGTAAAGTATTTTTGACTGTAAAACAAAGAAAAATGGGTCTGCTTTAACGGAGTCTCTGTTATTTTTTTTAATTTTATTTACATACTCTCGGATTAACAATACCTCTGAGCTGAGAGCTCATTTACAAAGGTTCCACGTTGATCAGATGACATATAATAACACATAATAAAAATACAATGAAAAATCAAGAAAACAGGGTACAGTGTCTTGTACAAGGTACAAGCATTGAGGTATGAGTGGTACAGTCAGACTGTGACAAATGTTTCTAAGGTAGGTATTAGGTTCCCGACTGTCTAGAAGCTTCGAGGGTTTGAGGTTATTGGAGGGAAACTAGCTAAGGCAGCCAGAGGCCTTGTTGGTGATAGGAAAGGGGGGGAAGTACAGGGGAGTAAGAGTGCAGGGAGAGTTAGGGGAGGGTCACTAGCTAGGGTGGCCAAAGGCCTTGTCAGTGATAGGGAAGGAGAGGGGTATGGGGGAGGAGGAGGAGAGTGGGGAAGGGACCCAGTCTAGCTCCCCAGTCTACTTCACTTTAGCATTCTCCTATAAACAGCACAGTCATGGAAGGGGTTACCCCATGGTAGAAGGCAAGTATCAGCAAGCCTCTCAACCTCGCAGTGGTCCCTGACTTCAAAGAGGGCTGAAAAATGCGTCAGTCACCGCTGCCTAGACTAACACGACTGTTAAGCCATCTTCAGAGGATGGGAAAGAGCACAAGGCATCTAATGGGGAACCCTGGTGTTAATGATGGCAAAAAGTATATTAGATCTGACCTGCCATTACCTTTAATGTCTGTAAAGAAGAAGCACAAGGAGGAACACATCACGTTTCCTCTGCAGAAGAAAGAAGCAGGCCACCTGGTGGAACAAAAGACTGTGCCTTCACTTGAGGATATTAGAAAAATGTAGTAGTTTTTCCAAACCTGGCTGCTGCCTTCCCCTCCTTCCCAGGCCTTGTATCCCCAGTAGACATCTGGGGATGAGGAGAAGAATAAGGAGGAACTGACAGAGCCTCAGGTATCCCTAGAAGTTCAGAACAGGACTTCAGTTACCCTTTAACCATAAATGAAGACATCTGCTCCTATTCCACCTCTGTGACCCAGATGGTGGACATGTCGAACCCCCTATCCACTGAAACAGAAGTGGATAAAGAGGAGGCAGAATTCATGAGCAGGTTGAACTTGACATCATCAAAATAGATGTCTGTTCCCATTCAGAAATCACTGAAAAAGGCAACTGCCAGTGTTGGCCACACCTCATTCTGCCCTTGCAACTGACATAAAGTTGTGAAAAAGGTATTAGGTGGGCAGGATTCAGTCAGTATATTTAAATACATACCATGACCACAAGGAGGTAGTATAAACTGCACCACTATAGTGAACCTGGATACCCACTGTAAAACAATGGATTTCCCTTTTGAAGGCTCTTCTCGTTTTGTGAGGTCTACATAATAAAAGTGGATGAACAAAAGTTCACTTTTAAAAAAACTGACAGAACACGAAAAGGCCTCTGCTTCTTAGAAGGCCTTATGAAAGGGGAGGTAGTGCCTACAACAGCAGCCTCTATGTTGATTACGAATACCCAATACAGAGAGGTGTCAGGAGAGATGAGAGACAAGAGAGGAGTGAGACAAAAGCCTGCTCCAGTTCCTTAACTGCAAGCTAAACCAAACCCCTGACAATTTCATTCAGGTCGTCAGAAACTCATCGCCAGTTGGAGGGTGCATGCCCGGTCCACTATTTCAATGAAAATTTAAGAAATTACCACAGATAAGTGGGTCCTGGAAAAAGTGAGCCAGGGCTTAACCTTTCAGTTTATAAAATTTCTATGGTTAAACAGACCAAGAGACTTTCCAGCTCACACTCAGGAACAAAAGTTTGTTCTGGATGTGGCAAAGTTGATGTGGCTGAAAGCTGAGGAAAAGGTTCTTGTTTCACAGCTGGGGAAACTGCTCTTTTCCAGATACTTTCCCACTTTTAAGATAAACGGAGACTGCGACCCATTTCGGACCTTAGTTTTCAAAACAGGCACCTGAAAAAGCAAAAATAAAGGATGATGACATTAGGAACAGTTATTCTACCTTTATTAGGAGAGTGGCTGGAGCTCTGGATGTGAAAGATATCTGCTTTCATGTTCCAGTAAGAACCAGCCACAGAAAGTACCTGAGGTTCAGGTTAGGCACTGCTCAGTACCAACTGTTAGCAATGCCTTTCAGCCTAACCTCAGCATCAAGAGTGTTTGCAAAGTGCTTAGCTGTTGTGGCAGCACATCTGTGAAAAAGTGGCAGTAGTTGAAGTACCGAAAACCAACACTCGACCCAGGCCCATTCTCCAAAAGGATAAACAGACCTCCCATACTTTGTGGGCAGGTGGCTGCACTTAAATTGATCCCCCGCTGTCTGAATATGTGGCTATCATCTACTACTCATTTGGATCTTTTAACTTACAGTTATGTCAACATATACTAAAAGATTGTTCTTGTAACTGTGGTTGATTGTTGTTTTTTAAAATTGTTTGTACCATACATATTATTTGTAATATATGTATGGTACAGCTTTTTGTAATAATATATAAAGCTTTTACTTACTTTTCCTATCATACCTCTCAAGTGTCCCTGATTTTCAGGGACGTCCCTGATTTTGCCTCAAAATGTGACTCTGTCCCTCCTAAAATTTGTGTTTTTGTGGCTAAACAGTGGGGATTGTAAGCACAAAACAATGTCAAGCATTAAAGTTACAGACTTGTTCTTCTTTAGAAAATGCACTTTGCACTAAGCCCCATATTCTACCAGCTTTCTGAGTGGATAACTCTAATTTTGAAGATGTGTCCCTGATTTTGGTCGTTTGTCCCTGATTTTTTTTAAGCCTTGTCCCTGATTTATGAGGAAGGAGGTTGAGAAGTATGTTTCCTATGCCTCTGGCCTAGGTCGAGCCTGAATATGAACCTTGGCATACTACTTTTTTACCCAGTGAACTCATTTGAATAGATCAATCAATAATTAAATATAGTGCCTTACCAAAGTCCACCCGTTGCCAGGCTGGGCCTCCTTTTTACTTTTGCTCGTCTGCCCTCAACTGCGCTCCCCGCACTCATCACTGCACCCTCTACCTGGAGCTCTCTTTCTCCTCCTTAGCCTTTTGCACCTCACCTCTAATCTAGCCAAAAACTGGCTTAGCTTTCTTCCTTGTTTCCCTTCCTCCCCTCTTTTCTCCACCCCTCTCCTCCTGCTACTCCCTCTGTTCCTCTGAGGCTTGCTCTTTCTCTGTTCCTTGTTGTATAACCTCAGAATTAGCAGTCTGCTATCTCCTTACACCTCCCTGCTTCAGCAACAACTTCCTATATCCATTTACTCCACCTGCTCCCCTACTCTTTCAAACCCCCATTCAAAGACCTCTCTGCACCCACTTGCTTCTGCAAGTAGTTCTGCCCGCTTTCCCAATAACAGAGCTCCAAGCCCATGCCTCAACTGTCACCTTCATTTTGTAGTACTGGTGCCTGGCACCCTCCTTTGTATATATTCTCTCCCTCCGCATCCCCTTCCCTCAAACTTTGATTAGTTTTTTGCTGTTATTTATTGCTTACTATTATCTACTGTATTCACTGTTGCCATTCTACCCATACCTTTAGCTGTACTTCTGCCAGCTGCAGCCCAGATGTAATCATTGTAGTTGTCATATTCCTTGATTTGCTTCCTCTGCTTGTAACACCTCCTATCCCCCAACCCCAAACCAGGTCACACACAGAAATGAGCTATGGCTCAATACGTCCTTCCTAGATAACAATGTTAAATTAATTAATTAATATTGGTTTGAAATTCTAACAGATCTCTCCAAACAATGTCCCGGTAGAAAAACAAAGCCACTGTGTGAACAGCAAGAAACTTCAGTGCAACTCAATAAATGAACAACCATTCCAGAAACAGCTTGTTTCGGACCAATCAAGGTATTGATATAAGGAAAGTGACACTGCAATGCAATTTATTTTTTATTGTTTTGCTATAGAGCTTTTTGTTCTGACATTGCCACCTCTGCCTTACTAAGTGCACCAGACAAATCTTGACTATTTTCAGGCACAACCTGGGAGAGGGGGATACAGATGAATGCCAACTGACCTTGAACCAGATTAAGCTGTTGGTGGTATTTTTAGTGAATGAGGGAAATTTGGCCAGGACATTGGGGTAATTCCCCTACCCTTTTTGAGAAGTGCCATGGGATCTTTAACATCCACCTGAACTACCACCAATCCAGGCAGATGGGTCCTTGGTTTAACGTCTCATCCGAAAGATGGCACCCCAGGCCTCCGAGGATGAAATCAATGTCTCAGTTAGTCAATCAGGTTGTCAATCCGTCTAATCAGTATGTGGAATGTTCATTCGATACCTGATTGGCTGAAGGGAAAAGGCACCAATAACAGTCCCCACCTTTTCCCAAGAGTCTCCCTTTTGTAGTCTTTTGGATCTCTGGTGTTCTCATTGGCTGCAGAGCAGGTCAAAGGCAACAAAGATGGCTGCTATATATTCTGACAGTCCAGTTGAAATAAGTGGTCCCAACGTTAAAGTCTCTTTGCAGATAAACTGAGCAGTTGTAACAAATAACTGTTCCATATTCTAACAGCTGCTCCTCTGCCCTATGAACCTGTTGCAGAGTGAGGCATGGCGAAGTCTCCCCCTACCCATCACTAGTGCTGTAGCATTGTCCCCCCTAGGCAACAAGCAGGCTTCCTTTGCACAGTGCAGCTTTGGCTGCTCTTAAAACGACAGTGTTGTTAAGCACTTTTGCAGAGTTTACTTTCTTTTCTACCCAGTGTGTGTTTCTGAACCCCCACTTATGTCTTTTAGGATCCCAGGGTTCAGAACACACAAAGGAAACACTTGCTGAGCCACCACGGGGGCTTTAACACTAAGCACTGCAGTGCTAACAGGATACTACGAGCAGCACCATCAGTTTGTACATTCAAGCAGTAGCCAGCTCAAACGTGTGCACACAGAGCTGCACAGCACTTTACTGCTTGCCAAGTGCTACTGCGCTGCACTGCTGAAATAGCAGTTTAAACTTAACACACCAACTCCTCCAGACTCCTAGCAAAACAAGCACACAGGGGCCAGCAGGAGCAATAAAGGGGCACCACTGGATTGGGACTGACCAGACCAGATGAACTAGAGACAAAACAAGGTAAGCCCTACCCATGGGGGGGGGAGGTTACACTCTCTCCTGCATAAACACTTGGCATCCATGCCAAGTCCATATTAGGGACCTGGTACCAATAAACATTGGCCATGGCATCTTAAAACATGCACTAACTAGACCAATGTTTCCTAGCTAGCATAAGCAATTCACATCCTGGTCTAGACAAATGTAACTATCTGACAGTAGCAAACAACATACTGAAAGATCTTTCAGATTTATAGACAGCTGTCAGTTATAACTCTAGAAAAACTGCAGTTATAGACAATACATGATACACATTTTTTGACCTCTTTTACTTTTTTAAAACTTTACCCACTCTGGGTGGTTTGCTTTTGGGTTGGCACACAATTCTGGGCAGAGATCTTTGGGTGACATATATGCCCTTATGTATTACGTGCATAGGCAATCCAGTTGGAGTGCTCGGAGAGTCAAATGTGAGCCTTAATAATGGTTTGATGGTTGTTTCAGATCAACGCAATGGAACCAACATTTCTTCTTTGGTATCTGTGGTGATCAGTCCTGGTTCATTGATCAGCGACTAAGCATCCTCAAGCAAAGTGGATGCCACAACTCCCTCTGGCATTTCATTGGTTTTCTCTGCCTCTATGGGTTCAGGCTCTAGGCTCTACCAAGTCCCCACTGGCTTCCTCAGGCACATACTCAGTTTCTGGCCTGTCATCCAAGGATACATTGTCAGCTGGCAAATCAAAGTCCACTATTGTTGTTGGAGGCTCTGTGGCAGGCACATCTGTCATATTACCTTTTGTTGCAGGTGTCCCTTGAAACAGTCTAGCAAGGTCTGGTGTGGGATAGTATGCTGTGGGGTACATTACTTCTCCCTGATTCAGAGTCTGAATTTTCTTGTTCTGCCTGCTCATCAGAGCTAGTGGGACAACTTCACATTGTTTGTCCCATAGTTTAGCTTGAAGTCTGCATGTAGCAAATCCTGTTACAGGAGGTTTTGACTTTTCCTGTCCATTACTAGTGACTATCTGTCCAATGGGCAGCAAGTAGTTGAAGTGTATGGTTCAGTAGCCACTTGTGTCTCCTTCCAAACTAATTTTATATACAGGCATGTCTTGCACTTTCTCTATCACAACATAGGGGGTGCTTCCCCATCTATTACCAATTTTTTGCTTCCCAGGTATTCCCAAATTCCTCAACAGTATACGGTCTCCTGGCAGCAGTTCATGTGCCTTTACCGATTGTCACACTTTTCTTTGTTAACTTTGTTTCTTTTGGCTACGGTATCTGCGGACAACTTTTATGCAGAATTCAACTGATCTTTTAACTTTTGAATGTACTGCAGGTCCTGTAGGTCTCTGGCCTAGCTCCATCAGCAGAGAAAACAAAACACAGGTCAACAGGGAGTCTGGCTTCTTGGCCGAACATTATGCTGTAAGGAGAGAATTCTATTGGTATACCATCATAACAGCGACTGAAAGTGAGCGACTCGAATAAGAGCAACTCACTTTCAGTGCCTGTCGGCTACCCTGCAAGAGTAGTGATGGGTGAAGAACATGGTGAAGGAAAGAACTGGAGGGAGACCAGAAGAGGAGGGTAGGTATGTAAGGGGTAGTGCAGCGGTAGACTGCCGAGCTGGCACCATGGTGGAGTCGTGAGGGTGGCTGACTACAGTGGGACGGGTGCAGGGTTCGGGGATGGGGAGGGACATAGTATTTTGGTGTTTGTTTTGTCCAGGTGTTTTGTACCCCCCCCCGAGTTTCTCCCCCTCCCCAACATGCACCCCCCTGGAGTTCGTAATCCTTTGTAAGGGAGGGGTGCGGGGGCACAGTCCCCTGCAGAACAACCTTTTCCATGTTCACCATGTTTTCTCGCTAGGAGTGTACAACGCCTTTTTGTTTTTTCGGTGATGTACACTCGTAACAGCGATCACTATTCTGTGATCGGCGTTATGACATGGAACCAATCCTGTAGCTCCATTTTTCGTACAGTTGCAAGCATGAACTAATGCACTTATTTGTTGACTCCATTTACTTTTGTTTTTTTGGATCTAAGGTGCCCATCATATTCAGAGTGTTTGACTGAACCTCTCAGGTTGTGGATCAGCTTGCGGTTGATAGAGGGATATATAGAAACATAGACGTTGACGGAAGATAAGGACCGCAAGGCCCATCCAGTCTGCCCATTTCTTTTTTTTTTGAAATTTCTTTTTATCCACCTTCCTTGCCTGCCATCCCCGACCCTTCCGGAGCCTCAAGGCAGACATCCCTCTACCTTCCACCCTGCCTGTATGGCCCTCTGGAACCCCATGGAGCTTCGGATTACCCCCCGAGCGGGGATGGGGCAGGGCCCCCTTACCCCATCAATCAACTGTCGTCGGTCCAGGGGCCATCGGGCGGGCGAAGGCACATCGAGGGCACGTCTCCAGAAGCTCCGTCTTCCCGGCGATGGCAGGCATTTTCCACTTTTCCCCACCCCTTACAGCGTGAGACCCCTGATGTCAAGGCGCAAGGTGCCGACGTCGTGCTGTATCGTGGCAGCCCTCCCCCTGATCTCAGGGGCTTGCAGGACTCCGAGCCTCCGCTCGGAGTCAGACAAGTGTATGGGCGTACGCCTATAACCCTCCCCGGAGTAGGCGAGCTGTCGTTGGACGCTCAAGCCTAACTCCCCCCAGCCGGCCCACCAGCGACCCGAACCCAGGTCGCCGGCGTGGCATGAGGTGTGGCGTCCAACGCCTCAACCCTCAGCACCACCGGGCCGGCTAGTCTGCCCATTTCTTTTTCTACCTTATGGATGTGCCATCAGCTTTTGCTCTGTCAATGGCCTATCTATTCATATTTATCTGTATTGCTCCCTTGTGCCTATCCCCATGCTTGTCTGAAGCCCTGCACTGTATTCATATCCACAACTTCCTGAGGTAGGCCATGCCATGCACCCACCACCCTTTGTGTGAAAAAGAACTTCCTCACATTACCCCTTAATCGGCCTCCCTCTAATCTCAAGCAGTGTCTTCTTGTCCTGCTATTTTTCTTATACTGAAACATGTTAAGACTCTTTCACCGTGTGAATGCCCTTAAGGTGTTTGAATGTTTTAATCATATCACCTCTCTCTTTCCTTTGCTCTAGGGTATACATATTGAGCTCCGTTAATCTTTTTTTTTTTCCATTAAATCTTTATTCCATTTTTGGTTACAGAGAATGAATCAATAGGCAACAAGCACAAACATATGCGTACTCAATCATGCATATAACAACAGGTAGTAGAATACATCCTCTGCAACACCCTCCTAAAACCCCCACCCTCCCCTCATCCCTCCCTTTGAGCTCCGTTAATCTGTCCTCATATGTTTTCTGATGCAGTCCCTGCACCATTTTGGTTGCCCTTCTCAGGACTGCCTCAATTTGGTTAATGTCCTTGTGAAGTGTGGCCTCAGTACTGCAAGCAGTACTCCAGATGAGGCCTAACCAGTGTCTTATAAAGAGGGATTATTACCTCCCTCTTACGACTAGTGAGACCCCTACTAATTTATTTATTTATTTAGTTTTTGTTGACTGGGTAAGTGCACTAGACAAATTCTGACTATTTTCAGGCACGACCCGGGGGAGGGGGATACAGATGAATATCAAGTGACTTTGAACCAGATTAAGCAGTTGGTGGTATTTTAGTGAATGGGGGAAATTTGGCCAGGACACTGGGGAAATTCCCTTACTCTGCAGTAGGGGGAACCTCTGGCCATTTCATGATGGCCGAGTCAGTTCCTGGACTGATGTGTGAGGAGAAGGTTGTGCAGCAGGTTGGGGAGTTTGTCTCTTCCTAGGCTAATGGGCTTATGGAGACCGAAGTATTTTTTGACGCTGCAACAAATATGCCTTTGGCTGAAGCAACAGAATCGGCTCAAAAGGAGGCAAGAAATATTGTGGATCTATCGGGTGAAAATCCAAACGAGCTAAATAAAGGTATGACTGATGAGGCAACGAAGCCTACCTTGAGGCAACTTTTACTGCGAGAAGAAACATTTTTCAACACAGAAAGCATGAGTTGTTGATAGGTCCCATTGCCTTGGCCTCCCTGAGCATATCAAGCTCTTGTAGGACTCTTTCTTTTGTGAAGGGACTAGTGCACACCTCCCTCCCCCCTTCCCCGTGTCCATAGTGCCGAGCTGTGGGCCCTGCCCTACCTTCTCCTCACTAAATACTGAGCAGAAGTATCAACTTAGGATAGATGCTTTTACATGGTCCTCCTTCTCATACGCCACCCTATCCTCTTTGATCTTAGCAATATCCCTCTGGGCTTTCTTCTTTTACTAATGTATCTATAGAAAGTCTTGTCCCCTTCCCTAACTGATCATGCTAGTATTTCCTTGGTGTGGGCCTTTGCCTGCCTTACTGCCTTCCCTGCTTCCCTTAGGGAAGTTTGGTATGCCTCCCTATCTTCATCCCGCTGCGTTCCCTTATATTTCCTGAAGGCCAGCCTTTTGGCTCTGACCTTTTCTGCTACTGTTTTTGAGAACCAAAGTGGTTTCCTTCTTCTTTTGCACTTCCTTTTCACTCTAACACAATGGGATGTTGCTTCAAGTATTGCATCCTTAATGCTTGCCCACTTTGTCTGTACCCCCTCACCTGTATTTCTTCTTGCCAGGGCTAGCTTAACTCTGTTGGCCATCTTATCAAAGTCAGCTGCTCTGAAGTCCCATATTTTTGCCTTGGAATGGGATGATTTAGTTGTAGTGGCCAAATTGAACCATACCATATGATGGTCACTGGCCCCCAGGTGACCGTCTACCAGGAGATCTATGATCTTTCCCTGTTAGTCAGTACTAGATCTAGGATAGCCCTGTCTCTTGTGGGTTGTTGCACCAGTTGTTTGAGGCCCTCCCCCTGCAGGAAATCCAATTGAAGTGATGTTTGATGTTTGCATGATTCTGTTTATTTTTTTTATATTGTTAGGCGCCTTGGCAATAGATAAGGTGCCATATAAATAAATTTATTATTATCATTATCCACTATGGGTCTACTTCTGGCAGATGTTCCTGCTGGTACTGACCACTCTGTTTCCGGCATGTTGAAGTCTCCCATTCTCAGAACCTCCCGTTTAGCTGTCGTGTTCTGTATATCTTCCAACAGTAAAGTGTCTACGCCCTCCCCCTGGTCTGGAGGCCTGTAGACAACCCCAGCTCTTATGGATGTCCCATTTCCTGTTTCCAGGGTGACCCACAGTTCTTCTGGCTCCTTATGTGTATTCTGAATTTCTGTAACGTTGATATTTTCATTGACATAAAGGGCCACTCCACCTCCCCCCCCCTTTGCACCTCAGTCTCTTCTGAACAGTACATAGCCAGGTACTGAAGTCTCCCAAGTGTAGTTACTGGTGAGCCATGTCTCGCTAATGGCTACTATGTCCAGTTTAGCCTCTGTCATTATTGCCTGCAGGTCTGGGATCTTGTTTCACAGACAGCAAGCATTTGTGTACATGATTTTCCATTGACCAGATTTTGGTGTGTTAGTTGTTGGGTGAGGTCTGGCGTTTCCCCTGTGCGTTGTATGGGGAGCCAGACCTTTTTCCTTACCTGGTGATGCAAATGAACAACAAACATGCTCAACTCCTGTTTGATCACTAGCTGAAGGGGGAAGGGTGTTCTTCCCATTCGACGTATCGGGTGCTGCACCTCTCTCCCCATTTGCTAGTTTAAATATTCTGCAAAGACATCTAATTTCTGCCCCAATGCACTGACTCCCTTCTTAGTCAGATGCAGTCCGTCGAATTTAAAGAACTTCTGCTCCCAAAACTGTTGCCAGTTACCCACAAATTTGTGTCCTTTTTCCTGGCACCAGTCCTTGAGCCACATGTTTAGCTCCCCTGTCTCCTCTTCTCTGACCTTCTGTCCATCTGCTCCCCCCCTCCTAGACTGGCAGGATCTCAGAGAAGGAGATGCCAGATGAAATGGATGACAGTTTGTCATCCAGCCTGGTCAGGTGTTCCTAGGTCTCCACAACTGACCAGCTGGCGAGATCGTTAGTCCCTATGTGTACCAGGATGTCGATGTTTTCTCCTGCTTCCTGTATAGACTTGCTACAGACTACAAGACTTGCTGATCACCTGTAGAGACAACAGTTCTTTTAGGAGATGGCTCTCAAAGTCCCGCCCTTGGTCTGAGTATATTGTTTGGGGGGCTCCATAATGCACAAAGAATTTTTCAACAAGGACCGTGGCAACTGTGGAGGCTTTTTGATCCTTTGTCGGATATGCCTGGGCATACATACCTGGATAAATGGTCAGCAACTAACAAAATATTTGAAATGTTCTTGGAGTCAGGTTCCAAACTGAAAAAGTCTATGCACACTAACTCCACTGGTACACTTGTCACAATGTTGACCACAGGGGCGGCCCTCTGTGGTAAGGCTTTTGGTTGGACACATCTGCTGCAGGTTTTGTAGTATTGTTCCACGTCACTCCCCGTATGTGGCCAATAGAAAAGAGCACAAGCCAAGTCCAATGTGCGTTCGCTCCCTAATGTCCCATGTCATCGTGCAATGAATGGAGTGACACCTTCTTCAACGTTGCAGGGAGGACCAACTACAGATGAGGGAATCCTTGGGAGTGTTGGATTTCTTTGTATAACAATTTGTCCTTAATTTTAAGATTGGGCCACTCTCGCAACAACAGTTTCACATTGGGATCATTTGTAACTACTTGGGTGGCATCACCCCCTTTCTACAGGGTGTTGACAATGTTTTTGATATTTGGATCTAATCTTTGTTCTCTTTGCAAATCTTGGGGAGTTAGCTGTAGCACTGAGTTTAAAGCCAAAGCAGCTAAGCTGCAATAGACAGTTGGGATACAATTATCTGGAGCACCAAGGCTGTCCACAAGATGAATGGCAGTTTCAGTAGCAGGCTGCGGCACGGGGTCATAATGTAGCAAGGCATTATGCCACATGCATATATCGCATTGGCAAAACAGCGCGATATATGCCATGTGGCATAAGTCTTTTTCCACCACACCCCCTAATATCGGGGGTGCCTCAGAACCCCTGCAACTATTATAACTAACTCCAGAGGAGTGTTTAACTCAAATATCGCACAAAGTGTAAAAAAAGAAAACTTCCATGCGTCTGGGACTGGGAATCAAACCCGGACCCAAAAGCATTGCTTCATTTCCCTGCTGCCAGTGGCTCACTACATTGAGCCACGGCAGCTGCTCAGCAGAACCCCGTGCCGGCAGAGGTCTTATCCTCTGCCTGGGACAGCAAGAGGATGCAGTACTGCGCACAGACATATTTGCGGTACTACACCCTCTTGTTCATTTGTACTGCGCTGTTGCAGTTATGAGGTTTTGTCGTACGCTATTAAGCGTATGACATATTGACCCCTTAGGGCAGACTGCTAGTCTATGTCAAACCTTTTGCACAAAGCTTTTACAGTCTGCTCTGGAATGCATACCCAGGCTTGTTTGTCTGTATTTGATGCCACTGGGCATCGAGAGAGCGCATCAGCGCCTGCATGATTCAGTCCAGGCCTGTATTCTATACAGTAATCATAAGTGGGAAATGCTGGAAGCCACCTGTGTCCAGCTGCATCAAGCTTTGCAGTAGTTTGTACATATGTCAGCAGACTGTTATCAGTTTTGACTGTTATGTGTGCCTCATAAATGTATTCGTGGAATTGATCCACAATAGCCCACTTGACAGCGAGAAACTCTAACTTGGGTACTAGATACTTTCATTCAGCACTGTTCAAGCATCTGCTTACAAAGGCAATTGGGTACAGTCCTTCGGCATAGCTTTGGTAAAGGACTGCCCCAAGACCACAGAAACAGGCAGTATCCCAATGTATGCAGAACATAAGGCTTCTGGGGGTCTGCAAAAGCCAATACTGGGGTGTGAGGTGGTAAATTATTTCTTCAAAGGCTTTGTCACATTCAGCAGTCCATCTCTGCCCAAAAGTTTCAGAAGGTTTAAAATATGCTTTGGATTCAGCAATAGTGCTCAAGGTCTTTTTGCTTTTGCCTTTGTTGGTGGGCATATGACTGTGTGTTAAATTCAGAAGTGGCCTTACCACTTGGGTATAGTCTTTAACAAATCGTCTGTAACAACCACAGAACCCTAGGAAGCATTCCAAGTCTTTCAGGTTTTTGGGTTTTGGCCAAGTAGTTAAGACTTCAGCTTTGCTTGGATCAGTTTGTATGCCTTGAGCTGATACAATATGCTCCACACATCTGACTGAGCTTTGAAACAATTGGCACCTGTCAATGGAGAGTTTGAGCCTGAACTTTTCCAGTCGATCTAGAATCTTTAACAGAAACATAGAAATAGATAGATGGCAGACAAGGACCACCTGGCCCAGCTAGTCTGCCCATTTTCCCTACCTACTGCAATACCGCAGACACTATTTGATCTCCGACTTTACACACCCTTTCCTAACCTCCAAGGTTCCCTTATGCCTGCCCCATGCATTTTTGAATTACATTACCACTGTTGCCCCCACCACCTCTGCTTTGAGGCTGTTCTAGGCACCCACATCCCTTTCTGTGAAGAACTACTTCCTCACATTACCCCTGTGTCTACCCCCCCCAGCTTCATATCATGACCCCTTGTTCCTGAACATCTTTTCTTCTGAAAAATGCTTCCCTCTTGTACCTTATTTATACCCATGAGGTATTTGAAAGTCTCTATCATATCCCCCCACTCCCTCCTCTTCTCCAAGGTGTACATGTTGAGGTACTTAGACCCCTCCTCATTTTTTACACCCTCCCTTGAGTGTCAACCCTGTTGCAGGTCTGTGTGTCATCTGCAAAAAGGCATACCTTCACTTCTAGCCCCTCTGTAATGTCAGTCTTGCCTCATGTTCCTCCAGGGTCATCCTGAAAACTATAACATCATCAAGGTAGATCAAACATTCCAAGAAACTCGTGTCTCTGATAGCTCTTCCCATTAGGCACTGGCATTTGCTGGGGCAACAGATATACCTTGAGGCATTCTGAGAAACTTGTAAAAACCGAGAGGGCATACAAAAGCAGTTTATTCCCTGTCTAGTGCAGCCATTGGTACCTGACAGTGGCCACTTCTTAACACAAGCACAGAAAACTGTTTGTTTCCATTAAGACAATCCAGAGCATCTTGAATTCTGGGCATGGTTTACTGGTTTGACACTGTCCATTCGTTAAGAGTTCAATAGTCTACTCACATGTGCACAGCTCCATTCTTCTTGCACACAACAACTATTGGAGAGGCACATGGACTTCTTGATTCTTGAATAATACCTGCTGCTAACAGTTCCTGCAAGTGCCTTCTCACATAATCAATATCTGCAGGCACCAATCGGTGGGACCTCTCACGGAAAGGGCGTTCATTGTGAAGCCTTATGTGGTGCTCTTCTTGGGCTATGCATGCAATATCCCTCTTGTGAAGCGAAAACATGTTTGCCCTTTCGTCTAATTTTCTGCTGACACGGGTCTTCCACTTCTCTGGTATGGGTGACTCTCCAAAATCAGAAAGTTCTGGATTGATGTTAGGTTGGGCGCCATCTTTGGTTGGTATGGGTTGCACTGCTGTATCCGTGCAGTACACTCAAGCCAAAGTGTGCCCTTTCCTAACAGTGTCTCTGTCTCTACCATTTTTTACCCAGACAGTAACTCATTTAGCATTAAGCATGAGTTCTCACCGGCAACACACTGGGCTTTACCAGTAGTCCTTCTGGCAGGCCACGCTCCTCTGGAGCATCCAGCATCAGTATTTGATTGTTGATGTCTTTTTTCAGGTACACCACGTTTCTGATACTGCACTCAGCATTAGGTAGCAGTATAAGTTCTTTAGTGTCATGCCGCCAAACTATACCCACAGGATTATCCTGAGCTTTGGCTGTACTCTGTGTCTGTCTCAGGTAGGCCTTTTATACTAGGGCATGCACAAATAACACTTTTCCTTTTTGTTTGGCCTCCCCTTCCTGACAAAGCTGAGCCAGGCAACCAAACATGTGGGCATTAGTACCAATAATTATGGGCACTCCCCCCCCCCCACATGACAGACTTTGGACACACTAATGCCAAAGTTTCCACAGGGTCTCCCACTCCAGTTACCTTAGAGTGGAAAGCAATCCATACTTTAAGGTATCCTAGGTACAGCTAGAACTTGTCCCAAAACCCACATACAGTCAAGCCTTCCAAGGGCAGTAGTTTGTGATTAGACAGGTGCTAGTCGTACCAATTTTTGAATATAATTGTCACTTGTGAATCACTGTCCAAGACAGCTGAAACAGGCACTCCTTCAATAGTAATGGTAGTTTCTCTGGAAGGACCAACACACTTGTCAAGGTCAAATGGTACAGTTTCAGGTATTTTCATTGAAGACATGGCCACAGATTGGGTAGGGCTCGATTTACCTGGAGATCAACTAAAGTTTCCTTCCTGCTGCATCTTGTTGAGTAGTTTTGCATTCACTTTGTGTACATCCTTTGGGGATTGGCACTCTCACTTTGTGTGGCCATCCTCACCACTGCGGTAACAGAATAGGCCTTGTCAGTTAGGCTGTGGATGGGGTGGCCCATCATATGATTTCCATTCAGGACTTTTGGCCTTTTGGAAGCTCCCTTTGGGTTCTCTGATAGGTACAGATCCTTATTCACTATTTTTCTCCTTTTTGCGTACATCTTGTTGAGGGTTACGCTTCTTCTGTTCGTTCACCAATGTCCTTAGTTCCCTCACTTGGTTCTGGAGTTCACTAGTGGCCACAGAGTTAGGCACTTGGACAACATCGCCCATCATAGATGAGTTCTGGTCAGGGGTTATACCATGCTGGCCTGGGGCATCAGTTCTTTTACTCACGGCTAACACACTAGTCAAGCTGGCTCTCAGATCTCTGAGTTCCTCCAGAAGTTCTTGGATTTCATGACTATCTCGCCAATTGGAGTTACAGTTGCTGCACCAGCATAGGGTTCCCAAGATTCATCTTCATCTTACACTTCTCTTACCTCCTTCATCAGCATGCTATAGGACAGAGGGTTATCCCTTCTTTCTTGTAGCTGCAATTTGAGCAGTAACAAACTGGAGTACTGTGCAGACTTGAGTATAGTGCAGCCCACTTATAACGGACCCACTTAAACCCAAAGCTCACTTTGTTTGGACAGAAGCTGTTTGCCAAAAGCCATTGTCATAGGTGACAGTGGTAATCCTCTTACTTATAACAGATTAAGCTGTCTGTCTATAGTGGATGGCTAAGGGTGCTAATGGCATCATTATCACTCTGTCTGCCCTCGTTATCTCTGCCTCCTATCACCTTCCCTCCCCTCTGCTGCTAAACAACACGTACACACTCTCTGCCTGTTCTCACCTTCCCGCTAGCTTGTAGCCAACATACATGTCTGAATCCCCGCTGGTAGTCAACTGGTAGCCAACACACTGTGCTTTGTTTATTTATTTATTTGCTTTTGTTTACCGGTAAGTCACACTAGACAGCCAAGTGCCTATTTTCAGGTGCAACCCGGGAGTTACAAACTTGAATATACAGGTACAGTGACGAATCAACTTTACATACAATGAGATATCAGATCATATAGAAGAATGACAACCAGTAAAAAACACATGAGCCGGAGGGGGTTACAGATGACCTGGGAGAGTTAAAAGCTAGAGCATACACAAACAGTGAGTGAGTCAAATTTACATACAATGGGAGAGCAGGCGATACCAATTATGGTATTCCATTTAGTCATTGTTTGACCAGTTGTCAGGAGAGTAAGTGCAGTGGGCCCTGAGGGTGCAGACACCCCCATGCACACGTAGTGTGAGGGGGCTACGAGTGCATGGACAGGTGGAGGAGCCCTTCAGGAAGTCCCAAAGGGAAGTTTTAAATCCTGGATGGGAGGGGGTGGACCGAGTAAGGGCTGGGAACGAATTCCATAATTTGGGGGCAAAGTTGTCGAAGGCCCGATCACCTGCAAGGGTGTGCGTCCTCGGAACCGGGTGATTGAGTGCTGCCCTTAACCTAAGGTGGTAGGTAGTGGTGTCAGGGTTGAGGGGAAGGGCAAGGGCAGCAGGGGTGGCTGATCTAATGATGTTGTCAATGAAGTTCCCTACTACAAAGATGCAGTGCTTCTCAGGAGGGAGCCACTCAAGGCTAGTGTAGAGGTCACAGCGGTGTGTCAGGGGAGGGTCAGAAAGTGCAAAGTGGCAAATGCTGTTGTAGGCCGTATCCCATTTCAAGAGGCTGGATGGCATGGGGGCAAAGGTCACTAGCCCATAGCAGAGGGAGGGGAGGAGAACACCCCTGGCTAGAGCAACCCGAGCAGCTGGGGTGAGGCAGTTTTTGACTCTGTAGGCAAGACCGAGTTTAGCGTTTGTAGCCTTGCAGATGTTTCGGATGTGTAGGGAGAGGTCCAGCTCAGGATCCAGAGTGACACCAAGGTACTTGACAGCAGCAACCACCTGCAGGAGCAAGCCATCGGCCCCGTGGATTAGAAGAGGGGCAGGGCAGGATTTTGTTCTGTTCAGGGAGCCAAACAGCATAGCCTGGGTTTTCTTGGGGTTGGTGGTAAGCTTGTGTTCAGCCAGCCAGGATTGGATCCGCTTGAAGTCGGAGTTTAGTTGGGAATTGATGGTGCCAATGTCACGGGCACTATCCAGAATGACAAGGATGTCAGCGTACAGGGTGGTAAGCCCATGGGTGGAGATGGACGTCAGTTCATTGATGAAGAAGGAATAGAGCATCGAACCGAGGAGGGACCCCGCATTGGACAGTGGTGATGTTGGAGAGGGTCTGGTTAAAGTTGGTGTATTGCTTCCTACCAGAGAGGTAATTGAGGAACCAGGTATGGGCAGGGTTTGAGAGTCTGAGGGAGAGAAGAGTGGAGCTGAGGAGGGCGTGATCTACCCTGTCGAAGGCCTTGGAGAGATCCATGAAGATCGCACCTGTAAGGCTGCACTGGTCGGTTGCTGTTCTGATCTGCGAGGTGACTACAGCAAGGGCGGTAGCCATGCTGTGCCCCTTCCTAAACCCATGCTGGGCTGGAGAGAGGAGGTTGTGTTCCTGTAGGTACTCAGTTAACTGAGAGGCCACAACTTTCTCTAGAAGTTTGGAGGCGGCCAACCTAATAGCAATAGGTCGGTAGTTCAGGGGATCTTTGGGGTTTCCTTGTTTAAGAACAGGAGTAACCCTGGCTACTTTCCAGATATCTGGGATGACACCAGTGGTTAGAGAGGAGTTGAAGATATGCGTTATAGGCCAGGCTAGGAGGTGGGCACCTAGCCTGAGCAGTTTCCGCTCCAGGTTGTCGTGCCCTGAACTGGTATGAGGGGAGAGGATGGCAAGCAGCCTCTGGGTCTCTGTGGTGGACACCTGTTGTAGGAGGAAGGAGGGTTGAGTCTCAGGTCCGGGTCGAGAGGTGCAAGGGGAGTAGGGTTCAAGTGGTTGAGAGTTTGGGGACTTGGGGGCAGTGGGGACAGAGGGTAAGGGGGGGCTGTTCGGAGAACATTGCGTTAAAGGTATTAGACATTGTGTGTGGGCTATTGCAACTAACCCCGTCAATGAGCAAGTCCGTGACTTGCACTCTTGCAGAGCCCCCAACCGCACTTCTAATGTTCTGCTAAAAGCTCCTCCGGTTGCTGGCTGAGGAGAGTAGGGTGGTTCGGCAGAACTCGCTTTTGGCTGCCCTGATGGCTTTTTTACAGGAGTTTCTGAAGCACCTGTAGGCAGTGAGATCATTGATGCTCTGGGAGGCCTTGTAGGTTTCCCAGCATTTGTCCCTGAGTTTCATTAGGGAGAACAGGCCCCCATGAAGCCATTTGGTAACAGTGCCCCGCACTCTCCTTCTAGTGAGGGGGCATGTTTGTTCTGTACTGGAATGTATTTGGTTAAGAATCCATCCAGTGCTTGATCCGGGTCCAAGGAGGCAGTAACCCTGGACCAGTCGATTGATCTGAGGTCAGTGAGGAAGTCAGGCAAGTAGAATTTTGAGTAGTCCCTCATTTGTATCACTTTACTGGGTATTCTTGCCTGAGAGATGCCCCAAGTGCAAAAGGTGGGCGAGTGGTCCGAGATGGCATCACGTAGGATGCCCGAGGATGTGATCCTGTCAGGTCTATTGGTCAGGACCCAGTCAATCAGTGATCCTTTGTCCCCCCGGGGGGTGGACCTTGTTCGTTCAGTGATAATATGGTTCAGGGCAAGGCCTGAGAGCAGTGGCTCATAAGATTTAGAGTTAGATCCCAACCAGTCAAGGTTGAAGTCTCCTATAATAAGGACTTCACTTGTACCCACTCTAGCACTAACGTTGTGTAGAAGTGAGGAGGTCCAGGTAGATCGCCTCTGGGGGGTTGTGGCAGCAGATCAGGTGGATTTTCTTTGTAAGCCCAAGCAGGAGAAGGGTGTGCAGGAACTCACATGTTGGGGGGGGGGGTAGGAGGGTGATCAATGGCAGACACATTGAGGTGCGCTTTATAGTGAAGTAGCACCCCACCATCTCGTTTGTTCCCCCCACGATCACATCTGATATGGCTGTACCCTGGCAGGGTACACATAGAATCAGGAGTGTGTGGTTTTAGCCATGTTTCCGTGATACCCAATATATCCGGGTTATAGTGGGCAACCCAGGCAGCGAGCTCAGCAAGGTTGTGTAGGAGGCTGCAGATATTTAGATGGACGAATGGTAGTTCCACCCCTGGTGGGCCCGGGGGGGGGGTTGGGGACAGCCATGACAGCAGCGAGCTTTGTGACAGTGGAGGGGCCAGGCAGGGCTGGGGGCAATATGGGGTGGCTGCAGTGCAGCTAGTGTGATCAGTAATGATACAAGCCTGCAGCAGTGTAAGACTTTTTTTTTTTGAGCAGCAGTGTATGCACTTAGGTAGGAGCTTGAGATTATTAGATCTGCCCATAGTGGCAGGACAGTATAACCTGCAGATGAAAAACTGGGCCCATGTGACCACTTTCAGCCTATTTAAGGGAGAGTCGACCAAGGGTGGTGGTGGGGGCGGTGGGGAGCTGAACGCATAGTGTTCAGCGGGGCTAGGCCATCTGCATTGACAGAAACACAAGCAGCAAGAGGGCTTATTCCAAAACACTGTCCAGACACAAGGAGGTATGAGTGTTCTTTTTGCTACTTCAGTTGGAATCCTCAGCGTTTGAAAAAGATGCCAAAGCGCTTTGCAGCACAAAGGGAACGCTGCCGTCTCATCAAAACGGTATGGCGCCCTGAATTACCTTGTAGTTTGCACTAATTGGGATTCCTTCGGTGGGCTGGGGCGAGGGCCATGGAGCACCCTCGCGACCTCCGCTCCTCGGGGGGGGGGGAGTCTGGTTCGGCGGCTGATGGTTCAGTGGCTGGAGTGTGCAGGGACTGCCTTCGAGGGTTGGGGGAGGGCCGTGGAGCATCCTCGCGACTTCCGATCCTCGGGGTCTGGTAAGCTGTGGAGGACAAAGGGAGAGAAGATTGCTTTAAGTAGGCTAGAGGGAGGGGGGGAGGAGAGGGGCAGCACAGAGGGAAGACTGAGATTAGGTGTGGTGGCTGAGCACCTTAGACGTTTGCTGTGCTTGGAGTGGGGACAGGGTAAAGGCAGCAGAGCAAACAGCAGAAGTCAATGGGGATTTTCTGACTTCCCCTACGATAGTATTAACATGCACAAATTTTCCTTTTTTTTTTTCTTCTCCAGCAGGCTTTTTTCCCCCCTCGAGACTAAGAACTGCACACCACTATATTTAACAGGCAGTGCAGGGTCAAGCAGGGGCACAGAAACATTAAGATAGTACTGCAAAAAACATTTAGAGAGCATTGCAAAAATACAGACTTTCAATCCCCAAGTGTGCGCCGCAGGCAGGTCAAGGTAGCTAGCGATTTAAACTTTTCCTCCCTCTCATATTATCTTAAAGGGGAGTGCTGTAACAATTAAAGTAACCGTAGCACCTACAAGATTAATGCATAAATTGGCAAAAACTATTAAGTAAATAAAACTATCTCCATGTCTGCGTCGACAGAAACACGAGCAGCAAGAGGGCTTATTCCATCAAGTGTAGTAGCTCCAGTTTCAGTGTTACATTGCAGTCGCGAACTTACTTTCATGTTCCAGGAGTATAAACATGTGTCTGCCTCTCTCTCTCTCTCTGCAGCTCTCAGGATGTCTTGCAGCTCCCTGGAAGGGACCAGTACCAGAACCAGGGCCACACGACTTCGCCACCTGCCAAGGCATCCCGCCCCAGGGAGAGGCGATAGTCAGTACCTGACATTACTGCTGACCGGCCAATTCCTACACTGTCCTCAAGCTGATAATCTTCTGCTGGGGCTCAGAAACGCAGGCTGTAAAAGACTTCAGTCACACTGCAGGCTGGCAGCTGCGGCACAAAGTTCAGCAGGAACACAGTCTCTCTGTCTCCCAGCTTCAGACTTTTAAATGCTCAGGTTTTGAATCACGAACCAATTTTCACTTTCTCACTGGCTTTCCAGATACTGGAAACTAGTCACACTTTCCCTGACCTGTTGGCTGTGAAAGCCCCAGGCAGGCCTCCAAACTTTCCTCAGAGTGCACAGCAGAGCCTCCTCTCACTCTGGAAGCTCCCAGACAACTGCTGGCTGACAGATCTACCCCCCAGGCCTCAGTATCTCAGTTTGTCAATCAGGCGGTTGATCCTCCTAATCAGTATGTGGAATGTTCATTCGACGTCCAAATGGGTGAGGGAAAAAGCGCCAATAACAGTCTTTTGGATCTCTGGCTTTCTCATTGGTTGCAGAGCAGGTCAAAGGCAACAAAGATGGCTGCTATATATTCTGGTAGCCCAGTTTAAATCAGCAGTCCCAACATTAAAGTCTTTTTGCAGAAAAAACTGAGCAGTCTTAACCAATAACTTTCCCATATTCCAATAGCTGCTCCTCTGCCCAATGATCACCAGATTTGCTTGCTCATCAGATCTGCTTGGCAGAGTGATGCAAGGCAAAATCTCCCCTACCCATTGCTAGTGCTGTAGTGCTGTCCCCTTAGGTAACAGGCAGGCTTCATTTACGCAGTGCAACCTCAGCTGCACTAAAACTACAGTGTCATTAAGCACTTTTGCAGAGTTCACTTTCTTTGCTCTCCCAGTGTGTTTCCGACCCCCCACTTATGTTTTTTGGGGTCTCAGGGGTAGGAACACACAAAGGAAGCACTTGCTGAGCCACCAGGTTGGCTTTAACACTAAGAACTGCAGCACTAACAGGATAGTGTGAGCTGAGCCACCAGCTCGCATGTTCGAGCAGGAGCCAGCTCGAACGTGCACACACAGACCTGTGCAGCACTTTACTGCTTGCCCAGCGCTACTCAGTGGCAGAGCTAGAGGGGGGGCTGGGGGGGCAGTCGCCCCTCCTGGCTACCCCAGTGTGAGTAGTGGTGCCCCACCACCTTCATTATTCAATGTTTAGTGCCCATTGTGGAGTCCATGATTGACTGAATGCCCCCCCCCCCGGCTCCCAAATGCTCCCAAACCTGGCTCCAATACTGGCGCTACTGTGCTGTACTGCCAAGCTGGCGGTTCTCAGTTCAGTTTACTGAAGGGATGAATTCCATTGAGTAAGCTCATTTGCAAGGAGGTCCCTTGTGCAACATACTCAACATGATACACAGCAGCACAACATAAGACAGCAAGACAGTACATCGTAACTCACAGAGGGGAAAATAAAATAATGGAGAAAAAAAAATACATTGTTCAACTATTAGTAGTTACACATAGGATAAAAACATTTTACATTGATTCATATGGGCAAATCCAGTATGAACACAATTTTGAATTAGACCAATGCTAGACAGGAAGAGATGCAGGGCTCAATCCTCAAAGGGGGCTGCGTCCGGCGCAAGCTGCGGCAAACAGCAGCTTGCGCCAAAGCCCCATTAACCAGGGACCCTGCACCAGACTCTGGTACAGGATGGGTTCTGGTGCCTATGTTCCCACACTTGCAGCAACCTCTCCTGTGCGACAAATGCCTGGTGCACAGGAGAGGTGTGGCGGAAGCTCCTGTGGACAGGGCAAGCAGCCTTGTCCCCCATCCCTGGTGATTCACATGCTCATTACCACCTGTACAAAAGATTGTACCCTGGTGGTTCAGCGGCCCCTCCCCCCATTCCAATATGGCCAGTATCTGCTGTCAAAGTTATATAATACCCTGGTGATCACACACCCCCACACACACACGGGCGCTGACTGAACTGTCCATTGTGTGCTTGTAGTATAATACAGTGCACGCACATTGCGCGTACTGTATTACAATACATGCTGTTCTCAATGACAGTTCAGTCGGCACCAGCTGAGGAGGTGTGTGGAGCGGTGTGCCAGCGCCGGCCCGGAGTAAGGGTTGGGGGGAGCAGGGTAGGCACTACATGCCAGGGTGTGTGTGTTGGGGGGTGGGACCACTCGATCACCAGGGTATTATATGGATTTGACTGTGGAAACTGGTCATATCGGGGCAGGGGAAGAGACTGCTAGACCACCAGGGTACAATCTTAATTTAAATGGGGTAACAGGCACATGGGGGTAGGGGGTGGGTCCACTAGACCACCAGGGTTGTTTATCTTTTTTAACGGACTGATGGGCATGTCAGGGCTGGGTGTGTGTGTTGTGTGTTGGGCGACCATGGCACAGTGCCCAACCGGCTACACTTCTCCAGAGGATTCTTTTCTAAGTACTGTTAGACTAGCATTGGCTGGTCTAAAGGTACTTAGAAAGTCACCTTCTGGAGGAGTTCTGTGAATTGCATTTAGGGGGCTGTGGCAGCTTGCATCTGCCACATGCCCCCAGCGCCAGACTGCAGCCCACGTTTAGGTGCACGGGTGGCGCAGGCCCCATTTGGGGCAGGCAGCCTGCCTCTGAGAATCATTCTTGGTGTATCTTTTATCTCATGGTGCATCTTGCGCCATTCTTTCTGGTGCAAGCCCCTTGCACCATGCCGGAAGCTTTGTGAAAGGGGCCCACAGAGAGGGAAGATGTGGGAACTAGGAGAGGGACTGAGGGCTACGGCAGGGTTCAGAAGTAGTTCCATCTATGATTCTTTTTGAAAGCATTTAATGGAATTAAAGACTGTAGCTTTAGTGTGGATCGGATCTTGTTCCTGGTGGTAGGGAGGACATAGCTCATGGCTGCCCTACTGAAATGTGTGCAAAAATTGGGTACTTCTAAGGAAATATATGCACATATCTTGAGAGCATAAGAGCTGTGAAGTCAGTGAAGGATGGAAGTGATGTAGAGGGGCGGCTTATTTAGGAGAGCTTTATATGTCCAGATAAATGTGAGTACATCTCTTAGTTGACAGGGAGGTCCGGCACACCTCCTTGTATAAGGTGCAGTGGTGAGTTCTGGCTGGGGCATAGGCTATAAATCGAATGGCATGGTGGAAGAGAATGTCCAATTTGTGGACGTTTGTGATAGTGCAGTTGTTGTATATGATATCTGCATAGTCCAAACAGGGACTAGAATCTAGAACTAGAATCTGCAGCTTATCCAGTAGGTAGGGGAAATGGGCAGACTGGGTGGGCCAAGTGGTCCTTATCTGCCATCAAAGTCTATGTTTTTATGTTTCTATGTAGGGCAAGAAGGTGGCCTGTACAAGCCTGGTTCTGGAATCTTGGGAGAACAGAGATTTATTCCTAAAAACGAATCCAAGCCTTATTTTTAGTTTTTTTTGTCAATGCATTGATGTGGGATAAAAAAGGATAAATGAGAATCAAGAGTAAATCCTAAGTATTTGATTTTATGTACCACCTCAAGAGAATCCCCTAAGAGCGTAGTAATAGGAGTAGGTGGACTATTATTGGAACAAGCAGTTTGTGAGTCTGGCGAGTAGAAAAACATTATCTTAGTTTTTTTGGAATTTAGCAATAATTTAGATAAAATTAGATTATTCTGGAGCTTACTGAAGTCATACTGAAGAGTAGAGCAAGCCTGTTCAAAGGATGGTTTTGATATGTAGAGGGCGATGTCATCCGCAAAGAGATGGATGTTAAGAGTCGATGATGTCTTTGCTCAGGCTATTTACTTATATCAAAAATAGTAGGGGACTCAAAATAGAGCCCTGTGGAACCCCTCTTAGAAGGGGGAGTAGCGAGGAGAAGGTTCCATAGATTTTAATTTGTTGATATCTGTTTCCAAGATAGCTGGCAAATCATCTTACTGCAGCATCACCCAAACCCAGTTCTTTAAGGCAATCTATCAGAAGGAGGTGGTCCACTGTATCGAATGTCTTACTAAGATCTAAAAAGACTGCCCCAGTTATCTGTTTTTTTTCCATTGCTTCTAACCAGTCATTAGTGACCTTGGATAGAGCCGATATGGTCTAAAACTGGACTACAATGGGCTCACCAACAAGTGGTTTTCAAGGAATTCTGTCATTTGCAAACAGACCAGTTTTTCGAGGAGCTTTAAGAGGGCTGGCAGGATTGATACTGGCCTGTAATTGTTTAACTCACTAGGATCACCTGATTTAAAGTGTGGTAATAGATGTGCCACTTTCCAATCTTGGGGTACTATGTCTTCGGCCAATGATAGGTTGAATAAATGGGTAACTGGAGCAGTAAGGAAGTAATACTCTAGCTTCAAAAAGGACGGGTCGATATTGTCTGCTCCTGCGCTCTTTTCTGTGTCCAACATAAGTAGTTGATCTTCAGCTTGTTTATAGGTAATTATCAAGAAGGTGAATGGAGTGTGAGTTGGAATGATCAGTAGGATAGTTGTTTGGAGGAGAGAGGGTCGTAAAGTGACTGACTGGTAAGAGTCGAAAGCAAAGCATGTTGTTGCAAAGTGCTCATTGAGTTTGTCAGCTATAATGTCTTTGTCAGTTATGGTGTGCCATGATAGCTTACCATACTTGGCAAGGCTGGGGGCACTTTGCTACCTTCTGCTAATTTGAGGGTGTGCTAGATGTTTGCAGGGTTACCGTTAGCTGATTCGTGGATATTCAGATAATAGCTCTCTTTAGTAGTCCTGACCAGTTTAGTACAGGCATTGCAGCTGGCCCTGAAAGCTGCCCAGTTTTCAAGGGATTTTGTGCGTCTCGTAATGGCCCATAGATTACCTCTTTTTAGCATCATTTTTTTTATTTGCCAATTGAACCAGGGGCAAGAGGCATTTCTAACTCTGTAGTTGACTAAGGGTGCATGGGTATTTATAATGCCAGTAAGGGTGAAATTAAAGATGGTCAGAGCCTCATTTATTGTGGGGGCTCTGGTAGAATTGTTGCCAGTTTATTTCTCTTAAATCCATTGGGAAATTGTCTATATTAAACCTTCTGTAAGATATTTTTATTATTACCTTACTGTTATTCATAGGTTTAGTTAAGTTCCTAACACATGCCACTATATTGTGGTCACCTCAGTGGAATCAACAAAGTCCAAGAGGGTAGCATCTTTCAGAAAAAGAGATGTGCAAGAACGAGGGGACACAATTTGAAGAGGGGACAGCTCAGGGGCAATGTAAGGAAGTATTTTTTCACAGAGAGGGTGGTGGATGCATGGAACAGCCTTCCTGAGGAGCTTGTGGGGTCTAAAACTGTGGGAGAATTCAAGAATGCATGGGACAGACATAAGGCAATTTTTGTGAGGGGTAGGAAGAAATACGCTGTTGGTTAAATAGGATCTGCAGCTTTATCCTCTAGGTAGGGAAATGGGCAGACTAGGTGGGCAAGCGGTCCTTATCTGCCGTCAAATTCTATGTTTCTATATCACTAAGGTCGCTATGCCAGACTGCTTCGTATAGAATTTTGTGGGGTCTGTTGGGCAAAACTATGTCTAATAGGGAACCTGACAGCTGATCTTTGTGGCCTGGCCTAGTAATATCAGAGATTATCTGCATCAATCCCAATTCATCACATAGGTTTTTGAGGGGAGTTGATTTTGCGCTAAGCCAATCCAGATTCAGGTTGCCTGAGATTATAGTTTCATTGGTGTTGACATCAAGGAAGTGATGTATATGGGTCAAGATGTCCAAGCCTGCAGAGGGAGGTCTATAGCATCCAATTACATTTATTGTTTCTAAACTTCTAAACTTTAATGTACAACTCCTCTGGACTCCCAGCAAAACAAGTACAAAGGGGCCGGCAGGAGCAATAAAGGGGCACCTCTGGACCAGGACTGGTGACACCAGACGGCTTGGAGGCAAAACAAGGTAAGCCCCACCTGTGGGGTGGGACTACACATTCATTTATTGATTCATTCATTTCAATAGTGTCACCAGGAAAAACACACTGAGCTAACAACTCATTTCCAGATGTGTCCTGGGGGAAGGGGATGTGGAGAGTGCAGTAATAAGTTTCGTCAGTAATGTTACAATTATAAAACAATAATAATTGTAAAAAGTAAAGGGGTAGGTAACAGACCAAGGATAAAGGACAAGAGCATTAAGGGATGGGAGGTGGAATCTAGTCCTTTTACAGAGGAAAGAGTCATCAAGGAACTAACACAGTTAAAGGTACAGTAGATGAGGCAATGGGACCAGATGGGGAGCATCTCAGGTTACTGAGGGAATTCAGGGAGGAGCTGGCTGCACCTCTAACAGCTCTGTTCAATCTTTCTCTAGAAATGGGGGGGTTACCAGGGGCTTGAAGGAGGGCAGATGTGGTCCCCACTCCACAAAAGTGGAAATAGGGAGAAGGCAGGAAATTACAGGCCTGTCAGCCTGACCTCGGTAGTGGGCAAAGTAATGAATCATTACTGAAGGAAAGGATTGAGGAATACCTTATTACCAGTGGTCTACAGGATCCAAGGCAACATGGTTTCACAGGGGGAAGGTCTTGCCAGACAAACCTGATTGAGTTCTTTGACTGTGTGACCAAGGAAATGGATCAGGGAGAAGCAGTAGATGTAGCCTACCTGGATTTCAGTAAGGCTTTTGACACTGTTCCACACAGAAGTCTGGCAGGCAAACTGGGTAGCCTATGAGTAGGTCCTCAGATAGTAAAATGGGTAGAGAGTTGACTAGGCAATAGGAGTCACAGGTTGGTGTTTAATGGTGTCCGCCCTGGAGAAGGCAAAGTGTCCAGTGGGGTGCCACATGGGTCAGTACTAGGCCCAGTCCTCTTCAATATCTTTATTATATTATAAAAAAATGTCAGAAAATATGTCAACAGATTTTAGACCAATAGTTTTAACATGTACAATATCTAAAGTGTGTGAAATGTTTATTTATAAATGGATTATGGAGATTGTAGAGAGTTTGCTGGATAAAAAAAACTGTTTGGGTCCCTGAGGGGGGAGTTCAATGATTGATGCTGCCTTGATATTTTTAGAATTAAAGTATGAGAGCTTGGGATAAAGAAATTAATGTGACAGCTGTATTGGTGGATTACAAAAAAGCTTTTGATCTTATTGATCACAAAACAGTAATAAAAAAATTAGAAGGTTTAAAGATTCCTGAATGCATTATAAATTGGGCATATGATTTTTTGCAGGGGAGGTCACAATGGATTGAGACTGAAGGTATGACATCTGAGGTGGTGTCAGTCTGTGGAGGAGTTCCCCAGGGTACCAGACGGGTGCCATTATTGTTTTATGACTATGATTAATGATTTAGTTACTAAGGGTCCATGTATTAAGTATGTGGAAGATACCACAGTTCTGGATATTTGGGAACATGCTGAAGCTAGTACTATGCAATGTGATTTGGATTATGTAGGAAGATGGTCCAAAAATAGTTTCATGCAAATAAATCCAAAAAAAACAACCAAAAAGATATGATTTGGGAAGCACAACAGATGGGAGGGAATACATCTGTTAAATTCTGGGGGTGAGGATGTGTAAGTGGCAAATAAAGTAAAATATTTGGGTATTGGTTTTAAAAATGATTTTAACTCGACAGAGCACATTTCAACCATGGTTAAAAGGCAAAAAAGTAGGCTATATTTTTAACTATTTTGAACAAGTTCTGGTCAGAGCCAAAATGACTGCAGGATTTGACCTGATAAGAAATACATTTAGTGTGCATGACCCATGCTGCTCGATGTGTTCAGACCTGCTGCTGGCTGCGACACCCTCTGGGCTGCAGCTGTGGTGCTGTCAGGTTCATGTCAAGGTGCAAAGTAAACAGCAGCACCTCCGAGCTGTTTGGCACACTGTTAGCAAGGCAGACAAAGCAAGCAGTACCGACTAATAGCAAGCCTCACCTTCCCATTGCGCCCCCCCCCTCCACTCACCTGCGGAGCAACAAAACTGAGACCTTGTCCAGCTGATGAAAGAAAATTCCCCATCAGTGACACGAAAGTTGCCTGCCTGGACCAGGCTCCCCGCTGCACCTATTCCGTCTGTTTACACAGAAACACAACCAGACAGCCGGTGAGTAAACCAGCTTATGTGGTGTACGGCAGCTGAGACATCACGAGACCTGGGGAAAGGGGATGGACCGAGCCTAGTGAGCAGTCCCAAGGGTGGTTCTATGGTGAAAATAAGGTGTGGCGTCATAGCCCAAACCCGTTTAGCCCACCTTCCACCATTGGCTCAGCTTACTCTAGAGTCCTCTTACATTCCCTCGCTTTATTTGAGGAGTTAGAATATGCAAAGCCTTAGCCTTAATCCTCTGTGCCCCCTTTAATTTCCAAACTTGCATTTTCAATCAGCAGTGGAATGTCACAAAAATTAATCAACCCCCTTCATGTATAAGCTCTATGCATATACAGTATATTTGAAAACAACCAAAACAAGTTCAATTCTGGGAGGCCTTCAGATGCAGAGAGGGCCGTGCACATCTCAAATGTACTTTAATACGGTATCACAAATCTGGCATCACCTTAATTTATCAACGAAATCAACAACCTGTCCTCATTTTGATTGAAAGGCAACATCAGGTTCTCTGCTTTATATGGGTATGTCTAGTTACAGAGCTTGATCATGTGTTTTACCCCATGAACACTACACACAGAGGGCAGAAAGAATGACAACATGGAGACAAATGGTCTAATTATGTGCACAGTTCGACCTTCTTTGCAACCCGTGAATACCTGTGTAACTGATATTTATTGCATTTAGTGTATATTTAACCCCCTTCCCTTTTCATTCATACCTCAGCGTTGTCGGCCTCCGCCATTTTCCTCCTCAGGAGCAGGCAGTGGGAGGAGTGTTTCATTCCCATAAAGGCCAGCTAGAAGAGCCTTTTTACAACAAACTTGAAAAGTGACCGCAAGAATAAAAATATGAACTTATTTTCCTGTCTGCTGGACCCAAAAGCTCTTTATTCTCCCTTCTCACATTCTCTTCCTTTTTTGTTTTTCACACTGTCCGGATCCTTAACTCACAACAAAACACGTGTTTTTTTTCCCCTAAAGACCAGGAGTTTTTTTTTTAATTCTGGGAAAACAGCATCTGAGAGGGGCTAACTCAATATATGTCATAGGTCAAAGCATCTGGGATCTTTTTGCAGTGTATGGCTCGATCTTTCCCCTCAAGACCATCATCCCCTGTAGCATCTGGTGTCACAGTTTTCTAATTCGACCCGAGCAGAGAGTGAAAGGGGAAGGCAAGACAGAAGGATGCAGTAAGTCCCATTTCTCCTACTTGGGAGTTCCAAGTAAACTTAGCAGCGTTCATCACACCTGCTGCAGGATTTGGCAACTGCTCCCATCCTCTTCCTCAACAGATCTCTTTCAGAGGAAGCGAGCAGAACCTTTGTAGGAAGATGAAGGCGAGGTTGACGACTGTCCTCTCCAAGCTGATCTCATCATATTTCTCTACTGAATGAAAACCCCCAACTTTTCATAACCTCCTAGTCCCTTCAGAACTGGCTAAGCAAAAAGAAAAAATCCACGGTGTGATTTTTTTTTCTGGGTCAGCCCATTAAGTCATTCAACTCTCCTCTTGATTCCAATAAAAGGGGCATAGCTGACTTTTCCTTCTTGACAGCTGATCCTGAAATCCGTGTTTTAATCCCTTCCAGTCTACAGTAAGTGGGGCCGCATTAGAAGTTGACCTTTTCTTCATTTTAATAAAAAAGAAAGAAATCCCTTTGTATCAGTTTGCACCAAGTGTTATACACTGCACGTGGATGTGATGCTTCACGAACGCAGAGTACAGATCCTTTCCCTTTTTTTTCCTCCAAAGCCCGCCTCTGCGGGAGATCTCATTAATTGCTACTTCCAGCACTTCTGTTGTACCTTTTAACAAATAATCTGATCTTTGGCAGCTCTCTTCTCTCTAGATCCTCTGATGAGACATCGCTACCCCCATATATAACATCCCCAGGTCCCTTGCCTGTGTAGCCTGCACTCTTCGGGCATCATTAAAGGAACACCTTCTCCTTAAGTTACAGGGACCCGTTTTAGTAAGTAACGTTGGCAGCCACCTACTACATGTGTAGACATCAAGTTGTCTTCCATATACCTGTATTTTTCATGTCGATCAACCCAGCACCACCATGGTGAGATGCTCGAGGTGGGAAGAGGATCGCCACAGACAACTTTGTTATGCACCTATATGCAACTGTACAACAGTTATTTCCCACATCACCGCTAGCTGCGGCGGCACAGTAGTTCAGCATTTCAGCTTAAAAAATATAAAATGGCAGTAAACGACGACTATTAGGAGATGATTGTCACGTGAAACATTATATAGTAGGGATCAAAAGAAAGCTTGGCCAAGGACGATCTGTGGAACAATTCAGAGTAAGCCTCAGCTAGATTTTATCTCAGAAAAGCATGACTAACTGTGATAGTAAGAAACCTTTACAATCAGCAGCTAATTCTCAAGGAAATTGACACTTGGGCTGCCTATAATTAAACTTGGAGCTGTCACGGGATGGATATTATTGTAGGTAATTTGTGAGCAGGTCCCATATACTGCTGTGGGATAAGTGCATTTTGATCTCTTCTTCATGAATAATGCATTTTAAGGATTGATTTCCACACCTTTGCCTCACCACATGTCGGGATTAACTACCGCCTGTGTTCCTCACCTAAAAAGCAGACTTTAAGTGCTTCATCTTCTCTGCTGCCACTTTAAGCATTACCAATCAGACACTCAAAATGCAATAGTTTCTCTTTCCTCTGCAGAGGCATGTCCACAACTAATTCCAAAAGCTAACCTGGATCAAGTTTACTAGTTTATTGGAGGGGAGAGCCCTGTTTGTGAGTTTAAGCATCCTCAAACCAGGATACCATCATACCTCTCAACCTCTTGCCTCATGAATCAGGGACAAGGCTTAAAAAAATCAGGGATAAAGACCCCAAATCAGGGACACATCTTAAAATTGGGTACTATTCACTCAGAAAGCTGACAGAATAAAGGGATGCCTTAGTTCTGGAATCTGTACCCGCCGGTTTTCAATCTCCTCAGTCACGGTCCTCATCCGACGAACGAACTCCACGCCACTCTTCTACTATCACTACTGCAGCAACAAGCAAGGAGAACGAACTGACTGCAGATGATCATGAGGCTTTAGAGTTCAGATCCATGCTCGCAAAGCTCCTAGAAAAAGTGACCCTTTCCAGCACTCTGAGAACTACAGTTCAGGATTGAGAGTCGGTGGCTGATGTGGTAGTGCAGAGGTACTTGGCAGAGGTGTAAAAAGACTGTTATGGGACACATTAGACTTGTTTTTTTTTTTTTTTTTCAGAAAGAAAGTTCACAGATTGTTAAACCTGCCTGCAATGGGTGTGGGGAGGGGGTGGAGGCGTACAGGGCACAGTGGGAGACTGCAGGAGGGTTTGTTTCAAACCGTAGTAAGCTCTGAGTGGGGTGAAGTTGGGGCGGGTTAAACATACTCTGTGGGGGGAGGGCACCTCTGGAGACATGAAGTGGCAAGAAAAATAGGGCTCTATGCCTTATACAGTCAGCGTAGTACTTGGGCTCTCCATGCAGAAGAAATAATGTTGTGCAGACGGAAAACATGACGTAGGTCCTTTTCCGATGCAAAACGTCTACAGGTTCCACCCACTGTAGACGTAAAAAGGCTGGATTAAGTTTGTCTAGGTTTACTAGGTTTGTAGAGACATAGAAAGGCATGCACCCATCATGAATGTCTCGCACAATTGTGTGGGCATATTAATTTGTGCCTGTTGACTAGTTTAAATATTTGACCAATAAAGATTTAAAGGTTACAAATTCACTGACTTCTACGACTTCCCATTGTAATTTATTTCACGCCTTAATAGACTTTATAGTATAGCAATTGTCCCTTTTTTTGGTAAAAGCCTTTGGGACCACAAGTTGGCGACAATGGCTCCTTGTGTTCACTTTCCTTTCTGCTAACTGAATTCCGAATTGAGACATTAAGTCTGGGTAATGTATAATCTTAAAGAGCAATAATAAGTCCCCCCTAAATCTTCTGTTTTCTAGACTAGCCAAGCCAGTTATTAATAGTCTATGATGGTAAGATAGATGACTTATGTTTGGTATGATCTTTGTAGCTCTGTATTGAACTTGTTCTAACAAGGTTTTGTCTTGCTTAAGATATGGGTTCCAGAATCGGGAGCAAAAATCTAAGTGTGGCCTAATATAAGTACAATATAAAGGAATTATGCACTGATCTAATTTAATTTTTTTTCTGTGGTAGTTAGGCCTGTGGTGGAATATGGGGCAGCTGTTTGGCACAGAGGGCTTACAAAAATGACACAGATGAATTTGAAAGAGTAAAGAAAAGAGCACTTAGAAAATGGGCCAAAAAATTCCTGGGCCCTGATTGGCTGATTGCCCTGGCAAGGTGGGCGTCTATCAGACAACAGAGCCCAAGTATTAGCAAGTGCCAATTCGGGGTGCCCCATTACTTAGTATATCATCGGGCACCCCAACTTTCAAATTTACCTGCTGCCATTTTTTCTCTCTCACTTAGTGAGTGAGTTGGTGGCTGGTCAAGACCCCATTTCATGTTTAACACATAAGCAATAACCACATATTGTAAAATACATGATAGGAAGGAAAAGGAAGCAGTCGGTCTGATCTTACCTTATGTTACTCGTGGTGCGGCATAGCGAGCTTTCAAAGTGGCCAGCGTGCCTGTAGCAACACTCAAACCATGACCTAAAGTCATTCTCGTTAACAACGCCTGTAATCAAGCTGTAGAGGGCACCGAGTGCAACCTGACTGGGGGGGGGGGGGATGAGAAACCACAGATGTTTCAAAACACCCAAATAGGGGGAGAATAACTCGTGTCCATACATTAGGGGTGCACCCTCCCGCTACACTGGAAAGCAAGCAGCGGCAACTCCTTTGCGAGGTTACGGTCCATTCAGGAAGGGATCCCAAACTACACACTGACTGAAAAAAAAAAAAAGACTGGTCTTTGGCACCCCGATACATTTTCCATTGATTCGACCCACTGCTGTCCATGCCACACACGAGAACTAACATTCTTTCCTCCATTACCATAGCCAGTAAAAATCAATAAGTGAAACAAGTGAAAGTAAAAGGTGTAGAGGTAGCACCACGCGTGCTCATCACCAGACAAACACAGCCACTAATGAACTTGGTCGGGATTGCAATTCCCCGAAGTAATCCTGATCTTGCTTGCCCCCACCCCATAATTTAAAAACAAAAGTACCTCAGGCATCAGCATCCTACGGCCGCCCAATCTTTCACCTTTTCATCCTTCTCATCCAGATGCCTGCCCACTGTACGAGAAGCTGCCTGCGACCTTCCATTTACGGCACGAAAATGGAGACAGTATCAAATCTCTGAAGAGGATAAGCACAAAAGGATAAGGAAAGGGCTTTTTTTTTAATTTTTTTTAATAAATATTTACTGCAACTTTGTGGGCCCCACAGAGAAGGATGTACATGTTGTAGCAGTGATCGAGATTAAATTTACAGTGGATCTGTTATGTTCAAGATTGTGATTAGGGGGAGAGAGAAAGAGAGAGAGAGAGAGAGAGAAGGGGCTGAGGCGATTTGCACTGTACAGACCTGGAGTAGCCCGACTGGATGCTGAAGTCAAAGCAAGTGAAGGAGCGAGAAGTCAGAGCGAGTGGGTGGCAGGTATTTTTTTTTAACTACAGTATATAGCCTCTAAAAGGCCAAACGTCCATAGCTAATAAATAAATAAATACATTAAAAATGCATCATATGCATACATTAAAAATGCATCATATGCTGGCGGAGGAACTATTTTATTACAAAACTTATTTGAAATCTGTATTTTGTTAAGAACTTTTTTTATACTTTTTTTTACAGTGCCCATTTTCTAAGTGCAATAGTACCCTCCAGGGTGGGTGGTACTGGGCAATACCAGACCTTCCAGGGGCTATAAGGCCCTCCGCCTATGGCATCGGGTCTCATTACGCCCCTGGGCGGTCCAGTATTGCCCAATACCGCCCACCCTGTTGGGTATTATTGCTTACTGAGAATAATGTTAGGGTGGGAAATGAGCTACAGTGAGGCATTACTTAAGTGTGGGCTTGAAAGGTTAAATGTAAAACGGGAAAAAATGGCAACTGAGATGTTTAGAAGGGTATGTGATCCAATTTGTAAACTACATTGCTTACTGTACCAAAAAGATATTACAGGATATAATCTGCATAAACAGTTAATGTGGGAAAGACCATTGGCGAGAACTCAGCAAATCTTTGTGCGTTACTTGGATATGATCTTAGAAGTGGTTTGAAGTGTTAGTACATATATATACTGTGAAGTTATAAAATGTTGTAGATACTTTCTTATTATTTGTGCATTATGATGTTAGTATATTAATGTATATATGATTTTTGTAATTTTATGCATGATGTGTTTTTACAATTGTCTGAGAACTTCAACCTACACCTTTGTGTATGGTTGCAATA
This sequence comes from Neoceratodus forsteri, assembly GCA_016271365.2. Lineage (NCBI taxonomy): Eukaryota > Metazoa > Chordata > Ceratodontiformes > Ceratodontidae > Neoceratodus > Neoceratodus forsteri. The sequence goes on from CM057456.1 coordinate 13,035,443, forward strand.
TTATTAATAAATCAAGCAATAAATATTAGCAACACTGCAAAAGGACTGGAGGAGAAAGTGTGTCTGTTCATGGATGACACAAAAATCTGTAACAGAGTAGACACGGCGGGGAAGGGTGGAAAGAATGAGGGACAATTTTAAAAACTGGAAGGTATTTCAACACCACAAAAGTGCTAAATGATGCACTTGGGGCACAGAAACCAAGGGGTAATGTATCAACTGGGAGGAGAGGTATTAGCAGTCACAAAACAGGAAAGGGACCTGGGAGTAATCATTTCTGATGACTTGAAAGTAGCAAAACAGTGTGACAAGGCAGAGGAGAAGGCTAGCAGGATGCTCAAATGTATAGACAAGGGTATCAGTCACCAGCAGAAAGAGGGAGGTAATAATACCCCTGTATAGATCACTGGTGAGTCCCCACCTCGAGTACTGTGTTCAGTTCTGGAGGCCCCATCTCCAAAAGGACATAGATAGGGTGGAGGTGGAACAAAGGAGTGCAAGCAAAATGGTGCAGGATTTGCATCAAAAGCCCTATGAGGAAAGGCTTAAAAAATTAAATATGTACTCCCTAGAGGAAACAAGAGAAAGGGGGAATATGACAGAAACATTCAAATATCTCACAGGTTTAAACAAGGTACAGGAAGGGAGCATTTTTCAAAGAAAAAGATGCTCGAGAACAAGGGGTCACACTATGAAGCTGGGGGGGGGGCTCATAGAAAATGTGAGGATGTACTTCTTCACGGAGGTGGTGGTGGACGCTTGGAACAGCCTGCCAGCAGAGGTGATGAGGGCTAAAATGGTTACAGGATTCAAGAATGCATGGTATAGACACAAGGGGATATTAGAAAGGCAAGGATGGGGGTGAAACCAGGAGACAGAGTAGGGTCTGTGATGGCACGGGTAGGTAGGGAAAATAGGGCAGACTAGGTAGGCGATGAGGTCCTTATCTGCCAACAACTTCTGTGTTTCTGTGACTAATCAGAGGGAGAACTGGACCAATAAACCAGGGCAGTAGGAGGAGGGAGTAGTATGGTGGAAGAGCAGTTGGATAAGCCTAAAGCCAATGGCAACTGCAGCAGTGAGTAGTAAAGTCATGGAGGAGGGACTGTAGTGATAGGGAAGATAGAGCATTCTGAATAGCAGCAGAGAACATGCTCCAAAGATAGGGGAAGTGGAAGTAGAAAGCAGCTCAACCAGCAGAGGATTTTACAGGGGGGAGTGAGACAGCAACTGTCAGAGCTGTGAAGGGAGTAGCAGGTGGAAGGAGGGGAGGAGAGGTGGGGTGGAATGCACGGGGGAAGAAGCCAGAATTTGGAGACAAAGGTGGCACAATGAGCTAGGTACCTGGCATCAAGGGAGGGCAAGGGGAAGGAGGAATACAGGGAACAGTGGTGGGTTCTGGAGAGGAAATCCAATGACAATGCAGCAGAAGGAGGGAAAGTGAGGATCAACCTAGCAAGGGTGGACTTTGGAGCTGCACTATACACATTGTCATCATAATCAAAGAGATAGAATCATCTTAGTGACAATATCTCTATGAGCAGGAAGCGGGATACTTGCTTTGTTCCTGTAAGGTACCCCAAGTTTATGGTGCAGCTTTTGTGGATGGTGTCTACCTCAGTACAGAAGTCCAGATGATAATCCAGCCATACCCCAAGTTATTTAAAGGAGGCGACATCTTTAACCACAGCACCAACAAGAGTCTGAAAGGAGAGGGAAGGGGAGAGCTTGGTAAATCTCTACCTTGTGCCACAGGTCATGAAGATCATTTTATTGGCATTGAGAGACAGCTGGTTAGCCAAACTACAAAACCAGTGCTGGGCGATGTTGAAATCCAGTTGGATACAGGGTGTGAATACAGGGTGTGAGGTCAGAGGCAGAGCAACCAGAGGTGCAGAGAACCTTTCAGCTGGCTAGACCTTTGGCCATTTTGGACCCCACCACAAAATCAGTTATCTATTGACCACAGATCCAGCTATGTAGCGAAGTTGCACTCATTCCCTCCTGACTGTGATGTGGAACACACCACTCCTAATGGGTTCCATGTCATAATAGCAATCGCTATTATGAGGAGTGTACATCGCCAAAAATCAATTTTGGCGATTCACACTCTAAGTGCGGGGAAAAAAGGTGCTCGAGACCTACAGGTCTCATTCATAATCGGGGCTGTCCCCGCACTCCCTGCTTATGGATTCTCAACCCAGGAGGGGTGCATGTCATGGGGTTAAAACGCATTAAATACATGCCACCAGGTGGCCAAAAAAACAACACACCATGCTAGACAAGAACCCTGTACCCTGCACCTCCCAGCCGACCACCCTCCCCACGATGCCAGCGGTCCAGCTCAGCAGCTGCATGCCACACCCCCTCCCACATACCATCCCTCCCCTGCCTCCCCCCCTCCCCAGTGGGCGCGCATGCATATACCCACTACTTCCCGTCAAGATTTTCGCCAACCCCAGTATCTAGTCACTCTCCTCCCTAGGTAGCCGTGAACACAGTTGCTGTAATTGAGTTGCCGTTTTTCTAGGCACTCAATTTCAGTCGCCATATTCCTGAACTACCCTTCTAACATTCCCGCATGAGAAAGTACTGTGCATTGGATACGAGGTACAGTTGCTGTATGCACTGATTGGCCGAAATTATGGAAATTATAATACAGTATATGGTTACCCCTACCCCTTGTGTATGAAAATCAGCCAGTCCAGTTCACAATCCATCATGTGCACATTCAAAGCGGTTGTGCATGGTTCAAATGCTGATGTGCACGTTTAAAAGGAAACGAAAACATCAGGAACAGTGTCAGTTCCCAAAGTGCATTATATTTATTGAGCTGCAATGGTAACTACAAACATCTTTTAAGTATAAATGACCATATACTATAAAAAGTATACTATATAAAAGAAATACTATAAAATACAGATACTATACTATAAAAAGTAATATATGGTTCACTATACAAACACGGCCACTGTTTCCATCTCAAGGATTTTATTTTAAAGAACAGTTACATAAGAACTTACTATAACAGTAGATCTTCGAGAGAATCTTTTGCAGCAAGCCACACCAGTGGAACCATAACAGCTAGGCACTAGGACCACATGGAAACTTTTTTAGCTAGTAGTCTACTGGGACCACCTACGTCAGCAACATCAACCGACAGTGCTCTTCCTACGTAGATGTGGGTGGCCCCGTGCCGTCCTCAGTTCCCCTTCTGGAGACAATCTACTGAGGATGTCCTCTGAGGGAACTGATGGAGGGTCAGAGGTTTCCGCCACTGTAGGATGCGAGACAGAAGGTTAACCATCCTGGAGAGAGAGAGACAGACACTGAAGACAAGGGGGATGGGGGGAGGGACAGCATGGCTTGCTGCAAGAGAGTCTCTCGAAGATCTACTGTTATGGTAAGTTCTTACGTAACTGTTCCATCATCTTCGAGGATATCTCTTGCAGCAAGCCACATCTATGGAAGAGTCCCAAGCAGTTCCAACATCGAGACTATTTGGGTGGCTGTAAGTAACAGGCCTAAGAAAGAAGGCCTTGAAGCACAGCTAGGCCAGAGCCTGCCCTTCTTCTAGAGGCAGTGTCCGCACTTTAGTGTCTAGTGAAAGTGTGGACAATACTTAGCAGCTGCACAAATGTCAACAGCGGACACATTCCTGAAACTGGCAGCAGAAGTGGCCATGTCTTAAGTGGAGTGGCCACGCATAGCACTGGGAAGTTCCTTACCGTATTTCCTGTAACAAAAAGTAATGCAGTTGGCCAACCATTTGGACAAGCACTGCTTCGAAACTGGAATGCCCTCTTTCACAGGGGTGAAAAAAAACAGACAGCTGAAAGGACTTCCTATAGTTTTTCATATGGCAAACATAATCCTGGGTATTCTATGTACATCTAGAGTATGGAGCAATGCTTCCTCTGGATTGGCATGCTCCGGAAAATAAATTGGCAGGTGGTTGGATTGATTTAAGTAAGTTCAGACACCACCTTATGTAAGAACTTAGGACTGGTATGCAAAGGCATCCTCTTTGTGAAAATTCAGATAAGGAGGCTCAACCATGAGAGCCTGAAACTCGGAAATCCTTTGGACAGAAGTAATGGCAACTATAAATATCGGTTTGCACAGCAGAAAGCAAAGCTTGCAAGTTGTGGCTGGCTCAAATGGAGCCAAAGTAAGCATCTCTTGCACAAAATTCAGATCCCAAAGTGGAGCTGGATTGCGAATGGGAAGTTTCAAATGAAGGATGCCTCTCTAGAACATATGGGTCACATCCAGCTGTGCCACTGTACGGCCATCTATAGGCATGTGGAAGGCTGAAATGGCCAGCAGATGTATCTGAATGGAAGGGTACTGCAGTCCGGTATCGAACTGGGACCACAGGTACTGTAGTACCTGATTCACTGGACAAGTGAAGGGATCCAGGTGGTGGAAGCAGCCCACAGAGCAAAGCGATTCCACTTGATGGAATAAGTGGCCCTGGTGGAGAATTGTCTAGAGGCCATCAGGACATCAGCCACCTTTTGAGATACTCCAAACCTCACAATGTCTATGTCTTCAGGAGTCAAGCAAGGAGATGGAGTGACTTGAGGTCTGGATGGACTACAGTGCCCCACTCCTGTGACAGCAAGCCTGGGCATATGGGCAGAGGCACTGGGGGTCCCACTGCCAGCTGCTGCAGTAAGGGAAACGAGATCTGACAAGGCCAGATGGGAGCCATGAGGGTCAGAGTGGCACCCTCCATCTGAAGCTTAACTAGGACCCTCTGAATTAAGCGGAAGGGAGGGAAGGCATAGAAGAACTTCCCTTTCCAAGAGAGGGACAATGCATCTCGCCAGAAAACTCCAGGCCCTGGAGTGAGCAAATAGAAACACAGCAGTTTTGCATTGAGCAGGGATGCAAAAAGGTCCAGCTCTGGACAACCCCACAAGTCGAACAGGTCTTCTACAACCAAGGCCAGCAGTTCCCACTCATGTATCGAGACTGTTACTGGCTGTGCCTGTCCGCCAGGATGGACCACATGCCTGGAACGTGGACAGCTGATATTTGCAGACTGTGTTCTTGAGCCCAGTACCAGACTCTCATCGTTTCCTGGCACAGAGGGTACGATTGGGTACCACTGAGATCATTAATGTAGTGCACCACACTGATGTTGTTCATCTGCACCCGCAGATCGCCCAGGGACAGATGGGTCTGGAAGGCCTAGAAGGCATGCAGAATGGCCCTCATCTCCAGAATATTGATGAGGAAGGCAATCTCCACTCTGGACCACGTCTCTTGAGTCTGTTGTGGTCTCAGATGACCTCCCAGCGCAACCCCGAAGCATTTGCACTGAGAATCTACTGAGGAGAAGGAAGAAGGAAGGGAAACCCTTTTGACAGGTTACTGGGTTCCACCCACCATAGCAGTACCTTGGTGACCAGATAGGAGACTAGAACTTTCTGTTCTAGGTCACCAGTGTGAAGGTCCCATTGGACCCACAATGTCCACTGGGAAAACCGCATGTGCAGCCTGGTTAGGAGCATGGTGACCACGGCTGCCACCATCAGGCCCAGAAGCCTCCAGAAGGTTCTGGCCTAGCCCTACCTGCTATAGTAAAGTCGATGAGCCATCAGGCAGTCTTCCCTGTCCTGCGGCAAGAATGCAAAGCCCTGGGGTGGGTCCAGTACTGCCCTGATGTACTGGAGATGCAGGCACAGGGTCAAAACTGACTTGAGCAGATAGACTGTTATTTCCAGGGTATGAAAGTGTCTGGTACACTCTAGAGTGCAGAGTAGGTGCTCCCTGGACTGTGCTTTGAGCTACCCATCATTCAGGCAAGGCAAAACATACAGCCCCTCCCTCCTGAGGGTCACTGCTACCCCCGCCAAGCATTTGGTAATGACCCATGGCAACAGGGATAAGACAAAGGGTAAAGCTTGATACTGGTATGACTCCCTCTGGAACTAGAACCTGAGGTGTTGCCAGTGGGGAGCACATACCTCGATAGACAGGTGTGCACCTACATGTTGAGAGAGCATATCCAGTCTCCCTGGACCAGCAGTGTGGCAGCAGGTTATGTAGGGCACCATCCTGAACTTTTTGTACTGGACTTGGAAGTTCAGGTACCTCAGATCTAGGGAAGGCTGTAAATCCCCTGTGGATTTAGGGGCTATAAAGGAGTTAAAATAGAACCCCCTGTTCCTTCTGGTCCAATGGAACAGGGTATACGCCCTCCCCTTTGTTTTTGTTTTTTTGTACCAACATAGGAATCTTCCCCCAGCAGCACTGGAACATGGTTTGGAGGGCAGGTTGAATAAACTGGAGGTAGATCTGAGGACCACTCCAGAAGTTCAAGAGTGTGGCCTTGCTGTATGAGCTGCCGGACCCCAGCATCTGTGCTGACCTCCCTCTACCCATCCAGGTGGAAGGAGAAAATGACCCTCCACCGCCCCCTCCTGTAGCACTGGAAGGTGCAGGATAAGCAAGGGGTCATGCTGCGATAGCACCTGCAGCCAGGGCTGCCCCACCTCCTCTGGGGCCCTGCCCAGGGGTGGAGGCATGGACAGGCTGGGATGATACTGCCCGACACTTGTCCTGGGGTTTGGAGCCCAGCTTCCGCTCATGAGAGGTCTGACAAAGGGGCACCTGCTTACCATTTTTTTGGCTGAGTGTGATAAAAGGAGAGGATGGACCGCAGAGTCTTGCTGGAGGCCTGCAAGTCAAAAAAGATGTGTCAAGGGGTCATTTAGGACATGCTGTAGTACCAGGGGCAAACCCAGACACCCTGAGCCAAGAACGTCTCCCCAGGCAGATGCCACCCATAGTTGCTCTCATAGCGGCATCAGCGACATCACAGGCAGACTCGGAAAGATGCTTACCCACCTCCGCTCCAGACTGTAGGGTCTCTGGAAGGGCCTGCACTGCAAATGTGGCCTTTCTCCAGAGACTGTTCTGTTATTTGACCAAATGGGCATTGTAATTTATAATCTCCATGGTGTGAGCGCCACAGGCATAGACCCTGTGTTATCATGGGTAGCCCTGAACACCACTGAAGTGGGCAGTGGTTGCTCTGCAAGAGAAGAAGGGCTTCTCTGAGATAACCTGGCATAATTTGTCCATCTCTCTAGGCATGGCTGGGAGCACATCTAGCCTGTACCAGGCAGTCATGGTGGCACCCACTGAAGCAGCCAATTGAGGAGAGGGAAAATCTGGAAGCTCTAGATATTCTACCAGGCTTCTCCTAGTGACAAGCTGCCCCTCAGCATCAAACCCCATGGCAGCTTGCAGCTGTCTGATCACTGAGGTGATGAATGGGCAAGGGGGGACCTCATTGCAAGTTAGGTAGAGTCCTCACCCCAGAAGTGACACTGGACGGAAAACATGGCACCAATGGCAGTGGGCAGAATGTGGTGCCGTGGGAGCTAGCACAGGAGGTTCCAGCATTGACAGTCCCTGAGAAGGACAACAAGGGCAGAACACCAATGGTGAGCAGTGTCAAACGAGTGCCTTGCGGTGCCGATGGGGGGATGTAGGAACCTGATGTAGGCAGTGTACTTCAAGGCATTGACAGGGGACCCAGATGCCCAGCGGCAACATGACAGCCTGAAGTGTCAATGGCGTAGACTGAATCCCCGAACAGGACAATCTGAGCTGGTGACAAGGGAGAAGCTGGGTCCTCTGCTGTTGGAAAGGAGGCTGAAATCGTCGCCAGTGGGAACAGAAACCTTGATGATGACGTCCCAACGCCGGTCAAAGTAAGGCTGGCGGAGCTTCCTTCCTGTCACACCATAAAGGAGAGGGGCCTGATGAGCAACAGCTGGGAAGGCAATGGGGGGTGCCAGAAGCCCAGGCATCAATGGGCCTGTGCCAGCCTCAAGAGGCCTATTGGAAAGCATTGCCAAAGGCTTCCCCTTGAAGGAGCAAGACATTAGCTGGTGGAGAAGCCCCCGCCTGATATCCCATAGAGGAGAGGGGCCTGAACAGCAGGGGCTAAAGCAGTGATGGGGAACAGCAGACACCCCCTGCATTGGCGGTCCATGCTGGTCAAAAGAGACTTGGTGGGAAACACTGCCAAAGTAGTACCTTGTAGGACAGAAGGTGTTGGCTGGCAAGAGGCATTGTTACTGAAGCAGACAACAACATAGCCCCGGTTAACATCCTTTGCTGAAGCGGCAACAGGGGGTCCAGGGAAAGGGGGCCCCCACCCAGGGCTCTGCAAGATCTGTACCTTGCGGAAAGGAAGGTGCTAGATGGCAGGGAGCGTTGCCGCCAGAACGCAGGATGACACAGCAATGATCGGTACCAAAGCAGAAGTGGTGACCAGACCTAGAGAAAGATAGAAGGTGCCCATCGGGTCCTGCGACCCGGGGAGACCAAGGAGAAGGTAGGCAACTTCGGGAGCTCCATTAGAGATGATCGCCCCCGCCGAGGACAACCTACTGCTCAGAGAATGACAGAGGGGGGAAAATGAAGTGCAGGAAAGTTGCTGGGGTTCTTGAATGAAGATCTCAGTGTGAAGAAGCAGGCCTGACCATTGTAGGCTCGCTTGGGAAGACACACTACCTTCACCATAGATGCTAACGGCAGAAAGGGCAACGATGTTTGTCAGTCACTAAAATGGACGACGAAAACACTTTGTGGACTTAAGCAAATAAGGAAAATAAGAAAAAGGAAAGTAAACTAAAAGCGAAATTGGAAATTTTGGCAGTCGACCGAAGCACTGATGTCTCCGTGGAGTCCAATACGCAATGGTCGAGAGAAAATGGGAAAAGAACAGAGGAGTGACGTCACCAACACAGGCGTAGACTGCTAGCAAGAAAAGTTTCCGTGTGGTCCTAGTGCCTCATGGCTAAGGTTCTGTAGGTGTGGCTTGCTGAAGAAGATTTAGCTTTATTTAAAAGCACATGTAGAAAGAGTAGTGACATACCATACAGCATTCATTTCCAAGGAATATGCAATTCATAGGAATCTTATACATTGAGTACACCCATCTCACAATTAATACAGTATAGTATGGAAGGTATCTGTATATCAGTTGTTTCCAACCAATTAGCTTTCCACTTCTTATTATGCCTTATGAGTTCTATGAATTAATATGTCTTGGCATGCATTAAAGAAGAAGAAGAAGAAAAGATTTTCCTTCTGTTCTCTTTTCCCCATGTGTTTAAAAACAGAAAGTACAGTTATGTAAAAACTTACCATAACAGTAGATCTTTGAGAGGAACTCTTGCAATAGGCAATATCATTAGGACTACGCTGCCAGGTGCCAGCACCACACAGAAAATTTCTAGCTAGTAGTACACAATGGGGACCGCTCCCTCAACATTGGCATGTTGACATCCATTCTAGTATAAAGGGAGCAGCCCCACACACCCACCTCAGTTCCCCCAGCTGGAGACCCTGGAACAAGGTCTGACAGGAGAAAAAGGAGGACTCCTGAGGCCTGAACTGGCCGAGATGGAAAGAGAGCAGGGGGATGGAGGGAGGGAAATAAGTGCCTACTGCTTGCGCTCCTCTTGAAGATCTACTGTTACATTAAGTTTTTACATAACTGTACTTTCTTATTTCGAGGGGCCTCTTGCAGTAGGCAACACCATTAGGACCGAGTCCCAAGCAGTACTGGAAGGAAAATATCCAGGAGGGGGAGTGGAAGGAATACATCCTCAGCCAGAGAGCTGGCCTCCAACAGGAGTTTGGCGTGGGGAGAGGGATGCCCGGGCTGACACATAATGTGTACCCAAAAAGTACTCCAAAGATTGCAGTCCCAGCAGGGCAGAGAAGACTGAAAAGTCTGAATATATGTCAGTACCCCTAGATGAAAGGAGCACGTGCCCTGTGAGATCCCAAATGAAAAACAGGTATCAGCATCCAACTGAACCTGAGTCAAATCAGGCACTCCCAAGCCAGACCTGACCTAGGACTGGGGTAGGAAGAAGGTCAACAATAGGGGCTGTTGTTAGTCCCTGTCAAAAGGCCAAAGGAAAGTAACCAGCCAAAGACTGAGAAGCCCATAACAGGATCTCCCATGAGGCTACATAAGGATACCTCCGGGGAAAAGAAGATTAGGTAGAGAGGATCAAAAAGAAGCCCCTCCTGGCTCTACACCTGACAAAGGTACCCAGTCTCTAAACAGAAAGAGAGAAAAGGGCTGTGAGACCCAAAAATCAACACCCAGTAGCCTAGTGACAGAGAGAAAAAAAAAACACCAGAGCAGACTGAGGAAACCTCTTCAGGAGTGCGGCAACCCGCAAGAGGAAAAAGAAGCCTAATTACCCCAGAGTAGGGTAGTACCCCACCCAAGTGAGCCTGTCAAGGACTGTCCCTGCCCTAGTCTTCTGAGGACAAGGGCAGAAATAGGAAAGTCCAGGAAGCAGTCAAGACTGAAAGCGTATGACATTAATTCCCTCAAAATACTAAAGGGGAGCCTACACCCGATTGGTGGAAGTTAACCACCGGACAGGAACAGGGAAATCTCCTAGAAAAAGAGCACCTCCTAAGAGGGAAAACCATACCACAGTACCAAACCCTCCACTCCCCTTCCTCTCTCTCCACCCTTTGGGAAATGGGGTGAGGGACATAAACCCACCATGGGATGGAAAGTCATCCAGCAGGATGGTAAAATCCCAGAAGAGACAGGAGGAGAAGAAACTGGATATCCGCCTGGGGAGGAGGGGGCTGTGGGGGAATATCGGTCCCAAAAAGGAGCTGGGACCCCATGTACCCAGATAAACAAGCAACCTACCCATACTGGGTAAATCACCTGCCAAGACCCATGGACCTCATGGGGCAAAATGAACAGACCCCTATGAAGACAGAGATGGGTGAGTCTTCTATCTGTCATGAAACCAGCACCTGCACAAAAGTGCAGAGAGGGTGAGGAGAAGAGAACCCTCTCCAAACTGGAAAGTAAGTAGGTAAGGGGTGGGGAACTCCCAAATGAGGGAACCTCTCAGCATGATTGTACATGTAGACCATTATCGGAAACTCTCGCCATACCGAGGCCAGCCCGAACGCCTGATAACAGGGGCCGTCTGCTGCGACATCCGAGGTGCTAGGCAACAGCAAAGGCCCGCCCGGCAAACGTCTGACATAGGACTGAAACCATGAATGGCAGCATGTGAGTTGCCAGCTGCCCAACCTCAGCAGTGAGGACTCCTTGGTAAAGGGATTATGTGAACCATAGGAGAAAACGTTGCCAGCCAGACAACCCAAAAGACCCAGAGTTCTGTGGTCACTGTCGGTGAAAGGGAGGTGATCCAAGTTCTTGCTGGAAGTCAGATGCTTGCAGCCCAAAAATGACTAGGACCCGTTGACAGCCTGAAGCCACAGGGGCCATGCGCCAGCAAGAGGCAAATATAATCCTAATGGCTAGGGACCCAATGATGCCTGCCTCCCCCGCAGGAAGGAACTACGGTATGTCTGAGTCCTTAATCAAAGGAGTCTCTGCTCCCCCTAAAGGGGAGAGCGGCTGAAGAATCCCTGGAACCCAAGGGAACTAAGGGAACTGACGAGTCAGGGAGCCCTAGGAAACAACGTAGTTCCCTGCAAAGACGGTGGTACAGGACGAACCCTGTCTGACGCCTGTACCCACCCAGGAGAGCCCCCAAAAGGCAGGACCCTGTGGAAAAAAATATGAAGAATAGGCAGAAACACCTAAGGGGGGGGCCCTCACCCTGTAAAAAGATATCCCCCTCTCCTTGAATATCTGAATATACCAAAGATGGAGAGGAAGGGAAAGGACACTGAGTCTAGGGTGATGGGCCCAGTGCCGATGCCACAGCACCTGCCATTCTATGGGCCTTCACGGCTGAAGCAACAGCCGATGAATGGGCCCTGTGTTTGCCCCTCAGGTCTAGACGTCGGGTGTGATGTCCGTGAAGGCTGGCGGCCTGTATGTTCGAACCGCTCTGGTGCCCCCGAGGTATGGGTCGAAGGGGGACTCCAGAGTCCTGAAGGGAAGACATGACAGCTCGGACATTCTCCCTGAACAATATGGGGCCTCGGAAAGGGGCATCCAAAACAGAGGCCTGGGACGCAGGGTTAAGATCTGTCAGACAAAACCATGCATGGCGTCTGAGACATATGGTGGACGCAGTGCTCCAGGTGGTCATGTCTACCATATCATATGAGGCCCTTAAGGTATAGAACCCCACATTAGATGCCAAGGTAAGGAGGTGCTCCAGCTGAGACTGGGTAGGGGAATCCAGAGTGGAATGAAGCAGGTCCCCGATTTGTCCCCAAATGGTCTGCTGATGCAAAAGCATGTGGGCCAAATAATTTTGAGCCCTCAAGGCTAAGGTCGATGAGGCATAGGCCTTTCAACCAAAGGAGTCCAGAACTTTAGACTCTCGATGTGATGGACAGTCTTGAAAGCCCAGGCCTTCTCCCATGGCTGGTGATCCCTCAAGCATGGAGGTGAAGTGCTCCTTCCCATCCGGAGCGTGATAGAGGCAATCGGCCTTGTGTGGAGTGGCCGGAACTGATGCTGGTTCCTGTCACACTGTGGAGGATATGTTGTCATGGGGAACCACCAGTGGCAGTATCACAACTGCATCCATTTCTGGAAGGCGCAGATGCTGCACAAGGCGCCTCTACTGGGGGTCTTGATCCTCCGTGTGCCACCCTTGGACGGTTTGGATCACCCTCATTATTTCAAGAAATGAGGGATCCTCTGGGGGGGGAAGGGATTTGGGCATATCCCTAACCCATGCTTTCATGGGGGGGAGGGGTGAGGCAGAGGAGAGGAACCTGAGGAATCAGAGGCCACGTGGAGAGACTGCTCTGAACCAATGGCCGAACCTGACAAATACAGGGGGTTGCCTCCTAGCCTGCTTCCCAGCATGAACCCCTATCTGCAGGGGAGGCCTCTATTCCCGAAGGCTGGGCATCCCTTCTGGTGGGAGAAGTTGGCATCAAGGATTGAGAGGCCAAATTAGGCCTAGGAGCCGACGCCCACCAGGTGTTGAACAGGGCTCTGTAATCCACCGACGTCTGGCATAGCAGCACCAGCTAAAAAGCACAGCCTATAGCCAGGTAGTGCACCAGAAAATCATACACTTTGCCCGACACTGCTCTGGATGAGCCCATTGCCCATCCAGAGGATAACATACAAAGGGCAGACTCAGCAACGGTACTTGAACCCGCACCAGGGGTTGAGACCAGCTGTTTGGAATTGGGAAGAGTGCCCAATGATTCTAACCCAGAGGCCGGATCCTCATGAATTATGGCACCCCCAGAGAAGCTGGAGCTGGGTCTGTCAGGTCCGGGGTCAGTGGACATTGCGGTTGGGAACCGTCAGGCATCAGGTCTCTGGCCTCGGGAGACAAAGGTCCCACCAGAGACTGATGAAGAGGCACCTGGGAGGCTACTCCCTGCGAGGGCTGGGAATCCTGGAGACCCAAGGGTGGCTGCTCTACAAGGAAAGCTGTAGCCAAGAGGGCAACAGCAGGCACAGGTCTGTCAGACCGTTGTCAGATCCTAACCCAGGGACCAGCGAAGATGCTGAGGCCAGAAGGGTGGAATCGGCTGCAGCCTCACTCATAGTGTCGGCCTGGCCACTTGCATCAGGCCCTTGCAGGGGGACCGGCCAGAGCAGCAGGGCAGTGGGGCAGAGGAAGGAACCTCCGAACATGATTTTACACCATCCATCACAGTGAGAACTGTGGGAGGCAGGTCCACTGGCAGCCCTGATGGAAGGAGGGCTGGTGCGGATAAGCAGATTGACCTCTCATGGGAGGAAGACTCCAGTTCTGTCGCAGCCCCAGGAGGAGACCATGACTCCATGGTAGACTGATTCTGGTCCTGACATTTCTTGTGCTTCTTTTTCGATGACGGAGGATTCCCAGAAGTCTCGTCCGTGGTCCTGGACTGCAGCTCTCTCTCCCGGGCATCCAGTTTCTGTTGCAGGAGGTGCATCTCTAAGACTTTCTGCCACCTCTTCCACGTGAGCTGGTTAAACTTTTGGCTGGCCTGGCAGGCTTCAGTGTCGTGGTCCAGGCCTAGGCAGATGACACACGTGGAATGGCCATCCTTTTCTGGGAGCTGCTTCCCAGAGGCACACTTGGACTTATGGGTGTCCATTGAAGAGTTCAGTGATGACATAGGGTCGAAAAAACTAACTGCATTTGACAAAAATCAACCCATAAGAGAAAAATGGCAGTCAACTGTAGCAGCGTTGATCCAAGAAGTCCAACAAGTGCAGGTCGACAGCAGGAAAGAACTGAGGTGGGTGTGGGTGACTGCCCCCTTTATACTAGAAAAGACATCGACATGCCGACGTTAGGGGCGGTCCCTGTTAGGTACGGCCAGCTAGAAATTTTCGGTGTGGTCCTGGCACCTGGTGGCTTAGTCCTAATGGTGTTGCCTACTGCAAGAGCCCCCTCGAAGTAAAATCAACTTTCATAATAAATTTATTGTAATTACTGGTGACCCCCTTTATCAACCCATTTACAGACCTCTTTGAAACGCCGTAATAACCAGAAAACTGATTATTACGGCATTTTCAAAACTTTACTTTCAGTGGCAGCGCCCTTGAGCCACTCATTTATAGCGCCCCACCTCATCAGCAGTCACTCTGTGAGCAGATGGGCCGAACAGTGAAAAAAACCATGGCGGCTCCGTTTTCCCAGAACAGATGGAAAGCAATGATCCTTCACTTTTCTGTGACATGTATGTACATTTTAAGTTTTAAAATATTTATCTGGTTGATCCCGTCTTAATAATTTCAAAAAAAGTATCTGGTTGATCCTGACATTTGTACCCCTTTTGCAAGCCAAGTCAGCGTTGCATCGGGAGGGAACAAACCATGCCCGATTTCCAACATTGCGGTCTGCAGTGCAATGTTAACAAAAAAAAAACCAAAAAAAACTAAAGTCAAGAAAACAAAAATCCCATTGAGGGAGAAGTGTGTGTGTGTGTGTGTGTGTGTGTGTGTGTCTGAGAGAGACATACAGTGTGTTTGAGAGTGAACAGTCTACGACAGCTCCACTACCTGGGGCATTAACTCCCTTCCACCAGTAATTATACAAAATAATGCCTGTGCAAGGTTTGTGTTATGTGGATTTTTGACACACCTCGGGTGTGATAATCTCATAAACCTATGGAAAAATCATCATAACACATACTTGCACATGCATTATTCTCTATAACAACCAGAACAGATCATAAACTTTGCAGTGTGATTGTTGTGCCAGTTAGGTAACTATCTACTTCTATATTCTAAGGTAGTTTTGGGGGTGGAGGTGGGGTGATCAGGGAGTCATCTCTCCAGATGTTTGTCGCTGGAGCCACAACAGCCAGAGAGTAGGTTTCCCAATTAACCCATAACAAGATATATTTGCCCACAGTCATGTTAAGTTCTGCTGTTATGTATTCCATTGCTTGAATATCCAACACTTTAGTACACCATTCCCAGTCAGTTCACTTGCTTTGCCCAGTTAAGCCAAACCTTTGGGCTTCCTTGAACTGATTTTTTCAGGTTCCTTCAAATAAGGCATTATTTACTTTCAGAAGTAGGTTTAACCAATATCACAAGGAACCTGTCTACATTAGAAAACCATTTTTTATTGAATGTCAAGATTGAGAGAAGAAGGGGACTGATATCCCAGCTTTATACAATATTCCTGACAGCAGCAGCCTGCCCCAGTGGGAGGCTGAGGCAGGGATTCCCCTAACGGTGGAGGAGTGGGACAATCTGGCAAAAAAAGTGGAAATGATCAGCTTCCCTCAGCTGGAGGGAGTTCAGGTGGAGTTGTACTAGATTTTTTCATGTCCCCATGGTCACACAATAGTTACAGGATCAGAACTCCTCTCTGATTAAGGAATTGCTGCCGGGTGGGAACACGTTTTTATATCTTTTGGCAATACCCATTTCAGGGGTTCTGATAACATCGGAGACCTCTTGAGTTTTACTCCCAAGGTCTCCATGCTGTTGTCACAACCACTCGATGTAAAAAAGCCTTGTTATGTATGGGTGCCCTCACATTATTCTATGTATAAAATACTTCAACTCTAAAAGCTGCAGTTTGAAGAGGATTCGTGTGTGGTGGTTATTTTAAGTCTTTTCCTGCTGGCTCTGGATCATTCTGATCACCCCCGTCTGCACCACTTCCACCCTGTCCCTATCTTTCTTCAAATGTGAGTTCCAAAACTGTACAAAGTGCCCCTGGTGAGTACAAACCAGGGACCTGCACAGAGGTAAAATCACTTGGCTCCTCTGGCCGCTAATCCCACTTCCTATATACACCAGCATCCTAGCTGCCCTCCCCACTGCCCATTTGCACTGTGCTGATGTCTTTAAATTGTCCAATATTATTACCTACAGCCCCAGGTTCCTTTTTTGTGTCATGGTCTCTACAGCAACACCCCCTATACCCATTCTCTATGTAGTACTTGGATTTCTTGCACTTATTTGCATTGAATTTCAACTGCCAAACCCACAACCACTTCTCCAGCCTCCTAGATCATACTTGATACTTCTTAGCCCCCTCACTGTGCGCTCTTCTGCAGATCTTTGTATCATCTGCTTACAGATCTTCCCTTAGACGCCCACTCCGATATCATAAACAAAAATGCTGAAAAGCACCGGTTCCAAGACCAATTCCTGCGTCACTCCATCGGTGATCTAACTGACCTCTGAGTATTCCGTTTAGGACTACTCTCTGGTTTCTGTCACTGAGGCAGTTTTTCAGCCACCTTGTGTCTGCTGCATACTAGTTTATCTTCATCACTAGAAAAGTAATGCATAACAATCAGTGCTCAGATACAAAAGCAGTTACATCAACCCCTCTAAAGGCTCCTCACTAGATGAGCTCGATCCTAAACTTCTCTACCTTTCTGCTCCTGCAATTGCTTATCCTATCTCCCTAATCCTTAACCTGTCCTTTATTTCTGCCCAAGTACCCTCATCCTGGAAACATGCTGTAGTCTTTCCTCTCCCCAAGGGTGGTGACACATCCACTCCTGGCAACTATCGCCTCATTTCCCTCCTTCCTACCCTTGCCAATTTTCAAGAATGTTTAGTTTTCTCTCAACTATCACCCTTCCTCTATGATTCCTCCTTCTTCACCCCTTTCCAATCTGGTTTTCAGAAGAACCACTCAACAACCACCTCCCTCCTCAGGCTTACTGACTCCATTCTTTCAGGGATGGACGATGGCCTGATCACCTCGGCCATCTCTGTTGACCTAGCCAAAGCGTTCAACACTGTTTCCCATCCTTTTTGACTCACTCTCCTCAGCTGGCCTTGCTCCGTCAGACACCAACTGGTTTAAATTCTACCTCACTGGCAGGACCCAGTCAGTGAGAATCCTTGATTCCATCTCCCCTTCACTCCCCATCAACACTGGTGTCCCTCAGGGCTCAGTGCTTGGTCCCCCACTCTTCTCTGTTTTCCTTAATGATCTTCCCTCAGCCTGCTCATCCTCTTCTATCTGCATGTATGCTGACGATAATGTTTTGTACAGTTCCGGCAAAAAACCTGCTGCTGTGCAAACCAGCTTACAGCACGACTTCAGCCAAGTTCAGCTCTGGTTTGCTTCTCACCAGCTTTTTCTAAACGCCAAGAAGACAGTCTCAATGACCTCTGGCAGCAGACAGAGACTATCTAGGCACCCGGCCCTACCCACCTTTCACACCCTTGATAGGATCATCTTGGAGGGCACCTCCTCATTTAGATATCTGGGAGTTTGGATGGACCAGCACCTCAACTTCTCTGTGCATAGCGATGCTATCCTGAAGAAACTGCGCCCCAAGCTTGGTGCTCTGTACAGGAATCGTGTGCAAAATTGTCCAGAAGATCATACTCCCCATCTTTGACTACTGTGACGTAGCCTATGGTGCTGCTCCCAAATCTTCCCTGACCAAGCTGGACACTCTCTTTAACTCCTTCTGCCACTTTGCTATCGACTCCCCTTCCCGCTCCCACCACTGTGAACTCTACCGCTCTCTAACCTTCCTTCCACTATCTCACAGACGCATCTCTCACCGTGCCAAACTAACCTCCAAATTCTGGTTTGGGGGGCTCCCCTCCTATCTCTCATCCTCTCTCTCTCTCTCTCTCCCCACTCCACCTCCCCCCACCCACTCTCTCAGATCAAATGATGCTTGCATCTTGAAGGTCCCTCACCGCTCCACCCTCTTCGGTCAGACTGGTTTCGCCCATCGTTTCCCTAAAATCTGGAATTCTCTCTCTCTCTCTCCCCTGAAATACGACACTCCTCCTCCAACTACTCCCTTACTTCTGCCCTACACAATTACCTTTCCCTTAGCTGTTCCTGCTTTAACCTACCTTAATACCTATCCCCAGTTTATGTCTTCCTACCCTGACCCCCCCCCCCCGGCAGGGTTCTCAACATCCTGAAGGGGGAAATCAGGAAATGGCTACCCCTTCTCTTCATATTCTGTTCTTGCTTCTCCCCCCTCACTTCTCCACCTGCCCTTCTGGGTCACAAGTGTGCACAACCTAACCCCATCCTTTTTACTCCTACAGCACTTGCGTACTACCTCGAGCCTGCTCTTGGTACACTCATGCACTATAAATGGTTCTATAGCATTATTACTGTTTTGTACGTTTATAAGTTCTTTTGTATGATTTTGGACATGTATTGTAATTTACCCAATGTTTCACTACTTTTTATTGTACAATACCTCGTGTTCCATCTGTTGCACAATCTTACAATGTTGCATTGTTTGTACTACCCACATATTATTGTAACTGATCATCCTTCACAACCCTATGTAACCCCTCCCCCCAGGTCGCACTGTGAGACAAGCAACTTGTTGTTCAGTGTGCCCTCCTGGTGAAACATTTCAATAAATAAATAAATAAATAAACATTTTATGGAGCTCTTAAATTGCTAAAATGCTAAAGCAGAAGGGGTGAAGAAGCAGCTTAGAAGACAGGAGAAAAATGGCAATCTAAACTGGAAGTAAAAGGTATAGGGGCAGGGGCAACATTTTCACTGTCACAGAACTACTCTTTTAGGAGTGAAAAACTTCTATCATCATGAAAACACATTTCATAGTTGAATGAAAATTATTCCACAAAGTGTTGGAAATGCGCCAGAGATAAGCTCGCTCTGTAAGAACCTCTACTGGTGGCTTTGTGTTAATTTCCAAGTGCCTCAATTGAGAACATCAGGAAGGTCCTTGAACCATTGTTAGTAGATACAGCTCTATTAATAGGGGAAGTCTTTTCATGTCACTGTGCCATTTCCAGACATAATATGAAATATTCTGGAATAACATTTCATTTTAAAAATGTGTACACATCTGGGTGAAAAATAGGAAATACTGTACAGTTGTTTATGGCTCAAAACAGAAACTAAAACAGAAGGAAAGGGCTAACTGATTGGTTTTTCCTATTATAGAAGGCAATTTGGGCTAATGGTTAGAGCGTTGGTTTGTGAACCAGGAGTTCAAACCCTGCTAGAGTCAAATACTTACTGTATGACTTTGTGCAAGTCACAACCTCCCAGTGTCCCATTTCACACAGCTACAGAAATGGGCAGCAGTGCCCCACTAGAAACCATATGTTCCATCTTAGCTGGGCTATATGGGCTATCCTGGTTAAAGAATGTATAAAAAAGGCCCACTGAAAATAGAAGTTTCGGTTAGTGGTCGTACCAGGAGAGCTTTAGGATAATGTATAAAGAAAAACATATGCACAGGTACAGTATTAAAAAGGGTAAGGTAGAAGCAAAGGGTGTAAGTCATGAATAATGCACAACACAGTGTGGTTAACCACTTTCGGCTTAGTGTGCCTTTCCAGGGCAAACATTTAAAATACATATGGCTACAACAAATTAAATTCTTGATCATCGGGATTTGGCTGCTTGCAAAACCCCAGCTTTCTTATTTTTTTGTTAACCTGTGCCCAACAGATACATACCCTTCCCACCAATTTCCGCCCCACCACCCACTCACCCAGTCCTTACAAGTACCCACAGTCACTAGGGTATAGGATCAACAGAGTTAACAGAAGTCCAACTCTGCAGGACGATCCCTATCATTTGCTCTTACCACTATGCCCAAATTACGGTATTGCACCCTAGCAGTGCTTTTCACAAGCACAATCAGGCCTTATATCGGCACTCGGGACCGGCATTGAGAGTGAAAGGAACAGTATTGTTCTGCAGCACTGGTCTTGCTTTAGCACTACTGATCCTGTTCTGTGGCGAGTGTGGGCACTTCTAACGACTTGGTTACCAGGGTGACAAGGCTAAGCCATCCTCCCTCCCCAGAGCTCCAGCACATAACCTCAATGACACGAACCCCGCTCCTCAACTCAAGGCTGGGCATGAGGATCGTGCATCAATTGCTGTTCTTCTGCCTGGCAGCGCAATACACTGCAACTCACAGAACTATAGGCCAAAGCCTAATTCTTCTGAATGAAAACAGGTTTCCAAGAGGCAAGGGCCACGACCAATCAAAAGAGGCTATATACTGTAAACAATCAAGCGCATGGTCAATCTGCAAGTTGCCCTTACCCATATTCACGTGACACTGTGAGCAGTGAGTGGTCCTCACACACGTGATCTGACTGCCAGGCAGCCTCACAAGCCGAACAGAACTTCAGGTAACAGGCATGACAATCCACTGGCACTGGCTTTCCCAACTCATTTGGTTCCACAAGGCAGACAGTCTGACAGTCAGCTGCAGGACACCAGGTTCTGCATGGATCCAAATGGACTTCTAAGAGAAAAAATAATGATATTGTTATGACATCTACATTTTAATGTTCATGAGACATTTTTAATAGCATTTTAGAATGTGGCAGTCCCCTTTACTGCATTGTCTCTATCTGCCGATATGCACTTGTTTAGTAGAGCGTAGCTGAGTAAATCATTTATATAATACTGCTGCTACTACCCCCCCACACACACAGACAAGATGTTAGATCTCAAGAACTTATCCTCATCAGCAAACTTTAATAAATAAATGCTTCCACTTATCAAACTTGAAAGGAGTAACATTTTCATCCAGACAACAATCTAGATAATACAGATGGAATTCCAACATCTGCATCTAAGATTAGCTGGGGGGGGGGGTAACTGATTCTATTTAACATTGCCAGTTGGTCTGCCCCAGAATAGCCTAATCTGCCTATACAAAAATGCAGTTTTCTACTCATGTTCTAGTTTTTTTTTCTCAATGCAGTTAATACTGACTGAAATATGGGGTCTCAATGGTGGTGAGGGATAATCAATTGTCTGAAGATTGTTTTCCTATATTCTTAACTGCCAGTTCTGTGCTGAGCAAATACAGCTTTTGCTCAGTTCAGAGGAAGAAATAGTAGATACAAGCCACACCTCCAAAAACAATTATCTATAACACTGATGTTTACAGGGTTTTTTTTTTTTTTGTTACATTGAAGGCAATTGCGGAGTTCCGTGGTGAAATGAAGGAATCCACTGGGTAACTGAGGTCAGATTTTGGGGCCTGGCAGTCGCGCATGGAGGAAGCAGACCACCAGATTGGCATGAGCACCACCGGGCTGGACTCCCTGGAGGACTGTGTGAGATCTATACTTGGGGAGCAAATATATATGACGGCAAGGCAGGAAGACGCAGAAAACAGAAGTAGACGCAAAAACATCCAAATCTATGGTCTGCCAGACGGGGAGGAGGGTTCCGATACGGTTGCTTACTCAGATTACCTCCATCATTTAATTTTGAACCTTGGACCCGAATTTGCTATCGATATTGAAAGGGCCCATCGAGCCCTTGGACCGAAGCCCTCCCAGCCTGATGCAAGACCTCGGTCCTTTGTAATAAAGTTTCAAAATTATCATGTAACCCCCCTGCAAATGGGGGTTCCCAAAAGACTTCCAGGAGCTTGCTTGAATGCTCCAAGCCTGAATGGTGTTTGGCATTTAAGCCATTTATCAGTGAGTGTTTTAGAGCCTCTGGTACTGTCTCTTTAAGAGCTGTCTGCTTGCAGACATAATTAGTTGTATGGGGGACTGTGTGCTTCTCTGAGTACCACTCGAGCTGCTGCCAATTCACTTCATTTTTGCAGTCACTAGAGTGCAAAGGAACCTATCTGAAAGATGTAACTGTTTGCCAGAAATTATTTAGAGTAATAATGAAATTACAGTTTGTCTAACCTGCTTTCTTTGCAGTCAGAACTGTGTCTGCTAGTTCCCCATTCTAGTTTTGAACTGCTGAACTGGACCAATCAGTGTGGGGTAAGCTAGCTCTAAAATGGTGCCTTGGACGAATCAGAACTTGGACTCATAATCTGAGCCAGCCACAAGAGGATTGTATGGGCAGTGACTCTGGGAGATGTAGTTTAGACTTCAGTGCCTTTTTGGACCAACAGCAGCAGTCTATTGTGAGTGACAGCCAATCCAGTCAAGAACTGGGAGGAACTCAAAGGAAGTGCCAGTTTTTGTCGGTTGGAGTTCAGTTGAGCTTTGGCAGTGAAGAAGGAAGGAGCCCTGTACTTTTTCAGTGTGCAGTTTTAGTCAAAAAACGTGTGTAAGGCCCAGAGTTCCGGTCTGCAGCTTGTTAGGACTGAATCCGTCCTGTGAAAAGAATCAAAGGATCTCTGAAGAGTAGAAACCAGGCTCACCCTGTAGAAGACTGGAGGAATTGCTGAAAATTACACTCGGTCTGTCAGGAACTGAATCTGCTGTGTGTTCTCCGGGTATTGTGCAGTAATTGCGATCGGGATACAGATGCAGCCTGCCTGGTATAGTGCTTTCTTTATATGGATGTGTGAAGAGGTTTGTGTACCTCAAGTGAGCCCGGCTGACATTGAAGGACCCTATCTTATTTGGAGGTCGTGAGTACTAATTCAGGGTTGCTCCTGTTGAATTGCCACATTAAATCCAAATGGAATTACTGTACTGCTGACTGTTTAATTCTCCTTTTCTCTGTGTGAAAGGCCCCTACCAGCTGCCACAGTTTGGACTAGCCACTAGGGCTTGGGTACCCAGGGACAGTAACTGATAGGGATAGGCCTGTGCACAGAGCCATAAATAGATTATTAGAGTGATAAGCTAATTAACCTGATTTCCCCTGTCCTTGTTATATCCCCTAAATAAATCAGAGCTGCTTGTTTCAGCAAAGTTATACTGCCTGAGGTATTTGTCTATGTTAAAGTACTGTACTGTGATTGTTGCACTGTATCTCATTTCACAGGAGGTCCCAGTGCCGGAACCAGACCTGGGGTAAGTGTATACTGTGAAGGTAATTCTGATATATTGTGTGGGCCACTAGTGGGAAGAAAGGGGGTTGCAGTGTCCCAGAGGGCTGTGACCAAGTTAGTTTAACTATTGCAAACCCTGACCTCTGGGTGGAGCACCGCCATTGGATCCAGGCCCCTCAACCTGTTAGTGGCAAATCAGGCAGGGGTAGTAGCCCTGGGATAGCGCCATCTAGGGGTTACATCTTGGAGGCTCACCGCTGGGATTGTGTGTCCTCTAGTGGCCATATTCTGAACCACTGTTAAGAAAAAATGGGTACCCCGACAGAAGTGGCTGTGCACCGGCTGGTGGAGTGGTGTACTGGGGAGGAGATCGACCCCCAAAATGCTATGCTTATCCTGGACATCCCCCTGGGTATCAATACGGACACTGTGCAGGGAGTACTTTCCAAGGTGGAAGGTTTACAAAACCCTGTGGTGGTGGGTCGGCATGCTAATCTGCTCACCCACACTTTCCTGGCCCTAGTAGAGTTTAAGGATCCCATAGATAGCTCCAAAGTGCCACAGACCATTACCCCAGAGGGAGCCCTCACTGCTTGGAGAGTGATAACTAAGGACAGTAAAGACCCGGGGGGGAATCAGCCCCCACCACTATCTGAAACTTTTGAGGAGAAATTTGCTGAATGGTTGCTGGGAGAGGGGAAAACTGTGGAGGACTTGAAGAAACTATTCTTGCCACCTGGGGGTGTTCCTCCCCCAACACCCTCTCCTGCTCCAGTGCCCGTAATGGTGGCTGAACCAATGCAGACTCCTATTTCTGCACCTGCCATTAGTCACGACTCTTACCGAAGGTTGAGGATCTTCTCTGGCACCCTTCCCACCCCCCAAGGGGAGGATGACTGGGAGACCTGGATAGACTATGTTGCCCCCCAAGTGCTAGAATGGCAATGTCGAGGCAAAAGCGAAAGAGGTTAGTGAGCCTCGAGGTCCTGCCCTGGCTACCATCCGTACTAAGCAGGCCAGTAACCCTGAAGCGACTGCACAGGCCTATCTTGAGGCCTTGGAGAATGTGTATGGGAGCCCAGATTCTGATGAGGACCTATGGTGGAGAGTAAGAAATGCACAACAGTACCAAGGGGAGTTGTTGTCTGTGTATGTCTCTCGGCTGGAAAAATTGTTGCAAGAATGCCTCAGAAAGGGTAGTTTGCCAGCGATTGAACTAGACCGAACCAGACTGGACAGAATCCTTAAGTCTGCCCCCTTCTCAGAACTGCTGTTGCTTCAGTTACGCCTGGCAAATCGACTGGAATCCCCACCCTCCTATGATGAGTTAATGAGAGAAATTCGAGGAGTTGAGAAAAGGCGACCTCGGGAGGTACCTGCACCAACAGCTGTGGCTACGACCCGAGTGACTGAGGGTGACCCATCAAGTGAAGTTCAGGGGCAGAGGTTGACAGTCAATGAGTGCTCTGACAAGGAAAAAGATATGCCACAATGGGGCGAACTGTTGAGAGAGATCCGGAATTCAAAAACAGTCCCTTTATGAAGGCCACGCCTGCAAATGCAGACCTGACCTATATCCGACTGCATCTGCTATGGGGTGGGGTACCCACCCATGTATCTCCTGCTGATAACAGCTCCAAACTCAATTCCTTAACCATGGAAGTGCAGAAACTGACGAGATGTCTCCAAATGCTTATCACGCCGCAGACAGAGATGGCACCAGGTTTCCAGTTAGTAATACCCCGCCCTGGCTCCCAGTGGCGCCTCGCCAGCTCAAACTCCAGAAAGTATGTTTTGCTATAATTGTGGGAAAGATGGGCACATGAAAGGGAATGCCAGTCCCAAAAGACACTGACAAAGTTGCATATAGGCTACAAGGAGGCTTGGAGAAGAAATCAGTGGTTAAGAGGTGCAGACATGATCCCAGTGAGGGCACCAAAAATGCTAATTCACGTCCTTTTGTGGCAAGGTCAGTTGCCCAGGCCCCCACTACCGCCTCTCCAGACTGGTCCAGAATAGTGGGTCCCTCCATGGAGACCACTGTAAAGGTGAATGGAGTGTCTACAAGAGCTGTATTAGACAGTGGCTCCCAAGTGACAATTATGTTCCAGGATTGGTATCAGAAGCATTTGTCAGAAGTACCCTTACAACCATTAGAAGGACTGCATGTATGGGGGTTAAGTGAGAAGGCCTACCCTATTCCGGGTATATCCGAATTTGGCTGTCTTTCCCCACCTCCGTGGCTGGAGTGGCGAACAAGTAGAGACCCTAGCCTTAGTGTGTCCCCCACTGGACTGTATGATGGTGTCCCTTTGTTGATTGGAACAAATGCTCATATGTTCGGAAGGCTGGCACAGTTGTGTTATGAAAAACAGGGGTCAAAGACTAGTAGAGCTTTAAGAGTTCGGCTTTAATTAAGAAGGCCTATGAGGCACAGAGATGCTGAAAAAACAGAACCAGAGGAACCGGTCGGAATTGTATGGAAGAAGGATCCTGAGTCTCTGATCCTGGCGCCAAATGCCCAGTGTACCTTACAGGGAGAGGTCCGTATCAGAAAGGATGTTAAGAATAAAATATTAATGTTGGATGCACCAGGCGATGGAAAATTGCCAGAGGACTGCTGGTCAAGCCTAGTATTTTGCCCGCTAGAGCCCATGCTTATGCCAGAAGGGTAATGGTCCAAGTTCATAATGTGTCTGAAAGAGACATTCGAGTAAACAGAGGTTGCATCCTGGCTAATGTGCATTGTGCAGACACTGCAGTGCTACCCAGCAGCAAGAGTTCAAGGAAGAATGACAGAGTAACGCCTGACTTGTTTGATTTCGGCGACTCCCCGCTGCCAGCTGAATGGAAAGTGAGGATCAGTGAGAAGCTTGCCCAGAGAGACCAGGTGTTTTCTTTAAAGGAATGGGATGTAGGATGCGTGCAAGGAGCTGAGCACAATATCCGGCTGCATGACGAAAGACCATTTCGTGAGAGGTCTCGACGCCTGGCACCTGCTGACATAGATGATGTGAGACGGCATCTGCAAGAGATGTTAGCTGCTGGTGTAATACAAGAATCCAGAAGCCCTTATGCTTCCCCCATTGTGGTAGTGAGGAAAAAGAATGGAACAGTAAGGATGTGTGTGGATTATCGCACCTTAAACCGGTGGACTATCCCTGATCAGTACACATGCCCGCATTCAGGATGCTTTGGACTGCCTAAACGGGAGCAAGTGGTTCTCTGTGCTGGATCTCCGCAGTGGGTACTACCAGATCCGATGGCCCCAGAGGACCGTGAGAAGACGGCCTTTATCTGTCCGCTTGGCTTCTATGAATTCATGAGGATGCCTCAAGGATTTCAGGTGCCCCAGCCACTTTTCAACGATTGATGGAGCGTGCAGTGGGGACATGAACTTACTGAGTGCCTGGTATACCTAGATGATGTTATTGTGTTTGGCAGCTCACTGGAGGAACATGAGGCAGATTATTTAAGGTATTGGACCGACTGGAGGACTTTGGCCTTAAACTGTCCATTGATAAGTGTCAATTCTTTCAAACATCAGTAAAGTATGTGGGACACATAGTATCCACCGAGGAATAGAGACCGACCCAAGTAAAGTTGAGGCCTTGACCACCTGGCCTGCCCAAAAATCTAAAGAACTGCAAAGATTCCTGGATTCTGTGGTTATTATCGGCGCTTCATCAAGGACTATTCAAGAGTGATCCGCCTTTACTTAACCTTACTCAAGGGTATCCCCAACCCACAAAAATACCAAAAGTCAGCGTCCTCAAGACTGAAAGAGTGTATTTTCATCCGGTGAAGTATTTGGGGCCCGCTGGACTCCTGATTGTGAGACTGCTTTTCATGAGATCATATATCAACTTACCCATGCTCCAGTGCTGGCCTATGCCGATCCAAGAAAACCTTACGTCCTGCACACTGATGCTAGCTTGCAAGGGTTGGGGGCTGTGTTGTACCAAACACGAGAATGGCCTGAGACCAGTGGCCTTTGCCAGTAGAAGCCTGACCCCATCCGAAAAGAACTATCCTGTACATAAGTTAGAGTTCCTAGCTTTGAAGTGGGCTATTGTTGACCAATTCCATGAGTACTTGTATGGGGCTAAAATACTAGTAAAAACTGACAATAATCCTTTGACCTATGTGCAGACCTCAGCTAAGTTGGATGCCACTGGCCATAGGTGGCTTTCTGCATTATCTACATATGACTATGCTCTCGAATGCCGAGCAGGTCTGAACCACATAGATGCTGATGCTCTCTCCCGGAGGCCTGTTCCCCAGAATGATTGGGTCCGATTGGCAGAACCTGACATTCGGGCACTCTGCCGAAGTTTGACAGGGAGGAACAAATGTCCACGACGCAGTGGACTGCATGGTGGATTGCTTGGGACCCTCTGAGGATGCATACCTGCTGCTTGTGCCACTTTTCTGCAATAGACATTGGTGCACTGCTCAGCTGGACAATGACAGTATTGCGGGCTCAATCCCGATCCCATGATCAAAGCAGCTTTAGAAGCCCTCTATGCAGGAAAAGATGTGTCCAAATTACGCTCCACTGATTTGAGAACTGCACTGTTATACAAAGAAGGTCCTAAGTTGAAACTGATCAATAAACTGTTATACAGAGAAACAGTAGACAGAGGGGACAAGTAGACAAACAACAACTAGTGCTGCCCACTGCCTTTCGAGACTCAGTACTGAGGTCCTTGCACAACCACATGGGGCACCTTGGTATAGACAGAACACTTGACTTGGTGAGATCCAGATTCTATTGGCCTAAGATGGGGCTGATGTGGAGCAACACATTCGAACTTGTAGTCGCTGCTTACAGAGGAAAGCTTTGCCCCAGAGGGCTGCCCCTTGTTAACATAACCACCAGTGCACCCATGGAGCTGGTCTGTATTGATTTTCTAAGTTTGAGTCAGATCAAAGAAATATCAGTAATGTGCTGGTGGTCACTGACCATTTCACGAGATATGCCCAAGCTTTCCCACCAAAGACCAGAAAGCATCCACTGTAGCCAAAGTACTTGTAGAAAACTTTTGTTCACTATGGGGCTCCACAAAGAATCCATTCTGATCAAGGGAGAGACTTTGAGAGTCGTCTGATCAAGAGATGCTTTCTCTGTGGGGAGTCTAAAGTCCAGAACCACTCCTTACCACCCCAGGGGACCCACAGCCTGAGCGTTTCAACCGCACTTTGCTAGATATGCTGGGCACCCTGCACCCAAAGGACAAGCCTAGATGGAGCCAACAAATTAGCACCCTGGTACATGCTTATAACTGCACCAAAAGTGATGCCACTGGATTCTCCCCTACCGCCTGATGTTTGGAAGAGAAGCTCGACTACCAGTAGATGTGTGTTTTGGGGTCTCTCTGATGGGGTTCAAGCTGACAACTATTTACAGTATGTGCAAAGTTAAAGGCCCAGCTAACTCATCGTACCAACTGGCTCAAACCATGGCTGCCAAAAGAAATCTGCCAACAAAGAAAGGTATGATAAAAGGTGAAAGCACAGGAACTCCAGGAGGGAGATCGGGTATTGCTAAGAAATCTGGGACTGCATGGCAAGCACAAGATTGCTGACAGATGGCACCATCTCCCTCACATTGTAGTGGGCAAACTAGATGATCTGCCAGTGTACAAAGTAAGGCCTGAGAATAATTCAAAAGATGTAAAAACAATGCATAGAAATCATTTACTGCCCATTGGACAAATCTTAATTGAGTCTGAGCCCCTAGAAGATGCCCTCTGGACCAGTGACTAGAGCTGCTGCTAAGAAAAGATCAAGAAAGTCTGCACCTACAGAAGTAAAGTTAAAGTGTTCCCTCACAAGTCCCAGTTGAGCATGACTGTCAGTCCATATCGGAAGAAAGTGAGAGTGACTTTGAATACTATCCTTCTTACGAACTGAGTCAATTGTTTGGGGCAATCCCTAGTCAATACTGGAGACAAAGCTGGGCCTTCTGGACTGTCTAAGCCCCAGCTTCATCCCTGGAGCCAATGCTCCCAGAAAGTGAAGTGCAAAGCATCAGATCAGATGAAATGGAATCATTGTGCATGGTTGAACTGTTTGAGCTTTCAGGGAGGAAAATGATAGATTGGGGCAGACTGGTGATACACCCAACAAGAAGAGTATTTTGAGTGCCCTGACAGTCCACTGCCAGTGTCCGAAAGCTCTCCATGCGAGCCAAATGTTGTGGACTCAGAAACTGTAACTCCTGGAGCTGAAAGTGCCCCAAGTTCTAGCCTCTCTACCCCCATGGAGACTCCTGACAAGTGAGGACAATGCTGAAAATGAGGCTCAGAGTGCAGAGACTATAACAGTTCCCCCTAGAAAGACTGGTCGAGCTGTAAAGCCTGTGGTGCACCTCAGTTATGATTCACTTGGGAGGCCTGTGGACTTGCCTCTCAATGTTGTCCATAAAGGAGTGTATGTGTCCCCGAGCTCATTGCCCAAACTGAGCATCAGTGCTAACTCCAAGTTACTTGTGTTGCCCTCTAAGTATGGTGCCCTTGCCCCATCCAGCCCCAAGGTAACTGATAGGAAGGGCCCCTCTCTTCAGGTTTCATGTACAAGAGGTAATAACTTGAGTTATGGTACAATGTATGTAATACTGTGTAAAGAGTGACGTACTGCAATGTTTCAGAAATGTGTTCTTGGTAAAATGATATATTGACTGATGATTACATGTGCAGAGCCTAATGCAAATGTATATGGTTGCAGTTGAAACTTATGGGGTACTTGCTTGACGTGACGCAAAGCTTTCCCAGGCCAGAAGGTGTAACCCCCTGCAAATGGGGGTTCCCAAAAGACTTCCAGGAGCTTGCTTGAATGCTCCAAGCCTGAATGGTGTTTGGCATTTAAGCCATTTATCAGTGAGTGTTTTAGAGCCTCTGGTACTGTCTCTTTAAGAGCTGTCTGCTTGCAGACATAATTAGTTGTATGGGGGACTGTGTGCTTCTCTGAGTACCACTCGAGCTGCTGCCAATTCACTTCATTTTGCAGTCACTAGGAGTGCAAAGGGAACCTATCTGAAAGATGTAACTGTTTGCCAGAAATTATTTAGAGTAATAATGAAATTACAGTTTGTCTAACCTGCTTTCTTTGCAGTCAGAACTGTGTCTGCTAGTTCCCCATTCTAGTTTTGAACTGCTGAACTGGACCAATCAGTGTGGGGTAAGCTAGCTCTAAAATGGTGCCTTGGACGAATCAGAACTTGGACTCATAATCTGAGCCAGCCACAAGAGGATTGTATGGGCAGTGACTCTGGAGATGAGTTTAGACTTCAGTGCCTTTTGGACCAACAGCAGCAGTCTATTGTGAGTGACAGCCAATCCAGTCAAGAACTGGGAGGAACTCAAAGGAAGTGCCCGTTTTTGTCGGTTGGAGTTCAGTTGAGCTTTGGCAGTGAAGAAGGAAGGAGCCCTGTACTTTTCAGTGTGCAGTTTTAGTCAAAAACGTGTAAGGCCCAGAGTTCGGTCTGCAGCTTGTTAGGACTGAATCCGTCCTGTGAAAGAATCAAAGGATCTCTGAAGAGTAGAAACCAGGCTCACCCTGTAGAAGACTGGAGGAATTGCTGAAAATTACACTCGGTCTGTCAGGAACTGAATCTGCTGTGTGTTCTCCCGGGTATTGTGCAGTAATTGCGATCGGATACAGATGCAGCCTGCCTGGTATAGTGCTTTCTTTTATATGGATGTGTGAAGAGGTTTGTGTACCTCAAGTGAGCCAGCTGACATTGAAGGACCCTATCTTATTTGGAGGTCGTGAGTACTAATTCAGGGTTGCTCCCTGTTGGATTGCCACATTAAATCCAAATGGAATTACTGTACTGCTGACTGTTTAATTCTCCTTTTCTCTGTGTGAAAGGGCCCCTACCAGCTGCCACGGTTGGACTAGCCACTAGGGCTTGGGTACCCAGGGACAGTAACTGATAGGATAGGCCTGTGCACAGAGCCATAGGTAGATTATTAGAGTGATAAGCTAATTAACCTGATTTCCCCTGTCCTTGTTATATCCCCTAAATAAATCAGAGCTGCTTGTTTCAGCAAAGTTATACTGCCTGAGGTATTTGTCTATGTTAAAGTACTGTACTGTGATTGTTGCACTGTATCTCATTTCACAGGAGGTCCCAGTGCTGGAACCAGACCTGGGGTAAGTGTATACTGTGAAGGTAATTCTGATATATTGTGTGGGCCACTAGTGGGAAGAAGGGGTTGCAGTGTCCCAGAGGGCTGTGACCAAGTTAGTTTAACTATTGCAAACCCTGACCTCTGGGTGGAGGCACCGCCATTGGATCCAGGCCCCTCAACCTGTTAGTGGCAAATCAGGCAGGGGTAGTAGCCCCTGGGATAGCGCCATCTAGGGGTTACAATCACATGAAGGAACAGCTACTTAAAAAAGCCTGGTAGATGGGCCGCACAATGCTGGGACACCACTGTCTTATGCGGTCAATGATTATGCCCCTTATACCCAAAAGATGCGGAGAGAATATACTCCGTTGTACCCCCTGCTTCAAGCACAAAAAATCAAGTTTCGCACCCCTATCCATCTTGCTTATGGGTGCAGCTTCCCACAGGGCCTGTTTCCTATACAACGGCACATGAAGCAGCCATTGATCTACTATCTAAGGGCATCATTAAGGATAAACCAGCAGCCTTCTCAAGAAATAGACCTATTCTGAAAATCCAACGGGAACCAAAAGAACACCTTCGCAATGTTCCATTGGCAGACCTGCTGGACTGACTACCCCAATATCGGAATCCCACCCTGGCCACCTGAAGGATGACAGTAAACTCATTCTGAGCTCTCTCTCTTATTTCCTTTCCTTTCTGGGGTCTCTGTTCCCTTCAAGCCCAGCCCTGCCTGGCTCTGTGTTCGCTGGGGGCGGTCCTATACCCTTGCTCTGGGGCTCCTAATAAATTTATCCCAGGCAGCCACTGAGAAGGAAAAAGAAAAAAAAAAGAAAAAGAA
Source organism: Neoceratodus forsteri (assembly GCA_016271365.2). Taxonomy (NCBI): domain Eukaryota; kingdom Metazoa; phylum Chordata; order Ceratodontiformes; family Ceratodontidae; genus Neoceratodus; species Neoceratodus forsteri. Next base: position 13,067,552 of record CM057456.1, read on the forward strand.
AGAATATATATATATATATATATATGTATGTACTATAACTAACCCAGAATGTTCTTCCTAAGGGCTGCATGCTGGGATGGGTAGCTGTTAGATGGTGGAGTTTATCTCAGGCCAAGTGGCTATATAACTGTTGATTTTCATCATTTAATGGGATGCCTCGGGTTTTAGGGGGACTCCTGCCTTCCATAATTTTCATCTTTTTCTCCCAGGGCTTTACAGAGCTACAGCCCCTTTAACATTCTTCGTTTGAAGGGGACTGATGAGGCTTGGGCGGGGGGATGAGACCTGGAGGAATGGAGGAGACTGCTTGGAGGTGACTCTGTCTCAGTAAGGTAGGCCTCAGCTTCGAACCTCAACTCAACATGTGGTTTCTTTTTGGATCTGTTTTCTCTTTGGATACCAAAAGAGGACTAATTGCCATCCTTATACCTGAACTTTTGAACTTACTTACAGTTTGAGCTCCTCAATAGACAGTGATCTAATGCTTCTATAAGTTTAAAACTGAGATTTCTCCATTTTTAGGGGAGAAAAGGAATAAAGGAGGGGGAAGGGAGAGAAAAAAGGGGGAAACAAAAGGTAATATACATTTCAAGGCAACTGTTAAATAAGAAGGAATTTTTTTCCCCCCTCTTTTCCCCCTTGCCATATTCTTTCCTAGTTATCATAAGCCCAGGAATGGATTGAGGAAAATACATTTTATTAACATCTTCGGGAGGGTTGGTCTTGGGTAATGAGTCAACTGAGCCCAGGGCTAATATCGGACCACACTAATGGTGGTTTCCTTATGGGAACCCTCATTCTCTGGGCAATCTTAAGTTCCCTCAGGGGGATTGTTATCATCTGGGGGGAAAAAGAACCCAAACATCATAGCGTTCCCCCTCAGGGAATTGCCTGAGGCCACTAACAAGTGTTCACAGATGGACACTTCATGGTTGGAAGTCACACTGTTAAAGGTTAAACTATTTAAGTTCCCATGGCTTATTAACCATGGACTGTTCTTTAGTATTTTAGTGTTAAGATTAGTATTTGGTCCCACTGTTAAAGGGACCATATTGTATACAATAGTCAGGTTTAAGAGTTGTGAATTTTTACTGGGGGAATAAGAGGGGAGGAGGGGACTACACTAGTTGGGACTGGTTTTAAGACAACTGAGGAGGGGTGTGGGATATGGTTATAGGGGATGGGATGGTTTACAAAAAAATCACGCAGTCACAACAAGTATTTTATTTACAGAATGTTTAATGTTACTGGAACATCTTGGAGATATACCGGTGGCTTCTCTTCACATTCTGTGGGTCCTCAGGGGGAGAGTGGTCCAAAGGGCTGGAAGGGCCATCTCTCTGGGAAACAAACAGAAAGACCTCCGTTATCCAGAATCACATGACTACCCTACCAGTGAAAATCTTTTCCCAGAACATTAATGGTCTTCATAACCCGATAAAGAGTTCACGCTTTATGCAGTATATTAAAAAACAACGTGCTGACCTCTATATGATTCAAGAAACGTATCTTTCAGATGATGAACACAAGAAACTAAGTTGGGGGGGTGATATAGAATTGTTGCCTCTTCTCATCTTGGGGGTCGCCGGAGAGGGGTGGCCATCCTGGTTCTGGCCTCTACACCGTTGGAGGTTATCCAATCCTACATAGATAGCAGGGGTCAATTTGTCATTTTACAGAGGAATTTATACTCTCAGGAGGTGACATTGGTGAGTGTTTATCTACCACCCATGTCTAAACCTTCTGTTGCTCGGCATTTAATGGAGCGGATAATGGATCTCCATTGAGGACACCTTATTTTGGGGGGGGGATTTAAATATCACGATATCTGCCCATTTAAACAGCTCTAGCTCCCACCATAGGCGTCAACCGGGCATAACCAAATATTTAAAACACACCTTGGACCATTTGGGCATAGTAGATGTCTGGCGCCGTCTGTTCCCCTCTGACCCGGGTTTTACTTTCTTTTCAAACAGGCATCATACTTATTCCAGAATAGACTATTTCTGGGTGAACTGTGAGCACTTGGGCATGGTTCAGGACATCACAATTAACCCTATGGTCCTCTGTGACCATCATCCCCTCACTATTAGTTTAGACTTGGGAAGGAGGAAAAAACAAACGGTATGGCGTTTTAATGCGTTCCTGTTAAAAGATAAACAATATGTGGAATATATTAAGAAGCGAATTCTTCTTTTTCTTCTGGAAAATACCTCCTCAGATATTTCAGAGACCTTGATTTGGGATGCCTTAAAGGCAACACTCAGGGGGAGACCATGGAGTATGCCTCAAGGAGGCAGCGGGATCTGGAGCTTAGATACAATACTCTTTTGGAACATTTAAATACGTAGCAATTATTATATACAGAGGGAGATCGTGAGGTCCAGCAGCGAATCTGGGAAACAAAGGCGGAGATACAGAAACTAATGGACATAAAGATTCAGCAGGCCCTCCTTTATCTCAAACAGGCCAGGTATGAGGGGTGATCCCAAAGCACCCGTTGACTCGCCCAACGTCTTTGGGGTCAGACAGCCTCTACAACAATTTTAAAAATAAAAGACCTAACCTCCAGGAGATTATCACACAGAGAGGAAGATATTGTCCACTCTTTTGTAAACTTTTACCAACATCTATATCAGGGAGAAGACTTGTCTACCCTTGAAGAGAGGCGGTCTTTTTTGAATGATCTCCCCCTTCCCCGCCTGATGGAGGCCCAGTGGGACCTGTTGGAAGTGTCTATAACACTTAGAGAAATTTCACATGGTATCGAATCTCTTTCTTCCCACCGATGCCCGGGACCAGACGACTTCCATCCGAATGGTATAAAATGTTTGGGGCTCAGATTTCCCCCGCGTTACTCTCCACTTTTAGAGAGAGATTGCAGGAGGCTTCCCACCCCCCGGGCCTACGCCACATTGGCCACCCTACCAAAACAAAACACTGACTCCACCAACCCCTCCTCTTATCGACCGATTTCAATTCTTAACACTGATTATAAGTTTTTTACGGCCATATGGGTGTCTCGGTTGGAGGGGATCCTGCCCTACCTAATCCATCATGACCAATCTGGCTCGGTTAAACATAGAAACACAAGAGATAACATTCGTAGGACTTTGATACTAATAGAATACATACAAGACTGGCAGATCCCGGCTGCAGTTATTAGTTTAGATGCAGAGAAGGCCTTCGACAAGGTGTCCTGGCAATTTTTGTGGGACACCCTATTGAGGTTCCATTTTCTGAAGTCATTCTTGGAGTGGCTAAGGGCCCTGTACGCCGCACCCCAGGTGTATGTGAAAATCAATGGAGGGGTCTCCCCCTTTACCTTATCCCGGGGTACTCAACAGGGTTGCCCCCTTTCTCTTCTTCTATTTTCCCTTTAAATGGAGCCACTGGGTATGGCCCTTAGAACCTCTTTTGAGATAGAGGGCATTCCCCTGGGACAGCAGCAATACAAAGTCAGTATGTTTGCTGACAATGTTCTTTTAACCCTCCTATCCCCGGATACATCCATTCCTGCTGTCTGGAGTATCCTTCAGAAATATGAGGCCATAGCAGGATTTAAATTAAACGTCACTAAATCAGAAGCCCTCCTTTTCAATTTTTCCCCTACAAATACTCTTCGCTGCCTCCTCCCCATAAGGCGGAGGTGTACAAAGATAAAATACTTAGGCATACATATCCCATTGAACCTCGGGGTGCTGGAGCTGGTGAATTATGAACCACTTACCATTACATTGCAAAAGGACTTAGATAGATGGTCCTCCCTCCCGTTGTCATTCTTTCAACGAATTGCAACAATCCATATGAATGTCCTCCCTCGACTCCTGTATCTTTTTCAAAACATTCTCTTTTTTCCCTCCCCCTACTACTTTAAATCTTGGGATAAATCATTCTCTAAATTTATATGGGGTAAACAATGTCCCAGAGTCCGCTATTCCCTCCTTCAGTTATCTGTTGCCCAAGGAGGAGCAAATCTACCTAATCTTAAACTGTACGCCCAGGCTGCATTTTTTCATATTCTGTCAGTTGGTTGACTGATAGCTTCTCTACACCCTGGAAGTCCTTGAATTAGCCTTAAATGATATATACGATATTTCTGCTCTTCTTTTTCATCTGCAAACAATACCCCCACTGACATCTTTTACACAGATAACATACCATACTCTGCAGGTCTGGTACAGGTTGAGAAATAGACCGACAATCAAACCAATACATGATCTGTGCAAAGTCATTTCTAAAGACGACCTTTTCAACCTGCTTATATGGATCTGACCTTTTCCCATTGGCACAAATTTGGTCTGTCGCACCTGTTCAAGTTCCTGGATGAGAGGGGGATCTTACTTTTTGATAAACTCAAAATCCAATATGGGCTCCGAGGTACAGGCTTTTTTAGATACCTCCAGGTGAGGAATTATATACTTCGTCATCAGACGCACTACGCTAAACTTCCTACCCCAACCCCTCTTTTGCTTACAATTTTTATTGATTCTATTCGGGGGAACCCATGTAGCCACCTTGTAGAGAATATATGCAAAGCATTAAGAGAGCTATTGGGAGACTCCACGCAATCCCAAAACCTATCCACAGAGGTGCAATTTCTTGACTGGATTGCTGCGACCCTGCCAGCTATTAAAGTGACCTCTTCCACTTTCTGGCAGGAGTTTTCCTGGAAAATCAGAGTTGGGTATTTCCGGGCCCCTGCGATTCTCTGCAGATTTCAACATTTGGCCATTGCTGGAGACAATGTGAGTGCACCCTGGCAGAATTGGGTCATATATTATGGCATTGCCCCCTCCTGATGCCGTTTTGGCATTGCCTCCAGCATGAGCTGTCCTCTTGCCTGGGTGAGCCTGTAGAGTTGACGGGGGAAATTATATTGCTCTCTATATACCCAGACTACTCTTCCCCCATGGACCAAAACACTGTTGCCAGTATTTCTTATAGCAGCTAAGAAGGCTATCACCGGAAAATGGATGTCTCAGCAAGTTCCTTCTATGCAGGACTGGAGGTCTACTATGTTGGAAATTTACTAGATGGAAAGTATAACAGCAGTGCTCCAGGATCGTACAGAGAGTTTTAGGCCTACGTGGCAGGGCTGGGTGCTCCACTATTCAGGAACAGACTCATCCTTCATTCCTTGACTATTATGCTCGATATTGCTCATTGCATTTTGAGGAAGATGTTTTGGGGAAAGTATCTTGAATTTCTGGAGACCCTAGTAATGGCTATGCTACCTGTATACTTTATTGCATTCTGTAAACGTATAATAAGATGTATGAAATATAAACATTGCCTGTGTGTGTGAAAACATTTAATAAAAACAAATTTAAAAAAAAGAACCTCTGCCTGTAACTGGAACATTGATCTGTGGGCCCTCTACTTTCCACTGGGACTCCAACTTGCCAACTCATCAGCTTGCCATTGAGACATAGATCTGTATGCCCCACAGGACCCTGGTCGCAGTTCATTCTGTGAGCTACATTAGCAAGACCCTGACCTATGGGCTCCCCACCAGGACCCTTGTCTGCAGCCTCCCCCTGACTGCCTCCATGACTCTACAACCTGACACCTGCATGACTCTAGTACTCTGATCTGGGGTCACAAACCAGAAGCCACTGACTTTCGGGACTTTCCCACCTCCATTGGGACTGTAACCAACTGCCCTCCACCACCACCAGGACTTATGCTGCCTCTTTCTTTATCCACTGCAGCTCGATACCAAGATCTTCAAAGGCCCTGCTGATGAAAAACCTGTTCCTGCTTCCTGCATCATTTGCATTTCCACACTGAAGCACAGAAACACAGAATTTGCTGGCAGATAAGGACCACTTGGCCCACCTAGTCTGACCATTTTATTTTATCCCTGTCTACAGTATCATCTTAGATCCTACTTGATCTCTGGTCCGTTATCCCTCCTCTCTTCCTTACCCCTAAGTTTCCCATGTGATTATCCCATGCATTTATAACTCCACCACTGTTTTCACCCCCATCACTTCCGATGAAAGGCTGTTCCAGTAATCCACAACTCTTCCTGTGAGGAAGTACCTCATCTCTCCTGAAACTACCATCCTCCAGCTTCATAGCATGTCCCCTTGTTCTTAAGCACCTTTCTTTCTGAAAAATATTTCCCCCTGTATCTTCTTTACCTCCATGAGGTGTTTAAAGGTTTCTATCATATCTCCCCTTTCCCTTCTAACTTCCAGTGTATACCTATTCGGGTCCTTAAGGCTCTCTTCATAGAGCTTCTGATGCAGACTCTGCACCATTTTAGCTGCCCTCCTCTGAACTGCCTCCAGTCTGTCTATATCCTTCCAGAGATGTGGTCTCCAGAACTAGACACAGTGTAGGTGGTGTCCTACCAGCGATCTATACAGAGACACCACCTCCTTCTTTCTGCTAGTGATACCCCTCCCTATGTACCCCAGCATCCCGATAGCCCTCCCAACTGCCTTGTGGCACTGCCTGGCCACCTTTAGGTCATCCAATACGATTATCCCCAGGCCCCTCTTCTGTTTGGTGGTCGTCAACGCCACAACACTCATTTTGTACTCTGCCCCTGGGTTTTTGTTCCCCAAGTGTATTATTCTGCATTTCTTCACATTGAAACCCAGTTTCCATACCCTTGGCCACTCCTCCAGTTTTCTCTGGTCCTTGCTCATCCTGTCTACCCCCCACCAGAGTATCCAGCCTACTGCAGTTGTTGGTGTCATCTGCAATGAGGCAGACCTTCTCTTCCAGCTCCTCAGCAATGACACTTATAAAGACATTAATGAGGAACGGTCCTAGCACTGATCCCTGAGGCATCCCACTGGTCACCCTCCCTTCCATGGAGTGAACTCTGTTTTCCACCACCCTCTGCTGCCTGTCCCCTAACCAATTCCTTACCCAGCTAGCCACCTTTGGACCCACCTCTAAGCTACTCAGCTTGGTTACAAGCCTCTTATATGGAACGGTGCTGAATGCCTTATTGAAATCTAGGTAGGGTACGTCCACTGCTCCACGCTGATCAAGCTCTTTGGTCACCCAGTCAGATAAATCTATCAGATTATTCTGACATGACACCCCCCCCCCCGAATCCCTGCTGCCTCAGGTCCTGTAACCCAACTGATTTAAGATATTCCACAATCTTTTCCTTCAGCAGTGATTCCATTAACTTCCCCCCACTGATGTCAGGCTGACTGGCCTAGAACTGCCAGCCTCTTCCCTGCTACCACTTTTGTGTAGTGGGACTACATCCACCCTCATCCAGTCCTCTAGGACCATTCCAGTTTCCAATGAGCTGTTAAATTGGACTGTCAGAAGCACAGACAGTAACCCCCTGAGCTCACTTAATACACTTGGATGCACGCCATCCAGCCCCATCGCTTTGTCCACTTTCAGATTAGCGAGTCCCTTCAGGACTCTCTCCTCCAAGAAGAAAAAATTACTCACCGTAGTAATCTTCTTTCTTCCAGGGACGTCCAGACTGTGGAGCTTTTGCTCCCCTGGAGTGGATTTAAGCAATAATGCCCAACAGGGTGTGTGTCGTGCTGGGATAACGTCACACCTCAGGTGGTTGGGCACGAGGCCTTGGGCCGAGTATGTCCAACAACTGAGGCATGGCGTTGTCCCAAACGACACACACCCTGGAGTGCATTATTGCTATTACACAATGGCTTGTTGTTATATATAAAATAAAAAAATAGTTTTAAAGAATGTTTTTATTAGAATAGAAAAATATTTTTGTTTCTTAAGAGGAGATGTAAAAAAAAGGGACCATCCATAATGATGGCACTAGACCCGTGATGTTGTGCTGGGATAACATCACGGGTCCAGCCCAAGACTGACCAATCAGAGTCCAGGATTTTTTCTTGCCATTGTATAATTGCCAGTAAAGAACACCAGTAAGGTGATGGATTGGTGAAACTGTGAGACCACCTTAAGCACGAATTTTTTGTTTGTCCTAAGCTCAATCTTATCCCTATGAGGGATAATGTAGTTGGGCTCAGTACAGAGAACCTGTAACTCTGAAATCCTTCTTGCAGAGGTAATGGCTATTAGAAATACAGTTTTCCAAGTGACACACTTGAGGTGAGCTGAAGCCATGGGTTCAAAGGGTGGCTCCATGAGCTTGGCAATACAGAGATTCAAGGAGGGAGAGGTTCCCCGATTGGAGGCTGGACATGGAGGAGACTTCTGAAACACTGTTTAAAAACTGGCTGTGAAAAAACAGATTTAGTCTTCCCAACAGAAAGATAAGCCAAAACAGCAGCCAGATGAAGCTTCAGAGAAGAAGGCCTCAAGCCAAAAGGTTAGGAATCGAAGCCTTAAGAGGATTAATGTGCATTTTCTTGTACCAGAGGGAAAATCTTTTCCATTTGGCTACATAGGTCTTTTTCATACTAGGCTTTTTGGCCATCCTCAGAATCTTAAGAACTTGTTCAGAGTACTGAGTGGCAGAAAACGCTAGCTCCTCAAGGGCAAAGCTTTGAAGTGAAGAGATTTCAGATCTGGATAGGTCACCCCTGTCTGAGGGAGAGTCAGGAGGGAGTGACAGAGAGGGAGACAAATGGGTTTTCTGCAAGACAGGGTTATCAATAGGGGATACAGGGTGGTTTGGGGAGGATTATGTACAGGGTTGGGGGAGTCTTTTTTACTATAAGCTTTACTGGTGGTCAGTGGTCCCCCTACCCCTGCGGCACCGACAACACCGCCACCCATCCCCCATACCTGCCCGTTAGTGCTGCAGCTAGGAATGGCCAGCGGTACAGCCCTCCTCACACCTCCATGGTTGCCGGCTATCCAATGGATTCTGGGAGCACGACCACTGGCCACCAACGTGGGAGTGGGGGTACCGGGTTCAGGGCCAGGGTGGGGAAGCTCATGGCACCTACATGTGTTGGGGGGGTTGTCCTGCCATTCATGGGGACCGGGCTGCAATGTGGTGGGGGGGTACTTACATGAGGTCAGGGATGGGGCGCACTGTGGTGGAGTGGGGGTGCTTAATTCACATCAGGGACGGGGCTGCAATGTGGTGGGGCAGGGGGGTTCTGTGCAGTACCGGGGTCAGGGTTGCATTGTGTCAGGGAGCGAGGGGTTGCCTTGTATGGATGGGGACAGGCGGAGGTGCTCTTGAGTGGGGACATCAGTGCAGTGGGTGCCACTGCAGGGGCTGTTCATGGGCAGGCTGGTCCACTAGGGACAGGGACATGGGCACACGGGTGGTATTCACTCACCCAGATCCGAGCCATGGCGCAAGGGATCCACTCAGGAACCCAGGATGGGTATCGATGGGAAGCCCACCTGGGTCCGCTACTTCGCCTCGACCACCCTGCGCAGTCCTGCTGTGGGGCGTGGGGCTGCGGGACAGGTGCCCCATGGGTGCATGCGGTAGTGAATACCGTGCACCCTGCACCTGTCTAGGGCTGCAGAGCTGCACAGGCAGGATACATGCCTCTGGTGCATAATTCCCACCCACTGATGCATAGCAGCCACTGTGAACATCCTGAAAAGACTGTTATTAATTTTTTTAACTCCCCAATTAAAAACACTTCACCAACATGCCAGAGCCACATGACCCACTGGATCAATGTCACAGCCTACTGGACTTGCCAAGGAAGCAAATGGGATCGGTGGGACATAAGAACAGGAGAAGCCAACGTAGTATACAAAGGTAAGGGATACAAGGGGTGGGCATGCATTTAAAAGAAGGCAGGGGAACAAAGTTTCTAAACTTTTCTTTCAATAACCTATCCACTATGGAGTACTGGCTCACTCACCCAGCAAACTAGTATATCAAAAAAATGTTTTATTAAAGTAGGCAGCTGCCTCATTTGATAAAACATTTTTTATGTAAAGATTTTTTAACTCTCCAGGGCAGACCAGACAGCTACTTAGCCTCATCTCCAGTTACTGTCGACCATCCCGTGCCTCTCCTCTGGTCAGGGGGTAGGTTCCCGCACAGAATTCCCCCGTGGCAGGGCTGGAGGGGAGGGCCATCCTCTCCCCCATGGTGCCTCTCATCCAGAAGTCCCCTCCCAACTGGAGTGGTAGGGCAATTGTGGTACCACAGGTGAGGCTCTTCACTAAGCACTGGTCCTCCTATTTTCGACCATGTTTTCCTCCCACAGCCCAGCACCATGGCAACACAGAGGACACTTGTACTTGGAGGTGCGCATGCATTCTTGGAACCTCACCTCCTTCCAACCTCCCCTGATCAATGAATGTCCCCCAAGCATCGGCACTACCACCAGGCCTCCACCCAGTGGCAGCCAAGAGCCTGGAAGACAAACGACCCCTGTACAGGAGAGGACAGCTGCCTGATGGACGCTTGATCCTCTCCCAGCCTCCCTCACCTGCCAACCCTCATCAACCTGAGCTTGTTCCCAAACTTGGGTTGCCGACATTGTGCAGAGCAAGGGGCTTATACTGCCTCAGCCCCCTGCACCACCGGTCCAGCCAATAAAATATTTTTTTAGACATCAGTTTGCTGGGTGAGTGAGTCTATACTCCACAATGGACATGTCCTTGCAGGTTTATGGAGCATTTTCCTCCTGCTTTGATACTCTTTTACATGAGTGAGGCCTCACTGGGAGTACTGTTACATGAAGTTTCTCCAGCAATCTACTGAGGGCATGAGCCAAAAACAGCCAGTAGACATGTGGTCCATGCATTGCCAGCCCACGCCGCTCCACCATTCAGTGACACTCCCTGAGCCAGCCTTACTGGTGGCATCCACAGCCACCATCTGCTGCTGTAGAGCTCCTCATGGGTAAGGGGAAGGTAACAAAGGCAGAGCTGTATCAAACAGGAGGTCAAGCACTGACTTGTTTCCTTGCTCTGCAAGACCAGGAGACTATGGGACACAGTAATCCACCTGGCCTGCCACATTCAATTTTTATAAAAAGTAACACTATTGTATTTAAAACTACAACACCTGTTGCCTTGCCTCCTAGCCCCTCATGCTGGTTTGGAGGGTTGGAGTCAGTATGTACGGAAGGGTCACACTGGGGCCCTGAGCAGTTTAAAGCAGCTGGACAAGGAGGTGCAGAGGAGTTCTGTCAGGGGTTCTCCTGCTGAAGCCACCATGCACTCAAACTGGCCTCTGCCGAGTATATCTCACTCTAGGTGTCGTATGACTCATGGCCTCACCCCCATCCTCCCTCTGCTTTACCACATATAAAGTTGTATTTAACTACTGCATAAGATCTCGCTCTTTGTGGCATAGCACCAGCTATCTGCGTATTTCAGAGCCTGACCCGAGCTTCCTACTAGCAGCAGGCCCATCGAGGAGAAACATTCTTCAACCCCCATCATTACAATATATCTGGGGAACAAAGAGAACCATAGAGGAAGACAAGCAAATATCATTACCCTGTACAGGCCCCTGGTGAGCCCACAGCTGGAAATCTGGGTTCAGCTCTGGAGTCCACACCTCAAGAAGACAAGGACCACATAAAAACCATACAAAGGAGGGCCACAAAGATGATCCTGGGGCAGCTAGGAAGGTCGAATGAGGAAAGGTTGGCAGACTCTAACGTATATACTGGAGGCAAGAAGTGAAAGGGGGTATGACTAAGACATACAAGTTCTTGTGAGGACTCAACAGGGTGGATTGTAGGGAGGACTTGTTCATGAGAAACGAGGGCACAGTGACTAGAGGACACACATAGAGAATGGTAGGGCAAGATGCAGGAGGGACATGAGGAAGTTCTTCTTCATGGAGCAGGTGGTGGACAAATGGAACAGACAGCCCACAGAAGTGGTTTAGGCTAAGACCATGACAGGGTTTAAACTTGAGTGGTACAGATATACGGGCAGAGTGGACCCACAGGCAGAAGTGTGGAAGGGATATCTGGGAAAAGGGGTGATGATCAGCCACTAATGCTATGAGATCTCAAAATTCAGCTCAGTGTTAGGCCTCACATCATGCTAGGCAGGGAAATGGGCAGACTGGATGGAACTCTAGGTCTTCTTGTCGATGCAATCTATATTTCTATATTACAAGAAAAGAACCCAGAGATGAGGGGCAACAAATTCACAGAAGTAAAAAAAGAAGGATTTTGAGAGTTAAAAGGAATTAAAGATTTTCATATGCCCAGTCCGACAGTCAATGCGGGGGGGACTCACAGTACAGAAAGATGCAATTTATTGACCAAGCTGCAATACTTAAGCCCCACCTCCTAACCGCAGCCTACACCACTTTATCAAAACAACTGTTTAAATGTCAGAAGAATGAACCATGAAGTTAAATAACTGATCACGTTGGCTTTCTGGCCCTCAGCTGCCTCACCAAATTAAAGGAATTGTATTATCTCACACGTTGGGCTTCATAGCCCACTACCTTGGGGCAGCAATAGCCCCGCTGTGTAAAAATGAAATTTTTTTACTCACGGATCAAAGTTTGGGAAGGGATCGTAATTTGTCCAAATTGCGAGCTAGCCGATCCTTTCCCACGTCCTAGACTGCCTGCTCCGTCCCTGCGCTCCCCCATTTTGTGATGTGGTACCAGGGAGAGCGCGGGGATGCACCCCATGCAAGTCTATGGGGCTTATTTTCAGAACCTTTTTTTAATACTTTAAACCACCTTTTGATAAAAAAGAAAGACAACGCTCAACGAATAGGGTCCCTATTAGTTGAGCGGTGTCTTTCTTACATAATCCATTTCTAAAATAGTCCTTACCAGCAGCATGGAAATCACAACACCCACTGTGATAACTACAAAGGCTGTATACCTTGAACAATAACCAAATTTGAAACTGCTTAGAAATAGCTTCTATTGGGGAAAAATGTGACTTACCTGTTCAATGAAGTTCTCCGTTAAAGCATTTATATTACAAGTCTTCCATTGTGGTTCTACTACATTGGTGTTAAGAGCCCTGCTGACTCACTTTTGATGTCAAGACAGCCCCCTGCACAATGAACTATCTGCACAGTGATATACAAAGTGTGGCATTTCATACTGTCTTGTGCAACTATTTGGCTGTCTTTCTTGCTGCTTTTTAATAGTGTTGCGTTTGTATTACTATTTATTGTAACTGTGAGTGTAAATGGTATGGAACCCATTGGAAAATTAACTTTGGCTCAACTGGGTAATTATTTTCTGAGTTTTGAATAATTTAAGTACTACTGGCTGTTGGCAACCTTAACATCAGTCAGCTCTCATCTTCAACTAAAAACTTCATCCAACAGATTCAATCTGACAATATCAAGCAACTCAGCTCCGAACCCACCCATCACCCATCTCAACCCCAACTCCTCCAGCCACTCCCCTCACGGACTGGGTCCTCTCATCCCACCTCCACTACATTTTGGAAGCTGGCACTCTCTCCAACACACTTAATGGACAGAAGATGGTCTTCTGCATTCAAACGGTCTGCCACCCAACCCCCCAACCCCGAATACATCTGGTACAGATCATTTACGTCTCTTGACCTGGCCTTCCTGCTAGATGACCCACAACCACACAGACCGATTCCCCATCTCTACGTCCAAGGACATTTATGATGTGCATTTTTTCTTCCACTCCAAAGTCATGTCTGTTTGGGACTAACATTTATTTATTTATTGAAACTTGGTAACTGGGAAAGGCACACTGAGCTGAGGCTCATTTATAGGTCTGACCCTGGGGAAAGGGGGAGAGGAGTACACGCAGAACAATACATCAATGACATAGCAGTGAGAAATTTAGTGATAGCTTAGACTGCATGGCACACTAACAGGAACACCTACTGGAGGCAGTACAGCAGGCAGAAATTACTAAATGATTATGTACAAGAGCATAGTAAATACAAATGCAGTCACAATGAGTGTGAGATAAAGTGCATGGAGCCTGAAGAGGTGTTTATAGTGCCGCAGCCTGACAGAAGTCTGACACTGTCGCAGCCAAGTACTGGGAGAAGTTTGTTAGAGGAGGGTAGGTGGTGGAGAGTGGAGTGAGGAGGGAGGTTGACATGGACAGGTGGTACTGGGAAGGCTTCTTAGTTGGTATCTAAGGACCGAGACAGAGGAAGAAAAGTGGACAGCAGAGGGGGAGCAGGTTCCAGAGGGAGGGAAGGTGGTAGGAAAAGGCAGCTTGCCCTGCAGCAGTGTGAGGGTGGGGGATGGAGAAGGTATAGATGTCCCTAGAGCAGAGAAAGTTACAGGAGGAGGGGATGGGAGAGAGGAGTGAGCAGAGATAGGAAGGGAGGGACTTGGATCAGAATTTACACATGAAAGAGGCACAGTGGTATTGGTGAAGGACGATAGAAAGGGAAGAGTAGAGTGAGCATTGATGCGTACGAGGGGGTGAATTCGAAGAAAAATGGCAGGAAGCATTGCAGAGGGTGTCCAGCCTGGCAAAGGGAGGAGGAGGGGGCGGTGCCATAGACCACGACCACATAGTCGAAGACTGGAAGAACCATTTTAGTGACCAGCTCCCGGCAGACCTAGGGGGACAGGCAGTCCTTACTTTGATATTAGGACACCAGGTTTGGGGCAGAGCTTGGTTTGGATGGCATCAATGTGGGTTGAGAAGTCAAGCTTACTATTAAGCCACACCTCGAGGTATTTAAAGGCAGGAACTACGTCAAGTGGGGAGCCATCCAGCATGGAAAAGCTAGGGAAAGGTGACAATCTGGCCAATTTCTGGCTGGTGCAAAAGGTCATAGGCACCGTTTTGTTGGTGTTGACTTGGAGTTGGTTGGCTTCAAACCAGCGTAGAACATTGTGGAAGTCCTGCTGAAGTGTACCTTCAACAGCTGCAGAGGAGGGGCCAGAAGTGTAAAGGACTATGTCGCCTGCATACATATGGATATGAGTGGAGACACATGCTGAGGACAGGTAATTAAGGAAGACAGAGAAAAGGATAGGTCCCAGTATGGAGCCCTGTGAGATCCCGGCAAGGATGGGGAGAGGCGAGGATACAGCACCTCCCACTGAACTGGCTTTTCTCCTCTTCCTTCTTAATAATTAGTTTTATTGAAGATTTACAAAGGGACATTATACAATGCATGCATAATTTGATGGTAAAAATAAATAAACAACAGGATTAGGTTGATTTTTATATTATTATTTTGAATCACAAGAGTGCGGTGTGCATATATATTTCTGGAACACACACAAACAGAGGAAAGAAATAAGTAAGTGCCTCAGCTGGGACTTGAACCCAGGCTGCCCAGAATACCATTCCATCTGCGCTACCAGCTAAGCCACCAAGGCAACTGGAAACTGGGCCATCCCAGAGCACATTACTCTTTCTCCAATGTACCACCTGGTGCTGCACAGACAATTACATTTTCACTCAGAAGAGTACAGTGTGCATATATATTTATGGAACACATACAAACAGAGGAGAAAAAGGAAGTAAGTGCCTCAGCTGGGGCATGAACCCAGGCCACTCAGAATACCATTCCAGTTGTGCTACCAGCTGTGCCACCAAGGCAACTGGAAACTGGGCTGTCCCACAGCACATTACTTTTTCTCCATTGCACAACCTGGTGCTGCACAGATAATTACATTTTCAATCACAACAGTGTGGTGTGCATATATATTTTATGAAACACATACAAACAGGAGAGAAAGAAGTACGTGCCTCAGCTGGGACTTGAACCCAGGCCACTCGGAATACCGTTCCAATTGCGATACCAGCTGTACCACCAAGGCAACTGGAAGCTAGGCTGTCCCGGAGCACATTACTCTTCCTCCAATACTTGGTTATATTACTATAATTACCGGTGAAACCATTTATCAACCTGATTACTGTTGTCTTCAAATGCCGTAATAACCGGATTTCGGGTTATTACGCTACAAACTAACCCAAAATCCAGTTATTATGGCATTTGCCAAAGCCGAAAATGCCAGGTACACTGATCGCGCGGCAGTGCCCAGCATGAGACACTTCAGGCGGGTACTCACGGTTGTCTATCCAGGCACCTGAGCTACTCGCACGTCGCCTTCGACTCAGCACTCTCCTTGGCAGTCAGTAAAAGCTCTGGTTTTATCTCTCTTTACAAAAAAAGACAAAACAAACTGTTTCACAGCACTTTCAGAAAACTCCCATTTCATTTTTATTGGTTATACTGGAAAGGCATGTGAGCATTGCTGCCCGTTTACACATGCGTCCAGTTGCATACAACAATCATGAGACATAACATAGGCTAAAACATTTAACTAACAACGAGAGAGTTAATAAAATGGTACATAAAATGAGGATAATATAGACTAAAGGGCAAACCATGAGCTAGCCTTGGTGAATTAACAAATACAAGGTGACATTAAGCATTCAGTGAGGGTTTAACAATAATATAATATAACAGTGGGAAACAAAAAAAAATTTAAGTGCAATCTAAAAACTAGCCTAGGTGGATTAACAAAACTACAAGTGCTAGAAAGAGATAGTAAGTGCCTGAGGTGGATAACCAGAGAATGAAGGGAAAAAAGTGCAGAATGGGAGCCAGATTAGGGCTGCGAGCAGGTGCAGGTGGGAGAGAAATGTCTCCTGATATTGTGTTTGAAGGCATTTGTGGAGGGACAGAGTTTTAGTTGTGGAGGGAGAGAGTTGAAGAGCTTGGGTCCCATAAAAGAGAGTGTTTTCTGGCCTTGAGTGGTCCGGCAGAAAGGAACAGTGAAAGAGAGAGTGGAGGACAGTCTAGTGGTCCTGGTAGTGGTGGCTGTCTGGAAGAGAAAAGGGAGACAATCAGGGAGTAGTCCACGGGAGAGTTTGAAGAAGAAGGTGGTCATCTTGCAGTTGAAGCGGGCCTCAAGGGAGGGCCGACTGGTGAGCTTATAAAGGTCAAAGTGGTGTGTGAGTTTAGGGAGACCAGAAGCAAAGCGGATAGCGTTGTGGTAGGAGCTTCGAAGTCTGGAGAAATTTTTGATGGAGAGGCGGGGGAGGAAGACAAGCGAACCACAGTCAAAGACAGGAAGGAGAAAGCTGGAGACTAAGAGGGATTTGGATTCCCTGTTAAGGAAATGCTTGGTTCTGAGGAGGATACCGAGTCGTTGGTGGACTTTTTTGATTGCGAGGCTAGTGTGAGCATCAAAATTGAGGAGGCTATCCAGAAGTAAGACAAGGTATTTGAATTCACTGACTCTTTCAATGGCATTACCAAGGCTGTCATAGAGGGAGAGGTCAAAGCCAAGGGGTTTGCAGGGGCTGGAGAAACCATGAACGTAGTCTTCTTGGAGTTGAGTACAAGACTTTTGGATGTGAACCAGGTGTGAAGTCTGCTGAACTCAAATTGGAGTTTGTTAATGAAAGCGTTGGGGTTTTTGTCCTGACAGAAAAGGGCTGCATCATCAGCATAGAGAATGGGTTCTGAGGTGGTGCAAATGTCAGGCAGGTAGTTAACGACCAGAGAGAAGAGAAGAGGGCCCAGGATGGACCTTTTTGGGATGCCGTATTTGATGGGGCAAGATTCAGAGAGAACACCGCCAATAATGGTGCGATGAGATCTGCTCGTTAGGTAATCCCTGAACCAGAGGCAGACCTCAGGTGAGAAATGAACGCCAGCCAGGGTATGAAGGAGGACTTCATGATCAACTAGGTCGAAGGCTTTGGTGAGGTCAACGAATGCAGCACCGGTGTAGAGGCCTTTGTTGTTAGCTTTGTCTATGGAGTGGGTGAACTTGATGAGGACAGTTTCGGTATTGTGTCAAGCAAGGAACCCTTGCTGGGCCTCTGTGAGCAGGTTGTATTTGGAGAGGAATTCCGAGGTTTGCCTGTGGACCACTTTCTCTAAACCTTTGGAGGGAGAGGCAAGGAGGGAGATGGGACGGTAGTTGGATACCAGATCCTTGGAACCAGATTTGTGAAGAGGTTTAGTAATGGCACACTTACAAGCTTTCAGGAAGGACCCCGTGCAGAGGGAGTGGTTGAGGATGTTAGTAAGAGGGATGGCCAGGGAGTCACAGACAGGACGGAGAACTTTGAAGTCAATGTTGTTGGTGCCCTTGGATGGTCTTGGGTCATTTTTTTTTTTATTAACTTGACCACTTCACCAGGGGTTAGGTACCTGAAATGGAACTTAGGGTGGGAGACTGGGAGGGGTGTGGGGGTAAACGAGGTAGGAGTGTAGCTGGGCTTGTACTGGTTGAGGTCACCAACATATTTATTGAAAAGGGAGGCTATTTCGCTTGGCTCGGTGGTGGTTGTCCCTTCGGAGGTAAGACAAATATGATCTTTGGAAATTCCCCTACCAATAAGGTTGTTAAGAATGTTCCAGGTCCTCCTAGGGTTCCCCTGGGCAGCACGTTGTTTTTCCAGGATGCAGGAGCATTTAGCAGATCTTATGGAAGATTTGCACCTGTTCCTGAGGGTTTTGAAGTCTTGGAGGAGTTGGGGGGGGTTGTGTTTTCTGTATAACTTTCAGACTCTGTCCATATTCATTAGTTTGTGAAGCTCGGGGGTGACCCATTCTTGGCTAGAACCCTTAACCCGGATTTTTTTAAGAAGGATGAAATGGTCGCAGAGGGCAAGGAACATATTGCTAAAGGCTTCAAGCACTTTGCAAATGTCAGAAACGTTTTCAGTGAAGGACCAGTCTTGGGCTAGGGCGGCTTTGGAAAACTCGGAGGCATCCAGCTTCTTCAATTGCCTGGTTTGGATGAATTTGTGTGGGGGGGGGTTGTGGACCATCAGCAGAATATAGCACAGTGGTCACTGACTGATTCGGGAAGAACCATGGAGGTGGTGACAGGGGAAGGGTGTGAGACCAGAATCTAATCAATGAGGGACTGAGATCCAGTTTTGTAGTTGGTTCTGGTATGTTCAGTGATGAGCTGGTGTAAGCCAAGACCAAGTATGGATTCCTTGGTGGAGTCACATTGAGGGGACAGCCAGTTTAGGATGAAATCCCCATGGATGATCCAATCCCTCCCTTGGGGGAAGGAGGTCTTCATATCGAGGAAGAGGTTGAGATCAAGGGGTGAGGAGGAGGGTGGCAGGTACACCACGCTGACTGTGACCATTTTATCTGCTCCAAGGAGGAGGTTAATTGAGATGGTCTCGAGGGAGGAGGTGGGTAGTGGGGGTCGAATTCGGTGGAAAGGAAGTTATCGGCAACCCAGATGAGGCAGCCTCCCCTTCGCTTCTCCACCCTGTCTTTTCTAAAGACTGAGTAACCTTCAAGGAGGATTTCACTGGGGGGAGATGTCCTCCTTCAGCCAGTTTCGGTGAGGGCAATGACATGAAAAGCATTAGCTGTCACCCAGGACTCAATTAAGGTTTTTTCTTTTGCTTTGCACGTTAAGGTGAGCAAAAGTGAGCTGTTTAGTGGGTTTGGGGGAGGAGTGAGGGGTGAAATTGGTAGAGGGTGTGGGGCCAGGGTTGGGGTGAACAGAGCCTGAGATAAGGAGTAGTAGGAGGAGGAGACTTAAGTGCCTGCAGTTCACAAGTGAAGACAGCTTGGTGGAGTATAGCCTGGTGTAGTGGTGGGTGAAAAGGATATGGCTGTGGTAGGAAGGAGAGAAATCATGGAACAGGCAAAGGCTGATGAAGGGGCTCGCATGGGAAGCGGCAGGGACGGATTTGGCTGCACAAGTGGGGGGATGGGGGAAGGGAGGGGAGGTGAGGCGCTGTGGGACAAGGGGAGAGTGAGAGGAATGAGGGAGGGTGTGAGAAGGATTTTGGGGGCAAAACTGGTGGTGACGGGGAGGGGCAGGGTGAGGGGAGTTGAGGAGAGAGAGAGGTAGATGGGAAAAACAAGGAGTGAGAGTAATTAGGGGAGGTGGAACCACTTAGGGCACTCCATGCTGGTGGCTAAAAAGAGGGAAGGTGACAGGACAGTAATCAGTGAGGGAATAGGGAAGTGGGGTACAAAGCTGAGTGTTATAGAAGAATCTATGCCCAGTGGTAGAGCAGTGGTAAGGCACTCATAGTGGGAGGTTGTAGGAAGGAGCGTGTGATAAAGATAAGGCAGTCAGCAGTGTTTGTTAAATTTGAGCACGAGAGAGGACCACCCCTTTAAGAAGTTGCAGGAAAGGACAGCCCCTTTAGGAAGTTGCTGTAATTGACTAGTATGAGGCCTCAGGGGGCAGGGATCACTGGGGAGGTGTATTTAATAAAGGAGGAAGGGGAAGTGGGGGGGAGAAAAAACAAAGACCCCCGTCTCCACAGAAACACTTCTAGATCACGATCCACAGAAACACAACAGCAGGACTCTCAACAAGACACATGGTATTTATGACTGATATCACAACCTAGAGATGCATTTTTAAAATTGTTCACTTCTCTTCATGTCGAGCTTGTGTTGACAGATGCTGCTTAGTTTTATATGTTGCTTAGCTTTTCTGCTTAGTTGTTTTACTTATTTGTTGCCTAAATAACCACTGTAACTCCCAAACACTAACAATTATAACAAATAAATCATAGTTAAGTGTGTATTTATGGATTTTGTTTTACACACCCTCGGTGTGTGATGACCACATAAACCTCTCAAGCTTCGCTCTCGAGGTTTATGGGTCATCACACACCTCGAGTGTGAAAAAAATCCATAACACACTCTTACCTATCCATTATTCTCTATATAGCGCTACTTAAGCGCGGTCCCGATTCTGCACTGTAAGTAAAGAAAAAAAATATGTTCACACTGGAGAAGAAGGGGGTGGGGAGAGAGAGAGAGAGAGAGAGTGTGTGTGTGTCAGAGGTACTCTATAAGAGGCAGTACTTGTACCAGTAACTACAAAAAATAAAGGATAAGACAACTGTGTTCTTATGGATTTTTTTTTTTACACACCCTCAGTGTGTGAAGACCTCATAAGCCTCTTGAGCTTCATTCTCGAGGTTTATGGGTCTTCACACACCTCTGGTGTGTAAAAAAAAATCCATAACACACAATTGCCTATCCATTATTCTCTACACAATAGTCATAATAACAAGGGTTCATGTATAAATAAATTCATGATTCTGGAGAAAACACCTGAACTGACAGTCAATGGCCCATGAAACAGAAACAGAGAATTTGATGGCAGATAAGGACTGCTTGGCCCACCCAGTCTGCCCATTTCCCTACCTAATGGATAAGCTACAGATCCTAGTTAACCAACAGCCTACTTCCTCCTACCCCCCCCCACTAGAATTGCCTTATGCCTGTCCCACGCATTCTTGAATTCCCCCACTGTTTTTGACTCCACAACCTCCTCAGGAAGGCTGTTCCATGCATCCACAACCCTCTCCATGAAAAATACTTCCTCACATTACCTCTGAGCCATCCCCTCTATCTTTAAATTGCCCCTTGTTCTTGCACATCTCTTTTCTGAAAGATGCTACCTCTTGGACTTTGTTGATTCCCTTGAGGTACTTGAAAGTTTCTATCATGTCCCCCCTCTCCCTACTTTCCTCGAGGGTATACATATTAAGCTCCTTTAGTCACTCTTCATATGTCTTCTGGTGCAAACCCTGCACCATTTTGGTTGCCCTCCTCTGAACAGCCTCCACCCTGTCTATGTCTTTTCGGAGATGGGATTTCCAGAACTGCACGCAGTACTCCAGATGGGGTCTCACCAACTGTCTGTACAGAGGGATAACAACTTCCTGTTTTCTACTATTGATGCCTCTTCCTATGCATCCCAGTATCCCCCAGCCTTCCTTACTGCCAGTCTCACATTGCTTGCCCACCTTTAGGTCATCTGATATAATTACCCCCAGGTCCCTTTCCATTTTTGTTGTTGTCAGTATCTCACCCCCCATTTTGTACTCTTCCCCTGGGTTTTTGTTTCCCAGGTGCATTACTCTGCACTTCTTTGCACTGAATCTAAGCTGCCATACATTTGACCATTCCTCCAACCCTGCCAAGTCCCTTCTCATCCTTTCCACCCCACTTTGTGTATCAACCCTGTTGCAAATCTTTGTGTCGTCTGCAAATAGACATATTTTTCCTTCCAGTCTCTCTGCAATGTCACTTATGAAGACATTAAAAAGGACCAGTCCCAGTACTGAACCCTATGATACCCCACTAGTAACCCCCCTTTCGTCACTGTGGACTCCGTTTACTATTACCCTCTAAATCCTGTTGTCCGGCCAATGTTTTACCCAGGCTACCACCCTGGGACCCACTCCCAGGCTGGCTAATTTGTTTATTAATCTTTTGTGTGGGACTGTGTCACAAGCCTTACTAAAGTCTAGGAAAGCCATGTCCACAGCCCATCCCTGGTCTACTACTTTGGTCACCCAGTCAAAGAAATCCATTACATTCGTCTGACATGACCTTCCCGCTGTGAACCCATGCTGCCTTGGGTCCTGTGCCCCACTGGCCTCTAGGTACTCAACAATTCTTTCCTTCAGAAGTGATTCCATCATTTTCCCTGCCACTGAAGTCAAACAGACAGGTCTGTAGTTTCCTGCCTCTGTCTTGCTCCCACTTTTGTGAAGGGGAATCACATCTGCTCTCCTCCAATCCTCAAGTACCACACCATCCTTCCATGGTTTGTTAAAAAGGGTACTCAGTAGTGTTACTAGTTCTCCCCTTAGTTCTTTTAGAATTCTGGGGTGAATCCCATCTGGCCCCATTGGTTTGTCCACCTTCAGTTTTAGGTGTTCTTTCAGAATCCTTTCTTCTGTGAAAGGACTGATATAGACCCACCTATCCAGAGTGCTTATATTGACTGGATTAGGTATCTCACCCTCCTCTTCCTTTGTGAATACTGAGCAGAAGTATTCATTCAGTATCCCTGGGGAATGGAACCAGTCCACAGCGACAGCTGAGAGGTCAATGGAACTCAGCTTGTCCAGGAGGAGTGTGTGGGATACCGAGTCAAAAGCTTTGGCTAGATCAATACATATGGCAGCAGTGAGGTGTCCCTGATCTATGCCAGTGAGGATGGCATCAGTTACTCACAGCAAGGAGGAGACCAAGGAGTGGTACTTCCTAAATCAAAACTGGAAAGGAAAGATGAGGTTGGAGGAGTAAAGGAAGTCGGCAAGCCTAGAGAAGACAATACCTTCCTGCTGTTTTGTGAGGGAGGGGAAGAGTGAGATAGGCCAGTAGATGCTGGGGAAGAGGAGTCACACCTTTTGTGCAGAGGCATAATGTTGGCAATTTTCTTGACCTGAGAGACAGCACTGAGGGGAAAGGATAGGTTCAGAAGGTGAGAGAGCGGTGAGGCAACAGCAGGAGCCGAGATACGGAGAAGTTTAGGGTCTAGACTGTCAGGGCTGAACTTGGCTGAGTTAGGAGATGTGAGGTCTAGGAGGATTTCATGAGGGGAGACAGAAGCAAAATGGAAACCTTAATTGTGACTGAGGAGAGGCAGTAGAGGCTAGAGAGGGAGTAGAGGCTAGAGAAGGAGATGGTCCAAGGGACGAGGGAGAGGGGAGTGCAAGGTGGTAAAGAATTCATTAAAAAAAGCAGCAACAGAAGAGAGCCAGAGACTGGTGAGCCATCCACAAGGAGGACTGGGGAGTGGACTGGGTGGGTGGGTGGGTCAAAAGGAGTGGATAACTCTCCAGAATTTTGCTGGGAAGCTAAGGCTTGACTTGAGGTTGAACTTGAAGTAGAGGTTCCTGACCGCAAGAATAACCTTCATACAGGTGTTCATTCCTGACTGACCTATATGTTAGGAGGTCAGGCAGGAAGCGTAAGAGTTTGCAGCATGCCCAAGCCTTGTCATGGGACCTGCACAAGTCAATGATGTCATAAGTAATCCACAGGTGGTGGGGGCCTTTGACCCTGGACTTCCGGGGGGGGGGGCGTACTTGTCCCAAGTGGAATTAAATTTGGCAAGAAAAGGAGAGAGGACCAAATCAATGTCTAGGGCTGCATAGGTGGGGGACCAATTTGTGGTTGAGAGGTCATTTAAAAGGGAAGTGTAGTTAAGCAACCAGAGGAACCTGGACCAAATGTATTTTAGGGCAGAGGGAACTGGCCTAACTTTCCTAATGCAGTAAGTCATATAATGGTCACTGAAGGTGTCCGGTAGTGTGCCAGCTTCAATAATACGGTGCAGGTGGGAGGAAGGCACCCAGTCCAGAAGAGAATGGTTGTTGGAGTTAGGATTGGGCCCCAATCAGAGGTCATGTGTATGAAGCTACCACCTTCCCTTGATGTCTGCAAACCTGGCTGCTTGTCTAAAACCCCATGACTGCATGACACCAACATAAGGCCTTTAGATCCCTCAGAAAACTTACTGCAGCATTAATAACTCTCAAATGCCATCAGGGAACTCAAATCCAATTACACTTCTACAACCCTCCAGGATTTCCTTACTTTCCCAATTCATTTCAGAAAGATTATTTACTTTATTTTTGACCCACCCAAATCAACCATGCCCATTCTCAAACTAACAAGCACCCTGGTTTCAGGCTATGCTGAGGTCTCCATCTCTTTTAATGATTATATTACCTCGTGTGCCCTCATGCTGCTCCTTACAACTCCCTTAAAGAGCCCCTGACACTGTTAGAAAAACTTGGAAAATGTGAAATTTAGACAGTTCAGCTTTTATTTTATGTATTTTCTATAATTATATACATTTTTTCTTTATTACTGAGGACAGCTTTATGAAAGAGGCTTACTGTCCCCTTAGACTTCATCTGCTCTTTCTGCTATCCTACATATGAGATCATAATCTGGGTTGCTCCTTGAAACGAGCTTCTGGTCATGGTGCTTTTCATGGTTACCAACTTTTAAATAAATAAATAAATAAAATATGCCCCATTTACGGCATCGTACTTATCCCCACAGCAACAGACTGTGATGTCATATGTAGGTAAGCAGCCAAAACAATTAGGGCAGTGATCCTGTTTACAGGTGTAACCACCTACAAATGGGGGTTCCCAAAAAGTCTTCCTTGAGCTTGCCTAAATGCTCACTGCCAGGCTGGTGTTCTGCGTTTTAGCAGTTTAAATGTATTGCCAGGAGAGTGTCTGTATAGCCTCTGTGTACTGTCTCTTTAAGAGCTGCCTGGATTGCAGTCATAATTAATCTGAGAGGGAACCCTGTTAGAAGATGTACTTGTTTGCTGATTATTTGTTAGAGTAGTAATAATATTGCAGTTTGTTCTAACCTGCCTTCTTTGCAGCATGGACAGTTCTGTTTGTTTCCATCATCTTGGTCCTGGACTGCAGAATGGGCCAATCAGTACATTTGGGACTCTAAAATGGAGCCTGTCTACAGGGGCTTGGTGGGGCCAAAACTTGTAGGAATTGTAGTTTTGGGCTTTTGGTGCCTAAAATAAGCCCTTGTTGTGACTGACAGATCAGCCAACCAAACCTTTTGGATCTTGGGGAAAGTCACACACTGCTTGAAGTTTCAGTTAGATCTGAATTGGGAAGTGAAGAAGTAACAGCTCGAGATAGTTTGAGCAGCAATCCATAGTGGATTCGAGCAGGAGAACTGTGGAAAGGCCTGAGTTTGGCCTGCATGCCTGCCTGCTGTTCCTGACAGGGAACTTGTGTTTTTTTTGTTTTTTTTTTTTTTTGACTGAATCCGAATTTGGAGAGTGAATTAAGCCACTGAATTATGACCAGGCTTTAACCTGAAGAAGACCGAAGATTTGCTGAATGCAATCAGCCTGTCAGGACTTCCAGCTACCTCTGAACTCCCGGATTGTGCAGTGACTCTGTAATTGCGACTGGAGAGCCATTTGCCTGGTACAGTGGAATTTCCTTACATGTGAATGTGCCGTGTGCTTATAGTGGGTCATGATTTGGTTCTCCACTGTGTGTCTGAACTGTGTTTTGATGCTGAAGGCTGTATCCAGCTCCATGGACTGAATCCGTATCCATTTCTGTTTGCCTGGGCCCTGCTACACTGGCCCAGCCAGAATTCCTGCTACACAGAGAACATAATCGACGAGAGACCTGCCTGGGGATCAGCTCCCTGCTCAACGCCTTGAACAGGAATGATGTCTCAGTGATTCGTGTGGGCCCTGTTTCTCCAGGCATTCCAGCTCAACAGCCTGCAGTCTCAATTTCGTCCTGCCTGTGTCCAGTATTGGGTATCATGAGTAAACATCAGGGTAGCTCCCTGCAACAACAGCTAAATCTAAAAGTGTTGTCATCTGATTGTCTTGTTGCCTTTTCTTTCACGAACTGGGCCCTCCAGCTCCGGACTGCAAATAGTGTGTGTTGTGCATGTTGCTTTCTTCCATTACAGGGCCCCAACCAGCTGCAATGTTCCTGGCTAGCCCACCATTTCCCTACCTGGGCACCCAGAGTGTGTGACTGTGTGGGAACTCTGAACTGCATGCATAACTGTCTGATTAATATAGCTTTTAAGCAAATCAACCGGATTACGCCCCTCCCTTATTCAAGTCCCCTGAATAAATCAGATTTAACTTTGCTTGCATTTAACCTGACTGTGGTTCCAGTTTGTGCAAAAGTATTGTACTGTTGCTATTTGCTGTGCTTAACCTTGTTTTACAGGGGGTCCCTAGGGTCAAGCTAGAGAAACCAGCCCTGGTGGTAAGTTCAAACAGTGTGGTAATTGCCTGGTGAATAAGGTCATTGTGAAGTAATTGTGTATATTGTTCAGGCCACTAGAAGGGAAAGAGGGGGGTTTCAGTGTCACGGAGGGCTGTGCCCAGGTTAGCTTGACCACTAACAACCCTGACCTCCGGGTGGAGGCACCCGTTTCATTACCCAGGCCCCTTAACCTGCTACTAGCCAAGCAGGCAGGGGTAGTAGCCCTTGGGATAGTGCCACCTAGGGGTTACACATGCAAATGTCCTTAGTAATAAAGAAGAATGAGAAATACAGAAACAATATTAAAACATAAGCTTACTTGTTCTAAACATTACATTTTCTCAACGGTGTCAGGGGCTCTTTAAATATTCCTCCTAGCATGCTCTCTCCCATCTCTAACCCCCTGCTGTCTTCTCTCCCCCAACCCCATCCCTTTCTCATTCTTTCATATCTTCCCTGCTGCTACCCCTATCTGCTCTGCTATCTCTCAACTTCTCCAAGGGTAACAGCCCTGACTGGCATGACCATAAACTTCTGTATCTTTGCTCCTACCATTGCTGTCCCTATTTCTTCCCCTCTTAACTTCTCCTATTTCTTCAGTAAGGTCTCAGATCCCTGAGGTAGGCAAAAACTCTCCCACTCCACAAAGGGGGAGACACCTCTTCCTCCAGGAACTACCACTCCATCTTCTTTTGCACAACACTTGTCAAAATGCAGGGACAATGTCTTTCATTCCATCTTTCATCCTTTCATGACTCCTCTCTTTCTCTGCCCTTTCCACTCTGACTTGAGTCCAGTTGATCGCATTACACAGCCCTGTCCCTTGTATGGCTCATTGATTCTGTTCTGAAGGGTACGGATCAGGGCTTGATTATCTCTGTCATTTTTCATGACCCCGTTGATACTTTTTGAAATCCTCTTTTTCTCCCTGACACCGCCTTCGTCACCCTCCTATGGTCCTCTGACAACCACTCTTCCCCAATCACCACTTAACTCACTGCTTCTGCCAGCTCCCACAGTCCTTCTCTCCATGACAGACTTCTTGGGAGGGGGGCATTTTCTCACCAATGAGTCAAGCAGTATCCAGGACAGATTGTGGCTTTGTTGGGTGAGGCCTGAGTGTACCGGCTGGCAGTCATTTAGATGGATCCTAGCTGCTTTCTCCCATGCAGTGCCACCCTGCCCTACCCACAATCTGCAGCACACACTATAGCCTTGCCAATATGCAGCTTTCCCCAACAGTTGGAAGGTGAACCTCCCAGAGCCATACTATAGGGGTCGATGATGCCACAGAAGCTCCATGCCATCCCACCCAATAAAGAAGATGCTGTTTCCGGCAGCCCTCCTTGATCAATGACCACTCATCTGCCAGTATCTCAGGCTTGTACTCAAACCTGTTACTCTGGCATGGGAACGTGATGCACTACCCACTAGGACATCGAGCAGCCCTTGCTAAGCCTTTTGACATTGAGCCCAACCCCTCCTACTTGAAAAACTCAAAGGAGCAAATTTATCAGAGCTATTGGAAAGTTGGTTCTGCTCCTGCCTGTCAGACCGGCTCCAGTTCAGCCAAGTATAGGGGATTTCTTGTTCTCCTCCCCATCCATTAAGGCGTCCCCCAGAGCCCTGTCCTGGGCACAGTCCTGTTCTGCTTTTTACTGAATGACCTCCCCCAAGTCTGTGTCTCCTCACACATACATATGTACGTGGACAACACAGTACTTTAGGTATCTGGCCCCGAATTGAAAGTGTCACAGCAGCCTGGCTTTGATAACATCCTATCTTAGTTTCTCACAAACCTACTCTCACTTAATGCCCACAAAAAGGTCTCCACAACCTTTAACAGCAAGCAGAGACTCCCTAGGCTCCACAAAACCCGTCTCAGGACACTGAAGGCTACTCCCTTGCTGAAGTCCCCCACTTCAAGTAGCTTTGTGTTTGGTAAGATGGCAACCTTGATTTGTATGTCCACATCACTGCCATCAACAAAAAGCTCCTCCCAAACTTGGTAACCTGTACCATACCAAGTCCTGCTTCCCACTTCCTGTCCACCTTAAGAATCTCCTAAAGATGATCTTTCCAGTGTTTGACTGTGCACATGGTGCACAGTGCTGACACTAAACCTGCCCTGGCAAGGCTGGATCAACTTTTCCACTCCTGCTGCCATTTTGTTCTCAATTACCATACTCACATACAGTACATCATTGCTCCCTCTACTCCAGTCTCTTCCTCCCCACTATCAAGACCCAGCACCTTCATCACTGTACCTCCTTCCTCTCCAAACTGTGGTTCAGTTCCCTTCCCTACTAACTTTCCTCCATGCCCCATCTCTCCCCACTTTTTACTCCCTTTATTCCCCCGATTCCCAAGCCTTCTCTTTCCTCTGTTCTAAAACCTCTCCTGGGCAATTTGCCTTTCCTCCTGTCTCCCCCCTACTCTTCTCCTTCCCTCTCCCCCCAACCACTTCACACATCTGCTCCTGCAACTATCCCTCCTTCATCTCTACTCTTCTTTACCTCCCCCATTTAATTTCTCTCTCTCCCCATCCATCCTTTTAGCACACCTACTCTATTCCCCTACTCTCCCTTCAGATTAGCCCATTTTGTAATACTCTATTTTGTCACATCTGCATCTTTCTTATTTTCCCCCAAACCCTCAGATATTTAGGTCTTTATCTCCCCAACGAACCTTTGCCCAATTTATTGTCCACTGCCTCTCCAGGGCAGTAACTGAATCTTAATACAGTTTATATTCTGTGAGGCCTGCCCTGTTCTCACTTATATTTTAACCCAGCATTCGTACTTGTGTTCATATATGCATTCTGTACCTTACCTTCGGACATCATATATTTATAATGTCCCTAATTTCTGCACTGTACATCTTGTATATTAATATTGCGTCCTTATGTTTGCATCGTACATGTTATATATGTAACCCCTAGGTGGTGCTATCCCAAGGGCTACTACCCCTGCCTGATTTGCCACTAACAGGTTGAGGGGCCTGGATCCGATGGCGGGTGCCTCCACCCAGAGGTCGGGGTTAAGACAGTCTGATATGACTTGGTCACAGCCCTCTGGGTCACTGCAACCCCCCTTTCTTCCCACTAGTGGCCCACACAAATCAATCACAGTACCCTTGCAATATACACTTACCCCCAGGATTGGTTCAATCAGCTTGACTCTGGGGACTCCTGTAAAGTAAGATGCAGTTATACAATAACCACTGTACAGTAATTCAACATAGACACACAGTTCAAGCAGTGTAACTTTGCTAAACAACCAAATCTGATTTATTTAGGGGATAGTAACAAGGACAGGGGGAAATCAGGTTAATTGATTCAGTCACATTAATAACCATAGTACTGTGCACATATTTCAGAGTCCCAAATGTTCCAAATGTCACTCTTACTGGGTACCCAGGCAATAAGAAGCTAGCCTATTTGGTGCAGCTAGTTGGGGCCCTGAGGATGGAAACTGCATGCACAATAACCACTTTGTAATCCGGAGCCGGTAGTCTCAGTTCGTGAAAAAAGAAAGGAACAGTAATCAGATGGAACACTTGCAATTAGATGATGGCAGGGAGCTACCCTGATTTGTACTCACAAATTCAATGCTGAAACTGAATGGAAGGCAGATTGTCCTGGATTGCCAGGAGGAGCAGACCATGTGGACAAGGTCCTTGTGACTGGACCCACTGCAGTTTAGAGCAAATGGATGTAGTCTGGATTAAGCTGGGGTTTGCTTCCAGCTTCATGCACTCTATTCACTGTACAGAGTTTGAAACGCGATTCCCACAAGCACTACATACATTTATATGTAAAGGAAAGTACTATACCAGGCAGGCTGCTTGTCTATCCCAATCGCAATTACCGCACAATACCCGGGAGAACACACAGCAGATTCAGTTCCTGACAGACCGAGCGCGATTCAGCAATTTCTCCAGTCTTCTACAGGGTGAGCCTGGTTTCCTCACTTCTGGTGCTTCTTTCTCCTTACAACTCTGATTCAGTCCACACTGGCACTCACAAACAGTTGTAGGCCGAACTTCAGGGCCCCACACAAGCTTCCCGTGTGAAAAGTCAACAGCGCAGGAGTCCGGAGCTCCTTCCCTCTTCACAGTCACAACTCATCTGAACTTTCCAGTAGACAGAGCTGGGCATTTCCTTTGAGTTCCTCCCAGTCAGTTGGCTGGTTTTGCTGTCACTCACAGTAAACTCCCCCTGTTGGTGGAAAAAAGGTGCCGGAGTCCAAACTACAATTCCCAGAATCATTGGCCATACAGTACATAGGTGACTGGCTCCACAATGAGAGTCCAAGTTCTGATTTGCCAGCAGCAGGCTCCATTTCAAAGGTCCCCCCACACTGATTGGTCCAGTTAAGCGGTTCAAAACTAGAATGGGGGACTAGGCAAACACAGTTCTGATTGCAAAGAAAAGCAGGTTAGACAAACTGTATTTTCGTTATTACTCTAAATGATGTCTGGCAAACAGTTATATATTTGAAAAGTGCTCACTCTGCCCACTTAGTGATGGCAGAAACGGAGTGATTTGGCAGCAGCTCGAGTGGGACTCAAGCAGGGAAACACACAGACCCCCATCCAAATTAATTATGTCTGCAGGCAGACAGCTCTTAAAGAGACAGTACCAGAGTCTCTAAAAGCACTCACAGATAAACGGCTTTAACGCCAAACACCATTCAGGCTTGGAGCATTCAAGCAAGCTCCTGGAAGACTTTTTTGGGAACCCCCATTTGCAGGGGTGTTACATATATTAATGCTTTATCTTCACTATTGCACTGTATATGCTGTATATTAAAATTGTGTCCTTATTTGTCGGTGTAAGACACACAATTAAAGCAAATCCAGTACCTCATAGGGATTCTGCACTGAAGTAAAAAATGCCCTGCACTGAGATCCTTCTGTGCAGCACAATGGCCCCTTTTTCCTTTTTAACCTGTGTGACAATCACCATATGGAAGTTTCTGTTGTGAGAGATTGCATGAGTGGAATTGCAGTCCATATCTGCCTGGATGCAAGATTTCACACGATGCCCATTTTCCTCGGAATTGCAGAAAACTTGTTCTATTCATGGATCAGGAATGACCGGGATTTGAAGAAGGATGGACCCTACCCTTGCTCTGTTTGCAGGCACCACTCTTTAAATTTCATCCCCCACTACTTGGGTCCTATCTTTACAAGGGAGTATCACCTACCTCCGATATTCACTGGGTCTGACCTTTGAATCGGGATTGCCCCCAAAAGCACGATTCTGCAGTGTGTGGGAGATCAATCCCTTCCTTCTTCAATCACCAATCCTGTTTTAAACAAGCCTGCAATGTCACCTCAAGAAAACTGACTCAGGCTTTCTCTATATACTGTCGAGGCAGAACTTCATGATTTACCTTCAGATCAAGGCATTTGCTTATACAATTTAAAATTGCTGGACTTAATTGTAACCTTTTTCTTTCTTTTTATGTATACTATGAAACTACAACTTTTTCTAGAATAGTGCCTACACTTTCATCTGATTTATATTAAACAGATGTAGGTTAGTCAAACCTTTTTGGATGGGTGGTGGTGGGGGGGCGGGAAGAGGTGGAACCATAGCCTGTGGCTTGTCATGCACCTAATAACTGGAAGGGGGGGTTGGGATGGGTGTAGAACTTCTGGTGCTATGCATAGACAATGTAGAGGAGGGAGGGATGAAACTAAATTATGTGTATAAAGTGTTTGGATCGGGGAGGGGGAGGTAGCTTTAAGTCTGCCCTTAAGACCTATTTATTTGACTTTGCCTTTCCAGATCTTTTTTAAGTCTTGATATGGGATTTTATGAACAGCAATTTTAAAATGATTAATTAGTATTTATACTGTTTGATGGTTTTATGTACAAGCGCAATGATCGCAAGGAATTGCACTTTTTTATAAATAAAAGTGATTTGATTTGATTTATTGTTGGGCTGAATTTTGGGTAGTTTTCTGGGTAGGCAAATGATGGGGGACAGGGGATACCTGGAGGAGAACAGTTCCTGGTACTGAGACACAAAGATTAACCAGTATTCTTAGAACGCTTTTTGTCTCTAACTACAACTTAAGTACTTGCTATGATAGGTAGTTATCGTTTTTGTTCTTGGAACCTCAGAGATGCCCAGTTCCCAAAGTCTTATTGCACTTACATAAATTGCAGGTCGACATAGCCCTGCTTCAGAAAACCCACCTCCCCGCCATCCAGGCTATGCTTCTTCAGCAATCCTGGGTTGGACAGGTGTACGGGGAAGGGGTATGCTCTCGCAAACGAGGTGTGGCCATTTTGATTGCAAGGAGAGTACAATTTCAGTTACTCCAAGAGGTGGTGGACCCCAAGGGGCGATATTTATTTCTACGAGCCCTTCTAGGACATTTGCAAGTGGTTCTAGGGACAATATATGGTCCTACTACAGATGATCCCCATTTTTTCACCAATCTGCTTAATTTATTGCTCCCGTGGGCTTCCCTCCTCACATTTTTAGGAGAGGACTGGGATAAAGTCCTTTGCAATGAATTAGACCAGTCCAGTAAGCACAGACAAGCCCTCACTCTGGGGCAATTAGCTCTCCGGGAGCTCAATGGACTCCATGGGATTGGTCAATCCTTGGAGAGTCCTTCATCCGACTCAGAGAGATTACTCTTTTTACTTTATCCCTCATGACACTTTCTCCAAATTGGATTTCTTTTTGTTGGGTTTTGAACAACTCTCAGGTATTACTCTGTGTCATTATAGTGCTAAAGTGATCTTAGACCATCACCCAGTCCTGTTTCAGTTTAGTTTCTCCACTTCCACTGAAATGGACAAGACCTGGAGATTAAATAATCAGTAGTTAAAATCTACTGATCTGGTGGAACACATTCAGGCATTTATAACCTCCTTTTTAGAAACTAACTCTCCTTCCATGGCTAAACTGGATATTCTTTGGGGAGCTTTAAATTGTGCTCTTCAGGGTGAAATGACTAAACTAGCCTCTAAATGTAAAAAATAAAAGCACGAAAGACTTCATTGCTTCTAGAGCAGATCAGGGCCCTGGAGAAACAAACTTCTGCATCTTCCCACACGGATTCAGAGCGTTTAAGATCCTTGAGGGCACAATATAACAAATTACTGGGGGAGAAAGCGGAGCACTTACTCCTGAGAACAAGAGCAAAATATTTCAATCAAGGGGAGAAAGTGGACAAACTGTCTGGCCCTGCATTTACGGGCGCAGACCACAGAAAGAATTGCATCCTCCCTCTATATGGATTCAGGCCAGTTGCTTACCTCACCTAGAGAAATCATAGCCCTCTTTCAGGAGTACTGTCAGAAACTTTATACTTCAATTTCAAATTCTTTTTCTATTGTCCCTTTTGATGGCTTTCTCCAGGGACTTGATCTTCCTCTCCTCACTGAGACACAGTTTGAGCTATTGCAAGCCCCTTTATCTTTTTCAGAGACATACACTGCTATCAATTCTTTGACCCCAGATAAATCCCCAGGTCCAGATGGGTGTACTCCTAACATCTACAAAAAATTTAAAACCTTTTTAGCCCCCATTCTACTTGATACATTTAATTACGTCGCAACTCAGAGCCTCTCGGACTTATCTTTCACTGAAGCTATGATTATAGTACTTCCAAAACCTGAGATGGACCCCTTGCTTGTTTCTAACTATAAGCCTATATCACTAATCAATGTTGATCTTAAGATATTTACTAAGATATTTACCAATAGATTGAATCAGGTGTGGGGGCACCTTATCAGCAGAGAACAAGTAGGTTTTGTACCAGGGAGGCTCTCAGCTGACCATTTTCGAAAGCTCGTTATCTCTGCATCCAGGGACTCCCTTTTCCCTGTGGCTTTGCTTCCCTGGATGTGGAGAAAGCTTTTGACAGGGTTTCCTGGGATTATTTGTTTCATCTCTTACCCAAATATCATGCCCCCCTGTATTCCTTCAGTGGATAAAGGTGCTCTACACTTGCTCCTCAGCTCATATACTCTGTAACGGAGTTCTTTCAGAGTGTTTTTCCTTACTGCAAGGAAAAAGACAGGGTTGTCCGCTCTCCCTTTCCTATTCAACTTATTCTTGGAGCCCCTAATCAGGAAAATTAATGCTACGCTCTCAATTCTAGGAATCCTGTATCATTACAAACTATCCATATACGGGTGTGACATTTTACTTCATGTTACTTCCCTGAACATTCTTTACTGGCTGCTTTGGAAGTTATTAAGCATTCTGGTAATCTTTCTAATTACAAGCTGAACCTATCTAAAATGGAAGTTATGCCCCTGAACGTGGCTACCAAAAGGACGAGTGTGGAGCACCTAGGATTATTGTGGGTCAAGGATAAACTTAAATATCTAGGTATTTACAGTACCTAAGTGTCTCTCCCTCCAAACAAACAATACAACCTAGACCTAGTGGTTAATCAAATCCAAAAGGATCTGGACCGATGGTCACTTTTACCCATTTCGTTGTGGGGATGTCTAAGCATAATAAAAATGAATGTACTCCCATGTATACTTTAGCCTCTTTTAATGATCACTTAAGCATTACCAAAATCATGGTTCAACCAAGTTCATAGATTAATCGCCATATTCCTGTGGAAGGGAAAACCACCCTGGAAAGCACTAAGTAATTAATGCAGACTAAACACAGGGGGGGTTGCAGATACCTAGCTTCTTTCTGTACTATCTTGCCATCCACAGTTCTATATTTTTTCAATGGCACAGGTTGGTTTCGCAAGACCATCTGCTATCTTATACCCCTCAATGGGTGGATATTGAACATCACCAATGTTCCCAACTATGCCTCGCCATTCAGGCTTTGTTGTATATTCCCCACAAAAAACTCCCTCACCCCTTATGGAATACTCCCATAGACACGTTGTTACAGGCCCACAAACAACTGTGTATACTTCTCACAGTAGATCCTCAAAAAGATGTGACTCAGCCTTTACTAGGAAACCCTAACTTTAAAATTGCTGGTCATCCATTAATGAAGAAATTCTGGCCGTATGCTGAAGTAGATACAGTAGACCACCTTCTACAACATGGTAAACTATTAAAATTTAAGGAAGCACAATCGAAATATGGGTGGCCTTCTTAAACATGTTTTAAATACTTCCAGTTGACCCACATGCTAATTCAACACTTTGGTTCTGGGTTGTGAGATAAATCATACAGGTCACAGATTCTTAACTGGGTTGCTTCAGCTCCCACATCTCACATTATTTCTTTCTACTATATCAAACTTTACGAAGCTGTCGCTAGTAGGGAACCTGGGCCATCTTATTACTGGGACCAGGCTATCTCCTCATCTAGCGGCCTCTATAACTGGGTCCAAATTTGGAAGAACACTTACAAATATGTAAAGTGAGATAGGTACCGCTTTATGAAGTTTCATCTTCTTCACAGTCTTTTCTATACTCCAGTTAAGCTGCATAAAATGGGTAAACTCCCATCTGCTATATGTTCTAGATGCAATAAAGAACCCGGAATGCTATTACACATTTTGTGGACCTGTGAAAAGATAACTCCTTTTTGGGACGCTATAAAACAATGACTAGAGCCTCTGCTGGGTTTGAGTCTGGCATTTGCACCTGAAATATGTTTGTTGGGGGCCTTGGACAAGGAATTAATTGGGAATCAAAGATATCACATGGCTGTGATATCGGCCTGTGTTAAAAAGGTAATTCTAAGGCACTGGTGTGACCAGGTCATCCCTCCATTTCTAGAATGGTACAGTGAAATATTGTTCGCTCTGCAAGTGGAACAAAGTATTGCCAGCTTAGCAAACATCTTGATGACTATAAAAAGATTTGGGAATCATTGTATGTTCTACTAATCCTATGAGTAAAAGTAATAAGAGACCTGCTACAAAATATGTTACATTTTCTTCCTTTTTGTAATAGTCCAAATTGGGGATGTAAAATCTTTTTGAGAAATGCCTTCAACTATCAAGTGCACATCTGTTGTTTTAAATACATGTTATTTTGTTATGACGACCATAACTTTTAAGTTCAAAACATCTTCTCTGAGGTATGGATCCCCCTTAATCTTAATTGTCCAAACCAGGGATTCTTCAGAGAGGAATATACTTCTCCTCCAGGCAGGGGAGGGGTGATAGGGGTAGCTAGTAGGGTGGGAAGAGGGTGGGGGCAGGTCAGAAGGGGGAACTGGACTTGATAATGAACACTGTTTATGGTGAGTTAGTCAGCTTTATGTTCTGTTGTCGATATCATAGTTGCTTGTAACTGTTTAACCCTCTTGTTAAACTAAATAAAGTTTATTCAATTAAAAAAAAAAACTGTGTCCTTATGTTGTTTAACCAGGATTAGCACACTAAGCTGAAAGCTTTTTTACAGGCGTGACCTGGGAGCACAGGGAAGTTAAGTGACTTGCTCAGGGTCACACAGTATGTAAGTGGAAACTGTGGGATTCAAACCCAGGTCTGGTCTGCTGGATATCACCAGATTTGCAGCTCAGAGCCTTAAACCTCTGCGCTATACTGCCTCCCCTTTGCACTGTACATCTTATATATTATTATACAATGGCAAGAAAGAATGCTGGACTGTGACTGGTCAATCTGGGACTGGACCTGGGATTTTATTCCAGCATAACATCTCAGCACTAATCCCAGCACGCTCATGGCCGCAGTAAATGTAAACGTAAAAACAACAAAAATAAATCACTCCACAGCCATCGCTATCATCAGCATCAGTGCTCCCCGCTCCCAGCTGAAGTGAAAGCTGCATTTCCAATCGGCATCAGGTTCACACTTCTATAACCCAGAACCCTCACACATTCCCCCCAGTTTCATTTCCTTAGTAAAAAAATTAAATATAAATAAAAACGAGCCGAATTAAGAAAAACTCAGCACCCATCCCATGCGCAAGAAAGTGAAAGCCACAGTTGCCATCGGCTTCACACAACTTTCCCCTGTCGTCACATTCCCCGCTCGACAAGCATCCTTTTTTCCCCAAAAACTTCTACCATCACTGTTTGCCCACTCATCACTGTCATCACCCCCACCACCTTGACACAATTCGCAACTCAAACCAAAAACTGCAGTTTTAAAAAGCTATAAGTAAAATTGGCTTTCTCCCTGCTCGTCAGTGCGAGCGCATGCACACCACAGCACTGCACTCACCAATCTTCTCAGGAGCCATTAGAAACAGCCACGCTCCTTAACATGACAAATTCCCACAGCAGAATGGCAGCACGGAACAACATGTGGATACAAAACATACTGTAAATGCACTCAGAGATCCACACACAGACCTGTCACCTGTTTTGACTGCAATAGGAACTGCAAGTCAACAGAGTGGAGGTTGGGGATGAGAAACCACTGTCCTGGCCACAGGACAGGAACAAAGAGCGAGAGAGCTAAAATCAAACATAAAAAGCACACAGTTGGTCGGGGGGCACAAAGAATTGTTTAAATTTCAGCTGGCAGAAAAGACGGGAGACAACACACAAAGGTTTCTGTGAGGACTCGGCAGTGTGAGCCACAGTTACAATATAGGAGCTCCACCTGCTGGCCAAAAAGAAGAAATAGGCACTATTTCTTTAAAAAGTAAACCTACGCTTTGGAAAAAATACTGAAAAATATACTTTTAAAGGAACTTTTTCATCTTTTTTCTTCTCTTGAACTCATGAGCCATTGTATAATAGGAATAATGCACTCCAGGGTGGGTGTTATGCTGGGATAACATCCCTTCTCGGGTGTTGGACACTCTCAGCCTTCGGCCTCGGGCCCAACCACCTGAGGTGGGATGTTATCCCAGCATAACACCCACCCTGTCGTGCATTATTCCTTTATTGTTGTGTAATACATGGATACCTAAAATAATACAACAGTAAAGTACAGGAAGAAGAGGTGGCTTGGGGCACTCCTGTATGGGAGCCAAATGACAACTGCAAAAGTGCGACACAATTCCAGAGAACACAGCTAACTAAAAAGAACGCTGCACTCCACCATTAGGACACGATAGAAACCTTTATTAGGAACAGACTATACGGAAGTAAAAATGGTGAGGTAGCACCCCCTCATGCTGTCGACGTTTCGCGTCACACTGACGTTTTCTCAAGACAACAGTAAAGTATCCAAAAATATCCCTATAATGCCACAGTACAAAACTGATAATAGTATCATTTTTGTGTCATAATACTATCATTCAGAGCTCTGAACGACAGTATTATTACAAAAACTGAACAGCACAAGTGCAGGACTCTCCAACAGTGTGCACGTGTTGCTATGGTCCCAACTCCACTTCCCTTGACATACGTCATGACGTTTCCAAAATCATGCCTCAAGATTGGCTGCAATTTCTCCATAGGTGGGCAAAACACTTCCGAGAACATGGCGGCCGTCTCTCGCTTCCCGATGGAAAATCGTCCCCTTCGCTATACTGCCTATCCTTTTTTTAAATTTTACCGAATTATCTAGTTGATCCTGCGTTCACTGAGCAAAGAAAACAACTAAAAGGTTGGACTCTCTACCAAACATAACCACCGGAGGCCAGCACAAGTAAATAGAGACTGCTGGGGTGGGGGGGAGTGAGTGAGTGGAATGAGCCTTCAGTCCTGCCATCCCCAGCCTCACAGCATGCCACAAAAAATTTTACAGCTGCAAAATTTAGAAATTGGATCCATATATTACAAAAAATAGGAGACAGATAAGTTAGTATTTCAAGGCAGAAATATCACCTCGAGGTTTGGAGACTTAGGGAACCTCTCAAGCTTCGCTCTCGAGGTTCTAAGTCTTCAAAACCTCTCAATGGTATTACTGCCTTGCAACAAATTTATTAATCCACTATTCTATTTGTCTTCATTATTATACTGACCATCTTATACATTAATATTGTGTCCTTATGTTTCCATGGTACAGTTATTGTGTCCTTATTTTCGCACTGTGCTGCTTGTTTAATAATATTGTGTGCTTGTGTTTGCACTGTATGTATTGTTTATTAATATTGTGCCATTTTTGCACTGTACATCCTATATATTAATAGTACGTCCTTATGTTTGCATTGTACATCTTATATATTAATATTGTGTTATTACATTTGTGCTGTACATCTTGTATATTAATACCGTGTCCTTATGTTTGCACTGTACATCTTACATATTAATATTGTGTCCTTATGCCTGCACTGTGCGTCTTGTATACTGTGTCCATATATTTGCATGGTACATCTTATATTTAAATATCGTGTTCTTATGTTTGCAATGTGCATCTTACATATTGTGGCCATATATTCACATGGTACATCTTGTATTTTAATACTGTCTTCTTATGTTTGCACTGTACATCTTATATTTTAATATTGTGTCTTTATGTTGGCACATTATGGTTTTTATAATAATAATGTGCCCTTAGTTTTGCACTGTGCAGCTTGCATATTAATACCGTGTCCTTGTTTTTGCACTGTGCATTTTGTATATTAAGTGTGTCCTTATGTTTGCAATGTACATCTTGTATATTAATTCTGTGTCTTTATGTTTGCACTGTACATCTTGTATATTAATACTGTGCCTTTACGTCTGTACTGTACATGTAGTATATTAATATTGCATTTGCACTGTACATCTGTATACTACTGTCCTTATGTTTGCAATATACAACATGTATATTAATATTGCATTCTTATGCTTACAATGTACATCTTGTATATTAATATTGTGTCCTTATGTTTGCACTGTAAATCATGTATATTAATATTTTGTCCTTATTTATTGAACTGTACATTTTGGCCCCTATATTCAGAATGCACCTGGCAATGGCACAAGCGGGGGTGCAGCACAACCGAGGTGCGCCGTAGCAAGTAAGGGAGATATTCAGAGGAGATGTGCCATGGCGCATCACCTCTGAATATAGCACAGAATGCGCAGGGCGCATATACAATGTGCCGGCGCATCCCTCAGCCAGATAGGACTGGGAATGCTCCAGCGCAACTGTAACTGCGCTGGGCGCAAGTCCCAGATATTCAGACCTGGACATGCAAATGGGGCCATAATGTATGCAAGGTGCAAATGGGGCCATTTGCATGTCATTATGGTCCATTTGCATGCGTTGCGCAGGGCAGCCGGTGAAATGCTGCTGGCGCCCTGCACAGCATGTGGTGCAGACAGAGGGGTTCCTGGGGCACTCCCCCACCCTGTAGCAGTGATCGCCGCATAACATGCATCCCAAACATCCCTGGTAGTCTAGTGGCACCCACCTCCTGCCTGTAGCCGCACTGCCCATACAATAAAATGTACTAATCCCTGGTAGTCTAGCAGTACCCTCCCACCCTCCCTGTAGCCCGATCGCCTAGGCTATAATAATACATGAATCGTGGTAGTCCATTGGGACCCACCTCCCCCAGATGTGTGATCCCCATAAGTGCAATCTAGACAGCTTTGGTAGTCTAGTGGTCTCCCACCCCAACCGTATCCTCAAGCACTCGATCGCCCAGTACAGGTTCACCTGGTGGTTCAGGCCTCATTAGTTTCATTCTCAGCACCTCATCATCGCGGGCAGCGTACCACCACGCTCGCCGCCAGCCGACGACATCGCATAGTAGGAGCTGGAGCCCATTGGTCCACACTGTGGACCATTGTGCGTGCAGTGCATACTGTACAAGTCACACAGATATGTGAATGAAGGGTCATTCATTCACATATTTGTAGTGATATGTACAGTATGACTGGATGCCCATTGGTCCACACTGTGGACCAATGGGCTTACAGCTCATACTGTATGATGTCATTCAGCGGGTGGTCGGGCAGTATGTGGGTGGATTGCAGCTTCCCCGCCGATGATGGGGGTGCTGGGTGGCAGGGGGCCTGTGAGGGTGGGGGAGTATCACTGGACCACCAGGGAATGGACTTCTACATTTTTACAGTGATCGGGGTTACAGGCAGGAAGGGGGGTACCACTAGACCACCAGGGTACGTATGGGTGCTTGTGGACAGTGTTCTGGGTGGGCGAGTGGCCACCCACGCTGGCGGTTGCTGTGTTGCACCATGCAGTACAGCAACCTGCCTGTGGGTGGCCAGCATTTGAGCCGTTTTTTGGGGGCTCAACTATGGGCCCCAGTATGTGGTGCATCTCAGGTTTGTGCCAGCATATGAGCCGCACATCCCAGGCTGAATATCGGGATGTGCCGCATATGCATGGGCATGCCCTCTTCCAGATGCTCCGTGATATATTATCATTGCGCCCCCACATCAGGACTTGCACTGCGCACGCCCTTTTTGAATATTGCCCCAGGGCACATTACTGGTGCTGCGCCAGGCGCAACCCCTTTGAATATCTGGGCCTTTGTATACAAATATGGTGCCCTTAGTTTTGTGCTATACCTCTTACATTAATAGTGTGCCTTTATTAAAGCACTCTCCACCTTGTTTATCATTAGTGTGTCCTTAGTTGTGTACTACATGTCTTGTATATTATTAGTGTCCTTATTTTTGCACTGCACCTCTGTATATTATATTGTGCCCTGATTTGTGTACTGTACCTCTTGTATATTAATAGCGTGTCCTGATTTCCGCGCATTACATCTTGCTTAATATAATATTTTGTTTTTATTTTTGCATTGTACCATTTACTTTTGCTGTATTTCTTCTCCTCTCCCTATCTGTCTCGTAATTCCCATCTCCTGGGTCGCACCTGAGAACAAACTTTGGCTCAGTGTGTCTTTCCCAGTTAACAAATAATAACAAAACAAAAAAAATAATCAATACATAATTCTACTGACCTCGTTCAAACTTCAGTCGCTGATACAGCTCAAGCTGCTCCACCGAGACCAAAGAGGCCATCTGAAAAGAAATGCACAAAAATGAAACAAGGAAACTCTCCAGGATGTCTGCTAACAACAAATGACTACATTACAGTGTGCTAAAACCTGCTGACATGCTCACATATTGTCACACCACAAATGCACATCACCGTTTGATACTGCATTTTAGAAAACATATTCCCTCCCTCTCTCTCTCTTTAATCTTAAACACAATGAGATATTGAGGCTATGAATCAGCACTGCTTTAAAGGGGATGTGACACCAAAGATGAAAATGCTCACAAGTCTTGACTTGAAAGGCTGTTACCATTCCTTAGTTGGTCTTACTAAGTGCTGCCCTAGTCTGTGTTCAAAGTTAAAATACAAATTAGACCCAACGCACACACTCACCCCCCCACCCCCAACTGTCTTTAGTTTCCAGACATGTCTGACACCTGAATGCACTGTAATGGCACCAGCTTAGTGTGGTACTGACACCTCTGAGGAAGAGTTTTTCACCTCGAAGCACCAGCACTCATCTACTGATGGTCTGCTCCCCACCGTTGTTAGTTGTTTTCTATTTATAAGATGCACCGTGAACGTTAGTATGCAATAAACCCGGCTGGAGGGAGTGCTTGGGCTTTGTGTTGTTTTCTGGTTTTGTATTTAGCATGCACTTGGTCTGTGTTGTGAGCACTGCTCACTTTGTGTAAAGTAGTGTGGCAGAGTCTCCTGTTAGCTAAGAAGGACAAGGCTATTCCTTTATCTTACCAGCTGGTAAAACTCTTTACAGGGTGGGCCATGAGTTTGATTCTTGCTGTG
Organism: Neoceratodus forsteri; assembly: GCA_016271365.2. Taxonomy (NCBI): domain Eukaryota; kingdom Metazoa; phylum Chordata; order Ceratodontiformes; family Ceratodontidae; genus Neoceratodus; species Neoceratodus forsteri. Next base: position 13,110,500 of record CM057456.1, read on the forward strand.
TACCTTCTATTCATGTGTTGCGACCCTGCTTATGTGAGCCCACAAAAACCTTAAAAATAGCACCTAGTTATGGAATGAGCTGTATCTCTAGCTTGAGACATACTTCATGGCTCTGATTCACTACAACAGTCTTCTGGTATCCAAGCTGTGGTGGGGGGAGGGGGGGGCAGAGTGCTATGCTTTTGGGCTTACCTGATAGAGCTGCTGCTTTACTAATCAGAAAGCCAAGAGTTCAAATACCACTGTGTACTGATTGTTCAATAATTTTATTTATTTTATGCCACTCTCAGCATTGGTCACTGCCTTCAGGTCCGTCAGCCATACTCCCATCATGATGATGGCTCATGGATATTGGGGTGTAGGTCGACAAGCAGGAATCACCCTATCCTAGCATAGCGTATGTGCACTGATTTTGTCCCAAAATGGTCCCATCCTTCTCCCTTACATAGGGTTGCCTGCCACCTCCTCATCTAACCATCATGGAAGGAAGTAGACTTCACATGGTCCCCCCTCAAGTCTATGCTACTGTCAGTATCTGTAGAATAAAATGGGAAGTCAATGTGGCAGTTGTTCTCCAAACCTGGAATCTTAAGTTGCATGCTGTAGTCTCCACCAACCTGAAGATAAGAGATGGGCTCTGGACATGAACCCAGGTCTCTTACAAGGCAGAACAAGACTCTACCCCCAGCACCACCGGGCGAAGTGAGATGTAGCATCTACTTTTCTTGAAAGTCCCACGGGACCACAGACGCCCACTAATACACTACAGGTGCAAACCAAGCTTTTCACAATAACACCAGAATACAAATGAGCTTGGCATGGGCACAAGAAGCAAATGCAAGGGTAGCATTAACGATGGCTACATAAATGAAGACTGCTGGATCATAACTGCATTGACAAGGTACAAACAGAGTAGACTGAAGGTGTAGTTTGAATCTGGACAGTCTTGAGAGCATGTTGGAGTTACCTGGGAATTTACTGATGCTTCCAGGTGACAGGTAGGGAAGAGTCTGCCTACCAGAGCCTTTTCTTACTTTCAGGAACCTGGAGCCCGATACACAGTCACAATGTGTGGTGGTGGTATATTATCATGGCATAAAAACCTCCCTGTTCTGCCACCACATTTCTGGGTCATGAACAATACTGTGGAGCCATGGGCAAAGGGTGGAATATGCCCTGCAACAGTGGCGCTAGGCAGCATTATGCACATAGGATATTCCAGATGATGCAAACAGGGTTATACCACTTAACATGGTGGAATTTACCAGACACGGGCTCTGGTCATGGTATAGTGCCACTGACATGGTGCTACACCATGCACAGAGCTCTACCCTACTGGGGCTGCTATCACAGTCATCTTCCCAGTCCCACACCCATACCTTTAGGCCCACTTCTAGGCCATGTCTTTTTTAATTTTTAGTTCCTTGATGGTCCTTTGTGGTGGTCCAGTGGCCATCTGCTGTTTATAATTTTCTTTATGACACACAATGGTGTGCAGTGGATCCCTTTCCTTAGCCCTGTCAAGCTTTTTTTTCTTTTTTTTTAGTTGGTCTTGTTTCTACCTTGGCTCCCAGTCTGCCATCTGTGTCCAGGCATCTGATTCATCTGGTCACCGTCCAGAGCGTCCCAGCTCCTAGTTGGACCCTTGCTGCTCCATCCCCGTGGCTTGCCCCCTGCGGTGGGGTGGTGGAGAGTCCCCCTGCTCTCTCCTACCAGGACCGGATCCAGTACTCGCAGCGATGCCCTCGAAGCCAGGTGTCCCGCGGAACAGCCATCAAGCCGCCATGACCGGTTGCCATTTTTCCCTGTTCTAAATCCCCTTGTGAGTGGGGTGTGCCATGACACCAATGGAAGGAATACGCACACTTCCCCGTGTACTCACTTCCATGCGCGCTCCCTCCCAGCGCCATGCCCCAACTCACCCCATGTGTTGCCTGTGCCACTGTACCACCCCCAACCTCCGCTAGGGGCCACAAGCGCACCAACAGCTACAAACCCCCCACCCCAGAGAGGGAGAGCAGTCCGTCAAATGCTCAAGCCCTCTCCTCCCCTGCCAATCCCCGACGACCCAGGCTCACTCACGAACCCAGGTTGCTGGCATGGTGCGAGGTGTGGCGTCCAGCACCTCAACCCTCAATGCCACCGGGCCACCCTGTCGAGCTTTTTACGTTTTTAGTGGTGCGCTGTGCCATCTATGCTATCACCACAGAGGGAACTTTTATCCTATTTAAGAAACCAGCACCCCCTGCAGTACTGCTTTTACAAGTTCTACCAGGGTCGGGGGCGCTGAGCCTTGTGACGTGGAGTGAGAGTGCCAGCAAGCTGCATAGCATAGCATAGCTCAGCGGCTCATTAACATGCCGATGCCTATTACTGTACAACTGCCCCTGCCCCTTTCCCTGGTCCGGTGCAATGCACACTGTGATGGGTAAAGTACTGTGACTCTGCTGTGTAAGACACTAGAGGTATAATGTGGATGTGTGGCGCAAAGTGGTTGTTCCAGACAGACTGTACCACAAAATAGTGGGAAGCACCAAGGGAGGTCGACAGTGAAAATGCTGACCTCCCCCAAAGTGACTGCACAATACCGACATCGGTATTGTGCCGCCCATGCAGTGAGTGTTTTCTGTCCCCCTCGGACTTTAGAATTCTCAACTCCAGGTCGGAGTTGTTCCAGGGGCGGGGCGGGGCGGCGAACACTGGGAAGCGTAACCACCAAAAAAGGACCATTACAGCGACTGTCGCCATAATTGTCTTTTTTTGTGTTTCGCCATCAGGGTGTCGTCCTGAAGGGGTGCGCCAAACATAGTGAGGGTCCCTGATGTCCAGTGTGGTGAAGGATCACAGGGAGAAGCTGCATACTATCATAGAGAAAGAGGACTGAGAATGTATTGGATTCACAGGTTAAGCGGGCAACTAAGAATGGAGTAACTACTACAGTTGATTCCTTGATTAGTTACTGCACTAACTGCTCGTGCAAGGTAGTAGCGCTTGTGTAACTAAACTAGATGAGGTCACTGAATACTGTCAGTAGCGCAGTACTGTTGGTAAGGAGACTGTTGGCAAAAGCTGTGGGACTGAGTTAGTCGGTAAGATGTGGTGACTGTGTAGCCTTTCATGTTCTCTGTTCCCAACAAACTATTCATCCTTTTTGGATACGTACTCCCACTTGTGTGGAAAGTACTGAAACAGGAATAAGAAGGTAACTGAAGCAAAAAAACAGTCCTTACAAACAGTGAGCACTTGTTGTTGTGAAAAGGGGAAACACCCTAGCTAGGGTGAAGGCACGTAAATAGATAAGGAAAGGCACAAAGGGGGCAGCTAAGTAGCAGTCAGGTAGAAAGGTACAATTGGTGTGATACAAGAACAAGTAAATGGAAAAGTAAAGCAAAATGGGGAATGCAAGAAATACCCTATCAAGAGTAAGCTAAAAAAGTAACTTCAGACCGAAGTAGAGAGCGAAGCATAGTGGCAGTTTTTGGAGTGGAGCAGTGTACTGTAGTGGAGCTGCAGTTTTCGGAGACTTTCTGGAGACTAGTTATGCCCCATCTGCATGCACCTCTCTGGGTAGAGGAAGGAGGTTGCTGGACCCCGGGCTGAGCTGGCTAGGATCTGGAAGACTTCTTCCTCCACCCAGGGACCCCTGAGTCTACCAGCTGACCCATGACATTGCACGGGAGATGTAGGCGAGGTACATTAGGGCGCAAGCAAAATGTCGCCTATTATAATCATAGGTGACACTGTGTCACCAGTAACTGACAGCACCCATGGACAGTACACCCCCTGGGTCGGGCATGCCATGAAGGGTAGAACAATTGTGGCGATGCCCAATATGGTGTGAGTGTGGAATACTCTAAAATCCAGAACTCCCATCACTCACAACCTTGTTGCAGTGCCCACATTATGGCGTCCAAATCACGACACCCTAACAATGGCATACCAAGTCTACCACCATTGCCCAAGAGGTTGCCTAGAAGAAGGAGAGCCAGCTGGACTGTAGTGGTTTCCAGGAGGGTGGAAGTGGTGGATCAGGGGTACATTCCTCATTCTGTACCACTATAAAAGTAATTCACTGCTCTGGCAGGATGAGACTGTCAGGAAGAGGCGCCCATAGTAGTAGTAGCAAAGGAGGATGTGGGGGGTCCTCTGTAGGGGAGATCCCAAGGTACAGTAGGAGGTAAAAGACCCCATCTGAGTAGGAAGCAATTTCTGATGGGGAACTCAATTGTTAGGGGGTAAATTCAGGAACAGGAAGGGAGGGGAAAAAGGGTGGTAAGGTGCCTACCTGGTGCCTAGCCTTGGTGGGATGGAGAGCAGATCCTAAGGATCACTAGGGCGGCAGGGCAGAAGAGGGAGCTGGATGTCATTGTCCACCTGGAGAATAATAACCTAGCTATGGACATGGGTGAGATTGTGCAGGGAGCGTTTACGGAACTGGGGAGAGGTCTTAGGTGCCATTTTGCTAAGGTGCTGCCTTATATATGACCTGGGGGAGGATAGGGTTCTCTGCATCAGGAGCTTCCACTCATGCTTGAAAGAATGTGTAGAGAAGAGGGATTTGGCTACACTGGGGACTGGGGACCAACCTGGAAGGATATGGACCTATGCAGAGGTAATAGCCTGCATCCATCTGGGAGGATAAAGGTAGTCCTCAGTGGACTGTTTAAATGTTACTTTGATGAACATTTAAACTAGTTGAAGGGTGTGTTGGGAAAAAAAGGGAGGTATAAACTGCCCTACCCCCCAGACTAAAACAGAAAGAAGGGAGGACCTAAAGGGAGAGGAATCCCCCAGGAATCAGGATAAAGAAAACAGCAAGGTGTTAGTAGACAAGGAGAATGGGAACATAAGTTGTGTAAAGAGAGGGAAAAAAGAGGCAAGGCCAGTGATTAAAACGAGGGGGAACTTGGGGAGACTAGTCCCCCCACACCCCTTCATGATACACATTAGCGGTATAGTAGTAGTAGGGGTAGAGTTCCCTCTGTTATAAATGTCTGCTTTACCACTGGGCAAGACACCGGCAGGGAAGGGGGGGGCTGTAGGTAAACTATGGCTAAGGTGTGGAAGGCCATGTGTGCAAACACAAGGAGCGTTGGAAATAAAATTCCAAACCTAGAGGCCATCATAGCAGAAGCAGACCTGGATATTGTGGCTATTACTGAGTTGTGGTGCACAGGCAACCACAGCTGGGACATGCCCATACCAGGCTACACTGAGTTAAGGAAGGAGAGGGTGAGGAGGAAGGGTGGTGCTCTATTTAAGGGAGGGTATCAAAGGAATGGAAACACAGGGAAACTAGAAGACAAAGCAGGGGCCGGAGGTACTATGGATCATCCTATAGACAGGAGCCAGAGACATTATTTGCACTGGGGTGATCTACAGCCCTCCAACACAGGTGTAACCCCCCTGCAAATGGGGGTTCCCAAAAGACTTCCAGGAGCTTGCTTGAGTGCTCCAAGCCTGAATGGTGTTTGGCATTTAAGCCATTTATCAGTGAGTGTTTTTAGAACCTCTGGTACTGTCTCTTTAAGAGCTGTCTGCTTGCAGACATAATTAGTTTGTATGGGGACTGTGTGTTTGATTGAGTACCACAGCTGCTGCCAATTCACTTCATTTTGCAGTCACTAGGAGTGCAAAGGAACCTATCTGAAAGATGTAACTGTTTGCCAGAAATTACTTAGAGTAATAATGAAATTACAGTTTGTCTAACCTGCTTTCTTTGCAGTCAGAACTGTGTCTGCTAGTTCCCATTCTAGTTTTGAACTGCTGAACTGGACCAATCAGTGTGGGTAAGCTAGCTCTAAAATGGTGCCTTGGACGTAATCAGAACTTGGACTCATAATCTGAGCCAGCCACAAGAGGATTGTATGGCAGTGACTCTGGGAGATGTAGTTTAGACTTCAGTGCCTTTTTGGACCAACAGCAGCAGTCTATTGTGAGTGACAGCCAATCCAGTCAAGAACTGGGAGGAACTAAAAGGAAGTGCCCGGTTTTGTCTGTTGGAGTTTCAGTTGAGCTTTGGCAGGAAGAAGGAAGGAGCTCTGTGCTTTTTCAGTGTGCAGTTTTAGTCAAAAACGGTGTAAGGCCCAGAGTTCCGTCTGCAGCTTGTTAGGACTGAATCCGTCCTGTGAAAAGAATCAAAGGATCTCTGAAGAGTAGAAACCAGGCTCACCCTGTAGAAGACTGGAAGAATTGCTGAAAATTGCACTCGGTCTGTCAGGAACTGAATCTGCTGTGTGTTCTCCCGGTATTGTGCAGTAATTAGATCGATACAGATGCAGCCTGCCTGGTATAGTGCTTTCTTTTATATGGATGTGTGAAGAGGTTTGTGTACCTCAAGTGAGCCCTGCTGACATTGAAGGACCCTATCTTATTTGGAGGTCGTGAGTACTAATTCAGGGTCGCCTCCTGTTGAATTGCCACATTAAATCCAAATGGAATTACTGTACTGCTGACTGTTTAATTCTCCTTTCTCTGTGTGAAAGGGGCCCTACCAGCTGCCACGGTTTGGACTAGCCACTAGGGCTTGGGTACCCAGGGACAGTAACTGATAGGATAGGCCTGTGCACAGAGCCATAGGTAGATTATTAGAGTGATAAGCTAATTAACCTGATTTCCCTGTCCTTGTTATATCCCCTAAATAAATCAGAGCTGCTTGTTTCAGCAAAGTTATACTGCCTGAGGTATTTGTCTATGTTAAAGTACTGTACTGTGATTGTTGCACTGTATCTCATTTCACAGGAGGTCCCAGTGCCGGAACCAGTCCTGGGGGTAAGTGTATACTGTGAAGGTAATTCTGATATATTGTGTGGGCCACTAGTGGGAAGAAAGGGGGGTTGCAGTGTCCCAGAGGGCTGTGACCAAGTTAGTTTAACTATTGCAAACCCTGACCTCTGGGTGGAGGCACCCGCCATTGGATCCAGGCCCCTCAACCTGTTAGTGGCAAATCAGGCAGGGGTAGTAGCCCCTGGGATAGCGCCATCTAGGGGTTACACAGGGGAAGAAATGGATCAAGCACTGGGGGAGGCCATAGCACAATTGAAAGAAAAAGGAGAGGTGCAGCTGGTGGAGGACTTCAATCTGCCAGATGTAGATTGAAGCCTCCTAGCCATGTCCTTGGCTAGAGGCAGGGACATCCTAGATTTCAAGCAGGGGACATTTCTCAGGCAACTAGTCAGGGAGCCCACTTATGATGGGGCAATACTGGAGCTAGTGCTAACTAATAGGGACAGTGTTACAGACGTCAAGGTGGGAGGCCACCTATGGCCCAGTGATCATCATACAGTGTGGTTAAGAATGAGGGCCCTGGACTTCAGGAGGGCAGATTAAAAAAACCAAAAACTTTGTGAATCCCTCAAAGATGATCTAGTAGAGAGAAACAGCCAGGGTGAGGTGGAGGAACAGTGGGCCAAGTTAAGGAATGACATAGCGTAAACAACAAACCTCTGCACAAAAGAAGCGTGCAAAAACAGAAATAAAAGGAGACCACTATGGTTCTCAGGGGACGTGACTGAAGAGGTTAAGGCTAAAAGGGTAGCATTCAGAAGGTACAAAGAGATGCAGAGGCAAAAGGAAAGGGAAGTGTGCCAGCAGAAGTAGAGGGCAGCAAGGAAAGTGGTGGGAAGCGCAAAGGTGCAAACTAAGGAAAGAATAGTCAATGGGGTAATTATAGGGGACAAAACATTTTTTAGGTACATAAGTCTGAAGAGTAAGTAAGTAAAATCTTATTTATATATGGTGCCCAATCCCGGAGGCTCTGGGCACTTTACAGGTAACAAAAGCAGGGTTAAGCAGACAACAACCAAAATATATAAATACATAATAAATTAATAAATAAATCAGTAATATTAAAATCAGCTAAGGCTTTATAAAAACACTTTTCTAAAATGATAGGTCTTCAGGCCCCTTTTAAATGCACAACTACCTATATGACTCAGGAACTTGCTCCTGTTTCACCTAAATTACCCCGTATATTCCTGTACTCGTGTCTGTTCATCCCAACGAGCCGACCCCAACTATACCTGGTCTCCTATAACGTACAACTGTCCTGCACTATCTTGTATACCTGCAGTACATAATGTTGTCCTAATTTGCAAGTATCTGCTTTGTACTTCTCCATCTATTACCCTTCTCAAGAAATCACTGTCTTATTTTGTGTACATAGTGTAGCGCTGATTTCCACTCTACAAAGCTTTGTTTTACATTTTTTGTATTCCTTTTTTTATCATTGCTTATTATTGTATGTACATGACTTTGTTTTATATTTTGTATTTCCTTTATCCTCTGTACCTTCCCCCCGGTCGCCCCTGATAAAAGGACTGCATGGTTTCAGTGGGCTTACTCGGTTACCAAAATTCAAATAAATAAATACAAATAAATGCCTCCACCGATGGGGCCTCCCTCAAAGATTTTGGAAGGGAGTTCCAGAGTGCCGGGCCGGACACCTCAAAGGTGCGGTCTCCCAGGGTTTTCAGCCTGGCCCTCAGAACCGCCAGGAGGCCCTCAGTGGATGAGTGGAGGGAACGTACCGGGATGGCAGGTGTACGGAGGTCAGACAGGTAGCCAGGGCCCGAGCTACTGTATATAGGGCCTTGTAGGTGAGCAAGCCCACCTTGAAGACAATCCTCCACCTGACAGGCAGCCAGTGCAGATCTCGCAGGACCAAGGTTACATGACAGGACCTGAGCAGGCCCATCAGTAACCTGGCCGCCACATTCTGCACCAGCTGCAGTCGGCAAGACAAAAAGGACTGTGAGGTTAAAAAGGGTGGGGTTGGGGGACTGTGCAGAGGAGGATCAGGAAAAAGCAGATATCCTGAACAGGAATTTCTGTTCAGTCTTCATGGGGAATGGGGAGAGACAACATGAAAACAGCAGGAGCACAGGGAGGAGAGAGGTAGACACAAGTCCATTTACAGAGGAGAAAGTACTGAAAGGACTTGCAAATCTGAAAGTTGACAAAGCTATGAGGTCAGATGGGGTACACTCAAGGATGCTGAGGGAACTCAAGTAAGTACTCGCTGCACCTCTGACAGTCCTATTAAACAACTCATTGGAACCATGAGTGGTTCCACAAGACTGGAGGAGGGTAGATGTAGTCCCGCTTCATAAAAGTGGCTACAGGGAGGAGGCTGGCAACTGTAGGCTGGTCAGTCTGACAACAGTGGTGGGGAAGTTAATGGAGTCACTTCTGAGGACAAGGATAGTGGAGTATTTTGAATGTAGTGGGTTAGAAGACCTGAGGCAGCATGGATTGTGGGGAGGGGGGCATGTCAGAGGAACCTGATAGATTTCTTCAACTGAGTGACCATGGAAATAGAGTGGGGTGGTGGATGTGGTCTACTCAGACTTCAGCAAGGCCTTTGACACTGTACCCTACAGAAGGCTCATTAGGAAACTGGGCAGTTTGGGGGTGGGTCCTAAGGTGGTAATTTGGGTATGAAATTGGTTACTGGATAGGTGACAGAGATTGGTGGTAAACTGAACTCACTCAAGGGAAAGAAGAGTGACTGGCTAGGTACCTCAAGGCTCAGTACTGGGTCCAGTCCTCTTTAATGTCTTTATTTAGTGACGTTGCAGAAGAGCTGGAAGGGAAGGTATGTCTCTTTGCTGATGACACCAGAATCTGCAACACTGTGGATGCCCCAGAGAGGGTGGAAAGAAAGTGCAGAGATCTGAGAAAACACGAGGAGTGGTGAAAGGTATGGCTACTGGGTTTCAATGCAAAACAGTGCAAAATCATGCACCTAGGGCTCAGAAACCCAGAAATAGACTACAATACGGGGGGAGAAGTATTGATGGTCACCAAACAGGAAACAGACGTGGGTGTAATCATATCAGATGACCTCAAGGTGGTGAGGCACTGCAACAAGGCAGCAGATAGGGCCAGTGGGATATTGGGGTGCATAGGGAGTGGTATCGCCAGCAGAAGGAGGGAAGTGGTGTTGCCACTGTATAATCGTTGTTGAAACACCACCTAGAATACTGTGTCCAGTACTTATAGAGGCTGTCTAGAAGAAAGCAAATACAATGGTGCCGGAGCAGCATCAAAAGCCCTATGAGGAGAGACTAAGGGATCTCAATATGTACACCCTGGAAGGAAGGAGGGAGAGGGAGGATAGGATAGGGACCTATAAATATCTTACAGGGTAGAACAAGGTACTGGAGAGGAGTATTTTTCAGAGGAGAAGGTGCACAAGAACAAGGGGACATACTAAGAAGCTGGAAGGGGACAAATTCAAGAGGGATGTGTGGAAGTACCTCTTCACTGATGTCTGGAAGAGTCTTACAGCAGAGGTCATGGGGGTGTAAACAGTGCTGGGCTTCATGCATGCATGAGATAGGCACAATGGGATCTTAGTTGGGACACGGGGGTGGGGAGGTAGCCAGAGATCAGGTAGTGTCTGCGGGAACGTATAGGCAGGGATAAATGGGCAGACTGTGTGGGCTAAGTTGTCCTTATCTGCCAACAAATTCTATGTTTCTGTGTTACTGGTGACACAGGTTCCCTCTTGAGGAGGGTTCCACCTCTAGAGGGGCTGCAGGATCCTGGGTCCCTGGCTAAAGGTACCTAGGAGAAGATGATCTGAAGGAAGAGAGGGGAGCTGGCAGAGGAGTGGAGGATGGTGGGAGCAAAGAAATGAGTCCAAAGGATGACTGGGGCTCAGTGAGGGGGTTTAGCGACCGTCACAGACTGGCCCACTGAACCATAAGAATAGCTTTACATTTCACTGGTTCACTGGGTCACAAAATATTGAGTAACTACGGTAGCTGACTGTTTGACAAGTAGTTGTAGTGGATGCTTATGCAGTGTTATATAGTGCTTATGCAACTAAACAGGGTGGTGTTAGTGAGTACTGTCAATAATGCAGTACTGTCGGTAAACAGACTGTTGACAGATGCTGGAGGACTGAAGTGGTCAGTGGGATTTGCTTAATATGCGTGGCCTATCATGCTCTATGTTCTAAAGGAGCTACCAGCCTTTTGGGGTACTAGCTGCACAGGAGCCCTCTTGAAGAGGGTTCAGCTGCTAGAGGTGCCACAGAGGTATGGGTCCCTTGACTAGAGGTACCTTAGGGAAGATGCCTAAAAGGTCAGAGCTGTAAGCACAAAAAGAACCAGTAAACCACTGGCTTCAGCTAAGGAGAAAGGGAAGGCCATGGTACTAAGCAATAGTGAGGAAGGGGAGAGACAGTCATCATCCAAATCTTTACTCACTTGATGGAATGGAACTCACTAAAAGAAGCAAACTAACTTTCATGACCTGTATCATGGAGAAGAGGGGGAAAAAACTTGTGGAGGAAACCTTTAGGGATCCAAGGCTTTAGATCGCCATCTTTCCAGGCTTAGTTAGATACTATTAAAACCCTAGCATAAAACTGGATCATCAACATGCTGCTGCAAAGCTAGAGACAAATGAGCTTTTCCTTGTGTCTTTGAGAATGCCACCACTTAGAAGGTGTTACATATATTTGCCCTGCAACCAAAGTAGTTCCTGGACAAAGAGGCTCCACTCTTTTGTGGTGCACAATGGTTGAACATAAAGGCAAAAGGAATATATATTTTTTTACTTTCTGTTTATGCCCCCTTGTCACCACATCTGGTCCTTCCCTCGGGATCACCCAAAGCACCACACAGGCTACGCCGTGAGGATCGGAGGAACTTGCTCCATTAGTGCCCCACCCCAGTATTCTAGACATCCTGAATAACCCCTGGGTGGGGCAGAGGGGTCCTCCTTTTCTCTCCGAAACCTCAGGGGAGCATGCACCTTGAGCTGTACCCCCGTGTTCCTCTCAGTCTCTGGTGCGGGAGCCCATTTCCTAGCTCAGACGTGTTTTTTTTTAAGTGTTCTGGTCCCTACCCCCTGCAGACATCTGTAGTCAAAGAGGACCAATGAGACAGAGGTATGCGGAGACAGGCCTTCGCACTGGTCCTCGGCTGACGTTCGCTCCTCTCTTCCAGTCTGCATCCTCCACTGTACCACCACCCGTCGTAATCCAGGTAGCGGTACAGCAGTGAGGACAGCAGCCCACCCCTCCCCGGAAAAGGAGAGCACCCTGTTGGGCGCTCAAACCATCTCCCCTCCAGCCAGACCTCCAGCAACCTGGGCTCGCTACCAAACCCGGGTCACCAGCGTCACAAACGATAGCACTACCACTGCGCCAGTGGGCCAGCACAGGCAAAAGGAGTACTGGGGTTCTGGAAAATCACCAAGGAAAGGAGAAATCAGACTTTCAAATTTGTAGCGGGTAAGCATAGCAGCTGGAGGTGCAGCTAAAACTGGTACAGTACTTTTGGTTAAATAAGCCACACTCACCCCTCCTTTCAGGAAGAAAACAACAAGCACTCAAAATTCCTCAAGTGCCTTATTTTTCAGCCATAGTTTTCAGGTGACAATAACAGAAATGTGGCGCTCCCTTGAGCAACACCCTTACGTTTTGCATGTCAGTACTGTATATACTTCATCAGAGGTCTACAGCTCATTAAAGATTGGTACCTTTTATAATACATCTTAACCAATAGAAAAATATTTCCTGGTTGTGACATCATGCATCAGACAGCTGTATCACCATAGTGCATTCTTATAAACAAAAGTGCATTCTTGTAGGTAAAACAACCTATGTAATCATAAGGCATACGTGAAAAAAGAACATGATTTATACACTATAATTTTATACATATGTATAATAACCAATTTTACTTTCTCTTTTTAAGAAAAGGTTGCAAGTTTGAGGTGTCACCTTTTCCTGAAAAGAGAAAGTAAAATTGGTTCGATAATCCATTTTTCTTCCCCCCCACAAAAAATGGGGAATTAATGAACCATTGGTAAAAGGCAATGACGTAAGGTTGTAACTAAAAACAACCTCAGTTGTGATAAATGAAAATGTATATAGAAAAACATATGTATACACATTTTAATGATAACCTAACGCTATCTCTTTATGCTCTCTCTACGGGTTTGTGGGAACAATGAAAGATTCTGAAAATAAGCAAGCTGGATTTGTGAAACTTTAGGACTAAGAAATTAGAAGCAAAATTAAAACATGTTGAAGTGTAAAAAAATGATAGTTAGTCACTTTAGTACACACATGTATAAAACTATAGTATATAAATAATGTTCTTTTTTCACAGTATGCCTTATGATTACATAGGTTGTTTTACCTACAAGAAACTTTTGTTTATAAGAATGCACTATGGTGATACAGCTGTCTGATGCAACTTAGCATGATGTCACAACCAGGAAACGTTTTTCTATTAGTTAAAATGTATTATAAAAGGTACCTATCTTTAATGAGCTGTAGACCTCTGATGAAGCATATACAGTACTGGCATGCGAAATGTAAGGGTGTTGCTCAAGGGGAGCGCCACATTTCTGTTATTGTCACCTGAAAACTATAGCTGAATAAAAAGCACTTAAGGAATTTTGAGTGTTTGTTGTTTTCTTCCTGAAAGGACGGGTGAGTGCGTCTTGTTCAACCAAAAGTACTGAAAGGAGAAACCAGTTCTGGTCCGGCAGCCCTAATACACTCCTCTGAACAAGGCTTATGGCTAAAAGTAGAAACTGAGTCCTGAGGGTCTCAGTTTGCTGCAGTCCACAGCCATAGATGGTGATGTACATTGAACCCCTCAGTGGCAATCTTTGAGACGAGTGCCCAGCTGTCAGGGGACGTGTGCCCTATTGTCATTAGAGCATGTGCATGACTGGTATTGGAATATTTGTCCAATTGTCACTGAGGTGTGTGCCCCATTTTTAGTAGTAAGTAAAGTAGGAATGGTGGGTATGATAAGAGTAAGTAGTGTGGTAGTAGGCAGGGAATTAAGTTGAGTCCCAAGGAGAGGATCGGACTACTGCCTGCGCAGTCTGGTTAGCAGTTTAATGGGCAGTAAATCAAAGGCCAAAAAAAACACTGGGAAGTGAAGCACAGCCAAAACATCTGGAAAAGCAGAAGTGCAGGCAGGTGCCCGGTCTGCAAGTAGGCCCAGCAGATATGAATCAGCCACTAGAATAACCCAGATGAGAACACAGAAGGGGGGGGGGCAACAATCCCAGCCACTCGTTGATGGACAGCAGGCAGGACTGAGCAGCAAGGAAGAGCAGGCAAGAACTCTGCCACATGAGAGCAGGACAAGGAACCAAGCTGCTCCTGGGAACAGAAGCAGTGGGACATTACTATCAGGGCCAGCCAGAAGCCTCAACAAGTATAACTGCAGTGGGAGCAACAGAACCCAGGGCATTAGAGCCAAGGAAAATGGAGGGCAGGTGGCCAAAGGTGAGCAAACCATGGGTGAGCATCCAGAAGGAAAAAGGAAGCCAGAAGGAACTGCAAGGACAAAGCAACAATGTGCAAAGCAGGGGTATGCCAAACCCAACACAGTGGCAGCTGTATGGAGGCAGGAGAAAACCGCACCAAAGAAGAAGTAAAGCTGCAATGGGACCATTGCAGGAGAGCAACAGACCCATAGGAAGATATACCCAATGAGGGCAAGGACGCAAGGATGGAAAGCAGCACAGGTACTGAGCAAAATGGCAAAGGACAGAAATCAGTAGCCACCCCAGCTGAACAAAGAACCTAGCATCCAAGGACACTTAAGGTATACGCCTTTATGTAGTGTTCGTTGGAGCAGGGGGTTGTAAGTTTTGCACACTGCTCTACCTAGTATCAGGTACTGCCTTGCAATTGTTCTTGTGGTTGAATCTGTAGAAAATCCACATCCACTAAATGGGCGGGACAGGTATAGGGGGCTGGCAAGACCAAAAGGAGGAGTTTGGGAGGTGGGGGATAGAGGAAGTGGGTCCTGCTTGGGGTAGGCATTAGAACTAAATACCCCTATATGATAGGTAGGAAAATGTTTTGGGCAGACCAGATGGACCCCTGGGGATGGATTTTCAAAGGGTGGCGCAGAGCTAGCATCAAGCCTTGTGTCACACTCTTGCATCGCTGCAACGGTGGCATTCCCAATTGCTGTAACTACACCCGATTTTACAATCGCAGGTGCAGTTATGACAGGTTACCTGCTTTATGGCAGTCTGCTGCAAAGTTTGGCAGCAAACTCCGTGTTAGGATGCCAAACCATGACACAAGCCAGACCACAAAAAGATGGTCTAGCAAGCATTGATTGGACTCCAGGGAGTAAAATCCATCTGGATTGTCACAAGCTTGGTGTGCCATATCTTGGATGCTGTCGGGGCCTGCGGCAATTCTCATTTTTCGAAAATCTGTCCCCTGGTCTTTATCTTCCGGAAATGTCTATATTTCTATGTATCAGCTGTGAACTATTAAAAGGCAGTGCTTTACCACCAGTTCTAATGATACAACTTAAGAACATTTTTCATATTGCACAGTTTTAATTCTTTCTCAAATGATTCATAGCCAATTGGTTATCATGAAAACATGAGTAAAAAAGCACAGTGTGTAGGAACCTTGTCAGATGTTTTAATATTGAGACACGGCAATATTTTTACAATAAATACCCCTGTTCCACTAATGGCATGTTTTAATGAACATGACTCATTCACATAATTACGCCCATTACTGATGGCCGCCAATTCCCACTAGAACCCGTAGGATCAATAAGGGTCACACAGTGACTCACTTGCAGTAGACTAATAATAGATAGCTGACAGCTGTATGAGAGTAAAGTGCCTGGCTGGCAGCACTCCTAGGATGCTTGAGAGCATTTTCTAAACCTTTTAAATAACTCCATAAATATTTTACCCTAAAATGCTTCCAATATTTAGACTTTCCCTTCCTTTTGTTACAGAATGTTCAGATCCCTGGTTTGTAAGGGGAAGGACATGTTTTTTCCAAGTGAGTTGGGATGGATAAATGTAAAATCAGTTATTTCCATTAACACAGAGCGTTGATTGTTTTGGAGCAAAATCTACCCATGTAGTTTCAGCATGGGATGCTACTAAGTGGCTGTAAATAATGTTCTGTTTTTGTTCCCATGGCGTACACAGTGTTCCCATGAGTTAAGATAACTGTCATGTCCCTGTACTATTACTGGTCCGCAGGATACAATCCCCTAACCTGTCTCTCATGCAACTCAAATTAACAAAGAAGCTGCTAGAGGTTTTGGTATTTGAGATTTGTTTCTTTATTTCATAGAAACACAGAACATAGATTTTGACGGCAGATAAGGACCGCTTGGCCCACCCAGTCTGCCCATTTCCCTACCTATTGGAGAAGCTGCAGGTCCTAGTTAACTAACAGCCTACTTCCTCCTACTTCCCACTAGAATTGCCTTATGTCTGTCCCATGCCTTCTTGAATTCCCCCAGGTTTTTGACCCCAAAACCTCCTCAGGAAGGCCATTTCATGCGTCCACCACACTCTACATGAAAAAATACTTTATCACGTTGCCCCTGAGCCGTCCCCCCTCAGTCTTCAAATTGTGCCCCCTTATTCTTGTACATCTCTTTTTCTGAAAGATGCTACACTCTTGGACTTTGCTGATTCCCTTGAGGTACTCAAAAGTTTCTATCATGCCCCCCTTCTCAATCCTTTCCTCAAGGGTACACATATTAAGCTCTTTTGGACTCTTCGTATGGCTTCTGGTGCAGACCCTGCACCATTTTAGTTGCCCTCCTCAGTGTGACGCAGACAGCCAGCTCTGATATAAAATGTATGATGGGGAGGTCAGTTTGAGGAAAACTTCTGTCTTACTGGAACTGACACATCAAAACCCCCCAGGCATAAGTTCAAAGGGCAGGAGGTATTTTAAACTGCAGAGATCTGGGGTGCAATTACCTTGCCAATTTGCTTTCATCCCAGGAAATAAGATTAGCCATTCATAATACCCTCAGGGAGATCCTTTGACTGGCATAGTTGCCAGGAAGGACTTGTGGGGAGGAGTGTCGGAGAGAGGTCAGAATGGACATTGAAGAGGTTTGATGTCTGGGCCAGGCAGGATCCAGACGACTTTGGAAGGTCAAATACACATTCCCCAGGAAGCCTTGGGAGGACATCACAGAACCTGTTTTTATATATGTGTGTGTGTGGGGGGCAGAACAAAACCAGTTCTGACCAGTTACCCTGAGGACAGGAAATTGAGTATGTCACTTATCATTTTTTTAAATCTTGTTGGGACATCCTGTGCAGTAACATATACTTTTAATACACCAAGGCGGAGTTGAATGATCTCAGAGAGGAGGCCGGCTCAGAACTCTTTTATCTAACTGAGCAAGTCTTAGAGACACACAAGACAATTTTCTGACTGACAGAAGAAAGACCCTCAAAGCACTGAAAGAAAGTAAGCATTAGACAAGATTAGTCTGAAGTTATAAACTGTAGGAACTGTACCTTTTTACCTGTTTGTTTTAAGGCTGTATGTGTTGGGATATATACTTGTTCTGTATTTATTGTTCTGTTGTGATATTTTAAAGTAAAGAGATATTTTTACAATGGAACTGTCTGGAGTGCCTTGACATTTCTTTTTATTTAAGTGGAGCTTTTAAAAGGCTACAATTAACACTGTGTATGGGCTTATTGTATACCAAACTGGGAAATGGATAGAGTTCTCGAAAGTCTTGCATAGAGTTCTAAGGGTTCATTTGAAAGACCTGGTTGGGTGCCTGTAGGCAAAGATATCTGCCCCCCCCCCGAAAACAGAATTATCTAAGCCTGATAATTGGGTACGCTAACAAGAGGTTATCAGTTTGAATCCCTCCAGAGCTTGAGACTAAGGTGACTTGAACCCACAAAACAGACAAGAGGGCTACCTTGTTCTGTTCACTGTATACAAATCATACGCTCAGAGGCTGGCACTTTGGGAGTAGCGGGCTGACTGGCTGAGCGAGTTTGTGACACTCTGGACCACCTCCATCCTGTCTATGTCTTTGCGGAGATGGGGTCTCCAGAAATGCACAAAATACTCCAGATGGGGTCTCACCAACTGTCTGTAAAGAGAGATAACAACTTGCTGTTTTCTACTAGTGATGCCTCTCCCTAGGCATCCCAGTATCCGTCCCAGCCCTCCTTACTGCCTTCTCACATTGCTTGTCCACCTTTAGGCCCTTTTCCATTTTTGTTGTCCCCCCCCCCATTGTGTACTCTTCCACTGGGTTTTTGTTCCCCAGGTGCATTACTTTGCACTTCACTGCACTGAATCTAAGCTGCCATACTTTTGACCATTCCTCCAACCTTACCAAGTCCCTTCTCATCCTCTCCACCACCCCCTTGTGTATCAACCCTGTTGCAGATCATTGTGTCATCTGCAAAGAGATATACTTTTCAGCTTTAAGTTTATTGACATACAGTTTGTTTTGTTATTGAGAAAAATGATGGAGCTCTGCTCTCCACCCACCCCCCAACCCGGATCCCTCCTGCCTAGGTACTTGGGTACCTGTAACAGCTGAGCTATAGGACCAACTGGCTAGACAGAGGTTCCCCTTCTGTGTGGGAAGGGACACAAAATACATTTTTATACCAAGTCTCTAGCTTTCTGTACAGAGAGATAACAACTTCCTGTTTTCTACTACAACAAAAACGGAAAGGGACCTGGGGGTAGTCATACCAGCTGACCTAAAGGTAGACAAGCAATGTGAGAAGGCAGTAAGTACATTAATGAAAGGAGAAAGTCCAGAGGGGGTATTGATAAGATCAAAGGGGATAAGGGGGAGTGTGTGGAGGAGGACCAAGGAAAGGCATCTATCCTAAATAGATACTTCTGCTCAGTATTTACTGAAGAGAAGGTAGGGCAGGGTCCACTGCTCAGCACCATGGACACAGGGGTGAGGGAGGTGTGCACAAGTCCTTTCACAAAAGAAAGGGTCCTACAAGAGCTCACTAAGCTCAGGGTGGACAAGGCAATAGGACCTGATGGCATACATTCCATGGTACTAAAGGAGTTATGGGTAGAACTAGCAGAGCCAGTATCAGAACTGTTTAGTGAGTCTCTGAACACAGGAGAGGTCCCAGAAGACTGGAGAAGGGCTCATGTGATCCTGCTCCAGGTAGCAGGGAGGAAGCAGGGAACTACAGACCAGTCAGTCTTACCTCAGTAGTGGTCAAGATTATAGAGGCACTCCTTAAGGAAAGAATAGTGCAACACCTGGAATCCAAAGGAGCACAGAAACCAAGACATCATGGGTTTACAACAGGACGGTCCTGTCAAACTAATCTCACAGATTTCTTTGACTGGGTAACCAGAGTAGTGGACCAAGGGGGTGCAGTTGATGTCGCCTACCTTGACTTCAGCAAAGCTTTCGATACAGTTCCACAGAGAAGATTGATTGATTAATAAGCTGGGTAGGCTCAGAGTGGGTCAGACGTTGGTCAACTGGTTGGTGGGCAGAAAACAGAGAGCGGTGGTAAACGGTGTACAGTCAGAAGAGATGCAAGTCACAAGTGGGGTACCTTAGGGATCAGTCCTGGGGCCAGTCCTCTTCTATATCTTCATCAGTGACACTGCAGATGGACTGGAGGGTAAGATTTGTGTGTTTATCTTATTTAAGACTTTGGTAACTGGTAAGTGCATTGATCCAGGGGACCGTTTTCAGGCATGATCCAGGCCACACAGGTGGCAGTTACAGAGGTAGTGACAAGTTATACAATTAGTACAAACCATGTGGACATATAGGTATCATTGGTGAACAAAATCGATGAAGAAAGAAAGTGACATAGGAAAGTAAAATTAATGATCGGCTGAAAAAACAATCAGTACATCATGATAAATAACAATTATTTACTAAGGATAAGTGGCCAGTACAAATTAAATGCATGATGTAAAACAAACAAACAACAAAAAAAAAACCATACAAGACAACATCCAAGTGGGGGAGAGCCCAAGGAGCAGGCAGTGAAGGTTGTAGGACAGGAGTCCAAAGAAATGAAAGAGGGCAGGGGAGGCCAAAGCAGCCCAAGAGGGAAAAATCAGAAAGGAAGGGGGAGGGTTATCCAAGCTAGCAACGGCATGTGGCCTCATCAAGCAGCCAGGATTTGAGATGTGTCTTGAAAGTGGCATGGGAGTCCAGAGAGTGGATGGGCATGGGGATTCTGTTCCACAAAGTGGGAGCAGTAACAGATAATGCTCTGCTACCCATAGCCAAGGAGACATTCGGGATATCTATGGGGGGACTGAGGATGCATGCAGAGTTCTGGTCTTGAGGAGAGACATATAAGGGGAGGCTTCACCATGCCTGATGGCGCTGTCCAGGAGGCAACCAAGTCCATAATCAAATCTGCAGTGTAGTGGGAGCCAGCCAAGAGTCTGGTAGAGGTAGCAGTGGTGAGTGGAATACGGTGCCAGGAGAGTGAAATGGCATAAGTTGTTGTACGTGGAGCAGAGGCATGCATGCAAGGCTGAGGATGTGTGTGAGTAAACAGGGGAGCAGTAGCCAATCAACGGTAGCAGGCTGCCTTGGGCAATGGCTAAACGGGCTTCCCTGTTCAGGAGTGATGTTATCTGATAAGCCACACCAAGTTTCTGGTTAATACAGTGGATAACAGAGGATATATGATCAGAAAAGGAGAGGGATGGGTCCAGGATAACTCCCAGATATTTGAAAGTTAGTACATTTTCAAGTACAGTGTTATCCGGTGAGACTACTGAGAGGGTGGACCTAGCCTTGGCAACCTTAGATAGGAAGGGTTTAGATCCAAATAGAATGGATTTAGTTTTTTTAGTGTAACCCCCCTGCAAATGGGGGTTCCCAAAAGACTTCCAGGAGTTTGCTTGAATGCTCCAAGCCTGAATGGTGTTTGGCGTTTAAGCCATTTATCAGTGAGTGTTTTAGAACCTCTGGTACTGTCTCTTAAGAGCTGTCTGCTTGCAGACATAATTAGTTTGTATGGGGACTGTGTGTTTTTTGATTGAGTACCACCAAGCTGCTGCAATTCACTCCATTTTTGCAGTCACTAGGAGTGCAAAGGAACCTATCTGAAAGATGTAACTGTTTGCCAGAAACCATTTAGAGTGATAATGAAATTACAGTTTGTCTAACCTGCTTTCTTTGCAGTCAGAACAGTGTCTGCCTAGTTCCCCATTCTGGTTTTGAACTGCTGAACTGGACCAATCAGTGTGGGGTAAGCTAGCTCTAAAATGGTGCCTTGGACGAATCAGAACTTGGACTCATAATCTGAGCCAGCCACAAGAGGATTGTATGGGCAGTGACTCTGGGAGATGTAGTTTAGACTTCAGTGCCTTTTTGGACCAACAGCAGCAGTCTATTGTGAGTGACAGCCAATCCAGTCAAGAACTAGGAGGAACTCAAAGGAAGTGCTCGGTTTTGTCGGTTGGAGTTTCAGTTGAGCTTTGGCAGTGAAGAAGGAAGGAGCCCTGTGCTTTTCAGGGTGCAGTTTTAGTCAAAAACGTGTGTAAGGCCCAGAGTTCGGTCTGCAGCTTGTGTAACTGCTTGTTAGGACTGAATCCGTCCTGTGAAAAGAATCAAAGGATCTCTGAAGAGTAGAAACCAGGCTCACCCTGTAGAAGACTGGAGGAATTGCTGAAAATTGCACTGGTCTGTCAGGAACTGAATCTGCTGTGTGTTCTCCGGTATTGTGCAGTAATTGCGATCGGATACAGAAGCAGCCTGCCTGGTATAGTACTTTTTTTTTTTTTACCATATAAATGTGTGAAGAGTCTCTTGAGCTCAAGAGTAGCCCTGCTGATATTGAAGGACCCTATCTATTTGGAGGTCGTGAGTACTAATTCAGGTCGCCTCTGTTGAATTGCCACATTAAATCCAAATGAAATTACTGTACTGCTGACTGTTTAATTTTCCTTTCTCTGGTGAAAGGGCCCCTACCAGCTGCCACGGTTTGACTAGCTACTAGGGCTTGGGTACCCAGGGACAGTAACTGATAGGGGTAGGCCTGTGCACAGAGCCATAGGTAGATGATTAGAGTGATAAGCTAATTAACCTGATTTCCCCCTGTCCTTGTTATATCCCCCTAAATAAATCAGAGCTGCTTGTTTCAGCAAAGTTATACTGCCTGAGGTATTTGTCTATGTTAAAGTATTGTACTGTGATTGTTGCACTGTATCTTATTTTACAGGCGGTCCCGGTGCCTGAACCAGCCCTGGGGGTAAGTGTATACTGTGAAGGTAATTCTGATATATTGTGTGGGCCACTAGTGGGAAGAAAGGGGGGTTGCAGTGTCCCAGAGGGCTGTGACCAAGTAAGTTTAACTATTGCAAACCCTGACCTCTGGGTGGAGGCACCCGCCATTGGATCCAGGCCCCTCAACCTGTTAGTGGCAAATCAGGCAGGGGTAGTAGCCCCTGGGATAGCGCCATCTAGGGGTTACATTAGCATTAACAATTAGGCGATGTGAGTGGAACCAGGTGTGTATCGCAGAGTAGTTATTGGATAAAGCCTTGAATATATTCTCAAGAGCAGATGACACCAAGATCTGCAACAGAGTAGATGATC
Source organism: Neoceratodus forsteri (assembly GCA_016271365.2). Taxonomy (NCBI): domain Eukaryota; kingdom Metazoa; phylum Chordata; order Ceratodontiformes; family Ceratodontidae; genus Neoceratodus; species Neoceratodus forsteri. The sequence goes on from CM057456.1 coordinate 13,132,873, forward strand.
CAGATGGGGTGGGCAGAATGAGAAGAGATCTGGATAAACTGGCAAAATTGTTGGAAGAGTGGCAACTGGGTTTAACGCAAAGAAGTGCAAAATCATGCCCATAGGGAAGAGAAACCCTGAAGCCACCTATAAGTTGGGAGGGGAGCTGCTGGCAATCCCAAGGGAAGAAAGAGACTTGAGTATCATCATCACAGATGACCTGAAATCATCTAAGCAGACCACTAAAGCAGTAGGTATGGCTAGAGGGATGTTGGAGTGTATTAGTAGGGGTATCACAATTCGTAAGAGGGAGGTAATAATCCCTCTTTACAAGACACTGGTTTGGCCACATCTGAGTACTGCGTGCAGTACTGGAGGCCACACCTGCACAAGGACAGTAACAAAATGGAGGCAGTCCAGAGAAGGGCAACCAAAATGGTGCAGGGACTGCATCAGAAAATATATGAGGACAGATTAATGGAGCTCAATATGTATACCCTAGAGCAAAGGAGGGAGAGAGGTGATATGGTCGAAACATTCAAACATCTTAAGGGCATTAACAAGGTGAAAGAGTCTAACATGTTTCAATATAAGAAAAATAGCAGGACAAGAGGACACAGCATGAGATTAGAGGGAGGCCGATTAAGGGGTAATGTGAGGAAGTTCTTTTTCACAGAAAGGGTGGTGGACGTATGGAACGGCCTACCTCAGGAAGTGGTGGATATGAATACAGTATAGGCTTCAAAAAGGCATGGGATAGGCATAAGGGAGCAATACAGATGAGTATTAATAGATAGGCCATTGACAGAGTAAAGATCTATGGCACATTCATAAGGTAGAAAAAATGGGCAGACTAGATGGGCCTTGTGGTCCTTATCTGCAGTCATCTTCTATGTTTTTTTGAACTCACCTAAAAAAAAGTTGTGTGATTCTCTTACGGAATTTCATAGCATGGCAATGCTTAAGATAAGATTTTTCTGGTGTTTTCCATACGAACCTCCTCACCTATTCATTTTCCCATTCCTTAAGTGTCCACAGACTAAGGGCTCAATCCATAAAAGCTCTGAGAATCATGTGCAGCTGCACAGAGAAAGCGTGTATGCATGTAATTGCCAACCTCACAGATGTCAGCCATAAGCATACCTACAGAATACTTTACAGGCTATGCAGCAGGGAAGTGTGGACTGCTCTACACTTCCTTGCAGCATACCAGCGGCCATGGGGGTTCCTGGACAAGCGTACATTTCCTTGGTGCTGATGCCTATCCTTAGTGCAAGACCAGCATTTCCACGTGCGGAAAACAGGGCTTGACAGTACGTGAGTTTAGAGGCTGCAGTAACGTCGAGAAGGTCTAAACACAAATTTGTGCAGCAGATATTGACCTCTGCATGTAAATCCACTGTAACCCAATACACCCACTTAGCCGCAAGCCACTTATATGTAGTTAGTCAGCCAAATGCCATCTTGACCAACCTACACTGTATGACATACTCAAACAAGCCCACTCCACACATGTGAAGCAAGACACAAACCCCGTAAAGTGCAAAGAAAACTATATGCTTTATTATTGGGTATTTAGCTAGCATGCAGCTCATGGGTCCAAAGTTTTCGGATGTATCACACCACTGCCCACACTGCACCTGAGCAAATCTATGCCACCCATGGTGTTACCCTGGAGACCAGGACAACACACACAGTGAACCCAGACCCCTGGCACACAGCAAACTGTCAGCTGTTCACAAACCACCCTTCCTCAGTGGTCATTTTGGTAACTGGAACTGTGGGTTTTACTCATCTAGCTTTGCTCTGGGTGCTTCCTCCATGGGACATCATGTCCACACTCTCCAAAGCACCAGTGTCAGCCACTTGCATGTCATCCTGAAACTGTTGGTGTGGGGATACAGAATGCAGGGGGAAGCTAACAGTGTCCCTTTAAGAAGTGCAATCATTTTAACAAAATGCAGTTTTGTCTTGTTTTTTGACTAGAACTTGATTAGGGAACCTGACAGATTATAGAGGGAGCACTGTAAGTAGCTGTTCAACAAGCTTCATTATTTACATCTAGAAAGTGACAAAATTTGTTGCTTCAAGATTTATTATACAATGGCAAGAAAGAATGCTGGCGTCTGATAGATTAGTCTGGGGCTAGACCCAGGATGTTATCCCAGCATAACATCCTGACTCTAATCCCAGCACAGTCATGACCGCATTAAAAGTTAAAAAGAAAATCAGTCCACAGCTGTCCCTGACATCGACTTCAGTGCTTCCCGCTGCCAGCCAAAGTGAAAGCCGCGTTTCCAATCGACTTCATAGTACTTTAATCCAGAGCCCTCACACATTCCCCCAAAGTTGCCTTCTCTTAGTTTAAAAAAAAGGAAACAACAAAACGAAAGGCAAGTGAAATCGTCTTTGTGACAGGCTTTATAGCAGTCTCCCACTCATTCCCTGCCTCCCGCCTCGCCAACACCACCATCGGCTTCACTTCCTGCTTCCTGCTCCACAATGAGCGATTTTAAGTCTGTTCATAGTTTCAGTTTAAAAAATGAGCAGATAAATAAACAGTAAAATAACACTTGTTCCGGGTGAAAAGGAAGCCGAACAAGTGAGTGAGCTACAGCATCTTTCAACAGTCTGCATGCGACCATTCAAGTAATGCTCACTCACCGTTCGGCTCGTCTTCTTTCTGTATTTCTTTTTTTTTTATCTACCAAACAATATCAGGAGAAAAACAGTAAACAGTGAAAACTTTAACCGATCATGACTGCACGGAGCGGGGAGTTGGGGGGGAGGGCAGCCATTACGCAGACACAGAATTAACACACAGACAGACAGAATGATATTTCCACCTGCTGGACAAACACTATAAGGAACTACTTTTTAAACCAATATCCTTCCACAATAAAAAACTATAAAAAAATACAATTAAAACGTTACTTTTTCAACTATTTTTTTAATCTAGATGTAAACAAGCCATTGTATGATGGGAATAATGCACTCCAGGGTGGGTGTCATGCTGGGATAACATCCCTTCTCAGGTGCTGGATGCACTCAGCCTGCAGCCTCATGCCCAACCACCCAAGGCGGGATGTTATCCCAGCACGACACACACCCTGTCATGCATTATTCCTTTAATAATGACTGACTGTGAATTCCTAAATAAAATCTAGCTAGCACTGCATGAAGTAGATGTTTTTAGACTGTAGAAGATATGCTACATACAGTACTGATGAGTATACTATTCATATCAAGAACACAATGCTTTCTTCATGTGAAAGCATACACAAGAGGCAATAGGCTTATCTAACAATTTATGTAGATCAATACATGTTTAAGAAAAAAATAAAATCTTTATTGGGGAGCATTGGGGCGATATAGTGAACCCCTGCAAATTCTCTGCAATTTTAGCAACAAATATCTGCATTTTTGTGGTAATATTTTCTGCAATTTTCCACTGACAGCAGCTCTAAACTTTGCTGCACTGAAATGTGTATGCCAAATACAAAAACAGAGCAATAAAGCAACAAAATTGGCACCACACACAACTGAAGAAAATAGAAAAGCTTTATTTAATAAATAGTATAGCTTGACATATCACCAGGCAATATACAGACTGTTTGAAGAAACCCTGACTGGTTCTGCAGTTACAGTGTCATCAGCGTATGTCAAGCTATGTATTAACTAAAGCTTTTGCAATTCTTTCAGCTTTGTGTTGTGCCAATTTTGTTACTTTTTCAATTTTCCAGTGTGCATCCCCCCCCCCAATTTTTCAACATAGCCCTTTTGTTACCCCATCTTGTGAACACAAGAAGCATACATTTTCAAATCCCTTCCGACATGTTTTCAGTCACTCCGCCAAATCACCTTTCAGATGGGATTTGAAAAATTCCACCTGTCTTGTTCATAACATATGGTCATAAAAAGACTATGTTGAAAATGTGAGGTCAAAATGTGACACAAAACAACTTAGTTATGAAGAAATATGGTTCTTCTCCAACATTTACTGTAACTTTATTGTTGCAGATTTTGGCTCCAAATATTCAGCATCTCACTTGTGTTATTCACCTTATGAAAATAACATCTATTCAATAAAGAAGAAATTAAAAAAAAGAAAATTGCTTCTATGTGTGAAGGAAGTAAGCAAAAACAGAAGGAAAACTGGACCATTATGGTTTTCCAAGGAGGTGGCAAGCTGTGTTCAACAGATATAAGAAAACACAGAGAGAGGAGGACAGAGGTATACCTAGTAAAACAAAAGGAAGTAGGCAAGATGCAAAGACCCAGACACCGGAAAGCACTGCCCAAGGGGTAGCTACAGGGGATAAGACTGTTTACAGGTACATAGTAACAAGAGGAAAACAGGGAAAGGGATAGTAAGAATTAGAAGGGTGAAAGGGGAAGACTGTGCAGAAGGAGACCAAGAAAAAGCTGACCTTTTAAACAGGTACTTCTGCTTAGTCTTCACACTGCAGAATGGAGAGGACACAGCAACACGGAGAAACAGCGATAGGATGAGGAGGGGGGTGGACATAGGTCCATTTTCAGAGGAAAGAGTGCTAAAAGGACTTGCAAACCTTAAGGTGGACAAGGCTATGGGATCGGATGGGATTCCTCTCCAGATACTAAAACAACTTAAGGAAAGCCTGGCTGCCCCACTGACAGCCTTGTTCAAACAACTCACTGAAAACAGGAGTGGTTCCAGAGGACTGAAGATGGGCTGATGATGTTACTCTACATAAGAGCTACAGAAGGTAGGAGGCTGGCAACTATAGACTAGGGCTGCAAGTTCGGCTTGACCTTATTTATTTATTTATTTAGATTTTGATAACCGGGTAAGCTCACTGAGACCAGAGGTCCCTTTTTCAGGAGCGACCCAGATTAATTACGGACAATAATTACATATATTGGCAGGAGTACACAGTAGTACATACATTGGTAGGAGTACACACTAGCTGGAGCATACATTGGATAGGGTATAGAGTACATTACAGAGCATGTCAGTTACATACACATAATAACATAGCAAATTAAATCAGACATATGACATCTTAACCAACAATGCTTTAGGGGAGAGGTGGTAACAGCAATATGCAGGATATGTTGCCACCCCGTAGGCTGACTGCTATGGGACAAGCAAGTTTCAGCCACAAAGATTAAGTTCTGGGCTAGCGGTTACAGCCACAGAGACTAAGCTCTAGCAGTTGTACTTTCAGGCCGGACTTAAAACCCTGAATAGTACAACAATTAGCCAAGTCAACAGGGAGAAGGTTCCATAAATGTGGGGCAGCGTACCTAAAGGAGCGCTTGCCATAGTTTAGTTCGGACACGAGGGATGTCTAGGGGATGGCCAGTGGAGGATCTCAGGCCCCGGCCCTAGACTTTGGGATTTAGCAGCCCACACAGGTGAGGAGGAGGGCCAACAGTGGTAAATTTGAAGGTCAGGCTCAAAGAGGAGTAGGCTAGTTTTTGTCACATAGAAAGCCAGTGGAGATCAGCTAGGACCTCGCAGTGGTGTCTTCTTGGAGGGGGAGTTGGTGGCGAAATGAGCCACCCTGTGGTAGAGCATAGTAAGCTTTCTTTGTTCGCCCTCTCTTAGGGAATGCAGCAGGGGAGCCCCATAGAGGATGGAGAGGAGTAGGGTGCAGTTAGATATGGCACAATGAGCCTCGAGAGAAAGAGAGTCACTCAGCCTATAGAGAAGTCCTAACTTCTGGTGGGTGGACTTAACAACAGAGTCAATATAAGGCTGGAAGGTCATCACCTGATAAAGCAGGACTCCGAGGTACTTGATCTTGTCTGTGACCTCTATTCTCTTCCCTTGGGAGTATGAAGCTGAAAGATGCCACGACGGTCTGACCCAAGGCATCTGGACCCGAACAGGATTGCCTTAGTTTTTTCTTCATTCATTATAAGTGAGTTTGAGGAGAACCAGGCTTCCAGTGCATCTAGACTGGCCTGGAGGTTGGCACTGATTATGCTAGGAAGCAGATCACTGCAGTAGATGACAGTCCAGGAAGTGCCACAATGTGGGGTGGCTAGCCACCACCCACATGGAGAAGCCCCTATGCCAGCCCTCCATGGCATTATTGGTCCTGGTATGGCTGTCCAGTGTCGCCTGGTACATATTCCAGGTGGACACGGTGAACAGGGGCCTATGGTGAACCATCCTGCCCACCAGATGGCCGATCCATGTGGCCTCCTTGTAGTCCAGGAGTGGGTACAGGCGGTTATCCTGGGAGGCACAGAACGTTGCATCCAGCAGCTCACCATACGCCGCCTCCACAGCATCCTCTGGCACACCAGCAGCATTCGGATCTGGAGTGCGAACTCTGCGTCCTAGGCATAGCGGGTCTGCAGGCCAAGTATCTGTTGGAGTTTCCTCCATATGGCCTGGCTGTAGTGAAAGAAACAGTCTCTAGTGGTCGTGTCGATGAATGTCGCCGCAAAATCATGCCATGCCGCCCGCTCGAAGTCCATAAGGGCAGTCCCCGGACACACACCCCCACAAGCTGATCGGTGACCACGAAGACCTGTGAGTATGCCCTCTCTGACCAGTCGGGCATGAGGGCATACACTACAGGCAAGCAAGACTACCCCGCCAAGCCATGCATGGAGCAGAGCTGCTCAAGAGCGGTGGAAGCAGCGGAATGTGCCGGCCCATGAATCACTTTTCACATGCGGCAAAGTACTGCAGCCCCCGCTGTGTCACAAACAGCAGGATGTGGTCCTCTGTGGGGCTGCTGTCGTGCTGCAGGAAGATGTCCTTGGCTCCCGTGATGGCGTACTTGGGTGGCACAACCAGGTCCTGCAGTGACGCGGGTGTGGCATGGCCACCCTGTGCCGTCTGACGCACACGCTGCACTGTATGACACATGTGTTGCAGTGCTGGCAGCCTGCCAGCCACTGCTGGAGGGATGTCGGTGGTGCACTGTGCAATGATGGTGCCAGAGCCCTCAGCCATGGTCCTCACCCACTCGTGTGAGCACCTCACATGCCCCCTCCTCCCCTGCATCGGGGACGTGGTTGTGGGCTCTACCAGTGTATACCACCTCGCCCGCTATGGTGTGCTCGCATGCAGGGCAGCTTGAGTGGTGGTCTTGCACGCAATGCCAGTATGTTTTCATCTTTACCTCCTTGTCCCGGCAGTGCAGGCATCCGTCGTGGGACAGGATTGGCTTCCCCTTCTGGCTTACGATCAGCCACATTTCCGCCATGCTTACTCTCGCCTTTCTGGAAGGCTGTTCCTGCGGTACTGTACCCCTTACATTGGGGGGGTCATGTGTCCACATACCTGTGTAGGCGTGTGTCCCCGCCCACCCCTGCCCGCCGTGCATAAAAGTAAGATGTCTGCGGGTGTGGCACACTATGGTGTGTTGCTGGTGGTGCTGCAGCACGTTGTCCGCCAGTCGGTTGCAGTGGTCGCAACCAGTGCATGCTCTGCTAGTGGGTCCTGGAGTGGCGGTTTGATGACGGCAGTGGTGTGTGGCAGGCAATGCTCAGGTAGGTATGTGCTGTGTCCTGTACCCTTTGGGGTACTAAGTGATGGTTCGAACCCATGGCTGGCTGGGATGTGTGCTCCTGCGGCGGATGCGGGTTGGCGTGTGCTGTGCGGCGAGTCGAGGGCTGCTCCGGCTGCTGCGTGCATTGTCCTCTGCAGTGCTCCCAGAGCTGTGACGCTCTGTGGGTGGGGGGAGGTGGTTCTGGGGGGGCATTCCAGCCGGGGAAGGGGAGGGAGCATGACGGTCCACCTTACACCAGTGGCCACCTCCTGCTGTGGTCAGTCCTTTACCAGCACCCCTTGTTGCTGTGCGTGCTCCTCCACTACTCGCCTTTTTTCCCCTTTGCCCTTTAAGGGCGTCACCGTAGATGGAGTCACCATAGACGGAGTCACCCTTGTGCTCTGCTCACCCTACGTGGTGTGGCCGTAATGGAAGTTCACCCTACTGCCACTCGCACACACGCAGAGTCGCCCACAACCGTGTCGCCGTCCATTGCTGTGCGCCTCTCCAACAGTTGCCCTGCATGCATCGCCATTCGGCGGATAGCCCTTAGGCTTATGCCCTAATCACAGGCTACCATTTGTTCAGTATCTCTGCCTTTTCACTGTCACTATCTGCCCATCTCTCCTCACCTTTATTAAGCCTCACTATCCCTCCCTTGGTCTTTCTTTGCTCCGTAATGTACCTATAAAAGGTTTTAGCCCCCTTCATAACTGAGTTGGCTATCTTTTCCTCGGTTTAGGCCTTCACTATTCTGATTGCCTTCCCTGCTTTCTTCTGTTTTAACTGATATAGTCCTCTGCCCTGCTCCTTCTGTGATTCCTTATACTTCCTGAATTCTGTCTTTTTCTCCCTAATCTTCCCTGCCACCTCTTTTGAGAACCATAGCAGTTGTTCCCTTCATTTTGTTTTGTTTTATTTGCTTCACACAAAGGCTTGTTGTCTCTGTGATGGCAGTTTTGAGTTATCCCCATTGTTCTTCCACCCCTCCTTTCTGCCCATTTGCTAGTGCATTCCTTAGGCACTCACCCATTTTGCCAAAGTCAGCCCTCCTAAAACCCAGTACTCTTGCTTTTGTATGGCCTGACTCTATGACTGTATTTATCGTGAACCACACTGTTTGGTGGTCGCTTGTTCCCAGATGGCTACCCACTTCTAAATCTGTGATACCCTCTCTGTCCCCGTTTGAGAGTACCAGGTCTAAGATTACTCCCTCTGGAGGTAAAATTTTTAGAGGTTCGCACAGCCCTACTATAGGCCAGTCAGCCTTACTTCAGTGGTGGAGAAACTGATGGAAACACTGCAGAAAGACAGAATGATAGATTATCTGGAACCAAATGGGTTGCAAAACCACAGACAACATGGATTCACAAGGGGAAAGTCATGGCAAACTAATCTAATAAATTTATTTTCCTGGGTGACAAGGGAAATAAATCGGGGCAGAGCAGTGGACGTGGCCTATTTGGACTTCAGTAAAGCCTTTGACACAGTGCTGCATAGAAGGCTGATTAGGATGTTGACCAATCCAGGTGTAGGATCTAGAATGGTAAATTGGGTTAAAAGCTGGTTAAAGGACAAGAAGCAGAGGATGGGTATTAAAAAAAACAGCACCCACTCAAGAAGGAAAGTGACAAATGGGGCAACACAGGGCTCAGTACTGGGGCCAATCCTCTTTAATATCTTCATAGGAGACATCGCAAAAGAACTGGATGAGAAGGTGGACCTTTCTGTGGATGATTCCAAAATGTGCAATAGAGTGGACACTAAAGAAGGGGCAGAAATAATTTGCAGGGATCTTGAGAATCTCAAGGAATGGTCAGAAACATGGCAATTGACGTTCAATGCCAAAAAGTGTAAGGTAATGTACCTAAGACATAAAAATTCTGGAGCTAAGCATAAGATGGGGGGAGTACTACGAGACACTAAACAAGAAAGAGACTTATGGGTCATTATATCTGATGGTCTCAAGGTGGCACAGCAGTGTGACAAAGCAATGAGTAAGGCTAGTTGAAAACTGGGTTGCATAGGGAGGGATATCTCCGGCAGGAAGAAGGAGGTGTTTCTGCCATTATATCACTCACTGGTGTGACCACACCTGGAGTACTGTGTACAATTTTGGAGACTGCACCTCAAAAAGGACATGGACAGAGTAGAGGCAGTCCAGAGGAGGTCAACCAAAATGGTAAGCGGTTTGCACAAGACGCCCTATTAAGAGAGACTGAGGGATCTCAACATGTATACTAGGGATGTGCGGACCGACCTGTGGAAAATCAGAACCCCCCGATCCAATGTGGTCCGACGGATCCGGATCAATAAGGGCTGACTTCTTAATTGCGCCTAGTCCGGTCCATCTGCTGCAATTGGCTATTTTATAAAAAAAATAAAATAAAGAGCACAGCACAGTTAAATACAGCAAGGCAATGAATGCAGTATAAAAAGTAAAATGCCGACCGTTGCAAGAGGAGAGCTGGTATCCTGAAGGCAGAGCTGTGGGGCTGTCGAAGCACCTTGAGTGTAAAAAGGTAGGTCTCATCGTTCTGTAGTCTCGAGTCACTATATTGTCATGCATGTCATTTCATGACGTTAAGGCTGTTGAGTTCAATCTGCATGCAGTGGGTGGGATATTCAAACTGCTTGACTGGGGAGTACGAAAGCCTGGCACTGAGAGCGATCACGAGCTTCAGTAAATGAAACATTCCTGGTGGGTCCAGTGGATCGTTTCAGCTCGATCGTGGGTTTATTGTAACAACATTTCGGTGGTTCAGTGATTGAATCTGAAGCTCGATGGCGGTTTCGTAAATGAAAATAATTTCGGTGGTTCAGCAGGCTTTCTCCTCATTTCGCCAAGACCAGACCACGCCTTTCAGTCAGCCGGAGGGCGCGCAGAAGCCTCATCCGCTGGGCTTACCGAGCCAGCGTGATAGTACGGGCTGCACGCCCACCGGTCTCTGCGGCCACGCGCCGCACAGCCGCATCTGCGTACACCGTCGTCGGGCGGTGGCTGGGCAGCTTGGATGGAACTGCCGCCTCCGCTGACTGGGAGGGGGCAGGTGGCGGTCTGAGGGACGGTGGAGGGGGTACCGCTGGACCAACAGGATTGATTGCCACGGAGCCCGGCGATCGGGCTAGGATTCGGTTCACTGGACCACCAGGGAATATTTTATTTTAATGAAGCCCGCAATCGGGATGGGGAGCAGGTCCACTGGACCACCAGGGAATATTTTATTGTAATGAAGTCCGCGATCGGGCTGGGGAGCAGGTCCACTGGACCACCAGGGAATATTTTATTGTAATGAAGCCCGCGATCGGGCTGGGGAGCAGGTCTACTGGACCACCAGGGAATATTTTATTTTAATGAAGCCTGCGATCGGACTGGGAAGCAGGTCCACTGGACCACCAGGGACTGTTTTATTTTAATGAAGCCCGCAATCACGCTGGGGAGCAGGTCCACTGGACCACCAGGGAATATTTTATCGTACTGAAGAGTGTGATCGGGCTGGGGAGCAGGTCCACTGGACCACCAGGGAATATTTTATTTTAATGAAGCCCGCGATCAGGCTGGGAAGCAGGTCTACTAGACACCAGGGAAATTAGGGAATTATTTTTATTTTTTTATATATTTGGGGACTGGGAATATTTCTGAGAGTTTGGGGGGGGGTTCTTTATTCTGGACCGGCGATCGGCCAGGGGTGGGACCACTAGACAGTAGACACTAGGGCAAAAACATAAGGTTTCACATTGAAATTCTATATAATTAGAAAAAAACCTCTGGCATTGCAAACGTTTGGTAAATTGCTACCGCTGTTCAGCAGAAATAAGATCACTGTTGCAAATCACAACAGGTGAATGGAAAACGCTGATGGTAGAAAAAAAACTGACCAGAACCCATATTAATTAACAAGCAGAACATCTACCTAGTTAACTGTCAACAAGCATCAAAAGTGTTTTATTTCTCTAAGTGTGACTTTGTTCCAAATGCAATGCATGAATGGGTTTAAAAACCATCTCCTTTAAAGTGACTGCGCTTGCGCCACACACAGACTCACATGACAGTGACATACCTCTGCCACCTGATTAGCTGTATGTTGGTCAGATGGCATAGAGGTATATAAGGCTGTGTGTGGCGCGAATTACTCAGTGCGTGGCTGACTGCATATGAAAGATATACACACTTAGAGACAGAGCTTTGAGCTTTCTTTATTTTGTATTATCTGGTCTCAGTTTACCTTCAGCAAAGGCATCCAGCGAGTGACTTACTTCTGTTTAAAAAGTAAAACACTGAATAATAACTAAAATGAAAAAAAGGGGATATAAAAGATACACACACACAAAAAAAAAACGATCAACCTGCCTGTTGGGGCCTAGGAAACTTTGAGTGCTTGTCACTTACACTTATCTCCTCGTCGTTATCAATATCAAGCCTTGTCTGCTCTGTTTTTTCTGTGATTGTCAACTTGTATTCAAGTCTACAAACTAGTGCAAGTGCCAGAATTGTATTAAAAAAAAAACAAGCAGGCAAACTAGAAAAGAACAAACGGGGAATAGGAGAGAGAAAAAAAGTAGCTCATTCACCATCAACATGGCAGGTTGTAACTTGGAATCTTTGAGTGCTCATTGCTGCTCACTCAGTGCCTGATTCTATCTCTCCTGTGTTTCTTTTCAAGATGCATTGTTTTTTGCTTCATTTAAATCCTAAAAACTGTAGCAGGCCAGGTACCTTAATTAAAAAAAGAACAGTCCGAATCAGTTCGTTTTAGTCCCCCACCCCCATTCTCCTGTGTGTCTGAAGTGATTGGAGTACTGTACTTTGTCTTGCCTGGGAGGCATTTATAAAAAATTAAAAAAAAACTTTTCTGTAGTGTATACTGTACAGTAGTTGCAACTCACACTTGCCAGTTTGCCTGTGTAAAACCACTACCAGCTGCTGTTGTGTGTGAATATATTATACGGTTTACTGCTCATACCATTGCTGAGGGCTCATTGTCAAATTATAAAAAAAAAATACGTGAAGGAAAAAGCATTTTTGTCTCATTAAAAAATAATCTATCTACAATTGTGGAAGGGGGAGTGTGGTTCCGTGGCTGTGAGGCCGAGCCTGTACTGAGTGGGTAGAGGTACTTGGGAACAACTGAGAGGACTACATACATCTGCGATATTGCAACAGTCGAGAAATATTTCCTCTAATAAAAAAAAAAACAAACAACCAGCTATTGTGCTGGAAGGGGGCGTGCAGCTGTGAGGCCGAACCTGTACAGAGTGGAAACAACTGAAAGGACTAAATAAAAAGATAATATCTACAGGCAAAACAGTTGTGTGTGCCATTTAAAAAAAAATAAACCTAGCTATTGTGGTAGAAGGGGGACACTGACTGTGAGGCTGAGCCTGTATTAATGGGTTGAGGAATTTGGGAACAACTGAGAGGCCTAAAAAGAAAACACATACTGGAAAAAGGATTGTTGTGTATAATTAAAAAAACTGGAAATGTTCACCAGTCAGGGCCAGGCGGCGGCCAAAATGGGGAAAGGTATGGGGAAACGTATGGCACAAATAACACTGCATAGTCTAACTGGTGAAAGACCAGTTGCTGGGACCTCATCCGGTAGCAGTAGTGGTACTTCCACAGTGCTGTCCAAACAGACAGGAAAGGCCAAAACTACCTTAATTAAAACTAATGGAGTAGTCGGCACCACAAGGAGTGGCAAGCCAATATATGGTACCTATGTGTACCGTAGTACCAGTACAGATTTAAATGAAACAGAGGTGGAGAAATCTATCTCTGATGAGAGTAATGATTATGAAATGGAGGATGTAGACAAGGAGGGAGAAAAGCAGAAACAAATGGAATGCCAGAATGAGGTAGAGGTGGCAGTTGCACAGGCGCAGGAGGAATGTGATGATATGTACTTGGATGACTTGGGCAATTTGGGCACGAACAGTGTGGGGCAGGTGCAAGAGAAACAGGATGAGGGGCAGTGCCTTCAGATTTAGTTTCTGTTACTGGCTTGGAGGAGCTGTTGGATGATGATAATGGTGAGACAGAAAAATTCCATGATGAGCAGTATCCCAGTGATGAGAAACAACAACACAATGGAAGTGACAAAGGAGGACAGTATAGTATGCCTGGTAATAAAACAAAAAAGGTGACATCTTATGTGTGGTCTTACTTTTCTCCGACTGCCAATAATGAGTTATGAGCAGTGTGCTCTATATGTAAAAAGACTATCAGCAGAGGGAGCAAAAAAGGTGTTTGGGTACCTCAGCACTAAAAAGACATTTAGAGAGATGTCACCCATTACGTCTCAGGCGTGATTATTTGGTCAGACAGAAAGAAGACAACATGCAGGCAGAGTTAAGTCAGACTACACCTGCACCTGTTATATCAAGTGACAGTAGCAGCCCTGCTGCTTCATTTGTACTGTCAACTCTTTCTCAGTCTTCTTCTAGAATAAGTACTACAAACAGTCCCCTTTCGCTCTTATCATCCAGCACTCCTAATGCTGGCCATCTGAAAACTTCAAGATCTAGAAGACAGCTCACAATTTCAGAAACAATTGAATGTAAAGCTAAGTACCAGTGTACTCATCCTGAGGCAATTGCTATAACAAAACTAATTTCAGAGATGATAGCACTGGACTTGCAGCCTTACAGAATCGTGGAGCATGTAGGATTCAAAAGGCTTTTGAATCACCTGTCACCAAGATACAGTATTCCATCCAGGAAATATTTCTCGACTGTTGCAATGCCACAGATGTATGATTTAGTAAGTGCTAAACTGAAAAAAGTTTTAAAAGATGCAGTTGCTGGGATTGTCCATCTGACTACTGACATATGGACAAGCTGCCAGTCAGAACCATTTATGTCACTGACTGCGCATTGGGTATCATTTACTCCCTGTAGTGACACTGACAATTCCCCTCTGAAACTGGCTTCCCTTCGCATCCAGTATATCCCGCAGGATCCCACAGCTTCAAACATCCTGGTTGAGCTCAATAGAGAGATACAGTACTGGCTGGCATCACAAGGGTTTTCTGTAGGTTTTATTGTGTCTGACAATGGTTCAAACATAAAGAATTGCCTGATGGTGGCTTTGTCCATATTCAATGTTTTGCACACTGCCTAAATTTGATTGTGCATGCATTTATGGAAGAGGACAGAGATATAAAGGCTCTCACATATGTGGCAAAACGAATATGCACACATTCAGCCATTCCTGCAAAGCACGCCAATGTCTTCAGGCCATACAAGAAGAGCATGGACTGCCTCCTAATACACTCGTCCAGGATGTTTCAACAAGGTGGAACTCTACCTTTTACACGTTCCAACGACTGCTGGAGCAAAAAAAGGCTGTAAGACAGTATACACTAGAGAACAGCATAGGGGATGCTGATGTGTACATTAATCCTCAGCAGTGGGCTGTTTTAGAACTTCTCATCAAGATCCTGCAACCCTTTGAGGAAATTACTAAGGAAGTGAGTTCCAACAGTGCCACACTCAGCCAAATAATCCCATTGATCAAGATCCTTAGATTTCAGCTGAATGCAATCAGTGATGAGTTGGAAGGTACAAGAAGCCAGTTTCAGATGGGAGAGTCTACTGCAACTGAAAGGGACTTGCCACCCAGAATAAAAAAAGTCATAGTACACAGAATGATTAAAAAAGTCAGAGATGATGAGAAACTTGGTGAAATGCTCACGCCAAAACATTACATTATTGCAACAGTACTAGACCCACGGTACAAGATGAAACACCTCTCACAGTATGACCCAATGTGTTCCAAAACTGCAGAAAGAAAATCATTCAAGAAGTAGATTTGCTTTTGAAAAAAAAACATGACAACAGATGCAGCCCCTCATCCATTCCTCCTGCACCTTCACAGCTCTCTCTTCTCAGTCAGGCTACAAAACAGTCAGCTGCTGCCATTCATTCTATACCCAGCAGTCATCTTTGGGGACACTTTTATGCTTTCGTCCTGGAAAAATCAGCCCTTCCTTCTCCATATGTCACTGCTTCTGCCCAGGCCATGGTTGACTGTTATTAAGCAGAAAAAGGTATTGAACTGAATGAAGATCCCATTAAGTACTGGCAAAGCAAGGAGCCTGTATGGCCTGCACTTGTGCAGGTAGCCTTGAAGTACATGGTCTGTCCCCCAGCCAGTGTATTTTCAGAGCGACTCTTTAGCTGTGCAGGAAATGTGATAACAGATACACGATCTAGGCTACTACCAGAAAATGTTGCGAAGTTAACATTCTTAAAAGTAAACCTTCCATTGACAGGTTACAGCTATGACCCAGAGGCAGCAAATACATTTCACAGTGACCTCAAAGATGACTACTTGGAAGAGTAGAAAGATCACTGTTTCTTCAGAAAAATAAATTAATACTCAAGTAAGCCCATATGTGGCCTGCACAATTTTTGTACCTGATGGCACAGTGTTTTCAGCGTGTCCTAAAAGACTTTGCTAATTTTTGGATTGCCTGAACCTGATGGCACACATTTCGCATTTTGTCCTAATCGACTTCTTTAATTTTTGGACCGCCTGAAGTTGGGACTTACGGCACAATGTCTTCAGCATGTCTTCCTCACATGCTCTGCTAATTATTGGATTGCCTGAACCTGATGGCACACTTTTCGCAGCATGTCCTCATGGACTTGTATAATTTTTGGACTGCCTGAACCTGATGGCACACTTTTCGCAGCATGTCCTCATGGACTTGTGTAATTTCTGGACTGCCTGTAGTTGAGACTGATGGCAAAATGTTTTCAGTATATCCTAATTTCTGGATTGCCTGAACATGATGGCACACGTTTTTCAGTATGTACTAATGGACTTGTCTAATTTTTGCATTTTTGGATTACCTGAATGTAGGTCTCTGCCCACTCAGTACAGGCTCAACCTCACAGCCAAACTCCCCCTTTCAACACAGTAGCTAGGTCTCTGGATTCCTAAGGACATGCAGTTATTTTTGTGTTAGAGGTCCCCTAAATGTGTCATCAATTTGGGTGGGTTGGTGGAGGGACCCCATGCCATAGAAAATAACTGCATACTCTCAGTGCAGCAGAGAAGGAACTGGAACAACAATACCAAACTGATATCTGTTAGAAGGAAGTAGGCTGTTGGTTAGCTAAAACCAGCAGCTTATCCAATAGGTAGGGAAATGGGCAGATTGGGTGGGCCAAGCAGTCTTTATCTGCCGTCAAATTCTATGTTTCTGTGTTTCTATGATATGTCTATTGTATAGTGTGTGCTACTAAATGGGAATGGGATTCCTCCTCTGAGGCCAGACGGGTCAGTTATCAGTTTACAGTTGCAGCACTAGTACTACTAACTCTGAGACAGGGAACAGACTGAGGTCAACTGCATGACTGCCATATTCAACTGACCAGCACATCAGTGCTATAAACTCACAGTTTTCATATCCTGAAATGCCAACTACAATTCTATGTCTGTGTCACAAATGTCAGTGTTGTTTTATGCAATTATATAGCAGATTTGCAGTTTTCGTCACATTTTACAAAAGGTTCTGATTCGAATCAGAACTAATCAGAACTTATCAGGACTTTGGCCTGGATCCTGATCCTGATAATAAGGGTCAGGACCTTTTCGGGTCCGCCCAACCCTAATGTACACCCCAAAAGGAAGACAGAGGGAATATGAGATTGACTGAGTGGATGGTTGAAAATTTTGGAGAATACCTTTGAGTACAAGTGCTCTTTTACAAAGGTTCCATGTCAATTACAGAGATTACAAGGTAACATAACAAGTACAATAAGTAAGTTCCATTGGAATGAAGTCAAACAAGTACAATACAGTCGAGCAAGTACAAATACATAGGCTAGATCAATGGACATGGATAAGTACATCAAAAGAGCGAGTAGAGTACTGGAGGGGAGTCTCTTTCAAATGAGAACAAGCACCAGGACCAGGACCAGGGGTGTGCAATGAAGTTGGGGGGAGATTCAAGAGTAATGTGAGAAAATATTTCTTCACTGAAAAGGTAGATGGTGCCTGAAACAGACAAAAGCGAAAGTGGTGGAAGCCAAAACGGGGGTGGGGGGTGGGGCTTCAGCATGCATGGGATAGACATGGGGATATATTAGATAGGATGCTGGAGGTGGGAGGTTGATGGAAACCAGACAGGTCTGCGGAGATGGAATAGGTAGGGAACAGCTGGGCAGGCTAGATAGGCTACTAAGCAGTCCTTTTCTGCCATCAAATTCTATGTTTCTGTGAAACAACAGGTGAAGATGGCCATGACTACACAGACTGCAAACATAAGTGACCACATAGAATACATGGATTGACATGTACTTACCAGTGGGAGATCCACAACCCTCAAATAAACTCCCACCCTGGTTCCACTGCCCATACCCACCATGGATAAGACTAGTCGGTAAGTGGAGGCTAAATGGCATCTGTTTGACTTTGGTGACCTTCATCTTCCCCATCGTACATCCAAATCTGAGGACTGGATGTCATACATCTACACATCAGGGGGACACGCACATAAATCCACACACTCACACTGGACAGGGATGTGACTGGTGCCTGCTGCATTTAAAGGGAACATATTGTTCGGGGTGCATACTGTGACAGGCTGGCACATGTGCCACTGCACAGTTCGTGTCCGTGGCACAGACATTCATCATGGACAGTATCACCAGAGCCATAACCCCTGTCTGTTCCATTGTGTGATTCAGATGACACACACTGGCAACTGTTACAATGATTGCAGTATGCTGTCCAGACACAGGGGAGTAAGCACCTGGTGTATACTGGCCCCATGCAGATGGCTGATGGGTTACAGTTCAAGATCAGCAACCCCACAATTATATGTGCCTTCACGTGTGGTACAGTGCTCATCTACCAGTTCTGTGTTGACACTGGCAGCATAAGATAACCTTTTTTTTGCCAATCCCCAGAGGCTCAGCCCCACTCCATCGCCCCCCACAGCCCCTGGGATTTACCATGGGTGGAGATCCTCCCAGGCTGGGGCTGCTGAGCAAGTGCACCCCCCAATGGAATACTGATCCAGGTTCCCAGTGGATCACCACCAGTATGCCTCCCTGGCTGAGGCCGCAGGGTAGAGCCAGTACTGACGGAACACTGAACTCGGTCCCCAGCCGACTGCCGCGGGCAGGCAGGGTGGGACCAGTGGAACAAGGCATCACACATGGGGCATTGGCATTTCTGAATGCTACATCCCTGTATGGGAGGTGTTGCGTGCAATGATGTAATGGTGCTGAAGCACCAACGGCCGGCAGGTCTTCCCACCATTTGGGCTTCGGCAGCTACTCCCTCTGGCCTCTGCCAGAGGTCAAACACATGCCGAATGCTCACCCAACCTCCCCCCTGGAGGACAGCAGTCCATAGGATGCTCTTTCTCTGACTCCTTGGGTCCATTCCCAAACCCCTGATGTTGGCATCGTGAGTGGAAATCCAACCGTTGCACCGGCGGGCCGGCCAACATTAGATAATGTTATGCCACTGCACCAGTTACTTTTGGTCTGGTTTGGTCTAGAGGGAGCATGGGTGTACCTCACAGAGACCCCCCCATCCCCCACAGACTGAAGGCTGGAATATCTTATAGTAGGTATTAAATGGCATATTGTTATCTATTTCCAGTGTGTTAAATAAACTTAATTGCCCACACATGTCATCAACCACCTACCATTGATTACAGGGGGACAACTGAGATGTTCAGGCCACCTGGACCTCATGAGACACTACCATCCTGTAATTAAGCAATAATGTACAACAGAGTGTGTGTTATGCTTAGATAATGTCACACCTAGGGTGTTTGAGCACAAGACCAAAGTTTCATCATTAAAACTTGTGCTAAACCAGGACACTAAGCCATTGTTATGGGCTAAAACCTTTTGTGCATGGACTTTATGGAAGTTGTGTCCATAGCGTTAGA
This sequence comes from Neoceratodus forsteri, assembly GCA_016271365.2. Taxonomy (NCBI): domain Eukaryota; kingdom Metazoa; phylum Chordata; order Ceratodontiformes; family Ceratodontidae; genus Neoceratodus; species Neoceratodus forsteri. Next base: position 13,152,266 of record CM057456.1, read on the forward strand.
TGTCTATAACTTTCCTTGGATATTTGGACTTTACCCTTCTGGATATGCGACCCCCATGTTGTAACAAGGAGGGTAAGTGCTGCAGCATCCATATTAATAATCTCTGCTCCTGAACGTTGTTCCATTCTCACTTGTCTGATGTACTTTAAAATGTACTGTACTGGTAAAAATGCAATACAAATAAAGCTGATGAAAAAAAACAAGCAGCATACAGACAGATGACTCTGCATGCTAGTTGTTTATAACTTATTCATTATGTGGCTACAATAAAAAGACTCCACTTTAATTCTGAGTGCTTGGCAATTTGTATACTTGGTAGGTAGGAGTCCCTTATGGTGCTCAGCACATTACGGCATTGGACAATCAGGGCATCAAGCGTGGGATCTGCGCCCCGCCCCCGAGTCTGCCCACACCCGAGTAGGAATCTATCTGAGAAGGATGCGGGCACAGCCCGCCCCCCGCAAAAAACGTGATCGGCGACACTGCCGACTGGAGCCCTAATTGCTTGGCGCAGGATCATGGGTGCATTCCGATGGTAGAACCAACAGGAGTTCTGTTTTCTGAAGCAAGTACTCCTAAATATATAATTGAGTACCCTACCATTGTTTCTCTTGAGTGGCTTTTTGTTCTCAGAACAGAATGTTTCAGTACCCTTCATACTGTCATTACTGGACATCATTATGGCCACACTCATGCAGCTGGTAACCAGTGCCCATTACACCAGGTCAAAGTTGCCATTGCCGGATTCAGTATGGTCATTACTACTGGCGTTTATACACTCCATGTGGTGGTGGTGGTATGGTTGCTGGTCTGTGGCAGATAAGACAAAAGTAGCTCACTCAGATATAGCAGGAAAGTTAATTTACTACCACACTTTCCATCAGGATTTTCCTTTTCAATATTTAAAATGCAACAGTGCAGAACAGTGCAATATACAGTGCATATATTACTTAAATAGCACTGACCTGACCCCTGTAGCAGACCAGAGCAGTTCTGGTTCCAGCTGAACTCTGGTTTCATCTCCATTCCCGTAAGTGAAATGTACAAGTGTGTCATCACTCAGTGAGGCATGTACATCTCCTTACATGGCATGGTAAGTGGACACCCCTTGGTAGTAAACATGCTTGTGTGAAGCTGGTCCCTGCTTACTATGGCCTCTCTGCACACCCTTGTGCATGTTGTTCATACCCATCAGTGCTGCATATCATTATGCATAAAGGATTTATGCCGGATGGAGCTCTACACTGGATTTACGCATCTCTTGGCCTTTGTGGATTGAGCTCTTAAACTCTGAATCTCTCTGCACATAAAAAGTCCTCACTCCCGTCTAATCCATGATGGTGCGGGAGACACACCTCTCTTTGTGTGCTTCCTGCTAACTCACTGGCTCTTTCTCTAAAGCCTTGTATTTATGATTTTATTGACGTGTATATACCTTTTATCATGCTTTGTCATATTTATGTGTATTATTTTTATACCTTTTTCATACTGTATGTCAATTTTTGCTATCTTGATTTGTTTTTCTGTTTAATTGCACTGTTCTGTATTGCTTGTTGCAACTCCGAGTCAACTCTGAAAAAGGGACTGTAATTGTCTCAGTGGACTTACCCAGTTACCAAAACTCAAATAAATAAATAAATGTTGCCTGTTTTGGGGCTTTCTTACTAACTCACGTTCTCAACCAGCTTGAAGATTATCCTCTTAGTCTCACTATGGTATGACATTTTCTAACCATAGTTACTGGTTTACTTGCAATAAAGCACCTTTCAGTTCTGGGGATTTTGTGTATATTTACCCTAGTACATTATATCGTATAGTACTATAACCAATTAAGATGTTAAGGTGGACTATTTAAGGTGGTACATGTATTGTACAAAATGTGCACTTAAAGCTGGGTTGGACTGAAAATCAATAGGAAAAGTAAAAAAAAAATGTGCATTTAACCAAAATGTGCACATACATATAGTGCACATAAGAGGTAAATTTGACATTGGATGAACAGGAAAAAAAATCGGGATGTGGAAAAATGCACATTTTAGCGGGATGTGCACTTATCCGATGTGCACTTAAGTGGGCTCCACTGTATCAGCAATTCTCTGCCAAATGCTGCACTGGAAATGTGGGTGCCAATACAGTGTTTTATTATGCGACAACACCACCGTCTCCTAGGGTGCAAGCATTGTCGGGGTGCACTGGTGACATGTGACAACAAAGGAAGATACAAGGATTCCCCAGAGGCATGCAGGGGCTCACGGAAGTGGTGCAGATTGCAGTGTTGGCTGTTGCAACTGATGGAGCGTGTCCACACCAGGAGTTGCAATGCTTGCAGTGGTCATGTTCCCCACTATGATCAGAAATGCTCACAAAGGAAGGGCTCTGCAATGCTCCAGACCTGTCCATACATGACCAACTGGCAAGGGATCAGCAACTCTGCACCCCTCAGAGCTGTAGTGATATGTACGTATAAACATGCCAACTGACTAAAAATATATTCAGACAAGTGGATGCTTCAGTATTCATTGCCTGTAAAATACAGCTATGCTGTACAAAGTATGTCTCTAGCTGTTTTGTAGGGTTTTTTTTAATGAATTGACAAGACAGGACTGCTGTACAAAATAACCATTAACTGTTGGCACTGCTATGCTAAGAGAACCCAGTTTAGTTATTTGTCAGTTAGTAAAGAAAGCAGAAAATTCAGCACTAAATTCAGCCAGTGCCAGCAGTTTTTGTAACATCCGTGTGACCCTAGTTTCCACAGTGGGTATGCTGGATGGTAAGGAAACTGATCAGGGGAGGGACCAAGTCTGAAGTTATTCTGACTCGGCAGAGTTGCCATATTTTGGTAACACACTTAAAACCAGTTCTGGAAGAAACAAGTAAAACAGTTCATTGTCCAACATTTTAAATCCTGGACAAAGTAGTTCAGTAATTTGTGTACAGCACTACATAGATCAGTTAAAGGGGAACACTCAGCGCCAAGAGCCCCACACTCAAGTGTGGGTCTGGTCCCAATGTGCACACTGTTTATTGTAGTATAGTAGAGTGTATCAGACTAATTTTGTTAACTTCTAGGCTAACATCTCCTGATACTACAAATCCCAGAATCCCCAGCAGCTGACATCAGAGCAGTAGGCAGCAGTGGAAGAGTCAATAGCCTGCAGTGCATATTAGAGTTTATACAAGCTCTGACCTTTTATTTGATGGTCCCCGCTGTCCTCCCTGGGCTAGCTACATTCACAGAGGACTGTACTTAGCCCCTTGAGAAAAGCAGACCCAGAAAACATCTGATCAGTGATTTAAAAAGCTCTAACATGCACTGCAGGCTACTGAATCTCCCCATGCTGCCTATTGCCCTGATGTTAGCTACAGGGGATTCTCGGACTAGTAGTAGAAGAAGACGTCAGCCTAGAGGTAAACAAAATTAGTCTGATACAATCTATTATACTGCATTAACAATAAATAAACCAAAATGTTTTTGCACGCAAAGTGCACACTGGAACCAGCCCCACACTAGAGTATGGGGCCCTTTCTGATGACTGTTCCCTTTTAAACTGTCAGCAGTATACCCAACCAGTACATTTCCCTACTTTTGATGTAACTCATGGGCTCTGGGCAGCGGATGTAACAAAACTCCAACTATTTCTCCATTTCTACACTGGGCCCAGATATTGACCCTGGGTCCCAGTTTGCACTCTTACTGCAAGAACTTTTTTTTTTTAATCACCGTTTACTGTAGTATATTAGATCATAGCAGACTGATTTTAATGACTTCCAGCCTGACATTTTCTGTAACTACAAATCCCAGAATTTCCTGCAACTGACATTAGAGCATAGCTCTGGCAGTGGGAGATTTAACAGCCTGCAGTACGTTACAGTTTTTATAAGCTCTGATCTTTTATTTGCTGGTTGTTCTGTCCTCCCTGTGCTAGGTATAGTCAGAGAGGACTGAACTTAGCCCTGGGAGAACAGTGAGACCGGCAAGCATCTGATCGCCCTTCCCTAGCCCTTGTTACCTGCTACAGGCAATGCCCTAATGGACCAGTAAGCCTCAGGGAGAAGAATGTCTACACATTCTGCCAACTGTCCAGTGTGGTGTCCTGGCCTCCAACCACAATTTTAACCCAACTAACACCGATGAAATACAGGTTACTCACCTGTAACAGGAGTTCTAGGAATGGTATATGTTGTTCATCCACACTTATTGGCAGGTTCCTTGCCGCTTTAAATCTTGCCGGAAGGTCTTCAGGCTGGCTCCTCCCACCCACCTGGGTGGTAAAACTCTCGGCTCCACCCCATGACGCCAGATCTAGCCCGCTGAAGCCAGGTTGTGCGCTAAAGCCAGGGAGGTTGAGAAATGTGGATGAACAAATATATACCATTCTAGAACTCCTGTTACAGGTGAGTAACCTGTATTTAGGACATGATATGTTGTTCATCCACACTTATTGGCAGACTCCTAGCAGTTCTCCGGGAGGAGGGAGGCAAGGCGCACACCCCTTACTTAGGAAGAAAGACTGGAGAACCGAGGCCCCAACCAGCACCCCGGCGCGACCCAAGGTCGATGTGGAACGGGAACGGTAAAGCCTGCTTCGGGCGGAAGCCCTGCGGATATCCTGGACCGGAGTATCCTCGGAAGCAGCCACCGATGCAGCGGAAGGGGGTAAAAATGAGCACTTATCCCTCTGGGAGGCTCCATGCCCGCCCACCTATAGCGGAGACCTATGCAGGGGTGACCACCAGCTCATCGTCCGGCTTGGCTGCAGGTCTGCCAGATCGGAGTTCAGCGTAGATGACAAACAGCTGGCGAACCTCTCCCGAACTCAGCCCCACGCCGTAGGTGAGCGAATGGGTCCTATGGAACCCATATACGGCCTCCGAGGTGTGAATGGGGATGAACCCCGCAGAGGCAATACCCCATAGGGAAGACTGCCACCGCTCGAAGGACTTCGGTGGGGCGAGACAACCTTGTCCCTGTGGAAGACGAGATAGGAGATTCGAGGAGCATTGGAACTTCCCCTCTGGATGGCAGGGGTCCCCTAAGAATGTTCTTCACGTTTGGGGAACTTCCACCTGCAAAGGGTTCTGGTAAATGCCGTGAGCTGCTCATACCAGCCGGATATCCCGCTGGAATGGGGATACTTTCAAAGGGGTGCATCAAGGCCTGTGGAGTGCCAGACCACCTTTCTGCGCCATCGACTGCCTTCCGCCCGCCTCGGAAGACAGGTGTGACCAACAGAAGCAAGCACCCAGAGGGCTTGTCGGCCGAAGCCCTATTTCAAAGAATGGACGCAGATGGTCCGAAACGCTCGCCCAAGGACGGGAGAGGGCCAGGCCCTATCCCATCATCCAATAGAGAACTCTTCCAATGAGGGCGAGCATTTTGGCTGATTCCTGGCAGGACGCCTCGAAACATCGAGGGCCTTGCCGAAGGACCCTAGGCCTGGCCCCTAGCCACACAGGGACTGGGCCTACAGGTGTAGGGATTGAAGGTCCAGATGGAAAACCTTCCCCTGAAAAAGAGATCAGGACCGGGTGGACTAGAAGCCGCCTCGGAAGCCTGTGGCTGAGACTGAGGAGAGCTGGATACCAGAGCTGGCAATCCAGTCTGGGGCTACCAGCATCACCTGCGCCAAGTCCCTCCTCACCTTGCCCATAGGTCAAGGGAAATGGAGGAGAGGCGCAGAAGGGCCCAGGGTCCGTAGCCCCGACGGCATCCTCTACAGCAGACCTTGCTGAGGGGGCAGGCATAAAACAGTCTTGGCCTCGTATTCTCCCTGGAGGGAGGAGGGAGAAGATCCTGTGCTACCTCCAGCAGGGAAGAACACTCGTGAGGCGCAGCCTATGTCCGGCTTAGGGCAGTAGCCGGGGAATTGGAGGCTCCCGCCATCAGAAGGCTGGGGACCCGCCTCCGACTGCGCGAAAAACCCAATGCGGAGAACCTCCTTATGCCGAGGCAAGGGGTGCGACTGAACCTGGCAGGGTAGGTAGCACATGGTTGTGGTGCTGTCTGCATGGACTAAAACCACTAGACCCCGCACAAACGGAGCGAGTGGTGCAAGCTAAGCGGACCGCCTGGAGCTCCAATGGGTAGGGAGGACATCAGGACTCCCGAGAGGACCAGAGGCGATGCACTCTGTATTCCCCTAGATGGGCACCCCCACCCATCTGAAAAGCATCGGTCGGAGAAGACCGTCGACTCAGGGGGGACGAACAGGATGTTCTCCTGCAGAAGCTGGAGCGGTCCGATGGGGAGCTTTCCCCTAACTCCTGGGCTGTAGTCATGAACTGGTCCAAGGAACGCAGCACTGTGACCACTGGCTGGCCCGTCCCACTAGGGGAACTCAGCCGCCGTGAGCCCAGGAGGTGCAGGAGGTCCCGGCAGGGCACAATTACCCGGCCAAACCTGACTGGGTAAGGGAGAAAGAACCTCAGCCCTGTCCGCCCGGAGCCGAGCTCAGACTCAAGAGTCGAGCCTAGTCCCAGAGAAGCCTCACCCGCTAAGGCATGAGTTCCAACGTGGCTCCGGTAAGGAAGACCAGTCTAAGCCTGGAAGGTTTTAATCAGGCCGCCATCCGGGTGGGGTTACGCCCAGACCCTTTGAAGCCGCAGAAACTGCGGAGCAGAGAACGAAGGGCCTGGCCAGGAACTTGTAAGGAGACCTCTCGACTAGGAAAGGGAGGGGTCTCCCAAGAACGGATGGAACGAGGAGGAAGTATGTCCTGGAGGCCCAGGAGGAAGCTGCACACCTTGATCTGAGGATGGGAGATCAGCAGAGGGACCATCCGGCATGCTGAAGGATGGGCGCAAGCGCCCCGTCCGTTTGAGGCCAGGAATACCTGGACATGAACCCAGGGTCAGAAGGAGGGCCCACCACCTTCCTGACCACCTCTAATTAGAGGGCCAGGCAAGTCAGCTCAGCAGTCCGACGAAGAGTCTGTGGACCCAAGATCCCCGTGGGGTAACGGCTCAAAAGGGGAAACCTGTTCGCAACCCGTGACATGGCTTACCCTAGCACCATCCAAGAGGAAGAGGTGCGGAGCCGTCCCCCCCACGGGGACTACCCGGGCAGGGGCGACGGGGCTGGGGACAGCGCCCCTTAGCCCGTCACTGAGCAGGCTTGGCGGAGGAAGAGGCCGAGGGGGCTCTCGGACTCCTACTTCCCTGCTTCCTTTTGGAGGAAGACGCTGGTCTGGCAGCAGGCCGCCCAGTGCATGCCTGCTGGCCCTCGAGCTGGGCCGATCGAGCCGCAGGGGTCGGGGGGCCAAGGGGCTTACGCAAAGGCTGAGGGTTGCCCTTGTCCCTCCGGGCGGGAGTGACCGAGTCCGGAGTGGCATCAGACTTCTCGGGCCCCTGGATATGTCCCTCCACTCCAGGGCCAAAGAGGTCAGTCCCCAAGAAGGGGATGTCCGCCAACTCGTGCTGGGTTTCCAAGGAGAAGGAGGATAACCTCAGCCACGCCCTGCGGCGCATGGCCACTGCGGCCGCCACCAATCTGGCACAGGAGTCGCCCAGATCCAGAGCCGACTGAAGCTGCTGTTTCGCCACCGCCCTATCCTGGTCCCGAACCCGCCGGACCGTGGTCCACAGGTTGGCTGGGAGATGAGGAAGGACCTCGTCCAGGGAGCCCAAAAGGGCATGGGAACAGTGTGCCATCAGTGCCGCCGAGCTGGCCTGACAGAGGCCTAGGGAGGACGTGGCATAAACCTTGCGCCCGACGTAGTCCATCCTTCTGGACTCTTTGTCAGGGGGCCTATCCACATCCCTAGCATTTCCACAACATTGGAAAACATTGTCGGTGACTACCCCTTCAGCTGAGGGGTGCTCCGAGAAACCGGGCAGAGAACCGACAGGGACAGGGTACTTCCTGGCCACCCTGGCCGAAGGCGCAGGGCAGGAAGTAGGCTGCCGCCAGAGCTCCAAGGCTGGGCCCACGATAGCCTCAGCCACCGGGAAGGCCTCCGAGGGAGAGCCCCTTCGGTCCAGAATCTCCGTAAGGGGGTAAGGTGCCCATTTGGAAACGGGCTTGAGCTGCATCCCGGTGAATTCCGAGATGAGCTGGAGCAGACCCAAAGAGGACGATGGGCTGTCGTCCACAGAATGTTCCGGGGAAGACCATGGGTCCTCCCTGCTAGGAAACATAACGGAGCCGACTTCAGGCTCCGAGTCTGCGAGAAGCTGCCGCAGGCCTCAGTCACTCTTCATCCGCCGAGGGCGGGCGGGAGTGAGGGGACCGAGTAACCTGCAGAACAGGTCATGGCCCGGCCCAGGTTCCGCCGAGGGCAGAGGGGCAGCAAGGATCGGACGAGCAACCGGCCCTAAAGAGGGCTCCTCGATTGCCTCGAGCGGCTGCGTCGGCCGACCAGGCGGCGGCTGCTTACTAGCCGGAGAATGAATCAGGGTCGATTGATTTCCAGACAACAGCAGCTGCCACCATATAAGTTCTCGTAACGCCGACGCCAACGGCATCGAGGCCACTCCTCATCCGAGGAGGGGGACGAGGAAGAACGGCAAAGCCACTTGACTCGGTGCCCCGACCGAGAACGCCGAGGTCGGCATGAGCGGCTAGACCGAGAGGAGGACCGAGACCGAGACCGAGACCCGAATCCTCGGGGAAACCGAGGGCGGGCTGGGGAGGGAGCAGAGCGCGCCCGCTCCTCCTTCGGCTCGGAGAATTTGGCTGAGGACTGTCGACCCGAAGGTACCAGCAGAACCTCAGCCCCCACCGGGGAAACCGGCAAAGGGATTGCAGCACTAGCAGGAGACAGCCCAGATGACGTGCCGAGGGGCTCGGTCACGTCGACGGGGGTCCTGGCTGGCTGACCTGACGGGGACACCGTGAGGCCAGAGGCCGAAGCCGCATCCTCGACCAAAGCCGAGCTTAGGCCTCACGGGGAGGGGACTTTTCCTCCCTGCTGCCGGGGCCGATGAAGGACCCTGCGCCTGCACCTTGAATTGGGCCGAGGGGTCTCAGGTCCCTCCTTCTCGAGGAAAGGGACTGACAAAGCTCCTTGAACGAAGCTGCATGAGTAGAACCCAAGGACAGTGGGATAAGAGCCGCAACCGAGGAAGAGGGAGGTGGAGCCGCCCCCTGCCCGGCCGGATCGAGCTGCTCAGAAACAGCCGAAGCGGATGCCTGATGATCCAAGGGATTTTCCGGAGCGGGAAATACTACTGGATGTCCGAGCCCCGAATGGGCCGCGCAGTCCTCCAGAGAGCTGGCCGAAAGGGCACAACAAAACTCGCAAAGCTGAGGATCATGATCCAGGTCAATGCAGTAAACGCACGTGGAGTGCGGGTTTCTCCTGGAGGAATAAACCGGGCGCCTCCCGGGGCCGGAAAGGGAATGAGCCATCGCCGCAGCGAGGAAGAAGATCGAAGTTTCAGAAAAACTTCCAATTGATTTTGAAGACCGAAATTTCCAGGAACCAGTCGAAACGCAGAGCGCTAAGGAGGGAACCTGAGCTTCCAAGCGGTAAGGAAGATCTGGCGTCATGGGGCGGAGCCGAGAGTTTTACCACCCAGGTGGGTGGGAGGAGCCAGCTTGAAGACCTTCCGGCAAGATTTAAAGTGGCAAGGAACCTGCCAATAAGTGTGGATGAACAACATATCCATGTCCCTAGAAATGGTACTTTTTTAACCCGACTCCTAGATCTTTCCCGGCAGACCGTAATGCACCACTCCTTCTTCCTTCACATCTAGGTCAAGACTCCACCTGTGAGCCGGCACAGAGACCTACAAGGGCCCCTAGATGACACCCTTGAAGGGTACTCCCCCCTTCTACTCACCATCTAATTCTCTCCCGAACCTTCTTCACCTTACTCATCCATCTTCACTCTTACATTCCACCTACTATCATTACCACCTCCTGGAACAAGTGCCGCCCCTCCAACCCACACACCCGTTATAAATACTGCAGCATTTACATGGCTTGGAGCTGGCTTTGCCTGCAAATTAACCCTTGGATGGCCAAACACGGGGAAGTGCACAGGTGGCATAACACCCCTGAATGGCAGCGGTGCTACCAGCATTAAATCTTACACAAGTTTAAAACCTTTGAGTTCATTAAAGCAGGTCAAATGGACCCTTTTCTGTTTGTGCGTGTCTCTCTTCCTGCCTATATGTATGAGTAGGGGCCCCTGGAATTCTTCAATCCAACGAACACAGAATTTATGTTGATGACAGCACATATCTTAACCAATGACTAAACAGAATTCTGCCACAGAACTAAATAATTCATGATGGAGAAGAGAGCACACTTGGATGCAGAAGTTAAGGAAACATGCTGGAGAACAAAGTATTGAAGTGCTGTGTGTAACCCCCCTACAAATGGGGGTTCCCGAAAAGTCTTCCTTGAGCTTCTCTACATGCTCACTGCCAGGTTGGTGTCCTGCGTTTTTGCAGTTTAAATGTGATTGCCAGAGAGTGCCTATATAGCCTCTGTGTATTGTCTCTTTAAGAGCTGCCTGGATTGCAGTCATGGTTAATCTAAAAGGGAGCTCTGTTAGAAGATGTGCTTGTTTGTTGATCATTTGTTAGAGTAGTAATAGTATTGCAGTTTATTCTAACCTGCCTTCTTTGCAGCATGGACAGTTCTATTTGTTTCCATCATCTTGGTCCTGGACTGCTGAAATGGGCCAATCAGTACATTTGGGACTGTAAAATGGAGCCTGCCTACAGGGGTTTGGTGGGGTCAAAACTTGTAGGAATTGTAGTTTTGGGCTTTTTGCGCCTAAAATAACCTGGAGGGGGAGCCCTTGTTGTGACTGACAGACAGATCAGCCAACTAAACCTTTTGGATCTTGGGGAAAGTCCCAAACTGCTTGCGGTGTCAGTTAGATCTAAGTTGGGAAGTGAAGAAGTAACAGCTCGAGGTAGTTCGAGCAGCAATCCATAGTGGATTTGCATGAGAGAACTATGGAAAGGCCTGAGTTTTGGCCTGCATGCTGTCCCTGAGAGGGAACTTGTGCCTTTTTCGGATTGAATCCGAATTTGGAGAGTGAAGTAAGCCACTGAATTGTGACCAGGCTCTCACCTAAAGAAGACTGAAGATCTGCTGTATGCAATCGGCCCGTCTGGACTTCCAGCCACCTCTGAACTCCCGGATTATGCAGAGACTCTGTAATTGCGACCGTAGAGCCTTTTGCCTGGTACAGTGGAATTTCCTTACATGTGAATGTGTATGCTTATAGTGGGTCGTAATTTGGTTCCCCACTGTTGTTTGAATTGTATTCTGCTTGCTGGAAGCTGCATTAGAATTTCCTTACATGTAAATGTTCTGTGTGCTGCTAGTGGGTCACGATTTGGCTCCCCACTGTGGTTTGAACTGTATTCAGCTTGCTGGAAGCCGCATCCAGCCCCATGGACTGAATCCAAAATCATCTCCATTGGGCCTGGGCTTTGCCACACTGGCCCTGCCCGACTACCCGCTGCACAAAGAAAGCCATCGACGAGAAACTTGCCTGGGGATCAGCCCCCTGCTCAACACTTGAACAGGAACAATGCCTCGGTGATTCGTGTGGGCCCCGCTTTGTCGGGTACTCCAGCTCAACAACCTGCAGTCTCGATTTCGTCCTGCCTGTGTCCAGTATTGGGTATCGTGAGTAAACATTAGGGTAGCTCCCTGCAACAACAGCTAAATCTAAAGTGTTGTCATCTGATTGTCTTGTTGCTTTGTCTTTCACGAACTAAGCCCTCCGGCTACGGATTACAAGTAGAGTGTGTTGTGCATGTTGCCTTCTTCCATCACAGGGCCCCAACAAGCTGCAACGTTCCTGGTTAGCCCACTATTTTCCTACCTGGGCACCCAGAGTGTGTGACTGTGTGGGGACTTAAAGCGCATGCATAACTATTTGATTAACATAACCTTTAAGCCAATCAACCTGATTACGCCTCTGCCTTGTTCAAGTCTCCTGAATAAATCAGATCTGACTTTTTTGCTGCATTTAACCTGACTGTGGTTCCAGTTTGTGCCACGAGTACTGTACTGTTGCTATTTACTGTGCATAACCTTGTTTTACAGGGGTCCCCATGGTCGAGCCAGAGGAACCAGCCCTGGTGGTAAGTGTAAACACTGTGGGTACTGGTGTGGTGTACAAGGGGTACTGTGAAAGTGATTATCGTATATTGCTCAGGCCACTAGACGGGAAAGAGGGGGGTTACAGTGTCCCGGAGGGCTGTGCCCAGGTTAGTTTGACCACTACCAACCCTGACCTCCGGGTGGAGGCACCTGTTTCAGAACTCAGGCCCCTTAACCTGCTACTAGCCGCACGGGCAGGGTAGTAGCCCTTGGGATAGTGCCACCTAGGGGTTACATGTGGAGAATCAGGGGCCCTGTATATGAGTGTGAATGCATGCATGAGAGAGTGTACACGCACATGACTGTCTATGTATTTGCCAGTGTGTCTGTGCATATATGTGAGAAGCAGTGTAACCTAGTGGGTAAAAAAGCCAAGCTGCAGAGCCATCCCGTTGATGCTGGCATGTAGGCAACCCAAGTTCTGGAGCGGACTCAGGTCGCCACAACAGTAGGCAGCCCAGGTGAAGCAGCTGCTGAGAGGCTGTGTGCCTTGGCTGGGGAGGGTTGGACTCAGAGGTAGGTTAAAGTGCCATAGCAACCCCGTGCGTGCCATGGCCAACAGGCACTGCACATGCCAAAAGGGGAGGATGGTAGATGCAATGGGAAAAACCGGGAGGAAAAAGCATCTGGCTGCCGTCTAAATGAAGGTCTCGGCTTGAGCTGGGTATATCCCTACCAACAGGATGATATATCCCTGGGAGTCAACAACAGCAGGCTCCAGAGGGGAAAAAAAGTAAAAAAATCCAAGCTGTGACCCTGGAAAACTAGGTTTGAATCCCACCATCACATACTGTACACAATTTATAACCCTCAGCATCACTTAACCCCTCCCCCCATGCCTGGTTACTGGCTGCAACTGCTACTCTTAGTGGCTTTTACAGTGCTTTGGGGAATACAATGGGTATCAAAGGTGCTACAGAAAACCAAATGATTTTCATTTCCTGAGTGACTGCATGAATGTAAAACCAACATAACACAGCAGGAGCACGCTGCAGCATGCGGTAGGCTGCAGGCAGCAAAGCCAAGTGAAGCGAAAACCACAAATAAATGACAGACACAAAACGAAAAGTAGTGTCAATGAAAAAGTGCAAAAGGTTACTGAAACGCATCAGACACCAAATGGCCCTCACACTGTTTGACATCTGGGGTGTTTCGATGAGTAGGACTGCATGTCTGAATGTGCTTAAGTTCGACTGTGCTTCTGTGCATGTACCTATCAGTACAAATCTAAGTGTATATGTGTGTATGATTTCTGTTTCTGTGTGCAACCACCACCGCAGGAAAGAAAGCACCAGTACCCCTTGTTGACACTAGTCTACTCTTTTTGTTTAACCTCTTGTACGATCAGTGACTTAGACAGTCAGTACAGTTGACTAGTGCCCTAGCATAGCTATCCACACCAAGATCTAGAGTGAACTGTCCTTTAATGCCTGAAAACGGCAACAAGTAAAAGAAACACCTACATTCCTTAACAGTTTTACTGAAACTGGTCCTTAGCCTCCCGACTATTGGTCCTACACACCCCCTCCATTCCATCCCCAAGTTTACCAGCACTACGCTAAATGTGCAGGCAATGGGGAGCCCTTCTGCCACTACACTGCCTCCGTCAGAAACCATGGGAAGTCTCTGGTCTGTAACTTTATTTAAACAGAATAATGGTCAATTAAGAATATGGCAAAAACAGAATTACAGCAAATATAACCCATTTTACAGTATACTGTAGTGCCAGCCCCATCCTGCATCTCCTGAGCTCTACAAGAGGGATCGCTGATGTGCAAAAAGTTTATTTCTTTCCTGTTAGATGTGTTTTCAGACCTCATCCTTCTACTTACTGCTACCAACCTGAATCACAGAGAACTAGAAAGGAGACAGAGGCAAAAGAAGAGAGAGAGTCTGCACTGATTACTTCAAGCATATACTGGTTCAGATGGGATGGCACTGTAACAAGGTGGGGGATCGGTTCAGAGGGGGCCTCAAATTTCTTGATGAAGCACAAACATACAATTTGTCAGCAGAAAAGGACTGGTAGACTCATCTAGTCTACCCTATTTCCCCTGCCTATTACTATACCTTGGACCCAAACTGGTCACAGGTGACCCTCCCTCCTCCCTTTCCTCTACCTATTATGCTCAGTGGCCTATCCTACGCATGCTTGAAGCTTCCCATTGTTTCGGCCCCCACCACCTCTTCTGGCAGGCTATTCCAGGCATCCACCACCCTTTCTTTCACATCCCTCTTAAATCCACCCCCCAGCTTCATAGCATGCCCCTTGTTCTGGTGTTCCTCCTCCTCCTGAAAGAAACTCCACTCCTGCACCTTGTTCACCCCTAAGATACTTCTAGGTCTCAGTCATGTACCCTCTCACTCTTCTCTCCTCCAAGGAGTTCATGTTAAGCTCCTGTAGCCTCTCCTTATATGGTTTCTTGGACAACCCCCACACCATTTTGGTAGCCCTCCTCTAGACCACCTCCACTCTGTTATGTCCTTGCAGAGGTGCAGCCTCCAGAATTGGACACAGCACTCCAGGTGGGGTCTCACCAGTGAGCAATACAGTGGCAACACCACCTCCTTTCTCCTGTTACAAATCCCCCTCCCTATGCACCCCAGCATCTGGCTAGCCTTGCCTACTGCCTTGTCTCACTGTCCTGCCACCTTGAGATTATCAGCTAGGATTACCCCGAGATTCCTCTCTTGCTTGGTGGCTGTAAGTATCCCCCCCTTCTTATACACAGCCCCCGGGGTTTCACCACCCCATGTGTCTGATTTTGCACTTTTTGGCATTGACACCCAGCTGCTATACCCTACACCACTCCTTTAGTCTCCTCAGATCCCTTTGCATTTTGTCCCCCCAACCAGGTGTCCGCCCTCTTGCAGATTTTCATGTCATCCACAAAGAAACATAGAAACATAGAAGTTGATGGCAGATAAGGTTCGCAAGGCCCATCCAGTCTACCCATTTTCCTACCTTATGAATGTGCCATAGGCATTTACTCTGTCAATGACCTATCTATTCACACTCATCTGTATTGCTCCCTTATGCCTATCCCATGCCTGTCTGAAGCCCTGCACTGTATTCATATCCATCACTTCCTGAGGTAGGCCGTTCCATGCATCCACCACCCTGTCTGTGAAAAAGAACTTCCTCACATTACCCCTTAATCAGCCTCCCTCTATGCTCATGCTGTGTCCTCTTGTCCTGCTATTTTTCTTATATTGAAACATGTTAGACTCTTTCACCTTGTTAATGCCCTTAAGATGTTTGAATGTTTCGATCATATCACCTTTCTCTCCCTCCTTTGCTCTAGGGTATACATATTGAGCTCCGTTAATCTGTCCTCATATGTTTTCTGATGCAGTCCCTGCACCATTTTGGTTGCCCTTCTCTGGACTGCCTCCATTTTGTTAATGTCCTTGTGCAGGTACAGCCTCAGTACTGCATGCAGTACTCCAGATAGGGCCTAACCAGTGTCTTGTAAAGAGGAATTATTACCTCCCTCCCTCTTCCGACCTGTGATACCCCTACTAATACATCCCAACATCCCTCTAGCCTTACCTACTGCTTTAGTGGTCTGCTTGGATGATTTCATGTCATCTGTGATGATGATGCCCAAGTCTCTTTCTTCCCTTGTGATTGCCAGCAACTCCCCTCCCAACGTATAGGTGGCTTCAGGGTTTCTCTTTCCTATGTGCATAATCTTGCACTTCTTTTCATTAAACCCCAGTTGCCACTCTTCTGACCATTTTGCCAATTTATCCAGATCTCTTCTCATTCTGCCCACCCCATCCTTACCCTACAGTCCATCTGCAATGTCACTTATGAAGATATTGAAGAGGACTGGCCCCAGGACTGATCCCTGAGGTACCCCACTTGTAACTTGCATCTCTTCTGACTGTATAACATTTACCACCACTCTCTGTTTTCCGCCTGCTAACCAGTTTGCCACCCAGTTGACCAACTTCTGACCCACCCCAAGCCTACCCAGCTTATTAATCAATCTTCTATGTGGAACAGTATTGAAAGCTTTGCTAAAGTCAAGGTAGGCGACACCAACTGCACCCCATTGGTCCACCACTCTGGTTACCCAGTCAAAGAAATCTATGACATTAGCTTGACAGGACCTTCCTGTTGTAAACCCATGCTGTCTTGGATCCTGTGCTCCCATGGGTTCCAGGTGTTGCACTATCCTTTCCTTAAGGAGTGCCTCCATAATCCTGACCACTACTGAGGTAAGACTGACTGGTCTGTACTTCCCTGCCTCCTTCCTGCTACCACTCTTGTGGAGCAGGATCACATGAACCCTTCTCCAGTCTTCTGGGACCTCTCCTGTGCTCAGAGACTCACTAAACAGTTCTGATAATGGCTCTGCTAGGGCCACACTTAGTTCCTTTAGTACCCTGGGATGTATGCCATCAGGTCCCATTGCCTTGTCCACCCTGAGCTTAGCAAGCTTTTGTAGGACACTTTCTTTTGTGAAGGGACTTGTGCACACCTCCCTCCCCCCTGTGGCCATGGTGCTGAGCTGTGGGCCCTGCCCTACCTTCTCCTCAGTAAATATTGAGCAGAAGTATCTATTTAGGATATATGCTTTTCCTTGGTCCTCCTCCACACACTCCCCCTTATTCCCTTTGATCTTAGCAATACCCCCTCTGGACTTTCTCCTTTCACTAATGTATCTATAGAAAGTCGTGTCCCCTTCTTTTACTGTTCATGCTAGTATTTCCTCGGTTTGGGCCTTTGCCTGCCTTACTGCCTTCCCTGCTTCCCTTAGGGAAGTTTGGTATGTCTCCCTATCTTCATCCCACTGCATTGCCTTATATTTCCTGAAGATCAGCCTTTTGGTGCTGACCTTTTCTGCTACTGTTTTTGAGAACCAAAGTGGTTTCCTCCTTCTTTCTCTCTTGCTTTTCTCTCTAACACAATGGGATGTTGCTTCAAGTATTGCATCCTTAATGCTTGCCCATTTTACCTGTACTCCTTCATCTGTATTTCTTCTTGCCAGGGCTAGCTTAACTCTGTTGGCCATCTTATCAAAGTCAGCTCCTCTTAAGTTGCATATTTTTGCCTTAGAATGGGATGATTTTGTTCTAGTGGCCAAATTGAAGCAAACCATGTGATGGTCACGGGCCCCCAGGTGACCTACCTGGAGATCTGTGATCCTTTCCTCGTTAGTCAGTACTAGATCTAGGATAGTCCTGTCTCTTGTGGGTTGTTGTACCAGTTGTTTGAGGCCCTCCTCCTGCAGGGAATTCACTATGTGTCTAGTTCTGGTGGATGTAATGTAATAGCTTGGCAGAAGACACCAGGAGAAAGGACTGCTGTGTGACTGAACTTCTCTGCTGGGACTAAAGTAGAAGAACTTTTGTATTTGGACCTTTAATTTAGGGTAAAAAAACTAACATACAAAAAAAAAAAAAAAAGGTGTGTGTCTGGTTAACTGAACTGAATGGGTAACTGAAAAGTCATCCGGTGTAAATCTCGGGTGACTGAAAGGACTTAACTGCTGTGAGGTTTAAATTACTTGTAGAAAGATCTGGTAAGTAGGGGGTGGCTTAGCTAGAAGGAAGCTACATTTAAAGACTGCCTTAGAAAGATTCTGCTAATAGCTTGGCAGAAGACATCAGGAGAAAGGACTGCTGTGTGACTGAACTTCTGCTGGGACTATATTGCCTCCTTCCTCCACCTCCACCGAAAGCTAGTTCTATTTTTATAGGCACAGGATTTGACTGACAACAGAAACTTCCTGTTTGGGGCAGGAAGTGAGTGATCACAGAACCACCAAGGACCCACCATCCTAGAAGGGCAAGAGTAGCTCTCCAGCCCCCTCTAGCTGCTGGAGGTCTGCCTCTGAACAAGTAAGGGGTCTACTGAGAAATATAGGATATTCTTGTCTCAGAACAGGACAATCAGGAGCTTAAAGGGCACACAGGCAGAAAGTAAGGAGAGAGAGAAAAAAAAAACAGAGCAAAGAGTAAGGATTGCAAACAGTTAAGGGGCCAGAAATAAGACATGATTGGAGTGGTACAGTGCAGTGGCTGTGGAGCAGCAGTCTTCCGGGAGATGTTCTGGAGGATGGGGTTGTCCCATCTGCAGGCACCTCTCTGGGCTGAGGAGGAGGTTGCTCATCTCCGGGCTGAGTTGGCCAGGATTTGTGGGACCTCCTCTTCCATCCAGGGACCACCAGTGCCACTGCCGCTGCCTCAGAGGTTGCCAAGAAAGAGGAGCGGTTGGACCAAGTGGGCTGAGGGAGGGTGAGGGTGAGGAACAGAGGCGCATCCTCCAGCTGTACCTCTCCACAATTCCTATGCCATTCTGGCAAAGTGTGGTTCTCTATGGAGGCACCCACAGTGGAGACCAAGGAGGATGTTGGAACTCCACAAAGGAGACCCACAGGAGGGTGGCAGGGGACCCTGCAGGAAGGAAACAACTCCTGGTGGGGACTCCATTGTTAGGAAGGTAGAACTGGGCAAGGAAGGAGAGGGAGGGGAGGTGGCAGCCCCTGGTGCCATGGCTTGAGGACAGGGAGCGAATCCTCAGGATTGCCAGAGCAGCTGCACAGGGGAGGGAGCTGGATGTCATTGTCCACCTAGGGACAAATGACCTGGCTAAGAAAGGGATTAGAGAAGTGCAGGAAGAGTTTGTGGAATTGGGGAGGGGCCTTAGTCAAGTAGCACGCACGGTAACCTTCTCGGAGGTGCTACCCATCTATGGCATAGGAGAGGCTAGGGTGTTCCATACCATGGGATTCAATCAGTGGTTGAAAAACTGGTGTGGAGCTCAGGGATTTGGCTTCATTGGGGACTGGGGGTCCACCTGGAGTGATGCAAGCCTATACTGGCATGATGGGCTGCATCTGTCCGGGAGGGGAACCAGGATCCTAGGTGATAGGTTTAAATGCTTCATTGGCAAGCTTTTAAACTAGCCAAGGGGGGAGGCACTGGAAAGGAGCAGGAAAATCCTAGCCCCCCAAACAATCACGTAGTAAGTGTGGAACACCAACATGGAGGTGTCGATAGGGAGAAGGGCAGGGTAAATGGAGAAAGTGACAAAGGCAAGAAGGACAGGGATGGGGCAAAAAGGGGTAAGGCCATCAGGAAATGGAGGGTAATGAGTACCAATGCCTCATAGTCTGGGCAACAAGCCCTGAGCTGGTGGCCTTAATGGAAGAGGGATGCCTGGATATCGAGTAGTCACAGAAACATGGTACACAGAGAACCATGACTGATGTTAACATACCAGGTACATAACCTACAGGAGAGACAGGGCAGGAAAAAGAAGGGAGGAGTAGCTCTTCATGTAAAGGAAGGATAAAAGCAACTGAACAAAAAGAGTAAACAGGGAGGAGAGGAGGCACTGTGGGTCACCTTGGAGACTGGAAAGGGCACCACAATCCGCACAGGGGTTGTGTACAGACCCCCATGTCAGGGGAAGGAATGGACAAGGATATGATGGAAGGCATTCTTAGAATGGCAGAGAAAGGGAGATACTGTTGATGGGAGACCTGAATATGCCAGCTGTTAACTGGAGCAATTTGCTGCAGCCACATCCAAGAGCAGGGCCATTCTTGATGCCCTACAGGTGGCAGGCATTAGACAGCTAGATTCAGAACCCACTCTGAGGGAGCAATCTAGACCTCGTGATCTCAAACGGGGCAGTGAGAGGATCTCAGATCTAGAAGTGGGTTGCCATCTGGGGACAAGTGACCATCAAACAGTGTGGTTCACGTTAAACTCAGCTGACAGAGTCAAGCCATACAAAAAGTGAGGGTACTGGACTTTAGGGAGGGCTGACTTTGGCAAGATGGGAGAGTGCCTCAGAAAAGCACTAGCAAACAGGCTAGAAGGAGGTGTGAGCAACAATAGGAATTATCAAAACTGCCATCACAGAGGCAACAAGCCTTGTGTGAAGCAAATAAACAAATCAAAACGAAGAAAACCACTATGGTTCTCAAGAGAGGTGGCTGTGAAAGTCAGGAAGAAAAGATAGCATTCCGAAGTATAAGGAAACACAGAAGGAGCAGGACAGAGAGCTGTACCATAGTTAAGGCAGAAAGAAGCAGGGAGGGAAGTCAGAATAGCAAAGGCCCAAACTGAGGAAAAGATAACCAATTCAGTTAAGAAGGGGGATAAAACCTTTCATAGGTACATCAGCGAGCGTAGAAAGACAAAGGGAGGGATAGTGAGGCTGAATACAATGAACGGTGGGTGGGCAGAGGGGGACAGTGAAAAAGCAGGAATACTGAACGAATATTTCTGCTCAGTATTCACAAAAAGAGGAGGGGAAGTGCCTAATCCAATTAACAGAAGCACTCTTGATAGGGGGTCGATCCCAGTCCTTTCACAGAAGAAAGGGTTCTGCAAGAACTCCTAAAACTGAAGGTGGACAAAGCAATGGGTCCTGATGGAATTCACCCCAGAATTCTAAAAGAATTAAGGAAGGAACTAGTGAAACCACTGGCTACTCTTTTTAATAAATCAAGGGAGGATGGTGTGGTACCCAAGGACTGGAGGAAGGCGGATGTGATTCCCTTCACAAAAGTAGGACCAAGACAGAGGCAGGAAACTACAGACCTGTCAGTCTGACCTCTGTGGTAGGGAAAGTGATGGAGTCACTTGAAGGAAAGAATAGTTGAGTACCTAGAGGTCAGTGGAGCACAGGATCCAAGGCAGCATGGGTTCACAGGGAAGGTCTTGTCAGACGAATCTAATAGATTTCTTTGACTTGCTACCAAAGTAGTAGACCAGGGAGGGGCTGTGGACATGGCCTACCTAGACTTTAGCAAGGCATTTGACAGAGTCCCACACAAAAGATTATTAGTCAATTAACCAGCCTGGGAGTGGGTCCCAGGGTGGTAGCCTGGTAAAACATTGGCTGGACAACAGGACACAGAAGGTAATTGTAAATGGAGTCCACTTGAAGAAAGGGCGTTACTAGTGGGGTACCGAGGGTTCAGTATTGGGTCCAGTCCTTTAATGTCTTCATCAGTGACATTGCAGAGGGACTGAAGGAAAAGTATGCCTTTTTGCAGATGACACAAAGATCTGCAACAGGGTTGATACACAAGGAGGCGGAAAGGATGAAAGGGACTGGCAAGGTTGGAGGAATGGTCAGACGATGGCAGCTAGGATTCAATGCAAAAAGTGTAAATAATGCACCTGGGAAACAAGAACCCAGGGGAAGAATACAACATGGGTGGGGAGGTAGTAACAACAACAAAACAGGAAAGGGACCTGGGGGTAATCATATCAGATGACCTTAAGGCTAGCAAGCAATGTGAGAAGGCAGTAGGGAGGGCCGGGGGTATACTGGGATGTATAGGGAGAGGCATCAGCAGCAGAAAACAGGAAGTTGTTATCCCTCTGTACAGACAGTAGGTGAGACCCCATCTGGAATACTGTGTCCAGTTCTGGAGACCCCATCTCCGCAAGGACATAGAGAGGATAGAGGCAGTCCAGAGGAGGGCAACTAAAATGGTGCAGGGTCTGCAAGAGAAGCCGTATGAGGAGAGACTAAAGGAGCTTAATATGTATACCCTTGAGGAAAGAAGGGAGAGGGGGGACATGATAGAAACTTTCAAGTACCTCAAAACAAAGTCCAAGAGGGTAGCATCTTTCAGAAAAAGAGACTTGCAAGAACAAGGGGACACAATTTAAAGATAGAAGGAGGGTGGTTCAGGGGCAATGTGAGGAAGTATTATTTCACAGAGAGGGTAGTGGATGCATGGAACAGCCTTCCTGAGGAAGTTGTGGGGTCTAAAACTGTGGGAAAATTCAAGAATGCATGGGACAGACATAAGGCAATTCTTGTGGGGGGCAGGAAGATATAGGCTGTTGGTTAACTAGGATCTGCGGCCTATCCTGTAGGTAGGGAAATGGGCAGACTAGATGGGCCTAGCGGTCCTTATCTGCCGTCAAAGTCTATGTTTCTATGTTTCTATGGATGTTCCTGGTGGTATTGACCAATCTGTATCTGGCATGTTGAAGTTTCCCATTATCAGAACCTCCCCTCCAGTTCCTCGGTAATGTCACTTATGAAG